>CM040089.1:26832371-28082371 GCA_022496805.1 Pohlia nutans | reverse complement strand
CGCCGTGATTGGGCCAAAAAGTACTTAGTTTCGCATCGAAGGCTCGAGCATACAAAAAAAATCATGGAGATTGTTTTTCCATATCATGCTCGCAACCATTGGAGTTTGTTTATCTTTCAACGAAACAAGGTGTTTCATTTGGATTCTTGCAAAGGTATACACGACCCTTCTACTCAGGAACGAGACTTTGTGGATTTTGTTTATACCGCGTGGACGGATTTACTTGGAGTCAAAGTGCCGGATCCCAAGGAATTGAAAGTTGAAGATGGTGAGGTGAGGCAACAAGTGGGAGCTATAGTGTGTGGCTATGCCGTTTATCAAAACCTTCGAATCTGGATGGAGGTGTGTACAACCTTGCAGTGTTATTCGAGGTTTCTTGTTATTTGTGGCATAATTTAATAGACACTATTTACTACAATGTAAGAAAGAGCAGCGGCACTGTAAGTGTAGGACTTTACACCATGTATAGAATTCTATATCATGAAATTAACATGAACGCTAAATTGCAGGACCGGAGTCGTAGGTGCGTGCTTCCTAAGAACGCTACATCACATTTCCTTACGGTAGAGGCATCCGCGGAATTGTGCACTCCATATGAGGATGTTCACCTTCAAGCTCGTGCAATTCAGATAGTGGCACAAGAGCTCCTCCCTACTGGATATGGAAAGATTTACAGGTCGCCTCGAAGGATGCTCATGCGGCCATATGATCACCGAGAGGAAGACGTGAACATCAAGGACGAGCATGGGACATTTAGACCGATAGAACAAGTGCCTGTGGCTACTGTGGCTGGAACAACATCAAGGCCCCGTAGACAAGTCAAAGTTGTAAACTACAAGGTGTAGTACATGTTGTTTGATTAGACAACCTGCCCTTGGACAGTCTATTTGCGTGGGATTTTGGATATTAGGCAAAGTTGATGTCTTGTTGCGTGATGTAAACAAAAACATTGTTTCTGAATTACGTCCTATATTACACTTGAAACTCTGATTGGCATCAAGGTGATTAGGCAACAGTGTTATGTACTATTTGATTGTGTACTTGTACACGCTAAGCACTTCCACTTTTAGAAGTATAGTTTTATATAGCATTCAAATTTTTATTTATTAAGTAATAACAGCTGTGTGCACAGATGTAATGTGAGAGAGTTCTATATGCTATATAATAGTTTCCTATTAGGTTTAATGCAATGTAAACAGTCGGTTGTAGTCGATTTCAGTGCTTAGTTTTTATCTCTTTAGAGTTGTCGATGATGGAGTCCACAATCATTGCTACGTTAGAGGAAGAAGTTACTCAGATCCTCTCCGAACTTAGATCTGGCGGAGTTAGCACAGAAGATGCACACTTGCACGCAAAGGATTTAGAGAAGAGCAATGATTTACTACAGAGGCAACTTTTGAGCATTAGAGGTGCTTCAAACAAGACAAGAGTTGTAGTTTGCAACAAGTCTTGTAAGAGAAAGCGTGACAGTCCTCAACCCCTTCTAGTGCCTCGACGTCGTTATGCTAACAAGACCGCAAGAGAAGAACTCCAGCGACTTGCAGCCATACCAAGCACAACATATTGTGCACTTGTTAGAGCAACGTATAATATTCCACCGGAATGGGCGTGCATCGATAGCAATGCAAATTCTCGTTAGCAACAATCCTAGTGTTACTCAAGTAGCATTCTAGCACTTGAATATTATGCTCAAACCTCTACTTCATTGTTATGTATAATTGCAGTGGAAGTAGAATACTCTACCTCCTAGAGAAAAAAAAATCATAAATTTCAAGATTCAAAGGTTTGCAGATTATAGTAATATTACATGCCCATAGCAAAAATGACAAGGACAAGTGCACGGAGTAGAAATATTGTACTTCAATAACACATTGGCTGTAAAATTGCTTACCATATAGTCTATAAAATTGTAGGCCAAATAAATGCCTATATGTGATGCAGAGAACATTCTCAAATGGCAAAAATTGATCAAAATTCTAAATGCTTCTTCCATCTCCTTGAGATTATTTGCTTAAGATATAAACCACTCCATCCAGTTGTTTCAACCATTTAACCCCTAAACATCCCAACGTCCAGAAACTGAACGATGAACAAATTCAAGGTGGCAGATTAATCAAAGAAACGACTTTATCACATGTATAATGCCAGAAACAACAATATCGTCATATTATGGAGGTAAGCTGTAATCACATCTAAGCAGCAGATCATGAAACACTCAGATTCACTTTATTACCTCACAGAAAGAATATACACATGATCTCATTACAAAAAATTACACCCTGGAGCTTCAGAAACGGAGAGCAATCAAACAGAAAGCACCACCATTGGCAAAGCCCCTTCTACTCTACAAACTCGAGCGAGCCCCTTTACAACAACAACCTTCTTAAGCAGCCTTCTACGATTACTTATAGTGCTCTACAACCTCCCACTTTGAATTCAATAAGAAATTCACACATAGTGATAAAAATTTGATTTGGCTCTTGTACTCCCACAAACCTATTCATCTCCTACAAGACACACTCCTACATAAAAATCATCTCATAAAATTAAGCAACCAAAAAAACGCAAAACCTCTTTATTAAATTGCTTCTAGATCAGATTCTATGTCTCATAAAATCGAGACGTCTCGCCTTGTCCCCAATATTGTTCCTGTTTTCAATATTTACACATTAGAGGGTTAAAAAACATGAATATAACAAAAATACTCATAATGAAAAATATATATAAAACAAGAACAAAAAATAAGAATTTTAACATAATAGTAATTAAGGTACTTTGAGCTTTAAAAAACGTGGAAAAAAACATAAAATTTGTCATACCCGAGCAATTTCATATCTTTCTTTGGCCTTCAAATATAAGACTCCAAGATTTGAAGATGGATCTTCTACAGCCTTTTTTGTTTGAACTATAACATTGCGCTTTTGAGCAAGTGCAATTCCCAGAACTCCAACTTCAGATGCCGAAGTAGTACAGTGTACAGTAGTACTATTGTTTATAAGGAAGGATGAGCCATTCGGAGGATTGAACTTCACTTGGTATTGAGGCAGCCAAAAAATCGAAAGATCTTCAACTTTTAATTCTCCTTCTGCAATTCAAAATATATAAATCAATACATTGAATTTGAAAAATAAATGAAAAATCAAAGTATAATCAAAGAAAAATAAAAAATTTAGATTTGAAGATTTAAGAAGCCTTACCTGGATACAACCAAACAATAAATCCAAACCCATAATCAGTTGGGTCGTCATGAGGAAAACAACTAAAATCACGTGTAATAGAAAAACACGAGAAAGGAGTTTCCCCAAATGTAGCTTCTCCTGCTTTTAGTCCCTCAACTTCTAAGTTTTTATCAAACTTTTTAAGAACACCCCCAAATATAGCATTAATATGGGATGTAATCTCAGAAATAAACAATTCTGAGAGCGCTAAAAGGCTTCAATCTGGGTGTTGAAACCTACATCAAAACATCAATGTTATAAATAAAATCTTAATATGAAATAAATCATTATTAATATTAAAAAAAATACGTATAAGATGCATAAATGAAAAAAAAAATGCAAAAAAAATGTAAAACTTACCAACCGCATTGGTGATTCTCAAAAAGTCCAAACATCACCATCCTTGAGCTTTGTTTTTTCTTCCCCCTTGTGCATGGTTTACCTTTCAACTCCAAGAAAGATGCCATTTCGTAAAGTCTCTGAATTTGAGACTTTGAAATGACATCTAAAGTTAAAAGGCCCACGCAATTGTTCACACTCTCTACCAACTCTATAGGACCTTCAATAGATGAAAAGTTGATTTTGTCTCCATCAAAATCATATTCGTTTTCATAATATTTTTTTTTTTTGAACTTTTTGAAAACCTCTAGAACAATAGTTTTAGAGGTCATATGTGTTGTGATTGGACACATATGTTGTGATTCAAAATGTTCTTTGATTTTTAGGAAACTCAATCCCAAAATCTCATCACATGTGATACACATATAATTTTTGTCTACCCATTCAATGTTCCATGTTTTTAAAAGCTCTTTTTTCAAAAACAACTCTTCAAGTCTCTGATGACGATCCCCCTTCTCATGTCTTGATATGTGCTCAGGATGGTCTTCCACATTAACAGAACACACCTCACATCTATATAGAGGTTTTAATTTCTTGCTCCTAGGCCGGCAGGCCATAACTCTAAATTCTATGAAACATTAAACTATCTCCTGCCAAATCTGCAACATCGAAAAGGCCATCAGGACAAACGAAAGGCTAAGGCTATGGCATTTTGTGCATCACAACTTCCTCACTAAGGCTTCAATAATCTTCATCAACTACAGCACTTCTACTTCATAATTCTTCAGCACAAAATCCTTGAATGATATATAATTACCCGTACAAAATCAAACAACCATGAACTCAACACAAAAATCGAACACAAAACTCAACCAACCATGAACTGCCTAGGCTCTTCTTCATTAACAATCTACCATTCCACAGTCTTCAAAACCGACATGCCTTGCCGTTAGACCCTCGGCATTCCTCAACAAAGCTAGAATTAACATTTCACCAAGAAAACAGCGGGATTAAATCCTCAATTTCAGCGCAGATGCCCTCATTTCTTCAATCCCCTCGTTGCAAACCATATTGCAAACCACAAAATGGATTATATCTTCCTAATCGAACTCCTATTGCAGCTTCGCTCATAATAGACTTCATTACCTCATCGTAAATCCAAATCTGACACGCTCCGCTAACTCAAATCTAGTTCAAGAAGAGCACCTATCATCACACAAAAAGACTTCCAATCTCACTCTTCACTTATCCGTTCCGTATATTACAACCATAGTTAAAGGAAAATGAAATAATCCAGTTCTTACAATTTTTTGATTGCCGAAATGTACATTGAGTTGTTTCCGATTATATAAAAGATTTTGTCCAGATTGCCCATTCTGGCCAGTATTATACGGCCGTATTTCATTGTATTTGGAATGGTTCTACACCTCCTATGAGTTTCATATCAAAAGTGATGTTAAAATTCATATCTACATGGTCTTAAAAGCTTATTGGATGTCAATTTGGAACTTTCTACTTACAACAAATATCAAATATACGGCAACGTACACATACAAAGATTGGATTAACAAGTAAGTACACATACAGAGATTGAAAAATAAATAAAATTAAGTAAAAATTTAAAGTAAAACTTCTGTTCAAAGTAAATTGTTCCAAATACTAACATGTTCCCTCGCCAAGTCACGAACTTTACACTACAATATTAGTCACAATGCTACATACAGTTGCTGCATCTGTAGAACTGATTTGACCATGTTACTACAGCCAATTAAACGTCGACTTATAAAGATAGCTGGCTTATGCTTCATGTTGCTACATTGGCTACATTGAGAACACCAATATATCATATTGCTTCATTTGGTAGAAACTCATCTCAAACGGCTCAATGATCCGAGGGCTCACACGAAAACCAAAGGAAACTGAAAGACATCTCTCAACAAGCACATGATAAGCATAAGTTGGCATACCTTCTGACGCACTATTATCGACTGGAGAATAACCCCAACCATCATCACCTTTTGTTTCAGTTCCTGGCATCAAGCACGAAGGAAGTCACTCACCAGGAATATCAGTAATGATATACGAAAAATTGGAATAATACTGGCTAAAGTTTACTCTAGCACCCCGAAAACCCGGATTACAAGCACATGCCTTTTTGTGGCATTTTCTGAAGAAGCAAGTAATTTCGCTGGAAGTTAAGCCTTAACCACATTCTTTAAGAAGGTTAAAGTTGGAGATAAATTTATAAGAATGCACGGTAATGCTGTCGATTCATTATGTGAGATTATTGGACAAAACTGCAATCACCATCCACAAGATATTTAAAGATTTCTTTTAAAGAGTCTGTTCTTAAAGCTGTAAGTACAGATACAAAGATTGGAAAAAATTAATTAAAACGTACAAATTATTGTTGAATTAGAAAACCAAAGAACGAGAATTCAGTGCTTTCCATAACAAGATCCCTAGGCTCTTCTTCATCAATATTCTGCCATTACGTAGTGTTCACAACCGGAATGCCTTGCCATTAGACCCTCGGCATTCTTCTACAATACTAGAATGAACAATTTTGATTGCCGTACACTGCGTTTTTTTTTTTTTTTTTCAAGAGTCTGTTCTTAAGCTGTAAAAAATATAAAGATTGGAAAAATTGGAAAAAAAAATTAAAACGTACAAATTATTGCTGAATTAGAAAACCGGAGAACGAGAATCCAGTGCTTTCCATAACGGAATCAAGAACAAGAACAAGATCCCTATGCTCTTCTTCATGAACAATCTGCCATTACACAGTGTTTGAAACCGGCATGCCTTGCCATTAGACCCTCGGCATTCTTAGAATGAACATTTCACCAAGAAAAAAGCGGGATTAAAACCTCATTTGAAGCGCAGACGTCCTCCTTCCGCCATTTCCACGACTCGATGCCGCTTTTTACGGATGCATGCTAAAAATGCGAGAAGTCTTAGCATTTGAAGTCTTATTAAATACAAAGAAAAATTATTCTTTCAAATAGAATTTAATATTAAATCTAAAATAACTTGTAGTTGATTTACAAAAACATCAATTTTTGAAATTCATTATTAAAGTGTTCAAAATTGTCTCTTCATGGCAAGGTTGAACGCAAAGCGCACAACGTTACGAATTCTAGAGTTTACAATCTTTAACACTTGATGCACTTGATTTTATTTAAATTTATGTTAAAACAAAGTAAATACTAATAAGAATACATATTAGTGCAATCCAAATTCTATTATACAAGAGGATCCTCAAATCACCACCTCCCCCAATTATGACATGAAGAGCTTTCTTGGGGCCACCATAGTTGAGTCTCAAAACCACCAATTTCACTATTCAAGTAGACCAATAGATATCTTAGCACTATTTGTCCATGGAGTATCTAGCAACTTACGATTACCTTTTCGTTAGGCGAGCTCCTGTGATCGATTTCCTCTGGCGTTGCTGTGAAATTGCAGGGTGCACACTCTGAGTACTTCCCACAACCTAGATTGAATCAGATTGTAAACGTCCAAAATTCCGATCGCTTCGATGTTTCAAACCGGTCTGCTTTCAGCACATGCAGTAATTCGTAACCCCTTAACACTAAACCAAAAAATCCAATCATGCTTGCCTTGCAGGTGTGAAACTTCCTCCTTGTCGAGGCTTTTCCAATGGTCCCTTGCATTTCATTCTTTGGCCTAAAATAAACCTGCATTTCATTCATGGTTTTAAAACGACAATTCAATCCATCATAACTTATTGTGAAAAATATAACTCAGATGGGACCAAATTTTGTATCAATGAAGAACATTGCATGTGTTGTACTAGAAACAAATGAATTTACACAAAAGGAACTCCACATAGGACCTGCAAAAAACGCCAAACTAAACAGGATCGAATGTCCAATGAGCTGCTCCAGAAAAATTCCACATGAAGGGGAGAGAAAGCGATACAATTCTTGAAGCCGAAAACCAATTTTTAACCACAACCTAAAGAACTATTGAATGATATGATCTAACAGGGCTTATACTAACCTCCTCGACGAGCATGGGCTTCTACTGGGTCCTGTAAGGCACCAAAAAAGGCATGAATTATTTGTGGAGTTATAGCAGTGCAACCGCACAGGCAACTTTTCCATGAAAATAAACCTGAAAATGGATTATTAATGCCGTTCTATGTGAGCATGCCCTTTCATAATGCATTTAAGTGACAAGAACACGTCTGACCTGCCAGAAAGTAACCTGCATTGGGTAATGGGCGCCATTACTGAAGTCTAAAACCCTCATTGTTAAGGTCCGTAGAATCTTATATGAATCGGTGAATCAAAGAAATAGAGAAGTGAAAGAAACTGTATTCGGAGTGTTATTAGATTATTCAATAAGTTTCCCATTTCTGCCAACGAATAACAAAATTATGATTAGAAAAAGAGTAAAGCATTCAGATACCCAGCATGGAATCACTCTCCTAACAACAATTCAAAAAGAACGTTTACCTCAGCTTGGTACTCATACTTCTCCACGGGAGTTTCCTTCTCAGCAACTGCACCCTGGGCACTCCAATTTCAGTTCCACAAGGGAATCGATTACAGTTCTACATCGAGGTTTGCAACGGAGGAGACGAAAGATCACTTAGAGCTTCACAACCCTAATCGACTCTTGCAGCATGCATGACAAACGAGGATACATAACACCGTACATAACACTCTCTCCCTCCCTTGCGCGGCGCGCTCCTTCAGTTTTCAAACATGCGGAGAAGCGGGAGGAGCGCAAAAGCGGGAGGCGCGCACAAGTGCGAGGGTTTAGGGGACAGCGCCGGGGGTTGGGGCATAACACTGACCAATGAACTACACTAAATAGGTAGATTAGTGTTAGATACACTAATTTACATAAACATGTTGTAAGTTTTTAGTGTTGATCAAATTTTTAACCCTCTATATTGGTCGAGATGGGGATCTTTCAATAGTATTGGAATCAATGTCTTTGGTAAAAAAATTTGTCGAGAATAAAAATCTATAATATTTTCAAATCTTATAATTATCTAACACTAATCTACCTATTTAGTGTAGTTGATTTTAGATGATTTTTGTTAGGGTTTTAGTTTATTTTAGTTGAGTATTGAGGGATTAGCTAGGGTTTTAGTTGATTTTTGATAAGAGGTCTAAATTATCTTAACTGATCCAATTAGAAACGAGATGATTAGTGATATTTTTAGGTCTCATTTCATATTGTAGTGATTCACTTAAAATTTCAAAAAAATTCAATGTAAAAGTGCTCTTAAAAAATCAACTCATAAAATTAAGCAACCAAAAAAATTCAAAATCACTTTATTAAGAGTATTACATTTCAACCAATCACAACAAATTTGGTTTACAAATTGCAATATCTTATTTGTAATAGAATTAAAAAAGAATTTTGAATCCTAAGTTTCAAAATTTATACATAAATATTGGTGACAACGATCATAAATCATTAGATTTAACAATATGTATAGAATTAGCATTCTTAATGTATAACTTTTATTTATACATCACATTCAAAATATCCCACTTAATTACATCTTATAAGGCAAATTTGAAATTCTTCAAATGTGGAGAAGGGTGAGGATATATAGGAGTTAACCCCTAAACGTCCTCACATTTTTCAGATTTGGCAGTAAAACTAGAGACACACTATAAAATGCAATTAAGAGGGATAAAAGTCGTACATTATGCATTTTAGATTCTATCTATACGGTTGGACTTGCGATTGCTATCACCAATATTTGAGTATTAAATTTAAAATTTAACACTCTTTTGTATTATGATTACAAATAAGATATAGACAATTTAATAATGAAATTTGTTGTTATGGGTTGAAATGTAATACTCTAAGTGTAGTGATTTTTGGAGCTTTAGGTGATTGCTTAATTATAGTAGTTGAATTTTTCAAAAGCACTTTTAGACTAAAATCTTCGAAATTTTGGGTGGAACACTACAACATGAAATGAGGCATAAAAATGTCACAAATTATCCCCTTTCTAATCGAATCACATATGCACGGAGCTAACTTCCTATAAAAGTTTCAATAAAAAATCCACTTTGCAAAAAGTGCATAATGGATGAGAAAACTAACTTCAAATTTGTACATCATCCAAAATATGGATGGTTGTGTAGTGAACTCTCTACATTATCCTTGGATTATAATTTTAATGCATGTAGTTTTTTATGTGATTTATACAAAAGTGCCAAAGGATTTTCCTAAGAAATTAGATGAATCACAAATTTCAAATATATATAGAGCATAATCCCAAGAGTTGTGTCTAATGATTTTAATAAAAAAAATAGATGTGTTGTACTGTTGTATTATCAACTTTACTCAATATTTATGAGTTACATTCTTTAAATGTATATGGAGTACGATAATAAGACATTCTATGTTTGAGGTGTAACATGAACGATAACTAGTAATACGTCATAAAATACTTTTATTGTAAAACCTATTAGAAAGGAGACATGATCATAGTTGAAGAGTCACATAATGAGTCACTAGTCCTCTTGCATTCAACGCTTAAGTCTACCATCGGAGCACTCAACAAATATATATGAACATGTGCACATTGCTTTAATGAACGTGACTTATAGAAGGAGCAATAATAGAAAAACTACCAACCAAATAGTGAAACATAATGGTCGCTTAGAGATGATAAGAACATTGAGGAAGCAATTACAAGAGTCTATAAATCCATGAATTGAAAAAGAAACAACATGTAGTTTTTTATGTGATTCATACATAAGTGCCAAAGGGTTTTCCTAAGAAATTAGATGAATCACAAATTTCCAATATATATAGAACATAATCCCAAGAGTTGTGTCTAATGATTTTAATTAAAAAATAGATGTGTTGTATTATCAATTTTACTCAATTTTTATGAGTTACATTCTTTAAATGTATATGGAGTACGATAATAAGACAATCTATGTTTGAAGTGTAACGTGAACGATAATTAATAATATGTCATAAAATACTTTTATTGTAAAACCTATTAGATAGGAGACATGATCGTAGTTGAAGAGTCACATGATGAGTCATTACTCCTCTTGCATTTATAATTTGTCTCAATGTCAATTTAAACGACACTACGTAAGAATAGTATACAATTAATAATTTAAATGAAACAAATTCAAATTGGTATTTAAGCATCTTATTACCTTTTGCTTATAGCCAATCATACCAAAATTCAAAGATATATTTTCTATTTTCTATTTTTTTTCATTTTTGAAGTTTATTAGTTAAATATCATATATAAATATACATATAATTATATATGATGAATTTTAGGAATCTGCTTGCGTAGATCTAACTTAAAATTGGTAATTTATAATCAATCTTTGTATTTCCAAACAAAATATATACTTTATCAAGATATTTTTCCCACATTTACAAAGTTGATACTTAGTTTTGTAGATTGTTCCAACATCTTCACCACCCAACGTTCTTTAATTTGTCTGAAATATTTTTAAACACATTTGTAGTAATCAAATGACATAATCTTATAGGAAATTTGATTCTGAAGAGGTTAGGCCCAAGAAACACTCAATTTGGACACTCTTAGCTCATTTTACAACACTTTCTATTTTGGAAACTACCACTTTTAAGCCGCCTTGGCACTTAAGGGTTAACTTATAAATAGACATTCAACCTTTAATCTCATAATGTTTTAATTGGAACATTTTGTAAGTTTTAGGAGTATATAAGGCCCTTTTAGCGGTCCTAGTGATCGTTTTAGAGACTAGCCACTTTATTAAAGGGCAACATATAGTTTACATGGAAGTCCTTGATATAGTGATGATCCACATGCAAATTGGAGCTTGAGGTCAACTAGAAAATACACGATATAGGCAAGTGCGTCTTTTTTTCCACCAAGGTGAACTTTGTCTTGCCTTTATTCAAATCTATTACGAGAGGAAATCATAATATTTGAGCAATTTAACAAAGTGCATTCAACTCTGATAACACCAAATTCGACCACTACTTTTATAATGTAAAAAAGAAAACATAGTCTTTTTCATTAAACAAAGAAATATCATGGATGGTACGGATAGCATAGATGGTATGGATATCATGAATATCTTGGAGTCATAGATATCACCAAATCCAACCTTTGAATAGGACAAGAACTTGGTGAAGTATCTCCAAAAATTTAGATGACTTTCATCCAAACATTGACGAGAACGTAGAATGAGTTTGAATGTGTTAGTCATTTGTAGTGTTATGCAGTGTTACGATGCGACGGGCACTGTAGTTTGATCCTAAACCTAGCATTGCTAACTTGCTGAGGATAAGCACCATTAGAAAAAAAACTTCTTCTAGAAGACTTGACCACATCAAATCACTTTAAGTTTAGTGTTACTAGTCCAAAACGCAACTTCTTCCGTCAAGTGTATTCTCATGGCTCTTTCTCACTTTCGTGCCAATGGTGTTCATAACAGGCTACCATGTGAGGAGCCGTGGAGTCATTAGAGGAGTTGGGATCGACCGCGCTCTGACCTACCAAACACAAACACACTAGCAACAAAGTGTTCTATACAAGTGCAGATCCATTTGGATGCTAAGGTTGGTGAAACTCCTAGGCCCAATGATTTGAATGTAGCACCTCTAGAACCTAGCATTCAAACTTTCTTCCTATCTGGACTAGAGAAGGATGTAGTTCACACATTAGTTTGGCCAAAGCTTGTCGTGCGGGATCCCGTAGGAGTTGTTCACAGGAGCACAACTTTGCGTGAAGTATACAATGCATGGATTTGTGACCTTGACACTACTACTATGCAATAGGCAAATTGTGAACATGAGTATGCAGCTGATAACTGTATGCAGCAATAGAGGCTAGCCTTCTCAATTAGTTTGTTGTAACTAGAATGGACAAATGTATTCAGATCTTATAGAGGCCAATGTTTCTAGTGTTATGCAGTAATAAACTTTTCAATTCATTTAACTGCATAGCTGTTGGAAATTCTGACCACACTCAACACAAAATATCCAAACATTTTGGAATAAACTAACCTTAGAAGCACAACTATTTATTCAGACTTCAAACTCGGAACGTCATTTCATTGAAACATTGGGTTGGAGCTCCTATAAAAGAATACTGATGTCCAAATTCAATAACCTCGCTCAAGGAAATCTTTCTTGCGAACAAGACTATCTCCCATATGATCTTCGACTCTAATGAGAATGGGCGTTGAGCTAGATGTGTTGATGTTCCCCTTCTCTATGTCTGTCTGTAAACTCTTAATCCTTCCAAAAATCCTATTGAAGTCCGCATGAAGGTGATCCATCAGAACTTCCTTGTTTTGGACTTGTTCAATTAACACCACAGCCTGCTTTTGGAGTGTGTCTAGGAGGTTCCCACGAGGTCGAAACCGCTTGACATTTCGCAGAGGAGCGGCTCCCCTAACTTCAGTGTCCTGGATTTCTACAGGACCTTCTACTGGAACATAACACTGAGTAGGATTCAACATTTCTTGAAGCCCACCATTCACATTCTCTAATCTACGACCACAATACCTTGCAATTACACCCTCTGCAAGGTCAGGGCGCAACATCTGCAACACCTTAACCTGGTGTTTGCATATATTGCCGTGTTGAGCATGCACGCAATTGCAAGACGCTAGTTTAGTGGTGGGATTATGCACCGTATACACAATGTGTCGTGCCTTTGTCGAAACAACCAAGGCTCGCCCTCCATCATATTCTGGTAGAGTAACATCAGCGTCAGGTATACTCCTAGCTTTTATAATCGCAGCCACAGCAATGTCTTGATTCTTTTTGTTGTCAATGAAGCCATACATCTTCCGAAAATGTCTAAACCAGTAATGCCTCAAGACACTGATCAGTCTATAGATACACCAATCTACCCGACGCCCAGCCAATCGAGTACGTTCAGATTTCAAAACAGATTTCAAATAACCGTGATAACTCTCAATGGCTGCATTGGTGTCTTGTCCTGCATAACACAAGTTTCGATAACCAACCACCCACATGTGCACCTTATTCAACCATTGGGTGCGCATGTACTCCCAAAATTGGGGGTACATAGGGAACTTGATTTCCAAATTGTTCAACATTTGGATGGCCCATGGAACTGCTCCGTCTCCCGTAGGTCCTGATGTGTCGTACATGATTAGCCCAAGCTCCCTAAGAATTTCAGCTTGCATGTTTTGATCAGATATCTTGATACAAGCTTGCTTTTGTAGGGCTCGCCGAACGTGCCATAAGCACAAAAACAACTTTGTTTTTGGCCAGACCTCACTGTACACGACATATATTAGAGTAAGTAATGATGACAGAGTATATACAGAAGTGTTCAAAACCAGTGATTCCAAACAGTGTTATGTAATCAAAATGAAAAAAATGCAAGCAATGATAATGCATATGTGGTTAAATGAACCGTAAGTAATGCTGTTTATTTCCCCAGGTGCACAATCGACAATGAACGCACTAGGACACCAGTTGGGCTGTTTGGACGTCATCGCAGAGTTGAGTGCTTTCAACCGTGGCACTAAATCAGCTTGTCCTGTTTTGCTCGTAATAATGAAAGCTATAGGGATACCATTGTGATATTCATCGAACACCATAATTGTGTATAATGGAAACTGCACATTAAGCACACCACTCACAATCATGTTCAAATAATAAACAGTACAAGTGAATTTTACATTTGTCTCATAACACTGAACATAACATAACATCAAACAAGGCAAAATACCTACCTTCTTTACATTTGTACCAAACGTTGCATCCATGGAAATCCCTCCTCCATGACCATACTTCAACATCATCTCTTTTTGCCATGGGGTTTGAATGCCTAATGTGAAAGGCATGTTATCTCGAGTTAATGGCCCTAGAACCTCTTCGATTGTAGTTTGCTTGTAGTAAAACCAATCTTGAGGATTGCGTTGAGTCCACATTCGAACGCTAGCAGCATCATTCTTGTGGAGACGCCATGTCTCACCATAAATGCCATTGGCAAGATTTTGGATGTCTTGCTCTTCTAGGAAGATGTCCCGGTCAACTTCTAGTGTTCCTATTTGAATTCGCTCCTGTAAGTCCTCCAAGTGCTTATCCATAATCTGCGCCACAGTGTACTTCTGTCAAATCCACCCTTGTATCTTGTCTCTCATTTCCGGTGACAAATGAGCATCCACAGCGCTTCTATCTCCAACCTTTAGATCACCGTGTACAACTAACCCGCTCTCGTTCTTATGCCTTCGATGAATAACACAGATTTCCGTGACATCCGGCAAGTGATATAGAGATTTAATAGTAAACGACGCCTTACAACCACGTTTGATTGAATCACCCCATTTCTTTCGAGAATCTCGCCTAGCCTTGGGAACATTGTCCGTCTTCAGGACCTGTGGATCAACATTTAAATCTGGGAGGAGGGGCTTCTCTACAGCAAATGTCGACAACTTGGACATGAGAGACGTGATGTCATTGTCAATATCAGTGTTATGTACTCTAGGCTGTGTTGCTCCTTTGGTTTTCGCAGCTCCACGAGGCTTCCGAACTTGCTTCTTAGGGATGAAGACATCATCTTGGACTAAAGTTGCAAATACGCTTTGCATCTTCTTTGTCACACGTGGCTTGCGCATTGATTTTGGTGGCATCACATCGACAACATCCTCAGGATCCGGAGCTACGTTGAAGTCAAAACTAAATGGTTGTAGTGTCGATGTGGAAGCTACTTTCCGTGGCACTCGTTGCTTACGTGCTGGCTTTAGTGGCATAACACTGTCGACCTCCATTGGATCTGCGGGGATATTCAGATCAAAACCAGCAAGAGGGAGTGGCGCTACAACCTTCCGCGATGCTCGTTGCTTACGCGCTGGCTTTAGTGGCATAATACTGTCTACCTCCATTGGATCTGCGGGGATATTTAGATCAAAAGCAGCAAGAGGGAGTGGCGCTACAACCTTTCGCGATGCTCGTTGTTTACACACATGCCTTTTTGATTGGACGTTGCAGCATGTCTCTCCATCCTCTACACATGCACTAGGGGTACTAGTATTATGCATATTTTGGGCTGCTGTCTGTAATCCCTTTCGTGCAAGGGGTTTTCGAGGGGGTTTCAAAATTGCAGTAGGTTCCGTTTCTACGCTCTTAGAAGGAATGCGCTTTCGCCTAGACTTTGGAAGCATATTGGGAGAGATATCCTTAACAATGTTGCTATAGTCTTGAGGTCCATACGTGCATTGGAACCTATAAAATGAGTAAATAGACAAAATTTGAGTAATATTAAAAAACGACAATCATCTTACAGATCCTCAACTAAACCCTAAACACCTAAAAGTTCTTTACAACTAAGTATAAAAATTGCAAAAGAGAGACGATTTGCGTAACGCTTGCTCACCTTCGGAATAGGAGTGGGGAATTGTAGCGCAGTCTTGAAGCAGACTTGAACCCATATCTTTGAATGACAAAGTATTTGCAAGAAATCCCATCTTTGCCACCTTCCATGCCTGCTATGAAATCGTTTGCACGGTTAGAGTTTACGTAACACTGCTGAACAACTAACGATTTTTTCTGGGGTCCTCTCACACTACTCAACTTCATGGTCCACTTAACATCATGGAATCCCCAAGGTCCAGGAGGGGGGTGTTGGATACTACTCAAGATGGACTCAAGATCCTTATGAAGGGAAGATTGACTTTGAGAATCTAACCCCAAACTACTAAACATCTCGGATTTTGCCTCAACATGAGCTTCACAAGCTGCAATTGCAGCAATCTCTTCTACTTTGGCCATACTCAGTAACAACAACAAAGAATAGACTAACAAGGAAAACATCCGAGAACCATTGACCATAGAAATGCCAAAATGCAAGAGGGAAGCAAATAACACTATGACTAGGACTAACACTAGAAAGCAAACGCAAACGACATAATCTACATAATTATCTAGATCTGAAATGTGAACGAAGTGAATGAACACTAATATCTACTACCACTCTGAGTTTGGGTGCCACAAACCATATGGGATATATGTTGAGATTAACACTTAACGTAATGCCATTGCATAACACTCGTTTTTTATTTTGAAAGTTCTCATAGATTATACAACGTTCCATAACACTAGTTGTGACTCTAGGATTTGCTGAAACTTTGATTATTTTCACATTTAGCGATGAATGTGTAAGATTTTATATCGGCATAACACTTCAGCTGTCAACTGCCATTTGAAGTCAGATTTGACGGTGGATATGCATGATCATATATCAAAATAACACTGAGTTGTCGGCTGTCATCTAAGGTCTTGCGTAACGTTCATACGAGATGTGGCATTTCGGGCGGGGTTCATACAAAACCCCATAACTTCCTCCATCATTATAGAGAAGAACATCGCATATGAAAATGCCACACTTGATCTGGGCCTTGAGGCCGAGAAAGGTGTGCTCTACCCAACGAAACCTTGGCGCTATATACTGTCCACTGTGAGTTTGGGTGCCACAAACCATATGGGATATATGTTGAGATTAACACTTAACGTATTGCCATTGCATAACACTAGTTTTTGATTTGGAAAGTTCTCATAGATTATACGACGTTCCATAACACTAGTTGTGACTATGGGATTTGCTGAAACTGTGATTTCACATTTAGCGATGAATATGTAAGATTTTATATCAGCATAACACTTCAGCTGTCAATTACCATTCGAAGTCAGATTTGACGGTGGATATGCACGATCGTATATCAAAATAACACTGAGTTGTCGGCTGTCATCTAAGGTCTTGCGTAATGTTCATACGAGATGTGGCATTTCGGGCGGGGTTCACCCTAAACCCCATAACTTCCTCCATCATTATAGAGAAGAACATCGCATATCAAAATGCCACACTTGATCCAGGCCTTGAGGCCGAGAAAGGTGTGCTCTACCCAACGAAACCTTGGCGCTATATACTGTCCACCTTGAATTTGGGTGCCCCAAACCATATGGGATAAACTGGATCTGGAACAGATTGGTACGTATACGGATATGTAGAGAGTACACGGAGATAGCGTATTCCTGGAGCGAATACGGGAGAAGGACCGCGAAATCCGGATCTTGGTTAACACTGACTCTTGATTAACACTGCTTCTTAATTAACACCGCGCCGGGCAGGAATCGTGCGGGGCAGGAAAAAAATCAAAATTACAACCTACGGTTTACTCCCCTCTGGTCAAACGGCGGCTCGGTAAAATGCGGGGACCCGCCTAAACCCAGAATAGACTCCGCAAACCTAGGCTGTATGAGATATAAGCTTCTCCTCTCGCATTTTAGTCTCTTCACCTAGGACTCGATAGAGTGGAATCCAACCATTAGCTAGCACAAGATAAACAGAGCCAAGTTCTGGAAATAGGTCAAGGAGTTCACTGGACAGACTGAGAGACGGAAGTACTAATGGAGCCCTACCAGCATCCAATACGAAGATTGATCATGTTGTTTGGAGAAATCCTTATACCTCAGGGTCGAGCGCCCATCCATCGAAGTGCCGAACTTCGTGCTCCTGCCGCTCATCAAACACGAAGTTGTAATATAGGTCTCCAACTTAAATCAGCCACGAGTCCTTACTCTGCGATTCTAGTGGCAGTCACAGGTTCAAATCAGTGTAAGTGGTGTGCATGTTACGGGCGGGGATTCCGACGAGTCGGGTCCACGGCGGATCAAGAGCAAAGGTTTTGGATGCAGGAAACAAATTTTATACACTCTGATTACACCCAAGAAGGAACTGTACAGTACAGGTCGACTGTAGACGAGTTGTTGCCGGTGCTTCGAATGGCCCAGAAGCCTGAATAGTCCAGCACGTGAACGAGGCAATGTGCCGTGATGTTGACAAGAGAACATTTGCTAATGGCTTCGAAACCCTAGTACAGACAAGGGCCAGTGAACACTATTTTCAACATGGAAACAGTACTCCTTACTTTCGGCCGACCATCTGGCCGCCCAAGCAACCACTTTCGTTTCCTTCCTTGCAGCCGTGTGCAGGATGTTTTATGGAGAAGCCCGAGTGATCGATCATTTGCGCTGGTTGGCTGGAGAGGCGGACGAACGTCAAAGGGACGATTGTAGATGCCGGTACGTGCTTGGCCATCGTTCTTGGTATGACACCTGCGGGCACAATCCTAGTACAGATCATTCTACTCGTCCACATTAGAAGCTGAAATACACCCAGGTAGTATTGAGCATTTTGCTCGTGACACTAAAACAAGAAAGCATTCCTGTCTCCTCTTACAAACCTCCTAACTTCACTCTTTCTCTCCTCGAGTTCTCATGCCCTCTCGCCTTTGATTCTCACAGTCTCTCCTCCTCCCCTCTCACATTTTTCACAAATTTTGAGCTGAAAGTGAGCAAAAGGGCAAACTGGGGTTTGCGAATTTTATAGCTGGGGTTTAGGTTTGTTTCAGCGGTCGAGAAATGATACTTTAGAAGATTCTGGCACACCGTAAGAATGGAGGATGCAGACTCCAGCAGCTCAAGAACTTCTGAACTATTAGAAGAAACCCTTGGAGCGGAGAATGGTTGCATTACGTCGGAGAAGGAGGTGGGCTACCTTCGGCTCGCTTATGAAGCCATGGAGAGGGTTCAGAAATTGACTTCACCAGAGCTTTCGCACCTGTCGTTGCATCTCAACCAGGCGCAATGCAGGCTCTTGAGGGATGCGCTGTCGAACGCAGTTCAATCCGCCAAACAGGACATTCATGGCCTGGATCCTTCATCTGTGCGACTGTGTGCTCCAGCTTTCAGAGAGCTATGCCGCGTGGCCGGGGACTGTGAAAAGCTTGTACGAGATTGTTGCAAGGAAACCTGGCTCGCCGTCGCTATCCTGTTGGCCGACAGCAGGCAGGATTTCCTGTTGCGAGTGTCGGAGCTGAAGTGGTGCACCAAAGCTTGGCGCATCGTCTTAAAGCACGGTCTGCAAGGCGGGGCATGGTTGGAACAGTTCCACAAGTGCTCCAAATCTTCTGTAGCCGATAGAAGAACGGACATGGACAGAGATGAGTGTGCGAGGTTGAACAATGCCGCTGAGGAGGATCTAAAGACCCTGATGTCGAAGCTGATTGATTTGCAGGAAAGGGGTGACGTCGACACAGAAGTGCGAGAGTGTGCAAGCTACGTCATGAGCAGGTGCGAGATGATTGGCGCTCTACGACCTCATGACAAGCAATCGAGAAGTAAGTACGATCTTTCGAGACTGAAAGGTGATTGGGACGGACGTGAACTACTGGGTACAGGTGCATTCGGGCGTGTCCGAAAATGTAGTTTGTTTCAAGAGGATTTTGCTGCCAAACTTCTGCACGGTGATATGGATGCTGAGCTGGCTGCCATGATCAAAGTAGGTTTTCACCCTCGCATAGTTCGACTCCTTGGTGTAGTCGAGCACAGAATTAAATCAGACCACGACTTTCCGACTCGCGATATTGTGATGGAAGTCATGCCCTCGGACCTATCGGACCTCATAGAGACGAGGCAAGAGATTGGTGAGAAGCGAAAGATAGGTGAGAGAAGCAGTGGCGATGGTCCATTTCCACTTCATGTTGCTCTGGACATAATGCTCCAAGCTGGCGAAGGAGTTGAATACTTGCATAAACATGGGCTTTTTCATAGAGATTTGAAGCCACAAAACTTCCTCGTTGAACCTGTGGAGATGCGTGCCTTATGTGACGAAGGTTATGTGCGTGTGAAGCTCGCGGATTTTGGTTTGGCAGAAGCAAGATCTGATACTTTTGGATTGCAGTATAAAGGCACAGCCATGTACATGGCACCAGAGATCGGACCAGCTGATTTATATGATAGTACATTGGTATATCCAGCGAAGGCCGACACATTCAGTTTTGGAATTATGTGTTCTGAGATTTTATCTGGAGAGGAACCTTTCCCTCTGGAAGGTTTGAGGCGAGAACTGCCGAAGGCATTGCCTTCTTGGTTAGTCTCTCTGCTGGAGAGATGTTGGGACACGGAACCAACCAAACGACCAACATTTGCAGCCATTTGCAGAGAGTTGAGATACCTCAAGTTCCTACTCACCATAGGTATGACACACTCATCTTGATAACATCATTTGTTTGTTCTCCCTACTCTTCGGCATATAGCCGAGCTGTAGATTGATTCTTCCCTCGCTCAGTTAAGATGACATCCAAATCTTTTAACACAGCGTTGCTTCAACTTCAGCATTTGTTGCATCGCGTGACTCCTGCAGTGGATCGCACGAGTGGCCCAAGGACACGGTATTCAGTTGCCTGCAAGTCCAATTTATCGGATGCAGTTATTTTGATATGCTGGAAATGTGTCATGTAGGTGGAGAGATGCAGTTTCGAGCTCTCGATAGTCCTGACGAGGGTGCAGAGAAGACTGTAAGATACATATACTTAACTTCTTGCCTTCACTCTCTTTGTATTTATGCTGTTGCTCTTCACTCCTTGGTGAGTGCTTCGGATAGCTCATTTCAATCTGGAAGTCTTTCAATTGTGATCTTGTAAAATACCACACATCTCAAGATGATGAAAATGAGTGTTGTAGACCTAGAAGAGCGTACAGAAAGGAATATTGAACGTGCACACAGAGGATTTCTCCTGCTTGAACATCTTTGAATTTTTGTAATGGCGATAGTAATGTAATGGTGTAATTCTAGGCTGACATGGCACATCAAGATGTCAATCGCTGCTTTTTCGTCCTCACTCTCAGTCGATTGCATGGCTTGCAGGCGGAGATAGTGAAGCACCTTCGGTGGATTGATCATCATCAGTTGCGCTTTGTTCGACATTTAGGCTCAGGCGGCAACGGTTCGGTAGATGAGTATGAATGGCAAGGCCAGCGAGTGGCTGTGAAGAACTTGTTGAGGTACTCAGAGAAGAAGCTTGTGGAAGAGGAGGCAGCCTTGTTGGTGAGAGTGGAGCATCCGAATGTGGTGAGATTGGTTGGGTGCGCTTTCAATGAGGAGGAGCGTAAGGGGATGATCGTGATGGAATTGATGGAGCAGGATCTCCACCATCTCATTTCTGAAACTGTGAGAACATGGCACTCCTCAAAGGAACCGCCTTTCCCCTTGGCTGTGGCATTGGAGATCATGTGGAAGGTAGCCACCGCCATGAAGCACATCCGGAGTTGCAACGTGCTACACAGAGACTTGAAGACAACGAACATACTTGTAAATTCGAGGACCAGATCTCAATCCAGGTTAATCCCGATGCTTAAGTTTGGGGCAGGAAGCTCCTCACCAGGTGGGGATTTCGATGTGAAGCTTGCTGACTTTGGGCTGTCGAAGTACAAATTGGGAGACTCCATGTTCACAACCAAGGCATCGGAGGCACAGCTTTGGCGGGCACCGGAGACATCCGAATGGCGAAACTACTCGTGGCCAGCGGATGTGTTCAGCTTTGCAGTTGTGTGTTACGAGATTTTGAGTGGGGAGGTTCCATTCAAAGGGATACGGCAAGGACCGGAGCTTCTAAAGTTAGTTCGAGCAGGAAATCGGCCAGAGATTCCCATGTACTGCCCGAGGGATGTGGCGGAGCTGGTTAACGCGTGCTGGGCAACAGATCCGAATGAGCGACCTGACTTTGTAGAGATATGTACGAAGTTGGAGTCGTGTTTGAAGGCTTGCACTAATGCAGCCGGGCTCTCAAGCAGTCATTGGGCGGCATGACAATGATCAATGATTTAGAGAGATTCCCTACACGCCATATTTGGGCGCCCATTCACTGTTGAATTAGCAGTCTGGAGGGCCCAATCGCATAAATCGTCACTCCCAAATGCTGGAGTTTCTCATACTTGACGTCTCAGAATCCGTAATCCTGGCAAGAATCTTGGTCTGAACTAGTAATGGTAATTCATTTCTAGTGAAAGACATCCAAGCTAGGAAGATTAAATTCAATTAATTGTCTTGGAAGTGCATTACAGTCTTTGTTTTTTTTATTGTGTGGTGGTCTAGTGGGCGTCACTGATAGTTCTCATGTATTTCTCCACAGTTTTAATTTCGTGGTGAGCTGTAGATAATTGACATGTGCACGGACCCAGCTGGCCGTATTACTGCACTATTATTTTATCATAAAGTGGTGGGACAACAGCGGCTTCCGAGCAGACTGGGTTGTGCATGAGAAGGTGATGGCATACAGAGTGATTCTCACTTTCTGATTGGTTTATAAGAGCATCCGCACCGGGACTCGCTGTACGCGGCCGCGATGCTTTTTTGCGGGCCCGCGCTGGAAAAATTCCCTCACCGCGCCACTGGCAACTGCCTTGTTCGTCCCGGCCTCGCCAAAAATCGACTTCGACTCGCCAATGTTTGGAGTCCGTTGTTTTCTCTAGCGCGCCCAATCCTCGGAGATATCGACAAAGATATCAGGCTATTCTTAGTTTTGCAGTAATCGCAGTCGCAAGGCTGTGAATGTGGCCTCCGTGGCGGGCTCCAACAGGTTGTCGTAAGCCCGTGACTGCAGCACAACCCTGCCGGATTTAGCCTGCCGAAGAAGATGCCCTGATTTCCCTCGATTGCCAGCCCATTTGGCGAGTGCGGGTGAGGGACAGATTTTTCCCCGAGTGCTCCGATCACTGTAGAGCCCTCGAAAGCCGATGTAGCGCGCTCATTATCCCGAGTCCCAGTGCAGATGCTCTAAGTCCAGATCCAACTGTTGGACTTGTTCGGCTTTTCCCAATCCAATCTTCTCTACACTGTTTTTGGGTAATTGTCCTTGTGAGACTATCTTCAAAAGCCAAAATTGACACCCAATCATTTGCTTATAATAGGAACAACCTATTGCATACTAACACCCAGCTTAACGCAAGTTGGCAGTTTACAATTCAGATGGGCATTGCTGCTTGGGCTGAAATTTTCCAGATTCATCGCAACGCTGAGAGACTGGAGCTGCTGATCTCTGCCTTCTTGTCGGCCTGGCTGTCTTCCCCCACGTTCGGCTCTCTTGTTATCTCAAAGATTCAATGGAATCTCTTTCCACCTAGCATAGAAATACCAGAAACTGTGAAAACAAGGAGATTTGGATATTAGAAATAAAAGTATATCTTAGGACTCAGTTTCTCTATATAGAAGAGAAGAAATCATAAAGAGGCAAAGTGATTTCATATCTTTATCCCATATAGATATTTTTCTACAATTTTTCTAGGCGGGAAGTATTTCAAACCCCTTAGTGGTTACATAGGCTCATCTTAAACCAATACAAGGACTAATCCAAAGTCAATATATGGGATAATTCAAAGTCAATATATACCCAGAATGACAAAAATACAAGAAGCCGATTGGTCAACATTAATCTCCTAAATAACGGTTTATGGTCACAGTCTTAACTGTTTCAATGTCAATCTACTGCACAACTTTTGGGCCTTCACAGTTTATGGTATTCCACGTTAGCTGCTTTCTCCCTAGACAATATGTTTATCTTGTTTAGTTTTATTTTCCTTTTCATGCTACCGGCTTTTGGTGGTTACCTTCCGGTTTCCCAATTACTTTGCCTTCAGGCTCCTTCCTTGTTCTCTTTCCTTTTCAACTCGAGATGGGATTTCACGGATACTAACACACAATACGAAGTCCAACTCTACAAGGATACATGGGAGGAGCTCGCACTAAAAGTCCACCTTGTCTATTAGTTGAAATCTGTGGAGTAGAAATTATGTCAAATGTGACTTGTTTTTAACTCTTAAATGTCAAAGTAATCCCCATGGGCTTAGTTATGAGAGACTAATGGGAAATAGGTGAATTTTCTCAACCAAAATTGGAACGAATTGGTGCTTTGGAATGGTGATGAAAAAGCAAGGCTATATTCCCAGCTTGTGCCGAAAAGAGACAAATGTGGAACAATCTACAATCAAATGAACTAGGAGAGGAGGGGGAGTTGAGGAGAGGTAGCAACTCGTTTTGGGATTTTTATTTTTATTTTTAAAAAATAAGCGTTGCGCCTGCAGCACGTGGCTTGCAGCGCTAGGCCTGTAGCCCTGGCAATGCCACATGGTGTTGTGGTAGGGCTTGCTTACCGAGCTATGTCGACTAGCTTTTATTTTTATTTTTCTGAGGTTGCCTGAAATCAATTATTTCAAAAGATGTTGTTGGACTGCCCTCCAAGCAACCACTTGACGTCCAAGGGCTAGTGACTAATATATAGCTTGGCTAATTTTGCTGGTAACATGGTAGGGGCCTAATAGAAGGTTAGACTTTCTGTCATGAGCCGACGCCTGATAATGATAAGTGAGGGTGTAAGAATTTGTGGAAGACGCACGGACATTGCAACCACCATCTAGTATACATCGCATTGGAATTACTTCCCTTGGTACAATTATTTCAGCTGAATCAAAGTAATCTTAGTAAATTAGTAGCTATGAGATTAGAATTGTCGGATGCACGGGTTACATGTACGCCATCATCACTACAAGACTTGTAGAAATGACTATGGAGTATGAGATCATGAAAGCTAATGATCAATCTCTGCTATTATATATCAATTCAATTATTTACTCCTTCAATTCTACATGTTAAAATTGTGCCATGGTGCATAACATTCTTTAGCGGCTCACTGTTCACTCTTAGGAATCAGCATCATAAGCCAAAATCATTGCAGGAATCGTAATCTTCTGGAGAATCAAAGCCATCTCTATCTAATAATGGCTTGGCAGCTCAACAAACTTTTTTTTTTTTTTTTTTTTTAATAATTTCTACATGTTCCACATCATCAATTTATGTTGATTCTCTAGCTAAAGAATGTTATGTGCCGGCTGTCTTATGGTCAACTGCTGGTACTGACTCACACTTCGTCAACCTGTGACTGTGAGAGTGATGGCCCATTCACATACAACAGTGCTGCCGCATGCATGCGTGCGTCACGTAACTTGGAGGGAATCTGTTGGCAACCAAGAAATATAAAATATGAAATTAGAAATTACTCGAACACATGACAGGAAGGAACGCAACACAAAAAAGGAGCATGGCTCTACTTGCAGTAGTGTAATGTAGTTCCACAATAGTTGCAGCAAGAAAAGACAAGGCTTTCAATATTTTTTTTGTTTCTGGGTTTTACCTTCCTCCATTTCGGGAACGCAAACGCAACAGTGGCAGGGGGCTGGTGTGAATGGGCCATGAGGATTTGAGACGCAGGTACATGATGGTGGAATATACTCTGGGGGTTATTGATTTGTGTCTGGACAAGTTAGATATGCGTGACATGGTTGGATTATTTGTTGCAAGATGATGACTCAGGCCACAATTTTAATTTGGGACAGATTGCAAGTCCAAATCACGATTTTTTAGTGGGATGGAGGGAGTATATGTTAAGGATGGACACAAGCAAGAATGAATGGGGCTCTCATTGGATAAATTCACGGATGGGCCACTTGTCATTGTTGGGCATGGTGTAAAGAAGGCTACTTATGAATGTTACAAAGGCAAATCACATCACTCACATTGATTGGTAACTATGCGCCCTAGCAAAATTACAATCAAAATAAATCAAGTCAACGTAGTCAAGTCATCTAGTTTGAAGAAAATGTGACAACCTCTTTACTGTGAAGGAGACATAAAAAACCAAAATATGGTCTCAAAAGCACTTTTTTATGACCTACTTTGTAGCAATGAATTTTTTTGCTAATTTGATCAATTAACCCATAAAGGACCAAGGAGTCCAAATTGAGCCTCATGTTTTATTAGTAGTTTCAAGTAGGTCCTAATTGGACTTCCTTTTGTTCAAATTTATTCATTTTTTGTCCAACACATGTAATATTCTTCACTATTTTCATTGATATAAAATTTCGTTTCATCTAAATTAAATTTTCCACAATGTATTCAATTGAATTTTTCACTTTAAAACCATGATTCCTTGGTCCTTTAGGGGTTAAGGTAGTAAATTACATATTTTTCTTCATTTTCGTGTACACTATAATGTACAAAAAGAAATTTCTCAAAAGAATGAAAAGAAAGTTGTGAATATGGTGCTCAATAATGAGGAATAACCCTGGACGTTTATGGGTTCAGGTTTAAGGTTCATACCTCAAGTTCATTCTAAGTTTTCAACATTATGCACTTGTCCTTGTGAGGATAGAAACAATACCGTCATGTTCTGAAGTACAGTCGGGTACAACATGCTTACGAATTTTTCAATTAGTTTTCATTAGAAAGTTCAACAATTTTTAGGAAGCTCTAGCATGCCCAAAAATGAACCGATTTTGAAACCACAAATTGCATTGGAATTGCAATGAAGCGTGCTTCAACTTCATAATAAGTGAAAAAAGAATTATTTAAAATAAGACAACAATTTGGATTTCTTTTATACACTATCATTTCATAGTGAACCTGTGGAAGATAGTCAAAGATTTTTTGCATTAAAGTAAAAACAAGTAAGAAATCATACAAGTAGTTCAAGTGGTGTGGGATCAAGTATCTCTAAAGCAATTGTGAAGGTTCATTTTTAATATGTACCATCAAATACAAGTTGTAATTTTCACAAATGGTGGCAGCACTAAATGGTAGATAGTATATAGAAAACATCAGATTTTTTCTATGATTTTTCAATTACATACATGTATTTGTAATGATGATAAAGTAGACTTTAGTGTGATTCCAATGCAAATTACAATTTGAAATTCCGTTCATTTTCGAGCATACAGGGGGCTTCCAAAGTTCCCACAAATCTCAACTGGATCCAAAATTCGTAACCATCTTGTACCCGACTATACTGCACAAGCACACCAGATTGAGACCAAATAAACCTGGGGTCAAGTCACATGGAGTCCCTGCTGCATCCTCAAATCACCAAATAAGTTCCACAACCTGCAAGCCTGACGGTTGAATGGAAATAGATTGTAACCAACAATAGATCTCCGGTCGTAACAGAAATGAGAGGTCAGGGTAAGAGTCTACTCCCAAAATACTACGCAGCTCAAAAATTGCATCCTACCGGAGTAGTCAGTGAATCAGTGGCTACAGATCTAAAAGCTTAATAGCAAAACAAGCAGATCGCTTGAGGATCATGCTTCATCTGCAACCCCATTGCACCAGACAACGAAGAAACCAATTCCACGATCAAGAGCCAAATTGTAACTACTCACTCGGGAACATTCTGGAATTCCACTAATTCCAATTCAACGGAGGAACATTCAGGGATAGCTGCTACCAATCCCTAGTGAAAATCTGAAACTAGAAAAGACTATGAAAATTCGTTTTCCAGGACAGAAGCTACAATCTTCAGCCCTTTCGAATCCCCTGATCTCTTATTGCTTGCCGATAACCCCGTAGGGCTCTCTGATGTTCCATTCTCCAGCCCTTGTGGAAAAAGAGGGAGGATCATTCAAAAACTATACGCTGAGATTCGGAGCTTGCACCTAATATCAACAGATCTCCTGTGAACTCTTCTTTTACACCAGCAATGCAGGACCAGAAGCAGGAAACACGTCGCCACCATTGGTTTTTGTGTTCCGCTTAGTGACAGGCACCGAGGCCCTCACATCTGCAGTCTCTTATGCTATGTCCCCAGATGGGATCTCAGTCCGCTCCTGATTGGCATCTGTGTTTGTACGCCCAAGTATTTTCAGTCTTCTAAGCGTTGTTTCAAAGCTAGAGTGTTCCATGAGGCCATTGGTGATGCTCAAGAACGTGTTCAAATGGCTGGGCTTACTCGGATTGTTCGCTCCGTTCCCAGTAGAAGAACCAGGCCCTGCAGCATTGTCACATACAGTCCAACGACTTCCTTTACCACGTCCTATACCCAGCTCTTCACTCCTAACTTCATTTACATTCACACTCTTGTTCGCTGGAGCGATCAGCCTACCTTCAGCTTGTCTAAGTGATGCAGGATCGTGGTTGTCAAACCCTTGTGAGCCCCACGCTTTACCCATTCCCTTCCCTCTACCAGGTTCACTGGGAACCACTGGGTTGCTAACCAACCCAGCATTAGCAATTTCCTTTGGTGCTGGATCCAAATTATTAGACAAGTCTGCTACTTTACTCAAGAGCTCCTGGCAATATTTACAGCTGTACATGGGGTGTTTCATCGCAGCCATCCACCCTTTCACTCCAAAACCCTTCCGATGCTTGAAACAGTTGAAGCAAAAGCTGCGCGGACACGTTCCACACTTCAACAGTGTCTTGGTCGAAGGACACCAAACACAACGCCACTCCTCTGAAATACTTTCAGCCCTGCTCAGCTCCACAGAGGCTATCGTCATTAGCACAAGCTGTTGGTTGTATTTGAGTTTCTCTCGTTGGACCACCATTTGAGCCATGGAGCGCACACGATCCAGCTGCTCCCGAAGTTCCTTTGCCTTTTCCAACATCTGCTACAAATAAAAGGACAACATTAGAAACAGTGAATCATACAACCCAGGACGATCCGCTTAATTTTCACTACTTGCAGCAGATGAAAACTACATCCTGAACCTTCTTGGATGCACTTATACGATGCCAGGACAGCCACTGTAATAACTCCACCAGTTTCTTCGAAACATACGTAGTGGACCATGTGCAAGAACCCTTCTCTATCACTGACCCTCAAGCATGGATTTGGCAATTAACCCTATTTATAATATCTGGTCCTCAAGTCCCTCTAGAGCGTTCAACAAATTTGAAACAACTATCAACAAAATAGTTTTTCATTATTTGCTTCAAAGGAGAAAACATCAAACTCTCAAATCGAAAGATGAGCTGCACAGTTTCAGCTGAATATGCAAGTGATTTTTACGGTATATTGATCCTGCAGCTGTTTCATAAAAGCACGGCGCTTCACACTGATATCATGTCGTACTGGCTGCATCACAAGTGCGAACATCCTAAACGAGCTTGCTAAAACTCCTGCATGTCAGGACCCCCAAACAGTGTGCATCAAAACATTCAGTCCATGAAGTGAACTACGTAACCTTATCAAAAGAGGTATACCTTATCAGTAGACACAGAGGACAGCTGCTGTGCCAGTGAAACACGCATTGGAGAAGCCCTCTTCCCAGTAGCAAGGTTTCCCACATCCCTTGGATCCCCTGGGATTTTAAAAATGCCCTGGGATTTCGACAATTGCTTCTGCATAACGAATGGTGTCAATGACTATTCAAACAACTCCGTGTACTGATTTCTGCGTGACAGGACATTCAGGCCTGATAGATCTGCCAACCCTACCGACCGTCCAAATAGGTCAAGTTTACATCATGGCATGCCATGCACTATTATTCACAAATTTAGGTGTCAGTCGCCAACCACTAACTAACCAGACTGCAAGCATCTAAACCTTGACTCGAAAACTTACATGGTTTAGCTCGCATAGTAGTGAACCCTTGCACTCTGCTCGCTTGGCACGCCAATACACAAACGCTTCCCGCATGATATGTACCGGCGCCACGCCAGATTTCATTGCCTCTCCAAGAATGGTGAGTTCTTTCACTTCCTTTGCGAACCTGTCGTCTGATAAACCATTCACAAACACAGTGGCATTACCAGACGCATCACCGACTGCAGGTGTGACCTCATTAATCTTCTCTGCCTCCGGGACCTCGCTGCCAACCCTCTCCTGCTGGACAAGGGTGGGAGAGGACTCTGGATCCTGATTCTGGGCAAGCTTTCCGAATTTGAGTTTGATCTTCTTCAGCTTTTGCCCAGGCTCCACCACATGCCACGTAGATTTATATCCCCGAGCTTCGATATTGTCTCCATTCACTCCTCTTCCGTTACCAGATTTCTTGTGAAAGTCAGACCCTTGAGTGCAAGATTCGTTCCAAATTCGTTTCAAAGTGAAACGTATACTTTTGGACCTCTCTCTGCCTGCATCCTCAACACCCTTCCCGTTCAAGCTCATAACATTATCTGTCAAATCAGCAACGTGTATGCCCGCAACCTTGGCTGGCTCTAATAAACTTCCATCCAGATGCGAAATGCTTTGCCATGACGAGCCTCCTTCCCTGTAATCCATGGACGTAGCTGTTGAAATGCTACCCCTGGCTGTCGCAGAGGCTGTGGCCCCGCTCGTGGTACTGCTGCTCACTATGTGCCCCTTCTTCAATCCAGCTGAGGGGGCTACGTTCGTTGGAGTGGTATGCGCATGGCGAGGGCAAAAGGAACGGACATGTACCACTTTTTGCTTAGATTGCCGCAACTGCAGACAATGGATGACAACAACATAGTCCAGACTTCAGACTACAGGCACAATCCGATTGAACAATATGCAGGATTTCAGATAACCAATACCCAATCGCCATAGAACATCGAGCTCAATTATCACTAGTTACAAAGATACAGGAATGAGGAACGCTAGTAAGGATCTAACTAAAGTGCAATTCACTGGATGTTAGCAAGCTTGCCTCGAATGAAGCTCCCAGGCTTACACCACAAGAGATGTGGAATGGAGCTCTGCAGTCCTTAACTGTACAGAGAGAACATACGCCCCTCTTCACCCCACACAACCCACACCGATCCTGTCGATCCTGGGCCCTTGCCGCCACTGCTGCAATACCATCGATTGGTTCCATCGCATCAGGGTCAACGAAAAAGGTTTCGTTGGTGTACAGAGCACAAGCGACATGGGCCCACTTCCGAGGAACAACCGTTGGTTTCAAGGCACCTCCTCTCTTTCGACACAAGGCACAGCTGCATCAAAATACCCAATCGAAATTCTCAGCTGCAGATGTGAGCATAACCAGCTTCAAGATTCTGAGATGCCAATCGTAAGCAATATGTACCCAAAGACTGTATAGCCGAACCAATGTTCTAAAACAACTTAAAGGAAAAATGATAAAGAAGATGCAAAAATCATGGACACCTTTCTTTTCTTAATTACGAGGTTATAGTTCAAAACGATAACTTCCATTACCAGTTAACAGACATAAATCAAGGAAAAGTACATCAAAACACGCTCAGCGGATCGACAATACATACCCCTAGCTAAATTGAAATTAGCTCCCACAAATACTTAGTATAAAACATGACCCCACCACACCAGTTCACACCAAAGTGCATACCTGACTTTAGGCTGTGCCCTGCCAACAGCCACCGCCTCACACTTGCGGCAACACCAGCTTGAAGGCGCAACAACTTGTCCCTCAACATCACGAAACTTTTCACGAATGCCATAGCACGATTGATGCACGCGTATCAAGCACCGTTTACAAGTGTACACCTGCCAAGCACATCATACGCAAGGGCATCAGGGCTAGTTATCATTATTAAAAGTGTGCTGCAACTAATAATTCAGTAAAAATATTACACTGTCAAGTAACCTAGGAATCAGGGCACGAAAAGGTAGTATAAATAGAGCAGTGACCTCGCATATGTCCTAGCAAAGAGTCAGGATACTTGAAAGCACTCGGACACACCCAATAAAAGCATCTAAAGCAAGTAGAGAAGAGGCCTTAAGAAAGGCGCTGCTTGCGCGCCTTGGTAATTGCTGTATCCTAGAGGATTCTCCAAGTATTACAGCACACTAGATACAGAAGCAGACTTACCGGGTTATTCTCATCATCTTCCCCTCCATTACATATGCAGCAGCCGTCAGAGGAATTTTGTCGTATAGAAGGCTCAAAGGACTTCTGTAATGAGCCTTCGCTTGGTTTTCCAGTCACAATATCTGCCACAGATTTGCAGATGTTTCTATCATTTTCAGACGTCAACGTGTGGAATAGAACTGTGCTGGCTGGAGATGTAGATTCCCCACCAATACTGTCAACCCGGATTGCTGAGGACAGCACAACCTGTTTCCCCGAGCTCGACACATCTTTCAAACTACCAGTCCAGGGACGATGTCCAGATCTTATTCTAGGAGGATTCAACGCAGGTGCATTTTCCGGAACTAGAATATCTGGAGTGACAGGATTGGTACTTAAGCAGCCCAGACCTGATGGAGAGGTGCTTGGTAAAGAACTACCAGGCACTGAATGTGCTGAAGACTCTTGACAGTCCGGGAATCCTGGAAAGTCCCCAGCTGGAGCAACTTCCATCTGAGCATGCATTCTCTCAAAATATTCAATCATCTCTTCAAACTTGTCTTCAGATATCGGCTGCTTTAGGCCCCCCCGAAAGAGCCGCTTATTCCATGCGAGTAGCCATCTCTCATCTTCATCGTCCATATCATAGTCTGACGACCGCACTGTCTGCAATAAACAACGATCTTGAATAAGAGGTATGATAAACAACGATATTGGACGCACTCTCGTGCTGGTCAAGGCAACGGGATGACATGCCTATGAAAACTCCAGACTTACCATGCAAAACAACTCAAAATTTCGAAGATTAACAAAATTACCTCGCGAGCACCAGGATGCTGCTGCACCACAACCTTCCTTCTCTTCTCAACTTTTTGCTGTGTGTCTTCATATTCGGGCACAACTCGGAATGATGGAGTTGCTATCATAGATTTGACCAACTCCTGGTCATGCTTGCGAACCCTTTTCCTTACAGCTGGAGCTGGTGCAGCATTCCTTTTATCTTGATGTGCCAGCCATCGGCAGAATGCACCGCCATCCGCATTATCAAAACCCTAGTAAATTAGAATCACAAGAATTAAGCAGGATTCTATCACATCCCCTACAGTGCAATCTTACTTTATTTAAACATTACAAAGACTTGCAACAAAAAAGGACAGTGCATGTAACAGATTATACAACAGATACCAGATACCAGATTACCAGATTACCGCATTACCTAATTTCTACTGCTTTCACAACATATTCAATATCCGAACTTGCGAAGATAAAGAGTCCACATGAAGCTGTTGATTCCCTTGTTGATACCTCATCGCGACCTTCAACAAGGATGGGGACTGGATGGTCTGCATTAATATGCCGATTTCGCCTGCATCGATTACTGGAATTTTGTATGGGCTTGTTCCATTCAGATCCAGAAGGATGGAGATGGAACCTTCCCGTTTCATGTAGAGCTTTGTCATGATTGTAGGCGCGTGGCCTGCCCCTCTTCTTGAAAGGTCGGACCTGTAGTTACAGTCCATTGACATTAAGAGTATGAGTCCTCATAGAATGTGGAAAGAGCAAAAGCAAGCACTAAATATGCGCCAAAAAAACCACAGCGGATAAATATACCCACCAAATGATCATCCACGGTCCCATTTAATGGTGGAACATATGGCTGATTTCCATTATCCTCAAGCTCGTCAAGATGTCTGGTACGTCGGACTGTAAGATCATCAGGATTACCAGTATGCATGTCTTCAAGATTGTCGACATGTGGACTTTGTCTATCTCTAGACTTCGATCCTAATGGTGACTGCACCTCCTTTCCTGCCTCTTGAGCAACACCAATTTCTGCTCCAGAAACCTGTACACATTCCAGCGACCCTGAAACCGTGGCGTTTTTATCCCGTAAAAACCCTTGCCTCAGCCCAGGATCTGTACTCAAGGCCTGGTCAGCTGGAACTCCAGAATTACCCGAATCTGTCGCAACGTAAACAATCTCCCCAGCATAACCTTCGGGTACTCTTTCCTCCTCGTTTCGTATGCCAGGCTCAACTACAAGAAACTCCGATGGAGACACTTGCTCAGATTCGTAACCAGTTTCACTAGCAAAAAAACCTGCTCGGCTTTCTGAATAAGGTGAAATCGCCCTCTGCACCTCAGGTGCCCCGTCTGCAAAATTATCAACTTTGTGCTGCCCTAATTCCGGTCGCTTAACAGCTTCATTTGAACCCTCAAGGTATCCCAAGATGTGGTCCTCTTCTACTTTCTCACTCACCATCTGGTTTCCTCCATAAGTTTGAATACGTTCTGCAACGAGAAGATTTCCGTTAGCACGTGGGGATGCAGTGGTTGATGTCATTTCCACGGATCCATTACAACTCTTCTGTGGACCACTTCCGTAATCACTCCCGATCAAGTGCAACTCCATAGCTCCAGCGTTCTGACCCATCAAATCTTCTCGCATTTCAACATGGCAAACGTTATCCTCTTTTATGATTTCTATATGCTTCGGACCTGCTTGCCAGGAAGATCTCACGACTGCCCCTTCATCAGACCTGTCCTCAGCACATGGTGATACACTTTCCCCAAGGCCTCCAGTTAGCTCTTCAAAAAGTTCAACATCCAACATCTGCTCATCGGTAACCACAGAACCAGCTACCAGAACACTTACTGGATCCACCACAGCCTTTGCCGGTGATACATCCTCTTCTTTGCTTGTGGGTACATGTGATGCTGGGACCGCAGCCACTTCTCGAGAGTCCGTGGCAAACCTTTCTGAAAGACTATCTACGGACCATGGTTCGTCTACAGGTGAGGCCCCATCGTCTTCTTCCGGAAGCTGAGCATCTAATGTCTCCTCGACAGCACACATCGAATCAGTCACCAGATAATCTCTTCGTTCCACCATAGCCTCTGCCTGTGAAACAGTCTCTTCAGCTGTTTTGACCACTTCGGTATGTACAGAATCTACAGGCCCACCTTTAGGTATATCTATCTCCTTCTCCAGCACAAATTTCGACAAATTAATATCTGCTTTCGAATTCAAGGGAGCATTTTCTGTTGGAAAAGGCATATGAGCATCGCACATCTCGTCCTTGCGATCCTCCCCGGAAAAGGCATTCTGATTTTCTGTTTGCTTTGGAACTGCATGCTCGAGAGATTCAACAACTGTTCCTGCAGCTACAAGATCGGACCTACACCCAGAAGGGGATGTTTCATCAATTTCACAGTCGCTAACCAACATACAATTCCTCTGCACCTCGCAAAAGTTGTCCTCTTGTAGCCCTACGACACCTCCGTTTACGTCCACCATTTTCACCAAGCCACTTTCGCAGGACCACTTCAACATCGTCTCTGCATCCACAGTATCAGCGTCTGTGTCGCCCATTTCTTTCAAACCCGCCTGGCAGAACACAAACGTAGTCCCTGCATCTATAAGACCATCAAGGCCGTCAGCACAACTTTTTTCCGTCTCCAGACGTTGTGAAGGAGACTGTATCCTCTCGTCCAAAACTTGTTCATCAGAAAGCTTGAATGCCAGCAGGTGGCCATTGCCCTGTTCAGAGTGCACTACTGCATCTCCACAAAGCCCTACATCCTTTTCAACCGAAGCCTCTGACAGAAGAACATCCTCTCTTGTTCTTAAGGGCACAACTAATGCTGGCTCCGCAACAGCTTCTGATAACTTAGCTGCATCCCCCTCTATCACAATGTCCGTGTTCCGTGTTTCATCTAAAGCACGAGCATGTGGTGGTTCGTCCGAAACGAACACATCAGACATCTCCTCGTCATTACCCATCGAACCAGCCACCACAACCTCTGCAGCAGCTTCTGACGAGTCAATGGCATCCCTCTCTGAAACAATCTCACCAGAGCGTGATTCATCCAAAGCAAGGGCTTGTAGGACTTCTTCCGGAGGCTGAACATCAGATGTATTATCCTCAACAGACATCGAATCAGCCGCCACACAACTTGCTCGATCGACCCCTGCTGGTAGATCAGCCTTTTCTAGTCTTGTGAACAAAGGTACTTCTGGCACAGCAGAAGCCCCTGACGAGTCTATGGCATCTCTCTTAGGGACATTGTGTGCCGACCGTGATTCATCTACACCAAGTGTGCCAGAGGGGTCCTCCGAAAGTTGTACATGCAATGCCTTCTTGTCGGTAGACACAGAATTGGTCACTACAACTTCTTCCCGTGGAAAACCCTGCTGCGCTTTTGTAGGTACAGGCGACGTTGAGGCCGCAGCAGCTTCTGGCGAGTCTACAGCACCCATATTCGATGCATTCTTTGCAAACCTCGATTCCTCCATAGCAAGGCCTCGGGATAACTCTTCGAAAAGTAGAGCATCCGACATCTCATCCACAATAGAAGTAGAATCAGCCCCCACAACATCTGCCGGTGATACATCCTCTTTTATTCTTCTGAGGACCGATGATGCAGGGACCATAGCCGCTTCTGAGAAGTCCATGGCAACCATCTCTGGGAGGATGTCTGCGGACCGTGATTCATTTCCAGCTAAGGGGCCGCCGCCTTCTTCCGGAAACGGAGTACCCGATGCATCCTCGATCGAATCAGCCACAAGTGAGCTTCTTCGTTCCACCACAACCCCTGCCTGTGGAACATCATCTTCGGATCTTGCAAGCACAGCTGATGCAGGGACCGTAGTAGCTCCCAGCGAGTCACTTAAATCCCTCTCTGACACCATGTCTGCGGACCATGATACATCTCCAGCAACAGCTTGCAAATGCTTACCAGAAAAGTAAACACCCGAATCAGCCTGTGGTAAACTGGTTCGTTGTGCGACAGGAGCAAGAAATCGAGTGGTCTGGTTCAGTAGAGCCAAAAATCCGCCCTCTACTTCAGCAGATGGTAACGGCAACTTAACAGGTGGAGAATGAGCTTCCACATTCAAATGCAAGGTTCCCGCTGTCTTGCAACAAGGAGCTGCTGTAACTTCGACAAGATCATCACCCATTTGAGCTTGCAAAAGTGAAGAGTATGAGACAGGCGGCACGCAATCACCAACCGTGTCTCCACGTAATGATTGTTCACCTTCTGCGATCTTGTGGACAGAGGTAGGAGGCTGAACTCCAGAAGCACTAATGGCACCTTCTAACAGACTTCTGAACGACAACATCGGAGATTGCACACCAGTTCGTGCTTTCGTACCCATCCCTCTGGATTTCAAAAGCGATCGAGGAAACCCATTGATCTTCAAATCCTCGGTCCGCAAAGCTCGTCCAACACTTTTAGGTGTAATAACAGATGGAGGCCCACGTTTCTCCACAACTGGCCCGTGTTCTGCAAGAGGCCCTTCAGCAGCACCGGAGGTATCTTGCCGAGAACCGCTCATCGAAGTCTCCAGGAACCGCGGCTCTGTTTTGCCCTGAAGCGTCGAACTCGACTTGGAATTGCCACCTTCTGAAAGCCCGCATTGCGAATCCTGGTAACCGGGTCTGCCCATCCTCTCTGATCGCTCCACTATACTTTCCACGGGCTGTGGAGGCATGGAAACTGCGGGAGGCATCCCTCCCCCCCTACATCACTAACCTAAACCATCGGCAAAGCAAGATCATTCAGCCTTCACCACCAAATGGAACTCCTCTTCACTGCTTGGAAGATTGTTACCATCGCACTCACCAATCTTGTTATACCTGCTACAACCGAGACCACCATCAGAGACTGCGACTTGATTCACGATCCTCCTGAGCATTTGTATCCGCTCACAACTCATGTCAAAGCCGTTTATGCTCTAAGTAGCCAAGCCCACAGCACGCATTCCATAGACCTTTGTACCGCGCCAATTTCTGTATTCCCCTTTCCTACTACAGTTTAAACTTGGATGGTAGAGTTTTGCAATCTTTCTTTCTCTAGGAAGCACGACTTATTTGGTCGAGTACAGTTTACAGCGGCAGCTACTGATCCACAAGGACAAGCGCCAAAAGAAATTTTTCGTTGTCGTCTGCACTATTTCCAGACGCTTTCTGCTTCTAAAGTAGTCTCGTCGAAAACTTTATTGTAACTATCGTTCCTCTGCAGCTAAGCCACCAACATTATTGTTTCCTGCTCTTGCGCAACGAGCTGAACGATCACGGACCTCTACTGGAAAAAAAAAACATAACACGATCCTAACCGCACCAGCAAGAATTCATCAAAGAAAACCTTCGATTGCTGAGCTCATTCACCATGTACCTGCCATCAGAATTTTCCTCTCAAGGCACGATCGGCAAGTGCCCTGCCTCCACAATTTTCACGGCGTCAACTAACGAACCGTCAACAGCACGAAACCTGGTTGTTTCTTTCTCCTCCAAAGCGCATCATCTGTGACTCACAAAAGAATCAATCAATCGCTACAGTGCCGTCGCCACCAACCCGAAGACCTAAATTATGCCGTTCGGGGATCCGATGCAAGTCGGCAAGCACGATTTCGCCGCCCCCGCAAGGAAGGCGGAGGGAACCCACTCGGGAACAGAACAAGAACGCATGGGAACACATTGGGGAACACCCGATTCTGGTGTTTTCCGAGCAGAGGGTTTTGTTTGAATTTTCATTCTCTTTTTTGAAACTGCACAATCATTTTATTCCATTTTCAGGTTTTGTATGATTTTTGAGGTTTCCGAACTGGGACGTCAGTCGGTGGTTGGGTGAGTGGCGGCGGAAGTTTTTTGAATTCGCAAGTGAGGGCGGGGCTGTTTTGTTTTTGTTTTGGGGTTTTTTATTTGCTCTGTTTTGGAGTTCTGTTTTGTTTTGATTTTGGAGTTTGCGGCGTTGAAGGTTCACTTGGCGATTTGGTGTTTTCCGAGCACTGCGTGTTCCTCAAATGCCTCTCTCGAGATCGCCATCTGCTCTTACTCGTGAGCACGCGTCTTTCCATTTCCTCAATTGTCAATTCGAAGTCTGTGGTTGCGTTTCAATAACGAAAATTGAACCAAGTTCTGCATTCTCAGCTTGCTTGCATACATCGTTTCTACTTGAGGCTGCTCTCGAGCATTTTGAGTTGACCTAGTGGCACAAATTAGGGCTGTGAGTGATGCTGATTGTCCAAATGCGCAGGAAGCTTGGTACAACGGGATGCGGCCGGTTTGCATAGTAAGCATGGCTCTTTCTTTTCTCCAGGTACCTACTTCGCCTTCGGTCTGAACGTGTGATTGTAGGAACAAGTTTGCGTCCATGAGGTTACGGTATTGATGTTATGAATTACATTTTGAGATTCATATTGTCTTCACTGAATCTTCTTACAGGATGTTTTCCGAGGGGGTTGTTGAGAAAAGGAAGAGATCATGCGAGGCCTTGCAGTATTCTTGTGGTCACTCAGTGTTCCGGCGCTGTTTCCAGTCTTCCAAATGGCTTGGGGTAAGGCCTTTCTGGACATGATGGACCATTGTTCTTCTTGTTGGTATCATCAATTGTTGTTCGGGAAGGAAGAACAAAAACGTGCTTACAAATGGCACCTTGTTGATGGTTGAGCAGTGATATGACAGGCTTAAAAGCTGGGCTGGAGCTTCAGTCTGTGGGAGATGAATCTGCGCTTGCCCTTCCAGTAAGTGTGCACGAGAACCAATGTACTGTACAGTACAGTAGGACGATTGTTTAATGTGTTTGATCCATAAAAGTCCCTTTTGCATGAGGGATTTCAGGGCTCAAATTTTGAATTCAAGTTGATCCCTGGAATCCCACATTGGCAGAAATCGAACGACCTGAGATGAACAGTAACAGAGAAACAAAAGGACAGAATATGGATTTTCAAGAAGGTGGGGACACCCATAATTGCCACCCTAAAATCTTAGACAATGGGTACATATCGATTAGAAGGATGTAGACCACCTAAACATATTATGTTCAAGAGTTGGTTTTAGGTCATCTACCAATGAACCTTTATAACTTTTCCATATGGTATCCAAATAACGCATTATTTGGTGAATTGGAACCCTCTTTTCATTTGCTAACAAGAACACCAATCAGAATTTGACCAGTGTATGGGTGTCCACATGAGAGGGAGACCATTGTCACATGATTGTTGTTGTTGTAACAACAGGGAGAGCTGCAACAAAGGACGGAGCAATGGCACAGCCTGCGCAAAGGGCGCATCACAGCGAGCGCGTTTGCCAACGCGCTGGGGTTCTGGAAGATGGGACGGGCGGAGCTGTGGGAGGAGAAGCTGGGCCTGCGCAAGGCATTTGCAGGGAACCAAGCCACCATGTGGGGCACAAACCAGGAAGCCGGCGCCATTGAGCGGTACAAGCAACTGACGGGCAACCTGGTGCAGCACATGGCCTTCAAGATTTACAAGGAAGGTGATGACTTGCACGGGTGGCTGGGCGCGTCCCCGGACGGCCTCATTGACGCCAGCCTCTCCAAAACGTTCAGCCAAGGCGGCATCTTAGAAGTCAAGTGCCCACACAACAAGGGCAGCCCGGAAACCGGAGTTCCATGGACGTCCGTGCCGCATTACTACATGCCGCAAGCGCAAGGGTTGCTGGAGATTTTTGACCGAGAGTGGATGGATTTCTATGTGTGGTGCGTGAACGGGAGCTCCATCTACCGGATCTACCGAGACGAAAAGTACTGGGGGCTCATCTTTCGAGTGATGAGTGAGTACTGGTGGGGTAGTGTTGTCCCTGCCAAGCATCACTTGCTCAAGGGCAACGAGCTGGACAGAGTGCAAGTGTATCGCCCTCAGGCCAAGCACCCGCTCACCGACGAGATTGTGTCCATGAGTCGCTTGCTGGCTGTGCGTGCTCCCCTCATCTGGAAAGATGTGACATCACCACGTTTCGGGTCCGACAAACACCTCCAGGAGAAGTTGGAGTTGTTCTATCAGTCTTTGTAGCCCTGAATTTACATGATTTATCAGAAATCATACTGCCATTTGGTAGCTTGCAGTGGCTCTGCCTGGCCCCACAGGAGAATGTGCAGCATATTCCACACCCAGCAGGTCCTTCATCAGTAGCTAATTGGACAGGTGGAGTCCCAAGATGATGAGCAAAGTGCATGAAGGAAAGGCAGTGCGCATGAAGGCTACTGAATGTTATGGCAACCGTGTCACTCTCATGGCTAGTCAGTAGAAGGATATATCCCATAACCCTTCTGCTCAATGTCAGCCCTGCAATCAACCAAAAAGTACATAGCTGGATTTAAGATTCCGATTTAGCTTGATTATGTACCATATCCTTTTTGAGCCTCTTGAAGGTTATGTAGTCCATTTTTTCACAGGTTTGAGAGGATGATTTTTTCTTGGTACCTAGTGAGTTCTTGTAGCCTACTTTATGACATAGATGAGGCACAATTTATCATTGGCTTGGGTTGTCACAATTGTGTGCTACCCTTGACCCATTCACCCATCTCGATGAATGGGGATGGAAGACGAAGAATTATGCATTTAAGCTTCGATTACAACGTAATCCTTGAAAAGAACAGGGATTTTACTACCTAATCCTCCAGTTGTTTGGAATTCAATTAGGGCCGGTTTACACTACGGTGGAGAAGGTTTCCGGTCGGTCAAGAATGCTTGGTCAAGAATGCTTGGCCAAGACATGGTTATAAAAGGCAAATGGTGGATGTGCCGGAGAAGAATTAAAGGCAATAAAATATTTCTATTGAGTTGGGCTTCTCCGGAGGAGGAGTTTCTTGTCCGGCCTCTTGAGGCCGGACAAGAAACTCCTCCTCCGGAGAAGCCCAACTCCAAAAAGTGCCGCCACGTAGGACGGCCATGTCATTTTATCATCCATGAGAAAAGTTCACCACCATTGTCTTCTACACCTAGTGTAAACACCCACCGGTCAAGAGTTGCATTTTCGACCAATCACAATTGAGAAACGCCCTTGTTTTCATGACTGGTGGACTTCTCCACCGTAGTGTAAACCGGCCCTTAGAATATTTAGAAATCTTGTCTGAGACTCCCCCAATTGAGTCCATTTTCATACCCAGCAATGCAAGGCATGAGTTCCTGCTTTCTACTGATACTGTACTCAAATTGTGGTGATTATTGCTACAAACCTGAGTTTTAGAATTATTCTTTCATATCGTTTTGCTATGCTTCACCACATAAAACATTGGCCTTTATAATTTGGTTACGTATGAGATGGTAGAATACCAATACTTAAAATCTTTGTCTTCCTAGTGAACAGGTTTTTATCACTATCTGGTCAAGAAAATCCACTGGAGGAAATAACGTACTACAGGAAATCTTGACCAGCGGTACAGACTCGGTCATTCTGTTCAATTCTAGCACCCTCTCCTACAAATCAATGTAGTCAGAATTCATTCTGATCTGTTACATATATCAATAGTTAAGGATGCTGGATTGAGCACTACGCCACTACTAGTATTCTGACACGGAGAGCCATATGATATGTGATAGAATGAAAAATACATAACCAAAGAGCTATGAACTCCAGCTTGACAAACTAATATCAAACAGCCATGGCCATGGAAAATGTTGGGGTCGTACTGTACAAATTCGCTACCCAACACTACTTCCTAAGTTCAGTACTACACACCACATACAGCCAGTGACCAGCATGCCCTTGAACAACTGAGAAGAAACTTCGATCCCTAATCCTCTACTTTACATTAGACACATGGAGGTCTAAACAAAATTTGAAAACATCCTGCAAAGCCTTGGTTATGGAACACAACTAAATTAAGTCGGCAACATTCATTGGCATTTCATCAATTTGTGTACTGTAGTACTGCTCTATATCCCGCAATATTCGAATATCATCGCTCCTTACAAAATTGATGGCCACACCCTACATTCAACGCATGATTGGTTACAACTTGTCAGATCAATAAAGGCCTCTCACAAACAACTACTAAGCATTCTGTAATCCTTGAAGAACAGCCAACACATGCATAAATGATGGTAATAAACTTGGACTTCAACTATACAGCAAGTTTGTAATACCAGCAATGCCAAACAATAACTTCACTGCACGCACCTTTCGCCCAAATCGACCAGAACGACCAATGCGATGAATGTAGAGCTCACGGTTGTTGGGAAGATCGTAATTTATCACCAGTGATACCTGACACGATCAAAGAAACAAGTTAAATGCTTTGAATCGAAAGGGGTTTCACCACAAAGACAGCACTGGGTAGTACAAACTGTGGTGTTTTAGTGGTGACAGCACATGTTGTGGATTTCACCACAAAGACAGCCTTTATAATTATGCTGAAAGGAAGGACCATATCTATGTTCATGTTCGCTCAAAAACTGTCTACACTACAAGAATAGATAGAAAGTTCAAAACTGCGTGTTTCAACTTTGAAGAGGAGTGACCTACTTGTTGCACATCAAGACCACGAGCCCAGACATCAGTTGTGATCAAGACACGTGTAGTGCCTGAACGAAACTCTGCCATGATTGCATCCCGCTCTTTCTGAGGCATATCACCATGCATGGCAGATACAGTGAAGTTGTTACTCCTCATCTTCTCTGTCAGCCAATCCACCTGTGTACAATATCACACTCTCCAGTGATTTAAACAGTCACATCCTACTCCTAAACAGTTCCCACCTTCCACAAATCAAGGCGGTACAACAAATGAACTCGTCAAGCTAGCTAAATATACAATCATATGCAGCTAAATGGGGTTGGCAGCAGACATAACAATAGCACATGGATGTCAAAAATACCTTTCTCTTTGTATTACAGAAAATGACAGCCTGTGTGATCGTGAGAGTATCGTATAGATCACATAATGTATCAAACTTCCATTCTTCTCGCTCAACAGCCACAAAAAATTGCTTGATACCCTGTAAAATGGCAGACCCCAAGTAAACATTCAGAACAAAAATCTCAAAAGATGCAAGATTATGACCAGGCATCATCAATGCAAGGTACGCAGTAAAGGTTGTTGCTGTGGGACCAAGACGGTAAAAATATGCATCATACAGTAAATTGGATCACCATACACTACACAGGGAAGATATGTGAAGACCCGATAAAACAGGAATATAAAGAAAACATCGAGGTTGGGAAGTGATGGTTCGCTCACCTCCAGAGTCAACTCGTCACGCTTCACCAGAATTCGAACAGGGTCAGTCATGAATTTGTTTGTCATCTCCAGAATTTCGTGAGGCAGGGTTGCAGATACCAGTACAACCTGCAATAAAGATTCATGATAGGGGAGAAAATTTAAATATTGCTAAAATACAAGTTACCAAGTAGCTGCGGGAAATCGTTAAGTAAACACTGTTTCGCTTGGGAATCATATCAATCCAGACTTCGTAACTCTATTAAAATGATTATATGATTCTGCCTGAAAAGAAGAACCGTGAATAATAAACAAGCGACATGAAAAGACTTAACCCACAATTCTGGCAACATGAGGCCCACCTGCAAATCGGGAGGAAGATAACGGTACACATCGTAAATCTGATCCTTGAATCCTCTGCTCAGCATTTCATCTGATTCATCCTGGAGGCCCACAAATAACCTACATATCAGTGAAACAAAACGTGGCGAGATTCAGTAGAATTAGCAACTTGACCTACTAATGTTACATAAGCAACACTCTATAGACTGAATGAATAAGATGTGGGGCACAGCAAGATTATGAAACAAACGAACAGTATAACGCCTTCAGAGTATCAGTGTATAAAACATCGAAAAAGCCTCTCCAGGGTGATCGATTCAGATAACAGTGACACATACACTATTTATAGGAATTTTTCTGGAGTCTATTCATCCGGTACCATAAAGGGCAGAAAACCATGAAATATTAAATGGACAGTGCAGTGACATGAGACAACAAGGTCGAAACATACTAGGATGAGGAGTTTTATTGCTCTTGTCCGTAACGTCCTTCTTTTGATCATGTCATAAACACGCCCAGGTGTCCCAGAGACGACATGTACTCCATATTCAAGCTTCCGAATGTCTTCCCCGATGCTTTTTCCACCAACACAAGCATGAGCTTGAATACTCATAAAGTCTCCAATTGCAAGAATCACCTTCTCTGTTTGTGCGGCGAGCTCACGAGTAGGAGATAAAATGAGGGCCTGCACCCTGTCACCATTTAACATCATTTGAGCTTACTCATCGCAGCCTATCGAGAAACAGAATACGGAGATACAATCGCCCCATCTATTCCCATGTACAAACACTTGCCTCCCTTGAAACATCGAAGTAAACTTGCAGATATCTTAGAATTCCATTACCAACAATCCCCCATTTGTCTACGTTACCAATTCTTCGGTATAATGCCACTTTCTGACTACATTATTTCACACAATGTGACGTTATAGGTCAGTGGTCACCTAAACCATCCCTCAATCTTCGGAATTCGACAAGGGACTTTGCCAGCGGTATAAACGTTTCAATTGTGTAATACGCATGTAAAAGGAGTGAAAGAGACTTACTCGCGCGTGGCAGTGTCGATCATCTGACAAACTGCCAGAGCGATCATGGAGGTTTTTCCCGTTCCGGACTGGGCTTGTGCGATCGCATCGCGACCACTGATGATGGGCATCACGGCCCGTTGCTGAATAGCCGAGGGCTTTTCGAACCCATACGCATAGATTCCTCGTAACAAGTCCTCCCGAATGCCCATTTGATCGAAACTCGAAATCACCTCCACGCCCGCGCTTGTCTCAAACACAAGATGCTCGTCATCCGCCACATTCCCCTCTCGAGCATTGCGATTCCTGGAAACAGCTACCGTCGCTGCCATTGCTGACGGACCCTAAACCCTAAATCCACCTCAATTCAACGCGCCACCCTCGTACTGATCAGCTCCAAAATCAGAATTCGCCGCTCACTACAGAGACACAAAAAGCTATGAATCAACTACAAATATCCCAAAAACACGCGCGCGCGCGCGTAATTAACCGAAGAAAGTCATCAAACTCAGAAGCTCAAGCCATTGATGACTCTGAGGGTCAAATCGAAAAGAAAAAAAACTAAAATTCAAAAGGAAACGGAGAATCCAAGCATCCAAAGAAGCACCTCGATTCTTGCCGCGACGCGATTGAATGCAAAGCTGCAGCGTGCTCGAGCTCCAGTTCGAAGAGTCAAACCCTAATCTGAACGGGGCTGAGTCACTTGAGCGGGAGACCGAAACGGATGGATGAAATCATTCGCTCATCCGTTTCTAACATACAGTACACTGATTATGGCTATAGTGTATGTCTCACTAATTATGAGGACACACTAATTTCAATAATTTGGGATTTAGGAGGCTGAAGCTCTTATTATGTGATGCTAAGTGCCATTAATCGATTTGTATCAAAATTAGCATATGTTTGTTAAATATGAGATTTTACGATTACAAGTATACGACTCAAATAGTGCAAAAACTAGTCCGTAATAATTGTCATTGGTCAATATGCATATGTTTGAGTTGTATGCTTGTAGTTATAGAATCTCACATTTCTTTTAGAATTTTTTTATTTAAAGAATTTTTTTTTTATGTGAGATCATACATAAAAGGAAAATTCATCCAAATCAATTCTCACTACAAAATATGAGGTCTACAATTGGTATACAAGCATGTATGTTATGAAAAATTGCCTACAAACTTGGATTTATTTATTCAAGTAGTTGCTCTGAACAATATGGTTGCTAATAATGGGTTTTAATTATATCATTATAAAATCAACCCATATACTATATTTTGCCCAAAAATAGTTTGCATCCAATCAATGGATGTTGTTATTATAAGTTGCATATGCAGCCACTATATATTGGACTGAAAATCTATACAATCAGGGATGTGTTACTTCTAGGATTTAAAAAATCTACAATAAAATTCCTATAAATAGTGAAGTTGAGGTTCAACTAATATTCAAGTCGTCAGCTTTCTAAAGAATCCATAGCCATGTCTACATCATACAAGAGGAATTTCCAATGATTGTGTGAAGCAACACAAACTCTAGATATACAGTCCAACATTGATTCTTATACTCAAGTATTCGCGATGTATGCAATGAATCAATGGAATTTAACCCCTAAACGTACCGACCCTTTGAACAGAAGTAGATGCTAGCCTTAATAGTAGATATTAGCATGGCTCAGATGTACATGAGGTGTACGTGAGAGGTCCATTGCAAACATGAAATCTACCCAACAAATTTGACATACTTGCATTTGGAGGCCTCTCCAATATTATCAACATATCAACATCACAAGAGATTTACTTTAATTGGTAGAGAACCTAATAGGCTTGCAAATATGACTTGGATGAAAGTCATCCGAGATTGTATGAAAAAGTTACCAGGCTTTGAATCTGTTCGTAATCCACTTTCTGGACATTGGGACGTTTAGGGGTTAACGTATAGAAGTATATACACTTCTTCTAGAAGACCATACTTAGAGAAATATACAAAGTAAAAAACTTCCAATTGCAAGGAATATCACATAGTACATGGTGTTTTCTTTACAAGTGTTTATTGCATTTTTTAGTATTTGTAGTATTTTGACGTTTTGTACCTAGGTATTTTGATAGTTGCATAGCTCTAAATTCAAATTTTCTTTTTATAGAATATGTGTATTATAAATCTCCAACTCTAAACTCCAAAACTCAAACTCCAATTATTCATGGATTTTCTGTTATTTGCGTTTTCGACTCATCCGTGACCACAATGTCACCTGGGCACTAAATGGTTAAATGCTAGATTTCAAATTCATCTTCAAAAACTCTATTTTCTAATTATAAGAACAAATAATTTAAAACAAATAAACTAATTCAAATTTTACAAATAGTGTCACACACACTAATTTCTTGTGGCACTAATTGCCCATACACATTAGCCCCTAAGTGCCCAATGGTTTTATCAACAAACTTGGTGTGTTACAGTGTCTATTTTACTCAATTTTTATGAGTTACAATCCTTAAATATATGTAGAGCACAACAATAAGACAACATCCACACGGTTAAATTTGGGAAAGATGCCATGAATTTTTTAATAATCGATTTATGAGAATTATATTTGCAAATTCATAAAAAATACATGTTTAATCATTTTGACTTGGAATCAAATATGATAGGTCAAAAACGTCGGTTTTATATGGTGGTTACCTTGCTCATGTTACAACTATTTTTATTTGATAAAAACCTAAAGATTCCATTTCAGGCATATTTTCAAAATTGTGACAATTTGAGCAATTGTCACTTCAAGGGCTTTAGAGGGAAATCAATAAACATTTTTTCAAATTTTCCTTCTAAAAAGGTTGATCAATTTCAATATCTACAAGCAAAAAAAGAATCACGCTAAAAAATTGTTATTCTTGTAATATTTATGGACGTTTGAAGCTTTGGATTGACCAAATATGGTTAGTTAGGCAGGTAGAGGTTAATATCCATAATCAATGTAGTGTAGTGGTTTTTTTAGGCATTTAAAAGCACCCAAAAAAATTGGCGTGCACCAAGCCTTAAGAGAAAATTTGAAGAAAAAGATGGATGAAAATGCCAAATTGTTCCAATTTTTGAATTTAAATCGATTGAAATTGCTAGTTTCTAATGAAAATCATTTATAATATGTGGATGAAAAGATAGTTCTATCCAAAATATAGATGAAAATGAAAATATTTGGCCACACCATTTTATTGTTTGTGCCTCACCATGGGAGAGACTACGAAAACGCTTTGTTTTCAAGGAGTTACATGGCTAAACAATATAAACAAGCCGTAAAAGTAAATATTGGGTAAATACTTAGGCAGAGACTACGCAACTAGGTGCTTGTTTTATGTTACCACTTTAGCATTTCTCCAAAAACTTTAAAAAATAAAAACAAGCAGCTACGCTACGAGGAGCTCTGACCGACGAAAATGCATTTCAGTAGAATCATGGATGGAATATATTTGCTACAGTTGTTTTTAGCCAAGAAAATGGGTGTCCCTGCAATGTCTCTTCCCTACGGTCAGAGCCAATAAAATAAAAAATAAACCCTGGTGTAGTGCTACTGAGGGTGGTCAATATGAAGACCAGATTGACCCCATCATCCCCAAAGACTGGGGAAGTGGGGATGTCCATCACTTGGTCGTGGCATGATGATGTGCCTGTGTATCATAGAGGGTTTTGGACGGAATGGCGGAGACAAAATCCAGGTGGAGGATGAAGACCCCTCCTCCAAGGCATGCAAGACTCATTTGGATGCTATTGAGACTAGTCTCTGCCTGCACGTCATGCTTTCCTTGTGAGGCCCACTTGGTTGGTGTTGTCCTTCATGAAGTGTGTTGGGTGATGAGGCAACGTCCATCACCCAACCCACATTGATTCTTAGTCATGGAGTGTTTCTCGCAACATTTTAACCCCTAAAGGTCGGAGGGTACCTTACAATCTCGATGGTTTATAAAGATGTCTTATAAAACAATCTTTGAAAGAGAAATTCAGTGACAAGGTTTGAATAAAGTTGTAAATTAACAGCTACAAATTACATTCATACGGTAAAATGTGCAAATATCATCATCAATAAATTTCAAATAAATGTTATTTTAATTTTACCACAGATCAATTTTTGACATCTCAAACCTAACTTTTTTTTGTAAGGGGCTTGAAATTTAAAAATACTATACATGGTGATTTTTTCAAATTTAATTTTCACTTGCATTGTAAAAAAATCTCTCTTAGAACACTTTTAAAGCAAAAAGTGACAAAATACTTTCATTTCACAATTTGTAAAAAAGAAATTCAAAAAAAAATTGTGCATTCTGATCAAAGTGTTGTTCAAGTAGTACATTAGTCAAAAAAAATTAAAATGAATTGAAAAAGCAGCTTGAAGTAGTTAGAAACAATTTTTCTGTACATCATGTTCATTTGAGCCATTTTGACCTTTAGGAGTTAAACGATTGGGGGCATGTGGTTCTAGTATGTATCAACAAAAATTAAAAATGAATAAGTAATAAAGTAAACTACATTATAAAGTGATGTATTACCTTTCTTGTAAAGCGGTTTCTCAATTCTTGTGGCTTAATACATTTACTATTATTAACCCTTAAAAGACATACTTAAGCACAAAATGGAAGCATCTCGAAGGAATCTAAAACATGTTATATGACTGCCCATCCATTTTTTAAAACAAGGGGTGACGTGCCCACCCATTTTTGCAATTAGAAATTGGCGCAAAGTGAACTAGTCATCCCTGTCAATTTGTTTCTAAAAAAGATTAAAAATATGCTAGCCAATGACTGCAGCAAGCCACAATTCATTTAGCGGCTGCAATCGGTTACTATTCAGCCAATAACTGCAACCAATGAGGACGGACCGTTGAGCGACTAGATAGTGAACAAGCAAGCATGCATGCTTTGATCACGGCTGAACAGCAAGGCGGCTCCAACCAGAATCTACATGAACTCCCCGACACACAGTTCCTTCCACACTCGAACATTTCCACGTGCATCGAATACAATTTGCTAAAACCAGTGCAACACGGGAATGTAGCCTTGCAAAGCTAGCCACTTTCCAAAGCACCAATTTTCTTTTTTTGGTTCACAATATCTAAAGTTTCCTATTTTCCCTCAAAACTAAGCCCCTTGGGTTTACCATCTCTTTTAAAGGTTAAATAAACCAAAAAAAAATGAACCTTGTTTTTGTTAAATTATGAAAGAAAATGTGCACGAAAGGTAAATATTGTTTATTATGTGACTTGCCACCCAACCATAGAAGTGAGATCTTGTCCAATAGACAAAGTTATCTCCTTCACCCACCAAGCCACATTTATAGTCCTAGTATTGTCTGTCTACATACTTAGAATATGTACAGACTAACTAGACTATTACTTTGGTGTTCCAACTTATACTTGGAGTCATAGACTCTTGGTCTATCAGTTCCCTTATAAGTAACATAATTACCATATGAGTAACTTAGTCATAGACGCTTGGTCTATCAGTTCCCTCATGAGTAAACTTAATTATCATATGAGTAACTTAATTCCAACACTCATCCAAAGTTAGAACCACCTTTAGTAGATAATAATGTAGTGCCACATTATTTACTAAAAACATAACTTAGTATTACTTTAAGTCCTCTAATTTCCTCTTGAATGACTTGATAGGATGAACTCCCAATCCACTCTTACTTCGGTAAGTACCCAAATAGACAAATTCCACCTCATTAGATTTAACCTTCGATCTAATGAAATGACACCTGCACTCAATATGTTTAGTACGTCCATGAAATTCCAGATTTTTAGTCATAGTTATAGAAATTTGACTATCACAATAAATTATTGTAGGCCCTTTACTTCCTTTGCTAAATTTGAGAGTAGGGTGCATTTCTTTAAATCGCCATCATCTTCTGCACACCAATGTGGCCAAGTCTCTCGTGCCAAAGTTGAACATGATCCCCTTTGTTGGCTAAAAAGTACGCCAAGGCTTTATTTTGGCTAGATTTTTCCCAATTTTGAAAAGGCCAGTTATTTCCTCAAGATGTGTAAGTCTAGCTTCATCCTTGTTAGCAACATAAATTTCTTCTCCCAAATGAACGCGTTGTAATTTGATGTATCCAAAAGCTTTATGAGAAAGTATTGCTTAACCTAACAAAACGGGATGAAACATCCCATTCCCTTCACTTCATTTACAAAGTGTATGCAAAGCTCATCCAACCACAACCATGTTTGTTTTTTAGAGCTATCTACAACAACCTTGCTGAAGGTTGTAAAGTTTTCATGCCAAAATGAGAGCGTAGCGGACTGAACTTTTTGCCAAATTTTCATAATTGACATAACAATTTTCATAATTTTTTGTATGTGATTGGGTTTTGGAACTAGAGGCATAACAACCCATAAAATCTTCAAGAAAATTTTCACGCTCTAAAAAGTGAAGTATGGATGAAGAAATTGAAAGTGCGAATACGTTCATCAAGCAAAATGGTCATACATTTAGGGGTTAAAGATTGTCATATGTACTAACTTATTTACAACATTTTTCATGTAGAAAATACATGAATTCTTCTATCCATGTAAAACATCTCAATAAACAGTTACTTTTTGTGCCTTTCCAAGTTCATGACGAAGCCATGGATGTAAATGAGATGGAAGGTCGAAGACTAAGTCATAGTCACTAATAAACAAACCCTGGTACAAATAACACGGAAATCGAGATGGAGATGTCACATTGAATGCGTTGTAGATAAATACGTGTCATGTTTATTCATAACACATTCAATTTGATATTTCTGTCATCTTTAACAATGTTTTTTTTACTAACGGTATATTTTTTTGGGTGAGTTAAACTCTTTAAGGAAAAGTTATAATTTTTTATTATTTCTTTATTTCGTTTATGGTCTTACGCCCTAAAGGCACTTTCAAAAATTTCAAAGGGAGTTTTAGGTTTTGATTTTATTTAATTAGGATCCTATACGGTGGATGGACGCACTTTGGAAGGAGGTTTTAGTTTTATTGTTATATTTTCTATGCATTTTTCTAATTAACAATTTAATAACCTAAAAGTACTTTGAACGACTTCCAAAACACTGCTTTGAACGGGTCAAACTAGTATGTTGTATACTGAAGTACAAGATATACTCAAACATGTTATTGTAGTGACATTCAACATGCTTTTATGCACAAATACATGAGCCCAATGAAACTTCAAGTTACCTTTCTGGTTTCATTCCACACCTTCGTGATCTCATTGTGACTGCAGTTCTTGTTCTTGTTTCAACAAGTTTTGAGCATCATCAACCAGTTGTCATGTCTGCATATCCTCGGAGTCCAGAAATTTTAACTTATGATTCATGAATCTGACTCATTAACCCTTAAACGTACCACTCCTTTGTAGGAAAGTCAAACTACACAATTTAGCCTTCAAGATTTATCAAAATATATTTTGTAATATTTTTCATGCATGGAATTGAATGTTTCCTATCAGTCTTGAAATTTTCAGATTTTTTTGATTTAATACGGCCTTTTTAACAAATTTTTAAGTCAAATACTTCAAAAAATATTTTTTATTACAAAATAGCTTTAAAAAATTAATAGTTTTTTGGGAGCAGGTACAAATTACAATGGAGAATCACATGATATGTTTTCCATATAAATTTTTTATTTAAATTTTGAAATTCGAAAGGTGAACATCCTATGTAGTGTAATTCAAACATTGAGCTACAAAGCTTGCACAAGCAATAAAATACTCAATAATTGAATTTTTTAAGATTTGAAAAGTGGAGTTCAAACTAGACTTAATAAACTTCATTTTCTTAGTTGGGTGTATTAGCAACAAAAGTCGTCTTCAAGATCAAAATTGGGTTTGACCAACAAACGTCCAGAAACTGGATGCCTGGACGTTTAGGGGTTAATTTGGATGACAATCTTTGCGATGTGTCTGCCAACAGCCGTCACTTCCAGCTTCGGTAAGTTCCTGCATTCCACAAGTATTAATAATTCATGGGACAGAAGCCCAAATTGGGCCTCATGTTTGTTTCAACAGTTTTGAGTGAGTCATATGTGGACATCCTTTTGTTCAAATTTATATTTTTTTTTGACTAACACATGTGATGTTCTTCACTGATTTTGATGACATAAAGTTTGGTCCCATCTTAATTATATTTTTCACAATGTAATTGATTGAATTTTTCATTTTAAAACCATGAATCCTTGGTCTTTTAAGGGTTAACTCATCATAGTCATAGCCATCTCTTATACCATGTTAGTACTCTAAATAGTGTATTTAGTGTGAGATACACTAATTTACATAAACATGTTGTAAGTTTTTACTGTTGACCAATTTTTTTACCCTCTATATTGGTCAAGATGGGGATCTTTCAATAGTATTGGAATCAATGTCTTTGGTAAATTTTTTTGTCGAGAGTAAAAATCTATAACATTTTCAAATCTTATAATTATCTCACACTAAATACACTATTTAGTGTACCATGTTTGGTATCCGCCACGATACCATGTCACGAGATCATCCACATTTCACATCCATATCTTTCATCCATTTTATCATCATGTTCTCAAATCGTTCTCCACAATTCCCATGTTGTTCCCCAAAACTTTGCATCACATTCTCCAGTGTTCCCATCATGTTCCCTAATGTTCCTAAGTTCTCTTTATGTTCCCAAAGTTCCCATGTTTATCTTTGTGTTCCCAATTGATTCCCATGTTTCCAATGCAATGTTGGTGCATTGCAACAGGGTGTTTGCTAGTAAGTTACTAAGTGGAGGGATAGTTTCATCCTACTTCCAGCAACAACAAAGAATGTGTGGGTGTGAAATGTCTGCAAAGACCAAGAGTACCACCCATGCATGCACCAAAAGAGAAGTCATGATTTTTGCTAAGCTAAAGGAGAATATTGGATGGGGGGGGCTCGCCCTCCTCCTCGTGAGTGTTGCACGGCACAGATTGTGGGGGGATGTGGTGGTGTAATTGGCACTCAAACTATTCTCCGCTGCCCGGGCCCCCTGCTACCCTGCCACCAGCTCCACATGAATACGTTACTCCCCCACCTACAAACTCCATGCCCCCTTGCCCTCCTCCCCCACCCCCTCCCCCTCCTGCATGCCATCCATCATCCCCATGGGTTTCTTTTTACATATTGCCAGATTTCGACGGGTTTTTTTTAATTTTTTAATTGTCTCTGCACCACAAGGGAAGAGACCATAAAATCACTTCGCTTTCAGGAGTTACCTGGCTCAATAGTTTAAAAAATAACCGTAAAAATAATTTTGGGTTAATACTAAGGCAAAGACTACTCGAGTAGCTGCTTGTTTATTTTGGGGGCGTTTGGCTCCAAGCCTATAGGAAGAAAACGCAATCATTTAAGTCATATTTTCAACCAAAAATTTGTTTAAATATAAATTCTTAATGAGATTTTGTATAGTAGCACTAGTAGAAAAGAGGTACGTGGGCACCAAGTAATAGTGTCAAGAGTGTGATGCCCAAGACATGTAGTGGCACTAACACTCTGACACGATTTGTTGATGCCCAAAGAATTCCACAAACCTACCGGTAGTCTGTAAAAAAAAATCGACTTTAATAAAAAGTTGTAGTTCAAAGTAACTTACTTTAGGCTTTGATGTCTAACAAAATGAAGAGTGTGGTGTTGGCCCCACTCCAATCATGCATTTGGTCCCACTCCAATTACCACTTGTAGTAACATAGTAAGGTCGCCAAACAAAATTTAAAATAATAATAATATAAAGAACTGAAAATTATGAGGAAAAAAAATGAAAATAGAATGAATTATTTTAAGCTATATTTTTGAGAGATGATTGTTATTTTTCAAGAAAATAATAAATATTCACTCGTGGGTGGCATCCCTACTATGATATTATGGTATATAATATTTTAAGGGTTAAAAAAATTAGGGCATAGTGGAGTGATTTAGCACTTGACAACAAGCAAGATTTAAAGTGACTTTACTATAGTGAATTAGTGATCACAATAGGAATTTTTATCTATCGAATGTAAAAACATCAATGAACGTAGCCATTTTATGGTCTTGGTGTTCGTCGACAATGAAAAACACTATGACCATTTAATCCCTAAAGGACCTTTACTATGTATCCAGATGAATTCCAAAAATTGTCAAAATGAACCCCTCAAAGTAAAATATAATTAAAAACAAAATTTAAGCCTTTTTTACTTCACTCCAACCATATGATCTTCAAACTAATTTTGAATATGAGTAGTAAACTAAAATTCAACCGTTGAAAAACCACCATTAAGGAGAGAATAGCATCCAAAGTTGGTTGATTTGGATTTATTTTCCTTCCATGTTTGACCCAAAAAATTTTGTTACCAAATTTTTTGTGGAAATCTTCATTGAAACTAACTTTGTAATGAGTTGCCTAAACTTCCAAAGTTTGATATGGTCCTTTAGGGGTTAAAGCAAGTAAGATGATCATTAGTGATGCATTTATTGTTGAGCTTGGAACAATCTACATTAATTTTTGCTAATAGTGCTTGTGGTACTAATTCCAAAAGCCAAAATTTACACCCAATCATTTTCTTACACTAGGAACAAGAACCCATTGCACAGTTACACAATACAAGGTCTAACTATACAAGGACACATCAAAGGAGCACACACTAAAAATCCACACATACTATTAGGAAAAAAGTAGTGTAACGATCATTTCAAAAATTAAGCTTTAAAAGATACGATAAGCCTGAGGAACTTAGTTTTGAAGAAATAATTGGAAAAACTTTAGAAATAGTCCACCAAAAAATGTGGGATTTATTTAATTCAAAAGATAATGGAATTGCGGTTTAGGATTCTTTGAATGCGCCAATGGAGACTGATCGTGGTTGGGCTGCAATTGAGGCAAATCATCGGGTGTTTTTTTCAAGTTATTTTTTTGGCCTTCGGGGTTTTGTTTGGAGAGGCCTCTCTCGAAGCACGTGTTGCCTCTTTTGGAAAGTAAGGCCGTAACAAGAGATGGCCTCCATGCACCATCATGGTGCTTGACATGATTTCCAAGCCCATTGAGACTCACAATTTTGACTGCCATATGGTGTTGGAAGATTTGCATATTCTCTTTTTCTTGTCAAGATTTTTTTCACGGAAGAAATATTATATTCCTTTGAGTTGCCCCTTCATATCCCTAGGTCCTTTAAGGATTAAAATAGAACACATTAGCCAAAAGCGTCCACATTATAGCTCCTTGGTTAAACTTCATAAATTCCTTACATTTTAAAATATATTATATTTTTTGATATTTTCTCATATAAATTATTGTTGAACCGATTTAGTTTGATTTTTTCATAATTATGTAAATAAAAATGACTTTTATAAGATTTTTCAAGCTTTATGTCTTGTAAAATTATAGTAATTAAAATATGATTAAAATAGTATTAATTTTTTAGGAAAAATGTAAATAAATGTAATGGACATGGTGTAGGTGGTGTACTTCTTGAACTTACTTAACAAGAAATCCATTAGAAAAACGTTTTTTGTAGGGTATATTGAAATTTTAGGGTTGAGCTTTAAAGTGTTGTAAAAACCGCAATTTTAGCAATTTTGAAGAATGGTAAATTGGACTAGAAAGTAGAAGATAGCCCCCACACGTTTTTAATTCATATCATTTTTATTTAAAATTTGGAACTAGATGGAAATTTGTGTTTGATTGAAATCGACCAAACATGGCTCCACAGGGCTCTTTGCACACTCAGGGGTTAATCCTTTGACACGCCTATGTCCATATAATGAATGAAGAACAAATTTCAACCTTTTTCTTGACTACATTTTGTACAATTTTTCATGCATTCAAATTTTCTTGGGTTTTGTGCTAGTTGACTATCATTTATACGGCATGGATTTTCAAAATAAGATATTGTGATTTTTTGAAAAAAACACTATTGGTTTATGTTAGGTTTCATTCTTCGTTCAGAAAGTGAGACCTTAAACATGATTTTCCAAAATAAGTAAAATCAAATAATGGAAACTATACCATCTTGTAGTACATGTTATTCCAAGTTCATTACAACAATTTTTAATTTTTTTGAGATTAATTTGAGACTTTTAATTGAATTTCAGAAGAGAAACTTAAAAAGTTTAATTACAATTTATTAATAAGAAATATGATAAATTCAACTGTACATATGTGACCTTCACATTGACATTTACAACTTAGCTTTTGTACATCAACTCCATTTCGGTTATTCATCAAACATTTTATAACACATCTTTGAAATCAGTATTGAATTGGGATGTGAAAGGGTTAAAATTCATAACTTTGTAGGAAAACATAAATTCATTTACTTTTACCTTCTATCACATTTGCCAATTTACCGGCAGTCAACGCGACATTGAGTTGTAATCCCAAACGTTTACCATGCACATTAATTACCCTAGCAGCACGCATTCGACTGTCCATGTCATGCTATGTCAATGGCATGGCATGGCCATGGATACATGCATGTATGCCTCATGTATGCGGACCATGGGCATGGGCTCCCTGTCTCCTCTTTCTGTCTCTCTGTCCTCTCTCTGTGTCTCTCGTCCTCGGTGATGGCGAAGCCAGACAGACATTGCAATCGCTTCGATTGATCAGCCTCAACACCATCGCTATCGCCAACACAATTTCTTCCTCGTCTTCTTCGCTTCCTGATCGACAATGTTTTCATTTCTGCAATCAACGAGGCGTAATCGGCGTGCAATTTGGTTCGGAGTTGGCCAAGAATCAACGCTCGCCATGGGAATCGTGGGCTAGGACAGGCGCCTCATCGGGTCAGTTGCTTGCCTTCTTTTTCTTTTCCTTTTCCATCCTTTCCTTCATTTTTTTTTTTTTCCTTTTTTTCATTATCGCTATGAACTCCGTATCAGAGAATAACGATAATGGAGTTTAATTTTCTTGTTTGGGAAGGGACCGCGACTCTTGTGTGTGCAATTGCGTTGTAGATTCGGGTATAGTTTAATAAGAACGATGAGAGAAATGAATTGGATACGCATAGGGCTTCGGCGGGTTTTCAATGGGCCGGGGAGGATACGATCAGCGTTGTCAGAGTTGGAGGAAGACTCATTGGACGGTGTAGGATTGAAGCCTCTTCTTAATTTACTGTTTTCGCTGGGAGGTTCGTGATTAATAGATCAGCTTGTGATAGAGCACAGACATTGAGTTGGCCAGTTCCGTCATTTCGATTGTTTTTTTGAATTTAATCCGTGATTTAACGAGAGTCCGGGTTAGATGAGTTTCCCATTATCTAAAATTCACTGCTGGCGAGTTTGTATCCTTTCCGAAGGCATGCTTGCTGCATCAAATTTCATGATAAACTTCAGTTACTTTGTGAGCAAAAGAAGTGTGAAGGATAGGCGAATTGAACTATCTTGTGCGGTCTTAGAAGGTGTATGATAGAATATTTTTTGGCTTTGGTATCATCTTCTATTTTCTTGACGTGGTTCTCCAAGTTGCTTGTATGGAGATATCACCCTCCTGAGTTTTGCGAGATGTATTAAGATGCAGTTTCTTGAGATCCAAGGAATTAGGGTAATTTAAGGAATCCACAGTAGCGATCATTACAAGAGATTTTGGTTTATCCTTTTTGGCTCCCTAATTGTAGTGGTCGGTTTCCAGATACTGGGATCTGCGTTGTTCCGATGCGGTGTGGCTGTCCTTCTGTACGTGTGATTTTCGAAGTTTCTGTTAGCAGGCCAATCGCAGTTCTGACGCTATCTTTTATTAAGTGAGTGAGTGGGTGCGAATTTCTGCTTCCCCGTTTGGTGCTGCGCCATTTTTTTGACGTATTTTCTTGGTGTGTATTTCGAATGCAATTCTGTGGTTGATTTGGTCATGATTTTAATACGGTTTAAATTTTTCCTATACCCAGCTGACATATGTATAAATTTCACCGGACAATAATTGACAGACAGGGTATCAGAGCTCCAAGTTGCCACAGTTCTTCCTCGGTTCGCAATCTTGTGTCAACATGCAGTTCCACAGCCTCGCAGGAAGTGGTATGCCTTCAAGCTAATGTGAACATTGTTACGGATGGTTCTTTTGTATTATGCAATCCTCAGGAGAATGAGCATTACCAGATAACTGGGGGGTGCGACCTATGAAACATGCTTCTCTTGAAAGGCGCGTATGCTCTCACAATTGTTATTTCAGTCTCAATTTGTCTGTGAGGAGGTTATGCATCTCTTAGGGTTTTTTGTTTTTTTTTTCTTTCAGGACAAAGCAAACTGATTTTTTAAGTAAAGTACAGCAATGCTGTTCCGGTACGTGTCTTCTATCTTCTCTTCTTCCCTCTTGGCCTTCTTCTGTTTGTGTTCTTCTCTTGGTGTACTCCATCGTGTTGATAAGAGATATGCCAAGGAACCTATCAATGTTAAGATTTCTATAATTCTTTCCAACTCTACCTCCGTAGTGATTCACACGAGCCACTGCAGAACAGCACCTAATTAAACCTTATCAATGAATAATGTCCCTCTTCAAGGAACATTGCAAGCCAGCAAAACCCTATGCTTGGGTTTTCAGGATCTAACCTGCCTCCAGTATCCCAAAAATTAAGAGTGTTGTTTTCTTCAAATCTGGATTCAACAGACAAGGATTTTATGGACTTGAGAATTGATTGCAAAACATCGGCAGCTAAAATGTCTGAGACGGCTACCAGTAGGTCACCACTCTATCATACCACGCGCATACGACAGCGCAAATGGCCTCCTAAGATTGCTCTCCATGTGCCCAGAGAAGTCTAGGAGGAACGGGGTCAAGCCCCACTTGCAGGTTCAGTCAATCTCGCATTGACTGTGTTGTTGGGCAGTCAGGGTAAAATATTATTATTGTTATTATTACAAGCCTTCACTCTTGTCAATACCGTAATAATAATAATAATAATGATAATATAGTGAATTCCACTGTCTATCATAAAAAGCATGTCTGCACAAGGTGCTTAAATCATATTAGAGACATTTCTAGAATAAAAAATATTGTTGCATTTCTTTCTTTAGTCAACTCACCGAGTTGGCGGTTGGCAAGTATGTTTGTTGTACGGAACTCCTGACGTGCTTCCTTTTTAAACCGATTTGCGGATGAATTTCAGATAGAGGTAGTGGCATCGGATACTCATTGAGGATGCTGATGGTCTCTCCAATGTTCATGTTATTGTTATCTGTGTCAAGAAGTCATTAGAGCCATTCATCACCGGGGGTTTGAATCATATTGCTTTTCATCCTTGTTTGGTCTTTGAAACGACGGCCTCTAATGGAATCTCTTTGATTCAGTTATGTAGCTTGAACGGTGAGCGGAGACGATTGACGGCTGATATGAAGCTCAAACTTATTAATTAGCCAGTTTATAATGGGGAAAGACCTAGAGGGGTTCAAGCCGTGTACACCATGTATGCGAGCTTGCTTGGAATCTCATGGCGATTTATGCCAATCGAGCGTGGAGCAGTCATTCGGAGCCCCTTCTTTTCTCATGATGATTACTGACAAGCATTTGCCCAGCAATTCCGGATTTGTGGTAAGAACTTTTTGTGTTTTGGATCCACTAATTGCCTTTTGCCAATCCCTATTCTTAGATTAACGATGAGGCTTTAGTTCATCATATGGTTTATCTTTGCAGGCTGTCTAGAAAGTTGAAGCTTGCAGATTGTTGGGGTTCCTAGAGTCTCATGTGGTGTGAAAGTTTTTTAAGTCTGTCACGATTGTCCAGTGTTTCTTGCTTGAGAGGAGGAAACTAGTAGCACGCTGGATCTAACGAAAGACCTACGAAAGACCTACGAAGACCTACGAAGACCCTGTTTATGTGCTATGCCTAATCGGACACGGGCATTGCATGCACAGGGGTTTCATCAGCTTCAACTTACAATAAAAGCATGAGAGTTAGCCTTTAGGACATGCCTTGAAAGTATACAAGATTGATAAGCTCAAATTATTCTTTTTCCGAGAAGCTTTGAATTTGGGAAGGTCATCAAGATGCTTATATTGAGATGGCAATCATTTGAGAACAGCTAGCATGTGTTAGGAAAAGGTCATGTTCTTGTCTCGTAAGTTTATACATATTCATCTCAGCATTATTTACTGTTCCTTGCAGCGGCTACCGAGCACGTTCATTGAAGACTACGGACGCAGAATTGGCAGTGTGGTTACTGTAGAGGGCCCAAGTGGTTGGGTTGGACAGGTGACTGTTTCCTATAATGAAGGATTTGGATTCTGTTGTGGATGGACACAGTTTGTTATTCACCACAATATAGAAGCAGGTGACTGTATAGTTTGTACGCTTATAGCAGACTCAAAGTTCTTCGTTAAAATTTACAACAAATTTGGTTGTGAGAAGGTCCGTTCCTCTCATGCACCGACTGTCGACGTTTCCAAAACTCTAGGCCAGAAACCGAAAGACAGTGCTCATGTATCCGATTCTTTGACTCTTAGAACTTCGGATGGAGGTCGTGAGTTTGCCCTGACAAATCTTGGAGGTAAACGTAAAACTTTGGATGAGGTGAAATCGCTTTCCGGAATTGGAAAGAAGTTATGCATGCAACAGCTTGGCCTCGACAATTTGGGAGCTGAAAATGGGAACTTAGAGGTTGAAACGAAGCTACAAATTGCGCCAGAAAGATTGCAGTTTAAATGTGATCGTAATTCTGATCCTCAGTCTCCACTGTATCTAGACGCAGCTAGAGCTATCACACCTGTTCAGGTAGGGCCTAGATCAGAAGAATGTTCCAGTTCCGATTCAGAGAAGAAAAGTGCAGAGATGGAGGATGATATCGATGACTGTAACAATGCAACAAGAAAGCGAGCCCATCGAGCAGTTTATGAAACAGAGATGAGGAGATTTATGGCTATGGAAGCTGCGCAGGCGTATGAGACTTCCAATCCAAGGACAATGCTTGTAGTAAACAAGACGGCAATCACCAAAAGCCAATCGGTACATTCTTTGATTTCTCTAGTGTATTTTCTTAGTACTTGTGTATTTTTTTATTGAAACATCAATTTCTCTAGTTATACTATGGTGGCGGCCATCTGAAAATATGATCATCTTACTGTCTCAAATTCGCTCATCAGTATTAATCTTATGAAATTACGTTACTCTTTTTTTAATCGTGAATTATAGTGTGTTTTTTGGAATCTTCAATGGGCTGAATATGGACCTGATACGGGGCTAACGTTACATGAAAATTGCAGTACTTCTCTTCTGTATTCGCTCGAAAATGGTTTCCAGAGGAGAGAGCACAGCTGCTGTTGATTGACGATGCTGACAACAAATGGGCTGTAACGTTCATTCCTACGGCATCGCACATGGTTCTTGGTGCTGGATGGGCAAAATTTGTGCGTGATAACAAGCTTGAAAAAGGTTTGTGTAATGTTTCTTATGCTCGTGCAGTTAGAGATGCAGTTGTCGAAGTTGTGTGTATACAGGCTTGCTTCATTCTCAATGGCCTATAAATCTTTCTTCTGCATCTTCTTCATGATTCCCAACTTCAGTTTTGAAAATCTTCGTCTTCTGTGCTCATTCGTGTGTTGGAGGTTGTGGTGTTCATCCGAAGTTACGAAAGTCGAGATTCTTCTGGTTTATGGAGGACTGTTTGTTTTGTCTGAAAATTAGGTTTAAACTAACATCTGATATCTTATTTTGTTTCCTTCTCATTATTAAAGGAGACGTGGTTGTATTTGAGCTCAAGGACCCAAACACTCTGACACTGATCGTTCACATCTTTCGCGTCAAGGATTATACGTTTGTACGAGTAGCGAATCTTGGCAAGGCCAAACATCCTGACAGCAGCACAGTCTCCACTGCTCCCAATATGGAGAATTTTACTAGCGAGTCAAGGGTGAGGCATACAGCAGAAAGTAGGAAGGATAATCAATCTCCAGGTTCAAATGACAGAGTCGAACCAAAATTGCTATCTCCCATGGCACCTCAGTATGCTGCTGTTGCAAGATATTTCGCCAATCAAGGCTCACCATCCGTGTATGGAAGTCAGAAAGCCTGCGATGAGGCAGCGCAAGAAGTTCAGGGACAGAAGGCGAATCAAGCATACGACAAAGGAGGTAATTCATCCCTCAAGGAAACTTTTGGGCGCTTCCTCATTCTAATAATAAACTCAACCATAGAATATTCATTTAAAAAATCTTCTGTGCAGAGACACGTCTAGGAACAGAGTAGCATTTCAAGAACAAATGCACATGTTCTTCTCGCTTCTCGGATACTGTTCAGGGTTCTCCCTCCGTCCTTAGACTCTCCGAAATTTTAAAATCATCAGTTTGTCTACCATCACCGGAATACTTAGCTCTAGTATACTTGTCTGAAAGAGGCTTCAGAACTTATGGGGTTTGCTAAATTCGACTGCAAGGTTAGGCAGAAACCCCGAGGCAGAAAAATACGTTCAAACTATTTCTGACATTTGAGACCTGTAGATGTTACAGCGTTGTGTCAAAACACACCACCATTGTGCATGCTAATTCAGTTTTTCCCGGCAAGGGAGTTTTCTTATTGATACCTGGTACCTGCATTTACGAATGCAAGAAGATGGGTGAAATTGTGCAGAGGAATCTGGAGTTTTGAGACATCGTGGAGAACTTTCTTCAGTTATAAAGCAAGGTCTGCCTTTTGTGATGCCTGTACAAGGAAACCCTTCATCAGTATCGCAATCGAGAGAAAGGGAAGGGGTCTTAATGGATTTGAATGAGAAGACAAGTCCCTCTTTAAAGGAGCAGATTGCCCAACCATCGGTGCCTTTCATGATGGTGTCAGGCGGAACCAGTGGAAGCAATTGCTTCCTCCCTCCTGCAACGATGTCCCCACAACCGCTACAGTTTTTGTTGTCCCAACAGAGACAAGTGGCTTATGGTATGCCTCCACATTTAGGTGGAACTCTTTTCCTGGCTCCTCCAGGGCAGGTACCATGTGCGATGCCAATGCAAGAAGGGACAAATTTTGCGAACTTGCAGCAAAGACAACCTTCACAAACTCAGCGGCAAGACGAAGGCCACCATGAAGTTTCCGTTTCTTCCGGACTACCGAAAGAGGTGGAGTTTCCCAGACCAGTCAAGGAGGAGCCACCTGCAAGACCTAGGGAAAGGTGGGAAATCAAACCTCGACGACCTAGGCCTCCAACAGATGCTGAGAGACAGAGAGCAATGGATGAAGCATATGAATTCTGGACACCTAATCCTCATGTTATGGTGTCCTTAAAGCCGTCGCAGGTCTATGCAGGGTTTTCCCTGGTAAGTATGGACTTCACGCTTTCTGTTTAGGATTATCTGTTACTGTCATTGATTTGGTGATCGGTTTTTGATCCATGAATTCTGGAAATCATGAATTTTACAGCTGTCGTCAACATACTTTTGGCGCCGTCTTAAGGAAAAGCAAGAGTGAAGTGATAATGCATTCAATTGAATTGGTGGTTATGAGGGTGATGATCCAATAGTGATACAGTATGCATCTCTCTAGTGTCCAAAGCCTAGTTGATACTATAAAGATCTGAATCTGAGGCATGATAGTTTGGGTTCTGTGAATTAACCTGGAATTGTTACGAATAAATCCTTTAGTGTACTCATCGAGGGTGGTGTACATTTTTTTCGCACTTTTCTTGCAAGAATGACATGTCAAATTGTTCAATGAGCCATAGGACATGCGGTGGGTTTATTGGATGCATAGTTTCCATGTTCAAAATTATCATGCACAATATTATGCATAGATTGTAATAATTACTGTGTGCTCTTTCTAACATATGAGTTGTACTGCAGACGCTGCGATGTGCTGCATTGCCTGATGAGACAAGAGATGCGACCTTGGTGGACTCAACAGGTCAAACTTGGCTGTGCAAGTGGCTTGTAAACCATTCAGGGAGGAGACTGAGCGCTGGTTGGAAGAGATTTGCTGTGGACCATCTCTTGGAGGAAGGAGATGTCTGCGTATTTGAGATGATTGATCGTATAAACCTTACACTGTTAATACACATTTTTAGGATCGAGTTGGATGATCATGTTTCAGAGCCGATAGAAGTACGAAAGAGCGAAGAGCGAAGAGCTCCTGCAGATCCCGCAAAGAGAAAACGAAAAAGCCGAGCAAAACCAAATGGATTGGGGCCTCCTGTACCCAAACTGCCTGCTTATAGCGGTTGCAGAATGGAGAAGCTTGGTGGGAGTAGTTCGCCTCTCAGAGGGGCTAACGTGTTGCCTAATATGCCAAGCTACAAATACACAGCTCTTCAGTCTCGGAGACGCCCTGTGACGATGGAGGAGAGGAGGAGGGCAGAGCTGGGTGCACGGAACCTAAACACCAAAAATCCAAGTGTGACGGTTGTCATGCGAAACTCAAGTGTTTATTGCCACTTTCTTGTGGTAGGTCAAGCTCTCAATTTACATCGTTGGCAGTGTAATGAACATAGCTGTCATTTAGATCCTCCTCGTGCTACATGTGTCTCTCCTAAGTAGATTGGTTTTTAGAGGGTTTAATGACTGGTGTACCTCTATGGTATTGGATTGATTTCCACCACGATATCATGTGCAAAACAATAAGAATAGGATGAAAATCTCACAACTGGACTTGAATGTTTTCGTTGCAGTCTATACCAAGCGCATTCGCGAAGCAATGGCTTCCCAGAAAACTTGTGAGAGTGACACTGATGGACTCAGGGGGCCAGAAATCAACAGCACGCTGGGCTGGCAATCGGAAGAAAAGCGCCTGCTTGAAAAGCTTTCGAGAATTTTCCCTATCTCACTGTTTGGAAGAAGGAGATGCTTTGGTGTTTGAGCTCATGGATCCGAACCCAAACAATCCGGTCTTCCTGGTTCATGTATTTCGTGTTGTAGAGCTACATAGTGCACGGATGTCGCCCAAAGATTGGGAGAATCATTACAAGTTGGATGTTATGATAGGTACAATCAAGCCTGTGGTCCCTCTTCAAGCACATCAAAGGCGCTACGATGGAGAGTCTCGCATTCTGCAAGCGTACCAGCCACTGAGTTCCGATTCTGAGGAAGAACAGGATGAGGATGAGCCCTCTCAAACATCATCACAACCTTCCACCTTGCCTCAACCTTCGTCAAAATCCAAAAGAAAAGCCATCTATTCGGCTCTTTTAAGAAGGAAGGCTGCTGATAATGAAGAGAATGGGCACTCAGATTCTGTTCAGTATGACGTAGGAGTGGGTACTTCTCGCAGTGTTGATACACTGACTCACATCGGACATGGGCAGGCTGAAATCTATGGTGAGTCACTGATGTCTTGCTCTCATATCACACTCATATCAAGTCCAATTTAGTATCAGAAAGACTTACTAAGGTAGGAGCACCCAATTCCGACAGTGTACCCAATGCCGATAATTTCTACACAAGGTAGTCATTTCAGAACGCAAATCTAAGCACGTCATAGAGCCCTTATTGTTTGTTGACCAAGATGATAAGCTATCTATGGTCTACCTAGATTTACGTACTAGGATGACTAGCATGTCAAGAAATTATCGGCATTGAGTACACTGTCGGAATTGGGTGCTCCTACCTTATGATCGTAACTTAATGCAACCAATTTCGCATGAGTATACATAGTTCCTGGATTTTTAACTGTTTATTTATTTCCCTTTTTCTATATCCGTCGAACTTTGCAGTAAGTATTTTTTGACCCTTGGGTCTCCTATTGTCAATGCAGCCGATAAAGCAACCCATATTTCTCAACTTGAAAGGCTGGGGAGGCAGCAGATTTCCCGTGATATCATGCCTCTACTAAAGAGAAACATCAGGATTGATGGCCATGGGCTTGAATCAGAGAATGCCACTCAGACTACTCAAGCACAAAGGGAGCAAGTGAATGATATACGCGATAAAGCTGATACAGAGGCAGGCTTTCATGCTTCCCATCTGGAGAACGATGTGAGTCAAGTGGCACTTGATGTCAAGCCGCTTATCACAAAAGTACCCAAGACTGAGTCGGTTGAGGAAGTCTGTCCGCCGAAAGAGAGTAAAAGGATCAGGAGAAAGACTACTCTACGGCGGGAGGGAAGAGATGACTTCCTTCAAGTTACCCTTGGAGAACCCACTGATTGGCTTTTTCAAGGCCCACAGTATAACAAACAAGAGAATCTTGTAACTAGTGATGTCCACAAGAAGACACTAATTGGGAGTGAAATGACTTCTCGTCAATTGGATAGTGGGGTTTCTCGAGATTTGGTTCCATCAACTCACAGCAGTCTAGAGCTGCAAGATGATGCAAACGCGCCAAAACTGGGGCTCAAAAGAAGCTCAAAAGATTTTCTAGAGAATATTGAACAATTTATCTCCGGTTTGAACCATCCAAGTGAGGCTCGCATTCAAGAAGCAGATCACCTTGTTCGAAACCAGCATGATTCTGCCACAGTTGACTGTCCAGCTTTGGACAAATCAGGGTCTGATGCAGGCGTACATTGGTTACAACCCAAAACAGAGCCTATAATGCAGGAGATGGCGTTCTTGTGATGGCACGAGAATTGAACTACGGTACTGAAAACGGGAACCTTGATGTGCCTCGACCGGATCAAGGACCCTTGGGTGACGCTTGATACCACAACACAATTTAAGCAGGTATTCTTCGGTTCCATTTTTGACAAGGTGGGCTCAGAAGTGGGAGCTCATCATTCAAATGCAGAAAGGAAAGGGCACTGTTATACGGAATTAAGGACGGCCTTGGAGAGCAGAGGCCATGCAAATAGATGGCAATGCTTGCCTGAAATGGTCTTCAATTCCACTGTGGATCCGGACGTCCAAGCTGGTAATAACAAGACACCCTGGCTGAAGAAAGCGGGACAAACACGAATATCAGCTTTTGAGGTCAAGCAAATGCCACATGGGACACAAGAAGAAGAAAGGAGCTAGTCCCGATTCAGTTCTTGCAGGAAAGGTTCCCAGTGAAGCAGATTTAAAAACCACACATGTATATATGAACGGTTTCTGAAAGCAGGAGGATCGGTGTTTCAGGTGTACTCCAAACCAAGCACTTAATATACTTAAGCTCAATGTACAGGTGTTTCGCATTGGAGTGATATTATCAGTAAACACGGTAAGCAGGATCGTAAATCTATCCATGCCTGCCTTATTTTGAAATCTTATTTATGAGGTGGGTGCGAGCACAGGAGTTGGCCTACTATTGCTGAACCCCTGGAGATGATGAATGGTCGGATAATACTGAAAAGTAGTTATCTGTAAGTTTGTTGTTATATTCATGAATTTGTTATATTATTCGTAGGGTTAGAAGCTAGAGAAGTTTTGAATGTAAACAATTACCGGTGGTTAAGTGTTCATGACCATTTATCAGTGATCAGATATAGCGGTGAATGATATTATATACACAGACTCAGTCGGCAATGTGAACTTTGAGCCACCCTTTTGTAATATACAGGGGTAATGTATGCCTGAGACCAATCTCTGTGTTTGCACGAGACAGGCACTAAATTTGTTAGCTACATCAGTAGACCAGGATTATCATCTTGTGAAATAATCTGCCTGTCCATGTTCTGACCCTGGATGGACACAACTGTCCATTACAGTAATTATTTTACGTCTGCAGGGCTCAATGGATAGTCATGCTCTAATGTGCAGGATTTACATCTTATTTGACAGCTTTGACTGGTGATGCATTCCGAATCTCTCGTGTGGTTTGATGTTTGATCCTTTTGTAACCCAAAGCTCTCTAGTTCATTGGCGTTGTAGTGCTGGCAGTGGTACAGCAATGTTCTTATGTCATTCGATTGTTCCAGTTCTGCCCTGCTTCATTTGAAGAAATCAGTGATAGGAAGGTTAGCATTATGCATCTTCATTTTTGGATTTGTTACCGTAGTTCAAACAGTCTTTCTTACCTTTGATAGTTTAATGACCACTGAGAAGGTGAACATGGTGATGGCAAATTAGCCAAATCGACCTGATGGTTTCTTACAAGGTGGATGTGCTTGGATTGGAAATGTGATTCTACTATTAAAAAAATTGTAGAATCATATTTGAATGTCTGTCTCATGTCAACGATGGTTGAGATTCAAGGCAATGGTGGCTGTGCTTTGCAAGCAGCCAGGTAAAACTCAAAAGTAATGGGGATGTGGAGGATGGCAAGCTGGGTGGAGATGTGTACGCCTGGCTTGTCTCTATTTCAATAGATGGTGCAAAAAGCATGGAGAGAGGACCTACCATGAATCCTTAGCCCGATGATGTTGAAGTTGCGTATTTATGGGAGTCAACAAACTAACTAATTTGGAATACACAAGTCAACAACATGGCATTGGAACAGGTTTTCAAATATGCCCATCATAGGTTGTTACATACAAAAGGAAAAATGAATAGATGTGACTTGGACAAAATGAACATTTGGGTAAACATGGGTAAACGGGGCTTCTATGGTAGAATATTGACTTAATGTGCAATCCATGACAGAGTATTTCATGTAGACTTATAGTACTATGAATGACAAGCATTTGCAATGTTATTTATGAATTCCTTGGTAGGGTATTTCATGCATCTTCATACATTTTCTGTTAGCACTTCAATGCTCCAGGTAACAACTTTAACAATGTTCAGGGTAGGGTATTTCAGCTTTAGGGCCATACTTCAGGGTTTCTAAAGTAGGGTACTAAGAGCTTGTTATTGATTGCTTGTAGTGTTTGAGTTCGACCTCCTTCACTATCACATCCTTATGAAAAGGATGTGCGAATACCGTGGTGAGCAAGGGTCCATGGGGGTCAACGGCTCGGGCCTTGCAAGAGAGAAGGTGGGCAAACCAAGGGGAGTTATGAACGAACAACGTACAATAGCGTTTTCGAGATGGGGATTTGCCAAGCATGGTTGGAAACCTTGTGCAAGCATGCACCCATAGGTTCAAAGTTATGACACTTCAAAATTGGAAGTTTCTTACGATATGTAAATGTATATTCAAGGTAGGACTCAAGGTTCCCAAGGACATATTTAATGGAATAGGGTATGTTATATGTCGTTGGAAAGCTAAAGAGAAAAGCTCTCTAAATTGCTAAGGCTCATAATGAAAATAAAATAAGGCTATGGCTGAGCAAAAGACTTAGGGTGAATTATAATTGTCACCTCCTAGAGACTTGAACCTTTGGGAGGCTATGACTTTCTCAATTTGGAATAGAATGAGAAAAAGTAAATGCAACATCGTGATTTATCATAGAGTAAATCACAAAAGAGGCTCAATGCGTACGTAAAGTACGATGAGGAGGTACTTTGAGGGAGGGGGGGGGTTGGTCTTCCTTCTCACTCATGTATGGTGCTATAGTGAGCTGCGGTAGCTTCCAAGGGGTGGACTAGTATTGGGATCGGGATGCATTCACAATGACACAACTAGCCTTGATCCCTTGAGTGCTTCACTTACAAAGGTACATCACTAATATTTTGATGATGTGGCGAGTATTTGGAGGAAAATCGTGCATTGATCAAACAAGCGGGATAGAGACTTGAAGTTTGAAATGCTAATTCCTTTAGGGCAATAAAGTTTATAAAAATATTAAAAAATCATCAAAAAAATCAATTGACCTCAGTAGTGGTTACTAACTTATCGTAAAAATGGTTTTTTTATATTGTAAATGGATCCGCTTCACTCCCGCACCTTTGGCATTGTGAGGTGCTTAGATGTACCTTTTAATTCTAATGATGAGATATCTCTCAATACAAAATTTCTTAAAATAGTATGATTTTTTAAGGAAAATGTAAATAATAGTGATGAACAACAAGGTGTAGGTGGCATGTTTCTTGACCTTACATAAAAAGAAATTCGATTGAAAATATTTTATTGCAATATATATTGGAATTTTAGGGTTTTGAGCTTTAATGTATTGTTAAAAACGCAATTTTAAATCTTTGAAGAGGAGTAAATTGGGTTAGAAAATAGAAGATATACCCACTCTTTCTAAGTTGGAACCATTTTCATTTGAAATAAGGAACTGTATGAAAATCAACATTTGATTGAAAAACGACCAAGTGTGGCGATATTGGGCTCTTTAAACGCCTAGGGGTTAAAGGGTTAAGGTAGAGAACTTGTAAAGAACTATTTGTGAATACCTTATATAGTTTCAAAGTGGTGAATATAGGTATTCTATAAATTGACCTTAGATTCTCTAGTTTAGATGGTGTACATTCTCATAATAAAGATCTTCGTTTTGGACAAGAATTTACATGATTTTTAAGTTGGGGGCGATTTTGGATGCATATACCTTAGAGAAAACATGAGTTTGCAAAAGGCTCCTATGAATATTGATTCTGCTATTCCCTGAAGTGTCCATTTTGTGTACTTGGTGCCATCTAATTCTCTCTTTGCAAGAGTCTCCATAGTGGCTACATCTGCTACTCCTTTGTCTCAAGTTATACACAACAGGATGTGAGGTTCAAGTCTCCAGGTAATTGTGTTACTTTCTCATTAGCTACATTAAAATCGTGATTTAGTGTCTAGCAAGACTTTATGTCTTTTACCACAATTTGTTCAATGGCGAGGAAAAAATAGTGTCCCTACAATATATAGGAGTTTGTCACTTGTCACTCCCACTTTCAATGAGAGTACCATGTTCCTTCTAGGTGATGAGAGTGACATGAGCTGGCATGCCATGTTTACTATAAGGTTGTCCTTCGTCATTGGAACACTCCATCCAAAAGGTTTACTTGAAGTATTAATCATTTTAAATTTAACAGTATATCTCCAAAAAGTTAAATACCGGTAGTGTTTGTGTTGAGAAATAATTTCTTGGACACCACATCACAATTTTAATGTAGTGAGAAGAAGGTTGAAATTTGTCATTCCTCTCTTCTTTTTCCTCTTCTTTGTGAGTTTTAATCAACCAAAAGTACAAATTACTTGAATATTGTAGATTCAAACTTGAGCCCGACATTTTGTCCCATAGCCTACTTGACTTGTTGGTTATGTAGTCCGTGTCAGCTCTTTTTCTATCATCCATAGCATTGGTGATGGGTTCAAAGAGGTGACACGTGGTTCAAAATTGGCTCATATAATTTTCTACTGTATCAATGTGATTTGAAGTGACTGTTTGGTTTTAGTGAGATGCATTCTATTGGCTTTTCAATAAACATTACATTTGTGGGAAGAATAATAGAAGGAAAGGAGTGTTCCAAGGAAGTTCCTATTCTATATCATCACAAACTTCTCTCTATACATGGTTTAGTGTTGAAACAACGATGAAATAGTTGATATATCATTTGTGTTGTTGTTTCCATTTTTATCATAAGATGAATTAGAAAAAACTCCAACATCTTGGGAGGGGTTTGAAATGGAGCGTACTTTTGGATTTGTAAGGTTGCATGTACTTTAATGGAATATGTTTTACTTTGTTTCTCATGTAACTTTATAGTCAAATAAACTCACTATCAACTTCCAACCTCAATATCTATTATTCTATACATCCAATGGTTAAATTGATTGAAAAGTTGATTATTTGCGTAAGGGTTCAATCTTGAATGGTTCAATCTACTCCATTGATGATTGAATACATTAATTTATAGAAGGTTAAAGGAAAAGATACAAGATGAAAGTGTTGAAGGATAACTCTGTTAACCCCCAAACATTCTCACCCCTCTCCAAATTCATCAGTTTTGCAAAGATGCATCATAAAATGCAACCCAAAGGGATATTTTGCTCCCTCTGCAATTGAGGGAGGAAAGGCGGGTGCACTTTATGTATGAATAAAAGTTGTACAATATAAATTTTAGATTCTATCCATGCGATTAGATTTTTGATTGCTATCATCAATATTTTTGTATAAAAATTGAAATTTAAAATTGAAAATTCTTTTGTCAATATTCTTAAGCCCTACCCAAGAGAATGCTCCAGACAACCCGTTGGTCCAAGCTAAAAATTTCTCCGGACTGTGGTCACAACATACAGTTTCACAAATGGTTTAGGGTTTATGTATGGGCTTGAAATCGCTATGAATCTGTATAAGTTTCGTGTTCTGTGGTTTCTTCCACAAGGTCGACCGAATGTCTCTTGCAGATCCGGAGCTTGCCAGCCCATGGAGCTGTAAACGAGCGGAGCCTTCTAAACTGCATTGATCGTCGATCCAACTGGTGCGCTTATGGCTACGGTATGCTTATTATTTTTTAATTGTAGTTGTGGAGCAATAGCCAGAGTTGCTGAACATTCTTGAGCAAAATCCATCCTGCGTTGACATATTTTTGCTCGCTTAGGTTTAGGGGTTAGGGTTTGACAGCAAAGATCATCTGCATTTCAACGAAGTTAGACTGTGCAGGTGTTTTCTGGAAACGCTTGCATTAGCTACCCTGTTCTAAATCGCCAGAAGCAATTCTCAATGCATAGTTTAGACCTGAGTTTAAGAAGGGGGAAGTGGCTCTGGAAACGTGTACATTGATAGTAACCTGGTCCTGCTTAGAAGTGAGAATTCTTTAGAGTTAGTTGGGGTTTCCATACAATGCGATTATGATGGAGAAGAAATTCTTTGATTGTTACGCTTATGTATTATTCGTCTTGCTACGCACTGTAAATATTTTATGAGGCAATTGGTAAGGTCTGAGGTGGAGTAATATGGTTAATTATGTTCAAGAAGTGTCAATGTGAATTTTAAAGTTCAGATTGAGTTCAGGTGGGGAGGTGCTCTTAGGGGATAAGAGCACCGTTTTGTGTATACTTGCGTGGTGTTAATCTACGCCTAATTCATTTTTCTCACCTTTTTTTAAGTTCAGATACCTGAGTGAAATGATATAGGTAACGATGCTTCGTTTTTTATTTATTCATTTCTCTTAGGGTTGTCTCGCAGGATATTGGAAAAAGATCACTTACAGGGTTAGAATTCTTGCAGGTGGACCCAGCGATGCTCCAATATCAGAACCATCAGTGGGTCCAGCAGCTAGATCAACAGCGTTCAGAGATCGGCGCTTTAAAGAGTAGGTGCGTTCAATTCAAGATCAAGCAGGCCTCTTATGATGACACTCTCATCACCGTCAATCGCGCATGGACTGTGGTTAGTATCACGCCGTTTTTTCCGTCACCGTCAGTCCTTGGAGTCCGTCTTACCAGAAAATCAATATAGGTCATTTCAGCTTTTCAGTTCACATGTATTAAGGAATGTCAAATAAGAGAAGAGTGACGCTTACTGTGAAATTGTGACACAGGGCGTTTCGTTGTGTTCAATATGCATTGGAGCTTTCAGTTTCTACCAGACAGACTTGATTATCTACTTACACTAAAATATCAGGATATTTTTCTACTGCCTCTATAGTATGCGCATTTCTTTTTCCAATCGTACTAGTGTTCCCTTACCTTTGCTGCTCAATTTCTGAATTCCTCTGCCCGTTTTTCCAGCAGCTGAGGGTGGTCGGTATCGAAAATTTGATTTTCTTAGTAGGCAAAAATATAGCTCAGAGTATGTGTTTTCTTGTCATTGATTTAAAGCAGCTTCTACTTGTTAGGGTTTGGTACTATCATTCCCTCTCGTCTGGATATATCTGGCATTGTTGTTTGGGCAGGTGTAGCCATTGTTTAAGAAAGTGCTTCGTTGGATTGAGCTATCGATTCATGCCGAAAGCATTATGCTCTCAATTGATATATGCAATCCATAACCCTAGGGGGCCCTGCTTTTTTGCAGGATACAATGTGAGTGGAGCGGGAGTGTTAATTAGTTGCATTTTTTTAGTGTTCTCTTCGATTCAATGGCGCCGAAGGAAAGATATTTTACGTCGGAGGACGAGTTTCCGGAGCATCTAAGAATTGCAGCCTCCGACTTACATGTAGGGCGACTCATTGGAAGAGGAAAATCGAGTGAAGTCTTTCGAGGTTCATGGCTTGGTTGCATGGTTGTAGTGAAGGAATTCCACATGCATGGGGACTTTCAATTCAGGACATTCAAGTCGCATGCACTAGAGCTGGAGATTTTGATGAGGCTTCCGCACCCGCATGTTGTGCAGCTCTTGGGGTATCATGCGGATCCGAGAGTGGTATCCCTCGTGATGGAATACATGGAAACCACATTAATCGAAGTCATTGCTCAAAGGGAGAGTCGACCCTTTGCTTCCTGCGAAACTTTGGACATCATAACGAAGATTGCTCTGGGTATGAAGTTCTTGCACTCCCGAGGGATTACACACGGATGTCTGAGTTCTGGGATTATATTGATGAATGTGCATCCTCAGAGCAAGTTTGAGGTTAAGATTGGTGGCTTCGCTTGCTCTCATTACACGGACAGCATTCGCATCCCATTCAATGATCGTTTTGAATTCGGGGAGCTCGAAACTGGTGACCGGGAGCAGAGATTGAGAAATGCTGTGGATGTTTATCATTTCGCTAGAATTTGCCAGGAAATACTGACAGGTCGCCAATTTTTGTTCAAGCCAGAGCTTTTTGATCCCCGCTTGGAACAACTCATTTGCAAATGTTGGGATAAAAAACCAGAAAATAGGCCTGATTTTGTGGAAATATGCAACACACTTGCTGCAATTAAATCTGCGAGCAGAACGGCGGTGACAGAGGACCATGGCTTTCGAAGGACCACCCACAGGGAAGATGAAGAAAAAACATGTTGCATAGAAATGGCAACAATATTGGAGACCTTGCCGGGCCATCTTTCAATAAACCCCGCTGATGTGGAGTGGAGGCGGCTTATAGGAACGGGGGGACACAACAAAGTATACGAAGTGAATTGGCTCGGGTGCACGTTTGCAGTGAAAAGGTTCAAGGTGTTGTCTGTGGGTTTGAAAGAAGAATTAGACTTTCTTGTAAAGCTCCAGCATCCCCATATCGCTCGATTGATAGGCGTTTCTCTTGACGACAACGGAGGTTGGATTATGATGGAACGCATGGATATGGATCTACGGAAACTGATCGATTCTCGCATGAGAAAGAAGAAGTGGAAATGTTCGTCAGCTCCTTTTGGTGAAGGTGAAGTTTGGGAGTTGTGCCACAAAATAGCTCTGGGTATGAACTTTCTGCACTCAAAACAGGCTGTTCACAGAGACATCAAGGCAGCGAATGTGTTGGTACATGACCATCAAGGACGATTTGATGTCAAAATTGCCGATTTCGGTGTGTCCCATCGCATCGGCAACCCAAATGTCGTCGGATGTGCAGGCACAGGTCTGTGGCGAGCACCTGAGGTTCTCAAGGGTGAGGAGCTAACAGGCGAGAAGCTGAAGAAAACAGACGTTTACAGTTATGCTATGGCATGCTACGAAATCATAACTGGGAATTTTCCTTTTGAAGGGGAGGTGATTGATGCCCTCAATAGACCTTTTCGTAGCCGCGTGCATAGAGAGGATGTTATTCGAGGGTGCAGGCCCAAGCTCCCTGCTGACCTGAATCCAGACTTAGTGCAGCTCATCTCGGGCTGTTGGCATGCTGATCCTGAAATGAGGCCCGACTTTGCCACAATATGCGATCTACTTGCAAGCAATCCCCTTTGCAATGTGGTTGTACCGCTGCCCCGAGCTGTGACATTGTTTGAGTATTTGTGGGGAGCTTTGTTCTACCTCGTGCGATGGTTGGAATCCACAGCAGTTTGGAGGGATATCAGTTTTTGGAGGCATTAAACTTCAACAAATATTTTTCAAGAAGTTGTCACACGCTCTCAATATTTTTCCAAGTTTATGGATGAGGTCTTTGATCTTCCGGTCTCGAATTCTCTGGACATTGAGAGATGGTTTGGAGCCAGCCCGGAGTCCTGTCTCGCGGAGCTCATGGCACGACTTCAGGCTCTTGGAGTGAAATAGACTTCCTCAGGTTGGGTTGTGAAGTGGTTGCAGACATGGAGCAGTTCCAGTCCCAATTTGGCTTGCAATCATACAAGGAGAATTCTGTGCTGCCACCCTGAGTGGTTTGTAAGGCAGAAGCTTCATGACAGTGTTGGCTGGAAGAAGAGTGTTCAGCAGAATAATTCCAAATGCTGCCGAATTGGGACAAATTGGTACACTAATGCTCCCATCTTTGTGATTATGAATGAAGATTGCATCTATGATAACATCCATGATGATCAGATTTGAGGAGCCAATGTAGAGATGGCAGAAGAAGTAAAGAGACGGATCTTACCAGAATACCGGCACGAAGAATGCAACGAGTTTCAAGCTTGTGATCTATGTGAGTTTGATCCTGATGATGGGGACTCAACAAATGTCAAATTTTGCTTGTATGTTGACAATGGTTTAGCACTCACAAGGTTGACTACATCGGTAGTTTCTTTCTTCAAGGCAAGATTTGGTGCTCTATTGTGACATTCAAGAGATGGCAATGGCAGATGAATGCGTTTGATGGCACAATGGGTTGAGTACACATGGAAATTTTTACTGGTTGAATGTTATCTGAGTTGCACCCAAAATTGTTTCACTAAGAGCAACTGAGCATAGTTTTTGTTATCAGACCAAAGTGAATTTTTATTGAATCTTATTGGCAAATGGAAGAGGTTTTTAATGCACTTTAGCATGCATCATGTGTACTGTGCGATTACATTATGAATTTGCAAGCTCATATTTTCTCTAAGATATATGCATCCAAAATTGTCCCCAACCTAAAAATCATCTAAATTCTTGCCCAAAATGAAGATCTTTATTATGAGGATGTACACCATTTAAACAACAAAGCCTAAGGTCAATTTACAGCATATCTACAAGAAGACAAGTGGGTAAGCTAACTTCTTGATGAGTTTTAAGTGACTAAGGTAGGATGTCCTAAAACCACCACCTCCCCCAATTATGACATGTAGACCTTTCTTGGGCCACCACAGTTGACACTCAAAACCACCAATTTCACTATTCAAGTAGACCAATGGCACGCCAAGCATTGCGAAGAAATAGTTGGTGGTTTTGGGTATCATTATGAGTGAAAGTTAGTACCACATGGTGTGGACATGGGGAAACCTAGAGGTTTGATTTGGGTCACAGGTTACTTTCCACTTTGGAATTTTGTATAAAATTGACAAATGCGAATTAGATGTTGCAAATTTTTGCAATCCTCATCAAGAGCTATTTCGAATGCGGTCATATTTTTTTTTCGAATCTAGAACTGCCAAAAATAGGCTAGATTGCTTAAGTTGGTGGTTTTAGGACAATCAACTTTAAAAGATAGGAGACCCTCTTCTTTTGCCACCTCACCTTGAGGCTTGAAAATGGAAGGCCTCATCACTAGTAGAAAACATGGTAAAAAAAAACTGCAGCCAAAATCGGCTGCGGTTCTTTTGACCACCCTGATCTGCAGTCGCTAGTCGCAGATTTTTCTTTTTCGATCTACAACTGCAATTTTAATAATTTAGGGGCGTGTAATATACCGTTGGAAAGGTATTTTCAAGACCTTTCCAACGGTATATTACACGCCATAAAATTCTTAAAATTGCAGTCGCAAATCCAAAAAAACAAATCTGCAGTCGTTTAGCGACTGCAGATCAGGGTTGTGAAAAGAACCGCAGCCAATTTTGGTTGCGGTTTTTTTTTGACCATGTTTTCTACTAGTGCATGGAAGGATCCATTTTCCAAACAATTGTGAATACCCCTACTACCAAAATGGTAGTTCCATAACTTTTTATGTGCGCTCTCTTGATGATGTGGCAAAATGTGGTTGGCTAGACATTTATTGGTTTATTCTCTTTGTCCCAAAAATAGCTTAACCCTTAAATGTCCACACTACCTTAACCCTCAAATGTCATTAGGAGAAATCTGTAGTCATAAAGGGGCCCTTGCCTTTGGCACATGCTGAAAAATTTAGGCAAAACCGTGCACTTTTGACAAAGGCACCAATGGTGCCACCGTTGTTGCCAGCAGTGCAGTTCCGTGGGTCGCGCCAATCGACGCTGCCAACACTGCAGACACTGCCAGCACTGCCAGCACTGTGGCTTCCGACGCTGTCAGCGGGCAGCGACTGCACCAATGGGTTTACATAAAAAGGGGTACTTGGGCAGCCGGTTCGCCTACCACGGGCTGTCTTACAGGGCCCCTTTGGAACCCCATTTTTCTCCTAATGTTACCCGGTCAAACTTCATCAATTTCTCACATTTTAAAATATATTATATTTTGTGGTATTTTTCTCATATTAGTTATTGTTAAACCAATTTACCCTGATTTTCCCATAATTATTTAAATAAAAATGAAGTTTATAAGATTTTTCAAAGTTTTTTTCTTGTAAAAATCATAATAATTACAAAAATACTTAAAATAGTATGATTTTTTGAAGGAAAAACGCAAATATTAGTGATGAACAACAAGAACACCCAATTCGCTAATTTTGCACTTGACCATATAATCATGCACTTGGCCCCCAAGCGCATTAAAAAAATAGTTTGAATAAATCTCTTAAAAACAAAGATTTTTGTCTTTCTACAATCCCCTACACTATAAAGAAACAATTGTTTAATTTATTTCTCATCCTTATCTTTATCTTTTATTTTATCTTTATCTTTATCTTTATCTTTTCTTTTCTTTTATCTTGTATTTTATTCTTGTCTTCTTTCTTGTCTTCTTCTTGTCTTCCTTCTTCTTTTTCTTCTAGTCTTCCACTTGTCTTCCTTTTTTTTTCCTTCACCTTGCCAATTTTGAAGTTTAAACAATATTTTAAAAAAAAAATAAAAATCAGGGAGCAGGCTGAATCCAATACAGGCCCTGAAATGAAAAATCAAAAAAAAAAATGATTTTTTTTTTTTTTTTTTTTTTTTTTTTCCGGATTTTCCGGGCAGGGAGGGTCCGCGCGTGCGGACCCTACTCTTATTTTGACCCACTCTCCCTCACTCCCCCCTCTCCCCTATATAAACCTTCTCTCACTCTCCCTCCCTCACTCTCCTTCCACCCCTTTTCCTCTCTTGTTCTTCTCCCTCTCTTCCTTCTCCCTTCTCCTCAATATAAAGGAAGAAGAGAGAGGAGGAAGGAAGTGTGAGGGAGGAAGAATGTGGGAGGGTTTATATAAGAGAGAGGGGAGAAAAAGGAAAGGAGAGGAGGGAAGGAGAGTGGGTCAAAATAAGAGTAGAGTCCGCGCGCGCGGACCCTCCCTGTCCGGAAAATCCGGAAAAAAATATTAAAAAATATATATATATATATATATATATATATATATATATATATTTTTTTTTTTTCATTTTTCATTTCAGGGCCTATATTGGATTCAACCTGCTCCCTGATTTTTATTTAAAAAAAATTTATTGTTTAAACTTCAAAATTGGCAAGGTGAAGGAAAAAAAAGGAAGACAAGTGGAAGACTAGAAGAAAAAGAAGAAGGAAGACAAGAGGAAGACAAGAAAGAAGACAAGGAAAAAAAACAAGATAAAAGAAAAAGATAAGATAAAGATAAAGATATAAGATAAAGATAAGGATAAAAAATAAAATAAATAATTGTTTCTTTACAATGAAGAGATTGTAGAAAGACAAAAATCCCTGTTTTTTACAAAAAAATTCAAACAAATTTTTTTAAAGCCAAGTTTGCTCATGAAATGAGTGCACTTGGCCAAGTGCAAAATTAGGGAATTGGGTGTTCAAGGTGTAGGTGGCATGCTTCTTGAGCTTAAATGAAATGAAATTCGATAGAATTTTTTTCTCTTCAATGTATATTGGAATTTTAGGGTTTTAAGCTTTAAAGTGCTGTAAAAAAAATGCAATTTTAACAATTTTGAAGAATGGTAAATTGGACTAGAAAGTAGAAGATAGCCCCCACACTTTCTTAATTGGGATTATTTTCATTTGAGATTAGGAACTAGTGAAAATCATCATTTGGCTGAAAAACAACCAAACATAGCCCCCACGGGGCTCCTTGCACACTTAGGGGTTACTGTACCCCTTTTCATTTTGTCTTAGAATAACCTTCTTGTTTGTTTAAAGGAACTAATCTTGTTGGCTCAGTGTCCCCTTCAACTACTCAATACTCCAACATAATGACTGCAATGGGCAGAGTCATTTTTTCAATTTTCCTTCAACCGGAAGTTTAATTTGTGTGACGAAGGAGTATTTTGCATAACTTGTGAGTAAATTTTAATTACTTGCATGTATTCAAAGTAATAATTATTTTTACTCACTAGTTATGTTTATAAAGTGTTTATAAAGTACAGGTTGGTGCAAATGTACCTAAGTGCAGTTGCAACTTCTTCACTCCAAATTATAAAAATTAAAGTCAAATTCAATTGGAGGTTGATGAAAAAGGTGACACTTGAATTAGAAAAAGTTATTTTGAAGAGTAGGAAACGGGACTAGCGTCGAGTGCACAACTCGAGAGCACCCATAATTCTGGGGGATATATGAATTATTTCTGGAGGAGTAGTGACATCATTATTTTTTTGTGTTGAATTAAACCTAGGCTTTCTTCGTCCGGATCTTCTTGAGGGTTACTTAGAGTAGCCTACACATATCACCCATGATTGTTATGGTCTGAGTCCCTGAGAAAATGTTTAGGTCCTCAAAACTTACACATCACAGCATTCAATTAGGGGAAGTGTAGGATAAGTTGTCACATGATGACATGAATCACTTGGGAACGGCATAACGTAATGTGCCAATCCTTCGTTTTCCGTGGGCGTTTTTAAATTGAAAATTCAATAATCTACTCAAGAAAATACCACCTGCCTGTGGTAAAAACTGGCAATATATATTTACCAACATGTCATTTACCTCCAGGGACGATGGAATCACCAATGGAAAAAATGTGTTGCAGCATTGCAGCAGTGAGGCTTAGAACTATGATGCTAATAATAGCTTACTCTTGCTGCTACAGCAGCTACACTATTTGACACAAAGCTGCTACTCAGTTGACTTTAGGCACTGTTGACTTCGGCACATGGTGTCAAGTGCATGGATTTGAGCACGTCATTCTTGCCGGATTTGTTCGAAGTGACAGCACGTTGATTTCCAGGACTTAGATACTGTTCAGATACCACGTGAGCCTCTTCTTAATGGCTTCTGATTTAAAAGTCGACCTCCGGACATGAATTTGAGTTGTTTGAATATTATGTTACATGTGCCATAATTTGTCAGTGACTGATGTGAGGCATGACATTTAGTAAATGAATATGAACATTTTGGCTTCCTGGTTGAGGCGACGATAACACTACTATCTGTAGTATTAGCAAATTGCTTGAATTGCTCTCTAATAGTCTAATCTAATGCAAGTTACTGGATTAGGGGATAAGGGGAGCACCTTCCAGAAATATTGTCACGTTTAGGATCCTGCACCTGAAAAGCTGTGCAAGTTGCAGAATATTCCATGTAGACGAGGGACAGACGGAGTGGTTTTAAGTAACTAGTGTTTCTACTAGGAAACTGCAACATTCATGCACGTTGCACAAGTTGAAATTAGCTCTGCATGTTCTATACAGTACATCTACCTATTCTTGTACACAAATTTACTGCCAGTATTTCTGGGTACCTCCCTCCAGGCCTCCACTGGCCTCGGCCGGTTGTCTAGCTTTCTGCGTGATCGTATCAATACTAACCCGTAAATTGATAATATATCGGTGATCCTACTCCCAATATTCTGGCCTTTGCCAGAATTGTGATATAATTCTGACTTCGCCAGATCAGCAATCTACTAAGTAACGTGTACGGATACTCATACAGATACGTAGATTCACTCCGTTTAAACGTCCTTAACTTATGACATACATTTCAAACTATATGATGTTGTAGTTTCGTTACCTACTTTCTTGACAATTTGGTATCGAATTTCTTGACAGACAATTCCTTAGATTCTGCATGGCTTGCTTGCTCACGTTCCGAACGTTTTGACGAGGATGATCGTCTGCAGCCGCGAAAGTAAGACGTCTTCGAGAACGAATCAAACGGAGCTAGGATCATCCAAGGTTCTTATAAAGTCGAAGCATAGTTGTTGATGGACGACCAATTCAACCTGCATCACCAGACACATCAAAGTACTAGTGCGACCAAGCTGCGTCGCCAGACATATCAAAGTAGTGCGACGAAGTGCTCGGAGAGACCGTTCAAGCGTCGCTGAAGGTTGACACTTAGGCTCATGCATCACGTTCAGATTTTTCCGCATTGGAGTGATAATCATAGATTCATAGATGACAACGTCGCATATTTGGTATTGGAAATGATGGTTTGACTCAGTCACTTTGTGTTGAATGCGCAGAGACTTAGTCTGTGGTCGAGATGGTAGGCTCCGGCAAGGATGAGTCGTTCTTTCTGAAGTCACCTCGGGAGCTTTACCTGCTGTTCGCGGGCGGAGAGGTGACGACGTCCAAGCCCAAGCCCGACCCGGTTCCCGAGATTGCCACGGAGAAGGTCGCTCTGGCAGTGAAGTCGGCGTCTCCCACGAACACGGTGGTGACCAACCACCCCTCGTGGCTGGAGAAGCTGATTCATCCCTACGGCCACAACTTCTTCCTCTTCGGAGGCGCCGCGGCCCACGACCCTTCCAAAGACCCCAACCTGGTGCTCCTCAAAGCGCAAGTCTCCATCATCAGGGCCAATGTGGCCGGCCTAGACGTCGCCAACCCCATTTCGGATCTCGTTGAGCTCGGCCAGGAGGTCATCAACAATCACGTCACTTTTCAGCTCGTCAGCAATGACGTTGATCCTGGTAATATTAGCCTCGCCCTACTATGATTATTGTGTCTGGATATACACCTGGAGTTCCGTTTTATCATCATATTGGTTGTTTAAATGGCGAAATTTCACACTTTCTGGAACATCAGATCCATACCTGTCCTAGTTTTTAGACGTACCAGTCCTAGGTTTTGGAGCTCTGTGTGCTTGAATGTCGTTGAATTTTGGTGCTCTGTTCAAAACATGCCTGACCATGTTTACCGATCGGAGCAGGTTTGCTAATTTTGATCTGCCGACTTTTGTGTGTTACTTTCATTTTTGGTAGCGACGAAGTCGGGAAAATTGAGTGGGACGGTGACGGTGGAGCACTGGGGCAAACCCAGAGACGTTTTGGTGCCGACGAAGTTTGAGTACAACCTCGACTTCTACGTGCCCAAAAACTTTGGCGTCCCGGGGGCGATCATTGTCAACAATGGACATAAGAACCTCGTGCTGGTGTTCAGCAAGATCACCATCACGACCGAGTTCAAGCTCACCGAAGCGCATGTCACTATGCCGGACAAGAGTGTCGTTACATTCGCGTGCAATTCGTGGATTTACGCAGCAGAAATGAACAAGCATCCAATTGGAAGAGTGTTCTTTGTCAACCAGGTATGTATTGATCAATGGAAATCCATGATCCCTGGCTTTGCCATATTCGACTATATCGATCTCTTTTATATTATGCCAGCTGTCAATAAATATTTGACGTGAATTTGCAGGAGTATACACCCACTGCCACTCCTGCCGGTTTAGTACAACTGAGGGAAAGCGAGCTGAAGGAGCTTCGAGGAGATGGAACAGGGGAGAGAAAAGAAGGCGAACGAATCTATGATTACGATGTGTACAACGATTTGGGGACCCCGGACAATCCTAGAGTTACTCTTGGAGGATCGGCAGAGTATCCATACCCGCGTCGATGCCGCACTGGCAGAAAGCTGAACAAAGGTACCACTCTAGTGGCATGGATTAAATCCATTGTACAACGATTGCAGCAGCTTCTTCGTCTTCTGCTTGACCTGCATTGTGAGCCCAGAGTTTTAGCTGCGTATGAATTCTCTCTGTTTGTGAGCAGATGGGAAAACAGAGACCCGAATCACCGGCGGCCCTCTGGCGAGCATTTACGTTCCTAGAGATGAAGTGTTCGACGAGGTGAAGAGATCTGTATTCATAGGGGATTTCATTAAGGGTCAGAATCACAGAGTTCTTGCTGGCATCGTCGACCCGGATAAGGAGTTCCAAAACTTTGACGACGTGAGGGATATGTTTGTGCCGATTGGAGAGGAATCGAATCTCGAAACTATGGCTGGTCACCAGGAAAAGCCATTCGAGCTCCTTCGGCAAATCTTTGACTGCCCTGGAGATGACCAGAACGCGTTCAAGTACCCGACGCCCAGACTCATTGCAAGTAAGGGTCTGGAGAAGAACTAATTCGTGCAGTGCTGTTAGTAGAATGTACAATTATTAATTCTCGCTTCCGTTCAAAGACCTTATTGTGGTTTTGGATCATGATGTGGGTGCAGCTGACAAGAACGCTTGGTCCAAAGACATTGAGTTCGCTCGTCAAGCGTTGGCCGGCATGAACCCCTTGCTCATTGAAGCTCTCACGGTACTAGTCACCCTACTAATCTGGCTTTAAATGAAATTTTCAATTGCGAGATATTGCACATCCGGATTTCGTCAGTCGAGAGAACTGATGGCGCAGTGTGTTGTTCACAGGAATTTCCACTGAAGAGAGCGTCTGCCGTCACTGCAGAAATCGTTGAGCCTCAACTTGAAGGCCTCAGCATTTCCGAGGTAAGAGTTCATGTGGCACGTGATTTTATGAAATTTCTGCTGACTGGCTGGTTTTCAGAGTAATGTCCTGTTTGATGTGAATCGACCCAAAATAATGGTTTTGGTGTTGTTGTGCATGAAATCTCCGAAGGCCTTGAAGAACAAAAGGCTGTTTGTGTTGGACTACCATGAGCGGTTCATGGGCTACATCCAGCGCATTAACGAGCAGAAAAACAGCCAAGCTTACGCCTCGTGGACACTCTTCTTCCTCACCAAGGATGGCATCTTAAAACCCGTTTGCATCGAGCTGGCTCTTCCAGGTGCGTCGGTTGGAGACAGCCCCAAGTTCCGAGTGTTCCGCCCTGCTAAGCCAGGCGCAACAACCAACTGGGCGTGGGAGCTTGCAAAAGCCCACGTCCAGGGCAACGACGCTTCCTGGCACCAGGTCATCAGCCACTGGTAAGTTGAAAGCTTCCAGGTCTACACATACATATGCAGACTTTGAAAGTTGAAATTCTTCACACCGCATGATAATTTTATCATGGTGTTTGATACGCTGTGATCGATGCAGGCTGCGGACGCACGCAGTGATTGAGCCGTTCGTGATCGCCACCAACAGACAACTGAGCATCATGCACCCCGTGCACAAAGCGCTCGTCCCACATTACAAGAACACCATGGACATCAACCAGCAAGCTCGAATCACACTCATCAACGCAGGCGGGATTGTGGAACAAACCCACACTCCACAGAAATACGCCATGGAAATTTCGTCCGTCGTGTTCAGAGGATGGCGCTTCGTCGACCAGGCCCTGCCTGCTGACTTGATCAAGAGGTCAGTAAGAGCCATCTTCTCTCTACCTAGCTGCACCTGTACCACTCTCAGCCCTTCATATAATTATATAGCAACGATATAATTCCTGCAACCTTAACCAAGGATGGACGATTTTAAATGACCAATTCGACCTGTGAATATAGTAGAATTCAGATGCGGCCAAGTCTTAATATATCACTAGAATCAGTGAAGAATAGACCGTGTATTGGTCAGAAAATAAATATATAATTGAACAAGAAAGGTCCCTGGCTTAAAAAGCATGAGCCCAGTCCTTCACGATAAAACATAGAACAGTATGATGCAAGAGATGATCGTATGAATCATCAAATGAAAGAATACATACATAACGGCAGTTGTTGACCGTGGATCAGATATCGATCAGACTGGCTACAGAGGTTTTCATCTAATCTAACTCACTCTGATATTAACAGGGTTTCACCATATTCTATCACCATATTCTAACACTACAGGGGTGAAATTTATGGTATGGTAACTGTGATACCAGGGGTCTAGCGGTTCCAGACCCGAATGCACCGCACGGGCTGAAGCTGGTGATTGAGGACTACCCATACGCGAAAGACGGACTGGACCTGTGGGCAGCCATTCGCGAATGGGTGAAGGACCACATCGACGTGTTCTACGCGGACGACGCGGCAGTGCAAGGCGACGTGGAGGTGCAGAACTGGTGGACGGAAGCGCGACTGAAAGGCCACGCCGACACAGCCGAAGGCTGGATCATGGCGGACTCCAAGGACCATTTGGTGCAGATCATCACCATCATCACGTGGATTGCGTCGTGCCACCACGCGGCTGTGAACTTCGGCCAGTACTTGTACGCGGGCTTCATGCCCAACCACCCTTCCCTGACTCGCAAGCTCATCCCGGAGGAAGACACTCCCGAGTGGGAGCAGTTGCAACAACAGCCTGAGCGCTTTCTGTTGTCTATGCTTTCTAATCCCGTCCTCGCCAGGATCAACATGACCGCCGTTGAGATTCTGTCCACGCATGCTACCAACGAGGAGTATCTCGGCCACCGGCCTGCTGGTTGGACCTCTAATCCCCAGGTATATATCTGCTCACCCCTTCTTTATTGAAGATATATACATTCCCGTTCATTTTTCCTTTTCTCATATGTACTAAACATCTCTCATATGTACCAGATAGTGCAATGCACTACGGCTTGTCATGAAGTCACAAGACGGTGTACTTGCCACCAGCCCGTAGTACACTAGCTAGCAACAAAACCTAGACAGGCGTTTTATTTAACTCAACCCCAATTCAACCTCAGTTTGAGAATTTGTTATTGTTGTTTGATTTGATTCAGGTGGAGGCAGCGTTTTTGAAATTCTCAAACAAGGTCGAGGAGATCGATGCTCTCATCAAATCAAGGAATGCAGATCCTTCACTGAAGAACCGAAATGGTCCCACGAAAGTACCGTATGAACTCCTCCGACCCACATCCGGGAGTGGACTGACAAACAGGGGTATCCCCAATAGTGTGTCCATCTAGATCCTGGCTGCCACATGGTGAGCCATGATCTTCATCCAGCCGTGTATATTCCTGTAGAGTCTCAACGCAACCTGTTAAGAGTAAATAATGAACAATGAAACACATGTTTGCAGGCAGAGAGGGTAGTACAGTCTTCGTTTACAGCATGTTGAACCCTTCAATCTGCTCGGCAGCATGTGCAACTGTAATTTAATTCTAGTCACTGCAGTAGTATCATCAGTTTTTCTATCAGTGTTTGAATTCTCTGTATTTGAATTAACCCTTTAATGTCCAGATCCACCACCGATTTCAAAGATGCGGGGAATGGCCTGATATGGGTACCATTTTTACATGTCTCACATAGTGTGACTTATGTCTAACTCATTTTATGTGTGCTAGAAATTCCGTCTTTAACACCATGTATATAATTGCAGCCATAGTGTCTATAACACCCTCTAATTTTTGTAGTTTTCCAATGGTTTTTTATTACCAAAAAGATATTTCTCAAGAATCACACTATCAGGCCATCACACGTGTTATAAAATGTTTGATGAATCACAAAAATGGAATTGATATATATATATATATATATATATAAAGAAAAGTTGTAGATCTCAATGTGCATAGCACATCTTTGCAAGGTTTTCTTTTGAAATTCACTTAAAAAACCCAAATTAACAAATTTTTATTAAAAAAATTTATAACGAATTTGGAATAATATGCACTATGAGATGGTATAATTTCCATTATTTGATTCTACTTATTTTGGAAAATCATTGTTAAGGTCTCACTTTTTGAACTAAGAATGAAACTTGACATAAACCGTTTTTTTCATGTAAAAAAAGATCACAATATTATATTATGAAGATCCATACTGTACAAATGGTAGTCAACTAGCACAAAAACGAACGAAATTTTGGACAGATGAAAACTATACAGGATGTAGTCAAAAGAAGACTTACAATTTGTTCATTGTCCATTATATGGACACAAGCTTCAAAGAGTTGAGTGATGTGTACACAATTATTGCCATTTAGAGGCATGCCCACTAGCATTCTGGATGGTTATGGAAAAATGGTTGTACATGGGTTAGTCAACAATTTGTTTGAAGGGAGACATTGAATACAACAACCTCATTTCAGGGCCCTCAAAACGACTCAAGCTAGTGTATCTTATCTTCTTATTTGCACATCATGATTGTACAATCTATGTGTAGTGACTTGTGAGTCGCCTAACTTATTATTTCCAAAGTCTATTTGAGTGATGTTGGAGGAGAAGTACATGGTAACTATGCCTTTGAATTTTTGGATGACCTTGAGAGTGCAATTCAGGGTTGCTGGTAGAGATGCTCTTAACCCTTTAGTGCCCAGAGTGGTTATAGAGAAACTTCATTTCTTTGGGTGATATTTTTTTAAACTCTCTCTGTTGAAATTAGGGATATTCAACTGTATAAATGCATAGCTTAATGAAACAAGTGTAGGGTAAATCTTAGTAAGATCAAATCGTTGGATTGGAAGATTATAGTATGTCTTTGAACCGTATAATGCACACTCAACAATGAGATTTTGGAGGGTGTGTGACTTCAAAGTTAAATAGAATTTGAGTTAAAATTTCAAAAATGAAAGTGAAGTTGTTTAGCAATGTGGACTTATGCCAACACCTCTCCATTGTAATTTTTCATGTCAAGAATGGACTCACACATAATTGTTTGGAATTTTATAAGTGAGAATGACTTATCCATATATGGGTTAGGACAATAATTCATACGTTAAAATAAGAAAGGAGTTGGTACATTGATCAACATCGGAATACATATACTAATGGAACATGAACACTGAAGAGAACACAATCTAAGAAAAAACACAAGATAACAAACTTCCAAACACAAGAAGTACATTATTGTACATGTGTTGTATTTGTAAATATTTTCTATATTTTGGTGATTTGTACATAGGTATTTGGATATCTAAGAAAATCAAATTCCAAATTTTCTTTTTGCATCATTTGCATAATCAAAAGTTACACATCTGAACTTCAGACAACATTTCATTTTCTAGTGATCTAGTGACCACTTACCGATTACATGAGCACTATAGGGTTAAAGTATATCCATCCTACTACTGAATTCTTGCATGAATTCGAAAAGTGGATAAAAAGTGCTTGTATTTAATGCTTTGTGTTTGGGGAGGATGAGAGAGCCAGATAGATAGATATGAACTCCGGTCCTCTTTCGAGGCCGGCGTGAATAAAGTGTTTGTTCGTCTTGACAATGAGCCAATGCCCACCGGACAAAGGTCCATTGGTATAAGACTACTCACCTCTTTCGAGAATAGACACTTTAGTAACCAGAGATAAATACTAGTAACACTAGTAAAATACGTTAGATTAGAACTTGCACGGGTATAAATTGGTGTTTGTTTTGCTGGAGGTCGCCAAGTCATGGTTTCAAGGTTGGTTGGAGAAGGGCGTTTATGTTACAATTGTACGGTCCGGGTTCGATTCCCGTTGGGTATGTCTGAGCGTTTATTGTGATATACATGACTTGGTGCTGCTAGTGAATTATTCATAGGCAGAAAGTTTGTACCAACCAACCGGCCCCGTCCCATCTACCTGAGACAAGTGTGCACTATGAGCTAAATAAAACATACAAAAGAAATAAGTAGTGGTCTACACCATTACCCTCCTTTTGTTTGATTGTTTTGTCTTATTCAATAATCTATTGGTAGTGGTTGATTATTTTCTATTTTTCTTTTATGTAGAATAATTGATCCGGCATGATGTATAGCAATGGTATTTATTTCTTTGAATGTGTGTTTAATGGCAGTTTCTGGTAATTTAAATTTTGTTTCGAGGAGTTTCATTGAGGGGATATGTGTTGTGCCTCTAGCTCCTGCCGTGATGACAATGAGTGGGTCAACTTTCCATCCTAAATTAATAATGCTGTTAATAAGTGGTTGGTATTTTTTATTTTTGATATCTATTGTTGTTTGTGGGAATCTGTCATTATAGTATGTAAATTCAATAAATTGAATTGTGAGGTTGTCTGATGAATGAGATGGTGGGTCATTTTTGTATGGGAGTCCTTTTATGCAAAGGATGTCTGGTTTGAATCTAGCGTTGCAATGACATCTTTGTTGTTCGCATGAACATGGTAGTAGCCATGGGGGTACTGTGTTTTCTTGGGGGTTGTTGTTGAATGTTCCTGCGTTCATGAGGGTGTAGCATCTAGATTTTTGTGATGAAAGAATTAATTTCCTTAGTTCCCATACTGCTTTGTTATGTCTTTTGACTCTAATGGCGTGTATATGGTGATGGTTGCATTTTAGAAGTACGTGTAGCCATGTGTCTGCATCTGTAGAGTTACAGATGGAACATGTGATTGAGGGGAATCTTTCTCTACCAAAGAATAGTTGTTTTCTAGCATTACCCATGTATTGGCCGGTACGAAGTTTTTAAATGATTTTTTTTTGTGAGTCTGTGATTGTAGGGTTGGACCAAAATGCATTGGATAGTTCATTATCAATGTTTGGGTTCATAGTCCATTTGCTAATGTTGGGAAATTGGGTTGCCATTATTTCAAGGTTATTTTCTTGGTCGTATTTGGTTAAATATGTTTGGAGACATCTGACAGGACCTTTGTTTGGTCGTTTTATAGGTCCTGGCCATAGATCCTTTTGAAAATAGAATGGTGTTGTATGTGCAAATTCATATGTTCTTGTGGCTCTGAAGTACTCTTTTCTGGCTCCCATTTTTGCAAGTTTATCCGCTTGTTCGTTGCCTTCAATGTTAATATGTGCTTTGACTTTGTAGAATGTGGTGGGTTGAGTACGAGTTTTTAGCATTTCTACCATGTCTGTTAGTATGGTTTTATCCGCGTGATTGTTGTGCATGGTAGGATGTTTAATATGTGTGTTTAGGTTGTATAGGCAGTTGAGGCAATCTGTAAATATATGTGCCGGTTCGTCTGGGTATTTAGTAGTGATTAGTCTAAGTGTTTTATGGATAGCCATGAGTTCTGCTCGGAAGCTGGTCTGTAGACCTGGTAGTCTTTTTGAGATTTGCATGTCAGCTTTAGTTGAGTTGTATATTCCATAACCGGCTTTTTCTTTTTTCCAATGTCCATCGGGGGCTTGTTCGGGAGGTATGAAGGATCCATCGGTATAGTAGCTATGTTGTGGTTGGAATTTTAGTGAAGTGTTTGTTATGAAGTTTGGTAGGGGTGGTGTGTTTAAAGTGGTTGGATTGATGGAGTGCGGGTATATGAGTTTGTTTCATGTTTTATTTTTATTGACCGGTGTATTGTGGGGGGTGCATGGGGCATTTTGCATGTGGTATTGTGGAATTTGTAGGTTTTCAATTGTTGCTTTGATTATATTTATTTGGTATGGTGTCCCAATGCTGTGATTTTGATGATGAATGCATAGAACGCGAATTGCAAGTGGTTCTGTTTTCGGTTTATATAGTTCTTGGGGGATTGTTGGTTCTTCATAAGTTATTGTATCTGCAGCGAAGTGGGTAATGACATGTGTGTCTGGGAATGGCCTGGTATGTGGGGAAAAGTTTTGGTACCAGTTTGTGTCTGGTATTACTAATATGGTGATAGTATTTGGGTCATTTTTGGCTGCCAATCTTGCCCAGTGAATTGCTTGTTGGGCTGCTTCTTCGTTATGTGGGTGAGCATATCCTATGCCTTTCCATTTGTATTGGAAGGCGGTGCCAAGTGATCCAAAGACTTTGTCTCTTGCATAAGGAGAGTGAAATTCTGAGATTTGTGTGGAGTATGTTACTGGTGAGGAAAAGTATGAGTGAGAAATATTAAAGGTGGTGGTGATGGAGTCGAGTATGCTTGAGGGTAGAGTATGTTGTGCTACTTTTAGTGGGTTTTTTTGGGAATTTTATGGTTATATCTTTGATAGAGCCATATTATTTCTTTTTCAAATGATTGTGTTTGTGGTACTAGGCCGTGTGAGCTATAAATTGCTTTATTATATTGTTGCCATAGCCATTTTAGTCTGGTGGTTGGTATAGTGATAAGGTGTCTACCGGTGTCCTCATATAAGTGTGTTTGTTCATTATTTATTTGTATAGTATCGTTGTTGGCCATAATGTCTTTTTCCGGGTTACACTCTTTTATGGATATGTATGTGAGTGGAATAGTTGTGGGCGGTGGGATGAATCTTGCGTCTCTGTTTTGTTCAGGGAAAAAGTGTGAATTAATAATATTTTTGTAGTGTTCGTGTTGTAATTTTGTGTAATATATTTTTAATAGTGTAATGTTGTGTTCAATCACTGTTGGGTGGTTGAGAGGGAAGAGTTCCCATTGTGGCATCCATTTATTGAATGTGTCGTTGTTTTGGAGTGTCCATTAGCATAAGTATGTGTTGTATTTTTTTGTGATTTTGTATTTGTCTTCTGAAACACTTGTTTTGTGGTCTAATATTGTGTTAATGGGAAATCTATGTGGGTTTTTTATGATGTTTGGGGGCGGGTTTGGATGGTATGGGTGGGCTGGGGGTTGAAGTGGATTTTCTGGTGTTCTAGGTATTAGATCTTGGTTGTCTGAGATGTACCTTGCTTTGAGCGTTCGGGCTGGTGGGTGTCTCCCGCATGGAGTTGGGCAGTTTGGTGTGCATCTTGGGTAATAGAAAATTTGTTCTGCTATGTTTAATGCGCTTTTTTCTAGTTTAGTTGGTGTTTTGTAGTATGTTTTAAAGTTGTCTGGTGTCATGAGATTTGTTCCGTTGGGAAGGGTGATGTGTTTTATTTCGTGTATGTTATGTATTAAGAGTTTATGTAATAATTTGAGTGAGAGTTCGGGGTTAAGATGTGGTAGTTCAATTAAAGCTTGTGCACGCCATTCTTTTTCTAATTCTGTCATATGGAGTTGGAAATTTTCGTCAGTACTTTTGAGGTGAATTCCTCCAGCTTTCTTTAAGAGAAGTAGTGTTCGTGTGGTTGGTGACCGGATGTAGTCGTTTGGTTTTATTCTTGGGATTTCTTCTGCACCTCCATGTTTAGCTATTATATGATGTATGAGTCCTCTATATATTATTCCTAATCTTCCCGGGTCATTAAGAGCATTTCTGAGTTGTTCACCAATGCAGCGTAAATATGCGTTTTTTAATGAGAATGCTTCAAGTCCAAATAGTTCATGTGGAAGTTGGGATATTACATTTGCTGTGCATTTTGGTAATCCACATATTACTTTTTGGATTCCTATGATTTTTTTGTCCAGTTTTTTGATGGTTGGTAGAGAGTATGGTACTGCATAAAAGTTGTATGCAATGCCCGCTCTAATGACGGTGTCAACCTTGCTAATTTTTTGTTTGATTGTGGCTGGGCATTTTGTTAGTTGTTTGCATTGGTCTATTACTTTGTTTGTGGTGAAGTGTGTTTGGAGTTTCCATTTTAGTGAGGGTATTAGTTGAATGCCTAAGTATACGTAGGGTTCATTTTGATGTAAGACAGGTATTGGTTGGTTTCTGTAAGATATGTTTTGGTTTTGAATATGGGTTTTAAAGATTTCGGGTTTAATTTTGGATTTGTTAGGGCATCCTGTGATGGCGCATTTTTGTACTCCCAAGTCCATTCCTGCCCATTCACAGTATTTGTCTAGTTTTTCTAGTTGGATTTGTAACGATTGTAGGTTGTTTGAAATAGCTGCTAGATCGTCTGCATATGCTGCAGAGCTAATGGTTAGTTTGGATGTACCAAATGTGTATCCATTTTTTCCTCTATGTAACCAACGCAGTAGTGGTTCTAAAAATATAAGAAATAAATAAGGGCTTAATGTGTCTCCTTGGATGGTGCCTCTTTGTATTGGTATTGGTTTTGTTTTTCTGAAGTGTTCACCAGTAAATATAGTGGTGGATTGTGAGTATATATTTCCAACTAAAGTTACCGCATCTTCAGGATATCCAAGGTCTTTCATTATGGCAAGGAGTCTAGCATGATCGAGGGAGCCAAATGCATTTTTAAAATCTATATATAGTAAATATATGTTTTGATTTGTAAATCTTGCATCTTCTAGAGCTGCAATAAGTAGTTGGAGTTGTCTGGATGTTCTTCTTTCTGCTCTGAATCCTTCTTGGCTATCATGAAGTATTTGATTTTTTTCACCGTATGCTGAAAGTACTAATGTTAGAGTGCTAGTGAATAGTTTGTAAATTGTGTTTGCTAGTGCAATGGGTCTATGGTTGGGTAATTGTGAAGGGTCTCCCTTTTTGTATAGCAATATAGTTAGGCTAATTTTCCATGAAGCTGGTATTTGTTTTTGTTTGTAGCAGTGAGTGAAGAATAGGAATAATAGTCTATGAAAGCTTTCAGACATGTTTTTTAATATTGCATTTGGGATTTTGTATGGGCCCGGTGTTTTGTTATTGGCTAAGTGTTTTAGGCATATGTCGTATGTTTCATGGTCTAGGTATTCGTGTAATGGAGTTTGTGGATTTCCTCTTTTATCTATAACAAATCCGTCTAAATCATGCCATGGGTATTGTCTAACTCCACAGGTACATTGTGGTGGGTGCTCTGGTTGATAATAACATGTTGGGACTGTGGGTCTGTTGCTAATTGATTGTTGTATGTGAATTTCATTTGCTATGTCTTCTGGGCTGGTTAGTATATTATTATTTCTGTCCATAATGCAGTCTAATGGTGGTACTTCTTGATTTTTGAAGACTTTTTTATTTACTTTCTTTGGGCTTTTTTCATATAGTTGTCTATATTTTGATATGGCTTTCTTGATACAATCTTGATGAGAGAGCCACTAAATATGAGCTCCAATATAGTGATACCTCAATACGTCCTTCCATAGCGTTATTTAACCCCTAAGCGTCCCTAGCTTTTTTGGGCTTAAAAACATCATCGCTTTTGATGTGTTATAGGTCTAAATGTAAGTGAGGTATAGAAGTCTCAACCATACAATCTTGTAATATACATATTGTAGATGATGTGGATCAAATTTGGAGTCATTTGGCCATATAGATTGCAAGATCATAGTGTTTTAGTGTAGGAAAAGGATGCTGAAATTTTCCTAACAACACAGTTAGAGGTGAAATTCGTTTTCAAAATTACTTAAATGAAAAAACTTTCAACTATAAAGTAGTTCAAAATCATCATATAAACACATTGGTACAAAAAAAACTGAATAAATTTAATGTGCCCTAAAATGGCCTTGCAATGTCAAAAAGTAGCCCGAAAAGTGACCCATTTGACCCAAAAAGCAAAAAGTGTTCAAAAGAGATTTGTGCACTAAAATGACTCCCTAACATTTAGAACAACATGGATTGACATTAAAATTTTACCATGATAACTAGACTTCAAGGGAAATCCAATCCAATAATTTTTTTTTATTGAAAACGGACATGGGATGAAGGGGATACAAGCCCCCGAAGTTGCAGCCTTCAAAATGCACAAAAACTGTCCAAAAAAAAAAGGACCCTACTTTCAAATGATCACCAAAAATTCAATATATCTTGGATTGATTTGAAATATTTACCATTCATTCCATACATCATACGGTTTGTTTTTCCAAAATTTCATTGAAATCGGACACTTTTTGCACAAGTTACAGCTCTTCGAAGGTGAATGTACCCCAAAAAATGTTCAAAATATGGACGTCGGGACGGTTAGGGGTTAAGGAGATTCTTCTTTTAAATTGATGAACGATAATGGTTACCCATGTATAGTGATTGTGATTGGTTCATCGACTATATAGAGGAACACATAGTAGTTTGAGGGTGTGTTTGAGGGTGTGGAGACAATAGCTTGTGAAACCAAATTTTGAATGACTTGATGATAGTGGTGAAGAGGTGAATTGAAGGGAGAAGCAAGGTATAGATGTTCTTACCTCATTAAAATGTTCAAATCTAGTTTCAATTGAAAAGTAGTGAGTTTGGATTTTTGGAAGTTGAGAGTTTGGATTTAAATTGAGTTGTGAGTTGAGGTGGTTACTAAAACTAGGTGACAAGTGACACCTACTTTTGGTGCCACCGCAAAAACTACTTGAAGTGAGAATTAATTTATTGAGGTTATTTGGCATGGGGTATTTGAACTTGGATTGTTACAACTTCTTCCATGTACAGTGCCCCATAGAAAGTAAGGTAACGCCCATTTCAACTTGTAAGCATTTTTTTCAAAATTTGACCTTTGTAGACCTATTTTTCAAAACTAACCTATTAAAATGATAGTTTTATGCAATATTGATCAACACATCAAATTTCAATTTCAAAAAATAAAATTTTTATTTTTGATAAATTATTTTGTATATTTTTCATTGTGGTACATAATAGTTGACTGAAAAATATTGGTGATGATTTTTTAAAATTTTATTGTGCAATTATATAGAAAACATTGATGTGCGCATCTTACTTTTAGGGAAAAATTGCATTACTTAGGAAAATTTTAGACTATAGAGAATTCAATGTCAAAGGGTTGCCTTCCCAAAATTTGTTAAATAGATATTATTAAATTGAAATTATATTTTTCTAATTGACCCTTATATTATGACTACTTTTATACCTTTGAGTACTATGGTGCAATTGGTTTGCCAAAACCTAATTAGATTTAGAGAAATTTGTTGTACAAATTTTTGATTAGTGACCCCTTGATATTCAATTCTTTGTAGTGTAAATTTTTTCCTAGGTAATGCAATTTTTTCCTAAAAGTAAGATGTGCACATCAATGCTTCCTAAATATTTGTATAATAAAATCTTAAAAAATCACCACCAATATTTTTCAATCAATCATTATGTACCACAATGAATAATACACAAAATAACTTATCAAAAACAAATTTTTTGTTTTTTAAAATTGAAATTTGGTGTGTTCATTGAAGTTGCATAAAACTATTGTTTTAATAGGTTAATATTGAAAAATAGATCTAATAAGGTCAAATTTTGAAAGAGTTTCTTACAAGTCAAAATTGGGGTTACCTTACTTTCTATAGGGCACTGTACAGTGGGGTGACACCGAAATTGGCACCTTGTGCAATTCCAGGGATAGTGCCCACACTGCTGCCAACTTTGACACCCTCCCGAGGGCTCGAAATTGTTATTTTAACATGAAATTTTAGAAACAGAATCATTATTATGTTGAAAACATGTGTACCAAATTTCAAGGCCAGAAGATTGATACAAAAAAAGATATTCAAGATTTACTAACAAGGGGTAGCTGTAAGAAATGTTTCACAACTGCCAACTTTGACACCCTCTCAAGGATTGAAGAAACTTTTTTTTCCCATGGAATGTTTGGAGTAGGAATATCTTTATGTTGTTTACACATATGAAAAGATTCAAGTCCAAAAGACCCACAAAAAAAATGATATTCCAAATCTACCAACAGGTGTAGTTGTGAGAAACAAAGAGGAAAATTGTCTCACAACTTTGATAGCCTCCCTAGAGTTGAGTATTTGTTATTTCAACATGAAAGTTTTTTCACGTGTTATCAACTAAAAAGTGATTTTGTGCCAAAAATTCCATTTTAAAATAACAAATTCCCAACCCTAGAGAGGCAGTCAAAGTTGTGAGCCAATTTTCCTCTTTGTTTCTCACAACTACACCTGTTGGTAGATTTGGAATATCATTTTTTTTGTAGGTCTTTTGAACTTGAATCTTTTTATATGTGTAAAAAACATAAAGATATTCCTACTCCAAAAATTCCATGGGAAAAAAAAAATTCTTCAATCCTTGAGAGGGTGTCAAAATTGGCAGTTGTGAAACATTTCTTACAGCTACCCCTTGTTAGTAAATCTTGAATATTTTTTTTTGTATCAATCTTCTGGCCTTGAAATTTGGTACACATGTTTTCAACATAATAATGATTTTGTTTCTAAAATTTCATGTTAAAATAACAATTTTCGAGCCCTCGGGAGGGTGTCAAAGTTGGCAGCAGTGTGGGCACTATCCCTGGAATTGCACAAGGTGCCAATTTCGGTGTCACTCCACTGTACAGTGACAGTAAAATTGGTCCAAACATGGAATGTTATGGAATATTTGATAAGTTAAGCCGTGTTTTTATTTTTCTCTCTCATTAGGAGAAACAACAAGGAGCCAAATATATTTAACTACAAGGGGCCAACTTTGAAATCTCTTAACCCCTAACTGCCTAAGCGTCCATTTTTTGGACGATGTACAGATTTCATCCGTAGATTCTCATCCGTCATGCATTTTTTGCAGTGTGGAATTTTTACTGTAGATTCTATGGGAAGTTAGCTTCATGCATATGTGATCCGATTAGAAAGGAGATGATTTGAGAAATTTTTATGCCTCATTTCATGTTGTACTGATTCACCCAAAATTTTGAAGATTTCAGTGTAAAAGTGGTCAAAAAAAAGTCAACTCATAAAATTAAGCAACCAAAAAATCTCCAAAAATCACTACACTTAGAGTATTACATTTCAACCAATCACAAAGAATTTCATCTGTAGATTGTCAATATCTTATTCGTAATTGAATTACAAAATAATTTTGAATTTCCCGAATCAAATTTTATACAAAATTATTGGTAATAGCAATCATAGATCTAACCGTATGGATAGAATCTAAAATTCATAACGTACAACTTTTATTCATATATCAAGTTCAAAATATCCCTCTAGGTTGCATTTTATAATCCATCTTTGCAAAACTGCCGAATTTGAAGAGGGCTTTAGGCATTTAGGGGTTAACTTAATCTTTTTGTACTATGGAAAATTACGGTTTAATTTTTTATGTTGGAGAATTGAATTAAAAATCTTGGTGAATATTTTCAAAAGAAAATCAAGTTGATTTTCATTCTTTAAAAAATTGTGAAGTAAAAGTAGGTACAAGATGAAAAGAAAAACAAAATAATTAATAACTCTAATATGGAATTGAAACATGTTAATCCTAATGGTGAGAATGTTGTAGCAGAAAAATTTAAATCCTTTGAACTTCTTTTTGTGGAAAAAAATGCAAAAATTGAGATAAAAAACAAATCCTATATTTATTTATTTTGGAAACAAGTTCTAATTGCCCGCAAATCTAAACTCTTCATAACTTTCACATCACTTATTCAAATGAAATGAATAAAAAAAATTCATGTACATATAAACATAACTTATATAAAATATTTATAAATAAAGTACATTTAAAGTTTTTATATTTTTCTATTGTTGCCTAATATGAAGCCAATGTCGACAAAATTGGATTCAGCGTGGCCTAGCTTTTGCTCTCGAGCATTGATTGAAAAAAAATAAAAAATTGTTCTTTAGAAAAAGTTTATTAGTTCTCTCATGTCCAGAAAAAACAATTCAAAATCTTACACAAAATTTGACATCATATGAATACCTACCTGAACTTCAATAGTTGCCTAAACGATCAATTGTCTTTTGGGGATTAAAGACATTCTTGAAGATGAAGGTGCATGTGACTATGTGAACGCATGTCTCCTGGTAAATGAATCCAAATCCATGTTTTACTAATGTTTGTCACATAGGCCTGCGGCTATGGTCATGGGTGGGGCAACCACAACTATGGGTACAGTATCAAGGTCTATAGGCACTAGGGCCTTGGCCAACCTATTAGTCCGATTCACCTATCCTATTAGCCTTTCACCATCTTTATATCAAAATATTTAAGATATTTGAATATATTTTCAAAATATTTTCAGCAAAATATTCTTATGGAATTTTAAACCTTATTTTTTTCAACTCTAATGTACAAAACGACTATGCTATCTATGTCCAAAGGACACATCTGATGATCAAAACTTATCCAGTTTAACAACCATGTTATAATTTTTTTGTAGCAATTTTAGAAATTCACTCTTTGCTAAATTAATGAGAAAATCTCCTATCATCTATCATCCCATATATGATTAAAGTAGGAAATTCCTTATTGTCCATGACCATGCATGAAAAATATTTATCAACCTTCCAATCTAAATCTCTTCATTATCTTTGCATGGGCAAAACAAAAAATTAAAAGACTCTTTTCAAAATAAAAGATCTCTTATCTATGTGGAACATGATGACTTAGACTTTGGTCCTTTGTGATTGTCTTTTGTGACTCGAATGGTTCTTTTGAACTCAATTTTTTAAAATTTGAGTCACAAGGGACTATTTCATCACAAAAGACTAGTCACAAAGACAAACTCAAACGACACAAAAGACGAAATTTCTATTTGTATAGGCTCCTCTAGGGTGTCATGGTGTAATGGCAGTTGCATAGGTCAATCTAAGAGATTTGAAATTAAGACCAACTTTGTTACTTTAGTAGATCCTAGAGATTTCCTACATTCAAACCCCTTTCATGATCTTAGAGAACTCTTTGGAACTAAACATACCAACAGCTTTGAGGCTTAAACATGGATTGAGACTGATTTAATTTAAATCTACAACGGAGAATGATGACTTGACATAAATTGCAAGTCAAGCCAAAATGCACTATCAAGGCCTATGAGAAACCATTTAATTTTGAGGCCAAATGATGCTACTGTCGAGGCCTATGGAAAACCATTTTAATTGAGGCCATATGATGCTACTACCAAGGCCTATGGGAAACCATTCTAATTGAGGCCATGTGATGCTACTACCGAGGCTTGATCAAATGAGGCTTATAAAAACAAGTTGGCCTTCATTTCAAAAACACAATTTTTGGCTAGTTTGGGCTTTAAGGTCTTTATTCTTTAAGTGAGGGTTAAACATTGATGTTGATGTTGATCATTAGTAATTAGATAGTAGTGAACACTATACAAAGTGTTTCTTACGAACCTTTCAATATGGTGGAAAAGCACATAGTGAAGCTAAAGAGCTTTGACGAGGACATCTTCCAAGTTGACATGGCCATAGCGTTGAAGTCGCAAGTCATAAAGAATAAATTTAAGGAAGAGGGCATAGATTGTTTAATGCCAATTCCATTGCTAATGGTTTCAAGTGATATTTTGTCAAAGGTGATTGAGTATTGTAAATATCATCTAGAAGAAGATCAAAAGAGTAGTCATAACCAATTGACATCTTTAGAAGACAATATCAATACGTGGAATGCAGAATTTGTGAAGATCGACTTGGCCACTTTGTACAACTTGATTAAGGTATATATGTTTAGACTTTGAATGTGTTAGACTAACCTTACATTTATTATATTAGATAATTTTAGTGTACTAAAATGTGACATTCAATTATGAAATATGAATTTTAAGTGCTCAAATGGATTTTTAGTTGTCCAAATGCAACCTTAGAGCTTTAAAATCTAGGATGTGAATAAATTTGATATTTCAAATTAAGCCTCAAATTGCTTTGGTTCCTAGTTGAAAGTAGGATTATAAAAAATGATAAATACAAGAAGGTTCTTGTCACTTTGTCACTCAATGACAAGATCACCGTCAATTATGTAGTACATGTTTTACATGACGAAACCTTAAAAATATGTTGGAAATATTTTTAATATTCCATGGATATTCTAGAATATCCTCAATTTTTTTAATAAGTAATAAATGAGAGTTTCATATGACTTTCATGATGCACATGACATCCATTTGTCCATTTGTCATCTATAAAAACCCTGGTTGAGAGCCTTTTTTGAAATGAACTAATTTTACAAAATTATAGCAATGTAACAAATATGACCTTGCTAGCTTTTGAATTGGGTTCATATCGTCCTTGTGCACATGTTTTGGTTATATTTTACGTATTTCATATTGAAGTATATTAGGTTGTTAGTTTGCAGTTTTTATATGTGCACCTCATAGTTACTTGTAGATGGAGGTTTTGGTTATGATTAATTGTGCTAATAAAGAAAATGTGTATGATAATTTGGCGGCAGATTACATGCAAATTGACGATTTGTTGGATTTAACATGTCAAACTATGGCAAACATGATCACTACAAAGACACCTGAGGACATTCGAAAGATATGTAATCTTGAGAATAACTTCACAAAAGATGATGAAGAAATTGGAAGAGAGAGTCAACTCCTAACTTCAACTATGGAAGCATTGCCCAATGAACTTCAGCGCAAAATCAAGATTAAGGTTGGACAAAGTTTTCACAATGGCATGTGGAGTGCATGGCAGTATAATGGGGACACCGAAACACTCATCGTTGAGCTTGATGTGCTATACGATGCATGTGATATGGATCAACAAATCGCCGACATTCTCTTGCATGTTGATATCAGATTGGTCAACACTATTGTATTGAAAACATGTTGCATTAGGTCCTTCGCTCCTCATCTAAGTGGAGGGGAGCGAGTGAATTGGATAGATCAAATAGATTTGAACCTCTTCAAGAACTTGATAGATTTCATAGATAAGCAAAAGGTTGAGAAAATAGTTGTGGATGATGGATCAACTCCATTAGACATAGAAGAGTAAGCATTGTCATTGTTTGATGTAGTTTCAACTCTTTAATCTTAAAAGCAGTCTCATATAACTCAGTTGAACCTTTACTAATATACAATAATTTCAATGATTTCAATGATATGGCTTTGCAAGTTCACTACTGTACCATATACTACTTCATCAATACAAGTTTAATCATCATAATTATGTGTTTATTCATGAATCTAATAAAAACTAAAGTTTGACCAAATTATCCTTTCTAAAATTGTAATGTAGAATGTTGATTAACTTTTAAAAGAGATGAAACTTCATAGAAAGCTATAGGACTTCGTGAGTTACGAAGATTGTTTGCAAAGAAGATAAAAAGGGAAGTTAAATTTTTTGCATATAGCATGTGCAGCCATCATTGTCTTTGTACAAAAATTATCCAACCTAAATTCTTATTTTTTTAAATTATTCAATTTTCATTGTTGTTGAAAATTTTGCATTGTCATGAATGTTTCATTTATAAAATTAAAAAAAAAGGTATGTAAATGACTTCAACTTTCTTTTTCTTTTTAAAGAAGAAATTATTTTATCCATACATTAACTCCTAATAAATGTCAACATGTTTTGGGCAATAGATAGATAGAAAGATAGATAGAAACTCCGGTCTCTTCTACGAGGCCGGCATGAATAAAGTGTCCGTTTGTAATGTCAATGACCCAGTACCCACCGGGCAAAGGGACATTGGGACATAACTACTCTTCCCTGCCAGGAATGGACACTTTAGTAACAAGTAACACGAATAAAAGTAACCAAGAGCTGATTATAAGAGGGTATGTACTGAGTATAAGATATACTAATAGTTGGATCATAAGATTAGAAGTTATGTGGCTGGTTAGTGAAGGTCTATGTGTCACAATTCTTTGGTCCGGGTTCAGTACCTTTTAGGTCCGTTAGAGTAGTGGTGTGATAAAAGTAACCATGAGCTAATGATTGGGAATTTATTTTGAGTATAAGGTGTTTTGGGCAATATCTAAATGTATCATAAAATGAGGCTCTTTTAACCTTTTTGAACTTCAATTCTAAAGAGTATATGTATGACATCCTTATCAAAAGACATTTGTACAATTAAATACCAATAAATGCCTAAATACTTTTCAAATCAATTTACAATTCTTTTTTCGAAAATTCACTAAAATTGTAATTTTAATACTCTCATCTTGTAATGGTTTCAACCAATCTCTTTAACCCTTAAAGGGCCAACCGACCCATATGGGGTTGATGGATGATTGTTTTCATTCATATTTCCTTCCTCATGAACCTCTTTACCATGAAACATTTCTTAGAGATACTTCATCAAGTTGTTGTCCTATTCAATGGTTGGATTTGGTGTTATTAGAGTACACACTTCTCTAAAATTACAATCATGTAAGTATGTGAAATTTTGACCAAGCCAAAATTGCATTGACTTTAGTTCAAAAGTGGCCATGCAAAAATGAGGTCATAGATTTAAGGAACACAAAAATTTCAAAAATCACCATTTCAAGAGTATCTCATTTCAAATCCGATTCAACAGTTTTTTACTAAAAAATTATTAATATTTTGTTTGTAATCAAATTTAGAAGGAATTGTTTAATTTTTACTCTCAAGTTTTATAATTAAATATTGGTGATAGCATTGGTGAATTTAACCATATGGATGGAATTTAAAATTCAAAATCTACAACTTTCATTTGTATATCAATTCTAAAATATTCTTCCAAACAATACTTCATAATGGTTTTTCTCAAATTATCAGTTCCAAGGATACCTTGTGACCTTTAGGGGTTAAAATCAAGTTTAAACATATTTCGACACTTTTAGTTAATCCAACTGTATGGATGTCATGGAAAAGTCATCATCTACAACTTTCAATTGTATGTCGGCCTTATAAAATGAATTTAGTGCGCATTTAATTGCTCAAAACTTTGATTTTATTTTATTTGTCAAAATGGAAGCTTACATAGAATGGAAGGACCCGGTAAATTCAGTTTCCATTTTTTTTACTAAATTGACTTCACTTCCGTAAAGGTAACCACTTGGAAAGTCCATGTAAAGAAAACCACAATGCAAAAACCCTTTCATCATGAAAGGCGGTGATTGTATACATCTTGCGAAATTTGCATGGTTAGGCAGTTAAGGTTTAAAGAAGGTAGTTTTTTTTGTTTTTTTTGTTTGATTGTATGTTACGTTGAGATCTCCCAAACTTTGCGGCCACTGGCTACATTCGTGGTATCGTCGAAAAGCTCTCGAGGAGAAAGAATGCACTAAATCATTTCGTATCTTTTGAACCGATGGTGTGCAAATAATAGATTTTTCATCGAATTTCATTACCATGAATTGAATAAATTATTCTAAAAAATAAAAAATATAAGCATGGATTATTGATGGGGACACTTGCACAACGTCAAATTTATTTTTATTATTTTTATTATTATTATTATCATTATTATATTTTATTTGAAAAGATGACTTCAACTTCAAAGTTCAAACCCATCATTTTCAAGTTTGCTCATTAGAAGAATTGAACATGTCAAACGAAAGTCAAAGGGGGTCTATCAAAAATTGAAACTACATATGAAAGTCTCCTAAAACTCGGTCCGAAATGACCCTAAATTACTTTGGGGAGCACTAGAGATGCTTTTTAGCACCAGTGAGGTCAAGAGTTCAGATCCCCACATGGTCAAAGTCTCTTCTGCACTAGTACAACCTTTGGGATTTGCCTACTAGAGTTATCCTTAAAATCACTTTGTGTTTGAATAAGATACCGTGAATTTTGCTTTAATGTACTCTTATTTGTTCACCCCAAATAGTTAAAAAGTATTGAAAAGCTTGGTGGTCTATCATTGTTAGGTGCGTAAGAGCTTGGTGGTCTCTAAACTCAAGGGAAACTAGTTTAGCCGTCAAGAAAGACGACTAAACTAGTTTTCCATGAGTTTGAAGACCACCAAGCTCTTACACACCTAATAATGAGAGACCACTAAGCTCTTACCTACCTTTTAACTATTTGGGGTGAACAAATAAAAGTACATTAATGCAAAATTCACGGCATCTTATTCAAACACAAGGTGACTTTAAGGATAACTCTACTTTGTGCCCAAAAAAAAAAAAAAAATCTCCTAAAACCCAATCTTTTATTAAAACTTAAGATATACAGTGATTTATAAAGCGGTCACTTCTGTCCAAAAGAAAATTAAAAAATAAATGCAATGATTCGACAGATAGCCCAATAATTATGCAGCCCATCCTCACCATCCGTGAGAATCAACGGCCCCGATCCATCGCCACGTGCCCCGACAAAATTCTCCGACAATACCAAGGCAAGATCCAGGCCGTCGATTTCACTCCCATCCAAAGGCCTAGATGGCCCCAATCTCCTCCCACACGGAATCCGCAGCAGCTACGAAGCTTCCCTCATCGTCTCCCTCCCCGGCTATAATAATACCAACCCTCTCAGTCCATTTCAGGTACCACATTTCTCACGTAGTTTAGTGAGCTTTGTTGTAGAGCTTTGTGCGTATTTTTACAGTGTAGTATATAGTCTGTCTTTGAAAGGGGATAATGTAGTTCACAATGTCCTAATGTCACTCTTTCTTTCAGTTCCGAATCCATAATTCCTCTCTTTGATCAGCAATATACGGTATGCAAATTTACGTGTTGTAAATTGGGCTCTCAAACGAAGAATGGTTTCTGGTCTTACAAGAGATTGGAGCCGTTCTTCTGTTTGGAAGACTCTTGGGAGGCTGATGTGTAGAGCTTAGCAGAGACTGTCTGACTGACTGAGGTGGTATTTCTGTGCAAAGCTATACACATCAGCCTTTTATGGGTCCTCTGAGATTGAACAAAATAGAATATAGTCAGTGGCCTCTTTAATTTTGGTGCTCTGTTAGGGGCTGATTTGGATAGTCTTGCATGGCTGGATGGCCTACAAACTCGGGCTGCCAATTGCTTTGCAAAACTATACACATCAGCCTTTGACTGTGCATCAGAAATTGAGAATCATGTGGTAGTCAGTAGCAGGAAGTAAGATCATGTTCTGTGCGTTCCATGTGTGGAGACTTTGGATCGCAGTATGATTGTGTGAAGAATGTATCCGTTTATGTATTCCACATCAATTAGGATCATGTTGGTTTTTGTCAATATTCTTGCTGATCATGTTGGTTTTTCTCGGTAGTATTTAATTCTGCAGTTAAGTCATGACTGAAACCATAACATTCTTGAACTGCTGCCTTCAACGAATGTCAAACTTTTGAGTTATCACAAATATATGCTGATGCAAATTACATTAAGGTAGAAGATTTCTTTCGATTGCATCTGTTATGCTGATCCTGTTACCGACAGCAATTCATCTATTCATACGTGCCTGGTTGGACTTAAGTATAAGCATCATTCACTTCCTTACATGTCTACCATAATACCTTCTTAATACCTTGTTGGACCACACCCTTACACTATAGTAGCACTTTAGAGAAATTGCTAATAAAATAATCCAATTCTCCAACCCTCTTCACTTGGACTGTTGAAGTTAAAGAAAATTCTCCATGATTTTGATGATTGATCCCTTGACAGATGCTTGAGATTTGGAGGTGAACAACATTGCTGCTCAAGAACCTTATGATGGCCACTCATCTTGAATGAAAATGGGCTACAACAACCTCCTACTTTGAAATTGCATAGAAAATTCATACGTACTGATAAAATGGACAGATTTGGCTCTTGTACCCAAGGATCTCTCTACAATCATGAATCTCCCAAAGAAACACAGTCCTACATATGTTATCACATAAACCTGAATCTTACTATTTGCCCGAAACTAAGGGTTGTTCTCCATATGAAGTCGAGGCCATTTTTTCTTGGGTCCAAATTTTAGCCCATATTAGACTTAAAGTGCGGCCTCAAGTACTCTATAATAAGATTATAAACAAACCTCATTTCTCCCATGTCTAATGGTGTTGGGCCCAAATAGACAGTGGAGGATGAAGGGAAGAAGAGACCAGAAAGAGTTGTTCAATTTTGCAAACAGTCCAAGGGTGTTGATTGTTAAAAAAACGTAAATTTTATTGAAATTTGAAAACGGGCACAAGCCCACAAATTTGTCTCCCATGTTGGCTGGACCCAATTCTTGGAGTTGGGCCGTATCAAACCTTCTCATTTTTAATTAAAAAATCGGTTTCAAAATTTTGGCCTCAAGTCTTGGTATAAAAAAATTGGGGCTGATTTTGAGATTTGGACCAATGAGAGTTGAGGATTCAAGCCCTCTTACACATCAAAACGGGCTCGACTTCGTATGTAAAGCAGCCCTAAACATTACCACAAAATGGAAGAAGAGAATGCACAACTCAGTTTCATTTAGATTTAGGATCTCAAAGTTTAACCCAGAACAAACAATAGCTTCCCATCAAGGGGTCAGGGTGGTTCTGATAAGGCTACACTCCCAAGTCCCAATATTGTGTACAGTGTCTAGCGAGCTGATAAAGTCAAGAGATGGATACCACCAGGATGCATGAGTTTAGCATACAACATGCAGCTTGTCAGGCATCAAGTTTGGGTTACTTGAGAGGCTCTCATTTACAAAAAAATGCCTCATTATTGCATTAAGATAAATACGGTACACGGCTCATGCCAACCTGCTTCCTATGACCGAAAAGGTAAGCTCCACTTGGAGGGCTTTTTTTCACCAAGTTCAGCCGCCTGTGCCTTTTTCAGTGCACGGACCACGTCCGTCATTTCTGGACGGTTTGCTCCGTATGGTTGCGTGCAGAGCTTCGCAACATCTATCACTCGTTTCAAGGACTTGGGGTTGTAATGGGCACCTAAACTGGGATCTACAACAGTTTTCAGTGCCCTATTACTAGCACCGTTGTAGTAGTGTTCATCCACCTGGACATGAGTTTCCAGACACTACGTCAGCATTCCATACAAGTAAGATGGTGCAATAATCAACAAATGAGGAAGAGCCTCACTTCCATTCTTCAGCCAAAACCACTACTTCTCGTGTGAAATTGTTGATGTGCATTTTGAGAATATGCATGTTATGAGGAACATAAATAAATAACTAAATTGCTTTTGTTCTGACCAGGTTGAACATCTCTCCCTGCAAAAAAATCTAAAGAGGTCACTAGACTAAACTGTCAACAATAACGAGTGGCTTACCCAATCACCGATAAAACATTTCTTGTCAGAATTTTGGATTGGTTTCCGGCCTGTAATGATCTCCAGTAGAATAACTCCAAAACTGTACACGTCACTCTTGTCTGTCAGCTGGCCGGTTTTGAGATACCTGCACAAACATATTCTCAAAGTGAGATACTAGATGGTAGAGTTCCAATTTCCAACTTGCTGTTTCTGTCGAGCAGTGCAGCCCTTTTATGGTGGTTGCATCACATTATGAAACAACGTAAGATTTAAGACCTGATACTAAGACCATTTTAGAATGCAAAGGGGCTGAGGATCAATGAAAAAAAACCAGAAAACTTAGTCTCAACCAATGCTGTGACATAAAAATCATCACGGATAGAAGACGTACTCCGGATCTAGATACCCAAGGGTTCCCTTCACCATGGTTGTAACATGCGTCTTGTTCAAATTATCTTGGTCAGCACCCAACTTCGATAGGCCAAAATCAGCAACCTTGGCAACAAAGCTTTTTGTAAGAAGAATGTTTTGACTCTTGATGTCCCTGTGAATAATTCTTGGACTACACCCAGTGTGCAAGTAATCGAGCCCTGATACAAAAATGTCCCACGAAAGTCGGTAAGTCTTGTATTTTACCTGCTCGGTCATAAATCAACTTGAAAATTGAAAAATTGAGGATTCTCCAGCCCCCAAAAAATTACCCTGAGTAATAATGCACGAGCAAAGTAAACCAACTGTAAATGATTCTGCAACTTCATGATGCTATACAAACCACTCGAGTGATTTGTTACGCTCATAACAAACAAATGTAGGAGCGATGATCATACCTTTTGCGGACTGTAATGCAATGTCGAGACGCCGCTTCCAGTCGAGGGACGTCCCTCCATCTGCATTTCATTGCATGAAACGAATTAATCCAAGTGCAAAGCTCAATTGCAAAGATACTCCCAGTGGCACAAAAAATCTGTTTATCTCTAATGCTGAAAGCAAGCAGTCTACTTTATATTTCTTCGCAGAAGAAGTGATTCTGACCTTGAAGATGGTCCCAAATACTCCCTTCTTCTGCAAATTCGTATATGAGAACCTGTCTCTCATCTTGGCAATAACCCAAGAGTCTAATTAAATTCATATGGTTAACCCTTTTGAGCAGGTTCACCTGTCACAACATGACCAAATCAGTAAGTTTAATGTAATCCAGAAAATACAGAAGACGCCATACCCTGAAAACTTTCATTGGTGTGAACCAATCCAACCAACGCGAGACTTGCATAATATGAAACGAAACACCTCACATAAAAATGCACATCCAAAATTGACAGAAGCATACCTCATTAAGAAACTCAGATATGCCTTGCTGAGAAGATGCATCAAGGATTTTCACTGCCACCTCTTTTCCATTCTCCAACGTGCCCAAGTATACAGCACCGAAACCACCTTTTCCAAGCTGTCTGGAAGTCAGATTATCCGTCATATATAGAACGTCGTCCCAGTTATACTTCTTGACGACGTCTTCAATAATGGAATCACTCATTCTGATTTGCGGGCACGAGGCACTGCGGCCATTCTCTGGTCTCGGGGCATTCAATATTGGCTCAGTTACGCAGGTAGCTGATCTATGTAGCTCAGGAACTTTGTCCAATTCTCCAAGCGCTCGGAGTGGACCAGAACCAGAGAACTCTTCGGAGCTCATCTCAGAGCATGTAGAGCTCGATTTGTATGTATGTTCAGAAGAGACTTGCGAGGCATTGCTCGACTTATATACTGGAGATAGCTCACTGGAGATGTTGCTCGATCTCTGGCTTGGTGATGCTTCATCCGAAATGTTGTTTGTTCTGTATGCTTGTAATAATGGCTCAGGGTGTCCCTGTGGTCTGCTCTCCACGCCATTGCCTGCCTTATACACTGGAGATAATCCAGAGCTGCTGCTTGATCTATCTGTCGGTACCCGTTCATGTGAAATACCAGAAAACTCCTGTGACCTACTCTCAGATCGAGGTGTTATAAATGGTTCCAAAGATTCGTGCGGCCTGCTCCCAAACGTCTTGCTTTGTCTGTATATTGGTGGTGCTTCAGAGTGTGATCTGTCTTCGAAGCTGTGGCTTGACTTGTATGAAGCTTGTGGGAGTGGGCTGCTCTCCACGGCTCTATAAACTTGTGCTGGTTCAGTAGGAGGTTTTTCCTCTGACGTGTATACTGGTGGTGGTGCAGAGACTTCCTGTACACTGAATGATCCATGTACTTGTGGTGGTGCTTCAGGGTGTGATCTGTCTTCGAAGCTGTGGCTTGACTTGTATGAAGCCTGTGGGGGAAATACTTGTGGTGGTGCTTCAGAGTGTGATCTGTCTTCGAAGCTTTGGCTTGACTTGTATGAAGCCTGTGGGGGAAATACTTGTGGTGGTGCTTCAGAGTGTGATCTGTCTTCGAAGCTTTGGCTTGACTTGTATGAAGCTTGTGGGGGATATACTTGTGGTGGTGCTTCAGATTGTGATCTGTCTTCGGAGCTGTGGCTTGACTTGTATGAAGCTTGTGGGGGAAATACTTGCGGTGGTGCTTCAGAGTGTGATCTGTCTTCGAAGCTGTGGCTTGACTTGTATGAAGCTTGTGGGGGAAATACTTGTGGTGGTGCTTCAGAGTGTGATCTGTCTTCGAAGCTTTGGCTTGACTTGTATGAAGCTTGTGGGGGAAATACTTGTGGTGGTGCTTCAGAGTGTGATCTGTCTTCGAAGCTTTGGCTTGACTTGTATGAAGCTTGTGGGGGATATACTTGTGGTGGTGCTTCAGAGTGTGATCTGTCTTCGAAGCTGTGGCTTGACTTGTATGAAGCTTGTGGGGGCGGGCTGCTCTCCACGGCTCTATAAACTTGTGCTGGTTCAGTAGGAGGTTTGTCCTCTGATGTGTATACTGGTGGTGGTGCTTGTGGTGGTGCAGAAAATTCCTGTGAACTGCTCTCCACAACCTCGCTTGAGCCATGTGCTTGTGGTGGTTCAGATTTCTGTTGGTCTTCTTCTACTGGATATAGATCCTTCAAATCATTTACAAGTCCATAAATTTGATCAAATTCTCGCCGATTCAGTTCCTTCTCCGTCATCATCCCACGTAGAGCTTGGAACTCCTTCCTGAGAGCTTCGGCAGTGCCTAATTTAAATGACTCAGCCAGCCTTGTAAGTTGATCCGGTGAGCGTCCGTTTGTCTCATCCAGTACTGAAGTTAACTCTGCATTAAGCTGTGCATCCAAAGCATCTTCCAGCCCTTTTGATCTTTTGAGTTGACTGTGTACTAGATCAACCTGGAGCAATTAGAAAACTAGAATTAACATCACCGATCTCAACGTCGCAACTCACTGCAAACACCCCCATTTCAGTAAACATGGGGTACTTGTTGAGAGACCTGAAGAACAACCAAAAATTTCAAAGCAAGGCTAGAAGCCGGTAGAATTTACCTGCTCCCGTACTTCTTCTGAAATTTCAAGCGAGTCTGGCAACTCATCCAATGCTTGTACCAAGGCTGTGTTCACTAACAAGAAATGTTCTGCCACTTTTCGAAGTTTCAAGATCTGGAACAGAAAATGCTCGTCAGACTCATCAATAGCAAGCCTAGACCCATGGAAAAAAACCCCCAATACAGCATCCTGACAATGAAGCTCAACGACTGACTAGCTAAGACAAGAGGCAAATCTCGCAGCTAAAGGAAACAACTTCCTCCAACAGGTTTCAAAACATAAAGAAAACCACAAGAAACCGAATAAAAGACGTAATTGGATGAGAAACACAGGCTGAGCCCCTCCATGATTTTCAACCACGTAAAATTAGCCGTCCTAATGAAAAAGAGCAGAATGTAACAGGCGAAATCTCACCAGGTAAAGTTTACTTCCTTCATTGCACAAGAGAAGCAAGGCTTTGGCAGAGTCGAGGGCTGCCTCGAAGGAATTGAAGCATGTGAAGACTGCTTCGGAGGAAGGTAATTCTGAATCCCGAAACTCCACAAACAGTGGGAGAAGCAAGTTCGCACGCCTTATTAAGGTAGAACATTCCTTTTTATGAGTCTGAAAATCTTCCATGGAGGCAATCAGTTGGACAGTCTCAATTATCTTATGCACTACAGAGACATGTGAGCTGCTCTCCACGGCGTTGCCGGATCCATTTGCTGGAAATTCCTGCGACTTGATCACTGCTGTGTTGCTGGATCCATTTGCTGGAAATTCCTGCGACTTGATCTCTGCAGTGTTGCTGAATCCAGATGCTGCTGGTGGTCCAGCAAACTCGTCTGACCTAATCTCCAGGGCGCCGCTTGCTGGAGATGGTACAGGTAACTCATGCTGCTTGCTCTCATAAGAGTTCAATCCATGAACCTGAAGTGGTTCAGAGTGTCCAAGTGGCCTGTTCTCCAGTTCCTTCGATGCTGGTGATAAAGCCAAAAATTTATCTGGAGATGGTGCAGGTAACTCATGCTGCTTGCTCTCAAAAGAGCTCAATCCATGAACCTGAAGTGGTTCAGAGTGTTCAAATGGCCTGTTCTCCAGTTCCTTGGATGGTGGTGATAAAGCCGAAAATTTATCTGGTCCACTTTCCAAGGTATTGTTTGAGCCATATGCTTCAGAAACTCCCTGTGGCTTGCCTTCCACAACAATACTTGATTCATATGCTCTTGGTGGTCCAGATAAATCTCCTCTTAGACTTAGCTGTGCAGTCGATTCAATCCCAATAGCCTCTGCCAACTCTTCTGCCCTAACCTCCTGGCTGCCGCTTGATCTTAATGCTGGAGATGGTTCAGGTAACTCATGCGGCCTGATCTCATAGGAGCCCAATCCATGCACCTGTGGTGGCGATGGTGCAGAAAATTCCTGTGACTCACCCTCCACAACATTGCGTGATTCAACATTCTCTTGTGGTGGTTCAGAAAACTCCACTGCTTCATGTACCTGTGGTGATTGGGGAAACTCCTGTGACGTCTTCACCACTGGTTCATGTACCTGTGGTGATTGGGGAAACTCCTGTGACGTCTTCACCACTGCTTCATGTACCTGTGGTGATTGGGGAAACTCCTGTGACGTCTTCTCCACTGTCTCAAGTGGTTCAGAAAGCTCCGAAGACCTGCTCTTCACGCTGTTGCTTAATTCATACGCTAGTGCTGGTTGAGAACTGTTCTCCACGGTGATGCTTGATTCCACTGGCACATGAAACTCCCGCGACCTGGTCTCTACACTAAGGCTCGGTTCATGTGGACTGATCTCATTGAAGTTGCTTGATTCATGTGGTCCTGACGAGCTGATGGAATCATCAGAGGGATTGTACACCTACAAACAAAAAGAGCAATTTAGAAAGTCAATACAGTTGTCCTTAAACGTCAACGCTAATTCAGATTCGTAATTGAACCACCAAAACAAGGCGTACCAACACCTATTCATGGAATTATTCATTAGACTCACCATAACCTTTTGTTCTCCAAACCAGGGTCAACACCCCCAATTAAAGCATAACTCTAATGCACTACCCAGTTTGATGTAGAGAAGACTTGCAAGTAGGTACTGCATTTCAAACCTGAATGGGAAGCCTTTGGCGGCGCTCGTCGTGGTCATTCACTCTACTACTGGCAATGTCAATATCCTCCTGCATGTGGCATTTCGAGTAAGCTTTCTGCTGTTCATTACGAATAGAATTGAACAAAATAGCGCTATCCTTGACTAGCACTGACTATTTTCAAATAGCATTCAAGTTCAAAATAGATCCATCCGGTAAAAGCAATGGACTGTACCATGTAAACCTCCACCTTCCGCCCAGTTGTCTTATCTTTGGCTAAGGCAGTCAAGATGCCGTCTGCATCGATGTCAAAACGCACAAGGATCTGGGGGACACCACGCGGAGCAGGAGCTATCCCAGAGAGCTCCATTGTGGCAATCAGCATGTTATCGCAAGCCTGAGGATTTTCACCTTCAAAGATTTGGATAAAGACGCCCGGCTGGTCATCGTGGCATGTAGTGAATAGCTGCTCACAGCTCGTCGGGATGCTGGAGTTCCGTGGGTGCACCACATGCATAGCGCCTCCTACTGTCTCCAAGCCTAAGGACATGGGAGCCACGTCCACTACCAGATAGTCTGCAAAGGCTTTGTAACCATGAGAGATTGCCGACCGAGCAGCAGCACCACAAACAACAGCCTCTTCAGCGTTCATGGATTTGTTCAACTTTGCTTCGTCATTGAAAAACTCAGCCAAAAGTTGTTGCACCTTGGGGATCTGAGTAGAACCACCCACCAACACAACTTCGTAGACGTCGGCTTTCTCCACCCGTGCACGTTGTAGACACTCTTCCACACACTTGATGCATTTTGCAAACAGGTCAAGGTTCATCTCCTCAAAGCAGGCTCGGGAGATGGTCGAGTGGAAGTCGAAATCTTCAAGCAACGAATCAACCTGAATGACTGTTTCCATCTCCGAGGACAGTGCCAACTTGACCCTCTCCGAATACTTTTTCAATCTCCTCACAACGCGTGGATGACTGGTGATGTCCCGCTCATGCTTCTGCTCGATTTCTTGAATGAAATGATGGAGCAACCTGAGGTCGAAATCCTCCCCTCCTAATTGACTGTCTCCGCTTGTGGCCTTGACTTCAATCACACCATCCTCGATGCTAAACAAACTCACGTCCAAGGAGCCTCCTCCAAGGTCAAAAACGATCACCTTCTTCTCACCGACGGGTTGACGACGACTGGTATTATTATTATTAGAGAACGTATAAGCCAGGGCAGCACAGGTGGGCTCAGTGAGAAGGGTTACTTTTTCCAAACCAGCCATGCTGCAAGCGTTCCGGGTAGCTTGCCTTTGTGCAGAGTTGAAGCAATGAGGAACACTGACGGAAGCTGCATTGACAACGCACCCTGAAGACACCTCAGCGAGGTCTTTCATCTGCCCCAGGACCATGGAGAACACTTCTTCTGCAGAAAAGGCTTTTTCTTTGCCCTTGTACTCTACATGGATCACTGGCTTGTCATCCTTCCCACAAGCCACTCGAAATGGCCACTGGATGTGCATTTTGTCAGAATCTGTTCCCAAGTCACTGTACTTTCTCCCAATCAATCTCTTCGCATCTGCAATCAAACCAAGCATCGTCAACTGATTGCCTAGAACACAACTCGATTGAATCAAACAACGTGATGCTTACAGGATCCATGAATCTGTTGCCTATGAATGTTTTAGTAGTTTTGAGTAGGCAATATGGGACTTTCTTGTGTCCTACTTCAATTCGTTCTTCACCAACACATGCGATGTTCTCCAATGATTCCGGATGTGTAAAATCAGCCCCATTTGATTTACTGATATTTCATTTTCTAACCATGAATCCTTGGTTAAGTAAATATGACTCCAAAACATGCTCAATTAATAGTCTCTCTTGGTTAGAATCTCGAGAACGCACATACTTAAGGTGACCAGAAACGCACCAAAAACTGTATTGGCAGGGTTCCTCGACACTTGATCCCTGGCAGCGTCGCCAATGAGACGCTCAGTTTCGGTGAAGGCGACATAACTGGGCGTGCTGTGATTCCCATTGTCGTTCACGAAGAGCTTGAAACAATTCTCCTCATCTAACCAGATCCCAACACGACTGTTTGTGGTCCCCAAATCGATGCCGATGGCGGGGCTAGTATCCTCCGATTCATCCATCGCATCCACAAGCTCAAACCTAGTCGCTGTGAAACTTAGTATATCTTTGGTTTAGCACAATTGGGTTGTCGCTACCCTGATAGTTTGCTGCACAAAAAACTGAAATCCAGGAGAAAAAAGTTCTCAATCAAAGAGGTTCCAGCACAGTCATAATCTCCCCCATGATCTCCTCACAATAAACCGAGCAATCACCAATGGACAACCTCACGTTCATGAAACCTACTCCTGCACCTCAGTCTACTCTGGAACAAAGACCCGTGGCAAGAAGCCTTCAAATTCACCACAAGGTCCGTGGGGTCGGGCCAAGCCCTCCCCATGTTGTGACAAAAAGAGTTATAGTTCTAATCATGCTAGATTCTACCAATTTCAAGCTCTCCGGAAAGGACATCTCCGCAATTGCAACACCGATGGACAGCCTCACACTCATGAAGCCTCTCAGTCTACTCTCGAACAAAGACCCATAACAGCAGGCCTTCAAAGTCGCAACACCACAACTTGCGGTTCAACATCTAACATTCGTGGCTCAATGCGCAGAAGAGCAATTGCAAAACTCACGAACACGCACAAAAACAGGAGCACAGAAGCACTGAAACACGACGTTTGATTCTCGTACTACCTTACCTTTGGTTGCGAATCTTAGGTGGCCAGCAACACTATTACTCATCCACCATTCACCACAGAGCATCTTACTGTCTCCCATACCCTGTAACGATCACGAATCTCGACGCTTTGTGGTGGTGCAGCCAGGTCCATAATAGCCTCCAAAACCCCCGGTGAAATCCCGTTCTACACCGCAAAATCTCTCGTTAGAATGACGATTTCAACCAGTAGAGGAACCAAAGCAGAAAACAGAGTGGTACCAGCGATCAAGGCAAAAGAATAGGGTACCGAACAAGTCAAATAATTCCATCTCAGACAGCACAAATCACAAGGCAATTTGTTTTCTACAAAGTGCATCTCGATCTTACACAAACTTACAAGTTAACAAGGGGCTATGGCGCTTGAGTACCTAACAAAAGTGTCCCAACTAAGTGTGCGTCACCAGATCGATTGATCGATCACACCAACGAGCAAGATCAGTTGGTGGTGGGATCGAATACGGATCTGTAGCCCGCAATCTTGGACTGTATCCTAGTCAGACACGGCAAGTGGAACAGTAAAACTGGCGGCCTCATTGTTGCTTCATTCAATGTACATTGTACAACATCCAGCCCGCATCGGGGCGAACAAATTCTTTAGGTTTCCACTTTCCACGCAACCAAGATTGATCGAGTCAAGGGACCCTCCAGCCCTCCTGCACTAAGTTACAATCAACAAGTGGCTACTGTACGCTACTCCAATAGGGTGAATCTGTAGCTGACAGGGTAGCTGCACTGTAGATGTAGCTTGTTCAAAATACTAAACAAAAAAAAACAGGGCTCCACTTGTAACGAATGCCTGCATGTGCAATTTGATATCTGTTTGTGAGCCGAAAAAAGGAAGCCGGTCCGCAAGTTCGATAACAGCATCCTAGGCAGTCATCATCCTCTTCACACACATTGATTGATTAGGAAGAATGTTGCGAAAAAAGTGGTGGGATCCAGCCATTCTCGAACACCGGGTCAAGAGGACTGATCAAAATAAGATGCCCACAACAACAACAACAACACTGTAGAATGATAATTATTGTGTCTACAGTAACAATGACCGTGGGGAGATATATTTTACTGTGACGGTCGTAGGCTAAGACCGTGACACAGTCAACAGTGTCTTGTGGGCTCTTTCGTTTCAGAGAGGTGAGGCGTTTGCGATTGATTTGCAATGGCGTCCGTGACGAAGGATGCGCGGGATCTCTTCCATGCGACGCGCGCTGCGTATGCCAAGACCCCAACCCGGCTGAAGGTTTGTCTTTAGTCTGTTTAGGGTTTCGTTTGCCCTGTTGAAAATATTGGATATATAGCTCCAAGTATGAATGATGTGTGTCTGGTGAATTTCATGTCCAGCTGAATCCTTAGCGATTCTGGGTTTCTAATTGATACACTGATGGCGTTCGAAAAGCGGTGTGCGTTTCGAACCTTTCAACGCAGAATGCAAGCCTTACTCAGTGTTGGTGTTTTGTATAGCGTGACTTCGCATTTTAGGGTTTTGGCTGCATTTTTTTATGGTAAGGAGCTCATGTTTTAAGCATCATGTGCCGGGTCGATAGCCTCTTCTGCCTCAAAATTGACCAGGACGGTTATTGTCATAGTATCATTAATCCTTGCAGCATCAACTTTAGATGATTGCGGTGGAAATGTTACAGAGTGACAGTCGTGTGTAGTTTAGGGGATTAGGATTTTGTATCCATGTCTGTACCTTCTTTCAAAGTTATTACACTGACTGATGATCCTCGGTTTGGGGTTTTGCAGATCATTGATAGGTATGTTGTCTACGGTTTGATCACAGCATTAATACAGGCATGTTGTCTTTTACCTGGCAGTGTTGGTTTTGTTAATACAAGCATTCTGAATTGTATTCGTGTTGACTCGACCAATGAAGGCTGGAAAATTGACTGGCAGACCATGCCTGTGAAAGAGGTTGAATATAAAAAGTGTAGATCTGACCTGTTTGCACCAAAAAGAGCTTGAACTTTGAAATTTTATCTTGATTTCTTCAAACTGGCAATCAGTTTCGCGAACGCCAATCTTTGGAATGCTAGTGTTGAAGTAATGCTTCAGTCTCGAAATCAGGTTTTACCAAAGCCTGTGTGACCCCGGCATGCGTAACATGCTTGCTGATACTGGTCCTGGCTCGCAGGTGGTGTACATGGCAATTGTGGGGACTCCATTCAATGCTTTTCTGTCAGGCGTTTTGTCATGCATCGGCACATCTGTACTTGGAAGTACGTTTTCCAACCTTGTTAGAATAGGGACGAAATCCATGTATTGATCAATGTTTGCAGATTCATGAGCATATTGAAAAAGCCAATTGGCATGCGTCCTGTGTTTTTTAATCTTCTCTATCATCGTAGTTCTTGAGTACACATTCTTCACAACTGAGTTTGGTTACTGAACGGATGTTTTTTCTGTTGTGGGAACAGTCTGTTTGCGGATGCAGGTAAACCCCGCCAACAAGGAATTCAAGGTATGGCGTCCACATTATCTACATGCAACAAACTCTCATGGTTGTCAAAAAACATGCGCTTTTTTTTGGTTTTACTGATTGTGTAGTCTCGCTAATACTGAAACGTCAAATTGTTTTTGCAGGATCTTCCACCTGAGAGAGCGTTTGCAGATTTTGTTTTAATCAATCTCGTTCTTCACCTGGTCATAATGACCTTTTTGGGATAAAACGGTGTTAGAAGCTGAAGCCTACGGTACATAGTAATACTTTGCACAACTTTCTTCTATGTTTGAACATTCAGATGTTTGAAGCATCTAAAGTATCACTTAGTTTCAGTTGGCATTGTTGATTTTCCTCACAGAAGTCAATGTACTGCGGTCTTCTCTTCTTGGACGTAGCTGTCCCAGCATATGCTGTAAAGTCATACAATATTTTTTATACTAAGTTAATTGAGTGCCAGGCGGTCGGTACTGTTTTTCCACCCACTTCTGATAATGCAGAAGTCGTGATGAAGGTTGTACTGGTGGGGGTGCCATTGAATTGCCTATCAAAGTCCAGCTCAGCTTTCGATAACTTTTCCCCGACACAATTGATAACACAAGGAATCGTCAGAGCCACCAAACTTGAGGCCATATTGGAGCAGAATAATAATAATAATAATAATAATAATAATAATAATAATAATAATAATAATAATAATAATAATAATGATGATGATGATGATGATGTTGTTGGCCCCAAGATCATCGTGATTCGTGAATAAGGAGTCGGTTAATGATAATGTTGGTGGTAGAAACTTGTCAATTTGTGCCTCAAGGGCATGGATAGTGAGCCATACCAAATCTGGTTGTCATGGTCAGCAAAAAATTATTATATAAAGAGAAGACCAATTCTTAAGGAAATTTTCTTTTCAAAAAGATTCTATTTTCCATGTGGGAAAAGAGAATTTGAGAGATTGTTCACACAATCTTAGAGAATATGCACATCATTTGGGCAAAAATATTAATCACTCAGCATGATTTGTCGACCATGATGGCCACATATGGTATTGGAACATATATATCAAACATGCACTAATTTCAAAGATGTGTCATAAAATGTTTGATGAATCGCAAAAATGGAGTTGATATACAAAGAAAAGTTGTGAATCTTGATGTGTACATCACATTTGTATGGTTGGATATTTCATTTTTTAATAATATTTTTTAATTAATTTTCGAAGGTTCTCTTTTGAAATTTAATTAAAAATTCCAAATTAACAATCTTATCTTTTGCGTAATTATTTTTGTAATGAATTTGGAATAATATGCACTATGAGATGGTATAATTCCTATTATTTGATTCTATTTATTTTGGAAAATCATTTTTAAGATCTCACTTCTTGAACTAAAAATGAAACTTGACATAAACGAGTTCTGTTATTTTTTTTAAATCACAATATTTTATTTTGAAGATCCATACTGTACAAATGGTAGTCAACTAGCACAAGAACCGAGAGAAGTTTGGATGAATGAAAAACATCATTGTATATGGTAAAAAGACACCTCAAAAATCATCTAGTGTCCAAGATATGGACGATGGTGCGTCAATGGATGAAGTGATAGATGGAGGGTAGGGTTGACAAAAATAATTTTGGAAAATAAATGTAGAATATCTTGGGAAATTATTTTTCTATTGTATAATAAAACAAAAAGATTTGAAGAATACTTGTGAATATTTCACATGTTGGACCTTGTTTTTTTTTTTTAACTTAAATATTTGGTATAGATGTATTGACTTTGCCTTCTACCTATAGTAGTCTTAATCCTTGAATATCCAGAGGCTTCTAAGTTTTTTTCTCATTTTTGGGCATCTATTTCATTTCCATAGTTTTAGATTTTTGATTCATTTAATAGATGATACCAAAATGAATCCAAGGATGTTAAATTTTACTCTAATTAACTAATTTTTCTTATTTTCTTATTGCTCCAAAGCAAGTCACAAAAACACTTGATCCAAGCATCTTGACTGCCATATCTTAGGTGACTTTAACTAAATGTGGCTTTGATTCTAGAATCAAGGCCGATTCTTTTGGGTAACTGGGCTAGGAAAAGGGTGATAGTCAAAGCTGCTAAAGATTGTTATTTTCAAGCCTGCACAACGACAACCATTGTGTGATCGATTAGAAGCAACAATCATCCACCAGTCATAAAAAAAAATCTGACAACTAGATATAGTATCAACACCTTTAATGTACTATAAGAGAGTCTCCTTTAGATTGGCTAAATATAGCCGCATGTACAATTGTAGTGGAACGCAACCACTCAACATGTGAAGGGCTTGGTTAAATATGGCCCCAGGTACACTTGCAGTGGGGTGCAACCACCCAACATGTGGAGGGCTTGGCTGGCACGAGGCTGACCCCATAGACCATGTGGTGAATTTTATTTATTTATTTTGGCACAAATTGAAACAAGTCAATTGCAAGGGGAAAGATAAAATACAGAGCCACCACATCAGAGCCGACGCGGGGCAGGAGGGACCAACTAGCTAAGAAGATTGAAGGACGAATAGCCATGTGGTGAGTTTGAAGGCTTCTTGTCATGGGTCTTTGTTCTAGAGCAGACTGAGGTGCAGGAATAGGTTTCATGAATGTGAGGGGCTGTCCATTGGTGTTGCCATTGCTGAAATGTACTTTCCGGAGAGCTTGAAATTGGTAAAATCTAGCATGATTTGAATAAAAACTCTATATTTCTTGGTTCATTATGAGGAGATCACGGGGGAAAATATGACTGTGCTGGAAGCTCTTTGATTGAAAAAAATTCTCCTGGATTTCAATATCTTGTGTAGCATACTATTAGGGTTACGGTCCATTCAAGCTAATACAAACTGGCTAAGTTGTCAGCAATGCTTTTTCAGTGCTTTTTTGGAGGCATTTTCAATGTGATTTTTTTATTTAAATTGTTATTAGAGAAGAAAGTGATATGTCAATGTTTGCAACATGTATATAAAACACATAGTACAAGATGAAAGCAATATTGTAAAAATTTGGGTATAAAAGCACTAAAATAGCTTTGTCATTAGCCGTTTTAATGACTCATTAAGGACTTTTCTAAATGATTAGTAACACTTTTTTGATAGAAATTTTGGGATAATTGAATGAGAATGATGATTATGTGAATGAAAAATAAAATCAATATATTAAAAAATTGTTCTTTGAATGAAAATCATGACTTTTTTTTGTCTCTAACGACTCTCCAAAGGACTCTCCAAAGCACTCTCGAAAGCACTCATAACGAGGCACCCTTGGCTTGTATTACACTACAAGCAGACGCGTCGTTTCTCACTCTGAAGGATCTTGTTCATTGTTGCTTTTCACTGTACATGCTTGTCCTATGTGACGAATCAAAGCATGTCTAGCAGCAGGTGTTTTGGAGGGACCAACGCCAAGATTTGGTATAGTCATCTCCACTCGCTTCGAAGTTTGGCCCAGCAACTACCTACTAACGCTAAAAAATAGTTTTTGGAGCCAAAGTTTGGAGTTTCCCCGCCATCTACAGAAGCTTTGGTGCAAGCAAATTTCTCACACTATGCAAGCATCTTTGCTCAATCAACAATTAAATAACGAGCTTGAAGACTATTTCATAAAATCTTCTTTTTATAAGTTGCCTTGGTGTTTGTACGAGGAGTGTTGCTGGGCTACTTCTTGCTTAACATTCCTCTAAGTTAAAAATGGCCCTCAATTTAATGCTTGGCGGACATATTTGGTCTGGAGCTGCTGGGCATGCTCTCACACTCACCAAGTCCAACCAAAAAATTGGTGAGTGCAAAGTGGTGTTGTTTGACTCACAGGAGTGAAAAGTGACGCCTTCTCCTTGTAGTGTTAGCTTGAATGGACCCATTAGCGACAACTGTGCTAAACCAAAGACATACTAAGTTTCTCCAACTTGTAGCTGAGGAGAGACCATTCATTGAGCATGTTTTGGATTCATGGTTTGAAAATGATTAACTGTGAAATATCAATCATTCAGACGGGGGTGAATTTTACACCACCGAAATCGTTGGAAAACATCGCATCATGTGTCGGTGAAGAAAGAATTGAAGTTGGACACAAGAAAGTCCCCATATTGCCTACTCAAAACTACTAAAACATTCGAGATGAATCCTGTGAGCATCACGTTGTTTGATTCAATCGAGTCGTCGTGTTCCAGACGAGGAATTGCCGATGCGAGATTTGCTTGCAAATGCGAAGAGTTTGCTTGGTAAAAAGTGAAGTGACTTGGGAGCCGATTCTGACAAAATGCACATCCAGTGGCCATTTCGAGTTTTTTGTGGGAAGGATGACAAGCCAGTGATCCATGTGGAGTACAATGGCAAAGTAAAAAGCCTTTTTCTGCAGACGAGGTGTTCTCCATGATCCTGGGGCAGATGAAAGACCTCGCTCATGAGGTGTCTTCAGGGTGCGTTGTCAATGCAGCCACTACAAGCAGAGGCGTCGTTTCTCACTCTGGAGGATCCTATTCATTGTCGTTTTTCATTGTACACACTTGTCCTACGTGACAAATCGCACTCACTAAGTCCAACCAAAAAATTGGTGAGTGCAAAGTGGTGCCGTTTGACTTGCAGAAGGAGTGAAAAGCTATACCTTCTCCTTGTAGTGAGCTTCCGTCAGTGTTCCTCATTGCTTTAACTCTGCGCAAAGGCAAGCTACTCGGAAAGCCTGCAATATTCAAGGCTGGTTTGGAAAGTGGCACTACAAGCAAAGGCGTCGTTTCTCACTCTGGAGGATCCTGTCCATTGTCGCTTTTCACTGTACACGCTTGTCCTACGTGAGGAATCACGCTCACTAAGTCCAACCAAAAAAATTGGTGAGTGCAAACTGGCGCCGTTTGACTCAGAAGGAGTGAAAAGCGACGCCTTCTAGTGTGGGCAGCATCTCAAATTGTAGTGTGGGCTCGTTGAGACATTTTGGTGTGGCAGCATCATGCTTGTTGTACGGGGATTTCCTCTTCTACTGTCTATTACATTCAACATCAACTTTCTTGACGCACGGAGAACGATCTACTGCATAAGCTGAAATTGTAGTGGCATGGGTTCAAATTCCCTAGACCTGCATTGACGACATATTGTGAAAGTGGATAATGCGATTCCTCTCATTAGGCAATGTAATGGTAATGGATGGCTTTGTTGGGAAAAGATGTGAACAGCATTTGTGGTTAGTACCGTAGTCCTTGAGCTGCCAGGTTCACAAGATCTAGCAACTGTAGCCAGTGACCCACAGTAAACTCAAATGCATTTAACAACGCTGTCATTAGAATGCTTATGTGTATGTATGTGGCTGTTTGGTTGTTGTTGATGTTTTTCCTTCCCTATGGAATAAAGTTTTCCAGTTCCATAATATAAGATAAAAGTAATAAAATGATGTTGGGTGGGCTCATGAGGCACGAGACGTCATCTTCCTGTCAGATGTACGAGAAGCAGGTCACTCCTCGGATGTGCCCAAGTCATATCACTGCCCATGATAAAAGTCTAAGAAGAGGCAACTATATTCGTAGTTAACACAGATCCGGTGAACCTTATGGTTCTATTGAGAAACCCTAATTTAGACATGACCTGGCGCTTCTCACCGTCAATGTTCTTAACAAATCCGAGCATCGAGATCTTTATGTTATTGAGCCGCCACTACAAGCAGAGGCGTCGTTTCTCCCTACGGAGGATCCTGTTCATTGTGGCTTTTCCCTGTACACGCTTGTCTTACGTGACGAATCGCACTCACCAAGTGCAACTAAAAAATTGGTAAGTGCAAAGTGGCGCCGTTTGACTCACAGAAGGAGTGAAAAGCGACGCCATTTTGATGTAGTGCGTGGAGTCGTAATGTTGTGTATGTGTCGCGCTTACGTTCTGAAAGCTGATGCACTTGAGGTCGGAGGTATAGCTCAGTGGTAGAGCAAAAGGAGGGTAGAAGGATATATGAATCACAATTTCAGGATATCAGGGATGCAGAAGTGGCTTTACAGGAAGATTGGTACAACCTTCAAGCATGGGAGAAATTAAATGAAGCTCAGGAAGCTCTAGAGATGGTCAGAATGGACAAATTGGATCAGAAGAAGTATGCAGCTGGAGCAAATTGGACAAGGATGGGTGATCGTTGTACTAAGGATTTTTTCACTTTCCACAAGGAAATGAAACCTAAAGGAGGGATCAAGGAACTTCTTGATGGAGGAAATTTTTTGAGTACACAAGAAGAGATTTCGAAATATATAGTGGAGTTTTTCAAAGATCTGTACTCAAACGATCCTGTGGTCGAAGCTAATGAAGAAGGCAGAAGGGAGTGTATGACCAGTGTACCGAAGGTGGTGTCAGACAAACAGAATAAAATGTTGACATCTCCAATTACAGAGATTGAGACCTTTACTGCTTCCAAGGAACTTCCAAAACACAAAGTCAGTGGTCACGATGGAATACCAATAGAGTGGTATCATGAACTTTGGGAAGACCTTGGAAAGGATCTCACAGGCTTGTTGAATGAAACTTTCCAGAAGAAGAAGCTTCATGATTAATTCAACCTTGGGCTGATATCATTGATACCGAAAGCCGGCCCTAAAGTCAATATAAAAAATTATAGACCTATTTTTGTACTGTCCAGTACTTATAAAGTTATAGCGAAGGTCCTGGCTAATAGAGCTCAACCTTTTTTGCCGGGATGGATCAGACCCACTCAATCAGGTTTTGTTAAAGACAGGTATATATTGGATAACGTGTTCACAGCTTTCGAGTCAATGGAGTATGCGAAAGAATCGAAACAAGACCTGGTGGTACTTCTACTTGATATGGAGAAGGCGTATGATAGAGTGAATTGGAGTTTTCTTCAAGAAGCGATGCGCGCTCTTGGTTTCAGTGAGGAGTGGATTCTTTGGACCTCGACCTTATATGTAGGAGCTAAGACTCACGTCTTAATCAATGGTCAAAAAAGTGAGGAGTTAGAATTATTTAGAGGGGTTAGACAGGGATGCCCATTGGCTCCCTTTCTTTATCTTTTCGTTTCGGATATTTTAGGCTATATGATTTCTGATCCGAAATACAATCTGGAGGGTCTTACTCTTCCAGATGGGAGAACATTATTAGAAATGTTCTTTGCCGATGATACTTCTTTATATCTAAAGGGCACTGTAGAAAACTTGGATAGAGCATTTTTTGTCTTTGACAAATTTTGCAAGGCTTTAGGTGCGAAGATCAATTGGTCAAAGAGTGTAGCAATTTGGGCTTCTGTTAGGCAGAGAGATTTTACTTGGGGTGAGTCATTGGGAGTCAAGTGGCTTACAGAAGGTCAAACAACCAAACATTTAGGCTTTCCGATTGGGTTTAATATGCCACAAAGAGATAAAGATGACAAAGTCTTGCAGCAGATTAGGAGTAAGCTTAGTGTTTGGTCACCGAAACCTCTTTCTTTAGCAGCTAGAATTATGGTTTCTAACCAAGTAATTCTAGCCTCTATTTGGTATATCGCGTCTTGCGCTGATATTTCTCTAGGGGCGTTACAGAAAGTTAAGACTCTGGTTAAAAAATTTGTATGGGGAGGGAATCCAAACCATAATTCTAGAGCTCATGTAGCATGGGACTCTGCGGTCTTACCTACTAGCTATGGAGGTATCAAAAATTTTGATCCGAGCGCTCAAGCCCAAGCTTTATTAACTAAAATGGTTGTTAGAGGCTTAGTTCCAGGCCATGAGCCTTGGAAAACCCTACTTAGACATAGGAGCAAATCCTTAGAAATGTCGTTGGGGGGTAGGTGGGGAAAGGACGAAAGCTGACTTTTATTTACTAAGAAGGTTTCTGACCAGGGTTCTCCCCTCTGGAAAGGAATTTGGTTGGCATGGTTGAGAGTGAGACCTGGTGCTATTAAGCAGGAACCCATCGGGATGGATGAAACAATGAGGCAAAACTTATGTTTTAATCCTCACATTAAGAATGATGAAGGCAAGATGTGGGGAGAGTACTAGAGTAATATGTTCAAGATGTGGTCCAATAAAGGCATCTTTCGAGTGAAGGATATTTGGGATCCAGTTAGCATGGAGATGCTGTCAGTTGAGGAGTTAAGAAGAATGACTGGATCTATCAACTTGCCTCGAATCAGGGAGGAAATACTTGATAGTATACCTTTGAATGGAGAACCAGTGCCTGTAGGAGACTGGCTGGTGCATGACAATGAAGGAGAGATGCCCGAATTTTACCATGTGGATTCGATTACAGAAGAAGGGACCTACGTTCACACTTTTGTACAGGAAAGTAGAGAGGAGCATCTTATCAAGATGTCAATTACTCCAAGTTTATTGACAGAAGAGGAAACCTTCTCAGTTAGAGTATGTAGAAGATCTTGGACAGGGAAAGTGGAAGAAATCGATCCTAAAATTTCAGATGTGATGATTCTATTTGGCCGATAGGAGAAGGAAGAGTTTTTTCATTGGAGTTCGATCCAAAAGAATGGAAGTGGAAGAGAGCTGGTGTTTTGAAAGAAGGCCATATTTACGAATATTCAACGAAGAGGGGCTACAAGTATATCATTGAACAACAGAAGAAGCAAGCTCCTTGTGACAAATGGCTAGAAAGTCAAGGATATTCAGCCAAAGAGAGAAAACAATACTTCTCTAAACTATGGCATCCTTGGCTCCAAAGGAAAGTTTGTTCAATGATTTGGTTAACTGCTTCGGAGGGTTTACCCTTAGCAGATTGGAGAAAAAGAAAGATGAAGCATGTGGGTACATGTAACCTATGCAGTACAGGACTTAATCAAACTGCACAACATGCCTTCATGGAATGTCCTTCGCTGGTTGATGTGTGGGAAAGATACCGGCATCTTAGGGATCTTGTTCTTATGCCAAGACGCCCTCACACTTGGAAGGAAATTCTTACATGTTTGGATCCCCCAGTGGGACCAAATGTTCATCGCCAAATTGCAACCAGTATTGATGATCCCGAAACATCTCGTCCTTCAGATACAGTAGAAACCCCATGGGGTATATTGAGAGTTTGTATAATTTGGTGCATTTGGTGTCAAATCTGTGGACATGATTTGAGACAGGGTTTTTTCCACATTGGAGTAGCCTTATTTAGAGCTTGGCAATTAACTATCCAAGCGGGCATGGGAGCATGGAGAGAACTTTGTAGATACGCTTCCAACCCTAAGACCAAGAAACAGTTGGCCAAGAAGAAGATTTCATAAGCATTTGGACACATAAGGGAGTATTTTGCAGGAAAGAAGATCGATTGAAGTGGCAAATGGCTCCTCACAACCAATTTCTTCCTAAAGATTTGGCTAACCTGTACAGATCAGTTAGAGGTGGAGTTGTCCCCGGAGTTGTCCAGTATAACTCCGGTACAGATTCTTCAGGCTCATCAGAAGGAAACATTATTCCTTCACAAACTCAAGACTTACTGATAGAGGCCTTAGCAAGAGAACCAGGTGCAAGAAATCCAGCGGAGGACCTTGCTGAAGCAATTATTGACCAGCTAATGTTAGATATTGCAGATGAGGTTGCAAAAGAAGAAGCATAAACTTCGGATCAGGATAATCTCCAGATTCCAAGCGAAGAAGTCTCAGAGCCTCTTTCTCTCCCAGAAGGACAAGAAATTAGTTTTCTTCCTTCTGACTTGTATTTGAGCCCTTTTGAGCTTCGCTTACAGGCACAGTTTTGGGCTTCCATTGAAGGTCATCTCTTCTCTGAAGATGATTAGTTTCCTGATTTTAGTGCTTTCTTTTATTAGAACTGATCTGTTCTCTTGAATTGATCCACCTTCAGGTTTTGATCATTTATTTCCTGAATGGTTTTAGTTTAGCTTTCTTTTAACTAGACTTATTGGAGTTACCCTCTCCAGCGCAAGCTTATTGTATGCGCGAGCTTTAGGCTACTTTTTGCCTGGCTCTCAGGAAGCCTTTACGGTGCATTCACCGTGATGTATGTTTCTTTTTTATAACCCGAAGCGGGATTTCAGCTCAGTGGTAGAGTAATCGGCTGCAGTTCGATAGGTCATCGGTTTAACCCCAATTGCCTCCTTGCACATAGGTTTTTTGCACTATTCGATCAATCTCCGAAGAGGGCCAGCACTGGAGGAGTCATCGGCAGGTTTTGAGAATAAATATTCTTTGAACATCAAGATTTCCTTGGCGTTCTCACATGCAAGTGGAAAATGATGTACAATAGTAGCTTCTTTCTTTCCATTGCCTCTGGAACTCGATGAAGAACTTTTCTTCCTGGTCAGCCTGTACATTTTCTGACAACAAGTGAAAGTTAGCTTCAAACAGTGAGATCAAGTTACATAGAGCATCTCCACTAGCACTCTGGATTGCACTCTGAAGGTCATCCAAAAAGTCAGACCTTATCATGTAGTTCTCCATCAACATCATTCAATTAGACTCTGGAAAATAGTAAGTGAGCTACTCACAAGTCACCACGTATGGATTGTGCAATAATGATGTGCAATTAAGAAGAGAAGATACACTAGCAAGAGTGATTTTGAGGGCCCTGGTTTTTAGTGGATTATCTAGTGTCAAGGGCCAAATAAATTGTTCACCTACCCAGTCTCATCCATTTTTCAGTAACCAGAGCCGTATCCAGAGTGCTAGTGGAGATGCTCTTAGCTTTAAGATTTTCTGCGCTTGTTTCAATGAAGATCACAATTCTGCTTTACTGTGGCCACCTTCGCATTCTACAGCTAGTACAATTCTCACTAGACACAAAGATTATAATCTGACTGTTCCTGACTCTCGTAGTTTGCAATGTATTTGAAAATTGATTTGCAATCTTTCTTAAACTCCACGTATCGAAATTGCAATTTTTCTCAATTAATGAAAGCAGCGAATTTCCAGTGTTGTTGAAATATGCTAGACTAGCTAAAACCCAGCTTATTCCAATTTGATATCACTGACTTATTTCAATTTAATATTCTAGTTGACTAACTGACTGAGCCAGGCGAAGCTGTGTTGCTTTCTCTTGTGTAAAAGGAAGTCAAGTGAGCATAAGGTTCTTTAGCCCTTGTAAGCCGTACTTAGGAATAAGAATCGGTGCACGAGAATTGTTGTAGCGGATTCTAGAATATTGGACATAGGACGTAATTCTTTAGTTAAAGAATGATGGTGGAGAGTTGGAAGTCCACAGCAGCCCTACATCAAGAATCACATGTTTTTGAATTTTTATCTTTCATGCAGTGAGAGCCATGCAGTGAGAGCAAAAGGGTGAACCCTTGCAAGGGCTAAAGAACCTTAAGAGTATGTTGGAGTTACATACGTTAGTATTCTTCTACAGTACAGCTAGTTTGCATGTTTACTGTATTACTAAACGTGCATTGTTTACTGTATTACTAAAGGTTCATGTTTACTGTATTACTGAAGGTGCATGTTTACTGTATTACTGAAGGTACATGTTTACTGTATTAGTTAGATTGGGAGAATAATGGACTTCTATAACCCCTTCAGTTGGTGAATGTAGTTCAATGTTGTTTTTCTATTTTTATTTATTTATTTATTTTTGAAAGTCATTTGACTCGTTTCAACCCCCCCTCCCAACAAAAAAAAATTTAAAAAAACAATAAAATCAATACATCAATTCAGTCCCAAGGAACATAACTACTGAGATTCACCGTAAAAGACATCATCGAAGCCCAGGTGTCATTGACAACCTTGGCAATCTTGTCTCTGAGTTTGTTGGAACTGCTAAGGTATTGTTTTAAGACGTACTATGGATGTCGGCGTGAATTGTGTCAGACCAAGCACGGTGGCAGATCTGGGATGAGTTGAGTGGCTCTTGGGAGAAAACCAAGCGACAATCTCCACACCAAACTTGCCGTAAGACAGCTAATCGTCGACTACGGGAGGGTGGCGAGGGAGTCTGTCAAGAAGAATGTTGCAAAACATCCTCAGCAGGCTAAGTTTCTTACCAACCGCTTCAAGAAGAGGTGGTGCGACCACGGCATTATTGGCACTTTTGATAGCACCGCTAACAAAATCCATTGGATGTTAACTGATTATGTTACTGATTATGGGCTTGTTACTGATTATGTTCTCTCTGTTAGCTAGTCACTTGGGTCTCCTCTAGTTGCAACTAAATTTGGCTGCTCCATTTGTACCTCTTTTTATGCAATTGAATTTCAATTTGTGTAAAACAAAATTTAAAAAATTTAAAAAAATTTAAAAGAAATTAAAAAGAAATTAAAAGAAATTAAATTTTTTTAAATAAAAAAATAAAAAGAAGAAAGAAAGAGAGAAGTAATCTAAAAACATCCCAAGCAAGGCGTGAGGGAGAAGGATATATTGGGGATGTAGTGGTCATGCATGTAGGTGCCAGGTTGGATGCCTGTAGCAATTTCACGCCAAGAGATTTTTCCAAAGTTGCAACGTACGACAAATAGTGCCAATTCTTTTCCAAAGAATGTAGTTTAATGGTTTGATGTTCATGCTATGAAAATTATGAACTTGAGGTGATTAGTGCCAATTATTAGAGTTATTTGCTAATTGACCACCTTAAACATGGGGACCTTGTCTTCCTTTGGAGGGGAACGCTAATTGAGCACCTAAAAATTAAATAGACAAAAGAGATGACAAGTTCTGCATTTAGAATGAAAGAGGGGCCATTTGCAAGCACTATTCATTGCATGAATAGTGAGTTTATAACTTTGTATTTATGAGCCAGGGCACTATTCACTACATGAACAAGATTTTCTCCTATTCACAGCATGAGCATTCACTCTCCTAATCCTCAATTAGCCAAAAGTCCCATCTTGCTACGATTATGGCAATTGCTCGTGTTCCAAACCTCCAAACTGAGGACCAAACTGAAAATTAGTTTATTTTTCAGCAAAATGATTTCAAGTCCTCAATTTATTTTTGCAGAAGAATTGAAGTTCTATTTTTTGCACCTCAACCTCTCTTTTAGGGGAGTCAAGAGTCGGCAACCGACTCTCTATGAGTTAGCTGATAACTCTATTATATTGCACCTGCAACTGATGCTCCATGATGATACCTCTCTTTGAGGCATGAACTAAGGTAGAGGGTGCTAAAACTGTGCATTTAAGCGATTCAGGTGTGTATATTACTGAAAGAAAACGGGGCAAAAATCTGAAGCATTTGCAAGAGGAAGACCAGCCGTTCTAGATTGTGCACATTAAATTCAGAGCACCGATTGTGTAATGAAAAATCATTGAAGTGAAGGTAACAACAACCCCCCTACATGTGCCCTGATGATGCTAATTGTGCGTAATAAGAAATACTATATCGACCTGGCAGATGAGCAAATCCGCCCACGCCGCAAGCATGTACCGTGGAGCCACCCGATACATGCAACTTGATGGTCTGGCAGTCTGGCCAGCTGTGCACTCAGCTACCGCTATCGCGTTGTCCGTTCTCCGCGCTCCTGTTCCCCAGAAACCGCTGACGCTGCACGCTGTGCCGCCCGTTGCATCGTCGCAGGAGCCACCCACTTGGAGAAACGGTCGACTCTGTCAAGATCTAAAACCGCTCACTACGGGTGCGCGATGCACGCACAGAGGCTCGATGAGGGCTGATAAGCGCTCGGTAGAAACGCCAGCCTTCTTGCATCGTCGACGCTCGATCGCAATCCGCATGTTCTCTCTGCAGAGGGGGGTGGAGAGGGCACGCACTTGCAGCTCTCTCAAGCTCTCCTGGCGCGGTACAGCTTAGTTGATGAAGGCGTGGAGGCGATCTCCAGCGGCAGCACAAGCAGCTGGCGTCCACATCGCATCGTAGGCTTTTTTCCTCTCGCGATCCTCCCGGCGCTTGATCTTCTCTGCAGCAGCTTCCCACTTCTGTGCTTCTCGTCGCCGTTTTGAGCCTTCCGCTTCGCATCGCCTCTTCTCCCTCTCCTCCACAGCTCTGTTCTTGCGTGCGGTCTTTTCCGCCATCATATCGAGGTAGTCGTCAGTTGTTAGGATGATGCTGCGGGAGTAGTCCACGATGGGCTGATCGCTACGGGGGCGGGGAGCAGGTTGCACATGTTCGGGGAGAGACAGAAATTGCACGATCGACGGTTCATCACAATTTGGCGTATTGCTGTGGAGATCAGTGCACTCTGCTGGAGCTCTTGCGACGTCGGAGGCGGATAACTGGAGGTTGCCGTCATCGTCGACGGCCTCTGCGACGAAGTACTGCCGGGGCGGGCTCATGTCGGGCTGCGTCTCCGGGATGATGAAGTCGCCTGTGACTTCCTGGATTACCAGCCCCGCCAACTCCTGCTGCACGCGCTCAACTCCTTTGGGAAAAATTGCCTCCTCCTCTGCAACGCGGAAGCATTCACTGGGTTGCATCCTTCCATCCATTTTCGTGTTGTTGAGGGGCCAAATCCCGCATGCCTCAAATCCCTTCTTGATGTTATGCTGAGTCATGGTTTTCTTCAGAGACAAAGATACCCACTGTGCAAGTACCTCTTTTGTTGCAGGGTGACCTTTGTGACTCAAAGACCAAACATCCCGGTACATTCGAAATGCAGTCTTAAAAGGCTTAAATATGGAGACATCAAGGGGCTGAAGTGCGTGAGATGTGTGGGAGGGCAGCGTGAGCATGTCCAGACCCGCATCTCTAGCCTGTCTCACAGCATCTAAGGTGACATGGCTATTGTGGCCGTCAAGAATTAGCAAGTGCGTTCAACTACTTGAAATACCTCCCTTTTGCTTTACAGCCTCAATGGAATGAGAGAGCCATTTAGAAAACAAAATGCCGGTCATCCAGGCACGTGGCTGCATTACCATCTTAGCACCTACCTCACATTTCTCAATGAAATTCCTACCAAATCGCTTACCTTTGAAGATATAGAAGTTTGGAATATAATCGCCCGCTGCATTCATGCATGCAAGGACACTAAGCCATTCGCGTTGATCAGGCATAACAGTGTGCACACATCGTGACCCTGTTTTTGCCAAAACCAATCCTCCTCCGTTGCGGCCAGCTTGTGCACCCGATTCGTCACAATTCCACACCTGGTGAGCACCATATCCATGAGTATCATACAACAGTGACAAATTTGCATAGAATGAAGCAACACTGTCAGGGCACAAACCACGAGCTCGACCTGCTTCGAGTCCCTGTGAGTGACGCAATGTCAACTCCGGATGCCTCCTCCTAAACCACTTCACCCAACCTTGACCCGGGACACCGTTTTGGAACGGAGTGGCTCGAAACTGCGTGATCTCAGCAACCTTGAGGCGACATTGAGTTATAGTGACCGGGTGCCCAATGTCCTGCATCTTCGAAACCCATTGGACTAGGAGTCCTTCCTCTTCAGACGACAGGACCCCATGACGTCCCCGGTGCCGCCCTACTGTGCGCCCCATCAGATGATCTCTCAAGCTCGATGCAGGGATTCCGTGATTGCGTGATGCTGCGCGAATAGGTACACCCTCATCGATGTCGCTAATCGCTCGCCAAAGGGACTCTGTCGTCCAATTGCCGTTTTTCTTCATTCGGGCAGGCCTCCCCGATCCTCCATGCGGAGACTGTCTACGTGAAGGAAGATCGTCACCTTCTTCACATCGAGGCTGTGTACCGGTGGCTCGAAGAGGATCAGGTTGAAGACGATCAGGTTGAAGACGATCACCTCGACGACGATCACGTCGATCACGATCAGCTCTCTGCGGATGCCGATCAGTCTCAAGCGGATCCTCAACGGAGTACCGCTCAAATGCACTCCGCCTCGAATCCATAGTGCAGTCAAATTGCAATTGATTGCTACCGCCATCTCGACTGGAGTTGCCGGTGCAGGCAAGCTGTAGCTCATCGGAGGTACCATTCGGACTCCTGAGTTCGGAGTCAGAGTGCACATCTCCGTCGGATCGGTCCTGATCGGAGTCTAAACTGTCTACAGCCTCTTCCATGTGCTCTTCGCCATGCACACCGTCGTTGCTGAATTGCATCCATGACGCCGATGGCCTTGAAGGTGATACCATGACTTCGATGCAACTCCTGACGATTAGCCTGCATGCAGATGAGGAAGTGTAATGGTGAATGTGGAGGCCAGGCTTTTATCACCTTAATTCGTCTGCTGTCATTAGCAATGCTGTTAGTGTCAGATAACTTTTCCACTCTACTGCGGCTCATGATGCACACCCATGCACACAATTGCGACGTACAATGAAAGCACCACCGTTTTAAGCCAGCTGCAAAACCAACCACCGTGTTTGGAAGCCGCCGCTCGGTAGAGAGTGCACTGGTGTCTCATTATGAACATTTACTTGCACACTAATATTATCAGTAATGTCAGATCATATCAAGATTGACGTGCACTTGGATGCCAAACGCATGCAGCAACCGCCGTCAGCACATCCTTGATTTAAGTAATTTCGTTCCCAATTGGAGCTAGTGGTGGGCTTCTGCCAGACCGCACGGGTTTCAGCGCAAACCTGGTCGGTTTGACTGCCCGGACCCAGGCACGGTTTTCGACCATGCACGGAATTAGCACCCTCTACCTTAACATGGTGAGGGAGGAATATGTTAATTCTGTGTTTCTTGACAGTTGAAAAGGAGTCTGACTGGAAATCATGGGTAAAAGGAAGTTGTAAATTGGTCAGTGTTTTGAAGGAATGATATTCATTTTCATTACATTGGTCTGCAGGTGTGTTTTCACGAACGACACACACGAAATTCCATAACTTTTACACCATACGTCTTTGGTGCTTTCCAACAATACCAATAACACGGACAAGGGACGCATGGTCAGGGAGATCTCAACATTACATACTTGTAAAAAAAAAAAACAAACTACCTTCCTTAACCCTTAACCCTTAACCCTTAATGGAAATGGCTTTCTTGATTCCCACACTCAAAATCTCTTTTGAACTCCATTTGAAGCATGATTCTCTTTTTAATTTACTTTGGTTTTATTTTAAAAACGTATAGATGATTTAAATATGTTTGTTTTGGAATTTAAAAAACCCCATAATTTGGTTCAATGGAGTACAATTTATGAGCAAAATTCTCCCCAAACAAAAGTAAGCCCATGGGGCTTAGTATGTTCTTTAACCCCTAAAGGACCATGCTCATTCCTAAAATTTTATCACTTTCTTGTGATGCTTTCAGAAAGGCAATTGTATCTCTTGATTGGTATTCATGTAGAAAACTTCACCGTTGAAGTTCATAAAGGACTTAGTCATGAGAATGTACATTAATTTTCAGAACAATCTACCGTATATATTACATGATTATAAGGTTTGATCATAAGTTGATTTTTGAAAATTTTGAATAAAACCAACAGGTCATTCATTGCAAACTTTCTCATAAATTTAGAAACCATGATTAGCGTTTGAAAGTTTAGGAGCATACAAAGATGTACTATATCTAGGTGCCCACCAAAAACGGTGTTCTAAAACTAAATACAACAACAATGATTGATTCTCAAAGATTTATGTTTGGGTGAGGTGACTTGTTGGTGACTCGTTGAGCCGGTGTTTGTGATCGTTATTAATTTTTACATTGCAATTTTTTTTTAAAGAATTCAAATATATATTTGGAATATTCCAAAATATTCCAAAATAATATAAAATATGTTGAAAAGATTTCAATTATTTTGAAAATATTCCATTTTAAATATATTTAAACATTTTCCGTAATTATTATATAGTGTTAATGATGCAATAATGGAAAATATTTTACATATTGTATACTTTTTTTTTAACGAATGTGACGTCCAAGTGTGAAAACGCCTTCCAAGTCATCAACCGCCCTAACTACTATGTCCCAAGTTCACCTACGTTGACGTTTTAGTTTTCTCCCAATGAATCAATCAACGTAATTGCAAATCTTGAAGTTTTTTTGTGTTCTTGAAACGAACATTTTCAATTCTCTAGTTAACATTGAGTCAAAATTATGAAATCCAAACAAATTATTCAAGTAATGAAATTATTCGTGAACACAATGTGTCCTCCTGGTCCTTTAGGGGTTAAGGGTTACTAATGAAATAATAGAACTTAAATTTATGTTTGAAATAAAATATTTCTATTTCAGTTTCAGATAAATAATTTTCTCAAAAAATAAATAAACTAAGTGCTTGTTACACAATTTATTGCCATTACTGTGAGTCACAATAATTAAATATTCTCACAATAATTGTGGTATTAGAACAAAAGTGTGAGTCAGAGTAATTGAGAGTATTTGAGAATTCTTACAATAATGTACATTTATGATGTATGTACTATGTATGTATTATGTACATTTGTGAGGATTGGTGTAAATTCTCACACTAATTCTGTGACTCACAGTAATAGCACTATTGGTGTAGTGAATGTACACTAATCTTGAGCTTGCTCTTCCACTAGGAAAGTTCTCCAAAGTTAGTCTACTCACTCAGGAGAAAAGCCTGAGAAGAAGAAAAACTCCAGGACCAGAAGTCAACAGGCCTGTGAATCTAGAATCCGACTGTGTAAGATTAGTTGCATTCATAGCAGTTGTACCGATCTTCGAAGTGCTGAACATCTGTTTCCACAGAGATTCACAGATCTTAAGGTTTGACCAAGAGGATCTATGTTTGCCTGAATCGGGCAGGCATAGTTCCCGTAGATTTGACAACGGCCTTGAATTTCTGTATGCATCGATCGATAAATACGATACTTAACTTCAGAAGTTCGTCGATAACCAAGTTGACAGCGATGGAGGTGCATTTCCACAGAGAAACAGAAAACCGACAGAAATTGGAAGCTTGTAATCACTGGATATCAAAGTGAACGAGTATGAGAGTGTTCATTGTATACGAATTTCAAACTGCCCATAATTTGAGTTTTGTTTTGTGGGGACATTGTTGTAAACCGCCATCGTTGGATGCCCGATAACTTGGAGCCCACAGGAGAAAAGTAAGCAACCGCTGATGCCCTGGGCAACACGGGAAGCTCAAAAATTTCAGTCTAAATGAACATCTACATAGTCTAATGTTCAAAAATATTCAAAGCCTTGTCTTTTCTTGCTGCAGCTGCAACTACTGTTCAAGCACTGTGCAACTGCATTACAGTGCCGCAAGTAGAGCCATGCTCCTTTTTTGCATTGCGTTCCTTTCTGTCATGCGTTAGAGTAATATATATCTTGGTTGACAACAGATTCCCTCAAAGTTACCTGACGCATGCATGCATGCGTCACCACTGGTGTATGTGAACTGGCCATCATATTCCCGCTCCTAATATAAGAAGCACCTCCGGGGGATTGCGGCTATTTCAGTCATGTACACCGCCAAATTCATCGCTGGCGTCACCGCCAAAGTGCAAGTTGACGTTTCCGACAATACCATATTTCTGCTGGAGAGAAGTTCCGCCTTGAGTTCTGTACTAATACTTTCTTTCTCTCTCAGTTCTCTTCATCTTCTTCGTGCTCCTCTAAGGTTTGCGACAGAGTGATCATTTGCTTCTAGAGAGCTCGTACCGAGTTGTATTCTGAAGGTTTTTCAGACGTAGCAGGTACGTTTGGAACCAGTGGATTATTAGTCAATGAGCGTACTGATCTGAAAAGAAGAGCTAGCTCCGAGAAGTATCACTTTGAAAACATGTACTGTCGGTAGGAGTTTGTCAAATCCAAAGTCATTTTGAAGAATGTGCACTTACTGCGAGATATTCTCAGGGTTTTGATGTTTGCAGGCCTTTAGATCGTGATGCTGTTGTTCATCTATATATGTAACAGCTCTAGTTGGTGCATGTCTTTCCAGCCAGGTATCTAGCTGTAGCAAAAAGGAGAAATGGGAGGAACAGTGAACTGGAGATACGACTCTCTGCCAAATGTAACACTCTACATGTCCGGTGGCCTCGCAGAAAACGAAGTCGATGACGGTAAAAATTACACTGCAACATGCTGCTCCCTGTACTCATTCTCCGCATTCAATTCTTCCACATGCTGTCAATGAACACCTAGACGAGTTCCTAGATAATCTCATTGTCGATTCCATCACATCGACTGACGATGATCATTCCTGTGCTTGCTAAGACGATACGAAGAGAAGCCATTTCGACCAGGAGTTTAACTGGCGCATCGACGAAGACAGTGATGAGTTCATCATTCGAATCAAAAGGACACCAGAATTCGCTGCAAAGAATGGCCACACTAACGTGTAAGAATCCTGTCGATCGATCATGTTCGAATTTTCATCGCATTGTGGTAAATTAGGTCACAACGTACATCGCTTCTTACTTTCGTGATCCACAGAGCTCTGCGAATTGAAGGAGGCATTTCGGAAAACCCAGATGGCAGCGTGAAATTCGACGGTGGCGTTGGAAGTGGAGAATCTGCAAATGGGGTCAGCACGTTTGGATTCTCCTTCAAAATTTCGCATGAAACATCCAGTTCGAAAGAAGTGGAGGAAGAAGAAGAAGAGCCGGAGGAAGAGCCCGAGGAGAAAGAGGTGGCGTTCTTCGATCACTCGCAACACAAACTTCACCTGGCCTCGGAGTTTTTCTACAAGGATATGCCCAGGGCGAGTTGCGATGCGTGCATGGAGCCGATCCAAAGAGCGAAGTGGGTGTACCGATGCCCTGACGCCGCATGCGATTACTGCGTCCACGCTGCGTGTGCGCAGTTCCCACGGACGATCCGCCACCCGAGCCACCCGAAACACACCCTCAAGCTCCTCAAGCTCGATCTACACGCAGCAGGGGTTATATGTGACGTGTGCAAGGGCGCCATCCCCCATGGCATGCGCTATCAGTGCGCAATGTGCAACTTCGATGCGCATCCGGTGTGTCCTGCGGAAGAAGATCAGAAAGAAGATCGTGAAGAGGGTCAGGAGTGGGATGCTTCGAAGCACCTCGGCATGACACCCGAGCAGTATCTGGCACACCTTCAACAAGTACAGCAACTGCAGGCGCGCTCGCAGGCAATACAACTTGAGTCGGCTCGACGGAGCGCTGCCATGATGGCTAATGCTGGCCAAGCAATGCTTGATTTAACTGGTGGCTACACATATACTGTAGGTGGTGACATGTTGTACTCGCTGATTTCTAGATTACAACGTCCAAGTTGCAGAACGAGTAGTAACCTCACAGATTAGGTGAAGTATGTCATTTTGTGTCTCTTTCATTGCTCCTTGAGTCTACAAATCTACGAATTTGTTCCATGTTTCGTGAATCAGTCGCAAAGGCAAATGCCCTTGCAATTGTTCTTCGTTTCGATGAAAAGTGCGATTTCTTCAAACTGGGGTGAAAGGAATGTAAACTCGATGATATCACTGGATGATATTCTAGTTGACAAAGGTGAAACCTTCTTGTTAAATTCACTTGTGTAACAGCAAACCAAGTGCACCGGATTAAAGTTACTCTTCTTCTACAGTAAATAGATTGAAGAAACTATACCAGATTGAGGATGCACCACCACGGCATCTGACAGGTATAGAAGTACAATTTGAGCCACGTGATGGGGGACGTGGGGCGGGGATTATGGCTATTTCCGTCACCTAGACCGCCGAATTCGTCGCTGGCGCTCTCTGCGTCACCCCAATTGCAAGTTGACCTTACCGACAATACCATATTTCCGCTCCAGGGAGTTCGCCGTGAGTACTGTACTAAGATACTAAGAGCATCCGCACCCATGCACGCTAAAGCTGACTCCTTAAAATTATTCATCTACATTTGAAGAGCAGTTGAACTTGCACTCCCCCATGGCCCCACCCTCAAATGCCCCTCAAACACCAAAAGTGCACATCAAATAGTCAATGAACCAATCACAAGCAAAATGTGAGGTATAGTCAACTAAATTTAAATTTGAAGGGCCATTTCTTAACACGCTAGGATTGAGGGTCAAGAGGCATTTTTGAAGGATCCTTAGCAATTTTCATTTAGTTATTGCATGTGTCAAATTGTTTGAGGGCATAGGTACAAATGCCTCGGGGAGTGCACTTAAAGTTAAGACTAGGAATCACGTGAGTGCGTACTTTTGACCCCCCTATGTATGTACTAAACAATCATCTAAAAATTGTAAAAAAAATACTAAGTTGTTAAACACAATCTAAAGTTCTTGTTATATAAATTTCAAAAAATAATCACTTGTAAATATTTTTAAATTTATTTTTGAAGCAAAAAACAACACATTTTAGTTCAAACTTCTATCATTTTTTATAATAAGATTTAAAAAACTTTTGGTCCTGAAATTCCAGTGATGACGAAAGTCGGAGCTGGTTTAGCATGCATTGGATGGTAGGTTCGTCGTCATGACAATTCCGTTTCGTCACCAAGACGGTTCCATTTCGTCTCGTCACCAAGACTGTTTCAGACTGTTTAGAGGACCGTTCCAAGGTGCCCTGGCTCGTTCATCGCAATTCAGGTGACCGTTCCGGTTCATCGCAGTTGGACGTTTCGGCGTTTGAGTGTTTCGACGTTTGAGCATCGGGCGTTTGAGCGTTTCGGCGCGCGATGATGGTTTGTGTTGAAAACCTCTCTTTCTTTGTAGGTGGCCAAGATATCTGCTGTTTCTGTTTCAAACTTTGAGACTACGATCGGTTATCGTGTTTCGATCTCTCTGATTTTCGTTGTTTCCGTCTCTGCGATTTTCGTGTTTCCGTCTCTGTGATTTTTCGTGTATCTCGCCGTATTCATCGCAGTCGAGACCTCAAGCGGACCAGCTCCATTTAACAACACTCCAACTGTTTTTGGTTCTCACCCCTGTGCAAGTCGCCCGATGCACCACCGCCGCATTCGAGCTTGCCTTCATGATGCGTGAGTTGGGCAATGCCGCTCACTGTAGAATCTTGCGTAATTTGCTCTTTCTTAATTCCAACCTATGGAATTCGTGGTGCGGTAGCCCAATTTGATGTGGTGAAAGCCACGGGTCTACTTCCTACTCAAGACACGATGGAAATGCCGATTGTACAGGAAGTGCCTCCGGAGGGTAAGCTTCTAATTGTAGCATTAGTACGAATTTAAATTGTGGAGAAGGATTAGAGCCGAACGATGATTGATGAGCCTATCAGTCTGGACATTCATTTTAGGGTTTCCTTTTTTCCTTTTTAGGGTTTTTCGTTGAATCTCCCTTCCGTTTTATCGGCCTTCACAGTGTGCAATAGTCTAACACACCAGGTCGATGATCTATGTGCCAGCAATGAGTGCAATTGCTGGTTCTACAAAACTCTTTCATCAGAGTTGGGGAGTTGGACCCATTGTCTGAGGCAGGGTGGGGCAAGGTGGAGCCAGGGCGAAGCTATTGAAGCTCTGGAGATGGCGATGGAAGGCGAGATTCTTTCGGCAAGATTAGGGTAAGCAAGCAAGTGAAGCAATCAAGTGATTTTCCTTGTTTTTCTTTGTACAAAACCTCCACAAAGGGGTCAGGGAAAAAACAAGAGATCAATCCAGGTTACAAGTGAGACTGTGCAGCAAGAAACTATGTTTTTTGGTACTGTAGATTCTGTCAAACAGATTTACAACTTGAATGTGTTGTTACCTTTCAATCCTCATTGATTAGGGTTTAGGGTTGTCGTCATGCACTAATGCTCCGGAAATTGGGCCCAGTGTATTTCGAGTGACGCATAACAGTGACAGAATATGTAAACTAAGTGGTAAAATTTTCATATGTAAGGCAATCGAGGCTGTGTGCACAGATGCCTTACATTCGTGAAACCACTTGATGGAGTGGTTTACCCTACAACATTCAATTTCCTTTGATTGAAGGACAGGGATGTTTCCAATCTTGGAAGTAGACAAGGTTTTCGTTCCTACTTTTCAAAGGCTGTGAATTCATGCAAGTGGGAACAATGCTTGCAACTCTCTTGGCTTCACTTTGGCGAAGGAGAACATTGTACTGAGGTGGCTGAAGCTTGGCGTGGATGTTGCTGTTGCTGCAAATGGTGTGATCTGTCTCAACTACTTCGCAAGTCTCCAAGGCATATTGTCTATGCCTCCAACCATCTGTTGCAACAACAAATTGATTCTCAACGGAGAGTATTGTGTCGAGACTATTTGATGGCAGCTGTTGGTGTGAACAAGAAGAAATCGATCATGATACCAAAGATCCTGCACTGGTATGCCCGAGACTTCTCACACGATGCCGAGTCTTTAATTGAGTGGATTGCTGCCAAACTCCCACAGGAGAAGCAAGCCGCATTTGATGAATGCACGAAGAAGCAATCTCGCAAGTCTGGGAAGGGCATCCAACATCGTATGTCTGTGCAGCCCTAAGATTGGGCTTTCCGTTACCTCTATGATCCAATGCTCTTGTAATCTCTCTCTGCAGTAAGCTTTTCCATGATAATGTAGATACACGATCAATCCAAGCCTCCTCTGCCCCCACGAACAATTCATCAATTCATCTATTCTTTCATTCATTCAATAAGGTATGCCTTATCCTAGAAAGGGGTTTGAGGTTGCAGAATTTTACCTATGGGTGGTCAGTAATCTGTTGTACATATTTTCTTTTGTGTTTACCTTCTTTCTAGACATGATTTATATAGTTGATAAGCTTAATATCATTGTAGTGGTTGGCGATTCTTCGCTACCTGATTACAAGAGCAGAATCAGTATTTTCTACTTAAATGTGGTTGTATGGGCTTTGAGACCTACGTCACTGATTAATGGAAACCATTGGATACTTACTCTCATACAACCAAATAATATACATTACCAAGCCATAATATGTTATTCCAAAAAACTTCAAAATTGTTTGTTACCACATGACATAAATCAAAAACTCCAACAACTCATGCCTTCTATAACATTCCACTATGAATATGCAAACGTTTTGCAACAACCAAACAATTCATCATGTGGAGTGTTTGCATTAGCATATGCAAGTGATATTGCATATAAAATATATCTTGAAACATCAATATACAATATTTCTAATATGAGACAACATCTAAGAGACTGCATCACACAATCAAAAATAATACCATTTCCAAAACAAAATATAATGGATTAATATATACTAATATCACTTGCACAATATATATAAACTATCTTTGAATAAAAAATATACTTATCTACACAAACATATACATACCACTATTATATGTATTATATAATATCATTTATACCAATTTCTTCCTATATATGTCCCAATGTATCATAAGATATCAATCGTCACTGGTAATGCGAAGAGCAGCGAAGCCCTAGTTATACCAAATGATAGGTATATACATAATGATTTAGTACCTAAAAAATCTTATTTTAAAAACTATTTTAAGGCCAAGTATTGTAGGGGGTATGCTATTAAAACGCACTCACGTGTATTCCTAATCTTAACTTTAAATGCACTCCCCGGGACAAATGCTTTAAGAGCATCTCCACTAGGGTCTCTAAACAAGCACGCCACAATAAAATTATATTTTGCTAAAAATGGAACTTAAAAGTTAAATTAAGAGTATTAAAATCACATTTGAAAACTAAATATAATAAACGCAAAAATCTTGATTTGGACATTGGATGACCAAAATACACCCCATTAAAAGCTCCATTAAAAGGACTTTGAGAGGGCTTTTTGAGAGGGCTCTTCACATGTAGTCTAAAATGGGAAAATTCACTAGTAAGGCATGCTTCATGATGTCATCATCCAGTCAGATGTATGAGAAGCAGGTCACTCCTCGGATGTGCCCAAGTCATATCACTGCCCACGATAGAAGCCTAAAAAGAGGCAACTAGTTAACCCCCAACTGCCTAAGCGTCCATTTTTTGGACGATGTACAGATTTCATCCATAATTTCTCATCTGTCATGCACTTTTAGTAGTGTGGAATTTTTATTGTAGATTCTATGGGAAGTTAGCTTTATGCATATATGATTAGATTAGAAAGGGGATGATTTGTGAAATTTTTATGCCTCATTTCATGTTGTACTGATTCACCCAAAATTTTGAAGATTTCAGTGTAAAAGTGCTCTAAAACAGTCAACTCATAAAATTAAGCAACCAAAATATCTCCAAAAATCACTACACTTAGAGTATTACATTTCAACCAATCACAACAAATTTCATTTGCAGATTGTCAGTATCTTATTCGTAATTGAATTACAAAATAATCTTGAATTTCACGTTTCAAATTTTATACAAAATTATTGGTAATAGCAATCATAGATCTAACCATATGGATAGAATCTAAAATTCATAATGTACAGATTTTATTCATATATCAAGTTCAAAATATCCCTCTAAGTTGCATTTTATAATACATCTTTGCAAAACTGCCGAATTTGGAGAGGGCTCTAGGCATTTAGGGGTTAACACAGATCCGGTGAACCCTGTGGTTTTATTGAGAAACCCCAATTTACAGTACCTGGCGCTTCTCACCGTCAATGTTCTTAACAAGTCCGAGCATCAAGATCTTTATGTTATTGAGCAGCCACTACACGTGTAGAGCCGCCACTACAAGCAGAGGCGTCGTTTCTCACTCTGTAGGATCTTGTTCATTGTGGTTTTTCACTGTACACGCTTGTCTTACCATAGGGAGATAAAAATAGATTCCCATATGAAGGCGAACGAATTTCCCACAATTATAACTTTCCCAGATCAAAAACATACTACAATCATTCCAAGAAAGTTACAATTGTGGGAATTTTGTCCCACTTCCCATATGAAATCCCATGTGGGAATGCCTTTATCTCTCCCTGTGTACCTGACAAATCACTCACCAAGTGCAACCAAAAATTGGTGAGTGCGAAGTGGCACCGTTTGACTCACAGAAGGAGTCAAAAGCGACGCCTTCTCCTTGTAGTGTGTGGAGTCGGACTGTTGTGTATGTGTCGCGCTCACGTTCGAACCGCCGGTGATATTGAGGTCGGAGGTATAGCTCAGTGGTAGAGCGGTCCGAGTGTAGTGGTTATCAGATCTCCAAAGCAGGAGTGGTAAGTAGGGAAGGACCCCCGACGTTCTTGGAGCTCCAAGAAGCCGGCTATGGCGCTCGGCTAGTTCTCGACTAGTTTTTGCGTCTTTAGTACCGTTTTCGCAAGAGTTCCTTTCTTTAATCCTTCTCTCCCACAGTTTTCGCAGTCAGAAAAGAGTTTTTAGTTTTTAGGACTACTTTCTCGCGAGTTTAGCTGAGTTCTTTGACTTTGTCGTTATGGCGGATATTACTTGTACGAGGGAAGCAGACGCAGAGATGTTAGAGGTACAGCACGACTCACGGACCCCTGCACAGGTCCCCACAGTAGAAGGACATCCAACGGCTAGCTGTACGAGTCTTCCGCCACGCTTAGTTACTGACACAGTGAACCTTATGAACCCTGACCGGACGCCAGCGCCTCTTTGTGACAAACCCGTCACAGATGCAGCATTGTCAAATTGCGAAGACGATCCATACCTACTACATTTTTCAGCTGAGGAGCTTGATCTTTTTACAAACCAACGTCTGCACGCGGAAGAAACGACCGTCATCGGCTTTCTTCCCGTCAAGAGCCCGGGCCACCTTCTTCTTAATGATTGGTGTAAGTCCTTCTTCCATCGCACTTTCAATACGTGTTCGTTGCTTGGCAATGGATACTTTGAAGCGAACTTTTCTTCCAAAGAAGGTGTACGTCACACCCTCTCCAACGTCTTTACCTACGACGGTAAAGAAGTCCTGTTTTCGATTTGGAGTCCGCTATTCTCCCCAGATGACCCTCAGTCTTTGAACTTACTCGAATACCCTGTTTGGGTCCAATTTCTTGGACTCAATCAGTGCTTCAGAAACGAAAAATGTCTCAGGGTCCTAGCCAGCAAGTTAGGCAAAGTTCTTTTTGTTGAAGATTCCTCTTCCTATGCTAACAAAGCAGCGGGTCCAAGAGTCAAGGTTGTAGTCCCGGATTACACCTGCGTTCAAGAAAAGATAAGGATACCAGGCCTGTCCCCTGGTACCTTCTTAGAACATAAAGTTCTTGTTACCGGTCACCCAGGCATGTGCGCAAAGTATAGGGAAGTCGGCCACAGTCATAAAGATTGTCCTCTCCTTTCAAAAACGGCCGATCCAGTGGACCAGGATGATATTACTCCTCCTGTGCGCACTCACCCACAGAAGCCGGTCGATAGAAATCACACTCCTAACCGTAGGAGAGGTAGACAACCGATATCAAAAAACTCCGACAAGGCTCAAATGCCACGGAGCCAAGGACGATCAGAACCCACACCCCCCGGTAGAAACTCTCAATCTCAGCGTCCAGTTACCAATAACTCATGCAAAGGGGAATACCGTTGGGTTCCCCACCCTCAAGCTCAGGAGATTCAGAGAGAAAATGCTCCACCGGCTAATACTCTAAACCCTCTTGACCCGCCCGTCATTTCCAAAAACCAGACTAAAGACAACCCACCACTGGCTACGTTCCCCTCCACTTCTCAGTTATCCCAACGTAGTGACCCAAGAAATCTCTCTAGAAGTGGAGGAACTAACTCTCAGTTGGGAAAAGGAAAACAACAGGATGTTGTCCCTTCCACTATTGGTCTCACCTCCATTGAGGCTCCTCCAGAGTTTCCCCAACCGGACATTGAACCTATGCTAGCTGATGTCGCCAAATCTATAGAGAAAAGAGGAACACCGCTAGTTACTCCTCCGACTTCGCCAAAGGGGAGCGACACAGTCCCCCTACCATCGCAGGGCCTCATTTCGCCATTACCAGCTCCTTGCTTCGTGTTTGGCTCCCTGCACCCTAACACAGGATCCAAAACTCCTGTTAAGCCATCAGAGAAAGGCAAACAACCTCTGATACATGGAACTCCCCTCAGTCCAAAGACGAATGCTAACTTACTTAACGATACATCCTCACCTGATAGTTCTTTTGGGCAGACCCCTGTTTCTCCTGAGGAACAGGAATTCCAGTTACTCTGGAAAACTAAGGCAGGGTCCAAAGATGATAGCATTAGACAGAGGCCTAAGGCAAAACCGCAGGAGGTATACGTTGCTACTAAACGTGGCCATCGTACCTCGGCAATCCCAGAGCCATTCTGGATTGCAGCTGGATTCCACCCCTTGCTTCAAACGAAGATCAAAAGATGTCGTATATTCCCGATCCTGATTTGTCCGTCAATGGATAAAACGGACAAAACCAAAATCAGAGCCTTGGCAGAACAGATCGGTCAAGTTAGGAATCCAATTACTTATAGACAAGTCACGGTTCTTGAAGGACAGACCGAATGGTCAGCCACGGAAGCCAGGATGCACCTGGTCAATGAGACCGCCCTAGCGCTTCGCAAGGTGGTTGTCAACAAGCATAATTTACATAATCCAATGAGGAGTTGGGACGATGCTTGTTGGTTCTTTAGATGGGTGGAGACACCCAACAGCACATCTCATTGTGTCTGTTTGGCCGTGATCCCTGTGATTCCAAGCGAACTTCCACTACAGCGCCCAGCGCTACATATTTGGATGCCCCTCTCCCCCCACTTTCGTTCACTTTTCCTTTCCTAGGGTGTGAGGGAGAAGATAGTTCATATTCGTTCCACAACGATTGATGAATTAAAGGGGCTATTAGGCAACACTCTTCTTGAGGAGGAGCCTTCCCCCCCTAAACCGGTGCTTAAGAAGCAGAGGCAAGTCCAAGCCATGGGCATACTAGAGCTTGGTGAGAGTGACCATGAATCTGACGAAGAGGTGGGGCAATCCCAGCTCAACTCCATCTCACGATTCGTACCAGAATGACAGTATCTACACTGTCATTAGCGACCCTCAACGTCCGTAGCTTGGGACAGGGGATACAAGGCATCCGGAAGCGATGCGAAATCAGAAACTTCTTCTGCAAGGCAGAACCTCAACCAGATTTGCTTCTTTTTCAAGAGCATCATATGAGTCTAGAAGATTGCTTGGAACTGACTCATCAACTACAATTCAAGGGCGGAGCCAGCTTTTGGAACAATGCCCTCTACAGCGCAGCAGGAGACAAATTCACTGCAGGCACAGGAATTTCCATATCACAAATTCTAGCATCCAGGGTTCTTGACAGTGGAGTACTCATTGAAGGGAGAACTCAGTTTCTCATTCTCGATATCAATGGCTCAAGCATAGGAGTACTCAATATTTATGGCCCGAATGACACGGGGAGAAGGGCTCAGTTTTGGAGCGCTCTTGCAGATATAGACTATCCTGAAGCTGATTGGATACTATGTGGCGACTTCAATATGACGGAGTTAGGTGAAGACAGAAGCCAGGGGTTCCATGCCAAGAATATGGGAACTCGTGAACAGGGGACATGGTCCAGGCTCCTAATGAGACTAGGAGTTCAAGACAGCTTCTACTGCAATGAGTACCGCAGAATTGGCACCAAGCGCTTCACTTGGTCCAGAGAACGCCCAACACCCTGTTGGTCAAGAATCGATAGATTCTATATCTCTCCGAATCTGCAAGCCAGGAGTGGGAAACACGGCATCTGGCCCACCCTGCGACACATCTCTGATCACGCAACAGCTTTTCTGCAGATTCCCTTCTCTTTCAAAAAGAGACACAAGCATCCAACCTTCAACAGGATGCTCATACAAGACATCACAACACAAGATAGATTTTCAGACGCATGGCAAAATGCAATGGCCTGGCCAGAACATCTCACTAAGGGGCAGAGAATAGTGACAGCGCTGGAACACATTCGGAAACTCAGCGAATTCATCTCCCAAGACAACAGGAAGAAAACCAAACAACTGTACAGGGAACAGTTTCGCGAGGTAGAAGAAGCAGAGACTAAGCTACAGGAGGACTGGTCTAATCTTGATGCTTGGGAACAACTAAACGCTGCTCAGGCAAAACTTGAACAGCAGAGAATGGATAAGCTTGAGAAGACAAAGAACGATATAGCTGCCAAGTGGGTGAACGTTGGCGATCGATGTTCCTGTGAATTCTTTGAATTCCACAAAGACAGAAAGCAAAGATCCAATATTACTGAGCTCATAGATGGAGGCAGATCTTTGACGTCAGAACATGACATAGCGGAGTATGTCCTCCGATATTATCAGGCTCTTTACACCAACGATGAAGCGGTGGAGAACAATGTCGTTGGACGAGCCCAGTGTCTAAAGAGCGTCCCCAGAATTATCACAGATGCACAGAACGCTCGCCTCACCCTAGCATTCAAAAATAGGGAAGTTAAGACGGCAGTTCAAGACCTCCCGAAGCACAAGGCAGCGGGAACAGACACAATTCCCAACGAGCTCATCTACGAGCTTTGGGACACTATGGGCCAGGACTACACGGACTTCCTCACAGAGTCCTTTCAGAGCGGTCATCTTCACCCTGCGCTCAATGACGGGGTTATCTCCATGATTCCGAAAGGAGGTACGATGTCTCTTATCCGTAATTTTAGGCCGATTACTGTCCTAAATTCGTCTTACAAAATAGCGGCCAAAGCACTGGCTAACAGGCTACAGCCAATTCTTCCTCTCACGATCAGACCCACCTAAACCGCTTTTGTCAAGGATCGATACATCCTTGACAACGTCCTTCTTGCATATGAATCTATTGAATATGCTAAAGAAAGTGGTCAAAATCTAGTAATCCTTCTACTTGATTTTGAAAAAGCATATGATAGAGTCAACTGGACTTTCTTAGAAGAGACTATGAGGAAGATGGGTTTTTCAGAAAACTGGCTACAGTGGACGCGTACCTTGTACAGGGATGCCACAGCTTCGATAGTTGTAAACGGGAAGAAAACCAGAAAATTCTCCCTTGAAAGGTCGGTGAGGCAGGGCTGCCCCTTGGCCCCGTACCTTTATCTCTTTATTTCTGATGTACTTAGCTACATGATAGCTGACCCTGATTATGGTATAGAAGGACTACTTCTCCCAGATGGTTCTACAGTCAGGGATCAGTGTTTTGCTGATGATACAACCCTCTATCTAAAAGGGACACCTGATAACTTAGACAGGATATTTAGAGTCTTAGAACTCTTTTGCTCAGCTTCTGGGGCTAGACTTAATTGGGAAAAAAGCCGCGCGATTTGGGCCTCTAATACCACTAGGTCCTGGACGTGGGGTGAAGAGAGAGGCTTAATCTGGCTTGAGAATACGGAGGTAACCCGTTACCTCGGTTTCCCCTTCGGTAATGACATTTCCCAGAAGGACAAGGACGCAAAAGTTTTGCATCAGATTCGTTCTAAGCTCACAGTTTGGAACGATCGAAGGCTCTCCCTAGCAGCACGGGGAGATTAGAACTATCATACGGAACTTCATCTGGAGTGGATCACCGGATAAGAACGCCAGAACCAAGGTGGCGTGGGACACAGCAGTTATTCCAACAATCAAAGGCGGCCTAAAGATTTTCGACCCATTCTCACAGACGCGTGCACTACTCGCAAAGATGGTGGTCAGGGCGCTTGCTCCGGGTCCCGAACCCTGGAAGACCCTTATTCAGCACAGGATCTCCAAGCTACAACTGCGCAGTGATGGTGACTGGGGGGAAAGCGCACACTGGCTGTGTGTAGCTCAGAAAGTGAAGCCAGAAGGGTCCATGCTATGGAGAGCTATTTGGAGTGCCTGGCAATCAGTACTGTCAGGGATCAAGAAAGACAGAGCTGCTACACATGCCGAGCACCTCCGCCAACCACTATTCTTCAACAACGAAATCCTGTCTCAATCAGGCCTTGCCTTTGGGTTAGAGGACAACACCAAGTACCTGAATTGGAGTAGAAAGGCATTAATTTTGTTAGAGATCTGTGGATCGACCAGAGCAACCAGTTCGAAAGGATTGAGGAGCTCCTTAAAATCACTCACTCTAGAAACATTGTTCCATTACGGAACGATCTCATTAGGGCCATCCCATGGGACCTAACTGCCAAACACCAACCCAAAGCAGGGGATTGGATGATTTTAGACGAGCCTCAATACTTATTGCTCGAACCAGAATTCTACCATCTGTGCGAGTGGAATGGGAGTCACTGGACTGCTATAGTCTACACCCATGTGGATGATACTGAACAACTCATTCAACGTAGCCTGGAACCGGAACAGGTCCCAAACTGGAAGATCACAGAGGCCAGAGTAGTGGAAAAGAACGAATCAGGCCAGATAACAGGGTTTAACCCTACGGAAGCTACTGAGGGCTGGTCCATTTGGGCCTACAAATCAGGGAAGCTACATTCCCTCGATTTCGACCCAAAGGAATGGACCTGGAAGAGGCAAGGGGCAATTAAACAAGGTCATTTCTTTCAGTACTCTACTAAGAGAGGATACAAGATTAACCTGCAAAAGCAAATCAAGCAATTGGGTTATGACAAGTGGATGGAGCAGTCTGGCTACTCTATCTCTCAGCGTAAAAGTTTCTTTACACGTCTTTGGCATCAATGGATGCCAAGGAAGATCTCATGCATGGTATGGCTTACCATTGCTGAAGGTCTCCCAGTGGGAGCATGGCGTGTTAGGCTACAACAGGATGGCTTATGTAAACTATGTGGCTTGTTCGAAACTGCTGAACATGCGTTGTACTCCTGTGAGGGAGCACGACCTGCCTGGGAGAGACTTCGCGTGCTAAGGACCAAAGCCTCTCTCCCTCCTGCCCTCAACGATTGGGATCTCATTCTATATGGAGAAATAGGTGCTCCAGATCGTTCTAGAGGGAGAACAACGACTGAAGATACACTTTGGGATGCTAGTTCCACCAAGTGTAAGATTTCAAAACAAACACCTTGGAACATTATTAGATACTCTTTACTGTGGACTATTTGGTGTCAAAAGGTAGAGCATGACCTTAGAAATGGTACCTTCCATATAGGCGTCGCTCTTTACAAAGCCTGGCAGATAACCGTTCAGGTGGGTATGGCGGCCTGGAGAGAGCTTCAACGCTTCAAGAAAAAACGAAACACGGCCAAGCATGCAGAAATGGAGGCTGTCTTCATGGAGATTTGGTCTCAACGCAATCTCTTTTGTTCAGGTACCACTACACCGTACTAGAAACCCTCTCTTCATCCGGAATTTCTCACTAGGGAGTTTGCAAACAAGTTTCATTCCACCAGGATCTCTCAACCATCGCCCTCAGCATCTACAGCTCAATCCTCAGGGGATTCTGAGCAGGGGGATCCGATGTTCTCAGCTCCGTTCCCTCAAGAGATCCAGCAGCTGGCAAACAACCATGCGGACGACATCCTCCAGGACATAGTTAGAAGACTACAGTTGGAGGTTCTTCAAGGCGATTCCCAGGAAGACGCCTCAGCTTCACTTACAGCTCCTCTAGGTACTGCTGTCCCGCTTGATGAAGAAGACGACTCATCTGACAGGGACGACCTTAGCCTCCCCGTTGACCTGCAGTCCCCTACCGCTCTACGCGCGCAAGCACGCTTTTGGACGTCCCAGTAGCGGCTCAAGGCCTTCTGCCTTCTCTGTCTGTTTTTGCCTTGCAGCTCAGACCCCGGAGCTTCTCCGACCCCGAATGACGCGGCCTACGCTCTTCTTCGGTTTCTGCCTCCCAGGCCCCTGCGGACGAGTGCTCTCCTTGTCGCTGCGCTCCGGGCCTCTGCCTGGTGCTCTCCCTCCCTAGTTGTGCAGACTAGTTTTAGGGTTAGGCTGTTTTTCAGTCTTGGGGGTCCCCTCCCCTTGCCTCCCTTCTCTGGTAGGTTCCCTTTGTTAGGGTTAGTGTGCTGGCCGCTTTGGTTGGCCCTGTCACCTTCTGATGTGACCACGTGTCCTTTCCGGATGCGAGTTGTATTCTTTTCCTTCCTTTAAGCCGAACTGGCATTTCAAAGCTCAGTGGTAGAGCAATCGGCTGCAGTCCGATAGGTCATCGGTTCAACCCCTATTGCCTCCTTACATAATACTCATGCATATCTTTTGTGCATTGTTCGATCGATCTCCGAAGGGGTCCAGGACTCCAGGAGTCGTCGGCAGGTTTTGAGAATATTCTTTGATCGTAAAGATTTCCTTGGCGTTCTCACATGGAAGAGGAAAACGATATACAATACTAGTTTCTTTCTTTTCATTGTCTCTGGAACTCGATGAAGAACTTTTCTTCCTGATCAGCCTGTACATTTTCTGACAACAAGTGAAAGTTGGCTTCAAAAAGTGAGATCAAGTTACTCAGCTTTAAGATTTTCAGCGCTTGCTTCAATGAAGATCGAGAATTGCGATGGAAGTTCACAATTCTGCTTTACTGTGGCCACCTTCGCATCCTACAGCTAGTACAATTCTCACTAGACACAAAGATTACAATCTGACTGTTCCTGACTCTTGTAGTTTGCAATATTTTTTAAATTTGATTTGCAATCTTTCTTAACTCCTCGTATCGAAATTGCATTTTTCTCAATGAAAGCAGCGAATTTCCAGTGTTGTTGAAATTTGCAAGACTAGCTAAAACCCAGCTTATTCCAATTTAATATCACTGACTTATTCCAATTTAATAGCCAAAAGAAACAACCTCCTATCGATCGTTTATTAGAGGGAGCAGGATACTCGAAATACGAAAGGAAGAGATTTGTCAAATTATGACATCCCTGGATGGAGAGGAAGATTGCTTCGATGATTTGGTTGACAGCGTCAGGCGGTCTACCCCTTGCTGCATAGCGATTAGAGAAGAAAACCAGCATTTAGTGATTAGTGATTGGAATTTGCAACTTGTGCAATACACATAACATTCAGTAGCCTTCCAAGAGGGTGCCTTTTGATTTCATTCGCGTTTATATATGGAGTGACCAGTGATTTGTAATTGAATGGACTATTGAATTAGATAAACAATTACAAAACACTGTTGAATTGTAATTGAGTGAGTGATTTTGATTACTATTCACCATGGTTGATTGTTATGCAGGAGAATTGGAAACTTCAGAGCATACTTTTATGAAATGCCTATCGATCGGTTGTAGAATCTTGGGAAAGATTTTTTTTAAGGGCCTTAGTCTTGATGCCACATAGGCCTCATTCTTGGTTTGAGATTCTTACAGGTCTAGATCCCCCGGTGGGACCGAATCCTTATAGACAGATCGCTTTGGAGGCAAATGATTCTCAACCAGGAAGGACTGAGTCAAAAGAAACTCGCTGGGATATACTCAGAGTTTATTTAATTTGGATTATATGGTGCCAAAAATGTGGTCATGATTTAAGGAGAACAGATTTTCACATAGGTTTTGCTTTTTTTTTTTTAGAGCTTGGCCATTAACGATTCAAGCCGGTATGGGTGCGTGGAAAGAATTATAGACATATGAAAGAAGTCCATCTAACCTCCCTTTTTGCTCTACTTTTAACCTCTTTCTTGAACTATACTTGGGTTGAATAGTGTCGTGTCATAGATTGTCCCCTTGTGGGCCATGGGTTTGGAGCTTTGGTGGAAAGTATGGGAGTCATTGCGAGGTGTGGAGAATAATGACAGTGGCTTGCTTCAGATTGTCTCCCAACTCATCATAGACTAGTTTTTGGTCTATTTATATTTCAATATAAGTTCAAGAGGTATTTAACACGAGTTTGCTAAAACTTTCCTCTTTGGGCTGACTTTTCGGTTAACTCAATTGCTAGAGATGTTGAAATTGAAGACAATTAATTGGAGAATCTTCCAGAAAGAATCTCCAGTGACAGTGAAGAGGAGGCTATTCCCGATGATGAGTCTGACTCATCGTCATCTACAGATTTGGATCTTCCTGCGGAACTACAAAGCCCCTCAGAACTTTGCTTACAAGCAAGATTTTGGACTGCAATTGAAGGACATTCCCTTAAATTTTCTCCATGACTCATATGAGTCTTCAGCTGATTGGTTATTTTGTTTCTCATCAGATCTTTCTTTTCTGAAACGTAGTTTACAAATTCTTTGTAGATATTTCTCCTTCACTCTATTCATTTTGAGTGAAGTGATTGGTAGTCTATCTTCCTAGGTAGTTTTCTTTGGAGTTACCCGCTCCTGCAACTGTGAGTTTGTGGGCTTTTTAAATTTGAGACCTTCTTGTACACTATCTTACCAGTTTGCAATCAACTTTTTCATTGCGAAGTGTGGACATACCATTGTTGACATTCCCTTGTGTTTGTGTTTAATTTCGACTTTCCAACGAGCCCACTGCTGCTGCCCTGGCTTCACTAGTAGCAGACTTGTCGTTTTTCATTCCCAACTGTGGGAACAGTGAATAGTGGCTAAATATTATACTTATATTTCTGTTTTCTTGTGACCAAAACCACTCACCAGCACTAACACAACCCATGTGCTTGGAGCGGTTTCATTCCTTTTTCATTTGAAAAACGACACATTTCCTACTAGTGCTTATAATGGGTGTGCCTTACAGTACTGTACAATCATCGTCGTCAACCCGTCAGTGAGAAGATCGAAGGTGATTTTAGAATTTTTTTGACCTTGGAGGGGGCTCCGTGGATGTGAGTTTGTTTAACGTCGACAAGAATGGTATTAAAGTCAAGGCCACATGCGGAGTCAAACAGTGAATTGGGAGGGGAGGATTTCGACATTCAGGTTTTAACAACTGGGCAATGAAGTCGAATTTTTTTTAAATTCAAAAAAATTGGTGGTGTTGACCTTGGTCTGGAGAAAAATAAGGTTATGGTGATTCTATTGAATAATGCCATGAATTGGTGTTGGCAAGCCTTCAATGACGAATCTGAAGTAGTGTCACTATTAGCAAAGGCGTTGCTTCTCATTCAGAACAATGTCAGAGTTCACTGTACACACTTGTCCTACGTGACGAATCACACTCACCGAGTCTTAAGCGCTTGGGCAGTGAGTGCAAAGTGGTGCCGTTCGACTGACCTACCGAGTGAAAGACTAGTAGCAGATTTGTCGTTTTTCATTCCCCACTTCGTAGAAACAGTGAACAGTGGCGGAATATTGTGATTATATTTTTGTCTTCTTGTGACCAAAAGCACTCACCAGCACTGACACAACCCATGTGCCAGGCGCGGTTTCATTCCTTTTTCATTTATAGTAACTGAAAAACGACACATTTCCTACTAGTGAAAAGCGACGCCTTCTCCTTGTAGTGTGTTGAATTTGAAGGACAAGTGTATTAGTGAATTGCCTTTCTGAATTGCACTTTTTGTTTGTAGATGTTCAATCCCTCTGAGAATCCAAATGATTCCATCAGATAGTCAGGAGCACATGAATCAAGTTACCTCAATGACAGCATGGACTGTGCATGGCTCCTCTTGTGATGGTTGTGATGGTTATTAGTTGTGGTGTGATGTTCAAGCTTCAAATGGTTTAGTATGTTATTAATTGATGTTTGGTACCTATTTTCTTTATATAAAATGACGTCAAGTGCAGAAATATTGAATACTCCAGTTTTATAAATAATGCACTTGTTTCCATGTGAATCAAGCTAGTCTCACTACAAGAAAATTTGGTGGGGATCAAGTAATAATCAACTAAAATCCGTTGAAGTTAAGAGGATGTCGAATTTTGGGGTGTATCCTGATTTGGTGGAAATGAAAACCAGTGGTGTCTGCGAACCAAGAGAGTTCTGTTGGTTGAGTGTTGTCACAGAACGGTGTACTCCTACGTGGCTAGCTCCTTTCGGGAGTGCTAATTTTATCCAAGTGACTTGTCCCTTGCTATCGACTAGAAATACCTTTTACCCGTTTCACACAGACGTTGATTTCAGAAGTGCGAGTGGGCACCAATTTTTCCGGGGAAATGGTGAACTGCAGTGTAGTCTCCGACTGGAATAGTCATTACTGTCGTGATGCTCGGTGGACAAGAACTCAAAATAAAGGCCGTTTTTATTTACAACTATATCACACATGCCTTGCTACATTTTCAAGTACCCTCCATTCGTTACACTCCTCATACGTCTCCCTATCCCTCTATACCTATCTACGTGCGAAAATAGTTTCCGTGCCGTCAAAAAAATAAATTCTGCAATGCTACGCAATCCGGCAATATTCCTGCACTACCTTTTCTATACTAAAGATCATCATCTACTCCTTTTTAGACTATTTTGGTAGCAGTTACAATTTGGTGCTATTACGTCATTCACAGTCTACCACTGACAACTACGCAACGTGGAAGGGACGGGGATGGTATTGTCACGAACTCAGCAACGGCAAAATTATCACAACCAACTTCCCTGTACTCCGTCCTGCGCACATAGTCGTACGATACCGGTTAGATCGGAGGAGAACAAAACATCTACACGTGAAAGGCTGCACGGATCAAAAGGATTAATCACCACATACCTTCAGTAGTTGTAAGTCGGTGAGCCTCCCATACCCAAATATCTTCCCCCGGCCACAGTTTTCCACCGCTAGGGACCCAGATTTCGGTGTTGCCGGAGTCCCGAAGGAGGGTACGCAGCTCCGCAAGCTCATTACACATAAGTTAAACAAGGACCATGTTCAGCCATGTTCAGAAAAGCGAGAAGGCTTAGCTAGTCAATATAACAAGTTCTGTCTTCAACACTGAGGGTCTCCTGTGAATAAGAGACTGTACATCAAGTTCAATGGCAATTCTGCACCCCCGGGCCGACTCATTTATTCGGAGCCACTAGCTAGTAACAAAACCTGTGTCCCAGTCGATAGAATTACAACGTATGACACACAAGCTGTTAGTCATCTTCCGATGACTCCCCCACGTCGCGGTCAAAAACTGTTGCGTTCTCATTCTCCACACCGGTAAAATAATCATCCACCTGCACTACTGTGCCTCGAGACAAGGGATCCGAAGGTTGCTCAGAAACCTCTTCTAGCATTCTTAGGCCCTCGTAATCACGGTCACGACCATTCAGAAACATAAAACCTGCACCATTATCGGTCCCTTCCGACACTACTCTCTTCCCTCTAGGTTCTGTCCTCAATATTACCTTCCATCCTGGAAGATCTCTACAGTCCGAGTAAAAAACTTGCTGAACCTGCGATGGAAAGGCAAAAGAGTCCGCTCCAAATTCTACCATTCGACTAAAGTTTGCTATACTAAACCCCCACTTATCCTTTTTTATGGTTGCTGAAGGTCCCCTATAATTAGCTTTCACCCAAGTTCCAATTAGAACTGTTTGGCGGACTGCTCCATAATCCACCTCAAGTATTTCGTCAAGGTGTCCGACATATTCTACCGCGGCAATTACTACATTACGATCACGGATTCCTAATCTACAAGGACGGGTAAAGGTCGCTGCAATTCCGGAATCACATGTTCGTAGATGAGACTCGGCACTCCGGACCCTAAAGTGGTACCCGAAAGCATACATTGAGCGATGTTTTTTACAAAACCTGGATGGAGCTCTGGAGATTGCCTCCACAGTAGGATCGATACAATGTCCGTCCTCTATCTCGCGCTCTACTGTCAATCTTATCCACTCGTGGAATGGTGGATGTTCCGCTAGATTCGGCGGGAAATTGGGCCCCCTCCGCCCCATCCTTCCCTGATGTCGACTTCGCCACATCGTCCTAGCAGATGTTCGCTCTTCAACCATTGTCTCGTACGTCCTGTATCACGCACCGTCAGCCACAGACAATAGAATTCTAAAATGCCTTTCCTATAATATGAGCAGGAGCACTGTAGACGACATATCAGAGTAGGATCACATAATGCTTATTTCGGAGAGGGGGACGATCTGACAATTCAAAGAAGCATAACATTGAGCGCAACTTTACTATAATACCGGTATTGGAAATAATGGGCATATGACGTATGATGGTGGCTGGAGAAATCAAGAAAATCCCCACAAACTCTCCTCATCAACATATCCACGTGCAAATAGAGTTATCCTAAAAGTCAAGTGGCGTTTGAACAAGATACCATGTGTTTTGCTTTAATATACTCTTACTTGTTCACTCTAAATAGTTCAAGATGTAGAAGAGCTTAGTGGCCTCTCATTATTAGGTGTGTAAGAGCTTCGTGGTCTTCAAACTCATGCATAACTAGTTTAGCTGTCAAAAAAGACGGTTGAACTAGTTGTGCATGAGTTTGAAGACCACCGAGCTCTTACACACCTAATAGTGAGAGACCACCAAACTCTTTCAAACTTCATAACTATTCACAATGAAAAAATAAGAGTACATTAAATCAAAACACATGGTATCTTGTTCAAACGCCAATTGACTTTTAGGATAACTCCAATGTATTGTTAGAGACTTCCAACATCCCAACCATTGTGTCACGCCGATCCTACACATCTCTAAAGGGTGACGTATTGCTGGCCATGTGGACTGTGCCCAAGTACCATATGGATGAACTCAAGTTTCTTACACGGCGAGGCAGCTGGACGTCAATAAGCCGAGATGCACATCCATTAATAACCGAATATGTACTACAGAAGAACATGAAATGACAGCATCCACTTATTTTAGGCAGGCGACATTCTGACCGTGAAACCTCTGGAAATGACAAATGAGCTAGGGGTTGCGGAAGAGCAAACATTTCAAGAGCACTGACATGGAAGACGGGATTACTTACAGACGGTATGGCTCCAATATGTCAACGTTGTCCAGGATGAAGCCATGAATCTGCATTTGCAATGTTCCATCCAGTTCGCGCAGCTTGCCCTTTCCCTCTAGAGCCACGTCTGTCATTGTGGGGTCCTCCTCACTGTCCCAGACTCTCTTCATGGCTGACTGGCCATCAGATAAATATTCCGAGACAAACCCGCAGGCCTCTTCAATTTCGTATCTCTTCGCCATGCAGCCCTCCGGCTTCAAATTATTTCGGACGTAAGCTTTTAGTGTCTTGAAGTATTTCTCGTACGGATACATCCACCTGACGTGAATGGGACCGCACAGGAACAATTCCTCAACCAGGTGTATGGTCAAGTGCACCATAATATCAAAAAAAGCGGGTGGTAGTTCCTTCTCCATCAAGCAGAGGGTCTCCGCACATTCCTCAAATATGGATTCGCGCTCAAGCATGTCCACAGTTTTAGCGCAGATTCTTTTGAAAAGTCTGCTGAGCCAAATAATCACCTTTGCCATGGAAGCATCACCCACGTCTCTCATGCAAACCGGAATTATGTCCTCCATGAGAACATGATAATCATGAGACTTTAAGCCCGACAGCTTACCTTTGCTAATCTTGGAGTGCAGGGAGCTACAATAATGAGTCGGAATTTTCATCTGTTTCATAGTGGACAGGAACAACTGCCTATCCTCCTTGGATAGTACGTACGGGGCGTCCGACATATAAGCGCTATTCTCTCGTCCTTGTACTCTACGCAGCCAAAGATGAGGCCGAATACCCCGCTGCTGCATATCCAAGCGAACCTTAGGGTTGTCCTTCTCTCCGAACAAAGTTTTTAGAAGATTCTCCGCGACATTTTTTTCTGTATGCATTACATCCACCAAGTGGCGGATGGGGAGTTCCTGCGCATGAAACTCAGAACGATCAGTGACAGCGCAGAAGGTGACTGGAGAATACACAACAACATTGAAATGGAACAAAGATAACGATGTCCTCGTCTAGGCACGATGATACTCTAACACACCAAGACTGTGCGTTCCCCGAATTACTAAACAGTTTTCAAAACTCCGGAAATTGTCATTACTCCGGTTACTGCACGCTTGCATTTGATCGATCGACCCGTTCATTGCAGGTGATTAATTGGGCACACATGATTTGATTTCACAAGCATCCAGTTTAATTGCTGAGGAGCTAGCTTTGAGCCGAATTGAAGGAAGTCACCGACAATGAATCTTACGACGAACTGGTAAGACACTGCCGATATATTTGCATTCTTTGACAATTCAGGTTCCACTATTACTGTGTATGTTGAATGGAAGCGCAAACTACTGTCCTGTTGATACAATCTGAATTTCTCTTTTTGCTCTAAGCAAGCAGTCTACAGTTCTGTCTGTACAGTATAGACAAACCTTTGATGCTCTCCATGACTGGTAGAATGCCACTACTGTTAGTACCGGTAGCTACTAGAGATAGAACAACTTCCGTATTCACACTACAAGGAGACGGCGTCGCTTTTCACTCGTTTGGTGAGTCAAAGAGCGCCACTTTGCTCTCACTGCCGAAGCGCTCAAGACTTGGTGAGTGCGATTTGTCACATAGAGGACAAGCGTGTACAGTGTTCGCGAGTGAGAAGCGACACCTTTGTTGGTAGTGTTAACTTTAACATATGATCATTTGCCTTACAATTTGTTTTAAAATTTTGAGCATTTGTCTTAAAAGTTGCCTTCCACTATCTTTTTTGCCTTAAGCCAATCATAAACTATCTTATATAAATTGTAATTTGCCTTAAAAATTTCCTTTAAAGTTTGTTTTCAAAAATTTTGTTTTACAAGTGCTCCATTAAAAATTTCCTTAACCCTTAAAGGTCCATAAAACTCGTTCCAACCAGTGTTAAACAACAATATTCCATTGTATTTGGCATGGTTCTACAACCACTTTTGGTCCAAAATGAAGCTAAAATTCATGTCAACATGGTTTTAATGAGCTTTTGTGGTCTCAATTTTGAACTTTCTACTTAGAACAAATGCCCAATATATGTTAACGTATCTACTATCTCCAAGGGACCTTTAAGGGTTAACCCCTATTAGTCCCAACGGCTATATTTTGAACGTTTTTGGGCTACTTTCAACTTTGAAAACCCACTTGACGAACACGGGTACTCTCTACTTCTGATAATCTGCCCGAGGACGGACACTTCCATGAATGTCCCCGTGCGTCATAGTAAACCTGACATCACAAAAAAAAATTGAGAGTTTTTGTCGTACCTTCCAGTATGGGAGAGCGTACAAAATGCTCGCCCTCTTTATGCCGTGGATTTTCACTGGATCCCCCTCGGAGTCTTCCACTCCCCCCGCTCTAAGCCAGTCCGCACGCTCTCTGCCCAGTCGTAGAATGTCCTCTCCACTCCGTCCCTCTGGATAGCCCAAGTGTTCTGCAGCGTTGTTGAATGTTGTGCAAGCACGCCGAAACCTGTGATCCGCATGGAGATATCTCCGTGCTCCCATATACAACATTTTGTGGAGAACTCCAGAGTGTTCGGAGCATGTGGCAGCCCCGCATATGGGACAAGCTACGTATCCTTTCACTGTCTGCCCAGCTATAAGTTTGTATGCGGGGAAATCGTGGATGGTCCACATCAAAATAGCCCTGAGAGTGAATTGTCTTTGACCTGCTAGCTTCGACATGTTGACGGCGGGTATTCCATGCCACAAGCTGAGGAGGTCTGAAACAAGTGGTTTGAGAAACACGTCGATGGTGTCCGACGTCGGAGCTTTCGGCCCAGGTATGAGTAGCGCCAAATTCAAAAAGAACTTCTTTGTGCAAAGCCAACCCGGGAAGTTGTAGACGACCACGAGCACAATCCACGTTGAATGTTTTGATGACTGATTACTGTGCGGGCACACTCCATCAGCCACAAGTCCAAGCCGCAAGTGAGTTGATAGATCTTTGAACTTTGGGTACATCCGGCTAATCTCCTGCTACTTGAAACTATCGGCAACTGAGCGCATCACTGTTCCATTGAATTCCTGTCCCTGATAGTGTGTCAACAATTCAGCTATCTTAGGGCACTTGTACAGTCTCTCCAACTTAGCCACGAGAAGGAAGTACCTGGTTACAACCACTGGTACGGATGATGAGCCTTCAATGTACCGAGGATTTCCACAGATGGGGCACTCTGTCCGATTGCCGTTAATCGGGCCCTCGTACAGAACATGCCCTTCCGGGCAACAGTTGATCCTCCTGTGTTCAAGCCCCAGCCTTTTTATCATGGCCTTAAGCTCATAAGCCGTACGGGGGAGGCAGTTTGATCGGGGAAGCAGAGTCCCTGCCAAGTAACTCAATAATGCGCTCAGGAAATTATAGGAGACCCCGAAAATAGTGCAAAGCGTCATCAGCACAATCCCACATTGCATTCGGTTCTCTGAGTACCCGTTGAAAACTGGCTCAGCGCATTCCCGAATAAGATTGTTGAAGTCGATGTCCTCGTTTAGGCCCTCCTCGAATTCCTGGGCCACCGGGTCTCTTGCAGCTGCTCCTTCAAAAGCCTCTCGCTGCAACGAATCGGCCTGCCCGTAGGCCTCGTAAACCATCCTCCTGACCTCGACCTCTGGATCCGTCGGCCATACATAATCACGCCCCTCGTCCCCAATGCCGTTTACTCTGTAACTCTGCTCGCCATGGCCGTGACGGTGCGTTGGTCCCCTTAACGTTCGTCCATCTACAGTCTAAGTACTAGAGAAATGGGGTTCCTAACCCGCACAAAATCAATAGAAATTTTGTTGGTTCTGTGCGGGTTAGGAACATTTGATTCCAGAAAATCAACAGGAACTTGTTGGTTCCAAGAGGAAAATCAACAGAAACTTGTTGGTTCCAAGAGAAAACTTGTTGGTTCTGTGCAGATGACTAAATGTTTGCTACGTTAAACCTATTCTCTGTTGGTTCCAACAGATGTGTCTTGGTTTTGTCTTGGTTTTTACGCACTCTCTAGTAATGCGATCTACAAATTCAACATGAAGTTGGTTATAACGATCGATGTATGTTCAAGAAATTAATAGCACACAAGAGCAGTCAAAGTTGAAAGAGTGCTGACCAGAATCGGATGTTGCAAATAAGCATCTCTGCCGTATTTGCGGTGGTGCTTAGAAACTGTCTTGGAGAGTCTGATTCTATCACCGCGACATCTCCAACACGTGCATGGATATTCCAGCAGGCCCAACCTTGTTGCGATAGATCGCTCAATATGAAACGCTGACGATTGGCGTCTCCTCCTCATCCTTGGCAACAACGTAAATAACCTGCGGTGCGAATTTGTAGTTCATTAGAGTTCTGAATGTGGGACGAATTGTGAGAGCTCTGGCAAACCCTGAACGTACACGAGACTCCTCCCTTAAGTGGCTAAGTGCGCTTGCATTGCGGAACTACGAATCAAAGTGACCACAAACACAAGTAGTGGATGTAATGTAGGGATTAAAATGTAGTTGTTAGGTAACTTGGTACAAGGTGAACATACCTCAATGTCCTAAAATAAGATCGTCCTCCTACAACACTTCGTAGCCAGAGAGGGCTCTGTGTTGCATGCACAGGCAGAGGATGTCGTCTAGTCCCGCAGAGTTTCCGATGTTATGCTGACGTAACTGTTAAAAGTGGAGGCCATGATGGATAACTAAGTTAAAAAGGTTTGGTCCTTCGCGAATACTGTATTGGTAGCTTCCAAAAGAGTGCACCTGGCAATGCGGGACCTGCGGACTCTGCGCCATTACGGTCACCCTCTATAAAGGTTAGGCTTTGGAGTAAAATTTCTAATTGAATTTTTAATTGAATTTTTTACTGATTGTATTTCAAAAGTGTCCTTACAAAAAATTTCATTGAATGTAGTTCAAGAGTGTCCTTACAAAAAAGATGTCTTGCAATTTTGAAACACAAAACTTTCAAAAAAGAGTATTTCATATCAAATCCATTCCAACAGATTTTAAATAGATAGACAGAAACTCCGGTCCTCTTTTGAGGCGGGCGTGAATAAAGTGGCTGTTCGTAATTTTAATGATCTAGTGTTCACCACTTAGTGGCATTTTTTTGCTATTCCAGTAATATCTCCTCATGAACGTTTTCAGCACGAAACATTTTGTAAAGACATTTCTAAAGTTGTTATGCTATCCAACGGTTGGAGTCAGTGTGACCAAAGTAAATATTTCTCTAAAATTACAAATATAGAAGTACGTGAAGAATTGACGAAACGAAAATTTCATTGAATGTAGTTCAAGAGTGTCCTTACAAAAAAGATGTCTTGCAATCTTGAAACACAAAACTTTCAAAAAAGAGTATTTCATATCAAATCCATTCCAACAGATTTTAAATAGATAGACAAAAACTCCGGTCCTCTTTTGAGGCCGGCGTGAATAAAGTGTCTGTTCGTAATTTTAATGATCTAGTGTCCACCGGACAAAGGGCCATTAAAACAAAAGTACTCTCCCCTACTAAAATGGATGCAGCAAGGGGACTTCCACGATGAATTTAACTATAAGGTTGCAGCATTGGGAATTTGGGATGAATTTAACTATAAAGTTGGAATTTAAAGTTTAACATCCACAACTTCGATTTGTAAAGTCGGGTACAACATAGTTACGAATTTTTGGATCCAGTTGAGATTTGTGGGAACTTTGGAGGGCTCGATTATGCTCAAAAATGAACGGAATTTCAAATTTCAAATTGCATTGGAATCACACTAAAGTCTACTTTATCTTCATCACAAATACACATATGTAATTGAAAATCATACAAAAAATCTAATGTTTTCTATATACTATCTACCATTTAGTCCTACCACCATTTGTGAAAATTACAACTTGTATTTAATGGTACATATTAAAAATGAACCTTCACAATTGCTTTAGAGAAACTTGATTCCACACCACTTGAACTACTTGTATGATTTCTTACTTGTTCTTTAACTTAATGCAAAAAATCTTTGACTATCTTCCACAGATTCACTACGAAATGATAGATACTATATAAAAGGAATCCAAATTGTTGTCTTATTTTAAATAATTCTTTTAACACTTATTATGAAGTTGAAGCACGCTTCATTGCAATTCCAATGCAATTTATCATTTCAAAACCGGTTCATTTGTGAGCATGCTAGAGCTTCCTAAAAACTGTTGAACTTTCTATTGGAACTGATTGATAAATTTGTAAGCATGTTGTACCCGACTGTACATGAACTCCAAAATGTTCTTCCACATAGTACTTTATAATGGTTTTTCTCAAATTGTGAATTCTAGAGATACTTTGTATTTTTTAGGAATTAATATAAACTCTCACGATTAGTAAAAAAATTATTTTTAGTATATTTTCATTTCAATATGCATCAACATTACCATTTTGTTTTCAGAAATTGAAAATGTACATTCTCATTATCTAATATTTTATATAATATAATGAAGATGTTATTGGAATCAAATTTACACACTTTATATTTTTTGGACAATGGAATTGGAAGAAATTGTGTATTTGACCTGTACAAAACCTCAATATTTCTAAATTTGTAGCATCATTTTTACCTCTTTCTAATCATTTTCTTATGAATATGTTTTTTCACTGGATAGAAAATACCAAATTAAACATTTAAATAAAATTTAATAATTTCTTTACCAATTTAAAAAAAAATTCCCACGTCTTGAAAGACAGCCAAAAAATATTTAAAAAAAAACTGAAGTTTCATCTTTATTTATGTAGTTTTTAAAATAATTTGTAATTACATGGTATTTGCAGACATTCAAACCATTGCGGAATCATTGTAACAGTATGGATGCATACACCGAGCAATTTCCTGATGATAAACGAAATCGCCATACTTATGTTGGAATGAAGGAGCTCCACGTCGACGTCTCAATCTGCATTCACCGAAAAGATTGCGGTGACTGCACCTCTTTTGCAAAGTTGACTCCACCTCTTTTGCGGTGACTCCAGGTCTATGCATGGTAAGCCCCCTTCGAAGAGATAGTGAGGAGGTTTAGTGATTCACCTGGTGGATGGATTTCTTCTTCTGGACTTGAGAGAAGTTCTTCGAGGTTCCTACTGCAGAGGAAGTCAGGCGGACGCAGCACGGGGCAGCAGCGGTTCCTTCTCGGAGCGGTAGCCCATACCAAGTACTTTTCCTGCGCACTTCTATGACGGAATAGTTTGGTGAGTCTCTTGGGAAAAAAACAAACTCTGGACATTGTTTAGGTCAGTCTGCATTGCAAATGGAGATACACAAGTAGCACAACAAGTTTGTTTGTTTTCCAGCCAAGTGTTAGTTACTGAAGACAGGGGTTGTAAACCTCAAGTACGAAGAGAAGAATACTTACGTGGTTTCATTAGTTGTTAAAACGTTTCAGGTTACTCGACGGTTGATTCGGCACATCGTTACTAACGCAACAAAATACATACTCGATGGCGCCGCCGGGTAAGAAGAGAAGAGCACCAGAAAACTGGAACTCGGAGAAACCGAAAAGAAACGTTAGTAAACAGGGCAATGCAGCGCAAAGGAGGACCGCGATAGGTCTAGATGATTTCACTCAACCACAGACAGGGTCGGTGGCTTTAGACTTGGGAAAAGCAAAATCGAAGGGAAAGCGGAAGTACCCCCTTGGGCCCGATGCGTCAACCTCTGTGCAAGAGGAGTTTATCAGAGACCGATCTGAAAATCAAAGCACCAGCATTGCATTACCGGATGGAGCGGACGTGTTGTGGAGGAAGACTCCTAATGTGAACATTCATGGTGAATTCCGAACTTCCCTGTTAAGTTGTTAGACCAAATGAGCGCGTATTACGTGTTTCTTCTGGTTTTAGTTGGGCTCCCCTTGTAAGTCAATTGCCACATGAACAGTAGCATGTACATATTTTAACCTAACGCTCCCGAACCATGAGAATGGAAGACTAACAGCAGTTACAAGCAGGGGTCGGCGTACCAGGATACACCAATGTTGCCGACGGTCCACCCATCGCGTCGGGAACAAACAGTGGATGGCCGATCGGAAATCAGTTTGATGATATTCAAACGCCTGGTAAGAAGGTGGACTTCGCTGCTAAAATACAACCCAGACACGACGACATCGGTGATGGTCCAATCCACGGAAGCCTCGCTGACGGGCTGTATAACATTGGCTCGGAGGAAGAAGACCTCGTGATGTGGAGGACACCGCGGAGCACAAGTCGGAGCCCCCGTCGTCGTTCATACACTCCAAAGAGGTATTCGTCGGATGGCTATGGCCCGGTATGTGTTCCCGGACTCTCCCACCGAAGCCTAATTACTTGGGCCCTAATCGTACGTAGTTGCTGTTTTTCCTATAACATTGTAACGCTAAACCCTCATAAGTGAATTGAATTAGTATATGTAGAGTCGTAGCCGAAATCCTGAATGTGGTTATGCATTGTTACAGAGGCTTGGAAGTAGACGTCATTCACGGCGATCTTACTCAAGGCGGACTTGGAGGATCTCTCCTTCATCCTCGGATTCTGAGAGTCCTGTTCAACGACGAAGGTATAGGGAAGAGAACCCTAGACATCACGAAAAGGACAGGCACACGTACGAGAGGGAGGATTACTTAGTATCTAAGGCATCAAGAGGCCGCGTGTTCATCGACGCTGAGAGAGATGAGCACGATTACCGAAGTGGACGAGGCCGAGTTCGGAAGAGATGGTCGATATCCCCCTACATACCACCTCGTATCCGGAAACATTCGCCTGACCTTCTGGATGGACATAGACCACCAAGACATGTCGAGGAAGAGAGTACAGGACTCACAAAGGCGGTAAAGGAAGAGCCTGCTAGCCGCATCGGAACCCGTGGTCATCGAATTTTTACGTCAATGGGACTAAAGAAGGAGAGCGCCCTAAGAATGGAACGAAGGGACCGCGAGGCAGAAAGGGAAATATCTATGAAACGACGGGTTGAGCTTGGTCAGCGCCCTCACTACGTCCAGGTGAACGAGGAAGGTAAACCATATGGATTAGGTATCTTAGTGTGGAATGACGCGTTATGCAAAGTTGTGAGGGGGTTGGATCCTTCTTACATAGATATCCGTCATAGAAACACTGATGCAACGGTTGAACGATGACTTCGAGTACAGCAACGACGTCAACCCCAAGTGGTTGAGAACGCGTATAGGAAATGCGCTCTCCTCCTACAGACATGGACTTATAAAGCTCATCCAGTCGAAGCAGTAGTGCCCGAAGTGGGTCGACGACGCAGTGTGGAATCGGCTTGTCAAGATTGCGGGATCCGAGAAGTTTCAGGCAAAGTCGGAGCAGATGAGGTATGCCAACCCATGCCGGAAAACAAAGGGGCGGACGGGACCCCTTGGCGAGGCAAGGGGTGGCCGAAAAATTACGTCAGGTTCTCGGGCGGTCTCCTGCACCTAAGGAGGTACATGAGGAGATGATTCGTGACAAGGGCTACTCGGGGAGAGCTAAAAGACGACAGGTGTTTTTGGATACAGATCTTGTGACGGGAGTGGCCGCGGCGTCTGACGACATCGTCTTGCCCAACGACGAAGACTCATCCTTTGAAATTTTGGAAGGAGGTTTGGAAGAAACCTCCGAATATCACGTCACCAACATTGCACAAGAGGGGGTAGATAGCCCTCGAGCGGCGCAGGGTACTTTGCCAGGTTCCGCCAAGAACTCAGATACTCCGCTTACATCACTGCTATGGAAGCAGATAGAGGAGCTTCGTTCGAGCGAGGTTTCCACAACAGAAGAAGGTACGCTTGTACTGCAGGCGCTTGAAAACCAACTGCAAGAAGTGAGATCCCGCGTCTTAAGAGGAAATTCCCCGAGGCTCAGTACTCCAGAAGTACGATACGTCGAGAACTCCCCGGTGAATCACTAGTAGGAAATGCGACGCTTCTAACCGACGGAGAATCCGGCTTTTATTTGTCTGTTGTGTCCTCTCCAATCATCTACTGAACTAGGTGCGTAATGTATGTGCGCAATGTATGTGTTTTGTGTTTAAATCCAATGAAGGTGCGTAATGTATGTGCGCAATGTATGTGCGTAATGAAGGTGCGTAATGTATGACATCATCTACTGCAATTAGGAAAAGCAGCCGGGTGTCGAAGAAGAAGATTAGAGGTAAGGGTCCATAGACACGATTGTTGCAAAACTGCATCGCTGATAGTATCTTCGGTGAATCTGTATAGGATAGGAAAAGGTTCATGAAGAGATATTATTGGAATAACAAAAAAATGTCACTAACCGGTGGACACTAGGTCATTAACATTACGAACAGACACTTTATTCACGCTGGCCTCAAAAGAGGACCAGAGTTTCTATCTATCTATCTATAATCTGTTGGAATGTATTTGATATGAAATACTCTTTTTTGAAAGTTTTGTGTTTAAAAAATGCAAGACATCATTTTTGTAAGGACACTTTTGAACTAAAATCAATGAAATTTTCGTTTCATCAATTATTCATGTACTTCTATATTTGTCATTTTAGAGAAATATTTACTTTGGTACCACCAACTCCAACCGTTGGATAGCATAACAACTTCATACATATCTTCACAAAATGTTTCGTGCTGAAAACGTTCATGAGATATTACTGGAATAGCAAAAAAATGCCACTAACTGGTGAACACTAGATCATTAAAATTACAGACACTTTATTCACGCCCACCTCAAAAGAGGACCGGAGTTTCTGTCTATCTATTTAAAATCTGTTGAAATGGATTTGATATGAAATACTCCTGTGTTTGATACTGAGATTTCTATAATGTGATTTGCAGACTAAAGCAGGTGAGGAAGCTGGGCGAGAAATACGAGCATCCGAAGACCTCATAGTTGTAAGGACGTCCTTAACCCTTTAGTGCCCAGCAAACCACATTATGGTCACTACAACGTCCGAAATGCAAATAGCAGAGAATCCGTGAAGAATTGGAACTTCAGTTTTGAAGTTCAAATTTGCGCACATACATTACGCACCTTCCAGAAAAAGAAATTTTCAATTTGGAATTGTACAACTATCAAAATACCTATCAACAGAACGCAAAAATATTGCAAATACTTGAAAATACAGTAAATATCTACAAATACAACATATGTATTGTGTAGTATTTCTTGTGTTTGGAAGTTTGTTATCTTGTTTTATTTTTTTGGATTGTGTTCTCTTCTTCATCTTCCATTAGTGTGTGTAATCCGATCTTGACTAATGTACCCACTCCTGTCAATTTTCAACGTATAAAATTTTGTCCTAAACCGTACATGGACAAGTCACTTTCACTTATAAATCTCACAATAATTATGTGTGAGTCTATTTTTGATATGAAAGATTGCAACGGAGAGGTGTTGACATAGGGCATAGCTGAACTTCTTTGCTTTTATTTTTGAAAATTTACCTCAAATTCTATTTAACTTTGAAGTCACACACCCCCCAAAATCTCGTTTTCGAGCGTGCATTATACAGTTCAAATACATACTATAATCTTCCGATCCCACCATCGGATGATTCTCAAATTTTAATAAAATGTGTGCTCTCGAGTTGAGAATAGAATTGTATGGTTACTTTCTAATTTAACCCATTCTATTTTTGGTAGTCTCAACCACAGTGGAAAAACCCACTGAAATCCATAGCTGTCTGCTACAGTACCCTGGGCACTAAAGGGTTAACCGTACTGTAGGGAGACAAGGGGTCTGTAGTACATGGAGTTCAGCACTTTATATTCTAGTATGCAAATATGAACATGGATGGCGTACGTCGAAGGTACTGTTGCAGTGCTTAAACTGTGATGTATCTGGGAAACGGCTGTTCATTCGGGAATACCACTTTGGGGATATAGGACCGGAGAATCTCCGGATAACATAGAGACAGAGGTAATAATAGACGTGGATTCGGTATATGCAAGCTGCCATAGGCACCATGACAAGGTAGGAGCACCCAATTCCGACAGTGTACCCAATGCTTATAATTTCTACACAAGGTAGTCATTTCAGAACGCAAATCTAAGCACGTCATAGAGCTCTTATTGTTTGTTGACCAAAATGATAAGCTATCTATTGTCTACCTAGATTTACGTTCTAGGATGACTACCATGTCAAGAAATTATCAGCATTGGGTACACTGTCGGAATTATGTGCTCCTACCTCATTCCAGGTAACGTCTTTGTACCCGCATCATAAAACCGGAAATCACTTCTTTGAAAAAAAAAAGGCCAATGCACACAAAATGAGCCCTTGCATGACCTTCGTTGTCTGTGAATGATATTTTCTAGGCAAATTGTGGACCCGTTGAAACTACATGTCGTGCATATGTCCTGCTCTACATGAATAGAGGATTTGTAATTCGAGTACCTCCTCTTTCGATTGTGGGACAAAAATAAAACAGGATTAGGCACGTCCTGACTGCCGAACAAAGTTGGACCCCTTCGTCACAGCGATGAGCACTGGGTTCTTTTGTTTAACCCCTAAGTGCCCAAGGGTTTTCTTGAAATGCTAAATGTGTCATAATGTCCATCTTACTCAACTTTTATGAGCTTCAATTTTTAAACATATGTAGAGCACAACAGTAAGACAACATCCATACGGTTAAATTTTGGAAAAATGCTATGAATTATTTAATAATCAATTTATAAGATTTTTTTTTGAAAATTCATAAAAAAATACATGTTTAGTCATTTGACTTGGAATCAAGTATGATAGGTCAAAAACATTGGTTTTATATGGTGGTTACCTTGTTCATGTTAGAACTAATCTTATTTGGTAGAAAACTTAAAGATTCCATTCCAGGCACATTTTCAAAATTGTGACAATTTGAGATGCTGTCACTTTGAGGGCTTTAGAGGAAAATCAGTAAAAGTTTTTTCAGAGTTTCTTTTTGGAAAAGTTGCTCGGTTTCAATATCTACAAGGGGAAAAAAAATAACACTCAAAAATTGTTATTTTTGCAAAAGTTATGGACGTTTAAAGTGGGCTGAACTTTTTTTAAACTCTGAAATTTTGGATCGACCATATATGGTCGATTAGGCAGTTAGGGGTTAACGTTCAAATTTTGGTTTTGCCAAGCATGTGGTATGGAAGAAAATTTCTTTCTGGCTATTGTCATCAAGTTTCTGACCACTTTGATGATGGGGAATGTACAGATGTGGACTCTGGGCCTAGGAATACCTCACATTAGTGTTCATGTGACTCTTTGAGCTCTTTGTTGAAGTCGTGGATTATTGGTTTTGAGTTTATACAAATACCAATATCGAATACCATTTGCATTGAAGAAGAAGAACTCCGATCAACATTCTCGAGGCCGGCGTGAATAAAGTGTTTGTTCAACTCAACCATGGTTCAATGTCCACCAGACAAAGGGTTCCCCTCTCTCAAGGGTAGACACTATAGTAACCATAATGATGTATCCTGATTGGATGGTGGCATTAATTTGATACTACATCGGTAGCTATTAATCCTTTAGTGCCCAGGGCGGTTGTGGAGAAACCACAATTTTTTGGGTGATGCTTTTTTAAAACTTTCTCTATTGAAATTAGGGATATTATTAATAGTACTCAACCGTATAAATGTAAGCATAGCTTAATGAAACAAGTGTCGGTTAAATCTTGGTAAGATTAGACCGTTGGATTAGAAGATTATAGCATGTCTTTGAACCGTATAATGCACACTCAAAAATGAGATTTTTGGGGGTGTGTGACTTCAAGGTTAAACATAATTTGGGTTTAATTTTCAAAAATCGAATTTTATAAGTGAGAGTGACTTATCCATGTATGGTTTAGGACAAATTTTATCGTTAAAATAAGAAAGAAGTTGGTACATTGATCAAGATCGGACTACATACACTAATGGAACATGAACAAGAGAACACAATCCCAAAAAAAAATACAAGATAACAAACTTCCAAACACAAGAAATACCACATAGTACATGTGTTGTATTTGTAAGTGTTTGTTGTATGTTGAATGAGGTATTTGCAGTATTTTGGTGTTTTGTACATAAGTATTTGTATAGCTAAAAAAGTCAGATTCCAAATTTTCTTTTTGCATCATCTGTAGAATCAAAAGTTACACATCTGAACTTCAAACACCGAACTGAGATAGTTCACAAATTTTAGAGCATTTCATTTTTTAGTGATCTAGTAACCACTTAGCGGTTACCTGGGCACTAAAGGGTTAACATTATGTTCACATAAACTTGATATTAATTTAACATCATATTAATATTGATCTAAGTACAGTTAGATTAACATTAACTTACCATTATTGTGAGGCATCTTTTTAGATGATTAATGCTAAAATCTAAATTAATGCTCGGATTCTTGGTTACGCGAATTAGCTTCAGCTCTGCAATCTTTCGCCTGCAACCTAGCTCGTGCTTTCTTCTTGCATTGCATGAGCAGCGAACGGAATGTGCTCAACAAGCCATTTCCTATCCTTTTCACAAACAAGTTGGAAGTAACAGAAATCTATCAGCAACACAACAAAGAGAATGAACTCATGAAATCAACTCTGGTTGGTGGGGTTCATTCTCACAGCCTTGCTGTTGAATGGGAGCCTTTACATCAACCAGATGTACATCGAGTGATTCAACAAAAGAACTTGGCATTAACGTTCCGGCTGTCGAAGGTTATCTAGTGCATAAAACTCAGTCCATAAAACTCAGTGCATAAAACTCAGTTGCCAAGTGGACAATGAAAACAAGGTTGGAGGCTCACAGATTGCTGGGTCGAGTCACAGGACGCAGTTGGTACTCAAGAAGCTGAAGAGCGAGCGACAAGAAAGAAACCAAATGAAACAGAACCAACTCGCAAAAGGAGACCCAGAATTATAACTGTAGTTCGGTGAAGGCCTGCTTCATCTTGATGAAGAAGTAACTGAACACAGTGAAAGCAGACAGTGTTCACGCTGGACCTGGGGCCTGGGCTGGCCTGGGCGCCTTCAACCTCGGTAAGTAATTGTGTGCTTAAATTGTTTGGTGAATTGCTGTGATTTTGGGGAGCGATTTGGCTACAACGTGAAGGATTTTTGAAGTGGAAATATTTGTGAATGTTTTTAGGGATGCCGGTGTGTGAGGCCTTTGGCCTATGTTGAGCAACACCGGTCGTTTTTCGACGTTGTGCAAGTGAAATACAACGATGAGGTAAAGCCTTTATTGTCTGACCGATTCAATTAGGGTTTATGAGGGAAATCAAACTACTGAATAAAGAAATTTTGTTAGATTCAGTTTCTTTTACGGTTGATTTCAAGGGGCTACGAAGCTCTTTGTCAGTGGTGAGGGTGTTCACATTCATGTTATTTTAAATCCTGAGTATTGGAACCAAGAATGCAAGAGGGCTTGAGCAGGGAGAATTTTATGTATTAGGGTTTGGGTCTGAATGAGCGCTTTTTATCCCATTTTAGGTTTTCCAAACACTCTATTAGAAGGGATTGAGAGTTTGCTCAACTTAAATTTTGAATGCTTGAAACATGAGCTGCAAATGGAGATAGTGGTGCTTAAGAGTGTGCAGGAGCCTTTGCAAGTGGATCTGGTTCTCAACTTTCCTGAACATGGTTTTCATCTGCGGTTTGAATGTCGGTCACAGGTCCGTGAACTGCGCACTTGTTATAAGTTTATTACTGAGGTTTTCTATGAACCTTTTCTCATGCTGGGTAGGCCGTGAGTGGAGTAAATGTTACTGACAAGTACATATTTAGAATCTGGTGAATGTGACAATGTACTATAGCTGAAGGTTGAATGAGCAAAACTTTGAAAATTCAGAACTTATTTATACTTCCATGGTAAGAAGTCTAGAAACTACTTAAAACAGCTGAAAGCCACGGGAATGGTTTCCTAAGATTTTGTGTTTCTTTTTGCCTGTTTTGTATGTTCGAATTACCAATAAACTTGAGCTTGTTGGTGTTCCCTATTCCAAATTTAGTCTGACAGCCTTCTTATTGTGTCCCGCTGCAGCGACTGAGGCTGATAGAGGTGTATGATGTGCAACGCTTGCAAATGCGCTATGCCACTTCGTCCATTGGGTGAGAACAAACTGCTCAATCTTCTTCTAAACAGTTTTTGAGTAGGTCCTATTTGGACTAACTCTTGTTCGAATTTATTTGTTTCTTGACCAGCATATGCAATGATCTTCACTAGTTCTAGTGATATAAAATTTGGTCCCATCTGAATTATATTTTTCACAATATGATCAATTGAATTTTTCATTTTAAAACTGTGAATCCTTGTCCTTTGAGGGTTAACTCAATCATTAACTCCACTATTTGTTGTGTATTAATCCACTTCTTGTTTCGCTTTTGATTATGCAGGGGTCCAAATGTTGCAGCTACGTTTGTTGCGGTTTATGCACTTTTCGGGCCAACCTTTCCAGGCACATATAACCCGAAGCGGTCCATTTATACCTTATTTTACCCCGTAAGTATTCTCTGGTCAAGTTTGCTTTCAAAGCTTGCTCCACACTTAGTCTAACAAGCTTGGAGTGGACTGGGCAAAGAGCTAGTCCTTGATCGTAATGTCAGGTCTGAATACTTTGGTGACTGGTGATTTTAGGTGAATTAATGTTCCGGTTATAAAAGTAGTATGTGAATGTGAATGTGAAAAACCATTGCTTTCGAATGAGAGGCAGAAATAATAGGTCAGAGATGAGTGTCACAGTCATTAGCTTCTGACTCAACCTTCAACGTAACTGTGAAGTCGGAAAATCGTGGCATATTCATAGGGGTAAATTCTAGAGACAGAACAAGCATCGAGAATGTTGATCGGAGTTCTTCTTCTTCAATGCAAATGGTATTCGATATTGATATTCGTATAAACTCAAAACCAACAATCCACGACTTCAACAAAGAGCTCAAAGAGTCACACGAACACTAATGTGAGGTATTCCGAGGCCCAGAGTCCACATCTGAACATTCCCCATCATCAAAGTGGTCAGAAACTTGATGACAATAGCAAGAACAGAAATATTCTTCCATACCACATGCTTGGCAAAACCAAAATTCGAATGTGCGAGATGTCTTGGTGACCAATAATAATACTTTCACTATCTGGTTTTGCTACGATGTGAGAATTATTATGTAACATTTCTATAATGTAACCTAACCTTTTTGTAATGTAACCTAGCCTTTCACATTCTTGAATGGTCTTCCCATGATTATTCCATTCGACCTTAAAAAACCATTATATGAAGTAATCTAGCCTTTCACGTCTTATTCAAGTTCATAGCCTTTCACTTTATCATTGGTGGTGTAGAGAGAAGCGGAGCCCTAGTTGTGTTCACATTTGCACACTTGTGTAGTCTTGATATGGTTTGAATTATACAACTCTATGCTTTCAAAATTTCTATGCCAACTACTAATATATTTGACTCCAAAAGGTCCAATCTGTGTTTATTCCCTTTAGTGAAGAAATATAGTTTGTGATCGGTTTTGAATGAAATCATGTCTTTAATTACTTTTGAAAGACAAAGTACCTACACATGAGCTTCTTCATGCCTATCATTTTGAAGACTCAAGTTCTTGTGATCACGAACACATGACAAACACATCACTTAATCAAATTTAAGCATTGTTCTTTATGTAAAGCATCTCATTTAATGTTCTCAACAATGTATCCCCATATCCATCCTTCAAATGAAAACTAAAAACATCAATATCCAATAATTATTTCATTTGGAATTTGAAAGGACAAATGATTTAATTTTGTGTCAAACATAACCTGGAAATCAATAACAACCATATGCCAACCATATGGCAAGTGAAGAGACAAAGCCGTACCATTGAGTTTGATCACAAATGATCACAAAGCAATCAAATATCTCTGTAATAACACAAAACAACACTCTTACAACACCTGATGAAATGCCAAACAATTGTCTAATGTCAACGTTACAGCTGCCCTTTCCATAACGCCCAAGCTTGTACACAACAAATTCAAACTGAAGCCTAGCTGGAGCTTGTGGAAACGGTGACCTGTTGTGAAAAATCTCATGTCCTTCAATGCAAGAGGAGATTGAATCAAAGGCCTCAAGACTCATTCTAAATTGCTTCTGAAATTTGTGCGGGTGTGTGCCTAAAATACAACACAACAAACTCATGTTAAGATGAACATTGCCATTGATATGATCTCTCTTCTAAATATCTTTGCAATCCTAGAGATGCTTAACACTTAAAGGACATATCAAGCTCCATGGGCATTCTAGTATTTTGGGAGAATCTTACTCATAACTTCTATTCTGTTGAATCAAATGGGGTTTTTTAAATACCAAACCAAGCATATTTGAGGGATCTAAAAATCTTTAGAACATAAACAAAGTAAATCAAAGAAGAGAATCATGCTTAAAATCGAGTTCAAAAGAGATTTTGGGTGTGGGAATCATGAAAACCATGTCCGTTATGGTTACAATGAACAAAATGGCCTGTCCTTTTACGGAGTAGGGTCGACCAGTGCGCCACCTCTGGTATAAGCGCAGTACTAACTGTAGGTGTGTGTGGGATACGGAGGGATCGAACCCCAGACCATTCGCCTGAGATACCGAGCTATTGAAGTTTATCTGTTGAATCTAATTCTCTCAATTCTCACGCGTTACACACACAAGAATATACATACAAAAATCTCTGATCCTTTATTCAATTACGCCACTGTAATGTGAGTACACTTCATAAAACACCTACAACGGTACCATCACTCTACAGTTCTCCCAGAACATGCAGCGCTACGCAGATACTAACTGTAACTATGAAAGACTAAAACTAACAGGAAACAATGCAAGGCTAAATATGAAACCCTAAGAGAGAAGGATGAACGTGGATGAATGTGATGAACGAAATCATCCAATACTCCCACTCATTCAACACATTCAAAATTAGTAACTATATTCTCCCACTTGTTGAATGAGTGTTTTATGATGGAAAATTGGTCATTCCAATCATCTGACGAAACTTGTAGAAGGAGTCACGAGGTAATGGCTTGGTGAAAGCATCCGCAGCTTGGTCCTTGGTGTTGACGTAGATATAATCAACATGCTTGCACTCCCAGAACTCACGAACAAAGAAATACTTCAGGTCGATATGCTTGGTTCTCTTGTGATAAACTGGATTCTTAACTAGGGCAATAGCTCCTTGATTGTCACAGAGAATTGTCATGGGTCGAGAACATGGAAGATTGAGTGTGTCAAGAAGAGAGCCCAACTAGTATGCCTCTTTCGAAGTCATGGCCATGGCATAAAGTTCTGCAACAGTAGTTGAATCGGCAACAATACCTTGTTGAATGCTGGCCCATGAAACTGCACTATTTCCGTAAAGATAAACGTATCCAGTTTGAGATTTTCGGCAATCAAGGTCGCCACCAAAATCAGAATCAGAGTAACCAGTAAGTATCATTTCTCGATGACGGCCAGAATAACAAATTCCCCAGGATTTGGTGCCCTTAAGATAGCAAAAAATCTGCTTTATAGCTGCCCAATGAGATTCTCGAGGTTTGGCTTGATAGCCAGAAACTTTGCATACAGCATAGGAAATATCCGGTCTAGAGATCACCATAGCATACATTAAACAACCGAGGGCTTCATTGAAGGGTTCTGTTGTGATAGGATCAGTTGCATCATCGCCTTTCATGAGACGTACATGAGGATCGGAAGGGCAAACGACAGGGTTTGCATCAGTTAAGCCGAAACGACTAAGGATATCCTCAATATACATGCTCTGATGAATAAAAATGTCGAATGTAACTGGGTTTTGATAGATTTGAAACCCCACAAAATAATCCACCTGTTCGTCAATGACCTTGAATGCAGTCTTCATGTATTTAATGATTTGAAGGATCATAGAGGTCGTCATGGAGCAAATAATGCCATCATCGACGTAGATACCAAGAAGAGTGTAAATATCGCTTGAAGCGTTGTGATAAACACATGGATCAGCTTTACTGGGTTGTAAATCAAAAGTCTTCAGAAAAGTGTCAAACTTGCGATTCCATTGTCGAGAGGACTATTTAAGTCCGTATAGGCTGCGGTGTAATCTGCATACAAGTTTTGTATGATCTGGAGAAATGAAACCAATAGGTTGTTTCATGTAAATCTCTTATGAAAGGTCTCTATTGAGAAAAGCAGTCCCAATGTCAAATTGACGTAATTCCATGTTCTTCTCAGCGGCAGTGGCAAGTAACACACGTATGGACTGGTGTTTAATAACCGGGCTGAAGGTTTCTAAATAATCAACGCCTGGTTTTTGAGTAAAACCCTTAGCCACTAATCTAGCCTTGAATTTATCAACTGCTCCATCAGTCTTGTATTTAACCTTGTACACCCACTTATTTTGTACAACAGTGCGGTTTGCAGGTAGATCAACTAAGGTCCAGGTGTTATTCTCTATAAGAGATTGATACTCTTTGTCCATTGCTTCCTTCCATTGGTCAGCTTGTGGAGAATTCATCGCTTGAGCATAAGTTTGAGGTTCCTTGAAAATTTCACCCATAGCAGCGAGTAAAGCAAAAGAACGGGTCTGTTCCTCTTGGTCAGGTAAGCTCGGAATTTTGACTGCAGATAGAGCGTCGTCATCAACTGAAGCTTGAGAAGAGCAAAAGGTTAAGTTCGCCGAAGATTCAAGAGTACTAAAATGTTGTTCATCAATAGAATAGTCTAGCTGACGGATAGTTTTGTCAAGAAGATCAGTCATCGAGCGAAACCGTGGTCGAATGGGTTCAGACTGCGGTGTAGATGTATCACCTATGTCCATGATGTTTTCGGGAACTCCCACTGGAGTAACAGTTTCGGGATCAGAAAAACCTTCAGTAGTATCTGATGCTATGAGTTGCACTGATGGTTGAGCAAAAGTATCTCCCACTGATGAAGAAGAAGCTCCAGTAGTGTCTTCAGATGAGAGATGAGTCACTGGCAGTGGTGTTGAAACAGTATCAGTATCAGTGCCTTGTTGCAAATCATAACTCTGAGGAAAACCAATATCTCCAATGGAATGAGAATCAGTAGTCTTGTTTGATATTGTCTCTAGGTCGAGATAAACAGTTGGAGAGGGTTTATAATGAGGAAATGTATTCAAGTCAAAGCGTCCAGCTGCCTCATCAAAACGAGCATCAGAGCTCTCCACCACTGAATTGTCAAAAGGATTCCAGAATCAGTGTGCTTTGCTTGTAGAACTATATCCAATAAATATCATTGGCTTGCTCTTCGGTTGTAACTTAGTGCGTACTTGTTCATTTATGAACACATATGCAAGGGATCCAAAGACCCTGTAATGAGAAACAAATGGCTTCTGATAGAACCAGGCTTCAAAAGGTGTAATATCACCTGTCTGTTTGTTAAATTTTTATCAACGGTTCGTACCATCAATTCGTCGGATGCAGACACGGTCATTGAATGTCCACCTCGTCAAACACTTGACTCTAGGTCCTCAAATTCATTTGCCACTCATAGTCTTGAATCAGCCACTCCTAGTCTTGAATTGATCAGCCTAAATGAACGTTCATGTCCTTTGTCTGCCGAGACATCGACGGCTGCAAGTATCATACTTAAATTGAAGAGATTAGCTACTCTGCTCGGGAAGAAGAACGTGGTAACTCCTCTTTATTGAGGTAATTGATGCAACGTAGTATTGCTAGAAGCCAAAGACGTACGGGTGCTAAATAATGGTGTGTGGGAGGAGGGGTTAGGCATGGGCTGATCTCTAGAGTGTCCTTGTGATGAGTTATCCCATATGGTTTGTCCATGGTGACCTCCTAGTGTACACTACTTAAGGTGGAAGGCCTTTGAGTAAAGATCATCTCTTTCTACGCATTCCTTGTGTTTGTGTGTGTGTGCCTTGTGCAATCTTCTCTACCTTCAATAGGTTATGGGCCCACTCATGTGTGTTTCATGAGTATTAGATTGCATTTGTGCAAGTATTTTGAGGTCGGTGCGCAACGGGCGGTTTTGGAGCATTGTTGGAGGTTTTGGAGCTTGTTGAAGCGTTGGTGTTTCTTGGAGGTGTGCATGGGCTGAAGTTACATGTTGGAGCACTCTCTTTGGTCAATTTCTTCCCTTGATCTCCTTCTTTTCTTTCTTCTATCTCTTCGTTGCGAGTGGAACTTCGTTTGGTTCAATTGTGAGCATTTGAGTAAATGCAAGTGATTTGTGAGGTGTGAAGACTCTCGTGGAGGGTCTACCATCTGATCCTAGTGATTAGGCACTTGCTTTGAGGTGTTGCATGTGTTTCATGCTCTTGGGGTGCTCAAATTTTCATTTGGAGCTAGTTTGTGCACAAAGGTGCGGTTTTGAGCAATTTCAATGCGATTGGGGTTTTGAGGGACTTGTGTGAGTTCATGTGCATTGAGTGAGTGCTCTTGAAGGACACAAAGGTGTCATTGACGTGCATTGAGTGTTTGGGGACACTAAGGCGTCGTATTGAAGCATTTGGAGTTGTTTTGAGCTCCATTGAGTGATTTGAGGGGTTTTGGTGAGCCTCTTTGCATTTTTGGGTGAGGGTTCTCACATTTGAGTGTTGGGAGGCGTGTGTGGAGCACAAAAGTGCTGATCTAGTGTTTGGGGTTGTTTTAAACCCATTGGGTGCACAAAGGTGCAATATCAAAGCAAAAAATCACAAAAACAAAGTTGTGTGTTTGAGTTTGAGGTTTCATTTGTGTGGGGAGGCATACGTAAGTGAGGATCATGGCATCTTTTGAGGGTGAGGGTCCCAAAGTCGTGGACAAGTTCGATGGGGTGAATTTCCACTTGTGGAAGTTCAAAATGGAGATGGTGATGGCCGAGAAGGAGTTGTGGGAGATTGTCGAGGGTAGTGAGGAACCTCCTTTCTCTTCTACGGATCCTAGGATCATGCAAGCGTACACAAGGAGGGAGAAGAAGGCATTTGCCATTTTGGCACTCAACCTCGCGGATTCGCAACTTGCGCACATTCGTTCGTGCAAGACACCCGCGGAAGCATGGTCCAAGCTTTGCAACATTCACGAAGCGAAAACATTGGCCAACATTTTGTTTTTGAGGCGCAAGTTCTTCACCATCAAGATGGGCGAAGAAGATGACATGTTGGCGCACATCAACAAGGTCAAAGCTCTCGCGGATCAACTCAACGGTTGCGACGTGTCGGTTACGGATGGTGACATCGTGATGACACTTTTGGAGAGCCTTCCATCATCATACGAGTACCTCATCGTGGCGATGGAGTCAAGACCCATTACGGAGCTCACATTGGACTATGTGACCTCACGGTTGTTGCACGAGCTTTCGCGGCGAAAGGAGAACGAGTCTCGAGAAGATGGAGCGGCACTCGTGGCGAAGCAATCCAAGAATGGAGGCGGTGGGAGCTCAAGCGACAAGGTGTGCTTCTATTGTGGTAAGAAGGGCCACATTGCCAAATTTTGCTTCAAACGCAAGAGGGATGAGAAAGGGGAGAGTGCAAACAACACTAAAACTCGTGACGATGATGAGTACGCATTTACGGCTAGATATGAGGCAAGCATGAGCGATGGCATCGAGGGTGATGCAAGCATGAGTGATGGTATCGAGGGTGATGCAAGCATGAGTGATTGGATTGAGGTTGGTGATGAGTATGCAAACATGGCAAGCAATGTATCGTGCAATGGTAGTACGAGTGATTGGATTGTTGATTCGGGGGCTACAAGCCACATGTCACCACATAAAACTTGTTTTCATTCGTATGCTCTCATTAATCCAAGGAGAGTGATTTTGGGAGATGATACGGTGCTTGAGGCCGTTGGCAAGGGCCAAATTGTTGTAGACACCGAGGTGAGGGGTCGTGTGAAGACAATCACTATCCAAGATGTCCTCCACGTTCCCAAACTAACGGCAAATTTACTATCGGTGAGGCAACTAGTGGCAAAGCACTTGAGAGTAGAGTTTAGTGATAAGGGGTGTTATGTGTTGTCACCGAGTCGAGATGAGGTGGCCATCATTGAAGAACACAAGGGCTTGTACCACATCAAGTTCTCCAAGGTGCATTCGAAGGAATCGGCGGCGTTGGCGCATTCAAACTTGAAGGACGACAAGTTGGCGTTGTGGCATCGTCGACTTGGCCATTTGAACATCAAGAGTGTGAAGACACTACGCGGCATGGTAAGCGGTATGGATCTTCATCAATTGAAAGTGGATGCTTCTACATTCACGTGTGAAGGTTGCATTGAAGGCAAGCAACAACGGTTGCCATTTGCGGGTGAAGGGGCGACACGGGCCACAAAAGTTTTGGAGATCGTGCATTCAGATGTGTGTGGCCCCATGAAGACCACGTCGATGGGAGGTTGCAAGTACTTTGTGACCTTCATCGATGATTTTTCAAGGAAGATATGGCTCTACCCTATCAAAGCCAAAAGTGAGTGCTTTGAGAAGTTCAAGGAGTTCAAGACATTGGTGGAGAACCAATCCGAGTTGAAGATCAAGGTGTTTCGGTCGGACAATGGCGGCGAGTACATGTCCAAGAAATTTGACGAGCTTTTGAAGAATGAAGGCATCGCACGCCAAACTTCGGCCCCGTACACGCCTCAACAAAATGGAGTTGCAGAGCGCGCAAATCGCACCATTGTAGAGATGGCGAGGAGCATGTTGCACGCTCAAAACTTGAAGTTGGACCTTTGGGCGGAAGCGGTGGTGAATGCGGTATACACACGCAATCGGTGTCCAACAAGCGCGGTTGAAGGCATGACGCCGGAGCACGCGTGGAGTGGGAGGCAACCATGTGTTGCACACATGCGCATCTTCGGATGCATTGCATATGCGAAGGTTCCCGACGAACGGAGAACGAAACTCGAGGCTAAGGCCTTGAAATGTGTGTTTCTTGGGTATTGTGAAGGTACCAAGGCGTATAGACTCATGTCGGTGGACACGAGGAAGATCATTCGGTCACGTGATGTGACATTTTGTGAGGAGTCTACGATGGAGGCTCCTTTGGAGGTTGGTCCAAGTGGGAGTAGTGGAGACGTTTTGGTGGACACACCCTCCAAGTCTCCTAGTGTTGTTGATGTAGGTGATGATGACGGTGATGACGAAGCTGGCGACACGGAGGTTGTTGAAGCGCCATCGAGCTCAAAGGCCAAAAATGGCGCAAAGGGCACGCAAGAGGAGCAAGTTTCTTCAAGCGAGCGGCGGTACCCCGAGAGATCGCGCAAGCCACCTGGAGAATGGTGGAAGAACCACATCTTCCCTCAAGTGGAGGACGAGCATGCGAATGTGGCATTATCGGATGGTCCATTGACCATTCGAGAAGCCATGCAAGGTGAGGATGCGGTCAAGTGGGAGCGCGCCATGCAAGAGGAGTACGACTCTCTAATTGCTAACGGTACGTGGCAATTAACTCCCATTCCAAAGGATCGCAACCCCATTGGTTGCAAATGGGTGTTTCGGACAAAGAGGGATGTTTCGGGTATTGTTGTGCGTCACAAGGCAAGATTAGTAGCCAAGGGGTTCGCGCAAGTGCATGGGGTGGACTTTCACGAGACATTTGCTCCCGTGGCCAAGTTCACCACCATTCGATGCATTCTTGCCATTGGAGCGGCCTTGGACTTGGAGATGCATCAAATGGATGTGAAGACCGCATTTTTGAATGGCGATTTGGAGGAGGACATCTACATGGTGCAACCTGAGGGGTTTGTGCAACAAGGTAAAGAGCACCTTGTTTGTAAGTTGCAAAAATCATTGTATGGGTTGAAACAATCTCCAAGAGCGTGGTACCAAAAGATTGACACGTTCTTGCTTGCACACGGGTTTACTAGGAGCATTGCGGATCATAGTCTCTACTTCATGCAAGAGGGGCAACATGTGGTGATTGTGATCATATATGTTGATGATTTGATCATTCTTGCAAACCTCATGAGTTTAATGAATGCATTAAAAGGCATGCTTGAGAGAGAGTACGAGATGAGTGATCTTGGAGAATTGCACTTTTGTCTTGGTGTTGAGTTTGTGCGTGATAGGGCTACACGCACTATCACCATGAGTCAAGGCAAGTATGTGATGGACGTGCTCAAGAGATTCGGGATGGAGGATTGTAAGCCCGTGGCAACACCATTGGATGCAAACTCCAAGCTCGTCAAGCTTTCGGAGGAGGAGTATGCGATGGAGGCTAAATCGATGGCGGAGGTGCCATACAAGCAAGCGGTGGGGTCGTTGATGTATGCGATGATTGCGACACGGCCCGACCTTGCGTATCCAATTAGCGTGGTGAGTCAACACATGGCGAGACCGGGCTCGATGCATTGGATGACGGTCAAGAGGATCATGCGTTATTTGAGGGGCACAAGCGATGTGAAGTTGTGTCTTGGAGGCAAAGACATTGTGTTGAGCGGCTATTGTGACGCGGACTACGCGGGAGACACGAGCGATCGAAGATCGACAACGGGCTACATGTTCAAGGTCGGATCGGGAGCGGTGTCGTGGAATAGCAAGCGGCAACAAACCATGGCGACATCAACGGTGGAGGCCGAGTACATGGCTACGAGCCATGCCACGAAGGAGGCCATTTGGTTGAGGCAACTAATGGTGGATGTGGGTTGCACACAAGGTGAGGCTACAACGATTATGTGTGACAACCAAGGGTGCATTTCACTTGCAAAGAACCCTACACATCATTCACGCACGAAGCACATTGATGTGCAATACCACTTCATTCGGGAGAAGTTGGAATTGGGAGTTATACATTTGGAGTATTGCCCAACGGAGCACATGGTGGCGGATGTGCTCACAAAGGGTCTTTGTAGAGACCGACACCAACGATTAGTAATAGCATTTGGACTTAGAGGCTTTGGCTCTACGCAAAGTGGGAGTATTGAGGTAATTGATGCAACGTAGTATTGCTAGAAGCCAAAGACGTACGGGTGCTAAATAATGGTGTGTGGGAGGAGGGGTTAGGCATGGGCTGATCTCTAGAGTGTCCTTGTGATGAGTTATCCCATATGGTTTGTCCATGGTGACCTCCTAGTGTACACTACTTAAGGTGGAAGGCCTTTGAGTAAAGATCATCTCTTTCTACACATTCCTTGTGTTTGTGTGTGTGTGCCTTGTGCAATCTTCTCTACCTTCAATACTCCGTTCCTCTCAAACGTACAAACTGCATTTCGAAGTACCTTCTGCTTCTTTCATCCGAATAGCAACTTCTTCCTTCTCTAAATCCAATTTCTTGCTTTGTAACTGAAATTGTTGTTTTGGCTATTGTGCTCATAGCTCTATCTTATTTTCACTAGTGAGTCAATTTAATTCCCCAATTGCCATGAGAGGCTTTGAGAATGCAAAGGGTTTTCTTGTACTTTTCTTTGTCTCTACTTTCAATTCATCATCGTTTGATTACGATGTAATATTTGGTGACAAATTAGCTATTGCTACTTTCTTTTTAGAGGAAGTATTCTTAACCCCTAACTGTCCAACCATGCATATTTTGCATAATGTACAGAAGTAAACTTCGTTTTCTCATCTGTCAAGCACTTATTGCACTGTGAATTTTTTACTAAATTTTCTATGGGAAGTTAGCTTCATGCATGTGTGATTCGATTAGAAAGTTGATGATTTGTGAAACTTTTATGCTTCATTTCCTGTTGTAGTGTTTCACCAAAAAATTCAAAGATTTTAGTCTAAAAGTGCTCTTGAAAAAGTCAACTCATAAAATTATGCACCTAAAAAATCTAGAAAAATCACTACACTTAGAGTATTGCATTTCAACCCATCACAAAAAAATTCATTCACAAGTTGTCAATATCTTATTCGTAATCAAATTACAAAATAATTTTGAATTTTAAGTTTCAAATTTTATAAAAAAATCTTGGTGATAACAATTGCAGATCTAACCGTATGGATAGAATTTAAAATTCATAATGTAAATTTTTTTATTTATACATCAAGTTTAGAATATCTCTTTTAGTTGCATTTTATAATGCATCTTTGCAAACTGCCCAATTTGGACAGGGGTGAGGACGTTTAGGGGTTAAGTGATGGAGTTCTGGCGTTTTGAGATTCTAAAGTGCTAACTTGGATGCCATCATCTGAAATATCAAGCAACAATTATAATTAAAGTTTGATTCTCAAATGAATTTAGTAATTTGTATAATATACACTAACGCTTCGCTTCCCAGCACACCAAATGAAAGGCCATGAAATTGAAAAGATGTGAAAGGCTAAGTTACTTTACATAATGGTCTTTGAAAACGGAATGGAACATTCTTGGGAAGACCATTCAAGAATGTGAAAGACTCGGTTACATCATAGAAAGGTTACATCATTCAAAACTTACTCTAGAACTTTTGACAGACGGTTTACGGCTCGTTTATATACCCTATACAGTGACTCACAAAAGCAGTTGGCCACTCCTCCTTAATGGATGAAATGCTCTCATTTAGAAGATAATTTGTTTTATGGAATAAAATTTGTATACAGCGTACTTAACTTGGTGCTTTACAATATACTATAGAAAAAATTGAAAATCAAAAATAATTTATGCCATTTTTAGATCCAATTTGGAGTCTCATTTTTTATATGTATTGTGTCAATGTGAAGATGGGTTAGAAAAAGAAGTTCGGCTCAAGTTTTAACCATAAATAATGAAGAATAGCCTTAATAATCGTATCCAAAAAGAAATTTGATTTTGAGATATGATTGCAAGAATATGGTAATTTAAATGACAAACAGTATTTTTCAGAATCTAACCACACTAGTTAATGAACTTTTTATTTTGATTTTAGAAAATTGTATAAAATTACACTCATGTATATAAAATTTACTTAATCATAAAACTCTGAAAAAAATTAGAATTATTTGAAAATTCATTCAATAGAAAATATGAAACCAAAATTGATCATTAAATTCTGAAAAATACTTGCCTGTGATTTAAATTGCCATATTCTTGCAATCATATCTCAAAATCAAATCTCTTTTGACTACAAAGGCTCGTGTTTGTCTTTATCCAGTGTCGGTATCGGTCATCTTCCATACCGATATCGGTCAATTGGGTGAAAGCACGAAAAACTGTACCAAAAAGTTAGTCTGCTATACTAAAATCATAATTGTTTTGGTCAAAGGCCATAAATTTATATCAAAATATATTGTATTTCGGTTTTAATTTCATGAAGCCCTCTAGAGTTCTTATAGGTACTTGAACCCAAATTTTCAGAACAAAATCTTCAGAACAAAATCTTCAAAAAAGTTTACTGAAAGTAGTGTTTGAAAATGAATGCCTAAATCTAATATTGGTTGCAAAATTGATGGCCTTGAATACACTCAACATAAATATAATTTTTATGAACTTTGAGATAATGATAGAATTGAGGTCCTTGTCCAAAAAGAAAGTAGAAAAAAATATGTTTTGATATACATTTTGCTTATTTTATATCAACTTTGTTGATTGTACGTAACTACTTTTTCAATTTTGGCCACTTCTACGTCAATAAAAAATTTATAACTACTTATTGAAGATCATTTTCTCAAATTTTTTTGGTAGACTTTATAAAAGAATAGGTTTTTATTTAATTTTTATTTAATTTTTTACAAAATTCAAATTTATAATGTATTTTTGAACCCTGCATTGTTGAATGGTCATAATAGTTAGAGGTGGTACACTTTTTCGTGCTTTCACCCAACAGCTTTCTTTGGTTTCTGTGAGCATAGAAACTGAAGAGAGCTCTAGATCCATATCGGTATAGAATAGTGAGTAATCCACTTGCATCGAGTGTCCTTCACGCCCCTCGCAATATCATTAGAGCAAAAGAAGAATTGAACTGTCATTTCCATCCCCACCCTCACGTTTAGCCATTCACTAGTGTATGTTGGAGCTGGAGTGCTAGTCGCATTCTGGAAAATATTTGCATCGCACTTCTTCTTAGTTACTGCTCTCATTGCCCAACACGATTTGGCAGATGTTTTTGGCAGCCGTGCAATGTGCCAAATTTGCTCATTCACAGTGGACTTTTGGATTGCCGTAATTCATTGAATCCCACCTTCCAAGGCAGGTGGTGGAGATGGCTTTTTGGGTAATATTGCAATCTTTTTGAGTGATGCGAGGACCTCAGCAGCTTCTGATTCTTTCTCCTTTGCAATGGCTAGCAAAGACGCGACCCTAGAAAGAGTAGCTCTTTTGGATGCTTAGAGACGGGAGTAGTTCAATGTATCCGGCCTGTGGGAGTCACTGTTGTCTCCGAGCGGCAGGTCCGGCTTTCGCTTCGTTGAGCCAAATATCTCCTCTCTTTCAAGGTGAGGGTCACAAATGCAAAATTCATTAGCTCCACGCATATCCAGCATTGCCTCTTTGAACACTCTAGGATCCTTTAAACTCCGTATCATTGAAAAGAGAGGTGCAATGGGCACGTTTCAAATATTCACACTCCTTATTGCAACACTGCAAATGGCCTACTCACACCGAGAATCAGAACACCAACCCCAATAGATTGGAAACATTAGTTGTCATGGTTCTGGTCCACACAAGACTATCGTACCTCTTATCCATTCCATGCATAGCTTTTGCCATTGTGTGAGATGCGTAATTTGTGACGGAAAGGAACTCGTACACTAGATCACCATAGAATTTGGGCAAAAGATAGTCCACCTTGGTTGTTGTGATTGTGTTGTAATCAAGTTTTTTGAGTACGTTCTGTTAACGGTAAAATAGTAAAGTACCGGCAGTCAACCGACCTGAGTTTTTTACTCCGGTCATTTTTGAAGTTACCATAGAAAGTAGATCTAGGAAAGCCTTTTTTACCGATCTGACAGTTAGGTCAGATCGGGTTGTACTTTGTATATAAGCAATAGAGCCAAACTCCTTAGCAAGGCACATTTTTCCGAACTCTAGTTTCAAGTTTCTCTCTACTTGGATGTAGTCTTCTTTTTGGTCTTCACTCCTTCCGAGTACTACCTCCTCGGTATTCGTTTATTTGTTCTCTTGACTACCTCGTTTGAGTTCGTACTAGCTACCGAGTAGAGGTCGGTAACAGTCATAAGTGTTGTATTCCGACCCTCATGGAATTATAATGAAGGTAGAGAAGATTGCACAAGGCACACACACAAACACAAGGAATGCGTAGAAAGAGATGATCTTTACTCAAAGGCCTTCCACCTTAAGTAGTGTACACTAGGAGGTCACCATGGACAAACCATATGGGATAACTCATCACAAGGACACTCTAGAGATCAGCCCATGCCTAACCCCTCCTCCCACACACCATTATTTAGCACCCGTACGTCTTTGGCTTCTAGCAATACTACGTTGCATCAATTACCTCAATACTCCCACTTTGCGTAGAGCCAAAGCCTCTAAGTCCAAATGCTATTACTAATCGTTGGTGTCGGTCTCTACAAAGACCCTTTGTGAGCACATCCGCCACCATGTGCTCCGTTGGGCAATACTCCAAATGTATAACTCCCAATTCCAACTTCTCCCGAATGAAGTGGTATTGCACATCAATGTGCTTCGTGCGTGAATGATGTGTAGGGTTCTTTGCAAGTGAAATGCACCCTTGGTTGTCACACATAATCGTTGTAGCCTCACCTTGTGTGCAACCCACATCCACCATTAGTTGCCTCAACCAAATGGCCTCCTTCGTGGCATGGCTCGTAGCCATGTACTCGGCCTCCACCGTTGATGTCGCCGTGGTTTGTTGCCGCTTGCTATTCCACGACACCGCTCCCGATCCGACCTTGAACATGTAGCCCGTTGTCGATCTTCGATCGCTCGTGTCTCCCGCGTAGTCCGCGTCACAATAGCCGCTCAACACAATGTCTTTGCCTCCAAGACACAACTTCACATCGCTTGTGCCCCTCAAATAACGCATGATCCTCTTGACCGTCATCCAATGCATCGAGCCCGGTCTCGCCATGTGTTGACTCACCACGCTAATTGGATACGCAAGGTCGGGCCGTGTCGCAATCATCGCATACATCAACGACCCCACCGCTTGCTTGTATGGCACCTCCGCCATCGATTTAGCCTCCATCGCATACTCCTCCTCCGAAAGCTTGACGAGCTTGGAGTTTGCATCCAATGGTGTTGCCACGGGCTTACAATCCTCCATCCCGAATCTCTTGAGCACGTCCATCACATACTTGCCTTGACTCATGGTGATAGTGCGTGTAGCCCTATCACGCACAAACTCAACACCAAGACAAAAGTGCAATTCTCCAAGATCACTCATCTCGTACTCTCTCTCAAGCATGCCTTTTAATGCATTCATTAAACTCATGAGGCTTGCAAGAATGATCAAATCATCAACATATATGATCACAATCACCACATTTTGCCCCTCTTGCATGAAGTAGAGACTATGATCCGCAATGCTCCTAGTAAACCCGTGTGCAAGCAAGAACGTGTCAATCTTTTGGTACCACGCTCTTGGAGATTGTTTCAACCCATACAATGATTTTTGCAACTTACAAACAAGGTGCTCTTTACCTTGTTGCACAAACCCCTCAGGTTGCACCATGTAGATGTCCTCCTCCAAATCGCCATTCAAAAATGCGGTCTTCACATCCATTTGATGCATCTCCAAGTCCAAGGCCGCTCCAATGGCAAGAATGCATCGAATGGTGGTGAACTTGGCCACGGGAGCAAATGTCTCGTGAAAGTCCACCCCATGCACTTGCGCGAACCCCTTGGCTACTAATCTTGCCTTGTGACGCACAACAATACCCGAAACATCCCTCTTTGTCCGAAACACCCATTTGCAACCAATGGGGTTGCGATCCTTTGGAATGGGAGTTAATTGCCACGTACCGTTAGCAATTAGAGAGTCGTACTCCTCTTGCATGGCGCGCTCCCACTTGACCGCATCCTCACCTTGCATGGCTTCTCGAATGGTCAATGGACCATCCGATAATGCCACATTCGCATGCTCGTCCTCCACTTGAGGGAAGATGTGGTTCTTCCACCATTCTCCAGGTGGCTTGCGCGATCTCTCGGGGTACCGCCGCTCGCTTGAAGAAACTTGCTCCTCTTGCGTGCCCTTTGCGCCATTTTTGGCCTTTGAGCTCGATGGCGCTTCAACAACCTCCGTGTCGCCAGCTTCGTCATCACCGTCATCATCACCTACATCAACAACACTAGGAGACTTGGAGGGTGTGTCCACCAAAACGTCTCCACTACTCCCACTTGGACCAACCTCCAAAGGAGCCTCCATCGTAGACTCCTCACAAAATGTCACATCACGTGACCGAATGATCTTCCTCGTGTCCACCGACATGAGTCTATACGCCTTGGTACCTTCACAATACCCAAGAAACACACATTTCAAGGCCTTAGCCTCGAGTTTCGTTCTCCGTTCGTCGGGAACCTTCGCATATGCAATGCATCCGAAGATGCGCATGTGTGCAACACATGGTTGCCTCCCACTCCACGCGTGCTCCGGCGTCATGCCTTCAACCGCGCTTGTTGGACACCGATTGCGTGTGTATACCGCATTCACCACCGCTTCCGCCCAAAGGTCCAACTTCAAGTTTTGAGCGTGCAACATGCTCCTCGCCATCTCTACAATGGTGCGATTTGCGCGCTCTGCAACTCCATTTTGTTGAGGCGTGTACGGGGCCGAAGTTTGGCGTGCGATGCCTTCATTCTTCAAAAGCTCGTCAAATTTCTTGGACATGTACTCGCCGCCATTGTCCGACCGAAACACCTTGATCTTCAACTCGGATTGGTTCTCCACGAATGTCTTGAACTCCTTGAACTTCTCAAAGCACTCACTTTTGGCTTTGATAGGGTAGAGCCATATCTTCCTTGAAAAATCATCGATGAAGGTCACAAAGTACTTGCAACCTCCCATCGACGTGGTCTTCATGGGGCCACACACATCTGAATGCACGATCTCCAAAACTTTTGTGGCCCGTGTCGCCCCTTCACCCGCAAATGGCAACCGTTGTTGCTTGCCTCCAATGCAACCTTCACACGTGAATGTAGAAGCATCCACTTTCAATTGATGAAGATCCATACCGCTTACCATGCCGCGTAGTGTCTTCACACTCTTGATGTTCAAATGGCCAAGTCGACGATGCCACAACGCCAACTTGTCGTCCTTCAAGTTTGAATGCGCCAACGCCGCCGATTCCTTCGAATGCACCTTGGAGAACTTGATGTGGTACAAGCCCTCGTGTTCTTCAATGATGGCCACCTCATCTCGACTCGGTGACAACACATAACACCCCTTATCACTAAACTCTACTCTCAAGTGCTTTGCCACTAGTTGCCTCACCGATAGTAAATTTGCCGTTAGTTTGGGAACGTGGAGGACATTTTGGATAGTGATTGTCTTCACACGACCCCTCACCTCGGTGTCTACAACAATTTGGCCCTTGCCAACGGCCTCAAGCACCGTATCATCTCCCAAAATCACTCTCCTTGGATTAATGAGAGCATACGAATGAAAACAAGTTTTATGTGGTGACATGTGGCTTGTAGCCCCCGAATCAACAATCCAATCACTCGTACTACCATTGCACGATACATTGCTTGCCATGTTTGCATACTCATCACCAACCTCAATCCAATCACTCATGCTTGCATCACCCTCGATACCATCACTCATGCTTGCATCACCCTCGATGCCATCGCTCATGCTTGCCTCATATCTAGCCGTAAATGCGTACTCATCATCGTCACGAGTTTTAGTGTTGTTTGCACTCTCCCCTTTCTCATCCCTCTTGCGTTTGAAGCAAAATTTGGCAATGTGGCCCTTCTTACCACAATAGAAGCACACCTTGTCGCTTGAGCTCCCACCGCCTCCATTCTTGGATTGCTTCGCCACGAGTGCCGCTCCATCTTCTCGAGACTCGTTCTCCTTTCGCCGCGAAAGCTCGTGCAACAACCGTGAGGTCACATAGTCCAATGTGAGCTCCGTAATGGGTCTTGACTCCATCGCCACGATGAGGTACTCGTATGATGATGGAAGGCTCTCCAAAAGTGTCATCACGATGTCACCATCCGTAACCGACACGTCGCAACCGTTGAGTTGATCCGCGAGAGCTTTGACCTTGTTGATGTGCGCCAACATGTCATCTTCTTCGCCCATCTTGATGGTGAAGAACTTGCGCCTCAAAAACAAAATGTTGGCCAATGTTTTCGCTTCGTGAATGTTGCAAAGCTTGGACCATGCTTCCGCGGGTGTCTTGCACGAACGAATGTGCGCAAGTTGCGAATCCGCGAGGTTGAGTGCCAAAATGGCAAATGCCTTCTTCTCCCTCCTTGTGTACGCTTGCATGATCCTAGGATCCGTAGAAGAGAAAGGAGGTTCCTCACTACCCTCGACAATCTCCCACAACTCCTTCTCGGCCATCACCATCTCCATTTTGAACTTCCACAAGTGGAAATTCACCCCATCGAACTTGTCCACGACTTTGGGACCCTCACCCTCAAAAGATGCCATGATCCTCACTTACGTATGCCTCCCCACACAAATGAAACCTCAAACTCAAACACACAACTTTGTTTTTGTGATTTTTTGCTTTGATATTGCACCTTTGTGCACCCAATGGGTTTAAAACAACCCCAAACACTAGATCAGCACTTTTGTGCTCCACACACGCCTCCCAACACTCAAATGTGAGAACCCTCACCCAAAAATGCAAAGAGGCTCACCAAAACCCCTCAAATCACTCAATGGAGCTCAAAACAACTCCAAATGCTTCAATACGACGCCTTAGTGTCCCCAAACACTCAATGCACGTCAATGACACCTTTGTGTCCTTCAAGAGCACTCACTCAATGCACATGAACTCACACAAGTCCCTCAAAACCCCAATCGCATTGAAATTGCTCAAAACCGCACCTTTGTGCACAAACTAGCTCCAAATGAAAATTTGAGCACCCCAAGAGCATGAAACACATGCAACACCTCAAAGCAAGTGCCTAATCACTAGGATCAGATGGTAGAACCTCCACGAGAGTCTTCACACCTCACAAATCACTTGCATTTACTCAAATGCTCACAATTGAACCAAACGAAGTTCCACTCGCAACGAAGAGATAGAAGAAAGAAAAGAAGGAGATCAAGGGAAGAAATTGACCAAAGAGAGTGCTCCAACATGTAACTTCAGCCCATGCACACCTCCAAGAAACACCAACGCTTCAACAAGCTCCAAAACCTCCAACAATGCTCCAAAACCGCCCGTTGCGCACCGACCTCAAAATACTTGCACAAATGCAATCTAATACTCATGAAACACACATGAGTGGGCCCATAACCTATTGAAGGTAGAGAAGATTGCACAAGGCACACACACACAAACACAAGGAATGCGTAGAAAGAGATGATCTTTACTCAAAGGCCTTCCACCTTAAGTAGTGTACACTAGGAGGTCACCATGGACAAACCATATGGGATAACTCATCACAAGGACACTCTAGAGATCAGCCCATGCCTAACCCCTCCTCCCACACACCATTATTTAGCACCCGTACGTCTTTGGCTTCTAGCAATACTACGTTGCATCAATTACCTCAATAAAGAGGAGTTACCACGTTCTTCTTCCCGAGCAGAGTAGCTAATCTCTTCAATTTAAGTATGATACTTGCAGCCGTCGATGTCTCGGCAGACAAAGGACATGAACGTTCATTTAGGCTGATCAATTCAAGACTAGGAGTGGCTGATTCAAGACTATGAGTGGCAAATGAATTTGAGGACCTAGAGTCAAGTGTTTGACGAGGTGGACATTCAATGACCGTGTCTGCATCCGACGAATTGCTAGATCTCGAGGGCGATGGACAAAGCTGATTTCGACTCAAGCTTCACAGTAGACGATGAACCAAACCATAGAGTGCATACCACATCCGCTTCATGCTTGACCTTGATCTTCCTTAGAAGGGAGGTCTGCACAGTACAAGTCTAGGAAGGAAGTGGTCTAACATAGCCCTTAGTTCCATAAATGTGTGACTCAAGCAGACCGTAGACATTGTACTTTCCAGGTCCAAATTTCTAAACTCAACTGTGATCCGGGCTATCGTATGGTTGTTGAATAATGGTATGAGATGGTGAGGACTAGCATCAGGAATTTTGGACCCCACTGATTTTGAACGATTTCAGTGCGAAATCCGATATTTCATGGGTGCGTATATTTTTCTCATTGATTCTGCATCCTTGCGTCATTCATCACAACTGCACTGATATGACATCATGCTTGTATAAGCGGATATAATATTGATTCGACACGATTGATGGATATATTGAAGACGTGTGAATTCTTCACTTTGTATAGTTGTCAAATGTCGTGTTTTAATCATCTTTAAATCCACACTGATTCAGTGTGTTTTTCATGCGACATCATCTTTTTTATATCTAGAATTTTTCTTTCTATATAAAGATTTGGTCAAAATAATTTTATTAAAAAAATTAAAATATAATTTTTTTTTTTCTGCTCTGGCAAGCTGTGGTGAACAAAACAGTAATAATGACTCTTCGAAACATAAGGCATCCGACACGGAACAGACGCGGATACCGCGTTAGGCGATTACCCAAATTCTGACGACGTTGCGAAGTTATCGTCGGGAAACTTGGTGTTTCACTGCTCGACGGATGTGGCAGCCCACGTTGGAATCCAATCCCACGTGTACTGGTGCCGCAGAAGCCCATGGTGACATGGCGCAGAATCAACTGATACCTGTCCGTGGTTGTCCGAAACAACTAGTCCCATTCAAGAGGTTTGATCTGTTAAGACAGGATGAATGTCATCCATTCACTCTCCATCCACAGCTTAGTCAGCATACCTACCTGACTGGTCCTTAATAACCAGTTAAATCACAGTAGGTAGATAGCGATAAGATAGATGGATGGTAAACCCAGTCATACTCTAAACCTTAACCCAAGTTAACCAGTTGTCTTCACCTCTATATAATCTTAATGGAATAGAGCTCCAGCTCAATCCTTGATGCTCATACTTTGTGTTAATGCTCGTTATACTTTGTATTTATGCTTGTCTCCCAACACGTTATCAGCACCGTTAGCTCTTCCACCATAGCTCTTCCACCAAAGCTTTTCCACCATAGCTCTTTGTAGCTCTTGCTTTTACTCTTCTGATATAGTTTTTTGTAGCTCTTTGTAGCTATTCCTCTTGCTCTTTTGAGATAGCTTTTTGTAGCTCTTTTAAGCTATTCCTCTTGCTCTTTTGATATAGCTTTTTGTAGCTCTTGCTCTTACTCTTCTGATATAGCTTTTTGTAACTCTTTACAGCTCTTGTTCTTGCTCTCCTTCACCCTCCTTTTGTTCTTTTCTCCTCCTTCTACAACATCTCTCCGCTAACCATAACAGTCCACAAGCGTAGAGAACAACCTTAGGATCTTGAATTAGCAACAAATTTGCAAAACTTAGAGATAGATGTGAAAAGCAAACTTAAAGACAATAGTGAACTTAGAGATAGATGTGAAAAGCAAACTTAAAGACAATAGTGAACTTAGAGATAGATGTGAAAAGCAAACTTAAAGTCAGTAGTGAACTTAGAGATAGATGTGAAACGCAAACTTAAAGACGATAGTGAAACGCAATTGGAAAGGACAATTGATTACTATAGACCCCACAGTCATGGCCACGCAACGCCAACCCCGCGAGACTCGAACACATCCTCTCTTTTTCGATCCGCTCGAGTCAGATGGATCCAATTACTTAGGGTGGAACATCGACATGCGTGCATACTTGCGTGCAGAGGAACTCGACGCCACGATCGCTCTTGCACACGAGGGGGAGATCCCAACCTCACACAAATGGCATACGCTACTCATCTTGCGCCGGCACCTCGATTCTTCACTTCGACAGCAGTATATCCAAGTCGGGGATCCTGCCGAATTATGGGCGGCGCTGGCGGCACGATTCAAGCATGAAGAGACCATTTTCTACCACAAGCCCGGAGCGACTGGATCGGCCTCCGCGTGATGGATTTCTCAAATTTCCTCGCATTCAACTCCGAACTTCACCGCATTGTAGCCCAACTCCGACTCTGTGGCGACACCATCAACGACACCGAAATGATCGATAAGACCCTCTCTACTTTTCCTCCTGCTTGTGCAATTTTGGCTCAACAATATCGCAACATGAAGTTTACTACACATTCCAAACTCATGTCCTACCTTTTGTTAGCCGAAAAGCAGCAACAACCGCTCCTCAAGAATGCAGAGTCAAGGCCAGCTAAGGAGATTCACAACAGCGAAGTCCAGAACCCGCTCAAGACAACTAGCTCGGCACCCACGCCACACTCGAAGCCGGGCAATCCAAGTAGGGAGTCCCACATCTCCGACGCACCACGCCAAAAACCAAAGGGAAACTGGAAGCCCAAGCACACGTGGAACCGATCTTCCAAACCCCAAAGGTACGCGAATCATACCAGAACCGACCGGTCCTCTCAGTCGTTGAGAAAAACAGAGAAGGGAACTTGTCATAAATGCGGCAGAAAGGGTCACTACACTAAGGAATGTCGTGCTTCTAGTTATGTCATTGCAATGTACAAGGAGCTGCAGTCACTGAGGGAAGGAAAGAGGGAAACTCACACCCTCGATGCTCCTTCTCCCACACTCATCGAGTTAGATCCCGAAATCTGCATGGTTCAGAGTAGCGCGTCTGCCAACAAAGCTAAAATTGCTCTGCTTGACAGCGCCTCCACTCATACCATTTTGCAAGACCAGGCACACTTTAAGTTCAAAACTCAAAATGAGCCATGGCAAACTTGTGACATAGTCACAATCGCCGGCAAACAAAACTTCAAGTTTCGTGAGGGCCGGGCAGTTGTGATTCTGCCCGGGGGAGCCCCCCTCATCTGCAAAAGGGCTATGTACGCCCCGGACGCCCCTCGGAGCCTGATCAGCTACCGTGACCTACGGGCTAATGACATCCACATTTCTACTGCGGTGGAAAACGATGAAGAGGTCCTCAAGCTTAGACGAGGGCCGCGGCACCTCGCCACAGCACATGCGGCAGCCAACAGCCTATATGAGCTTTGCATCATGCAAGCTAGCCCCCCTTGCAGAGGTGAAGAAGAGGCCAGTGAACACCGACACGAGTGTCACCCACGCCTACCCCTAGGGAGTGCCCTGGCCTCTTTTCTAACCGCCAGCTCCAAAGCCAACATTTGGCATCGCCGGTTGGGGCACCCCGGGACGACCATGATGCGGAAAATGATTCCCATCTTGACTGGTCACGACCTATGTACGAGTGATGCGGAGCGCGTGGAGGAGTGCGCAACGTGCATTCAAGGGAAGCTCATCAGGCAGCCATCACGGTGGAAGCTCCCGACCGAAATGCCAGCGGCATTGTATCGTCTCCACGGCGATTGGTGCGGCCCTATCACTCCCCAGTCAGGTCAGTTCAAGTACTTCTTTGTACTCGTTGATGCTTCAGGTAGACACGCAGAGGTGTCACTTCTTACAACCCGTAACATGGTATTCCCCAAGACTTTAGCAATGATCCTTAGGTTCCGCAACTACTTCCCTGACAACCAGATTTGTTTTCTTAGAATGGACAATGCTATGGAATTTAAATCACAAGCATTCGAAGACTTTTGTACGGCCTCAGGGATAGAACTCACTTATTCAGTACCTTATGAACATGCCCAGAATGGCCTAGCTGAAGCATACTTCAAGAAAATACAACTCATAGTACGCCCTCTCCTCTTTCATGCTAATCTTTCTCCCACTCTTTGGGGTCACGCCGTGTTGCATGCAGCAGTCCTTCTTAGAGTTAGACCCACACTGCTGCACACACAGGCTCCATTAGAACTCAGCTTTGGTAGAACCCCTCACATAGCCCACTTACGCACCTTCGGATGCGAAGTATGGGTTCCAGTCTCAGATCCCAAACAGAACACCATGACGCCTCATAGAATTCGAGGAATCTACCTTGGTTATGACTCTCCTAGCATAATCCGCTATAAACTACCCCAAAGTGACGATATTTACAAAGCTAGATTTCATAATTGTAAATTCATAGAAAACAAGTTCCCCAGCTCTCAAACTAAAACCGACCACAGCTTGAACTTTAAAGACTTAGAAACACTCACTCTTAATCCAGATCCTCGCACAGCATTAGCAGACTCAGAAGTTAGAAAACTCCTCACTCTCCAGCACCTTGCTGAGAATATCCCCGATGGTTTCCACTCGGGACCACACGTAGTTAGGAGCCCCGTACCCAGCTCTGGCAACCCTGTCCCAGCAGCTCCAGCCAAGAAACGAAAGCTTAATGCCACCCCGCAAACCCGAACCCGTGCATCAATGCACACCCACCGCAACCCGAATGATCAACATAGTCAACCCTTTGATATCCCGTGGGATGACTTCGAGTCATATCTCACCAACCCTGATGTAGATCCTATGACATTTGACCAAGCCAAGAAGAGTGTAGACTGGCCACAATGGGAAAAAGCCTTACAAGCCGAGTACCAATCACTTAGAAAACGAGGCGTCTTTGGACCCCTTGTCACCGATCTCATCACTAAACCGATAGGACACAAACTGATCTTCAGTCGTAAGCGAGAGGAACATGGTAACACTCTTAGATTGAAAGTGAGGTTAGTAGCTCAAGGTTTCACACAAAAACCCGGGATAGATTTTGAACAAACATATTCTCCTGTTATGGATAGCACATCCTTCCGTTACCTCCTAAGTCTAGCCGTCCAAATAGCATTAGAAACCCGTCTCCTTGACGTAGTCACAGCCTATCTCTACGGTGACTTAGATGCCCAAATTCACATCAAACCTCCTCCAGATTTCCTACCAAACACTACACCCGCACAGCCCGGGCGCTTCTCTGGATTAAGGATATGCAAAGTCCTTTATGGCCTAAAGCAAGCAGGCCGGGCATGGTACCATCACCTCAAGTCTTTCTTGATTTCTCATGAGTTCCAAACTCACCCCGCCCTACCTTGTGTCTTCGTCCTCAAAGACACCACCGGTTTTGTCATCCTCGCAGTCTATGTCGATGACTTAAACTCTATTGGCACCCAGCCTTGAGTAAGCATGTGGAAAACCTACTAACCAAACAGTTTGAAATGAAAGTGTTGGGACGCACATCCTATTGTCTTGGACTACAGATTAAACATTATGTAGATGGGAGCTTATTACTTCATCAACAAACATATGTGAAGAAACTACTCCGCACATTCAACATGGACAATGCCAATGCGCTTTCAGCTCCCATGATTGGCAAAAGTCGCACTGAAGATGATCCCTACCGACCAGCAGATGACGACGAGGAGGAGATCGACAAACCGCAGTACTTAGCCGCAGTTGGAGCTCTACTGTACCTCGCCACGAACACCCGACTTGACATCTCATTCGCCGTCAGTGTCCTCGCGTGTCACAGTCAGAAACTAACCTCCCGGCATTGGCAGGGCCTCAAGCATCTCCTGCACTACCTCCGCGGCACGGAGGATCTCGGCTTACACTTCCGCAAGGATACTCCAAGCAACATCATCAGATACGCCGACTCTAGCTTCAAGACGGACCCTGTTTCAGGCAAGTCTCAAACCGGCTATATCTTCATAAAAAATGGCGCACCGATCTCCTGGCGCTCCACCAAGCAGACCGTGACCGCCACGTCCACAAATCATGCCGAACTACTCGCCTTCCACGAGGCCTCCCGCGAAGCCGTTTGGCTACGCACTATGCAACATGCCATCCTTCAAATGAGCGGCCTTACATCGATGGACAAGCCCACGACCATATTTGAAGACAACGCGGCCTGCATCGAGCAAGTTTCCTCCGGATTCATCAAATCCGACCGTGTCAAACACATCAGTCCTCACCTCTTCGGCTATACTCAAGACCTCACCGAGACCAAGCAGATCGAGGTCAAGAAGATTGCATCAGCAGACAACATCGTCGGCGTCCTCACTAAGGCACTTCCAGCCCCTCAACACCGCAAGCTCATCACTGCGGCTGGTATGAGGACCCTCACTGAACTAGAGTGAATTAGATGGCGAACGATGACTTTACTCTTTTTCCTTCACAACATCATGAAGTTTTTTTAACAAGGAAGATCATCGTTCGAGGAGGAGTGTTAAAACAGAATGAATGTCATCCATTCATTCTCCATCCACAGCTTAGTCAGCATACTTACCTGATTGGTCCTTAATAACCAGTTAAATCACAGTAGGTAGATAGCGATAAGATAGATGGATGGTAAACCCAGTCATACTCTAAACCTTAACCCGAGTTAACCAGTTGTCTTCACCCCTATATAATCTTAATGGAATAGAGCTCCAGCTCATTCTTTGATGCTCATACTTTGTGTTAATGCTCGTTATACTTTGTATTTATGCTTGTCTCCCAACATGATCAACTGAAGTCTCTTCAGTATTAGTTGATTCCCCTGGGCATTTTCTATCAGATCTGATACGCTTTCATATATACCACATTTTGCCATTGCAAATTCTCATGGCAATTAAAGCTTGCTACACCATTTATTATGTCTTTGATCAGAGTCGTGCAACGTCCGGGCTTGGGATTCTGCAGGTTTACATCATCATTTTAGTTGCCCAATTTATCAAAGCCATTTCATTTGAATCACTCTCTGCAGGTGCCCAATACTTGAAGGCAATTAGGATACTCTATAGGAATTAAGAAAGTTGATTAACCCCAAACTTCATAATTAGAATCAATAAGTTCTTACAAAATATTGACATATGTCATGTCTTGATTGGTTGGGACCCTAAACAAAACGTAACAACCCATGCATCTAGAACCTATGACCAAAAGATGTCAAAGTGTTAAGTTAGAGTGACCTTATTCCGTTTCCAACCCCAATTTCATTCGGACCTTTAAACCATCCCTTTCATATCCCTTGTATCTCCAAATCCAAATATATTGACCAATTAGATTTTTGTTTTTAAATCATGTTTGGGCACCCCACAAGGTCAATCAACCCCCAAACGTCTTCACCCCTCTCTAGATTTGGAGAATTTCAAAGATGTTTTCTAAAATGTAACTAAGAGGTATATTTTGAACTTGATGTATGAATAAAAGTTGTACATTATGAATTTTTGATTCTATCCATACAGTTAGATCTATGATTATTTTCACCAATATTTTTGTATAAAATTTGAAACTTAAAATTGAAAATACGTTTGTGATCTGATTACGAATAAGATATTGACAATTTCTACATGAAATTTGTTGTGATTGGTTGAAATGTAATACTCTAAGTGTAGTGATTTTTGGAGATTTTTTGGTTGCTTAATTTTATGAGTTGACTGTTTAACGAGCTCTTTTACACTGAAATCTTCAAAATTTTGGGTGAATCACTACAATATGAAATGAGACATAAAAAATTTACAAATCATCCCCTTTCTAATTGCATCACACATGCATGAAGCTAACTTCCCTTAAAATATATAGTAAAAAATCCACGATCTAGATGGTTGGACGTTTAGGGGATAAGAATGGTCATCAATGTACATCATTTTGTTCATTCACAACTAGGCATGTGGAAAGTGTCTAATGACATGCGCACACCACAATAACATTTATTCTCTGAAGAATTTGGAATGCAATATTGGAGGGTGTGATAATATCAAGTTCCGACAAATGGTAGTGAACTAGCACAAGAACCAAGGACAATTTGGATGGATGAAAAGTTGTACAAGATTAGTAAAGAGAAGGGGTACAATTTGTTCATATATCGTCCATTATATAGATACATGTGCATCAAAGGGTTAAAAAGAAAAAAAAGGATTGGAAAGCTCATTGAAGAAAGGAAAAGAGGAAATGGAAAGCATGATGTTTAATACTTATCAATACAATCAAACTTTCAAAAAATCATTTAAGACACTCATTTAATGAATTTAGAAGCATTTATTGTTGAATATTCACCAAATTTCTATTTTCATTTTTAGAATTCAAAATTTGGTATGATTGGTTTAAAATACACATTCTATTCTAAATTTTAAAAAGGAATTTTTTTCACAAGAGAGAACATCTTGAGGATGGTAAAAAATGGCACATCATTTCAACTCTTTTTTTGGTTTGAGAGCCCATCAAAATAAGGTTGCCAGGATTTTTCAGGACTTAAAATTTCAAAATCTCAACTTCATTTGCTATTATGTTGACATCCATACGGTCAAATGTTTTGAAATTTTAAAGGATGGTTTATAAGGCATAGGAGTACAAGATCTTGTGGTTGGAATAAAAAAATGTTTTGAATAACATTTTGAGATTATCAATGAAAATGTCCAAGATGAGGCAGTTTAGGGTGGTTGGCCCCCCTTGGAAATTAACCCCTAAGTGACCAAACAACCATTTTATAGTTGTTGGTCTACTTTGAACTTAATTTGATAAGATGTTCAATTCATTAGCATTTTTTCAAAGACCTTGTAATGAATGGAGGTATGAAGGGAAGCAAGAGATTTTGGCTAAATTAGATTATCCTGTCAACTCTCCTCTAATTGAATGAGTTCACAACTCATGGCATGCAACCCATGTGCTTTGAACAAAAGTTCCTTTGAGGTGCCCTATGAATCTCAGTGGCTTAGATTTTTTAGCAAGCCTATCTGAAGTGTTGAAGGTGCCTTTCAACATTGAGGTGTTTCACTTTGTAAAATTCCCCTAACTGGAGTTTTGATTGGATAAACATAATTCCAATTGCATTGGAAATTTTAATTTTTAATTTTTTTTAATCTATGACATCATATTTTGATTTTGAATTTGAATTTTTTATTTTTTTTCTGGGCCTAGGTAGCGACCAAAATATGGTCTCTTGGGAGCATAGGGGTTAAATACAATGTCTCACCACCCAATCTTTAACTAAAGATGATATGGACTTGCCCATGATTCCGAATCTGCTACAGTGATTTGGAAATAGTGACCGAGATCTGAGGTCAACAGTAGAAGGACTAAAGAACCTTATGATGCGATTGGATATTTTCCACAAGGGCAGTTTTGAACTCATGTACGTTCTTTGTCAAAGGGTTGAAAAAATAAAATAAAAAATGTACAGAAGACTATATTAGATAAATATATTTTCAAAATACCATAATTGCATGAGTTTCAGCAAACCTTGCTCCAAATAGATGAACTTGAAGCAGTTGATTTTCAAAACTTTGTGTGCTGGCGTGGGATACAACTTTTCAAAGTACCGCCAGCACACAAGTAAACCAATGGCATGCCAAGCATTGCAAAGAAGTAGTTGGTGGTTTTGGGGTATCATTATGAGTGAAAATTAGTACCACATGGTGTGGACATGGGGAAACCTAGAGGTCTGATTTGGGTCACGAAGTTCTTTTCACTTCAAAAATTTCTATCAATTTGAAAATTGGGAATTAAATTCCGAAAACTTGTACATTTTGTGATAAATCTTCTTCCAAATGACTGAAAAACATTTCTCATAAATAACCTTGTTAAAATGAAGCCATATTTCTTAAGTTGGTGGTTTTAGGACATCCAACCTTAGTACTCTCTCCATGTCAAAAGAGTTCAACTTTCAACTCCATCTCAAAGGGTTCAATTTCAACCACAGTTTGCCCCATTGAGTTGCAATATTACTCCCATCAGTCCCATGATCGGTGAACTAAAATAAACTTCAGGTCTTGGTATAAGATTATTGTATGAAATACTGTTGCATTTTTGCTCCAATAGCCTTATCAATTGCTAAGAATTTAGTTGGGTTGTTTTCAGCCAGTTTCAGCATATGATCCTTTGCAAAATACCAGGGGTGCACTGTTCTAAACATGTACAAAACTCGGGGTGCACATTTTATTAAACCTTGGTATCATGTGCGTTCACGACCCCCATTCAAGTACCCCTTGCACAGTTGAAATATTTTTTATATTTGTTCATGTATATATGTATAGTGTAAATATACAATCCTGTTTTTAGCAATAAATATTCTTTTTGTATGTATACATAGTACGGTAGTACTCAAATTAATCCCCCTCTTGTGCATTGATGCGATTCCTCACGCACATAAAAGAGTGCACCCCCAGAGGTACAAGTATATGTTTGTCACAGCAACGGTAATAATTTCAACACTGCCAAATAATGTATACATAAAATAAACATATTTAGAGCTGAAAATATTAAAGTATATTTTCATTAAACATATATGTATATATATATATTTATGTATATATATGAGACAAATTTGATTTAAAATTTAAAATTCATCTAAATTTTAAAATCAACAAATCATATCTAAGGTCTACTCAACTGGAACCTAATTACGTGCATATATACATTTAATACAGATGCTTCACAGAGCCCTTCTTTCGACAACTTATCATTTATGACAACATATTAATACAACATCTAGGCAACAAACTTGCAGAACATACAAACAAAAGGCTCAAGTAAGACGAAGAACTCACCTCCTAGATTGAATGTTTGCCATCAAAGCAGTAGAATTCATTTCACTCAGGTAGCTTGGGAAATGGCTGGCAACCGTGTTGAAGGGTTCAAAATGTTCTGCAAGCTTAGGTTCATAAGCTTTGCACGAAAAGTGAGACAATGATTGTCTCTCTCATCTATATCAAGCTTCGAAGAAGCTTGTCTCAATGGATGCGCAGGTAACTCACCAAAGCATCCGCTCGTCATGTTGTATGTAACCAATTTTCCTGTACGACGTGAAAACAACACAACAGAATCGGAATTGATCGCAAATCCGTACGGAACGTCGCATCCAATTCCGAATAATCTTCCGAATCCAAATTTCTTACCATAAAAAATCCGGTCAAGGTCTATACGGCGGATTCTCACAATCGACTTGCTGGAGTTCTCCAAAATCTCTCTGATTTCCAGGTAAGTAAAACCATCCAGCTCATCCAACCACATGTTCACGAACATGCGGTTACCGAAAACAATGGGCTCAAAATCTCCATAATTCGAAGCTTCAACTTCAAGTTTAATTTTCCACAAACCCTCCTCAACGTTGTAACTCAGAAGAAGGTGTCTGCTCGGATGTATGACGTACGTTGCGTACAAGGAACCGTGGAAGTAGACGGCCGATAATGAAAACCCTTTATATCTCGCTCCTGAACCCCTAATTCCAAGCTCCTCTATTGGATTTCCCAGATCCCGCCATGCATCAGTGGACGACTCATATAGAAAAAGGCCTGTCAATCGCCTCTCTAAACGATGACTCAAGAGAAACACCTTGAAGTTAGAACTCTCCACCACCGTCACTATTGCAGGAGGTTGACCCCAGTGAAGGGAAAGTACGGCTCCATGTATGGCGGGGAGTGCCCACATCGTCTTCGCAACGGGGTCGAACAAGAGGAGGGTTTGTGGAAAATTAAACTTGAAGTTGAACTAATGTTCTATCCTCTTCGTTGACGGAAGAGTATGAGAGCTCGCAAATGAAGCCGTCGTCCGTAGCCAAAAGTTGAGGAACGTCCGCATCGGTATGATTTAGAAGAATTCTATCGAGCGGGAGTGAACACCACCGGCGGTGTTCTAGGTCAAAGACGTCCATCGTGCCCCGGTGGCCGCCGGCGACCCAAATAGAGCCCGTAGTTTCGAAATAACTCGTAACGAACAAGTACAAGGGGCCCTTCCTTTCACAGAGGTCGAGGAATCCCGGCCGGCACAGAAGCTCCTTCCATGCCTTGCAAACCGACCGACATGTGCACAGATCAGGAACTGGCAAAAACAACATCACACGCGCCGTGATCTCCTTTGGGACGTTGCGCCAAAAGCCCATACGATCATGCGGCACCTTAGAAGACTCCATCCCATTCCCTGTGGAGTCGTAAATCTGTTGCGGAGTTGGAGCCTAGAAATATGATGTAACTTACTCTCACTAATTACAACTGTTATGTTGTGTAACCTGTCTCATCTCCTACCAAGGACTCGGCGGTTACCATACTCATAACATTCCTAACCCTTAAAGGAGATACTAAGCCCCTCGGGCTTAGTTTCGAGATAATATAGGAGAAACCTTTACTTTTTCTCAACCAAAAAGTAAAGTGCCTGCAAATTTTTTTAAATAAAAATTACACATGATATTTAATTGTTTTTCTGGGGTTAGTGACGTTAGTGACACATGATATTTACTTTAAAGTAAAATGCCTACACATTTTTGAAAATAAAGTGCCTGCAAATTTTTAAAAATAAAAATTATTTTAAAAATATCTAGGCACTTCACTTTAAAATAAATATCATGTGTCACTAACGTCACTAACTGCAAAAATAGAGGTTAGTGATGTTAGTTGCATGTGATATTTAATTTTTCAAAATAAAACTCTTTGATTGAGGCTTATTGATGTGTACGTAATGACCAAAACTTTGTGTAAAATCATCTCCTTGTTCAAAGTGTTTGTTTTGTGTTTATTTTTTGTGTAAACGTAACTAATATATATATTAATGTATATGTTAATGTAAACGAATTCGCCGGCAATGTGTCATTCCCGACCGATCCCCGCCGACCCAGCCCAACCCCACCGAGTGCGCCAACCTGGCCCGAGCCCACTGACCCGACTCGCCCTCGCCCCGTCACGATCCCGTCATTAGACCTTTTTTCTCAAGTTTTTTATGCCATATCACAACATCGGGGCAACCTTTGCACGGTATCCCATACCAATACCACAATGTTCTTCACTAATTATGATGATATAAAATACTATAGTCCCATCTGAACTATATTTTGCACAATATGATCAATGGAAATTGTCATTTTAAAACCATGAATCATTGTTCTTTTAGGGGTTAAGCAAATGCCAATGTGAATCTATACATTAAATAAGGTAGTTTGTTTTGTTTTGTTTGTTTGTACATTACTTTGAGATCTCCCGGGCCATGGTGTTGTTGGCCACATTTTTAGTACCGTTAGAAAATTCTCGACGAGAAGGATGTACCAAAGTCATTTTGTAGTGTTTGGAGTTATAGTGTGGATTTATGTATTTTAATAAAATATTTTCATCCTAAATTGAATTTAATTGTGGATAAATTAATTTAAAAGTAAAATTATGTTTAAATCATGAAGAATAGTGGGTCAACGGCATGGGTCACACGCACATGCACTAGATATGACGGTTTTGTCTTCTAAACAACTATGTCAGATTCATGTCGATAGGAGCCTACGAAGTCTATTATATAATATAGGATGGTGTGTGCAAGCACTCACACTCCCTAGGACAGTTTCGTTGCCGCAATGGTCCTATTATACAGGACTATGGCACCTAAATAGTCTATTATATAAGGCACATATGCATGCAAGATCAATGTTGCACACATGTAGGATCGCACGATTCCTACTAGAATTCCCTGCTGGAATAGTTATGTTGGACCACACTCCAACACATGCCAACCTAGCTTTTCAATGTTTTATTTTTCTTTCATACAAAAAAAGTGTTTCTTCTTAGATTTTGGCATTTATTTTTAGAATTGCTTTACACCAAATTTGCTATTGGTCTACAAAAGAAAATTTGTCAAGTTACCAAAGGGCCGTGAGTTAACGTCCTTAAAATTATTAGTTTGATTCCAAATAAAAAGATAATAGGATAATATCATTCATTAGAGTTATCCTTAAAGTCACCTTGTATTTGAATAAGATACCATATGTTTTGCTTTAATATACTCCTATTTGTTCACTCCAAATAGTTATAATGTATGGAAGAGCTTGGTCGTCTCTCATTATTAGGTGTATAAGAGCTTGGTGGTCTTCAAACTCATGGAAAACTAGTTTAGTACTTATTATATACCAAAGGACTTTAAAATCACCACAAATTACTTGGAATGAACATTTTCATTAGCCCTTTACTGCTCATCGTACTTTAGTTGGGTTCATTGGATTTCAATAGGTTTTTCCACTGACTACCATTCCTACTACCAAAAATAGAATGTATCAATAGAAAGTAACAACACAATTGTATTCTCAACTGGAGTGGAGACATTTTGCCAAAATTAAAGAATCATCCAATAGTGGGATTGGAAGATCATGGTATGTCTTTGAATTGTGAGATTTTAGAGGGTGCATGACTTCAAAGTTAAATAGAATTTGGGTTAAATTTTCTAAAATGAAAGTGAAGAGGTTCAACAATGATCTATGTCAACACCTCTCCATTGCAATCTTTCATGTTAAGAACGGACTCCCACATAATTATTGTGAATTTTATAAATGAGAGTGACTTATCCATGTACGGTTTAGGACAAAAAATTATACGTTAAAATATGAAAGGAGTTGGTGCATGGATCAAGATCAGAATACATATACTAATCGAACAAAAACAAGAGAACATAATCCAAAAAAAGAAAACTAGATAACAAACTTCCAAACACAAGAAATATCGCATAGTACATGTGTTGTATTTGTAAGTATTTATTGTGTTTTCAAGTATTTGCAATATTTTTGCGTTTTGTTCATAGGTATTTTGATGGTTGCACAACTTCAAATTGAAATTTTCTTTTTCTAGAAGATGTGTATTATGAATCTCCAAATTTGAATTTCACAATTCAAATTCCAATTCTTCATGGATTTTGGGTCAGAAATGCAAATAATGGTCATACATTGCAATGACAATTATTTGGTTTGTTGAGCACTAAAGGGCTAACCCCTAACTGTCCAACCATGCATTTTTTGCATGATGTATAGAAGCAAACTTCGTTTTTTTCATCCATCATGCATTTCTTGCAATTTGAAATTTTTACTAAATTTTTTATAGGAAGTTAGCTTCATGCATGTGTGATCCAATTAGAAATGGGACGATTTGTGAAATGGGACAATTAGAAATGGGACGATGTTGCATTGATTCCGAGACTGATTCACCAAAAAAATTGATGTTTTTAGTCTAAATGTGCTCTTAAAAAATAAACTCATAAAATTATGCAACCAAAAAATCTACAAAGATCACTACACTTAGAGTATTACATTTCAACCCATCACAACAAATTTCATTCACAAATTGTCAATATCAATCGCAGATCTAACCGTATGGATAGAACCTAAAATTTATAATGTACAACTTTTATTCGTACATCAAGTTCAAAATATCCCTCTTAGTTGCAATTTATAATGCATTTTTGCAAACCTGTTGAATTTGGAGAGGGGTGAGGACGTTTAGGGGTTAAGGGTTAACACTCAATATTTAGCGTTCAACATTGCTTTCGTGAATTGTGCGTATGCAATGTAAAAAAGTACACATGGCACAAAACTATGGTCATAAATTGGGTTATGAATTTCATAGGGCTAGTGATTGTTAACTTTTTGTCATGTAAGTTTTGAAATTGATGCTATAAATTGAAAAGGAATTAATGATTATTAACCTCCTTATCATGCAATTCTACAATTTTGTTTTATTATTTTCTAAAGGCCCAACCCGTATCGGGTTGACTGCATGTTCTTTTCTTCCAAATCTCCTTCCTCATGGATAGATAGATAGAAACTCCGGCCCTATCTCAAGACCGACGTGAATAAAGTGTCCGTTCGGCCTTAATAATGTCAATGACCCGGTGCCCACCGGACAAGGGAACATTGGGACAATACTACTCTCCCCTTTCGAGGATGGACATTATAGTAACAGTAACATAATATAGTAACAAACTACTAATGGTTAGGTACTAGTGTGAATAAAGGTATATTTTGAGTTAAGTATTATCACCAAGTCATGAGTTCTTTGGTTGGTTGGTGAAGGGCGTTGTGTCACATTTATAACACGCAATTCGCTATTTATGCACTTGGCCAAGTGCGCTAATTTCATAAACATACTTGATTTAAAAAAAAATTGGTTAAAAAGTTCTCTAAAAACATCAATGTTGTCATTCTACAATCACTTAAATTGTAAATAAATAATTATTTCAATTATTTTTTATTCTTGTCTTTATCTTTTCTTTTATCTTTTCTTTTATCTTTTCTTTTTTATCTTGATTTCTTTCTTGTCTTCTTTCTTGTCTTCTTTCTTGTCTCCCTCTTGTCTTTCTTCTTGTCTATTTTTTGTCTTCCTTTTTGTCTTCCTTGTCTTTTTTTTCATCTACTTTTTCATCTATTTTTATTTTTATTTTTTGTTTTTTTTATTTTAAGGTTGGCCATGGAGTCCTGCTGAACCCTAAATGGCGGCCGTCCACAAAAATAATAATAATAATAATAAAATTAAATAAAAAATAAAAAATTTAAGGTTGGCCATGGGGTACTACTGAACCCTAAATGGCGGCCGCCCAATTTTTATTTTTTTATTTTTTTTGGTGTTTTTTGAAAATTTTCTATTTTTAGCCGCTGGGGTGCACGGCCGCGCACCCTAAGACCCTCCCATCTCCCTCTCCATCTTCATCTCCTTCTCTATGTTCATTTCCTCTCCATCTCCCTCCCCTCTCCTCATATATATAGAGGAGAGGAGAGGGTCTCTCCCACTCCCTCTCCCTCCCCTCCCCTCTCCCCTATATATATGAGGAGAGGGAAGAGAGAGAAGAGAGATGGGAGGGTCTTAGGGTGCGCGGCCGCGCACCCCAGAGGCTAAAAATAGAAATTTTCAAAAAACACCAATATATATATATATATATATATATATATTCATATATATAAATTTTGGGCGGCCGCCATTTAGGATTCAGCAGGACCCCATGGCTAACCTTAAAAAAAAGACAAAAAAAAAAAGTTTTTTTTTGGTTTGCTCCCATTGTTTAGGGTTCAGCAGCCACAACTGAAGAAAAAGTAGAAGAAAAAAAAGACAAGGAAGACAAAAAGGAAGACAAAAGAAAGACAAGAAGAAAGACAAGAGGGAGACAAGAAAGAAGACAAGAAAGAAATCAAGATAAAAATGAAAAGATAAAAGAAAAGATAAAGATAAGAATAAAAAAAAATTAAAAAAATTATTTGTTTACAATGTAAGGGATTGAAGAAAGACAATAATCGTCGTGTTCTTAAAAAAAAAATTAAACAAAAAAAATTATGCGCTTGGAGACCAAGTGCATGATTATATGGCCAAGTGCGTAAATAGCAAATTGTGTGTTTTATGTGGTCCGGGTTCGATTCTCATTGGGTTCGTTTAAGCAGTGGTGTAATACACATGACTTGGTACTGCTAGTGAGTTGTCATGGCAGGAAAGTTGTACCAACCAGCCGGCCCTATCTATCCCTTGAGACAAGTGTTTGTGTTAAGCTAGTGTTTGAAAAGAGTGGCTAGCAGTGGTTTTCACCACTACCCTCCCTCTTTTAATATACTATTCTGTTGGTATTGGTTGATTATGTTCTATACGTCTTTTGGGTACAAGGACTGATCCAACATATTGTATGGCAATGGTGTTTATTGCTTTAAATGTGTGTTTTATGGAGGTTTCACAGATGTTAAATTGAAGTGTGTTGCAATCCTTGACTCTAAATCCCCCCCCCCCCTCAACGTTAATGGAAGAGGACAAAATTTGTCCCCTATTTTGTACATGTAGGGGTCCACCTTAAAAAATAACCCCTCTTCCAAGGGTTTAAAATTCCCGAGAGATCCTCCTAGACTAAATTGGGGCCATAGGTCCCAAATTTGCAAAAACAAATTGCCAAAGAAAGACCTTAGGGTGTCCAAAATGGAAATTTCATAAAATGATGCTTGCATTTACGTCGGAGGGGGGGGGGGATTTCGTGTTGGGGTATCGTAATGGTTGCAACCATTTCCATACAGAGATGACGACCATTGCTATACAACGCCACCAAAATGACAACTGATAACCATGGTTGTCACCAAACCCGACGGATCCTATCCGCCCGTACTCACAAGGTTAGCCTACTGTCCATCCAATACCAAAATATTGAAGCATATTCAAAGATATTCAAATAATATTTGAAAAATCTGTCCAACCTATTAATAGGAAAATCAAACTAGCATGTCTGTCTATCAACACTTGAAGCACACTCGGTGATCCTAAAGCACTCAATATGACAACACTAAGGTACACCAACCTATTACCATCAATTTTTCCTCATGTAACAATTGTAGACATTTTGGCTTGGAATGCATACCACCAAAACATGAGGGCGGAACTGGAAACATGGTGATAATAGGTTGGTGTACTTTAGCAATTTTAAACCACAAAGGTGATGAAAAAAGCAAGAACAAGAGCAACAAAATGATGAAGAAGGTGAGGGGGAGGAGGCCAGAGTTGAATTTGGTTTCTCATCTGTCATGCACTTTTTGCAATGTGGATTTTTTACTATAGATTTTATGGGAAGTAAACTTCATGCATCTGTGAACCCATTAGAAAGAAGATGATTTGTGAATTTTTTTATGCCACATTTCATGTTGCACTGTTTCACCAAAAAAATCTAAGATCTTAGTTCAAACTAAATCAAAAGTGCTCTTGAAAAAATCAACTGATAAAACTAAGCAATTGAAAAATCTCCAAAAATCACTACACTTAGAATATTACATTTCAATCCATCATAACGAATTTCATCCACAAATTGTCAATATCTTATTAATAATTGAATTAGAAAAGAATTTTGAATTTTAAGTTTCAAATTCTATATAAAAATATTGGTGATTGCAATCATAGATCTAACTGTGTGGTTAGGATCTAAAATTCATAATGTATTGTTCAAGTTTTATTCATACATCAAGTTCAAAGCATCCCTCTTAGTTGCATTTTATAATGCATCTTTGAAATTCTCCAAATTTGGAGAGGGCTGTAGGCATTTAGGGGTTAAAGGACCTCCTATGTATCTATAGGGTTCCTGAAATCAGTGGAGCTAACAATGCCATACCGAAATAGGTGAACCCAAGAGTTTGTTTTCAATTCTTGTAGACATCGGAAGACCATTGGTGGTTCTTGAGACTTGGATTCTTGTCTTCTAGCGGCTTTCACTGGCTCGATTCTCACATGGAAGCCTACTTGGCCTAACCTACATTAGGAATCTAGGACCCCACGGATTTTAAACGATTTCTGTGTGACATCCGATAATTCATGGGTTCATACATTTTTTGCATAGATTTTGCACGGATTTTGTGCTAATTCCGCACGGATTCTGCACTTTGTTAAATAACGAAAGGAGTGAATGTAGAAGCTGTGCGGATTCACTGCAAAATAAACGCGAAATCTGTACGGAATTTGTGAGAAAAATGTATGAACCCATGAAATATTAGATATTGCACGGAAATCGTTAAAAATCAGTGAGGTCCTAAATTCTTGATGAGTAAAGGTGCAACAGGAAGTGAAGAGCGGACAAGTGGACAAACCAAATTGTAATAAGAATTGGCGCTTCTTTTTTTTCCTTGAAAGAATAGGAGCCAATTGATTGAGTGCAAAAAAGGAAGAAACAAATCAACTGGGGTCCCAAATCATTATAGGAAGTTTGAGTCTTGTGAAGGGCCCTTTCAGATTCGGCAGATTCGGCAGATGCAATTACGAGAGAACAAGAAAATAGATTTTTTTTCAAAATTTTAATTTAAAAAAATCAAAATTTTATTTTTTAATTATTTTTTTAGTATGAATCCGACGGGGCACATAAACTGACTCCTCACCTTACATGTTTCTGACTGTCAGTTCTGACTGATATTCCTCTATATGCACATTTCACATGCAAGGAAGGAGCCTTCCTTTGGGCTGAATTTTTCTCTAATGGAGGGACAACAAGCAAGTGAGAGTAGGAGCGAGCTTTCATTCAGCTAAGAAAATACTACTTTTGCAAAAAAATCTCATTAACATACCAAGTAGAAGTAAACTCCTTAGCTAATGTTGCTTGTTTCTTCTCCCCACACTTGTGGAAGTATTTGAGGACCAAGTTCCTACGCGCCATATCTACGTGAATAGTGTCCCTCAAAGCAAGATGGCAGATTTGAAGAACATTAGAGTTATCCGTAAAGTCACCTTGGATTTGAAGAATCAACAAAGAATTTTGCTTACTATACTCTTATTTGTTCACTCTAAATAGTTAAAAGGTGTGGAAGATTTTGGTGGTCTATCATTATTAGGTGTATAAGAGGTGTGTAAGAGCTTGGTGGTCTTCAAAAGTTTTCAAAAGTTTTTTAGCACCAAGAAAACATGTCACTATCTTCTCTAATTACAATTTAAATAAAATATCACATTGAAAATGCCTCCAAAAAAGCATTGAAAAAACACTGCTGACAGTTTGGGTGGTCCGTGTTAGCAAGAATGGACCCATAATTGAATTATTTTATCAGCAGTTTTTCTACAGTGTGCTATAGTGTAAAGGGTGTGGTCCAACAAGGTAGTAAGAATGTTATGGTAAGTGGTAGTGAAAAGTGACACTCTATTTTCACTTTCATTGAGAGTGTCATACTTTTTCCAAATAATGAAAGTGACATGAGGTATGCCATATTTATTATAAAGTTGCCATATGTCATTGGAACACTACATTCATTTTTTTCTTACAAAGACACTATATCTCCCTAAAATTACATAGTGTCCGGTTTAGAAATAGTGTTTCAAGATACTAAGAGCATAGCCAACAACAGTCGTTTTCTACTTACCAACTCTATTTTTAGATGATAAAGTAACTCTTATCTTGTGGAATTTGATATTTGCACACCAAATATTGTCAATATAGCAAGGGATGGTTCTCACATCAAACACTTTGTCCTATTCTCTGATAAGACCATGCTAATAAAGAAGTGTTGAGGAGTTAGTTTATCAACTGTAGAATCCAATTGACAAACTAACTCCTTTATGAAGTTAATTTTAGTAAATTTATTCTTTGCCATTATGATTGTTCCATGTAATGACAAACATAGTAGTATGCAATTGGTTGATGCACTCTATTCGAAGCATGCTTGGTAGTTGTTGTTGGGGAAGTTTTCATTTATCATACACTAAGTATCTTGCATGTGAACTTGGTGCACAATGAACAACTGTTGGCTATGCCAGCAACAACCACTAAGCGTGCTTGGAATAGAGTGCATCAACCAATTGCATACTATTGTGTTTGTCACTACATGGGACAATCATAATGACGAAGAATAAATTTATTAAAATTAACTTAATAAAATGTGAGCATGGTCTAGTCAAAGCATAGAAAAAAGTGTTTGATGTGAGAACCACCTTTTGCTATATTGACGGTATTAGAGTTAATTGAAATGTCAGCCCAAAAAGGAAAGTTTTGGCAAACTTGTATTGAATTCCTCTTGAACTCCTCTTGAACTCATATTAAAATATAAATAGACCAAAAACTAGTATATTACGAGTTGGAAGACAATCTAAAACAAAGCACTATCATTATTCTCCATACCTCGCTATGGCTCCCACACCTTTGACCAAAGCTCCAAGCCCATGGTCCACAAGGGGACAATCTATGACACAACACTATTCAACCCAAGTATATTAGAGTTAACCGAAAAGAAGGCCATGGAACATGCCTTTTCAACCTTCTTTCAAGCGCTCTTTTGAGCTCCCTTGAGCTATGTTTGGGTTGAATAGTGTCGTGTCATAACTTGTCCCCTTGTGGGCCATGGGCTTGGAGCTTTGGTAGGAGGTGTGGAAGTCATTGCGAGGTGTGGAGAATAATGACAGTGGCTTGTTTTAGATTGTCTCCCAACTCACCTTGAACTAGTTTTCGGTCTATTTATATTTCAATATGAGTTCAAGAGGAGTTCAAGAGGAATTTGCTAAAACTTTCCTCTTTGAACTAACTTTTCGGTTAACTCTATTAGTTCAATAGAGAGCTTAGAAGTAGAGCAAAAAGGGAGGTTAAATGCACGTCTTTTCGGTTAACTCTATTTGGTGTGCAAATATCAAACTCCACACAAGGTACTAACTTTATCATCCAGAAATAGAGTTGGTGAGTGCAAAACGAGTGTTGCTGGCCATGCTCTAAATACGCCATTCAGTGTAGCTGCTCGGCACTGGCAATCTTGATGAAACAGATGACACGGGATTCAAATAATGCATGTCACTGTTATTGATAAGTTATATATCCGTCATGGAATGTGATGAATAGGGGAAGCTGGAGTTTGGTGTCATCCGCGAGGTTTCAGGTCACACTGTGTCATCAGTAATCACTCAGAACGGTCTCACCATGTCCGCTCGTCCAGCTGCTAGGTTTTGAACTTTGTCATGGATTCCATGCTGCTTAGTTCTACCTCCCTAAAGTTGACTTTTGCTAGCGCGCGGTGTAAGCAGGTCTTATCTGCGAGTTAAGTAGACAAGTGGTGTAAGCAGGTCTCATCTGCGAGTTAAGTAAACAAGTTGTGTAAGCAGGTCTCATCTGCGAAATAGTGGTGTAAGCAGGAAGACTCACCTACGAAATGGCTTCTGGAGCTGATTCTGCAGGCTTGTGTGGCCGCCCAACGCATGAATTAATACGGATGATGGTAGGCCACTATTTGCCATGCACGCAGGTGAGTGCATGCCTGCGGAAAGTCAACACCATAATGTGAAATCCTCCAACATGCGGTAGTCGCACTACTAGAATTGGGGGGAATGCATTACCCTCGGCGTTGCAAGGTACTTTGAAATTGAATTTTATTTCTGGGTCAGTGCGAGTGACGTTTTGGTATATGCGGTAAGCAAAGTTTAGAAAGGTTTGGGAAAATAATGTATGAGATACTCTTTGTTCTCAATGGATTTCTAATTTTTGGTTTTTGCCACATTGAAAAACTCAGTTACTGTACATTATTTTCTGAGATAATACTAATTATTTTTAAATTTATAAATTACATACATTACATTAAGTACACATTTTGTAAAGTAACCATGTTGTAATGTACTCCACACCGTAGAGTACACTGCAAGGGTATAGATATTGTATCTTGAAGATGCAATCATCTTCATGTTTATATTATGTTTATATTGTAAACTCTCTATTTCTCTTGACTATACTTATTAACGCAGTCACCCAAATTTGCTTATTGGAATTAAAACTCATCTGGTTTTTATTTTTGGAACCTGACACTCCCTTCTTTTCTTGTCCTATAGACAAGAATCTTGACTAACACAATAAATAAATTTGCAAAGTATTTGGGTGAGTGGGCCTCCTTTCTATCTCCCATCTTGAGTAGGAAGAGAAACAAAAAAGACTAATGTAAAATGAGATTCCTGGTGAGGTAGGCGCTGTATGGTCAGGAACGGAGTTGGTCTCCAGGCAGAGCTGGTAGGAGGAGGTCAGAGCACTTGTTTTTATAATCCTTGATTGAAAAAGTTCTTGCTTTTATAATTGTTGATTTATCATTGCAAGCTGGCAGGGCGGGTCAAACATCGCCATTCCCGCAATGTGCTTCAAAAGGGCCATGAAACTCAATCATCCAACTTCACATTCCGTTTTTACATCTCATGCTCAATCTTTTTTTTTAAATGTGACATAGCTTCTGTTTTTAGAATTTGTCCAGGGTTTTTAATTAACACAATATCAAAATCCACTATATTTGCTACTTTATGAATTTCTCTAATACCAGAACCCAGAGATTTTATAACTTTACGAATTTGCTATTAGAGTTATCCACAAAGTACCCCAAACCTTGGGTTTGTAACCTCTAAATTGAAAATCACAGGGTTGCTGATGCCATTGGCAGGTTTCACTATAGACCAGAAATAGAACTCATGATAGACTCAATTCAGCCATCAAGAATCTCAAAACATCAATTTTGTCATGGCTTTTACTCGACGCCAAGTCAAGTCACAAGTGGTGGTGTCAGGGTCATTGGTTGTGAGTTGAGGGACGTTGGTTGATGAGAGAGACTTTGATTTTAAAAAGAATAAACTCTGACCATTAAAGCAATGTAGATTTTTAGGATTGTAGGACTTGTGCCAGAGTGAGATGACGATCAACATTGGTCTTGTTTTTTTTGGGAGATTTGTGCCATTTGTGGCAACTGACACCTCCATAAAACACTCAAATCTTGAGTTTATTTCACAGGATTACTTTGCGGCTACACTCAAATACAGGTTAGATTTTATTTTTCATGAAAAACGGAGAGCAAAAGACCGGTTCCCTTTACAAATAACTCTATTGCTTACAAACGTTTCAAATCCCCCTTCCCCCCACTGTAGTACTGTCAATACTCGCCTCCAACATGTGGTATCGGAGGCAATTAAGCGGCGGCCACACTCAGACGAAGATCGGAACAAGGTCACGCAATTGAGAGTCAAGCTACGCGAGAACTGTGCGTGAGAAAGGAGTACGAAACTGGCTTGCAAGTAGAGTCAGGACCCACCTCCGTAGCCGCTTACTCCAGGTTCCTCCTCCCGAAGGCCTTTGGGATGCCCCGACTCTTAATTCCTCCTCTCGACGTAAATGCCAGCACAATCCATCCATAGGTCCCATTTTCTGAAGAACGCGCCCACCTTACCTTGCTTGCTTGATGAACTCTGACCGGCGATCGACCTTGCTGCACTCACCGCGCCTGAGTGTCGCGGGCCGCTACGATTAGAAACGCGCAAGCTAAGATCGATCACATATAAATACTTACCCATGCCCTGAACTCTGATCAAGATCGCTAACCCTCAGTCTCCTTCAAACACTCCAAATCGATAACTTAGGGAAGTAACGATCGATCGATCGAGTACGTCGGGGTTCTGATCGATATATCTAGCCCGCGCAGGCCGGGATACTGACAGACTTGACAATATTATTTCGTAATTCGCATCGATCAGTAAAGTTAGTACTTGATTGATTGAATTGTGGAGAGGGTAGCGATGGGGTCGCAGCAGCGGGAGCTGGAGGTGACACTGCTGTCGGCGCGGGACCTGAAGAACGTGAGCCTGTGGGGCGCCATGGACCCATACTGCGAGGCGTATCTATACCCGCACGACAAGGTGTCGGGGCCCGTGAACAAAGGCGGAGGAAAGCACCCGACATGGAACGCCATCATCACGCTGGTGGCGGGCAAGGCGCTGCTGCAGCAGGGCGACGCGGCGGTGACAGTGGAGGTTTACAACCATGGCAAATTCTTGGGCAACAAGCTCATCGGCTCCGCCACCGTTCCCTTGGCGGATATAGTGCAGGGTGGCAAGGAGGGCGCGGGATCCACCAGAGCCGCGGCGTACCCGGTGCGCAAGAAGACGGGCAAGCAGCAGGGCGTGATCAACGTGGCCGTCAAGGTGGGCAAAGCGCTGTCGGACGCCGAGGTCCAGGCTCGATCCGCTCCAGCCATGGGCACGCCGCAGCAGCAGTACTACCCGCAGTAAGGTCAGCAGCAGTACTATCCGCAGCAAGGGCAATACTCGCAAGCTGGCTACCCGCAGCAGCAACAGCAACAGCGGCGCGGCGGGGGCTTCGGCAAGTGCTTGGGCGCGGGCCTGCTTTTGATGAGAGTCTGGGAGTTAGTTTTGGGCATGGATATCAACACTTAGGGACCCTCGTTACTAGGGTGCCTCGAACGAGGTGAGCCGGGGCGTCCCTCGTCACTAGCGTGCCTCGAGGTTGGTGAGCCTGGGCATCGGGCTCTGTATATTTTTGGGATGCGCGGCTATCTCCGCGTCACGCTGCGTCAACCTCATGCGGGCGGGCGGGCAGCAGCTCATGCGATGTCCAGCTCATGAGTTAAGGTGAGTGGCAGCCGAGTAGACGTTTGACAAGCTGGCAGTTGACTTCTGCTAATGGGGTAGTCACAGACTCACAGCAGAGTAACCCACATAGCAGAGTAATGTACAGTAACCCATACACGTGCTTATTATTGGACACGAATTATCAGCCGTGTTCTCCATTTACAAGCCTCAGTACAACTTTGTTCCAAAACTATAAGGGGTCATTGTGAACTGAAACTTCAGATGTGTGGAACTCTCTTGGCAATATTGCCAGATTGGTATTCTTGTGTTTGCATTGCAGGTGTGGTGTTGCAGGCTTTTGTTCGTCTCCATGATATAGGACTTACTATTATTTATCGCGGTAATATATGAGTATTTATTTGCAAACAATGTTTTTGGAAGAGAAAGATCATATCTCTTACCCGAATACTTCAAACCAAATTCTTGCGATCGTTTCTTAAGCCCATGTATTTTCTTTCACACGTGTATTAAAGCTTATAATGGTGACGGATTATGCGGTGATGGAGTATTGACGTATTGGAGCTTCACGTAAGGCTTTTGTTATGGTGACGGATTTGGAGCTTATTTGTACAACAATTGTAAAATTAGGAGGTTATTATACAATTATTATTATTTGGAGCTTATTTGTACTACAAAATATAGCCGAAGTGTTTTCTTGAAGAATTTAAGATTGGTATGATCTCTCCTTGATTTTTGTTATCATTTAGATTAATACCATTTACTTTGGTTTTATTTTGTATTGAATTTTGAGTTTTTGATTTTTTTTTCCTTTGCATTAACCTTTAACTCCTAAATGTTCTCACTCTTTTGAGATTTAGCACTTTTGCAAAGATGCATTATAAAAGGCAACTAAGAGGGACATTTTCAACTTGATGAATGAATAAAAGTTGTATGGCAATATTTGTTTAGTTGGGACTTTTCCACCATATTGGGACTTTTTGAAATCTACAACCGGTATAGATCCATTGGGCAATTGCTCATTAGATCTTTGTTCAGCTGTAAATTACAAAAAGTTCCAATATGATGAAAAAGTCCCAACTAAACGAATATTACCATTCTACCTCTCTATCTCTGTAACTCTCTGTTCAGGCCTCCTTCTGCCTCCCTTCATTTCCCTTCTGATTGCTTTTCCTCGTCAGTCAATGAATGACTCTCTCAAGTCCAATAAAGTACATGTTGGCTCCCCTTTACAACCCTCTCCAAGTACTTACTGTTGACTTTCACCTGAAAAGTTTTCACGCACCTCAAAAAATTCCTCATGCATAGTAGATACATCTTTTTACTTCTCTTTTTACTTACACTTTTTTATCTTTTACATCGATGTACATTATGGATTTAGATTCTATCTATACGATTAGATTTGCGATTGCTATCACCGATATTTGTGTATAAATTTTCAAACTTAAAATTTAGAGCTTCATTGTAATATGATTACAAACAAGATATTGACAATCTAATAATGAAATTTTTTGGACAACCAGGTTGAAATGTAATACTCTAAGTGTAGTGATTTTTGGAGATTTTTTGGCTCCTTAATTTTAGTAGTTGGCTTTTTCAAGAGCACTTTTAGACTATAATCTTTGAAATTTTGGGTGGAACACTACAACATGAAATGAGGAATAAAAATTTCATGAATCATCCTCTTTCTAATCGGATCGCACATGCACAAAGCTAACTTCACATAAAAGTTTCAGGAAAAAAATCCACACTGCAAAAAGTGCATGATGGATGAGAAATTGGAGTTCAAATCCGTACATCATGCAAAATATGTATGGTTGGGCGGTTAGGGATTAAAGGTGTAAGGATTTAGGGTTTTGGACTTTTTTGATTTCACAATTGGTCTTAACAAATAACTAACCATGAGTTGCATTTCAAGATTTTTTGGTACATTAGCAGTGAAACTTTGATTTGCGGGTTTACTCTAATTTATTGCTTGGGTTTGAAAAATATGGCCTTGGGAGAGAAGTGAGGCTTCAACAAGGCCTCGTGCCTTTGAGAAATTGAAGAAGAAATTAGGATAACGGTCAATGTGAAAATTTTATCACCATAGGTCAAATTTTTGTTGACTTGTGCCATAATCTCCTTTCCATTCTCTTTTCAACACACTTTAAAACTCCAAAATCCGAGTTAATATGCAAAAGTTACACATGTTTAAAGTTTGTTTATTGGGGACCACTGAGCAGCCAGCACGCTGTGGTCCCCAGTGCACAAACTTTAAACAAGTGTAACTTTTGCATATTAACTCGGATTTTGGAATTATAAAGTGTGTTGGAAAGTGCATGGAAAGGAGAATCTGGACCACCAAAGACAACGTGGATGATGGTTGTTCATGTAGGACTACATAATTTTCCATGCCCACTTCATCAATTTGGGTTAGAGCAAAAAAAACTTAAGGCCTTCTTTAAGCCCCAATTCTTTCCTAATGATTTTAAAGTTACTAAACTTGTTGATTCCCCTGTTAACTCAATCTTCTTCAACATCATTCTATATGAAAGGGAAATTAAAACGTAAATGTTTTAATGGGCTAATTTAAGTCTTGGTCAACTTAACCCTCGATCAACATGGCTTTTATGATTTTGACATACAAGGGTCTTTTAATATATTTTAACATGATTAGCCTTTAAGGTTTGATTTTTTTTTCATGTTCAAATTACTTCCATTCTATTTTTTTAGCCTCATAGTTGTTAAAATAAATCACATGAAGACTAAATTAATCATTGATTCATATTTGTTTTATAGTTGCTTCATATTTATTTTATACTTAAACATCAAAGTTTTTAGTGGTTTTTGCAGGTGAAAGTAGTTTCTAATTCGACTTAAAAAAAAAATGGTGGAGATAAATTGATAATATACACATTGTCATAATGGATGGAATACAAGAAGTTTTTGAGGTTTTAAACCTCGATGATATTTTATCAGATGAGGAAATAGATTTTAATTTCCCACCACTTTTACCAAGCGAAGGAGAAGAAGATGAGACGGAGCATGTCGAGGGGGTTCAAGAAACAGACTTGGATCCTTCTTTATTTGTTTCGTCAACAATATATTATTCTTTCAAACGAGAATTGGGGAATTACCTTATAAAATGCTTGAAAGGCGAATTGAAGCCGTCGGCAGACACTATTATCGGCATCGATCCAAATTTCTTTTCTAAAGAAGGAAGTACATTGGAGACATTGCATAAAGCAATTCTTAAAAAATGGGGACAATATATGCGCACATTTGAGGTGTGAATGACATCCAATGGTGAAGAGCGTTTGGGCAACAAAAAATTTCTACATTAAACGGTCCTTATATTGATGAATGGGCGTCAATTGTAAAAAATGCACACCGCGGAAGAGAATGTCATCAAGCGTACAAAAATACGCATGCAACCATTGTAGAGCAAGGGTGGTTGATAGGGGCACAAATAAACGGCATTCCAAGGCCGTTTATTGAAGAATTTATCAAGACATGTCAAACATGTGAATTTGGGCAACAAAAAGGTGGACAAAAGATGGGCCCGATTAGCGAACTTCGCGAATACTGACAATACACGAGTCATTATTCAATGCCTCGTAGCGAAGAAGAAACGTTTATGAATAATTTGAAAGCACAACATTCAGTGTGCTTGAAATCACTTCATAAATACACAAGAGTAAGACCATATGCATCAACGGTTGTTATTTATGTTTGTCACCGTGGAAGAAAGCCACGAAATACAATTAACAACACCGACGAAACTAATGACCGAATGCGACAACATTCTACAGCAAAGTATGTGGGTTGCAGATTCTATGTGAAGATCATATATCCGGACGACGAAGGACGTGACATCCAAATCCATGTTCATACGGAGCACAATGGACATGAGCCAGGATCAAGAAAAGATTGTTATTTCCTACCCGTTCATCAAAGTACAATAAATAATTGCGCTGAAATGTTGGGTAATTTGAATAACATACAATTTGCCCTTGCTTATTCCGCAAGATGTGAAGACATTTTGTGTGAAAAAATTCCTTTGCATGAACAAAAAATATTCCGTTTTTTTTTAGATCCAAAAGAAGCATCCAATCTATTATATCGTTTACAAAGAGAAAGAAAATGCAGTGATGATGATTATGAAGTGGTGAAAGAAACGATCCCAAAATGGATTGAGAAAAAAAAGGTAATTTTTTATCAACCTTATAGTCCTAAGAATTCGGATCCAGAGAAACGGCCATTTATACTTGTCATGCAAACAGAATAGATGTTAGAGAGTGCAAAAAATATCACCCCCATTTCTGCATGGGTAATAGATTCGACTTTCAAAACAAATCATTGGGGCATGCCATTGTTTGCCGGAATGTGTCCTAATGCAAATAGTTTGAGAATGCCCATTTTTCTCATGTTATGTAGTGATGACAAAGAACAAGGGCATGTAGGAACTGTATTGTGGCTCACAATGAAGGCTGTGTATTTTAACATGGATACAATTCGGCCAAACGCTATTGTAATTGACAAAGACAAAACTTTAAAGATTGCTATAACAAAAGCAATTCATGAGGATGTTTGGTGTTGGGAAAACCAAGAAATCGGTGGATCCCAAATTGCATGTCGTTTGTTGTTATGTTGGTTCCATGCAAAAAAAGCATCGGTGGACCATTTGTTGCCAAATTTTGCCCGAGGTAGAGCGCGACGATTTATACAAAGCAATGTGTGCCATGTTAGAGGCATCATCTTTGGAAAGTTTTCATGAAGCATGTGAAAACTTTAAAGTAAAATATGCCAACAATCCACATGTTTTAAAATATGTGGAAAAATGATGGGCTGGCGATGATAGTCCATGGAAGTGCATGTGGCCTAGATGGAATAGGATGTTTCCTCATAGAAATGCGAGTACAACTAATCTTGTGGAACGTATGTGGCAATATGTCAAGTACACTCTATTAGATGGAAAAGTTAACCGTCGATTAGATGAGCTCATTCTTGCATTAATCGGAAATCCAAATATGGGACGAAGATTTGGTGGAATCACTTTAGTGGAGCATTATGACAAAGCTCATTAGTTAAGTGAATTTGGAAAGTACTCTAAAAGGGGAGGAGACAAAAATCGAACGTTGAAGTTACAAAAGGCCAAGGCATTAATTCAACGTTACAAATCGGATCCGTTGTCATATTTGGAGGTTATTGATGAATGTCATCTCGAGTTTGCATTTAGAAGTCAAACGGATGACAACAAGTGGTAGATTGTTAGCTTGTCTCGAAAGTGGTGCGAGTGTGATGATCATGGTCGCATATGCAAGCACATGTAGGCAGTGAAGATGATAGTTCGGGAAGAATTTTCACATCTTCTAGATTTAATGCCAAGGGCATATGAACCCGAAGGATTCATCCGTCATTTTGAAGAGCAAATTAGAAATGATGAACCTCTAATTTCAACGCCAAATACCATGGATCGTCAAACTAGTGAAGCCTCGAGTGAAGACATTGATGATGTTCAACGTGAGCTTGTGAAAGACATATCACTTGGTATAATGAATATGAGATTAGAAGAAAAATTAAGAGCTCTATAAGGGGAACAATATGAACTTTTAAAGAATATGGGAAAATCATTTTTGGCAATTTTGCAAAGCACAATGGACTTGGAGTCAAGACCAACTCGAGTATTAATGCCAAGGAAAGGTGGGAGCATCACTCCCATTTAAGTTAATGTTACAAATACAAGACTTGGACACGGAAGTCAAAAGAAAAAAAGAAAACTCAATGACGAAGAACCACATGGAGGAGAACAACCCATACTAGAATCGTTAAGACCCGATGGAGTCAAAGTGTCACGTCGAATGGAAATTGTGAAGAAAAAACGGACACGGGTGAAATTGCCTCAATTGTGCAAAGAGCAATGTCCAGAATGTGGAGGTCTAAACATATTTTTTGATGGAGTCACCATTACTGAGTGTCACAATTGCCAACACACGATTGTAAAGGAAGGTTATAGTGTTGCACTAGATAAAGATGAATATGAGGCCGATCAAGATATAGAGTTGTTATTCAAAGACTTGGAAATATTTTAAAATGTAAAAGCATAATTATAGCTTTGTTAAGATTTGAATTTGCCACTTAGTGTTATAATTCACCTTTCTATATAATAAATATTTATATTAACCCCTAAGCGTCTCGGCGTCCATATATATGGACGTTTTTTAGGAACATTCCCCTTTGAAGAGCTGTAACTTTTGTAAAGCGTGTTCAATTTTGCTGAAATTTTGAAGAAACTCCCCGCATGATGTATGGAATGAGTGGTAAAAATTTCAGACCAATCCGGCATGAATTGAATTTTTGTTGATCATTTGAAAGTAGGTATCTTTTTTGGACAGTACTGTGAATTTTGATGGCAGCAACTTTGGGGGCTTATATCTCCTTGATCCCAAGTCCGTTTTCAACAAAACTTGTTGGGTTGAATTTCCCTTGAAGTCTAGTTATCACGGTAAAATTTTGACGTCAATCCATATTCTCATGAATGTTTGGGAGTCATTTTAGTGCACGGGTCTAGTTTGGACACGTTTTGCTTTTTGATTCAAATGGATCACTTTTCGAGCTACTTTTTGACATTGCAAGGCCATTTTAGGGCACATTAAATTTTTTCATGCGGCTTTTCTGGTACCAATGTGTTTATATGATAATTTTAAACTACTTTATAGTTTAAAGTTTTTTCATTTGAGTAATTTTGAAAACAAATTTCACCTCTAACTGCGTTGTTAGGAAAATTTTAGCATCCTTTTTTAGCACTAAAACACTATGATCTTGCAATGTATGTGGCCAAAATTGATTCACATGACCCTAAACGTGTATGTGACAAGATTGTACGGTTGAGGTTTCTATACCTCAGTTACATTTAGACCTATAACACATCAAAAGCGATGATGATTTTATGCTCAAAAATGTTAGGGACCCTTAAGGGTTAAGATGGTTCTTACTACCATTTTATTATGTTTATATATTTGTATTGATGATTTTCTAAATATGTATCAAACCTTTGTTTTTAATTACTTTGTATAAATAGGCATGTTTGCTAATATAATTTTGTTTATTGTATTTTTCATGCATAATTATTATTTTGGTACAATTTTGTAATGAAGAAATATTTGAAGTCTCCCTCAAAGCAACCTCAACACAAATAATAATAATACTAAGTGTTGAGGTTGCGTTGTTATAGGAACCTCAACACAAGTTTTTAGATTTGAAAGCTTTTACTTTTACCATGTAATTTTTGTTTGAGATTTAGTAAGTTGTGCATAATGGGACCAGCTTCCTCCAAGTAATGTTACTCACATTCGTTATAACATACTAAATCTCAAATAAAAATCACATATGGTAATGAAAAGGTTAATGCAACAAAAAATGATAATTGGAGCTCTAAAATGGTTTTTGGAAAACAAAATAAAATCATCCATTTCATAAACCCTAAACCCATGTATTAGAGTTGTTTATTTATCAATCCCATAAAGTCTTCACCCTTGTATAAATTTGGACAATTGCAAAGATGCATTATGAAATGCAACTAGGAGGGATATTTTGAACTTGATGTATGTATAAAAGTTTTACATTATGAATTTTGTTGAAGTAGAAGATGTAGGTTAGTGTTGCTAGAAGCCAAAGGGGTTTGGGTGGAAATAATGATGTGTAGGAGAGGGGTCAAGGCATGAGTTGATCTTAGAGGCCTCTAGTGGTGAGTTATCCCATATGGGTTGTCATGCACACCTTCTAGTGTACACCTCTTAAGGAGGGAAGCTCTTGAGTAAAGATCATCTCTTTCTACGCATTCCTTGTGTTTGTGTATGTGCCTTGTGCATTCCTCTATCACCTTCAATAGGTTATGGGCCCACTCATGTGTGTTGCGTGAGTGTTGGATTGCATTGAGGCATTTTGTTGAGGTCGTTGCGGAAGGGGCCGATTTGGAGCTTTTGGGAGCATTTTATTTTTGGAGCTTTTTGGAGGAGTCTTGTCCCTCGGAGGTGCGCACGGGCTAAAGTTGCACATTGGAGCACTCTTCTTGGTCAATCTCTTCCTTTGGTGCTTTACTTTCTTGATTCCAAACCCCTTTTTTTAAGTGGAACATTGTTTTTGTTCAATTTGGTGCACTTCTGAGATTGCAAGTGATTTGTGAGGTGTTGAGGCTCTAAGGGAAGAGTCTACAATCTGATTTTAGTGATTGGGCACTAAGGAAGAGGTGTTGCATGAGTTTCATGCCCTCGGAGTGCTCAAAATTTCATGTGGAGTCATTAAACGCAATTGGGAGCACAAAGGTGCGGTTTTGGGCAATTCAATACAATTCGGGTTTTGAGGGGTTTGTGTGAGTCTATGAGCATTGATTTAGTGCTATTGAGGGACACAAAGGTGTTGATTACGTGCATTGAGTGATTGGAAACACTAAGGTGTTGTTTTGAGGCAATCGGAGTTGTGGAGAGCTCCATTGAGTGATTTGAGGTATTTGGTGAACATCTTGGCAATTTAAGTGAGTAACCTTTGCACTTGAGTGTTGGAAGGTGTGTGTGGAGCACAAAAGTGCTGATTTGAGGTTTAGAGTTGTTGTAGAGGCATTGCAAGCACAAAGCTGCTACATTCTATCAAAAATCATAAAAAGAAGTGTCATTTTTTGAGTTTGAAGGTTGATTTGAGTGGGGAGACGTACATCATGGCATCTTATGAAGGTGAGGGTCCCAAAGTGGTGGACAAGTTTGATGGGGTGAATTTCCACTTGTGGAAGTTCAAAATGGAGATGGTGATGGCCGAGAAGGACTTGTGGGAGATTGTAGATGGTAGTGAGGAGCCCCCTCATTCTACTTCGGACCCTCGCACTATGCAAGCATACATGAGGAGAGAGAAGAAGGCATTTGCAGTTTTGGCTCTCAATCTCGCGGATTCGCAACTCGCGCACATTCATTCTTGCAAGACACCCGCGGAAGCATGGGCCAAGCTTTGCAACATTCACGAAGCCAAGAGTTTGGCCAACATTTTGTTTTTGAGGCGCAAGTTCTTCACCATCAAGATGGAGGAAGAAGACGACATATTGGAGCACATCAACAAGGTCAAGGCACTTGCGGATCAACTCAATGGTGCGGAAGTGACCATCTCGGATGGGGACATAATTGAGGTAATTGATGCAACGTAGTATTGCTAGAAGCCAAAGACGTACGGGTGCTAAATAATGGTGTGTGGGAGGAGGGGTTAGGCATGGGCTGATCTCTAGAGTGTCCTTGTGATGAGTTATCCCATATGGTTTGTCCATGGTGACCTCCTAGTGTACACTACTTAAGGTGGAAGGCCTTTGAGTAAAGATCATCTCTTTCTACGCATTCCTTGTGTTTGTGTGTGTGTGCCTTGTGCAATCTTCTCTACCTTCAATAGGTTATGGGCCCACTCATGTGTGTTTCATGAGTATTAGATTGCATTTGTGCAAGTATTTTGAGGTCGGTGCGCAACGGGCGGTTTTGGAGCATTGTTGGAGGTTTTGGAGCTTGTTGAAGCGTTGGTGTTTCTTGGAGGTGTGCATGGGCTGAAGTTACATGTTGGAGCACTCTCTTTGGTCAATTTCTTCCCTTGATCTCCTTCTTTTCTTTCTTCTATCTCTTCGTTGCGAGTGGAACTTCGTTTGGTTCAATTGTGAGCATTTGAGTAAATGCAAGTGATTTGTGAGGTGTGAAGGCTCTCGTGGAGGATCTACCATCTGATCCTAGTGATTAGGCACTTGCTTTGAGGTGTTGCATGTGTTTCATGCTCTTGGGGTGCTCAAATTTTCATTTGGGGCTAGTTTGTGCACAAAGGTGCGGTTTTGAGCAATTTCAATGCGATTGGGGTTTTGAGGGACTTGTGTGAGTTCATGTGCATTGAGTGAGTGCTCTTGAAGGACACAAAGGTGTCATTGACGTGCATTGAGTGTTTGGGGACACTAAGGCGTCGTATTGAAGCATTTGGAGTTGTTTTGAGCTCCATTGAGTGATTTGAGGGGTTTTGGTGAGCCTCTTTGCATTTTTGGGTGAGGGTTCTCACATTTGAGTGTTGGGAGGCGTGTGTGGAGCACAAAAGTGCTGATCTAGTGTTTGGGGTTGTTTTAAACCCATTGGGTGCACAAAGGTGCAATATCAAAGCAAAAAATCACAAAAACAAAGTTGTGTGTTTGAGTTTGAGGTTTCATTTGTGTGGGGAGGCATACGTAAGTGAGGATCATGGCATCTTTTGAGGATGAGGGTCACAAGGTCGTGGACAAGTTCGATGGGGTGAATTTCCACTTGTGGAAGTTCAAAATGGAGATGGTGATGGCCGAGAAGGAGTTGTGGGAGATTGTCGAGGGTAGTGAGGAACCTCCTTTCTCTTCTACGGATCCTAGGATCATGCAAGCGTACACGAGGAGGGAGAAGAAGGCATTTGCCATTTTGGCACTCAACCTCGCGGATTCGCAACTTGCGCACATTCGTTCGTGCAAGACACCCGCGGAAGCATGGTCCAAGCTTTGCAACATTCACGAAGCGAAAACATTGGCCAACATTTTGTTTTTGAGGCGCAAGTTCTTCACCATCAAGATGGGCGAAGAAGATGACATGTTGGCGCACATCAACAAGGTCAAAGCTCTCGCGGATCAACTCAACGGTTGCGACGTGTCGGTTACGGATGGTGACATCGTGATGACACTTTTGGAGAGCCTTCCATCATCATACGAGTACCTCATCGTGGCGATGGAGTCAAGACCCATTACGGAGCTCACATTGGACTATGTGACCTCACGGTTGTTGCACGAGCTTTCGCGGCGAAAGGAGAACGAGTCTCGAGAAGATGGAGCGGCACTCGTGGCGAAGCAATCCAAGAATGGAGGCGGTGGGAGCTCAAGCGACAAGGTGTGCTTCTATTGTGGTAAGAAGGGCCACATTGCCAAATTTTGCTTCAAACGCAAGAGGGATGAGAAAGGGGAGAGTGCAAACAACACTAAAACTCGTGACGATGATGAGTACGCATTTACGGCTAGATATGAGGCAAGCATGAGCGATGGCATCGAGGGTGATGCAAGCATGAGTGATGGTATCGAGGGTGATGCAAGCATGAGTGATTGGATTGAGGTTGGTGACGAGTATGCAAACATGGCAAGCAATGTATCGTGCAATGGTAGTACGAGTGATTGGATTGTTGATTCGGGGGCTACAAGCCACATGTCACCACATAAAACTTGTTTTCATTCGTATGCTCTCATTAATCCAAGGAGAGTGATTTTGGGAGATGATACGGTGCTTGAGGCCGTTGGCAAGGGCCAAATTGTTGTAGACACCGAGGTGAGGGGTCGTGTGAAGACAATCACTATCCAAAATGTCCTCCACGTTCCCAAACTAACGGCAAATTTACTATCGGTGAGGCAACTAGTGGCAAAGCACTTGAGAGTAGAGTTTAGTGATAAGGGGTGTTATGTGTTGTCACCGAGTCGAGATGAGGTGGCCATCATTGAAGAACACGAGGGCTTGTACCACATCAAGTTCTCCAAGGTGCATTCGAAGGAATCGGCGGCGTTGGCGCATTCAAACTTGAAGGACGACAAGTTGGCGTTGTGGCATCGTCGACTTGGCCATTTGAACATCAAGAGTGTGAAGACACTACGCGGCATGGTAAGCGGTATGGATCTTCATCAATTGAAAGTGGATGCTTCTACATTCACGTGTGAAGGTTGCATTGGAGGCAAGCAACAACGGTTGCCATTTGCGGGTGAAGGGGCGACACGGGCCACAAAAGTTTTGGAGATCGTGCATTCGGATGTGTGTGGCCCCATGAAGACCACATCGATGGGAGGTTGCAAGTACTTTGTGACCTTCATCGATGATTTTTCAAGGAAGATATGGCTCTACCCTATCAAAGCCAAGAGTGAGTGCTTTGAGAAGTTCAAGGAGTTCAAGACATTGGTGGAGAACCAATCCGAGTTGAAGATCAAGGTGTTTCGGTCGGACAATGGCGGCGAGTACATGTCCAAGAAATTTGACGAGCTTTTGAAGAATGAAGGCATCGCACGCCAAACTTCGGCCCCGTACACGCCTCAACAAAATGGAGTTGCGGAGCGCGCAAATCGCACCATTGTAGAGATGGCGAGGAGCATGTTGCACGCTCAAAACTTGAAGTTGGACCTTTGGGCGGAAGCGGTGGTGAATGCGGTATACACACGCAATCGGTGTCCAACAAGCGCGGTTGAAGGCATGATGCCGGAGCAAGCGTGGAGTGGGAGGCAACCATGTGTTGCACACATGCGCATCTTCGGATGCATTGCATATGCGAAGGTTCCCGACGAACGGAGAACGAAACTCGAGGCTAAGGCCTTGAAATGTGTGTTTCTTGGGTATTGTGAAGGTACCAAGGCGTATAGACTCATGTCGGTGGACACGAGGAAGATCATTCGGTCACGTGATGTGACATTTTGTGAGGAGTCTACGATGGAGGCTCCTTTGGAGGTTGGTCCAAGTGGGAGTAGTGGAGACGTTTTGGTGGACACACCCTCCAAGTCTCCTAGTGTTGTTGATGTAGGTGATGATGACGGTGATGACGAAGCTGGCGACACGGAGGTTGTTGAAGCGCCATCGAGCTCAAAGGCCAAGAATGGCGCAAAGGGCACGCAAGAGGAGCAAGTTTCTTCAAGCGAGCGGCGGTACCCCGAGAGATCGCGCAAGCCACCTGGAGAATGGTGGAAGAACCACATCTTCCCTCAAGTGGAGGACGAGCATGCGAATGTGGCATTATCGGATGGTCCATTGACCATTCGAGAAGCCATGCAAGGTGAGGATGCGGTCAAGTGGGAGCGCGCCATGCAAGAGGAGTACGACTCTCTAATTGCTAACGGTACGTGGCAATTAACTCCCATTCCAAAGGATCGCAACCCCATTGGTTGCAAATGGGTGTTTCGGACAAAGAGGGATGTTTCGGGTATTGTTGTGCGTCACAAGGCAAGATTAGTAGCCAAGGGGTTCGCGCAAGTGCATGGGGTGGACTTTCACGAGACATTTGCTCCCGTGGCCAAGTTCACCACCATTCGATGCATTCTTGCCATTGGAGCGGCCTTGGACTTGGAGATGCATCAAATGGATGTGAAGACCGCATTTTTGAATGGCGATTTGGAGGAGGACATCTACATGGTGCAACCTGAGGGGTTTGTGCAACAAGGTAAAGAGCACCTTGTTTGTAAGTTGCAAAAATCATTGTATGGGTTGAAACAATCTCCAAGAGCGTGGTACCAAAAGATTGACACGTTCTTGCTTGCACACGGGTTTACTAGGAGCATTGCGGATCATAGTCTCTACTTCATGCAAGAGGGGCAAAATGTGGTGATTGTGATCATATATGTTGATGATTTGATCATTCTTGCAAGCCTCATGAGTTTAATGAATGCATTAAAAGGCATGCTTGAGAGAGAGTACGAGATGAGTGATCTTGGAGAATTGCACTTTTGTCTTGGTGTTGAGTTTGTGCGTGATAGGGCTACACGCACTATCACCATGAGTCAAGGCAAGTATGTGATGGACGTGCTCAAGAGATTCGGGATGGAGGATTGTAAGCCCGTGGCAACACCATTGGATGCAAACTCCAAGCTCGTCAAGCTTTCGGAGGAGGAGTATGCGATGGAGGCTAAATCGATGGCGGAGGTGCCATACAAGCAAGCGGTGGGGTCGTTGATGTATGCGATGATTGCGACACGGCCCGACCTTGCGTATCCAATTAGCGTGGTGAGTCAACACATGGCGAGACCGGGCTCGATGCATTGGATGACGGTCAAGAGGATCATGCGTTATTTGAGGGGCACAAGCGATGTGAAGTTGTGTCTTGGAGGCAAAGACATTGTGTTGAGCGGCTATTGTGACGCGGACTACGCGGGAGACACGAGCGATCGAAGATCGACAACGGGCTACATGTTCAAGGTCGGATCGGGAGCGGTGTCGTGGAATAGCAAGCGGCAACAAACCACGGCGACATCAACGGTGGAGGCCGAGTACATGGCTACGAGCCATGCCACGAAGGAGGCCATTTGGTTGAGGCAACTAATGGTGGATGTGGGTTGCACACAAGGTGAGGCTACAACGATTATGTGTGACAACCAAGGGTGCATTTCACTTGCAAAGAACCCTACACATCATTCACGCACGAAGCACATTGATGTGCAATACCACTTCATTCGGGAGAAGTTGGAATTGGGAGTTATACATTTGGAGTATTGCCCAACGGAGCACATGGTGGCGGATGTGCTCACAAAGGGTCTTTGTAGAGACCGACACCAACGATTAGTAATAGCATTTGGACTTAGAGGCTTTGGCTCTACGCAAAGTGGGAGTATTGAGGTAATTGATGCAACGTAGTATTGCTAGAAGCCAAAGACGTACGGGTGCTAAATAATGGTGTGTGGGAGGAGGGGTTAGGCATGGGCTGATCTCTAGAGTGTCCTTGTGATGAGTTATCCCATATGGTTTGTCCATGGTGACCTCCTAGTGTACACTACTTAAGGTGGAAGGCCTTTGAGTAAAGATCATCTCTTTCTACGCATTCCTTGTGTTTGTGTGTGTGTGCCTTGTGCAATCTTCTCTACCTTCAATAGACATCGTGATGACGCTCTTGGAGAGTCTACCACCCTCATTTGAGTATCTCATCATGGCTATGGAGACAAGGCCCATTTCCGAACTCACATTGGACTATGTGACGTCGCGGTTGTTGCACGAGCTCTCGCGGCGAAAGGAGAATGAGTCACGTGGAGATAGTGCAGCTCTTATGGCGAAGCAATCCAAGAAGGGAGGCGGTGGGAGCTCTAGCGACAAGGTGTGCTTCTATTGTGGCAAGAAAGGTCACCTCGCAAGATATTGTTTCAAACGGAAGTACAATGAGAAGGGCGAGAGTGCCAACAACACAAAGACACGTGACAATGATGATGAGTATGCTTTCACTACAAGGTATGTCTCTTGTGACGTAAGCATGAGTGATGATGATTACGAATACGCAAACATGGCAAGTCACGTATCATGCAACGGTAGTGTAAGCGATTGGATTGTAGATTCGGGTGCCTCGAGCCACATGGCACCCAAAAGGAGTTGTTTTCATTCCTATCATCTTATTTCGCCAAAGAGAGTGATTTTGGGAGATGATACGGTGCTTGAGGCCGTAGACAAAGGCCAAATTGTAGTGGACACCGAAGTGGGGGGCCGTGTGAAGACAATCACTATCAAAGATGTCCCCCACGTTCCCAAACTAAAGGCCAACCATCTTTCAGTGAGGCATTTGGTTGCAAAAAGCTTGCGTGTAGAGTTTAGTGATACGGGGAGCTTTGTGTTATCACCGAGTCGAGACAAGATGGCCATCATTTATGAAATCGACGGATTGTACCACATCATGTTTTCGAAAATGCATACAAGTGAATCGGCGGCGTTGGCGCAATCAAGCGCAAAGGATGACAAGTTGGAGTTGTGGCATCGTCGACTCGGCCATTTGAACATCAAGAGTGTAAAAACTCTTCGTGGCATGGTAAGCGGCATGGACTTACTTCAATCACATGTGGATCCTTCTTCATTTATTTGTGAGGGTTGCATTGAGGGCAAATAACAACGCTTGCCATTTGCGGGTGAAGGGGCAACTCGTGCAACCGAGCCTTTGGAGATTGTTCATTCCGATGTGTGTGGCTCGATGAAGACGACGTCGATGGGGGGATGCAAGTACTTTGTGACCTTCATTGATGATTTTTTAAGGAAGATTTAGCTCTATCCAATTAAGGCCAAGAGCGAGTGCTTTGACAAGTTCAAGGAGTTCAAGGCGTTGGTAGAGAAGCAATCCGAGAAGAAGATCAAGGTGTTTCGATCCGACAACGGCGGCGAATTTATGTCCAACATGTTTGATGAGTTTTTGAAGAAAGAAGGCATTACGCGTCAAACATCGGCCCCGTATACGCCTCAACAAAATGGAGTTGCGGAGCGCGCAAATCAAACCATTGTGGAGATGGCAAGGAGCATGTTGCATGCTCAAAAGTTGAAGTTGAAGCTTTGGGCGGAAGCGGTGGTGAATGCGGTGTACATTCGCAATCGGTGCCCTACAAGTGCAGTTCCGAACATGACACCCGAGCAAGCGTGGAGTGGGAGGCGACCTTGCGTTTCACACATGCGCATCTTTGGATGCATTGCATATGCAAAGGTACCGGATGCTCGTAGGACCAAACTTGATGCAAAGGCCGAAAAGTGTGTGTACCTTGGATATTGTGAAGGTACCAAGGCGTGTAGGTTGATGTCGGTGGACACGAAGAAGATTATTCGATCGCGCGATGTGACGTTTTGTGAGGGGTCTACAGTTGAGCCGCATTTGGAGGATGGTCCAAGTGGGAGATGTGGAGACGTTATTATGGACACATCCTCCAAATTTCCTATCGTTGATGTTGTCAGTAAAGATGGAGGTGAGGAGGATGGCAAGTTAGAGGCTACATCGAGTTTGAGCACCAAGAACGACGCAAAGGACGTGCAAGTGGAGAATGCTCTTTCAAACAATCGGCGATATCCCGAAAGAGTGCGCAAGCCGCCCGGAGAGTGGTGGAAGATCTTCCCTCCTAGTGATAACGAACATGCAAATGTGGCGTTATCGGATGGACCATTGACTATTCGTGAAGCATTGCAAGGTGAAGATGCGGTCAAGTGGGAGCAAGCCATGCAAGAGGAGTATGAGTCGTTGATTGCTAATGGCACGTGGAAATTGACTCCCATTCCCGAGGGTCGCAACCCCATTGGTTGCAAGTGGGTGTTTCGTGCAAAAAGAGATGCTTCCGGTGATGTGGTCTGCTACAAAGCAAGGCTTGTGGCAAAGGGATTTGCGCAAGTTCAAGGCGTGGATTTTCATGAGACGTTTGCTCCCGTGGCCAAGTTCACGACCATTCGATGCATTCTTGCAATTGGAGCGGCCATGGATTTGGAAATCCATCAAATGGATGTAAAGACGGCATTATTGAACGGCGATTTGGAGGAGGACATTTATATGGTGCAACCCGAGGGATTTGTGCAAGAAGGTAAAGAGGATTATGTTTGCAAACTCAAAAAGTCATTGTATGGGTTGAAGCAATCTCCGAGGGCATGGTATCAAAAGATTGACACATTTCTTGTGCAATGCGGGTTCACTAGAAGCATTGCGGATCATAGTTTGTATTTCATACAAGAAGGTCAACATGTTGTGATTGTGATCATCTATGTCGATGACTTGATCATTCTTGCGAGCCTCATGAGTTCAATGGAGGCGCTCAAAATCATGCTTGAGAAGGAGTATGAGATGAGCGACCTTGGCGAGTTACATTTTTGTTTGGGAGTTGAGTTTATGAGGGATAGGGCAATGCGCACTATCACGATGAGCCAAGGCAAATACGTGCTGGATGTGCTCAAGCGATTTGGGATGGAGGATTGCAAGCCCATTGCAACACCATTGGATGTCAATTCTAAACTCGTGAAGCTCACCGAGGAGGAGTATACGGCGGAGGCTCAATCGATGTCGGAAGTGCCATACAAGCAAGCGATGGGGTCGTTGATGTATGCGATGATTGTTACACGGCCAGACCTTGCGTATCCAATTAGCGTGGTGAGTCAACACATGGCAAGACCGGGCTCAAAGCATTGGATGACGGTGAAGAGGATCATGCGCTACTTGAAGAAGACGATTGATGTGAAGTTATGCCTCGGTGGCTTTGACATCGTATTGAGCGGTTATTGCGATGCGGACTACGCGGGAGACATGGACGATCGAAAATCTACCACGGGCTACATGTTCAAGGTTGGATCGGGTGCGGTATCGTGGAATAGCAAGCGGCAACAAACCACGGCCACGTCTACCATGGAGGCGGAGTACATGGCGACAAGTCACGCTACGAAGGAGGCCATTTGGTTGAGACAACTAATGGCGGATGTGGGTTATGCACAAGGGGAGGCTACAACGATCATGTGTGACAACCAAGGGAGCATTTCACTTGCAAAGAACCCGACACATCATTCACGCACGAAGCACATTGATGTGCAATACCACTTCATTCGGGAGAAGTTGGAGATGGGAGTTATACGGTTAGAGTATTGTCCAACGGAGCACATGATGGCAGATGTGTTGACAAAGGGTCTTGCACGAGATCGACATGAAAAACTAGTAATAGCATATGGACTTAAAAGCTTTGGCTCTACGCAAAGTGGGAGTGTTAAAGTAGAAGATGTAGGTTAGTGTTGCTAGAAGCCAAAGGGATTTGGGTGGAAATAATGATGTGTAGGAGAGGGGTCAAGGCATGAATTGATCTTAGAGGCCTCTAGTGATGAGTTATCCCATATGGGTTGTCATGCACACCTTCTAGTGTACACCTCTTAAGGAGGGAAGCTCTTGAGTAAAGATCATCTCTTTCTACGCATTCCTTGTGTTTGTGTATGTGCCTTGTGCATTCCTCTGTCACCTTCAATAAATTTTACATTCTTTTTTTAATTCAATACATTTAGATCTATGATTGTTATTACCAATATTTTGTATAAATTTGAAACTTAAAATTGCAGTTTGTTTTTTTTATAATTTGATTATGAATAAGATATTGCACTGTAGCAGTGTTCCATGCATGCAATGGAGAGTGGTCCCTCCAGATTTAGACCATTGTGACTGTGCCACAACATTGAAGTTTGGCACCATGGTGCCAGAAAAAAAAACCTGGCGATCTTAGAATTTTTTTGGTGAATCACTTTGGCATGAAATGAGGTACAAATATTAAAGTTTTTTTTTTTCACAGAAGTGAAAGAATATTCATTGCAGAGGACGTGTCTTTGACTGGAGACCTATTTCGGAGATGAGATGGAGGCGCAGGAGTTTGTAATGCTCAGTAACTTACTCTGCTGTGGGGGTTACTCTGCTGTGACTACAAGTCAACTGCCAGCTTGTCAAACGTCTACTCGGTTGCCACTCACCTTAACTCATGAGCTGTCGCATGAGCTGCTGCCCGCCCGCCCGCATGAGCTCTGATCCCGGCCCGCATGAGGTTGACGCAGCCTGACGCGGAGATAGCCGCGCATCCCAAAAATATACAGAGCCTGACGCCCAGGCTCACTAACCTCGAGGCACGCTAGTGACGAGGCTGGACGTCGGTTTAGAGGTTATTTGTGGAAGAGGCGTCTCCCTGCGTCAGCCTAGAGCTTTGGGAGTCCGTCCGCGCGCTTCCCGGCGTCAAGCTGGAATTTTCAATTGCGGGCGGGCACATCTCACCTCCACGGCAGCTGGCTTTGTTACAGTACTGTAAAATAAATTGATGAGCCGATGCTTGTTCATGCTCTAGGTAGGAACTTGAACCCCTTTTGCAATTTTTTTATATTTTTTTTTGATGAAAAACAAAATTGAGTTGATGTACAAACCAAAGTTGTAAATTTCAATGTGACCATCACATTTGTACTCTTGGATTTATCATATATTATTACTAGGGCTTCGCTGCTCTTCGCACTACCAGTGACGATTGATATCTTATAATTGAAGGACGAAGTTGGTATATATGTTATTATATAATAATTATAGTAGTGGTATGTACATGTTTATGTATTGAATATAATACTTATAGTTGGGGTATGTATATGTTTATGTAATGAATATGATACTTATAGTAGTGGTATGTATTTGTTTATGTTTAGATATATTATATATAGAGACATGATTTTTTACCACACATGTTATGTTCTTCACCGGTCCTAGAGATACAAAAACTTGAACCTGTTTGAATTCTATTTTCCACAATATGAGTCATTTGTTAAATCATGAAATTTGATGTGCTACTGCAGCTTACCATCGGTACAATGCTTGGCCCTGGCAGCCCTTTCGTCAATCGCCTCCTGAGATTCACGGCCTTCGACTGGAGACGGAATATAAAAAGATCCTGACGACCCTGAAGCAACAACATCCTCTCTCCTGTCTCCACCATCCTGCCATCTTCATAGAGACGAACCGCAGGCTCAACAACAAGCCAAATTGGAACAACCTAAAAAGCTAACACTGCAACTCCGTTTTCCAAACATTTTACTGCTAACCCTAAACCGTAGATACAACATTCTTCGCAGAAACAACCGCAATTTAGTTTTCTTCCTCATTGAACGGAATGGTCCCAGATTATTATACAAAAATGCACGAGAACCCAGAAAGAATTCACACAGCCTTCGAAATTCACAAACACTCTTCACCAAAAGATTTAGAGACACAGAAATTGCATGGAATGGAATTTTGAGCAGATTAGAAGAATGGAAATTCGCGAAAACCTTAATCCTTGAGCTTCACACCAGCTGAGCCGGGGACAATCTTCCAGCTCCGAAGTTGAACTCCAAAACGTAGCAAGTGTAGGGACGCAAATCTGACGAGGTTGGCTCACTGCAGGAAGCCACTAGAGTGTGGGAAATTAGGGTTTCGGGACAAGTAAGCATCAGCCCATGCAGAGTCTCTCTCATTGCTTGACAAGTGTTCAGTTTTACCAAACATGCCTTCAATTTGACAAGATCAACATATTGATTGATGGATTGAATGATTGTGGCGACAGACAAATTGATTTCTGGCATAGGTAAGAGGAATCACTTGGCATGGAAGATGGAGAACACAAGCGCCTTCGCCATAGTGAAGAAAGTAATGCGACGGTCGTCAAATGCAAATGATTCTTCTCTTCTCTTCAATTGGCACTGATACAAAGCCTGCTATGCGGTGCTACTGCTACTCGCAATGAAAAACCCTCACTGCTGAAACCCTCAAAGCTCAAACCCTGAAGAACGAAGTGACAAAGACGAAGTTCATCAATGAAAATCCAACTGGGGACTCAACAATTACTTGATACAAAGGATGTTTGAGGAAATGGCATGAACCACCATACCCGCCAGCGAGAAGAGTTTCTTTCCGAACTTTCGCACGGTGCATTGCAGTGATACCTAGAGATGTCCCAGTAGCCGTGCACGCCTTTCGCTAGATCGCCAGCCCACTTCGCCAATCCGGACGCCATAGCTGCAAATCAAACTCTAAACGACAATCTCTGTATCTCTCTCTCCTCGGCAGCGAGGGATTTATGCGGTCGATTTGAACTGAGGCTCCGCACATTCTCGTCACAAACCATAGCCGAAACGCCGAAACACCGAAATGAGCGCCCTTGCCCCGGCTCGGGCGCGGACACAGACTGCGAATGTGAACAGCCCGTGAACTAATGGAATTGTCGTGGAGATAGCTGGAACGGTCATGCAGACGAAACGAAATTTCGTCACCATGACCAATTCCATGGAATTGTCCTGACGACGAACCTACCATTCAATGTATGCTAAACCAGCTTCGACTTTCGTCGTCACTGGAATTATTATTATTATTATTATTATTATTATTATTATTATTATCATTATTGTTTAATTATTTTTCCAAGGTTTTCTCTTGAAACTCAGTTAAAAACCCCAAATCAACACACAAAATTTGAAAAATATTGTAATGAGATTGGAATAACATGCACTACGAGATGGTATGGTTTCCATCATTTTATTCTACTTGTTTTAGAAAATCATGTGTATACGTGAACAAGTCCTCACCCTATCCAAATTGAACACTTTTGCAAAGATGCATCATAAAATACAACTAAGACGGATAATTTGAACTTGATGTATGAATACAAGTTGTACATTTTGAGTTTTGGATTCTTTCAATATGGTTAGATCTAAGATTGCTATCACCAATGTTTTTCTATAAATTCTGAAACTTAATATTCAAAATTCTTTTGTAATTTGATTACAAATTAGAAAGAGACAAGTTGTGGATGAATTTTTTTTTGATGGGTTGAAATGTAATACTCCAAGTGTAGTAGTTTTCTGAGATTTTTTGGATGCTTAATTTTATGAGTTAACTTTTTCAAGAGCACTTTTAGACTAAAATCTCCAAAAAAAATTGGTGGAAAAATGTGGCATGAAATGTAGCATAAAATTTTCACAATTTATCACCTTTCTAATTGATCACACATGAATAAAATTAATTGTTTATAAAAATTTCAGTAAAAAATCCACACTGCAAAAGTTCTTGATGGATGAAAAAATTGTGTTTCATTATGTACATCATCCATTTTTAGGATGGTTGGACGTTTAGGGATTAAGGTCTCAGTTTTTGATCTAAGAATGAAACTTGACATAAACCAATTGAATTTCGTTTTCATAGATTATCTTAACCTATTCTAGAGATTTTTACAGTACAATGATACTCAACTAGTACAAGAACCAAATGATAGTTGAAGTGGCATGGCAGGTGGGCGGTTTGAAAGGAGGCTAGAGTAGGCACTGGCAGGCACCACAAGCCTTGGCTTGGTGGTTAGGGCTAATGGCCCCCAATAAGGAGGTTGTGGGTTCTATTCCCAATGCCGGCGTGGTGCTCAATTTTAACCAAATTGCTACATAAAATTTAGACTCACTAATTATGCAAAAGAGTTTTGAAAAAAGAAGAAGGAAAATTAGCCAAATTTCCTACATAGAGTCAAGATGTGTATCACCCAGGTATTGCGGGAGGTATTGCCTAAGTAGAGTCTAGGTAGCACATATGAATTACCATGATATTACCTATATATTAACATGAAAAGAGCATCCAAGGAGCTTGGCTTGCTCTTCAAGCCAGGAAAAAGTAGCAAAAATGCTAAATTGTCTCATGACACAAAAATAATAAATAAATAAATAAAATTAAAGATTAAAAATTAAAAAAATTAAAAAAATTAAAAAAAACACTCCTCGAGATTGTAATAACGCAAGTTACTATAGTGTCCATTCTCGGAAGGGAAGAGTAGTTTTGTTCCAATAGCCCTTTGTCCGGTGGACACCGGGCCATTGACATTACGAACGGACACTTTATTCACGCCGGCCCTCAACTGAGGGTTGGAGTTTCTATCTATCTATCTAATAACGCAACTGCAAAAAGGTCTAGACATACCAAAACAATTTATGGAGTTCCTTGAAACTCAATATTAAATCCCACAAATGTACATGCGCCTCTACATTTTATGTAGCAATGCAACTTGAAATGCTTTGCGAGGGCCTCTTCGTCTTTTAAAGATTAATCGAGTTTCTTCTTTGATAGTAAAATAAGGATTGGCTAGTCCCCCCGTGTATCCATGGTATGTAAATCTTTTCACCCAATAGTCTAGATAAATCTAGAGGACACAATTTTTATATGTTTTGATGATATTCATATATATACATATACATACATATATATATATATATATACATATATATACATATATATACACATACATACATATATATACATATATATAGTTTATTATATGTAATTGATAATATATTCTAGTGATATAAATTTTGGTCTCATTGAAAATGTACTTTTCTCATTTGCCTGAGTTATTTAAAACAATGTACCCTGCTCTCTTCATTCACAGTGTGATGTTTGTAATCTGTTGTTGTGCAATGGAAATAAAGCATCCATTTGTTTTAAAAAATTAAAAAAAAAACAAAAAAAACAATGTACCCCGCCCTTTGTGGAGCTAGAATGGTTTGGAGCAGAGTATGTTATTCATGAGCAGAGTGTTGTTCTGGAGGGTGTGTCCTGGAGTGTGAAGCTAGCAAAAACTTGTTCATTACCTTTGTTTAATGGGCAGCCCTACCTCGGGCACCCCTGCCACCTTCAACAGCATCAAACTGCCACCATGAACAGGCCAGGTCACCAATTCAATGCGGTCCAGTCGCCCCCGTTGACACTCAGTCTGCTGATGTTCAACCTCCGCGTATCCTCCGCCACGTGTCGTGACGACGTCCGTCAGATCCTGCAGCCCGATCGAAGGGCCAGCGTTGTCCCTGCCGGCGATCGACCTTGCTGCACTCACCGCGCCTGAGTGTCGCGCCTTGCTCATGTGCATATATAAGCAGTAGGACTCATCAACATGTGTATCACACACTTCTCCTGATCCAGCAATCAACAGCTCCTATTAGAATACTACAGTAGACTCATTAACAGTAGTACTGTTAGATCTATCCCTCGTTACTTTAGTTGTACCTGCTGGGTACTTAACCAAGCCTCCTTCAGTGTCTAGATGCATTGTATGCCCATTTCATTCCATTCTATATATCAGCTCCTATTTTTTCAGCTCCATCGCCAACCTGATCAGTCTGCAAGTTCGACGCCCTCGATTCCTGCAGAGCTCTAGTCGTCTCAGCCGCCGATCGATACAGCAGCAGCATCAGCTCAGCATACAGACTTGTTTGGCTTGTCTAATTTGAGCCGAGACTGTTCTTGTCTCAGTTAGTACATCGACGTGATCAATCTGTAGTACGTGCTGCAATTGAAACGAACATCAAGTGATCGACATCATGGGCAAGATGGCAGCAGCAACATGGAGCTACGTGGTGATGCTGGGCGTAATTCTGTGCCTAGGCGCCTGCAACGGTGTGAGTGCACGCCTGAGTCCACGACACAAGACGCACAATGTAACGTTTTACGTGCACGAGGCCATCAACACCGGCGACGACGCCAACGCCTTCATCGTGGCCGGCCCGGAAGGCAACACAACTGCGATCCAAAAGGGGACCATTGTGGTGGTGGACGAAGGGATCTTTGCCAGTGCGGACCTTAATTCCAAGCAGCTGGGCAAGTGGCAGGGCTTGTACATTGTCGACGGCGGCCATAAGTACCGCGTTGAAATCACCGTCACTATCGACCAGCCCGGCGACCTCATTGAGTGCACCTACGAGGTACAAGATACAAGTCTCCTCATCATAATAATTCCTTGTGAATTTTCAAATGTGAATTGTTTTCAATGACTAAATGGCTGTTATGACTCAAAATTGCAATTTCAGTCACTATGGACAAGTCACAACGGAATTTAGTCATTCAAGACAAGTTGCATTTGACAAGATTTCTACTAATGAAACTTAGTAAACTTGAAACTATTGGAATGATGCTAATTGGATTGTGTTCGGACATGCACAGATTCTCGGACAGCGGCCGTCTTTCAACACGACGAGTGACAGGCAGTTGGTTGTGGTGGGGGGCTCGGGATGTTTCGGGGGGCAGACGGGATATGCAATCGCCCACACTGTCTCCCAGACAATACTTCACGAGAACACTCTCCCTAATGCCCAGTACAACGTCCAGAAGTGGACTCTTGTGGTTCACAAATAGCTTTCTGTAAAAGCTGTAGGAACAGTAAGCTTGAAAAAGCTTGGTGTAAGACTCGACGTTTACATTGATCACTTAAGCATAAGTGAGTCGTGGTTTTTTAAATGATACATTTAGTGACTTCTAAGGGTCGCAGCTCGGTTAAGGGTCTACCCCTAATAGGCCGCCGCATGAAACAGTTCCCTGATTCACAGTTATATTACAGATAGTGGTTGGCAAGTAGCTTTAGCTGCTGCAAGTACTTCGAGGCACAATATTTTAACTGACCTCGTTGTCTAATGCGATTGATAGTTGAATTCTTTTCTTTTGAAGTGGTTTTTTTTCTAATAAAGCCATACATGTTGGCGCGATTTGACACAAAATGCTCAAACGTTTCTGGTCAATTGACATCCTTCACGCTGGTCCAAAGTTGCAATCAATGTTTCAAGTTATTCTGAAATGTTTCATAACAAGCAAAATTTCTGAGCTTTAGATAGATTTGCAACTTGTCATTGATCTCACACTTGTAGATGGCCAAGGGTAGCAGTCACGTCAAAGATTACTGAAACACGCACTTTTGCAAGCAACTGAACATTGCAAGTAGTGTTGCAAGTATGTTGTGATCCCGTGACAACCAAACCCTGCAGCAGATCTCACATGTTTACACAATTCGTGCAATGAATAATAATTTCTACGCTTTAATAAAGTGGTGGACATCATAAAATCCAAACGTAACTTCCTTATATGCCGTGCGTAACAATATCAAAATCACAGGGGGCGGCCAAGGTCGTTGCAAGCCTCACTGTAGTTGCGTCAAACCTCTCCAGAACTTTTTAGACTGGTAGTCGTACATTCCACCGGTGGTTGCAAATCCTAGTTCTTAACCGCCGTTTTGAAACCCAATAGGAAACATACGCTAACCTTGTTTCTGTACGTTTCAAAACGTACACAAACAATTTCATTGCAACACTGCGTTGGCCGTTTCCTTCATTCCCTGCAGGGTCTAATTAACTTATCAGCATGGGATGATAAGGTAGAAGCACCAGAAACTGTTAGGTACCAAATGTGGTCACCTATAAAAGTACCTGTTTCAACTTCAGGAGTTTCCAATCTAGTTATCACAAGCCTTAATTATGAATACCAAGTGAGCAATCTGATTGGACTAGAAATGAAAGACAATTATTGGTACACCTACTAATATCAATAGTGGTCTATGCATATTAAGTTTGAAAATTTATAACAAAATCATACATTGTGAAAAAATTAATCAAAAATTGAGCTTGGTTATTAAACCCAAAATTTTATGTGCTGCAATTTTTTATCATTGAAAATCAGCGCTCCATGTAGGTTGAAATGCTTAAATTGACGGCAATTGTACCCCTTACCTTAATTGGAGATACCATTTATATTATCTGGGGATGTATATAGTTGATTTTATATGCTTGATAGCAAGCCCGTTGACCTGTTTTTGCCTTTTTCATCCCTTGCTGGCGGTTTATAGTAAAAAATATATTGCTGTCATGTAACATTTTAATTCAGTGTTTTATAGCGTTTCAAAAAAATTCACATGTAGATCTGTAATGAAGGCTAGTTGGACGCGGAACTCACCTTGGTTTCACCCTCTACCCATAGCTACTTCACGCAGCAATAAAACCACAATCCCTCCACACAAAACACTGATTGGCAGTGTATCATTTTGAAACATTGTCGTGTATACCAATGTCAGATGATAAGAATAAGGTTGAGTGGAGTTATCGCATAAAGTTTCTGCCGTTGATAGTCATAGTGAGGGTAATAGTGTTATTGGTTTGACGAGAGAAGCATACCTTTTTTGGTCTTTTGGCTAAGACCAAGTGTAAATATAATTTGCAACCATTGTTTTTAAGACCGTTCACCTGATTTGTATTAGATTATAAAGTGCAAACTTCTTCTTCAAGGTTTTTTGCAATGTAATTGTTTTCTACCAACATTGTCTTCAACTTTTATCAACTTCATGAAGTAGGAAACAAAGTAATTTTTTTTAACGTGGAAAAAAAGAGATGCAATCAAATACATCTCCCAACAAACTTAAAAATCCTGGACAATTCACCTCCTGATACATCAAATCTCTCTGAATAACATCTATAAATCTAGAGAGGCAGAAGACGTAATGCACGAAGATGCACACATATGTTAGTGACAAGATAAAACTGTCTAAAAATTCTAAGTCAATGCGCAACAATAACAAGCCAATAGACGATCATTGACCTGTATGGTTATATATTTTTAAACTGAGAAAAAGCTCGCAACGTTTAGCTCCGACTCCTAGTAATCTTCAAGAAATAAGAAATGACAAGCACTTCTCTAATTCAACCAAAAAAGAGACGCAATTGGAACTTCAACTACAACAAAACCTCAAGCATTTTACGTCCTCATCACTCAAATCCCTTTCAACATCATTCACTGGGAATATTAACCAATGCCACATTGTTTCGCAGTTGCAACTAGGCACCGAACCCTACAAGATGAAAAATCGATATGAAATTATGCCAAATGATGGATTGGCAACTGAGAGGATTGCCAAAACACTGGACTGGCACTTGAGAATGGTGTCGGTGCAACCAAAGTGTCGGTATCGGCCATTTCTGAAAGAACCTAATAATCCTAGTACGTGTGACGATTTTTAGTGCTAGGCTTGATGAGACTCAGAGCCTCCATCGAAACCCTATCCACGAACTCATCCCCGTGTTTTATGGTCAGTGGTTTCAGGCTAGAAATTAAATCCTGAAGCATAACAATTGCTAGTGAACGGACGCACTTCTGAACTTCTATCGATCGACTGTATTGGTATTTGGCCGCGAGATCGACTTTCCGGCACTTTTCTGTACTCTGTGTACGTGACTCCTCTCTTGATCAACGTAATGAATAGAAACCTGGACTATTGACATAATTATTTCTTCCAACGCAAGCCCCAAGAAAACAATGCATCCCCTTGCCATGCCGTGTTTCGAGCAATTAATGCTTTGAGACTCACATACCTTGGTCCCCACTGTCAGTAGCACCGTTTGTGTCGCTTTCTGAATTACCCCGCAGTACCGACACCCAAAAACAGAGCAATTGATGACCTTGATCGGCTCAAGACTGTGACCGGCAGCAAGGTGGTAGTCGCGGTGTTGAGCCATGACTTGGTGAGTAAGAGATGGCCAGCCTGTGGAGGAGATTATTGAGGTTTGCAGGAAGAGTGGTGCAAAGACGACGCTGCCTGTGTATTATCAGATCAGCAGAGGTCAGTGTGAGGAGATCGTGAATCATGCGAGAACTGCGCAAGGGCGTGAAGCGTTGACTTGGCTTTTCCAGCAACCGGGGATTGAACACTTCGGAAAGTATGCTGGTGAGCAACTGAGTGAGGAACAGCTCCTTCACAACATCGTTCATTCTGTCTCTTCCATGCTGTAGATCCACATTAAAGCACCGTGTCACAGTGCAAGTATTTGCTTCAGATTTTAAGCAAGGATGTGGCCTTGTCTCCTTGAAGGGCAGTGGCAGAACCCCACGATTGAGAGAAGGCAATCGTTTTGGTGAGAGTCTTGCAGTTGTGAGCTTAAATTACAAGATAGAAACCACATTGCAAAGTCTCTCACCTCACAGGGTCACACTCTGACACCCTCCATTTGTGCAAAAGAAGTAAACAAGCGAGTTCACAAAAGAATGAGTCCACAACATAACGTTCTTTAGCTCATGTGAAGATCTACCCTCTCTTGAGATTCGGAATCAATGTTGCATTCTAAGGTGACTAGCCAAAGATTGGTTGGCTTTCTAAGCTTGAATTTTGTTGAACATTAAATTCTTCTATTCTTATATAACTCCTTGTTCTTTGCTATGTTATTATTGGCAAGATAGCAAGGTAACACAATTAACTATAGTAATGGATAAATTTGGATTTGATTACATCTCATCTATTTGAAAATTATTTCATTTCTAAAGAAACTTCTTCTGAATGGATGGAATAATACTACAAAACACTATCACTAGAGCAATACAACACACTTTACAAGTTGATTTAACATATTGGCATAGTGATAATCTTCTAGATACTATCAGATCTGGAGCTCTCAAAGAATGTCAAAGGGCTTTAACTAATACAATTTTAACATTAGCAATTCGTCAGAATTGCGATAAACATATGGTATAAGCTCATGCTCAATCACTTTCACTATTGCCTCAAAAGTGGGTCTCTCACTTGGTTTGTGCTGCCAACAACTTATAATTAGATTTTTGAGCCAATTTGGAATGTGCTCTGGCAATGAAGGTCGCATTCCACCAAGTACAATATCAAAATTATTCGTTGCATACTCTTCAAATGGAAGGCTAACTGTTAAAACCTCATAACATGTCATTGCAAAGCTGTACACGTCTGCTTCACGTGTGAAATGTATCGGGTGCTTGCACTTGGGGTCTTTGAGTTGCCGAAGGATTTCTGGTGCTCTCCAAAACCCTGTTCCCACGACTCCAACTGAACATTCATAATCTGCTACCTTCAATTGAATTAATCGTCTTTCATAATCTGCTACCTTTCAATTGAATTAATCGTCTTCGATCATATCCATTATGTAATGGAAATTTTGGACAATCTTGCACATCATTGATGAGCACATTTGACGCTTTCAAGTCTCTGTGAAGAATATCGAATACGTGCAACTCCCTCATACCCAATGCAATTTGGTAGATAATACCCTGTGCAATTCGACGCTTGAACACAGGACCAGTTCCACGGCTGTTACTGCGTTGAGGATGAAACGTGAGATACTCTCCAAATATCCTGTTCTCAGGCTCCCACTCCACAGACTTTTCATCTTGAAAAACATCGATGAGCTTCCGCAGATCAACACCTTCTCGTTGTAACACGAAAGCAAAGCGATCATCCTCCAACACCACCCCACCCACAACTATACTCGATCGAAACTCAGAATTCGGATTCTTCCTCACCCGGCCCCAAGTGGACATCTCTCCTGACCCATATTCATAATCAGGATTTCCAAATCTTGGAGAACTTAAATAATATCCATAATTGGAAGAGAAGGAAGTTGAGATATGACCCACAGTCTTTACAGACGCATTGCTCACTGCTGACCTTTTGTGATCACAAGTCTGGATGTCCTCCATCTCAGTTGTGAGGATGGCATTGTTGTAGTTGCGCTTCAACATTCCTTGTGGCCATTGCGACTGTAGATCATGTAGGGAATATCCAGCTTTGAAAACCTTGAGAACACAGGGCAATTCAAGATCAAACCATTCTATTAATCCTCCACTGCTGATGTTTTCGTATCTTGTGCGGCAATAATCTAACTCTAAAATCTCAGCTTGGCCTCCCTCAGCGATTTTCTGGCCAACTAGCACATCCACAAAATCAATCCTGAGTAGATCTTGGTACACAGGGTTCTGCCTCATTTTCTGGAAGATAGTTCGGTTAGTTTCACCATCTGAGGATTCTGAGCTCCGTGATTGTGAACTACTCAACTCGCTCCAGTGAACTTTGGAAGCTTCAATCTCCTGCTCAAGCTCGCTGCTGCGGGGCTTACTGTTGGATCTACATGGTTCCAAATGAAGCTTGCTCCAATGGACTTCAGATGTTTGGATTTCAAGCTCAATTATACTATCAGGATGAGAACTCCCTGAGCTCTTGAGAGTGGAAACACTATGGGCAGACAGGAACTGTGAAGAAGATGAAGAAGAAGAGCTATGTCTTGCCTCCAGAGTTGGGGAAAGAAGTACTCCTGTGTTGTGTTTTTCAATTATCTCGGATGCTGTACGAAATGCGGAATTCTCCTCGCTTGATTCTAGCTGGTGTGTCAATGCTAATTCTTCGCCCCCATGGGCTGCCATCGCATATGTTGTGAGTTGGAGTGCCATTTGATTCACGTTCTGCAACAAATCTATCTGTAGAGATTGACAGAAGATTGTGATGAAAACACCGAACACAGTAATATGTAGGTACAAATGCACATACGCTGCAACTGTTATAATTAGATCTATTAGTCACACGAACAGGTTAGTTGAGTGGAATACTCAAGCCATCCACTTTATCAGTTTCGGTGCATGGCGGATGCAATACTCTGTCATTTTCGTTCTTTGAACATGGGACTCTCGGAGAATAATCAAAACAGAAGGTTCGATGTTCAAAACAACGAGTCAATCACTGCGTGAATCGTAAAGTAGCTTGCAAATCTTCTCAACCAGAAACACATGGAGCTTATAGTGGTTTCTCTGTGTGCGTATCCTTGTGAGTGACACTTTTCCCACCGAGCCTCAAAAGTTAACACTTGTTAAACTTTCCTTTTACAAGCAGGTGAGTCAATATTAAGCTGGTGAATAAGCAGCTTTAAGACTCAGAGGGAACAGTGTCACTCATAGGGAAACGCACACCGGGAACCACTATAAGCTCCCTGTGAAAATGGCTCTCTCCTAGGAAACCAGAGCTCGGTTTGAGACTCGCATCTGGCACTAAAGCAATTTGAAGTTCTGTCGTCTCAAATCGATATACATCCTTGATTTTAGAGAGCCTGAGAGGTTTCGGACAAAAACGGGCTTTCAACTACGAATTGGAGCGGTTTGACACACTCATTCGAAATCTAAGATCTTTAGGTTTTAGAGCCCCGAGGTTTCGGTTGTGCAATTATATACCTATCTGAGCACTTGAGACTCATAATTTTCAGCACTTGAACGTCACACTGAAATTCGCCAAAATAACGAATATGAGGTTACTACTACGAATACAAGTAGTCGACTAGGTAATTCAAAAGTAGACAAGACTATGGGGTATAACTGCAGGTCAGGACCTACCGAAGCACGGCAGTGGCGAGGGAGGTACTGGCCTGCGATTGTCTCCCATAGTTTTGCATGCTTTTGAATTACCAGACATAGTCTCAATGCAAGCCACTTCAAGGGCCCATTGGATCTCAAGATCAATGTGGTAGTTGAACAAAAGCAAACGAAAAAGTGAAGTTCAACATACATGTAGAGTCCAAACAGTGAGTCAGGCTTGCTTCTTGCTACCTGCTACCTGCTAAGAAGACAGTGTAGGAACCCACAGTGACGCATAAGTAGACAGAAAATCAAATGTCACTTCACAACCAGTCGGTGTCGGTGCAACCAAAGTGTCGGTATCGGCCATTCCAGTAATCCTAGTACGTGTGACAAATTTTTAGTGCTATACCTGATCAGAGACAAAGCCTCCCTTGAAACCCTATCCACGAACCCAATCACAGCCACGTCCGATCCAGATCTGCAAAGATGTGCATAGTAAAATAATATATAAGCAAACTGAAATACCAAAATTCCCCTTAATTACCCTTCGGAATCTGAAATTTCTGTACAGAGTACGTCCAGGAACGATCTATAACAATGTACCAGCAAATTATCAGAACAAGGTGTACCTCAAACTCATCCCCGTGTTGTATGGTCAGTGGTTTCAGTCATGAAATTAAACCCCGAAGCATAACAATTGCTAGTGGACGGACGCACTTCTGGACTTCTATCGACTGTATTGGATCGACTTTCCGACAGTTTTCTGTACTCTGGTGCACGTGACTCCTCTCTTGATCAAGGTAATGAATAGAAAGGGACTATTATAGTTATTCCTTCCAACGAGAGCCCAAAGAAAAACAATATGTATGTCCCATGCCGTGTTTTGTAGCAATTAATACTTTGAGCCTCACATACCTTGGTTCAATTCCCGCTGTCGGTAGCACCGTTTGTGTCGCTTTCTGAATTACCCCCGCAGTACCGACACCAGAAAACAGAGCAATTGGTGACCTTGATCGGCTTCAAGACTACGACCGGCAGCACAAATTACTAACTAACTGAGGACTGGTTGTTTCCTCGATCTGCCAACCCTAAATGCCTGCACACTAAGTATATTGAAAGGTATATGTGTTCTCATCGGTAGTGGAGTCGCTTTGGCCGAGTGGTTAAAGTGTGTGCCTGCTAAGAGCATTCCCACCCATGCACGCTAGGACTAACTCGCTAAAATTATTCATCTACATTTGAAGAGCCCTTGCACCTAGGCCTACACTCCCCCACCCTTGCATGCCCCTCACATATCAAAAGTGCACATCAAATAGTCAATGGACCAATCACAAGTAGAATGTGAGGATATAGTCAACTAAATAGTGATTTGAAGGCCCATTTTCTAACACGCTAGGATTGATAGTCAAAAGGTATTTTTGAAGGGCCCTTGGCACTTTTCATTTACTTCTTGAGTGTAAGAGACTCTGGGAGGGCATAGGTGGCCATGCTCTAAGTGAATGGGGTTCCTGGGCAAGCCACGTTCCTCAGGCGTGGTCGTGCAGTCGCCGGCGCAGGGGATCTTGGTCGTCGGATCTGAACTGCACGTCCAACAGTGAGGGCACGCTAACGTGGCGGGACACGGGATTTGCAAAAGTTGCAGCAGCACTGACGCAGGGCGGTGCCGCAGCGGATAGCGGGTGGGCGGTGCCCCGGCTCTAAATCCCCCTCAACGTTAATGAAAGAGGACAAAAATTGTCCCCTATTTTGTGCATGTAGGGGCCCACTTTAAAAAATAATCCCCTCTTCCAAGGGTTTAAAATTCCCAAGGGGTCCTCCTAAACTAATTTGGGGTTGTAAATCCCAAACTTGCAAAAAAAATTGCCAAAAAAAGATCCTAGGGTGTCCAAAATGAAAATTTCAGAAAATGGGCCCATGGGTGAATAGTACTTGCATTAACGTTGAGGGGGGTTAAGAGTCAAGATAAAAATGGAACATGAATGTTGTTACCAGATGCAGAATATGCATATGTGCATGTGGCCAATTTTTCAAGTCAATTGGATAAGATTTGGAATTAGTATGGATATTTTTTTTAATTTTTAATTAATAATTTTTTTAGATTTCTTTTTTGGTTTGAAAATTAATGGACATTCATTTTTGTTGAAGTGCAAAACAAAAATATTTTGAACCGAAGGAATGAGATTTTTTTAACAAAACATAGATGTGTTATACTATGTGCCTTCCATATGTTTGGTTCAATTGACAAAATGTAGGGCATCATCTCTACAAATTATCCATACAATCAAACTTCCAAAAAAAACACTTTAGGTATTTTTTTAATGGATTTAAAGCATTAAAATTTTAAAATTTGTATAAATTCTAATTTTCACTTTTAAAGTATAAAATTTTGCACGATTAGTTGAAATTAGTTTATCTATTGTGAACTTCAAAAAGGCAAAAGACATGATGAAGGAACATCATTACTTTCTCCAAATAGCAAATTTTATAACACTAAGACAATGTTGAGGTGATCCATTTTGAAAAATTCTCCCCGGTGGAGTCTAACTTGGATTGACATAATTCAAATTGTGTAGGAAAGTAGGCTTGATCTAGTATTTTGGACTATATTTATGTTTAATAATAATAAAATTTTCAGGCAGCTTGTTGAAAACGGGTAGCTATCAAAAAATGGTCTCTTGGGAGCTTAGGGTTAAAATCTACTTTCAGTATGGTATTTTAGAATCACTTGACATATCTCGTCATTTATAGAGTCTTTGTTTCAATTTTCCCCCTTTATTATTTTAGTTGCACTTGTGATAAACTGAAATCCATCAAGCATGATTTCTTATCAAATTTGAAAATTTGACACAATTAGGTGATGAATGAATATTATGAGGGTTGTAGATTACTCTATGAAGTTAAATTTGTAGATTTAAGACCTAAAGTTATTTCATTGTTTCTGAAAAAAAAAAAAACTGTCAAACGTCCATGAGTCCTTGGATGGCCATTTTCATGTGACTTTGCCCACATATTGAATTCACATACACAAATGACAAATTCTCACAAGATACAATAAACAATAAAATTCAAAAATATCAACTATTAATTAATAGCATCATTCACCAAGGATGGAAAGTAGATCCACTTATAGTCATCTCGGCTGGTGCTAGAGAAACTACGCATGTCCCGTCAATGAAGCAACTGGAAACAAAATTTAAATTATATGAAACCTTTGTTAAACACACATTTAAAAAAATAAACACTATTGCTATACAATATGCCGGATCAATCCTTCTACATAAAAGACGAATAGAAAACAACCAATCAATACCAATAGAATAAAAAGAGGGGGTAGTGGTGAAGACCACTATTTGTTTTAAACAATTAGCACGGTGTCACCACTTGTCTCAGGAAGGTGGATAGGGGCCGGTTAGTTGGTACAATTTTCCTACCTATGATAAACTCATTAGCAACACCAAGTCATGAATATTATATTAACGCTTAGACGGACCCACCGGGAATCGAACCCGGACCGTATAATTGTAACACAAACGTCCCTCTCCAACCAACCTAGGAACCATGACTTGGCGACCATCAACATAATAATCCTAGTTTTATACCATTACAAATGATGTAAATACTTGATAATGGCTACTGTGGGTTACTTTTACTAGTTTCTGGTTACTAAAGGGATTATTCTCGGAAGGGGACAGTAGTCTTGTACCAATGTTCCTTTGTCCGGTGGGCATTGGCTCATTGTCAAGACGAACAGACACTATATTCACGCCGGCTTCGCAAGAGGACCGGAGTTTCTATCTGACTTTGTCCGCCGGCCTTGAAGTTTTTTTTTCTTTTGATGCCGGCTTTGAAGTTCGTGCCCGCCATTTGTTGTCACCTGCCGCATCCGAACTCAAGGAAAGGAGGCTATTTTCCTGTTGAGTGGAACATTGTGAACTCTCAAAGAGGGAAAATATAGATAGATAGATAGAAACTCCTGACCTCTTTCAAGGCCAGTGTGAATAAAGTGTCTATTCGTCTTGACAATGAGCCAGTGCCCACCGGACAAAGGGCCATTTGTGCAAGACTACTCTTCCCTTCCGAGAATAAACACTTTAATGACCAGTAATCAGTACTAGTAACAACAGTAACCTTAAACTAGTGATTAAATCAAGCTAGGGTATAATTTGGAAATTGTTTTGTTGGTGATTGCCAAGTCATGGTTCGAAGGTTGGTTGGTGGAGGACGTGAGGGAAAATACACTTCTTTCCCTTCCTTCCTCTTGCATAGGGAAAATATCTTCTCTCTTAAAGTAACTTGCATTTTCCCCTCCATTTTAGTTGTTCTATATGGTTTATTAGCACATTGCAAGCATTTGACTACATATACAACTCCTCCACCACTTGTATTTTCAACATTTACCAATCTTTCTTTACTACCGTAGTTTACTAGCAGGTTCGGCATAAAACAATTATAAAAATAGATGCCTAAAATTTCGGAATATTATTGGCATTTTTTGCCAAATATAATATAAATTAAAATTCAAAATTGCCGAATAGTAAGAAATTGTTACTTTCCACTAGATTTCTACTTAGTATGGAAGCATGTGTGAATTTTAGTGGAGAGAAGGTGTTGCTCTTGTAATCAAGTTCATTTACATCTGTCCACAAAGAATATGGGTTAAGAAGTAGTAAGACTCTAGCTTTTGAAATGTGTCCTACACAGATTTTTGGAGTCCAATTGAACATAGAAGATGAAGTTTTATAGAATTTTGTCCAACTAACAAAAGTTGAGAAATCAAGTCTTCTTCCACCTCCATTAAGTTTTGTGTCAAAATAAGTCTTTATGCAAAAGATATGGACAAAACATTGCAGCCGTGTAAAGGTCAAAAAATTAAAATGCGTTCCTAACAGTTTTTCGGAGCTCATTTGTGCATAGAAGATCAACTTTTTTGGAATTTTGTTGGTCTAAGAAAAGTTCAGAAATCAAGTAATCTTTCACCTCCAACAAATTTTATGTCATTTGAAGACTCTATGAAAAAATTATGCATGTTCTAAAAATGAAGACTCACTAGGTGCTTCACCTCAAAGTTTACATATCCCATATGTATTGTTGGATACAACTCCACTCCACTTGCATCAAGCACAGAGCATTCTCCACTCTTCATTCACATCTTACTTGTCAACCAATGCAAGAGAGTTGTACATGATGAAAATTTTAAGAGAAAATTTAAAAAAAAATTAAGCCGAATTTTAAAAAATTTAAAGAGAAAATTGCCGAAAGTATTAATATACTATTTTTAGGTGCCGAACCTACTTTTTGAACTTTAATTAAATATTAGGCAGCAAGTTGCCGAACCTGCTAGTAAACTACGATACAAGAACTTCAAGTTACTTGACGATAAAGAAATTGATCTCTTTATAGAATTGGTAAATAGATATATAATAATATTATAATTTGATTTAATATTATTATATTATATTCTTCATTTTCCCTTCCAAGCTAACATGCAAGAGGGAATGCAAAGAAAATTTGTGAATTTTTACAGTGTGAGACTATTCCCCCTCAATGCAAAATGTGCAATTTCTCACCAAGAAAACAGGCCTTTTCCCCCCGGAAAATCCATGGGGCGCCATGTACCTCTATCTGGTGGATATAGGTCTAAAGTGTAGTGAGAAATGATGCTATATTTGCAATGGTCTAACAACATCGTTCTTCTTTTGTGTGCTCACCTAACAATTAGCAAAGAAAAAATGGAGCATTAGAGAAAAAATGAACCCTCACATGGGCCCTCCGAACTCTCCTTATGGGACCCCTCGATTGCATTTAAATTGTACTTTTGTAGCGACCATTCCCCTATTTACACTCACCCTGTGATGTCAAGGGTGACAGAGGGGGTTGAATGTAATTGGAGCACGTAGTGTATGTACTGAAGTAGGCTAGGGCCTGACGTACAAGAGGGAGCCCTTCATAATGTGGTACCTTGAGATTCTATCTTTTTTTAATTCAAGCACTATAGTGATATGTGTGAGTATTGTAGTTGAAAACACATGACCGAGACGCAATCATTCCTCCCACATGTGATCAAGTAATAAATATATGGATTACAAGGCTCCACTACGCACTTGTCCCTGGTACTAGTAGAGTAGAAAATTCAATTAAAAGTAATGAGCCCTACATGTACTGCATGTACCCTTCACCCAAAATACATACATGTTTTTGTGTCCTTGCCCTACCCCATCTAGCTCCAAAGAAATAGGTGCCAATGTCCAAGCTTAGAGGCCCATTCGAGGGTTCATTTTTTCTCTAATGTGTCAAAATGGTGACGTTCAAGTGCCTAAAATCCAATATAGAGCTTTAAAAAGTAGAACTAAAATAGATCACGGTTGTCAAATTTAACGTTCGGGGCAAAAGCACACCCAAATTTTGGACGTCTTGACATTGTTGGCTAGATGTCCGACGGAAGCAACATGTAGGATTATAGGGGGTAAACTGAAATCACCTAGCAAACGGTAGAAATTATTATAGTGAATGGCACACTAGTGGATGGCGGATGGTGAACGACCTTGGCGGACAAGCAAACGGGTGGAGAGCGTTGGCGGAGGGGTGGAGAGCCTTGGTATAGGAATGGACGGCCTGGGTGGACAACCTTAGTCAAGCAGTCAAGGTTGTCTTACTTCACCACTGGATAAAGTGTCAAACACGACATTTGCTACGACCAACCATATTTTTTAACATGACATGCAAATGGTGGGCTAGGTGTTTGTATGGTACAGTCCACTAGAATTCTTGTCCCTATGCACTCTTTTGAGAATTTTGAGAATTTGGAAAATCCATTTCAGAGAGAGAAAAATAATTTTGTGAAATCTAAAGTGGTAGGATGGACCTTACCGATAAAAGAGTAAAAAAGATTGATAGAAAATTAAAAATTTGGCATTATATTTTAAGGGAAGATGAAACAAAGGGTAAATTAGTGCATTGTCATAGTGCATAATATGCACTCTAAATTCTAAAAGAGAAGGAGAACATAGGGTTGTAGATGGAATTTTGAGCTATGAATTTTTCCAGTGTTCAAATATGTGAAGAAAAATATCTTCCAAGTTTTTCAATTTTTTTTGAATTGATTAAAGTTTCAAATTTCAAAATGTGTTAGCTCCAAAGTCTTTTGATAATTTTTCATGAAGATGCAACTTAGAAGACCATCCGAATGAATGTCTTAAAACTTGCAGCTTCAAGGAAAATGAATGTCAAGTAATTAAGCTTACTACCCTCACTAGTGATGAGAGTGTTTTGTGAACGCTCCCCTCCACTAGTAGAAGACCTGTCGTTTTTCATTCCCATTTTGTAGAAATAGTGAACAATGGTTGAATATTATGCCTATATTTTTGTCTTCTTGTGACCAAAACCACTCAACAACACTAACACAACACATGTATATGGCACGGTTTCATTCCTTTTTCATTTATAGTAAGTGAAAACGACACATTTCCTACTAGTGTTCACAGTCACTTAGCCGACAGCTTAGCACGTACCCTCCTCAAAAATTGCATGAAGCTCAGAAATGCTCATGTAAATTGCATGAAACAATCACGTTCAAACATCAAGTGGAAGGAAGATCGTCGCACTTAGGGAACATTGGGAGGATCAAGAGGTTTAGCTCGGAGCTAAAAAATGTGTGCTAACTATTAAGAGGGGCTAATGAGAAGGAAAGGAGGCTAATAGAGTTATCTGTAAAGTCACCTTGAATTTGATGAATCTACAAAGAATTTTGTTTTATTATACTCTTATTTGTTCACTCCAAATAGTTAAAAGATGTGAAAGATTTTAGTGGTCTATCATTATTAGGTGTGTAAGAGGTATGTAAGAGCTTGGTGGTCTTTAAAAGTTTTTTTAGCACACCTAATAATAATAGACCACCAAGATCTTCCACACCTTTTAACTATTTGAAGTGAATAAATAAGAGTATAAAAAAGCAAAATTTATGGTATCTTCTTCAAAATTTGATGAACATTACGGATAATTCTAATGAGTCCGGAAAGTTTTTTAACTCCCTATATGTTACTTCAGAACCTCATTGATTTTTAACGATTTTCGTGTGACATCCGATATTCCATAAGTTCGTTTAGTCAGCATACCTACCTGACTGGTCCTTAATAACCAATTAAGTCACAGTAAGTAGATAGCGATAAGATAGATGGATGGTAAACCCAGTCATACTCTAAACCTTAACCCGAGTTAACCAGTTCTCTTCACCCCTATATAATCTTAATGGAATAGAGCTCCAACTCATTCCTTGATGCTCATACTTTGTGTTAATGCTCGTTATACTTTGTATTTATGTTTGTCTCCCAACACGTTATCAGCACCGTTAGCTCTTCCACCATAGCTCTCCCACCAAAGCTTTTCCACCATAGCTCTTTGTAGCTCTTGCTTTTACTCTTCTGATATAGTTTTTTGTAGCTCTTTGTAGCTATTCCTCTTGCTCTTTTGAGATAGCTTTTTGTAGCTCTTTGAAGCTATTTCTCTTGCTCTTTTGATATAGCTTTTTGTAGCTCTTGCTCTTACTCTTCTGATATAGCTCTTTGTAGCTCTTTGTAGCTCTTTGTAGCTATTCCTCTTGCTCTTTTGATATAGCTTTTTGTAGCTCTTGCTCTTACTCTTTTGATATACCTTTTTGTAGCTCTTGCTCTTACTCTTTTGATATAGCTTTTTGTAGCTCTTGCACTTACTCTCCTGATATAGCTTTTTGTAACTCTTTATAGCTCTTGTTCTTGCTCTCCTTCACCCTCCTTTTGTTCTTTTCTCCTCCTTCTACAGCATCTCTCCGCTAACCATAACAATCCACAAGCGTAGAGAACAACCTTAGAATCTCGAATTAGCAACAAATTTGCAAAACTTAGAGATAGATGTGAAAAGCAAACTTAAAGACAATAGTGAACTTAGAGATAGATGTGAAAAGCAAACTTAAAGACAATAGTGAACTTAGAGATACATGTAAAAAGCAAACTTAAAGTCAGTAGTGAACTTAGAGATAGATGTGAAACGCAAACTTAAAGACGGTAGTGAAACGCGATTGGAAAGGACAATTGATTACTATAGACCCCACAGTCATGGCCACGCAATGCCAATCCCGCGAGACTCGAACACATCCTCTCTTTTTCGATCCGCTCGAGTCAGATGGATCCAATTATTTAGGGTGGAACATCGACATGCGTGCATACTTGTGTGCAGAGGAACTCGACGCCACGATCGCTCTTGCACACGAGGGGGAGATCCCAACCTCACACAAATGGCATACGCTACTCATCTTGCGCCGGCACCTCGATTCTTCACTTCGACAGCAGTATATCCAAGTCGGGGATCCTGCCGAATTATGGGCGGCGCTGGCGGCACGATTCAAGCATGAAGAGACCATTTTCTACCACAAGCCCGGAGCGACTGGATCGGCCTCCGCGTGATGGATTTCCCAAATTTCCTCGCATTCAACTCCGAACTTCACCGCATTGTAGTCCAACTCCGACTCTGTGGCGACACCATCGACACCGAAATGATCGATAAGACCCTCTCTACTTTTCCTCCTGCTTGTGCAATTTTGGCTCAACAGTATCGCAACATGAAGTTTACTACACATTCCGAACTCATGTCCTACCTTCTGTTAGCCGAAAAGCAGCAACAACCGCTCCTCAAGAATGCAGAGTCAAGGCCAGCTAAGGAGATTCACAACAGCGAAGTCCAGAACCCGCTCAAGACAACCAGCTCGGCACCCACGCCACACTCGAAGCCGGGCAATCCAAGTAGGGAGTCCCACATCTCCGACGCACCACGCCGGAAGCCAAAGGGAAACTGGAAGCCCAAGTACACGTGGAACCGATCTTCCAAACCCCAAAGGTACGCGAATCATACCAGAACCGATCGGTCCTCTCAGTCGTTGAGAAAAACAGAGTAGGGAACTTGTCATAAATGCGGCAGAAATGGTCACTATGCTAAGGAATGTCGTGCTTCTAGTTATGTTATTGCAATGTACAAGGAGTTGCAGTCATTGAGGGAAGGAAAGAGGGAAACTCACACCCTCGATGCTCCTTCTCCCACACTCATCGAGTTAGACCCCGAAATCTACATGGTTCAGAGTAGCGTGTCTGCCAACAAAGCTAAAATTGCTCTGCTTGACAGCAACTCCACTCATACCATTTTGCAAGACCAGGCACACTTTAAGTTCAAAACTCAAAATGAGCCATGGCAAACTTGTGACATAGTCACAATCGCCGGCAAACAAAACTTCAAGTTTCGTGAGGACCGGGCAGTCGTGATTCTGCCCGGGGGAGCCCCCCCTCATCTGCAAAAGGGCTATGTACGCCCTGGACGCCCCTCGGAGCCTGATCAGCTACCGTGACCTACGGGCTAATGACATTCACGTTTCTACTACGGTGGAAAACAATGAAGAGGTCCTCGAGCTTAGACGAGGGCCGCGGCACCTCGCCACCACACATGCGGCAACCAACGGCCTATATGAGCTTTGCATCATGCAAGCTAGCCCCCCTTGCAAAGGTGAGGAAGAGGCCAGTGAACACCGACACGAGTGTCACCCACGCCTACCCCTAGGGAGTGCCCTGGCCTCTTTTCTAACCGCCAGCTCCAAAGCCAACATTTGGCATCGCCGGTTGGGGCACCCCGGGACGACCATGATGCGGAAAATGATTCCCATCTTGACTGGTCACGACCTATGTACGAGTGATGCGGAGCGCGTGGAGGAGTGCGCAACGTGCATTCAAGGGAAGCTCATCAGGCAGCCATCACGGTGGAAGCTCCCGACCGAAATGCCAGCGGCATTGTATCGTCTCCACGGCGATTGGTGCGGCCCTATCACTCCCCAGTCAGGTCAGTTCAAGTACTTCTTTGTACTCGTTGATGCTTCAGGTAGACACGCAGAGGTGTCACTTCTTACAACCCGTAACATGGTATTCCCCAAGACTTTAGCAATGATCCTTAGGTTCCGCAACTACTTCCCTGACAACCAGATTTGTTTTCTTAGAATGGACAATGCTATGGAATTTAAATCACAAGCATTCGAAGACTTTTGTACGGCCTCAGGGATAGAACTCACTTATTCAGTACCTTATGAACATGCCCAGAATGGCCTAGCTGAAGCATACTTCAAGAAAATACAACTCATAGTACGCCCTCTCCTCTTTCATGCTAATCTTTCTCCCACTCTTTGGGGTCACGCACTCACGCCGTGTTGCATGCAGCAGTCCTTCTTAGAGTTAGACCCACACTGCTGCACACACAGGCTCCATTAGAACTCAGCTTTGGTAGAACCCCTCACATAGCCCACTTACGCACCTTCGGATGCGAAGTATGGGTTCCAGTCTCAGATCCCAAACAGAACACCATGACGCCTCATAGAATTCGAGGAATCTACCTTGGTTATGACTCTCCTAGCATAATCCGCTATAAACTACCCCAAAGTGACGATATTTACAAAGCTAGATTTCATAATTGTAAATTCATAGAAAACAAGTTCCCCAGCTCTCAAACTAAAACCGACCACAGCTTGAACTTTAAAGACTTAGAAACACTCACTCTTAATCCAGATCCTCGCACAGCATTAGCAGACTCAGAAGTTAGAAAACTCCTCACTCTCCAGCACCTTGCTGAGAATATCCCCGATGGTTTCCACTCGGGACCACACGTAGTTAGGAGCCCCGTACCCAGCTCTGGCAACCCTGTCCCAGCAGCTCCAGCCAAGAAACGAAAGCTTAATGCCACCCCGCAAACCCGAACCCGTGCATCAATGCACACCCACCGCAACCCGAATGATCAACATAGTCAACCCTTTGATATCCCGTGGGATGACTTCGAGTCATATCTCACCAACCCTGATGTAGATCCTATGACATTTGACCAAGCCAAGAAGAGTGTAGACTGGCCACAATGGGAAAAAGCCTTACAAGCCGAGTACCAATCACTTAGAAAACGAGGCGTCTTTGGACCCCTTGTCACCGATCTCATCACTAAACCGATAGGACACAAACTGATCTTCAGTCGTAAGCGAGAGGAACATGGTAACACTCTTAGATTGAAAGTGAGGTTAGTAGCTCAAGGTTTCACACAAAAACCCGGGATAGATTTTGAACAAACATATTCTCCTGTTATGGATAGCACATCCTTCCGTTACCTCCTAAGTCTAGCCGTCCAAATAGCATTAGAAACCCGTCTCCTTGACGTAGTCACAGCCTATCTCTACGGTGACTTAGATGCCCAAATTCACATCAAACCTCCTCCAGATTTCCTACCAAACACTACACCCGCACAGCCCGGGCGCTTCTCTGGATTAAGGATATGCAAAGTCCTTTATGGCCTAAAGCAAGCAGGCCGGGCATGGTACCATCACCTCAAGTCTTTCTTGATTTCTCATGAGTTCCAAACTCACCCCGCCCTACCTTGTGTCTTCGTCCTCAAAGACACCACCGGTTTTGTCATCCTCGCAGTCTATGTCGATGACTTAAACTCTATTGGCACCCAGCCTTGAGTAAGCATGTGGAAAACCTACTAACCAAACAGTTTGAAATGAAAGTGTTGGGACGCACATCCTATTGTCTTGGACTACAGATTAAACATTATGTAGATGGGAGCTTATTACTTCATCAACAAACATATGTGAAGAAACTACTCCGCACATTCAACATGGACAATGCCAATGCGCTTTCAGCTCCCATGATTGGCAAAAGTCGCACTGAAGATGATCCCTACCGACCAGCAGATGACGACGAGGAGGAGATCGACAAACCGCAGTACTTAGCCGCAGTTGGAGCTCTACTGTACCTCGCCACGAACACCCGACTTGACATCTCATTCGCCGTCAGTGTCCTCGCGTGTCACAGTCAGAAACCAACCTCCCGGCATTGGCAGGGCCTCAAGCATCTCCTGCACTACCTCCGCGGCACGGAGGATCTCGGCTTACACTTCCGCAAGGATACTCCAAGCAACATCATCAGATACGCCGACTCTAGCTTCAAGACGGACCCTGTTTCAGGCAAGTCTCAAACCGGCTATATCTTCATAAAAAATGGCGCACCGATCTCCTGGCGCTCCACCAAGCAGACCGTGACCGCCACGTCCACAAATCATGCCGAACTACTCGCCTTCCACGAGGCCTCCCGCGAAGCCGTTTGGCTACGCACTATGCAACATGCCATCCTTCAAATGAGCGGCCTTACATCGATGGACAAGCCCACGACCATATTTGAAGACAACGCGGCCTGCATCGAGCAAGTTTCCTCCGGATTCATCAAATCCGACCGTGTCAAACACATCAGTCCTCACCTCTTCGGCTATACTCAAGACCTCACCGAGACCAAGCAGATCGAGGTCAAGAAGATTGCATCAGCAGACAACATCGTCGGCGTCCTCACTAAGGCACTTCCAGCCCCTCAACACCGCAAGCTCATCACTGCGGCTGGTATGAGGACCCTCACTGAACTAGAGTGAATTAGATGGCGAACGATGACTTTACTCTTTTTCCTTCACAACATCATGAAGTTTTTTTAACAAGGAAGATCATCGTTCGAGGAGGAGTGTTAAAACAGAATGAATGTCATCCATTCATTCTCCATCCACAGCTTAGTCAGCATACTTACCTGATTGGTCCTTAATAACCAGTTAAATCACAGTAGGTAGATAGCGATAAGATAGATGGATGGTAAACCCAGTCATACTCTAAACCTTAACCCGAGTTAACCAGTTGTCTTCACCCCTATATAATCTTAATGGAATAGAGCTCCAGCTCATTCCTTGATGCTCATACTTTGTGTTAATGCTCGTTATACTTTGTATTTATGCTTGTCTCCCAACATGATCAACTGAAGTCTCTTCAGTATTAGTTGATTCCCCTGGGCATTTTCTATCAGATCTGATACGCTTTCATATATACCACATTTTGCCATTGCAAATTATCCTGGCAATTAAAGCTTGCTACACCATTTATTATGTCTTTAATCAGAGTCGTGCAACGTCCGGGCTTGGGATTCTGCAAGTTTACGTCATCATTTTAGTTGCCCAATTTATCAAAGCCATTTCATTTGAATCACTCTCTGCAGGTGCCCAATACTTGAAGGCAATTAGGATACTCTGTAGGAATTAAGAAAGTTGATTAACCCCTAAGCGTCCAACCATCCTAAAAATGGACGACGTACAGAATGAAACACAAATTTCTCATCCGTCATGCACTTTTTGCAGTGTAGATTTTTTACTGAATTTTTTATGGGAAGTTAACTTATTCATGTGTGATCCGATTAGAAAGGGAATGATATGTGAAATTTTTATGCCTCATTTCATGCCACATCGTTCCACCAATTTTTTTTAAAGATTTTTGTCTAAAAGTGCTCTTGAAAAAGTCAACTCATAAAATTAAGCGGCCAAAAAATCTTCAAAAATCACTACGCTTAGAGTATTACATTTCAACACATCGCAACGAATTTCATCCACAAATTGTCAATATCTTATTTGTAATTGAATTATAAAAGAATTTGAATTCTGATTTTCAAATGTTATACAAAATACTGGTGATAGCAATCATAGATCTAACTGTATGGATATAATCTAAAATTCATAATGCACAACTTCTATTTATACATCGAGTTCAAAATGTCCCCCTTAGTTGCATTTTATAATGCATCTTTGCAAAACTGCTTAATCTAGACATGGTGAGGACGTTTAGGGGTTAACCCTTAAACGTCCAAGATTTTTCTTCATTTGTGAGCATTATTTTTGTCTCCATATTTTCACTTCTTTTTTTAGATTTTTGTGTCGCTCTTTATGCATAATATCAAAATGAATCCAAAGATGTTAAATTTTATCCCAATAGACCAATTTATCACATTTTTTCATTGCTCCAATGTACATTATTAAAAACAAGCTTTCTATTACTGTTTATGTTTCCAATTCACATTGATGAAGGATAAAAACTCATAGATTTATGTATGGTCAAAGTCTTGTTGACATTTGATGAAATGCAATTTTTTGATGTGTATTTCTCATTCAATATTGACCATTTTCAAAAACAAACAACTTCATTAGATGAATAATTTAATTTGATTAAGGGTTGTAGTTTGAAAGGTAGTTTAAAAGTATGAATTTAAAGTACTAAATTTATTTCTAGCAGTTTAAATGACCTCTGGGTTGTGGTGGACATTTAGGGGTTAAGATTGTACACCAATCATATTGCAAGAAAGTTGAAAATTGGCCTCTCGGGCTTCACACTAGAGGCCAAAGTCCAAAGGCCATCACCCTCAAAAGTACTTTATATGGCACCGCTTTTTGTGAGTTTTGGCACCAAAGCGACGGCCTCTCGAAGGAGAATTGAGCTAGCTGAGAGTAGAGACTCAGCTATCCCTCAAGAGGCCGTCGAGTTTTTTTTGATAAAATTATCAGAATCTCTAATTTGTGTATTTTACTATATATTTTCAACTTAAGACTTTGGACTCTGAGCTTGAATTGGGTTTGGATTGTGACGGTCGCTTGTCATAGTGTGAACCGACCCTAAGTACAACAAAGAATCAAAGATTAGTGAACGTAGCTTCTTTCATTTCTCACAACTTCTTGGTTGCAGCTCCAGCTTCTGTAGGAATTTATAATTTCACATTTATTTAGTCAACATGAAATAATTAAATAAAATGAAGTTGAAAATACTTTTGTTAAGTAATTATTCCAAAAAAATGTTCTAAGTATGGTGAAAAAGGGAAACTTAAGGAATATTCATACTGTCAAAATGAAAAATAAATAAAGAAATAATAATTATTGGACACGTTACTTAGTGATGAACCAACTGTTAACCCTTAAATGTCACACATTTTCAAAATTCATTGCAAAGTCAGCCCAATGTTTAAAGGTTAATGTAAAATAGTGGCTAGCAAGATGAATGAATGAGTGATTGATTTCTAGGTGGGAGTTGTGCAACCAATTTGAGAGTATGCTGCAACAGTATTTCTAGAGCAGGTTTGACATAAATCAATTTTTTTGAAATGTTTGGAAACAATTTTGAAGAAAAGTTCAAAATCTAGAGGAATATTTTGTACATAAAAACAAAAACTTATTTCAATTAGAATAATTATTCAGCCAATTATACGTTGTACCTATCCTAATAAGACTATAATAGTAAGACTATAATAGTACCATTCATGGACACAATTGTATCTTGATATTTCTTTCTAGTTTTAACCCCTAAAATTTTGTGGTGTTTTTGAGATCCAAAGTTGCCCTAAATTACTCTTTTCCAAAGCAAAGTTGAAATCATAATGGATTTAACTATAGGATCTCTTAGTTGGGTGTTTTCAAGCTACAGTGGACACTTTGGTACTACATACGAATGTGTAGTGGTTAATTTTAATATGTATATTGTTTTTCACTGTACATCCCAAATTTGATCATATAACATTTTTTAAATTGTGGGAGAAACTACAATATTCTCAAACCTGATTTCCCACACCAATCAAATAGGTCAAAAATAAAAATTAAGAAACGTCACTACATAGTTACTTTACCATAACAATGTCAAATGTTACTACATATTTGTAGTCATCCTATCGTGAAAGCACCCAGTTAGCTTATATGATTAATATGTCCTCCCAAAATTTTTAAGTGAGAATCTCTAATGATTTCAAGATCATTATACCCAAACTTCAAAAAACAAGTATTTTTAGCCCTTTTCGAAGGTGAGCTTCTATATTTTTAATGTTTTTGAAGTATCATTAAAATAATGGTATAAATGCTACTACTTGCCAAAGACTTTAGTGATGAGAGGCTTGAAACTTGCATTAAAGAGGGATCTTGTCTGAGCTCAAGCCAAGTTGCAAGAGGACCCAAATAGATAGATAGAAGGTAGGAACTTGGTCTTCTTTCGAAGCTGGTGTAAATACTGAAGTGTTTGTTCGAGATCCAAACAATCTTCATCATGAGCAAGAAGTTGATGACCTTCTATTATAGCTTACTAGCTTTGAAAAATCAAAATCAAGAGAACAAGAGATTAGAGCTCGGTTGCAGTGGCAAGACAAGAGCGACAAGGGGATTTTGAAAATTCTATCGAGTCGTCGATGCCTAGGCAGCCCAAACCTATCTAATAAAGTTAACTGGAAGATGACACGGGAACCATTAGACTTAAACAAGAAGAACTATAAGACATCTACTACCAATTCTATCAACATCTTTGTACACCCAAAGAGACTCTATTGCAATAGTAGGAAATGTGTTGTTTTTCACTTCCTGTAAATGAAAAAGGAATGAAACCGCGTCATGCACATGGACTGTGTCAGTGCTAATGAGTGGTTTTGGTCACAAGAAGACAGAAATATAAGCATAATATTCAACCACCATTCACTGTTTCCACAAAATGGGGAATGAAAAACGACAAGTCTTCTACTAGTGTTGGGACTGAAAATATGGAGAAAATTTGTAGCTTCAATGAAGTTCACTTGAGACTCATAAGGCTCTACATCTACGTCTTCAACCAATCCTTATGGAGGTAATCTCGCATAACCAATTAGCCTTCCTCACTATGAAGTGTGACGGTGTGTTCTAAATATTATTTTCAATACCCATGAAACCATCAAATTTTCCAAGTCATCAAAAGAGCCTCTGCTTTTTTTGAAATTAGACTTTTTAAACCCCTAAATGCCTACAGCCCTCTCCAAATTTGGAAAATTGCAAAATACATTATAAAATACAACTTAGAGGAATATTTTGAACTTGATGTATCAATAAAAGTTATACATTATGAATTTTAAATTCTATCCATACGGTTAGATCTATGATTGAAATCACCAATACTTTTTGCAGTCTTTTGGAACTCAAAACGAGTCTAAGGTGAATTTAAGGTTTCTTTCCACTTTGAGACACTCTTTTTTATTAACTCTAATAGCAGTGGAATCTGGACGTGTTTCATGTCCAAGTTGACATCGTCCAAATTCTATCTATGATAAGTCTTCCATTTCCACAACTCTAACAATTACCTCCACCCTCCAATCTTAGAGTTGAGCAAAGAAAAGGTGCAGGCAAAGGCGATTGAGGATCCCAGGCATGCAAAGGAAATTGAGATCTCATGCAAAGGTGCTTGAAGATCCATGCAAAGGTGCTTGAAGATCCATGCAAAGGAAATTGAGATCTCATGCAAAGACGACTAACACTACAAGGAAAAGGTGTCGCTTTTCACTCGGTAGGTGAGTCAAATGGCGTCACTTTGCACTCATTGTCCAGGCGCTCAAGACTTGGTGAGTGCGATTCGTCACGTAGGACAAGTGTGCACAATGAACCAGAACACTATTTTGAGTGAGAAGCGACGCCTTTGCTAGTAGTGTGAAGGCTTCAGGTAAAAAATTATTTTGTGAAGAGGCTATTTGAGACCTCCTGCAAAGTATGTTCTATTTGTAGACAGAGGCTATAAGAGACCTTACTTAGACAGAGTTTATTCTATATGTAGACAAGGGCTATTGGAGATCTTAGACGTTCTGTACCGAGGTTAATTAGAGAAAAGCAAAGTTTTGTTCTGTGCTAAGGCTACTTACAGAAACGCAAAATTTTGTTATGTGCCGAGGCTACTTAGAGAAATTCTAAGCTCTTCTCTGTGCTTATTAAGACTCCCAGTGAAAGGCAAATTTTTTTAGCCCTGAGACTACTTAGATCTGAAGGCAAACTTTCGGATGCTACTTAGATAAGGCAAAAAAAAATTATGTGCTCAGGCTACTTACAGAACAGCAAAGTTTTGTTCGGTGTTGAGGGCTACTTAGAGAAAGGCAAAGTTTTGTTTGTGCAGAGGATATTATATTTGAGACCTTAAGCACAGTTTATCCTGTTCCAAGGAGCAGCTGAGCAAAGAAATGAAAGGTCTCCATACCAAAACTGAATGCGTCACAACAAGCCAAAATTTGTTAAGAGAGTCTAATCCCAACACGGGTTTACCGAACATGAGTTTCTCAGTTTTAGGTGTTTCTCTTCCCAATTGGCAGTGATTTTTCTCGTTTGTTCTACAGCATCAGAAAAAGAAATCGTTTAATTCCCTCACTAACCCCTCATCAGTCAGATTTTAATGCGGAGGTTACATTCTAATGTAATTTTCTCTTGGTTTATACAGAAGACCAATGAAGTCAGACACGGTGGGTACGTGGATGTTTCATTTGTTTCTTTCGGATAATCATCACAATTAGGTGAATATAATCTTTAAGGATACTAATGGTATACAATTAATATCTTTCCTTGTCTTATTTCTTACACAGTTGTGTCAGTATGATTAGTGATATAAATTAAACTTGCAAGAAATTTACACAGCATGGCTTGCTCGAATAACTACTACACAATGATAACTGTTATGTAGAGCTAAAGCAGATCCTTGGGAAAGAGACGAGAGTTTGAATGAATCATACGTGGATACTGGAATTTTGAGATTCAATATCTGATGAAATGAGCCTTAAGTTTTCTAAATCATCTTATTACGCAGGTATATATATGTGACAATGTAAAGACTTAAATGATGTCCAAAGAACTTCATTCTACGAGGGAATTGGTCGGGACTTCGACATGCACGTCATTGTTGAGGTAACATATTGCACTAAATCTCCAAATTCGTCTGCAATCGGATACATCTAAGAGGTTTTCCTAGACACATATTGCATGGATCCATCATCCATGTACAAGTGATTCTATGGTTTTTGAAGCATTTTTTTCCTTCATTTTTTCTTGACCATGAGAGGTCTTGAATAGTCTCATTTGTTAAAGTCTACAGGGCCTGCAGTTACATACTGGCCCAAAGGGAATTGGTTCAAGGTCATTGGGTTTAGGGTTTAGGGTTTAGACTTTGTAGGATGATCCGACAGCCTGAGCGGTCTGTAATAATGAAGATGAGTTAGAATGAGGCGAGGGTTGTCAAACAGACATTGTACACATACTGGTTATAAGTGAAATAAAACAGAGACTATTTAGAACCATAACCCCTATGTCAAGGCTTAGATTTCAGGGTTTTGGTTGATCATTTTGTAAGAAATATAATGCAGATGGGGCTAAATTTTATGTCATTACTGAAGAACAGTGCAGTATTGGTTAAGAAATAAATGAAATCATACGCAAGGATATGAGTCACTCAAAAGTGCTAAAAACTGACGTCTGCTTAGTGGTTGGTAGAATGATTCCACTACAGCTCACATATATAATAATTGAATTCAGGTTTGATTGTTGGAATTTTTGACACTCAAATTGAAACTAGCTGGGTGGAAATTTGAATTCATTGTTTTCAGGCCTGTGGAATTACTAAGCCATTGCCGTGACTATGGAGCACATAAGGTAAAGCTCCCTATTTATTTGTGCCAAGTGACTATTTGTCACTTTGTGGTCGCTATGTATCAGTGTCCTACATTTATAATTTTGATATGCACACTACTAATGCATTGAATGACACATATAGGGTGATTTCTGAATCGTGGTACAAAGAAGGTGGCTCACCTTAATTCCAAATTGGATGTGTTTTGCAGAGATGACAGTTTTGGAACAAGCCCAATTATACTCATACCTTCTAGTACTGTCATTTTCATAACATAAGCTTTCCTCAAAATTTTGGTAGATAGGACCCTCACACTAGTGACACTAGTACGAAGGATTCATGAATGGTTTTAAAATTAAAAATCCAATCAATCATATTGTGCAAAATATAATTTAGATGGGATGGCAAATTTTATATTGATCACCACAAGCAAATTAAAAAAAACGAACAAAAGAAGGAACTTTCCTATTCGAAAATTACATGAAACCCAATTCGGTGTTCTCTATCCTTCAGGGATTAAGTAATAAATACATTGAAACAAGGCTCATGAATTGTTAATTTGATATATTAGACAGTCGACGTCAAGATGGAAAACAGTGTTTGACATGACAACCCTGGTCAGTTGAAATCAAGTTAAGTCGATCTATCATGAAGCACATCAGCACTCAGAGCGGCAACGATAGTCATGCAATGGCGCGCGCCGCGTACTTCCTTGCCCTCAAATGAAAGGCTCCCACTCTGATGGATTTCAAGCTAGCATTCAAAAACGATAGCTAGAGCACTTTCAGATTTCGCAAGTTTACGTGCAAGGCAAGATTATATCAAAAGCTACGTCGATCAATAAGTCCGGACTTACGTATATCATCGCTGCATGCATGACTGGGGCCGGCGACAGATCCAGCAGAACAATTCACCGGTCTGTCAGAGCGCACTTGCAGGATGGCCACACGCTCATCTCCGACATGGAGGCCTAGGGCCTGGGAATTGGAGTCGCATCACGACGCCATTGCTACAGGGCTGGAGTACTAGCTGGTTGCTCGGGGCTCCCAATCCGATGGATTACTAGCTAGCATTCGATCAAAACGATAGCTAGAGCACTCTCAGGTTTACTTGAAAGGCAAGATATCGATTCAATCGACATGCCTCGATCAGTCTGATCAATAAGTCCCGATCGACGTCGATCATCGCTGCATGCATGGCTGGGGCGACGTGTTTATTCCTGACAGATCCATTGGAAAAAGCCACCGGCGCGGTCTGTCAGAGCGAGCGCACTTGCAGGATTGCCACATGCTCATCTCCGACATGAATGCCAAGGGCCTGGGAATCGGAGTCGCATAACGGCGCCGTTGCTACAGAGCTGGATTACTGTAGCTCGGGGGTCGACTGCCGGAAGGTGACAGGAAACATCGATATATTTCCTAGATAGAATCATTCGCGGATGACCGTTATTTGACTGTCCAAGTTTCCGGGAGATTCTGGAATAGTTTTTTCCGTGAGAAACGAGGAAGCTAATCTGGGAGCAGTCAAAAAGGAATATATCAATATATATGCGGTCAAACAAGCTCCTCAATTTACTGTAACTATATCAGGGAGAGTCAACGGAGCGCGCTTTGGGTTACAGTCAAAGTGTTCGGTTTGGTGTTGTTCATGTTTGTGTAAACAAAAGAAAGAAAAACGTTGAAGGCTTTCTGGATCTGCTAGTTTGCAAAAATTGCCTCAAAGTGGCAAAATTCAGGCATGAGATCCAGAGTCAATCTGGCCTTTGGAGACTCGGATGATCCACGGGCAGTTCATTTTTGCATCCTTCACTGGCAGGATTCTTACAATTGCTGCTCCTTTTTGTTTTATTTGATGACACGTGTCCCGTAGTCCCATGGCATGCATTCCCTCAATAGAAGATCATTGAACTTCATACTCATGTATAAAGTTTTAATCTTTATTAATCTTTTTTACACAAATATAGGGAACCCTTTACTGCACACAAAGAAAGAGGAACATACAAACCCGCCCCGCCATGACTCATGTATGAAGTTAGAGTGAGTGCTTGGGGAGTTTACTTTCCAAAAATCATAAATGGAGTGCAAAAAAATATAGGGTCCAAATAAATCTTGGAAGGTAGTTTTTATAAATGAATTACATTAATATAGGATGTTCAAATTTTATTATAAGAATAAATATGAGAATATTCTTGAAATATTATTAATTATAGTGAGAATTACTTTTATTTTTAAGGGTACTTTTAAATATCTTTTTTCACACGTGATACACAAAAAATACAAAGAGTGAACTCCCCGAGAGTAAGTGTGACATAAGGTTCTTTAGCCCTTGTAAGTTGTACCTAGGAATAAGAATCGTTGCATGAAAATCGTTGTAGCGGATTCTAGAATATTGTACATGCCACATAATTCTTTGCCTAAAAAATGATAGTGGAGAGTTGGAAGTCCGCAGTAGCCCCGCTTCAAAATTCACATGTTTTGAATATTTATCTTTCATGCAGTGAGAGCAAAAGGGTAAAACCCTTGCAAGGACTGAAGAATCTTATATGGACTTAACGCGGTTTGGTATAATTTCATGCTTCTTTGACTAAGCTTTTCTTCTTGTTAGACACTTTTTCCAATTTCCCTTACAAGTTTGAAACTTCGAATCAGTTATATGCTTTGGAGAAAATAAACAAAAATGAAAAATTACTAGGAAAGCTTGTCTAATATATGATGGTTCATGCAAGTCACGAAGGCGTAGAGCATCTCTTGCACCCGTAGGAGAGTAGCAGTTGCCGGCACTCTTAAGGCCCGAGTTTAGAAGGGGCCATTTTCAATGCCAATAGTTATTGCATAAGGAAAACAATCTAATAGGGCTGTAGGGGCCATCACAAAATGGCCAAGGCAATTCAAATTAAGAACATCCTTAACCTCTAAAGGACCGCGGGTTTTTCCTATTTTTGAGCATCATTTTCACCTCTTTTTATTCATTTTCTTGTGAATATTTTTTTGCTCTTGATAGAAAATACCAAATTAAACATTTAAATAAAATTCAAGATATTTTTTACCAATTTAACAATTTTTCCCATGTCTTCAAAGACAGTCGAAAAATATCAAAAAATATTGCAATTTCATCGTTTCACTTCAAATGCTTTAATCTTGCAATTTGTACAGTCAAATTCTATGAAAATTTTACCATGCACTCTTCTGAAAATCTAAAACAAGATCCTACAGTTAGAGTTGAAAAATAATAATTTCTAAAGCTTATTTTGAGCCATGCCCGCACTGCCCCTTCTTCCCAAAAAAACCTTTTTTGCTCCGTAACTTTCATTTAAAAAGTTGGAATTAAAAAAATAAAATTAGATCCCCATTTTTGTATTGATATATCGAGTTCAAATAATTTATTTCAAAAAACAAAAATAAAAATTGACATTGTAGGAACGTACCCGAACATTGAAATGTCTTAATTAGGACACTTGGTCCTTTAGGGGTTAAATCGAGGATAATAGCTCACTACACGTGGGAGTGAGATCAGGTGGCACAAATGAAAAAGGAAGAGGACATCATGTAAGGGTAGAATGCAGAGGCTCATAGGCTTTGTCTCCTACCAATTGAGCTATGTGCATTTTGAGTGGTTGCACCCCTTTGTAAGATGTCTATACATGGGCCATATTTAGTCAAAGCACATGAGACGCATTTAGATGCTTTCATTGTTATAATCAACAAAGCACTCCATGACATCCACACTAACGCTATCAAATGCCTTCAACACATTATCCTCACCAAACGCTGCATTGAAAACAAACAATCCTTACCCACCCTTCCCTAATATCAAGCACACATTTTGATAATTGCCTACATATAGAACCATTCACATACATTATTACACTTAACTACATCCAACCATGCCTACACCCACATACACACAATGTGTAGTCTACTAGTTTTACTATAGGTTGCATCTATTAGCTTAAAATTGTCACTAGTTTAGATTTAGATGATATAGGGTTTACCAAAGAAGGCATCAAGGATAGCATCAGTCATGTAGTCCCAGCTCGCAACACTTCCCCCAATAGACCCTTAACACACATTTCGTTAAAACACTACTAGAAAATCCAACTGTTCTGTTGTTTTGGTCGCGTTGATGCAAGACACTTTTCTGTTGATTTGGACAGAAATTTGTTGATTTGGTCAGAAATCTCTTGATTTGGACAAAAATGTGACCTCATCAACGCGACCGAATTAACAGAACAGTTGGATTTTCTAGTAGTGAAATTAGACCACATTTCGTTAAAACTGAACTACCAGACTGGAAAAGTGATAGGGAGTGTTGCCCTTCTCAATAGAGATAGGTCCCCAATTTTTCTACAACATTCTTATTCCATGAATAGGAGCAGTGTAGAAAAATTGGGAACCTATCTCTATTGAGAAGAGTAGCACTCCCCATCACTTTTCCAATCTGGTACTCTAGTTTTAACAAAATGTGGTCCAATTATAACGAAATGTGTGTTCCTTTATTCATGTTGGCCCTACAAACCAGAGTTCTTTTGTCTCTCTATAGTACCCACCAATAAGTTTACGTTCATTCAGCTTTTCAAAGTATTGAATCAAACAATCAAATTTATAAAATATGCCAATATTAATATTAAAATGTATTAAACCATTTGAAGTGTGAAAATTTACTTCTGTTTAGACAATTTTTGGATCAGATATTAAAAAAATAAAAATAAAAAAATATTCAAATTGAACTGAAAACTTCAAACATTGATATTTCAGTAAATATGACCTCAAGACTCATGATTTTTTTCGACATGATTCTACAAAGGATTTGCATTCTTTCCATTGAAAGTTTTATAAACCATAAGTAACAAAAAAATTATTCATAATTGTTTGAATTAAGGGTAAAAAATGAAGGTTTGACTTTCAAATTAAAATAGATTTAAAAAAAAATCTTTTATTATCAAAACTCAGCTGTATGTGTGGTTCATCTTGTGCACTACAAACTTGTCCAAATTAGGCTCAAAGCTTATAATTTTCGTAAATTTTATTGGCCCTATGAACCAGAGTTCTTTGAAAAGTTGAATGAACGTAAACTTGTTGGTGGGTACTGTACAGGCCTTGCTTTTGATGTGAAAAAAAAAATTCAATAAATTTGGCTCTTGGGACTCATGGGACTGGGAAACTAGTGGTGAGAATTGTGGACCATCACGGTGACATGCCAGATTCATGAGATGTGAGCGTCAATAAGAATGTCACACAAATTAAGGAATGTGCGATGCGAGTGAGCGATGTAATTTGCATGGACGTAGACCTGCAATCAGAAGGAGCTTATCACTTCTGTTTAGACCTTTCTCTACAAACTCTAGATTCATACCTGCTCTGGTCCTTCTGGAGTTTTTCTTCTTTGTAGACTTTTCTCCAGAGTGAGTTGACTAACTTTGGAGAACTTTCCTAGTCGGGAAGAGCAAGCTCAACATTAATCACTACAGTAATGAAAGTAGAAGAACCTAAAAAGCGATAACTTAAGCTACCTTGATTATTTCTAGACCCCCCCATTAATAGGGAGATAATTATCTTATGTTGGAAGTTAGTTTTTGTGAGAAATGCGAATTTTTTCTCAATTTATTTCCTAATATTGAAATTAGTACAATTTTTGGAAGTGGAAAGTACTGTGTGACCCATTTTGATCAATAGGCTCATTCATGTTCAATGTATGTGGTACTAATTTTCACTCATGAAAATACCCAAACCCAATCACTAATATCCTCTTAAGAATTCTCAATGCTTGAATACCATTGGTAGGTTGCTTCCAATTTATCATAGTGCAATTTATCAATTTCAAGTCAGGTGATGGTAGTCGTGTCAAAAGTCTAACGATTGGTTTTGTGGCCTTGATCACTTTAAGGTTCTTTTACCTTACCCCGGTAGTTACACATAGTGGCTTTTTTTTAATAAAAAATTCAATAGCATCCAACTTTGGTATACATAAACTATAACCAAGCCTTCAATTATTGGCAATTTAAAAATATTTTTTACAATGTAAGATAAGGGGTCCAAAAAAAATTAGCTATATAGTGTATTTATTTTCTTAAAAAAATTAAGTAATTATTTAGAATAAAGAAAATCCACAAAAATTCACGATATAAACTTTCAACGTAGAAAAACATACTATAATTTTTTCAAATTGTTTGATTGACTTTTTACAATATAAAATAGGGGGTCAAAGATTTGATCGCACGTGGTTTATAAGGAATACATTGAGTGATCTCCCTAGGATTGTTGTGGTAAGGCAAAGGTGGCTACAACCTAGAACTGAAGTACATTGTTTTAACCAAGTCATGAACATCACCTTTTAAATTATTGGTTAATTTTGCTAGCAAAGGCTACTTCAGAATACATTGTAAGTTTTGAGGAGCCCAGAGTCCATACATCGCCAACCCAAACCTAAACTCGATTTCTTTGTGATGCCCTAAAACCACAAGGTTAACCCTTAAAAGCCCAAGGGGTATTGGACAAAATATAGCCTTCCATATGTTTGATGAAGTTTGATTCAATAGACTAAATGTAGGGCATCATCTCTATAAATTATTCGTACGGTCAAACTTCCAAAAATAACTTTAGATATTCTTTTAATGAATTTAAAAGCATTAACCTTTGAAAGCTTGTATGAATTATAATTTTCAATTTTAGAGTTTAAAATTTAGCATGACTGGTTAAAGTTGGTCTATCTATTGTAAACTTCAAAAAGCAAATTTTCTCCAAACTTCATTATTTTCTCCAAATAGCAAATTTTATAACACTAAGACAATGTTGAGGTGATCCACTTTGAAAAATTATCCCAAGTGGAGTTTAACTTGGATTGACATAATTCAAATTGCGTTGGAAAGTAGACTTGTAGTATTTCAAGTATTTTTTATTATTTCAAAAACATATTATTTTGTTCCAGGCAGCCCATTAGATTCGGGCAGTGACCAGAAAATGGTCGTTTGAGGGTTTAGAGGTTAAATGACTTGGGCTACTTTCAATGCACGAACGTAATAGTCTGGCGACATAAACACACAATTCGCTATTTACGCACTTGGCCATATAATCATGCACTTGGTCCCCAAGCGCATAATTTTATTTTTTTTAACTTTTTTTTTAAACACCACGATTATTGTCTTTCTTCAATCTCTTACATTGTAAACAAATAATTATTTTAATTATTTTTTATTCTTATCTTTTTTATCTTGATTTCTTTCTTGTCTTCTTTCTTGTCTCCCTCTTGTCTTTCTTCTTGTCTTTCTTTTGTCTTCCTTTTTGTCTTCCTTGTCTTTTTTTTCTTCTACTTTTTCTTCAGTTGTGGCTGCTGAACCCTAAACAATGGAAGTAAACCCAAAACAAAACAAAAAAACTTTTTTTTTTTTTTTTTTTTTTTTTTTTTTTGGGTTAAGGTTGGCCATGGGGTGCTGCTGAACCCTACATGGCGACCGCCCCAAAAAAAAATCTTTTTTTTTTTGGTTTTTTTTTAAAGTTTTCTATTTTTAAACGCTGGGGTGCGCACCCTAAGACCCTCCCATCTCCCTCATTTCCATCTTCATCTCCCTCTTCATCTCCCTCTCCATCTTCATCTCCCTCTTCATCTCCCTCTCTATGTTCATCTCCTCTCCATCTCCCTTTCCATCTTCATCTCCCTCTCTATGTTCATCTCCTCTCCATCTCCCTTTCCATCTTCATCTCCCTCTCTATGTTCATCTCCTCTCCATCTCCCTTTCCATCTTCATCTCCCTCTCTATGTTCATCTCCTCTCCATCTCCCTCCCCTCTCCTCATATATATAGGGGAAAGGAGAGGGTCTCTCCCATTCACTCTCCCACTCCCTCTCCCTCCCCTCCTATATATATGAGGAGAGGGAAGAGGGAGAAGAGAGATGGGACGGTCTTAGGGTGCGCGGCCGCGCACCCGAGGCTAAAAATAGCAAATTTTAAAAAAAAACCCTTTTTTTTTTTTGTTGGGGCGGCCGCCATTTATGGTTCAGCAGCACCCCACGACCAACCAACAAAAGTTTTTTTTTTTTTTTTTTTTTTTTTTTTTTTTTTGGCAGCTGCCATTTCGGGTTCAGCAGCACCCCATGGTCAATCCAAATATATATATATATATATATATATATATATATATATATATATATATATATATAGGGTTTGCTCCCATTGTTTAGGGTTCAGCAGCCACAATTGAAGAAAAAATAGAAGAAAAAAAAGACAAGGTAGACAAAAAGGAAGACAAGAAGAAAGACAAAAGAAAGACAAGAGGGAGACAAAAAAGAAATCAAGATAAAAAAGCAAAGATAAAAGAAAAGATGAAAGAAAAGATTAAAGAAAAGATTAAAGAAAATATAAAGATAAGAATAAAAAATAATTAAAATAATGATTTATTTACAATTTAAGTGATTGTAGAATGACAACATTGATGTTTTTAGAGAACTTTTTAACCAATCTTTTTAAAGTCAAATATGTTAATGAAATGAGCTCACTTGGCCAAGTGCATAAATAGCGAATTGCGTGTTCATACTAGTTGGCCACCAACAAAAAATCATCCAAACTCACTCAAGTTACAAGCTATTGTTGAATGCTCTAAATTTAACTACCACATCTTCTTCACTGCACGGATTCTAAATAAAACCACGGCCACTTCATGATGTAGCAATATGGCTATTTTTAGATAAAATGAAATCAGTGGCTACAAGCACCTAGTATAACCCCTAAATGACCGATCGACCATTTTTTGGTCGCAGCCCAGATAGCTGTGACTGCCCATGGGCAGAAAATGACATTTTTCAAGTTTTTATTTTTTGTCGAAATTGGGGGTAGAGATCATGTTCTAGTGTTGTTTGATACATTTCATTTGCAATATTGAGGTTCGCTAAGGAATTTTTCAAAGACAAAGACCTCAATATTGTCCTAGTGTTATAAAACTTACTATTTCGGGAAACTAATGATGTTCTCTCAATTGAAAATTTTGCCTTTTTAAAATTTAAATTAGAAGGTCTAGTTTGAACCAATCGTACCAAATTTCAAATTCTAAAAATAAAAATTGTAATTTTGGTGGATCTTAAATGGTAAATGCTTCTAAATTCATTAAATGAGTATCTAAAACTATTTTTTGAAGTTTTGCCTTATGGATAATTACTAAACATCATGCTTCTCATTTTCTCTTTTAGACCAAACTTCATCAAAGTTTCAGAAGTAACGTTTTATGACACATCTAGGTTTTGCCCTTACCCCCTCTGTCATTTAGGAGTTGAAGGACTGTATTTATTATTTCTCTAGAGTTAAAACTGAAATATTTTGTTTTCAAAATAGATTTATGTTCTATTATACATATTATCAAAATGCTTCACTTAAAATAAGAACAAGGAATACCTATAGTTGAGCAATACTGGGAGCAATAAGCGATTATAAGTTGAATAGTTTTATTTTGGACTCCAATTTCTTACTTTTTTATTCTTTAGTCTTCACTTGAGTAAAACAAAGTTGCTCACAGTGGGTATTAATGGTTTGAATCTTGTGCCAATGAAAATTTATATTGTGTTCTAAACTCGCTAGTAGGATTTTGGTTCTTTATAACTCGTCTTTTGTTACTGAAAGGGTCCAAAACAACTTTTTTTAAAAGAATTCAATCACAAAGGACCAGTTATAAAGAACCAAAATCCTACTAAAGACTCAAACAATGAACAAAAATCCTTTGTGCATCACATGTTTATTTTTAAATTCTTAAAGATGAAATATTTTAAGCTTGCTTTTAGTTTTATGCATTTGGAAATATTAGTTTTTAATATTTGTGACTAAAAATTAATATCTTGAGTGTTTAACAAGTTACATTGGCTTTGTTAAAAAAAAACCAAGATTAACACTATTAAAAATCCTCCATCAAAGAAGGTGCATAAAAATAAATCAAATGGATTTGAACTTATGTGTTAGAAGTCATTGTAGTTTGAAATTTCTTATGATCCAAAATTATAAAATCAGGAAGGTCATTTATTAATCCTTTCAGGCGCCTGCGTCCACATAGTGGACGCTGAACAGATTCAAATTGTTTGAATTCAATCCAAATTGGATAGTTTTCATCCACCAAAATTTCTCATGATTCTTGTGCAAGTTGACTATCCTTTGAACGGTTTGGATCTTCAAAATAGGATATTATGATTTTTGGAAAAACAACACAAGTGGTTTATGTCAAGTTTCATTCTTAGTTCAAAAAGTGAGACCTTAAAGATGATTTTCCAAAATAAGTAGAATCAAATAATAGAGACCATACCATCTTGTAGTGCATGTTATTCCAATTTCATTACAATTTTTTTTAAAAAAATTCCGTTAATTCATGATTTTTAATCAATTTTCAAGAGAAAACCTTGCAAAATTAATTAAAAAATATTAAAGAAATATATGATAAATCCAACCGTACAGATGTGATCTTCCCATTGACATTTACAACTTTGCTTTGTACATCAACTCCATTTTTTATTTTCATCAAACATTTTATAACGAATCTTTGAAAACAGTGTTGAACTAGGACGTTAAAGGATTAAAATCATGTTTGTGACAAAATAAATCTCAAGTAGATTGAATGTACAAGAGTTGAAGAGTTATAATTTACTCATCCTTTTACAAAAGCTATTATAAAAAAAACTTTGGAAATTCATAATTTACTCATAAACACTGCTATCCGAATAATACGTATTTTAGTGTGTTATAATCTTCTTGAAAATGAGACAAGACCAGAACTTTGTATATATTTTTAATAACATAAAATTTGTTCAACTTGATTTTTTTCTTAAAATGGAAAAACTACCTTAAAGCACAACCCAAAAAAAACAAGACTTCTATACAAGTTGCGTCATAAATTTTTTACCCATAGCAATCACAATAGTTGTTAATAATTGTAGATGGCATAGTTGCATGATGAGGAGTTCTAAAAGCACATAGATAAGCTAGTGCCCATGAGACAAAGGGCCATTGGAGGAGACAACAATGAATAATACTACCTTAGAACATGTCCACCCTTACCACCATTGAATTATCAACATTCTGTGAAAAATGAATGAAATTCAACATGCATATAGAGGGAGGGTGAAATAGCCATTGGATATGAACATGATATAGAGACACCTCAATACAACCCTTTATAACTAAGTGTATGAAGGGGTCGGTATCCTAAATTGATGGACAATAATGATTACCCATGTATAATGATTGTGAGTAGTTTACATACTATATAGAGGAATACATAGTGATTCCAGGGTGTGAAGACTATAGCTTGTGACACCAAATCTTGGATGTGATTAAAGTGGTCAATGGGTGAATTGAAGGGAGAAAAAGTGCAGATGCTCTTATGCCATACCAGAAAACACACCGGCAGACCAATGTACTGAAAATGAATATCATCCCGCATTCATCCCTTCAAAACAATGGCCAATTTACAACATCCTTTCCCCCATGATTTCCAGTCAGGCTCTTTTTCAAATATCAAGAAACAGAGACCCGTCATTGTGGTCAACCTTGTGACCAAAATTAACATATTCCTTCCGCACCATACTGTTCATATCCTCAAAGAGAGGTATGGTCATCCTGGAGCATCAGCTGCAGGTGCAATATAGTAGTTAGCACTGATCACCTGGCAAATTCAGACTTTCCATAGCTGAACATCAAACCTTTGAACTAAGTTACATTCACCAAGGGATTACAGAAGTACATTATTCTCCAGTAAACATGCACCTTTCCGTGCAATTACTGGTGTCAAATTAATTTTACTCTGGGTTGAAATATTACCTAAAAGATACCGACCTTCACATTACGAAGATTGTAAAAAACAATCTTTGTAGAATTAGTATGACCATAGTAAGGTTAGTGTCCTACACCAAGCGTCTTGAGATTAGTTCCTGCCCACATTTTCATTTAAATGCCTCAATCAACCTACTTCAACCTATCATAGTAAGTCGCAATGGGACTGGGTTCACATGTGGGTAGGCTTTACTCTGGGCATCCCAATAGCCAAAAAAGATTTGGCAAATTTTCACCATAATCTTACCTGATATTAAGAGTGGATACTTTTAAGGAATGACATGATATGGGTACCACTTTTACGTGTCTCACATAGTGTGACTTATGTCTAACTCATTTTATGTGTGCTAGAAATTTCGTCTTTAACACCATGTACATAATTGCAGCCATGGTGCCTATAACACCCTCTAATTTTCAATGTTTTTTTCTTACCAAAAAGATATTTCTCGAAAATCATACTATTTTTGAAGGGGGTCATCACCCAATTTTACAGTAGAAAAAATAGACAAAAGTGGATGAAATCACCAAAGTCTTCTAAAATTGCTACTATGTGAATGAAAGTGCCTTATAATAGATAAATTTATGGATGAGCGCGCGCGCACATATATATATATATATATATATATATATATATATATATATATATATATATATATATATATATATATATATATATATATATATATATATATATATATATATATATATATATATATATATATATATATATATATATATATATGAATTTATGGGTGGTTCTACCCATTTTTTCCTTTCCTGGCTACATTCCTTGGTGCGTGTCCCACTTCCAAAGGAAAAACCAAAAATAAATTGCTGCATCCCAATAACTAAATTATCCATAACTAAATTATCCATCGTAATTATTCCTGGCACACATACCGTGGACAGGCAATAGTAACACAGTATTATTGTTGCACAGTCATTCCTTTTTACTGTTTGCAAATTCTCAAATTGGATTGCAGAAAATAAACTGGTCCTGAACATCAGGTATCCCATGTGTGTCTGATCCCTTGAATAAGGAAAAAAGAGCATATAGAATGTATAGTGAAAACCCTAATTTTGACGTGTGTAACAAGGAGATCACTTCTTTTACTGGTTACTCCACATTTGGCAGATTTTTGGTTTCATCACGGTCAACAGAAAGCATAAACTGAATAGAAAAATGTCCAGGTAGGGCATCTGGGCCAAAATCGCGGATTCGAAACCCGGCCCGAGATCACTGGCCCCTGGCACCCTGGCTGCGGATCTCATAGAATAGAAGGCGCACTGCGAACGTTGTAGTTAAAAATTTGCAGGTCCGGATTGTGTGAAAAATCCTGAATTCTTGTTGATACAAATCACGCCGAAGATGCGATGCTTCTGAGTTACATTTTGCAGAGAGATATTTACGATTAGAGCTAAATTCGGATCGAGGATTTGAGGTTATTTATGATATGGATCTGCTTTGTTCTTGTATGAATTGTTGAGAGATTAGACTCATTAGAGAGCAGTGGATGATGTGCGCTTTGGAAATTATAAGAGCATCTGTAATTTTATTAGAGCTTTGAGCTGAAGGATGAAAGCTGCTAGAGGTCATTGATTAGTTGAAACGAATTCCAAAACGATTCAAGAGATGGAGCGATGTATTTCGGGAGTGACGGGATGGCAGCAACCGCTGTGCACGACAATGAAGGTGAATCCGTTGAGCGCTGTGCGACAATTGCACCGCCATGGAGGAGGTCTTCATGTGCGTTCTCCGGAGCAGAGAATGGCAGGAGCTTTGGTCGTCAAGTGTGAATCAAGTCACAAGAAGAGGGAAGGAAGGAGAAGTCAGCGAATGTTTAGCCAGGCGACGTCGGCACCTCAAACACGATTGGCTCCAGTTCAAACGGAATTGGAGTTGATCAATAATCTTTGTATCGATCAGAGGATTAGCGATGTTCTTTTGCTGTTGCAGAAGCAGGAATCTCCTTTGAAAGTGCTAAAGGTTACTATAGAGTTGTGTAAGAAGGAGTATTTCGTGGTGCCGAAGTCGGTAGCAGAGAGTGATTTGAAGTTTTGCGATGAGGAGGACGAAAGACTTGGAAAGAAGGTTTGGTTTCAGCTTGTAAGCGCTGAAGTTGATCCAGGTGAGTGCTTTCACCGCACAGTCATGATTATTTTCCAGTACATTTGTTGACTCTCTAATTAAACGTTTCGACTTACTATTTCTTATTCGTGAGGTGTGAAAGCTAATCGTGAGGGCGTCGATCACAGTGACAGGGAGACCGAAGCAGAGCAGCGAAGTGGCGATAGAGAACTGGACGGAAGTTAATCCCGAAAACCATAGCCCGTCCACGAACGTCACAAGATTTGATGTCAACTTGAAGGTGGAGAAGGATTTTGGTACTCCAGGTGCGCTGATTTTGAAGAATTTTCACAGAGACGAGTTCCTTCTCAAGGCCGTCTCTATTAAGCTTCCGGATGAGTCCACGGTGCATTTTCCGTGCAACTCGTGTGTTTATAACACAGACCATTATACTGCCGACCGCGTGTTCTTCAGCAATAAGGTAGCCTTCCAACAATCCATCCTGTTCGAAGGTCCTGGATGCGTTCACGAACATTTAGTGAATGAGTACAGGAACATCGCGTTCATTCTGAAATAAGTTACTCTTACAACTCTCGCTCTACAGAATAATATTTCGAGGCAGAGGTTTGGATAAATTTCTGTACTACGTCGACATTGACTTCTGTAGATACCCTTAGACTTCTTAGAGTTCATTGTTGAAAGTCTTGCCTAGTTCTTGTATAGTTTTCAGTCGAAACTTGAATCGTTGGAATTGAATTTAACGAAAATCGCAGTTCGAACTAGTTGGCCTCCAAATCTAACTGTCGTCGCAGTAATATCGAGTAGTTACGAATAAAAATAAATTGAGATGCAAACAGAGAGTGTTGCACCACCGTTTATTAGTCTTGGATCAATACAAGTCGGTTCTTATGCTTATCGATTTACAAAATAAGAATCTTCGAGTCAATGGTTATAAACTGCTGCTGCTCGTTTCTTGTGTAGGTGTACCTACCACAGGAAACCCCGGCCGGCTTGAAGGGATTGCGTGCGCAAGAGCTAATCAATATGCGTGGCAAAGGGACGGGGTTGCGGAAGGAAGCAGACCGGATCTACGATTACGATGTATACAACGACTTAGGAGATAGCGACCAGCACGAGAGCTTTAAGCGGCCTGTGCTGGGTAGAAATGACAAATTTCCTTACCCCAGACGCATGCGCACTGGACGACCGCCTTCTGCAATCGGTACCTACGACCGACCTTTACCATAAACTGATGATAACATATATTTCCCCTCCGCAATAGACTCAGAGATGTGTTAACTCCAATCCTAACCTTCAAAATCCTGCAATCGTTAATCGTTGATCAGTAATTCTAACGTCTCTTTCATTTTCGTCTAATACATTGTCTTGCTTTTCCAGATCCGGTGTCGGAGCACCGTGGTGATATGTATGCGAAATTTTATATTCCAAGGGATGAGCGGGTAACGTTGGTGAAGATCCCGGGTTTGGAGCAGGAGGATGCGATTGAAGCGGCTTCAAGAAAAATGATGCCAGCCCTCTTTGCACTGTACTCCACTCAGGAGGAGTATCAGAGCCTGGACCAAGTATTTGACTTGTTCAGGAAAGGTGTCTCTCTGTCTACTGATGCCCAGTGTGCGTCGGACCCTGAGCCAGGGTGCGAATCAGAGGCAGAAACTGTCACGTTTCGACTTCCGAAAGTTGTTGCAGGTAAACTTTGTGAAGTTTAGTAACATGATAGCTGATGCTGACATAGCATACTACCAATTTTTGTCTTATCAATGTTGGAAGTGGCATATAGTGTGCTGATGGTAAATGATTTTCGTTCGCAGCTCGTGAGGATGCGTGGATGCATGATGAGGAATTCGCCCGTCAGGTGCTCGCCGGAATCAATCCAGTTGCACTTGAGCGTGTGCGTGAGTTTCCCATTCGAAGCACCCTAGACAGCACTACATACGGAAGTCCATTGTCAGCCATAACGGCGGAGCACATTGAGCCATTTCTGGAAGGGCTAACCGTGCAAACTGCAGTTGCTGAACACAAGCTCTTTATGCTCGACTACCACGATATTTTTCTACCATTCGTGAACAAAATTAACGAGAGTCCGACTTCAAAAGCTTACGCCACTAGAACTTTGCTCTTTACAAGAAAGGACGGCACTATGATTCCGGTAGCCATCGAGCTCAGCCTTCCACCATGCGAAGGGAATAACCAGCCTCCTATGAATCGCGTTGTCACCCCACCATCCTTGGGAAAAAAGGATTGGATATGGGAGCTTGCAAAAACCCATGTGATGGCGAATGATGCTGGATATCACCAACTCGTAAGCCACTGGTGAGTACCAATCTTACGTCATACCTACCTCCAAACAAGACAAATGTGCCTGTGTGAGCAGTACTCTGAATTGGAGGCATTGTTGATTTAAGGCTAATACTTGCCAGATTCCGATCTATACTGAAATGTTGTGGACCTGATGATTGTTGTAGGTTACGTTCGCATGCTGCTATGGAGCCTGTGATCATTGCGACGCACAGGCAGTTGAGCCCACTTCATCCCGTGCACCAAGCCCTTGTGCACCACTTCAAAGACACGCTGGACATCAACGCTGCAGCACGAAAAGCGCTCGTCAATGCTGGTGGCATTATAGAGAAGACATTCACCCCGCATGAAATCTCCATGGAGATGAGTTCCACATGGTACAAGCACAAGTGGCGCTTCGACGAACAAGCCTTACCTGTGGATTTACTCAAAAGGTAATTTCTATCGACCATCTCCAAGCCCCAGCATGTTATACATATGCTAGGTCAGATCGTTTTGAACCTGCAAGTGGCTAACAAGGTTTTCGAATGTGCTCGACAGGGGCATGGCTATCCCAGACGACAGCGCAGAGCAAGGCATTAAGTTGGTGATAGAAGACTACCCGTTTGCCGCCGACGGACTAGAGCATTGGGGTGCAATCCGATCGTGGCTCTCAGACTACGTAGAAGTTATCTACAAGGACGATGCAAGTGTTCGCCAGGACGAGGAGCTTCGAAGATGGTGGACTGAAATTCGGACCGTAGGGCATGGCGACAAAAAGAACGATGAAGGGTGGCCAGTGCTGGATTCAAAAAAGTCTTTGATCCATATTTTGAACATCATCGTGTGGACTGCTTCTTGCCATCACGCAGCAGTGAATTTTGGCCAATACGAGTATGCCGGTTTCATGCCTAACCATCCAACGATTACTCGTAGACTCATTCCCAGCGAAGGAACACCAGAATTCCTGGAGCTTCAAAAGGATCCCGAGGCCTTTTATCTGTCGTCAGTCTCTAATGAGACACAAGCAACTGTGATCGCAATCACAACAGAGGCACTATCAACTCATGCAAACCACGAGGAGTATCTGGGTCAAAGGAACACACCAAATTGGACTAGTGATGACAAGGTAAGCTCTCCTCCTAATATTGAGTTCCGAAGCTTCAGGTACTCAATATTCAGTACAAAATCATAACTGATTTAGTAAATGTAAAGTTCTAGAACTTACCGAAGACGCTGGTGCTTGTGCAGATATTGGCCGCATTTAGCCGTTTTCAAAAGAGGATCGACCAAATTGAGAAGCTCGTAACACAAAGGAATCAAGACAAGCGACTAAAACATCGGAATGGCCCCGCTCAAGTTCCTTACGAGCTCCTGCACCCCTCCTCTGCACCAGGGTTGACAGGTAAAGGTGTTCCAAATAGCGCCTCAATCTGACGACAGCACTTCACATGACATGTTAGTTTATAAATTGTATGCAAAAATCAGTCCCAACTAAAAGTTAGTGGACAATGTGACCAAGAGTTCCGCGGTCATATTCAACCTGTATATAGCTGAGAATACAGCGAAAATAGTTTATGATTGATTAGTCGTATGATAGAACTCTTGAGCTTGCTCATCAAAATTTGTAAGAGGATGCATAGCTTTCGCACTGCGTACCTTAGTTGGAATGAAATCTTTCCTCCCAACGGACTCTGACCATAGTTGAATTTGTACAAGCTTTCTACAAGCCTCAAACCTAATTACACAATGTACACATTGGAAAGCCATTTGTTTACAATCCGAGAACCGTAACGGCTCGCCATTCCGCATAGTCTTCAGGAGCCAATTTGCAAAAGATCCATCTTCTCCTCCAACGAACACTCTATATGGCACGAAGTCCGGCACCGAGCCGGAATCAGAACCAGCCCCAAGCTGCGCTGTTCTACAGGCGCTCGCCCAGCACCAGGCACGTTCCGAAACTCAACCGTGTCATACAAAATTATGTTTCCTTGCTTGTCCAGACAATGGAACTTCCCCTCGAACATGCGGCCATCCTCCACTCCCACCTTCAACCTCCTGTACAACAGCCGCCGTGCCTTCCTCACAGTAGGCTTGGCATGGTCAAGCATTACACTCTTCTGCTCCGCAAACATCCGCAGATCCTCCAGCTCCTGAATCGGGTCCCTGAAATCCTCCAGAATCATACTCGCTCCTTCCACGCTATGAGCATCCATCGGAATCGACCGATCCAAACAACCACCAGCCGAGAATGGCAACGAATCTCACGCAAATGGGCTTCAAACCCTAAATTTCTAAGGAAGGGATGATACTGCGTATTGTCATCCACGAGTGATTGTTCATCCGCTACCAGGTTTCATAGAAGAGACCGGGGTCAAGACCCCGCAGGCACTCCGTGCAGATCCTTCTCTCGCAATTCAGCGTCGACGCAGCTTACATTTCTTTGCTTGCTCGTTTCCTTGTCGTCACCATGAGTACGTTTTGCCTCACAGTTTTTTGAGTGTTTCTGTTGAAGCGGAGATTTGGTGACATTTCTTAGGGTTTTAAATCTCAAAGTTGTAGGGTTTTTATTGGCGGTTGATTGGATTTCGGTTTGTGTTATTCCTTGTCGTCACCATGAGTACGTTTCTGCTCACAGTTTTTTAGTGGACTGCTTGCGGTTTCTGTTGAAGCGGAGATTCGGCGACATTTTTTAGGGTTTTAAATCTCAAAGTTGTAGGGTTTTTATTTGCGGTTGATTGGATTTTGGTTTGTATTATTCCTAGTCGTCATGGTGAGTACGTTTCTGCTCACAGTTTTGTAGTGGGCTGCTGTTGAAGCGGAGTTTCGGTGACGTTTTTTAGGGTTTTAAATCTCAAGTTGTAGGGGTCTTAATAGGATTTTGGTCTGTGTTGCACTGCAGGTAAGGTTCACGGTTCCTTGGCCCGCGCCGGAAAGGTGCGTGGTCAGACGCCCAAGGTTGCCAAGCAGGACAAAAAGAAGAAGCCGAAGGGGCGCGCTCACAAGAGGGAACAGTACAACCGCCGGTTTGTGACTGCAGGTGCGTAGGTCTTCTTGTTTAGTGCGAACCATTTTTTTCGGTTTTAGCTTTCAGCGCATCTATAGAGCAGGTGCGAGTGTATTTTTGCTGCGTGCTTTTGTTTTAGGTTTTGGTTTTCAGTGCTTCTACAACTTTGCAATTTTGTGCTGAGCTTTTGGTTTGTTGATTTATTGGTGCAGTGGTCGGATTCGGCAAGAAGAGGGGTCCGAACTCATCTGAGAAGTAGAGTCTGCTGAAGCACATGATTCACCATCCCTGTGTGAGTGTTCTATGCTCGCATATCTTATGCTCATCTTTCCTAATTGAGTTATTTGTGGAGGAATTTTATGAGTTCTAGAATAATTGCAATTCTGAGAAACTGGCGAAAATTATCTTCTCACAATTATTCTAAGAGCGTGTACTTGCCGGTAGTATGAAACATCTTAGACTTCGTGTGTCATTTGTATTTGCCGATTGTCGGTAGCAGGTAGACCGTATTTGTACTATGATACTTTCAGCAAATTCCAGATTACAATAAGATGGTTTCTTCTGTGTCTTCTGAATGTGCAGACAATCGGCGAACCTGAGCACCACACTAGCAACGTGTCAACCGGCTGCCATATCTTAAATGTAGCTGACTGAACATGCTTTTATCGCAGCAAGGATAGTTTATGACTGCCCATCACTTTTGGAGCGCTTGTGGTCTGATTCCGTTTTTTGTATTTCCGTGAAGTATTTGATTGTTTTTATTCTCGCATTGGCTGCTTTTAATGTTGTCGTTGTCATGTCATTTATGGGGGTGAATCTTATAACCTTCTAGCATTGTAACATGCCACAATTAATTTGCTTCTAGTATGAAAGATTTCAGTGTGACAACAGAATATCAGAAATTTTATACTGCAACATCTTGTGCGGGGCATCAGAATACGGTATTACGGTGATTTGCATAGAGGCCTATGGGTACTCGACTATTGGCTCCTGATGTAAACGAAGTGGGACTTGGACGAGTTAAGTTTTCGTTTAGCTCATCGTGATATTGAGAAAAAACCCTTGAAAGAATGTTTCCAAGCCTGCATAACACTACAAGGAAAGTGGTCATTTCTCTGTGGTCACTTCTCACTTGTTTGAGCTTATTCGAACACAACTTTGTTTTAGGATAACTCTAATATGTAATTATTGTGGCATGTTGAAGTGGTCTCTCTATGTATTTCACTGAATAAATAGGCCATCATGGTTGTGTGAACTCAGACAGTGACCTTAGGACAGTGACCTTAGTAGCTACACTGAAATCACCATATATTATGGCCCACGGTATTTTTGAACATCTACTCTAATAATTATTTTTTCAAATATGTTGGTAAAATTCACCCAAATTGATGAAAACTTGTTCAAGCAGATGAGAATTTGTCCAAATGGATAAATGTACCCACAACGATTATCCATCCACAGAATATGGTGATTTCAGTGTAGTAATCATAGTTCTTTCTTCTCATGTTTCTTTTCTTCTCATCAAAACCATAATATTCTGTGGAATACGGTTTAGGGTTTAGGAATTATTCAATAAGAATTAATTGTCTTGCTTGGCTTTTTCTAGTAGGAATTTTTTATATCAAGTATTAAAAATTCTAATTTCGTACATTTTCAGCCACCCTATGAGTAATTATAAATTTCAAAGAGTTGAATAAATTTCACTCTATATTGCTTATATTCTTTTGAATTCAAAGGAAAAGCAATATTAAGTTGCAATCAAAGCTCCTACTTTGCTACTACACATCACATCAATACTCTATACTATACAACAAGATGTGAATTATGCCGTAGTGTATGTAGATCAAAACTTATTGGTAATTCCCATAATTTGTAGAGCCTATGACAAATAGCTAAGGAGATAAAACCACACAATAAATCGAACCAAGTTGTTGCATGAGTATTCATACACACAATAACTCACTAGGCTACAAGGCCTCAACAAAAACAATACTTTGAATGTCTACTATGTAACGAGAGAATTCAAAATGCAAAGCAACTAGGTTTCTTGGAATGACATGCCTCCCACTTTGAGGTGTGTACAAAAAATCCACGATGCATTCCATGTGTACTTCAGAGCTCTAATTACAATAGATTCCATCAGCGTGTCACAAAACCCTAAACAAAAACAAGGTAATGGAGGTGGATGTACTTGCAAAGATGATTCTAATGAAACCCCTCCTATGCTTGGAATCCCGTCGTCTGTACGCAAAGGAAATATTTGTTAGTAAATGCAATTTGTTAGAAGATAAATTTTATAAATGAATCACATTAATATAGGATGCTCAAAACTCATTACAAGAATAAAAATGAGAATATTCTCATAATATTACTAATTATAGTGAGATTTGCTTTTAATTTTTAGGATACTTTTAAATTCCTTTTGTTCACATGTGATACTCAAAAGATACAAAGAGTGACCTCCCCAAACCCTACTCATCGAGAGCTTTTCGACAATGCCAATAATGACATCAAAATCTTTCATCTTCCATTTTTCATAATTTAATTCAATTTATTGTATTGAAATTCAATCAAAAATCCATAAATTTCACAGTGCTTGTCCAAACACAACAAAACAAACTTCGTGCACCCCTCCTCGTTGAGAGCTTTCCGACTGTACTAAGAACACGGGTAGCAAATGCACGATCGAGGAGATCTCAAAGTAACAAAACAAAACAAACAAAAACCTTCTTTAATGTATAGATATAAAATTTGTACAAATATTTTTTTTAACAAATTTAATTACATTGTTTGTTACTCTTTTTTACAAATTTTAATAAAGGTTTGTTACCTTTATTACAACTTTTGTACTTAAGAAATTATGATTTTGATTACTTTTGCTCAAATGCAAAAGTTTGCTTTAGTAATTTAAAGTTGATTGTTTTGACAATAGACACATTTTTTGAAATCATTGATATGGAAGTAGTCACTTTTACGAGTTACAACATAAAGATGAATTAGTGTGATCTACACTATTTCAAAACTTCACATTAACCCTCAAGTGTTCAGGCGTCCATTTTTTGGACAATGTACAAATTTCATCCAAGTTTTCTCATCCGTCATGTATTTTTAGCATTGTGGATTTTTTACTATAGATTTTATGGGAAGTGAGCTTCATGCACGTGTGAACCGATTAGAAAGGGGAAGATTTGTGAGATTTTTATGCCACATTTCATGTTGCAATGATTCACCAAATTTTTTTAAGATCTTAGTTCAAACGAATCAAAATTGCTCTTGAAAAATTCAACTTATAAAATTAAGCAACCAAAAAATCTCGAAAAATTACTAAAATTAGAGTATTACGTACACTTTAACCCATCACAACAAATTTTATCTACAAATTGTTAATATTTTGTTCATAGTAAAATTACAAAAGAATTTTGAATACCAAGTTTTAAATGTTATACAAAATATTGGTAATAGCAATCATAGATCTAACTGTATGAATAGAATCTAAAATTCATAATGTACAACTTTTATTTATACATCAAGTTCACAATCCCTCTTAGTTGCATTTTATAATGCATCTTTGCAATTCTCCAAATCTAGAGAGGGCTATGGGCATTTAGGGGTTAATTTACACTACACCCTAAGACGTCATAGATGTAAAATTGTTGTGCACATTCGTTATAGAAGTTAGACTAATTCGAAGGCCACACTAAATCGCCTTTGCGGTCTTGCAGTGCGAAACTTACTATTCCAACGGACGGAGTCGCACTATTTCGGAAGTAACACTAAATGGAGCGAGGATGAAGCTGCAAGAAAGAAGAAGAGGTCGAAAGGTGGGTGGAAGCTTCACTCGTTCGAGGGTTCCGTCCGTCGAAGGGCAAGCTTACGTTCGATGATCGATCATTGATTTTGCGAGTACTCGTCAAAAATCGTGCAAGGGAATCAAATTGCCTGCGATCAAGGAAAATGCGGTGATTTCGAGGCGCCGATCGGAAGCTAAGTTTTCCTTAGCGATTACGACGTCGCTGCGTGAATTCTTGTGCAGGTTTGTCGAGCTTCTTGTGTGGTGATTTTCAGTTTTGATGAGGCCGAGGGAGCTTTTTGAGTCGAAATTGTGGTGAAGATTTGGTCTCTCACCCATTGCCCCTCAGCATTTAAGTAAGAGGCGGTGTTTGTTTTTTTCTTTTTCTTCTTCTTTTGCTTTTTAGTAAGGGCTGGTGCAGTGATCGTGATCGCCAGCTGAATGCTCAAGAGGTGCAGGCCAAGCCAAGCCGATAGCTCGGGTTGCATTCTCGGACAGAGGAATGGTAGTTGCAAGAAATCTTTAGGGTTTTGGACGTGGAAGTTTGAAATCGTACAGTACAGGTAGAAATTGAATCTCCGTCGTAGAACACATAGTGGACGCCCTAGAACACATAGTGGATGGATTACACTTGTCCGCTTTGGGAATTGCACAGCCCCGCATTCAAATTAGAGGAAAGTGGAGTTCAATATTACTATGAAATTGGTGTGATAGAAAGCTTTAGGTCAGGCGAGTGGAATGCGTGGTTCAAAATTTTGCTTTCTTGCTTCCTGCCCTAATTTGAGCACATGCTCCGTAAGGCCGGGAGGGTTAGTGTGCTGACGGGAGGGTTAATTTCGCTGCTGTTGTCTTGGGGCTTATGGTACTCAACAAGGACGTAAATACCCGGCTTCTCTGATGGTGCTCTCATGGTGGCAGGTGATGAGGGCTGAGTAGGGCAGGAATGGGCAAACGGTCGGTGCTGCGGAGCTGTTTGCGATAGTTTAGTTCAGTGATGCAGGGGGAGGGATGCCTCCAATAGTTCCCATCCCTCCACAGTCCCGTGGAAACGACTATGAAAGGATCAAAGAAATCATCGGAGAGGATGGATAGACTTGGTTACCAGGATTTGCTGTCGAAATCCGTTCAGAATGGGCTTTTAGAAGGTGGCCATTCAAAATCGAGCTCCAAGATTCAGAGGAAAGCAGAGCCTGTTGTAGGAACAGGTCGGTTCCTGGAGAACTCTCGGCGAGACACTTCCGTAGCTGCTGAAGGGCCTCTTGCAGAACCTGAATCTGGACACAGGGTAGTCTCAGGAATGGACGGAACATTTGTGGAGAATCGTGGGTCTCCATCGGTTACTACGCCTAAAAGTGTTGGCACAGGCATCATGCGGGGAAGAGCTTTGCGAACCGAGGATTTGAAGATCGATGGTTATCCCCGATCACTTTTGAAATCCATAGGGATCGGTACTAAATCACGAGCTGATGTTCAATCGGAGATGTTGTCGTTCAGAAGTCTGTTAGAAGGTGCTATAAGTGCTTCTGGGGTTCAGCCTACTAGCTCTATGCAGGGGATCGCAGATTCAGGTTTGCAACATGATGGTTTACTTACCAGTAGGACAACGCCGGAATCCCATCGTGAGGGGAAGGTGCAGATGCCGGAATCACGAAAAGGAGGTGGAAATTTCGCATTTCGTGCACAAGATTCTAGTCCACTGAGTGGACGCACGGTTGGTGATCATGTCTCATATTCCACACTTTTGCAAGCTCAACTGGGTGTTGATCCTCTGGAAGTCAGAACAGATCCGTCTTGCAAGACAGCGAGAACCTTGCATTTGAAAGTGGAGGCTCATCCTCCGCCTGTTAAGTTGCAGTTACAATCTGCTGAAGTAGAGGGCGGGTTTTTGGCTCTACTGAACCAGACCACTCGATTGCTTGGTCCTGTTGCACAACGGCCAAGTTCACCACGGGCTAATTTCGTGTCTGATAGCGGGAGGATATCGGGTGTTCGCTTTTCTGATCAGCTCTTGCAAGCTGTTGCTGGAGATGCATCACGGTCCGCCGACATGGTATCGGAGAGGGATGGAAGTGACTCGCTGAGAGCTACTGCGGTCCCTACATCAGCTGTGCTCCCAAGATCTGAAGGTGATGTTTCACGAGCTGTGGCTGTGGTGGAACGAAAAAGTTCACTGGTGGCTGATTCGATGTGTTCTAATGAGGATACATCGGGTACTCCGCCTCCGAAAGACGGCGGCGGCCCCTTAGCTGTAAATGCATTACAGTCCGCAGATATTCTCCCAGAGAGGGTTGCCGTTGACTTCTTAGAAGCGGCTACGGTCCCAGCATCACCGGTCCTCACAAGAATAAAAGAGGATGTATCACCGGCAGATGTTGTTGTGGCTGATTCTGCTCCTATTGTGGATGAGATGTCGGATGCTCAACTTTTTGAAGAGTTGTCGCGAGGCCTTGCTATGGAGGAATCGAGGTTTGCAGAGAATGCATCGAATATGGGTGCTGTAGACTCACCAGAAGCTGCTGCAACCTTAACATCGCCTGTAGCTTCAAGAACGCAACAGGGTGTTCCACGAGAAGCAGTTGTAATGGCCCATTCTGTGTCTACCGACCAGGAGGTATTGGATGTTCAACTTTCAGAGAGGGATGCCATTGACTCGTCAGAAGCTGCTGCAGAGGTTGTGGTGGCTGGTTCGATGGGTAATGACGAGGAGATGTCTGATGCGTTCGTTTCGGATGAACCATCACAAGCCCTTGCTTCGGATGAATTACGAAACACAGACATTGTGATAGAGGGAGATGCAGCTACGTTGTCAGAAGGTGCTGCGGAGCCAGCATCTCTGGTGCCGATTAGAACAAGTGAGGATGTTCCTGTGTCAGAGGCTTTGGTCGAAAAGGAGGTAGGTCTTTGTGGAGATGCAGTGGTGCACTCTGAACAGGGCAAAGGCCACCTCCTGTCTTTCCATCGTTCTGATGACCAAGTGTTGAACGAGAGGATACAGTCTCCTTCACAACTTCTGGAAACAGAGAAACGTTGTGCTGACAGCCGTGATGGTCTTTCAGATTCAGGGGCTAAGTTGGTGCCTTCCTGCCAGGCGGGTTTGAAACAAATAGGCGACGCAGACGCTGATTTTGTGGATGAAGAGACGATCTTGGAGTGGTCCTGCAAAGCTCGCGTGAAGGAAATGGAGGACGGAGACACAGATGTTGTAGGGCTACGAGAGGAAAATTTGTGCGAAGTTAATGCTGCAGGAGCAGTTGTTGAATGTTCCCGTCAGGCAGTTCCGAAGCAAACAGACAGTCAGAATGCTTTGTTCGTGGAGGAGCAAAATGACGAGATATGCGGTGCGCATATGACCTCTTCAACAGAAAATGTTTCGTTGAAACCAAAGGCGGATATTGATTCGACGAAGGTTGTGTTGGAAAAGGAGTTGGATACATCTAAAGGTGGTCCTGTACATTCTATACATACTGAATTGGTCAAAGATGACCTGAACGTGAACGCCTTGGTTGAGAAGTCCTCTTCATTGCTGCCTCCTCCTAATGGACACATGGTGAGGGTAGAGCCTCATTCTACTCGTGAACACCGGGGGAATGTATCACCCTGCGCTGAGGGCAGGTCTGAACCTTTAGATGCAGGGTCCGTTACTGACGGAGGAGACCACACGGTAAGTCGGACGGAGGAGAAAGTTGAACAGGAACGAATTTTGGGCGCACTTGAAGATTCAAATGAAGTTATTGAACAACCGGAAGTAGAGCAGCACAATTTTGGTACTCTGGCAGAAGAGCTGACTGAGAAGCAGATGACGAAACTACCGTACTCAGAGAGCCAAGTGGAAAACCAGGGTTTTGTTGCTAGTAGAACTAGTTATGAATCTGAGGAATTGCCTTCATTGGAGTTAGTTGCAGTTGAGCCGGACATACAAAACGAAGAGGAAAGAGTACCTGAAGGTCATGTTGGAGAGAATGTCAACGTTGCGACGGATTCTGGTAACTCTGGTGTTCCAGCTGACCAGGCCTTAAGTACAAGTCCCGACGCAATATCTGAGGGACTGAGGCAAGCAATTCTACGTGATAGTGATGCCACAATTTCAGAGTCCCTGGAATCTGTACAGGTTAGTGGAGCAGAATTCGGAGCTGCTCATCAAGAGGCGGGAAAAGAGGTGCAGTCACCACTAGTAATGAAGTCCAAAGACAGACGCAGTCGAGATGTCGGCGATCTTGAAAACAGACATGTCAGTCATCCTGACAATCTTGAAGAAAATGAAGAACAGCGATATGCTTCTCCATTGAATGGGACCGTGAATGATCAGTTAGTGGGCGCAGAGGTAGCAGTGCCTATGATTGTTTTAAAGTTTATATTTTTTAAAAGTTTATTTGGGTGATTTCCTAGCGTGTTGGTGTTCTTTACATGCTATATTGGAAGACATTGATTCTTATTTTTCATTCCGTTTTTTAATTTCAATTGATTGTGGCTACAGGTCCGTTCTTTCAAGAAAAAGGGCAGGACGCGCGGCTACAATCACGAGAAAGCTCTCCCTGGAGCAGGAAGGCCCCACCTTCAATCTTCAGGATCTAAAAGGAAGAGGTCCTTGCAATATGCTGGTAATCGATGGAGGCGTAATCGACATATTGATCCAGACCAGCCAGTCCCCATCTATATTGAAGGTCGCGATGAGGTAAAGGCAGACTCGTACTCCGGAACAATTGCTCCGAAGGGCAGGAGTCCTGATTTCTACCTTCCAGCAGATGACCCCAGAACAAGGGAATCAGCAGCTTCATGTGGACTATTTACCTTCCCAAGTTCGGATATTGAATATGTTTTGAAAGCAGTAGAAATTAGGTAATATGGTAATCCGGTAATCTGGTAATCTGGTATTTAGTCTGTGACATGCACTGTTTTTACGTTGCAAATTTCTGTAATCTGCTTGTGAAAATAACATTGCAGTGTCGAGTGGGTACTGGCCGACCTTGCATTGCACAAGCGTCGTTTATTTCGATTATGGCTTAAGGACTGATACTAATATAGGAAGGACTAATACTAATAGAGGCTGGACTAAGTCAAATTAGATATTTAATAAAAGGTGACCAAGGGGGAAGGTGTCAGTAGGAAATGTTGGCGTGTTCTTCTATTTACTTCTGATGTCATCATTTCAAAATAATGTGTTAAGATCGATCATTGGGGGGCGTTTGTTATGTTGGATCAAGAAGAGTTGGAGTGGGAAGCTGCAGGAGTGGAACTGATTTGTACGGTTCTATGTTTCTAGGGTTTTGAGGAGGCGGACGATGATGCATTCTCGCGTTGGCTGGCACATCAAGGTAAAGGGAATTCTGCACCATCTCCAGCTGTGAGGAAAAGGATTCGTAAGCATGGCGCGGACCTGGTTAAACCTGTTATAGCAATTCCATCTTTCCGAGTTGTTTCCGATTATGAAGCCAGAATGCAAGAAATCGAGACAAGAAGGAAGGTTGAGATGCAGCAGCATCTTGTACCAAGCACTCATGAGGTAAGTTTGTTAAACTTACTGGTGTTCAGCTGTTTTGCATGGTAAGTGTTCTAATGAACTTGTTATCTCCATCATATGGCCTGCACCAGAGTGCTTCCAGTATTTCATTAGTCTTCTCACACCGGATCGTTGTTCATTGTTCGTGGGTGCAGATGTTAATGAGTTCGAGGACAGTACGGGCGTCAGACTATGATATGGACGATGAAGATGAGAGCTGGCTGCACGCATGGAATAAGCGGCTCGCTCGAGGGGGCTTAAAGCAGCCGATATCTGAAGACAAGTTTGAAGAGATGATTGAATATTTTGAGAGAATGTATTTTCAGGTGGAAGTTGCTCCAGCTGGGGACTTTCCAGGATTCCCGGACTGTCAAAAGTCTTCGGCACATTCTGTGCCTGGTAGTTCTTTACCAAGCACCTCCCCGGGCTGCTTAATTGCCAATCCAGCCACTCCAGGTATTCCAGCTCCTGAAAATGCACCTGCATTGAATCCTCCTAGATTTAGATCTGGACATTGTCCTTGGACTCGTGGTTTGAAAGATGTGTTGAGCTCGGGGAAACAGGTTGTGGTGTCCTCAGCAATCCTGGTTGACAGTGTTGGGGAGGAATCTGCTTCTCCAGCGAGCACAGTTTTATTCCACACGTTGAACTCTGAAAATGAAACAAACAACTGTAAATCTGTGGCAGATACTGCGACTGGAAAACCAAACGAAGGCTCATTACAGAAGTCCTTCAAATCTCCTGCAGAACAGCATCCCTCTGACGACTGCTGCATATGTAATGGAGGGGAAGATGATGAGAATAACCCGGTAAGTCTGCTTCCATATCTAGTGTGCTGTAATGCATGGAGGATCCTCTAGGGTGCAGCTATCACCAAGCAGTGCCTTCTTTAAGGCCTCTTCCCTTTTTGCTTTAGAATCTAGTAGTGGGTCTGTCTGAGAGCAAGCTGGAGTGCTCTCAAGTATCCTCTTATATTTTTGCTAAGACATATGTGAGGTCACTGCCACCGCGTTATACTAGCTTCTGTTTCCAAACGAAAAGCACTTGTTGGCCTTCAAACACTTATATTGAAAGAAGTAGGCCAGTATCTGTCCAGCGATTGTTAATAACTGCCTGTAATGGCTACCAATTTCGTGTAGGTGGTTAATTGGTTGATATGCCAGAACTTCAAGAATGATGATTAGTTCTGGTGCCTTTGCATATGATTTGCTTGCCAGGTGTATACTTGCAAACGATGCTCGATACATGTGCATCAATCGTGCTACGGCATTCGTGAAAATTTCCGGGATGACGAGGGTCGAGTTATTGCACCGCCAAGCTGGTGTTGCCGCAAGTGTGAGGCTGTGGCTGTTGGCACGGCACAACCTAACGTCAGGTATGCGCTTTGGTGTATTGAGGTCTGGGATTATTTTCAGTATATCTGTAGAAGCACCTTGAGTGTGGTTTGGTATAATTATTCACGAATTCTCCATGACTGGAGGCAATGCCTTTTCCTCGATTATGCGTATACAGCTGAGCAGGTGTCACATGGACAGATAGGTTGTTCATATTAATGGATGTTATAGAATTTTGATGGGATATGTTGATGCTGCAGCTGTGTGCTATGTCGAAAGAAAGGAGGTGCTTTGAAACGAACGGTGGTTCCTCGAAAGTGGGCCCATGTCGCTTGTGCTCTGTACACCAACGAAACCTTTTTCGTTGACCCTGATGCGATGGAACCAATCGATGGTATTGCAGCAGTGGCGGCAAGAGCTCATGATCGACAGGATCGGTGTGGATTATGTGGGATGAAGAGGGGTATATGTTCGCTCTGTTCAGTAAAGGGCTGCAGAGCTCCATTCCACATCTCTTGTGGTGTAAGCCAGGGAGCGTCATTCGAGGCAAGCTTGCTAATATCCAGGATTGTTTGTGATTGACATTTGTTATAGACCCTTCTGTTCCTGTTCTCTGGTTTTGTTGTTGCGACTTATCACGTTTTAAGTGATGGTTGTGAAATGGCGATTGGATATTGGTAATCTAAAAATCTTGCATATTGTGCAATCAAATTTTCCGAGATTATCTGAAGCCTTGAGCATGTTGTTGCCACCCATTGTGCAGCTGCGGCAATCTAAGAAAAAAGTGGTAGGTGTTCGTTCCTTTTGCCCTCGCCATGCACGGACAACTCCAGTGGATTCAGCCCCCTCAGCTGGATTGAAGGAGGGTCACTTGGTGAGTAGCAGCACCACAAGCGAGGCCACAGCCTCCGCGACAGCCAGCGGCAGCATTTCAACAGCTTCGTCCATGGATTACAGGGAGGAATGGTCTTCAAGGCAGAACACCTCATGTATGGATGGAAGTTTCTTAGAGCCAGCTAGGCAAGCTACGAATGTGGGCACTTATGTCGATTTGACGAATAATGTTATGAGCGTTACTGGGAAGGGTACCGAGGATGCGGGTAGAGGGAGGCCCAATGGTTTGCGTTTCACTTTAAAGCGAAGATGGGACGAGTCTTGCACTCAAGTGTCTGAAGGTGGATTCTCTAGTGACCTACAAAAGAAATCTGCTAACGGAAAAGTAACTGGAGACAAGATTGAAGCTGCGGGATGTAAATCTACGTGGCATGTGGTGGAGCCTGGGCAAAAGCTGAAGAAGATCAAATTCAAACTTGGAAAGCTTGCTCAGAATCAGGATCCAGAGTCCTCTCCCACCCTTGTCCAGCAGGAGAGGATTGGCAGCGAGGACCCTGAGGCCGAGAAGATTAATGAGATCATACCTGCAGTCGGTGATGCGTCTGGTGATGCCATTGTAAATGACAAGGACACTGTGTTTGTGAATGGTTTGTCAGAAGAGAGGTTCATAAAAGAAGTGAAAGAACTCACTATTCTTGGAGAAGCGTTGAAGTCAGGTGTGGCGCCGGTACATATCATGCGGGAAGCATTTGTTTATTGGCGTGCCAAGCGAGCAGAGCACAAGGGTTCACTACTTTGCGAGCTAAACCATGTAAGTTTGGGAGTGAATGTTACATGCTTGCAGTCTGGTTGTAGTTGGCTAGTTTGTGACTGGCAACCGACATCTAAATTTGTAAGTAAAAGTGCATGCCATCCATGATGGCAATTTGGCATATTCTGAAGGTCGGTAGGATTGCCAGATGTATCAGGTCTGAATGTTCTGTCACGCAGAAATCAGTACACGGAGTTGTTTGAAGATTCATTGACATCATTCGTTATGCAGAGGCAATGGTCGAAATCCCGTGGCATCTTCAACAAGGATGCAAGTGATGAGGGAAACCTTGCTACTGGGAAGTTGTGTGTTCCACTAGCACTGCAGCCGTCTCCTGTTTCTACTGAGAAGGTATAATCCCTTTGATAAGGTTACGTAGTTTACTTCATAGACTGAATGTTTTGATGCACACTGCTTGGAAGTCCTGAAAGCAGGGTCAACATACTTGTTATTGCTGGAACAGCTGCAGGGTCAACATACCCTGAAATGCAGGACCAACATACTTGTTCCTGCTTGTATATGTCGGTTGATCTTGTGCAGCTCGTCTTTCAATTGGAGAGTTAGATGTTTTTTCCGTTTGAAGAGACCAGTGAAAGAGGGACACTCGAGGGACCAGAGAACTGGAGATTATATACTAACTTATTCTTGAGGGTTAGTGATACGTAACGGATCTTTATAATGGGACGGCTTCCACGTATGTTTCAAAGGAAATGGTGGAATTATTACAGTGGCATGGTGTAAGCGAATCCAAACAGTTTCAGGATGTAGTTTTCAAGTAGTAAAATTTAAGTTGATCGTCAAGGGTTGTATGGCTCATTGTGTTGTCCTCTTATTTGTGGCAGATGTTGGAAAAGGCAAAGGAACTTCGGGAGCAGCTGAATCGTGTGCGCTCCATGGCTCAAATGGTGGTCCAACGAGAGAAACTCAAATACAACCAACAGCTTGTGCTAATGACCATAGCCTCTGCGGAGCTGAACAGGGCTGAAAGTGCGGAATCAGAGGAGCGGCATTGTGTTTGGTGTCCTTCAACCAAGACACTGTTGAAGTGTGGAACGTGTCCGCGCAGCTTTTGCTTCAACTGTTTCAAGCATCGGAAGGGTTTTGGAGTGAAGGGTTGGATGGCCGCGTCGAAACAAACCATGTATAGCTGTAAATATTGCCGAGAGCTCTCAGGGAATGTAGCAGACTTGTCTAATAATTTGGATTTAGAAACTGTGGAGGCTGGGTTGGTTAGCACCCCAGTCATTTCGAGTGAACCTGTAGACGGGATGGTTAGCACCCCAGTGATCACACGTGAACCTGTACGTGGGGATAGGGAAAAGGGATGTGATGGCTTGCAAGTTCTTGACAATCCCGGTCCTGCATCACTTACAGGTGGGATAATCGCTCCAGCCAAGGGACTGGGTATAGGACGCGGTAAAGGAAATCGTTGGACAGTAAGTGACAATGCAGGGCCTGGTTCTTCGAAACGTGGTTCTGAGAACGGAGCAAAGCCCAGCGAGCTTGGGGCTGGCTTGGACAAGTTCTTGAGCATCGCCAATGACCAGATGGAACACTCTAGCTTTGAAACAACGCTGCGAAGACTGAAAATCCTGCGGCATATAAACAAAGATGCCAATCAGGAGCAGACAGTTTCACCTGGGAATCCAGCAGAAGAGACTGCAGATGTGAGAGGAGCTTCGGGGCCTGTCAATGACGAAGTGGAGCCGAGCACAACCAATGGTGGTCATGTATCTCCTGCTTCTGGTCCTGCATTACTGGTGTACAAGAAGAATAGAAGGTTGATATTGCGTGCGAGCTCCAAATCTCCACCATCAGCCTATGATTTTTCAGATGAGATGAATTATTCTCCCGCTCCCACAGGGCTGGGGACTAGGTCATCTCCCAGCAGTGGGGTTATCGCCAAGCGGTTAGAGATTGGGGGATTGGAAAGGATTTAAAGATTGTCCTGGAAAATGAGTTTCCATGTGCCTTCGTAGCATTTTCTAGTTTCAGATTTTTAGAAGGGATCGGTAGCAGCTTTCCTGCAGTGCCGCCCAATTGAATCCCAATCATATTGGGATTTGCTGTAGAAATCAACATGCAATACTTTTCTGGGTGGTGTAGAAGTGAAATTCTGCCTGTCCAGAACTTACAGGTACAAAACTGACACTGATTTTAAAATTGTTTATTCCAATGGTATGTTCATACAATTGAAATACGTAACATCATTGGGATTGATTCAATGCTACATTAAGAGCTATTTCGTTGATGTTTCTATAACTTAAAAAATTTCAAAGTCCATGCCAAATCTGATATCTATCACAACAATTCAAGAAAATCTAGTTGGATGAAATGAAATTAGTCATACCTACTGTACAGTACTGTTATGTGACAAATAGAGGCCACGTGACACTTCCTTTGCTTTCCGTATAAAGTGTAAGACAATACTTACATTATTTGCACTTAGTTATTACTTTGGTCATTACTTCAGACTGCCACTAGAAGCAAACTCGTCACTTTTCACTCACAGAAATCGTGGAAAAGGTATATTCCCATGTCCTATGTGACCAAAAGCACCCACCAACTTTGTCCTATGTGACCAAAATCACTCACCAACTTTGGAATGGCTCAAACGAGAAGTGAGAAGCGACCAGTTTCCTTGTAGTGTGCATGGACAACAGGAGGAACAAGGATTTCTTTTGTCTTCAAAATTTTCCTTGTTTGATCCATATTGGAATTTCTCTTCTAATTATGTTCGTGACAAGTTGGAGGTTACGCATCCATATTAACCAATGGGCACCTGGGGACCCTTACCCCTCCAAACTTTCTAAACAAGCATGTCGAACGGGGGTGGCTACATCACTCCCTTGGAGCTACAACCGTTAATTTTTTTTTTCATTTTTGTCACACTTAATTGTCTGAGATTGCCATTTATTGTTTGTAATTCTAATTTTAATCTTGGACATACATGTTTTCCCAGCATCTATTTGGTGGCAATTTTGTAGGATGGTTTTGAACAGGAAAAAATAGATAATTTTTTAGCGAAGGCTGACAGAGATGGAGATGGCCAAATTAGCCTCCTCGAGTTTTGTTGTCATAACCTCAAGCCATCAATAGATCAGTTCAAGGAATCCCAGACTATAGTTGCCCACATTGAGCAACACAAGTAGCTGTGACCGTCAAAAGTCACAAATGTTTGGCACATCGGCTGAGGGTATATTGGTGAAAGCATCGTATTGTGTACGAAAAAGTTGATCTGCCCTGTTGAAACTACAATATTTTTGGTCAAAGGCTATAAAAGAGTATCAGATTGTTTTTTCTATTGGTTCTAATTTCATGGCGCTTTGTGTTGTTCTTGTAAGTACTCGAATCCAAAGTTTCAAAGTAAAAATCATTAAATTTTTTTTACTAAAAGTAAAGCTCGAAAATAGATGTTTAAATTCAATTTTGGGGGCAAATTTGATGAACTAAATCATATTTAAAATGAACATGAATACTATATTCTTTAAGTTCGTTATGTATTTGAGGGCTCTAAAGAAAAAATCTTGAAAAAAAATATATTTAATGCATTTTCACCTTGTTTTATATCAACTTTTCAATTTGGTTTAAAACTACTTTTTCAATTTTAACTACTTCAACGTCACTAAAACATACATAAATGAATATTGAAGATGAATTTTTCGATTTTCTTTGTGAGACTTTGTTAAACATCGTGTCCTTTATTTTATTAGCAAATTTTTTTACAAAGAATAAAATTTTAATATATTTTTTGACCTTGCATTGTTGCTTCTTCATAGGGATCAATGTTGGTTCACTTTATCTCCGAAATATTGTCTCTCTTTGCAATTGAATTCACTTCAATTTGTGCCCAAAGGAAAAGACATGTTTGGCAAGAAACATAGGACAATCCGAAGCCAAGTCCATTCACTCATACGTAGTCAAAAATTGAGGTGGGGTGTGTACATTCTTTCCCTGAGTAGCAGCACAAAGTTGTATAGTTTGGGAACAATCAAACTTCTACTGGCGTTTGGTTCACTACATTGTGATACGAAACTGGATTTAAATCATATTTTATAAAGTAGTAATTGCACATTTAGGTGTTCTGTAAATATTAGTGCTAAATAAGAGATAGAAAAGAAACTCGCATGTCAACATTTACAATTACCTCCACTAGTAGCATACTTGTTGTTTTTCATTCCCACGAAAGGGGGAACAGTGGCTGAACATGTGGATATTTCTATCATCTTGTGACCAAAACCACTCACCAACACTGACACAACAAAATTGCCTGGTGCGGTTTCATTCCTTTTTCAATCATAGTAAGTGAAAAACAACACATTTCCTACTAGTGCTCGTAGCTCGTTCGTGCATTGGGACGCTAAGCAGTGTGCAAAAGGGGCTGGCTGATGGACTGGTTGCCCACACCTACAGTGGGATGGACCGATAGACGCAAGTAGAACAAACTTCCATTGCAAAAGTAATTAGGTGCGACATAAGGAAGAGAAGATTAGTTCCTCTCTACACCTTTCACACCCGCTTTAATTTCACACTGAAATTATGCAGGCTCTAATGATCTTCAGTCATTAGCATCGTAGCAGTGACGGAAGAAGTGAAGCACCAAACTGATCGTCCAGCTTAAGGCGGCCTTCAATCCGGTTGAAATTAACTCCACGTTGAAAGGAAAAGGAGGTGAAGTGTGGTGTTTGTCCCATACGTTTGGGCCAAGGTCTACACAGAGAGTATGGGTACAAGAAGGGCGGGTAGTGAGGGGGAGAAGTATACATTTCTCAGCCTTTTGGCTAAGATTAAGTGTAGTATCTGTTCTTGTCAATTTAATGTCTGATACGGGGATCATCGATCCCCATGATATTAATCTCATTTTTCTTGGGAGCGGGGTCATCCGGCAGCTTGCTGCGTGGTCCCGCACGCGTCGCCTTGGTCTTGCACTATCTCCTTGGCCGGCGCAGCCCTCTCTCTACTCCCCACCAAGAGGGGAACCAATGCAATCCCTAAACTGCAGATTACCGAACCAAATTTGGTCAAATTTAGAGGTTTGTTATTACACCTCCGATTTCACTGTGAAAATTTCGTTGTTTCTGCACACTGACGTGACCCCGTATTTGTCCATTTGATGGGCAACCTCATCTCCATCATTCTCTTCACGAACTGGGATATTGTTGTAACTCTGGAACCTGAAGACTATTCTCAGTAGCTCGATTACAATATTTTCCTTTGAATCACAGGATGACTCTTTACCGATGTTCTGCTGTTGCCTTGGTTTCACTAGTCGGAAATGCGTCGTTTTCACTTACTATAATTGGAAAAGGAATGAAACCGCGCTAGGCAGGTGGGCTGTGTCAGTGCTGGTGAGTGGTTTTGGTCATAAGATGACAAAAATATATGCATAATATTCACTGTTTCCACTGTTTCCACGACAGGGGAATGAAAAACGACAGGTCCGGTACGAGTGTTTTCATGAGGTTGATGTCAACCTCACAAAAGTTGCATACTGACTGATAATTGGAGTGTGGAGGGTGGTATGTGCAAATGCATTGTCTTCTTGTAAATCTGCAGAGGGAACCTAGCTTGCATTGTGTAAACGTAGAGAGCGTGTCATTCGGGGGTTGTATGAATTAAAGCCAGACATGTTGGGACTCGATTCAAGCTACGTGCTCTAACTCATCCATCCAGGCTGTTACAAATTCAGCTTTCTCTGCAACACAACATATGAGGATTTCAAATTATTTTCATACTTTCCTTACTCGACACAAATTATAGAGATTTCTCTTTACATGTTCGTCACCAGTTAGAGGTTTCGCATCGCTAGACTTTCTCTTGCAATGCAATTCTTTTACGCTTGAAGTAGAAGTCCATCAGGGCCTGTAGACTTGAATGAAGAGACCACACAGGGTAAGATCTGGTAAAAACGCATTTTCACCTCTCGCATTGAAATGCCGTCCTCAGTGGATTGCTGTAACAGCGTTACAGAAATCAGTCAAAAAGTGACAATATGACTTCCCATCTAGGGCTATAGCAATTCTAGCAAAAACCTCTGCAAATGATGAGAGGTACCAACACCTAGTTCTACCATTAGTTACCTTTTCATCCACAACAACACTACTAGGGGGGTGCAGTAGTGAAAATTTAGAAAACGATGTGTGATAAAATATAGGGTGGGTTTTATTCATTGAGAGGTAAAATTTCTACCAAATTATAAAATTTTAGACAGGGTCCTTTAAAACCAAATAAAGAATATTTCAAGAATATACTTGAAATATTCTCTTAAATTGTAAAATATTCCAATTATGTGATAGCCCCCAATTAAATACCCCTTGAGCTATTCCTTGAGAACTCCTTGCATGATTCAATGCTCCTCACTCTGATGAACTCGTCCATAGAGACGTTCAATACATAATCGATGAGATCCTATACAATGTGAACAGTAGTGCGAGTGGGTGAGATTTGCAACTGGGCAATTTCATATTAATTCACGACCCTGTAACAGAGGTTGCAACTATGCTTGGGTTACTGATCTTACCTTGCAGGAGGGTGATGGCCTGATATGTGTACCTCCATAAATAGTGTGATTTTTGAGAATATCCTTTTGGTAAGAAAAAAACATTGAAAAATTACAAAAATTAGATGGTGTTATAGGTTCCATGGCTGCAACTATATACATGGTGTTAAAGACATAATTTCTAGCACACATCAAATGAGTTAAACATAAGTCACACATAGTAAGATGCATCTCACCGATACCCATATCAAGCCATCACCGAGGATGCAGATTGTGGCAGATGACTTGTAGAGATACTATCGAGTAACACATTTGCAACATTTCGTCTCCATACCTTGGGCTTGATCAAATGGTTCACTTCATAATTCGTATTCGGACGTTCAGGCCCTTCAAGGAGTAGTTGGCGCATTAGTGAGCAATTGCTTCGTCGGAGTCTAGTGGGGCCTAGGAAGATACATCACAAACTTGACAAGTCATGTTTTTGCAATGTTTTTCGTATGTTGTTGAGATGAATAGGGGTAATTACGTTCGACACATGATAACAATATGTTAATTGTAGAAACATTGTACAAAGGACGTACTACAAACATGCAATTCTCATCTTGATGTTTTTTGCATGTTTGTAATACATCCTTCGTACATTATTTCTACAACAAACAAATTGTTATTGTGTGTCGAATGTAATCACCCCTGTTCATCTCAACAGCATACGAGAAACACCACAAAACATGTCTTGCCAAATTTGTGATGTAAATGTTGATCATTGAGGAGGATCTTCGCTCTACTGGAGAATTAACAATGCCTGGAAGATGAGTTCTGTGAGGACACACGTGGGTCAGGGTGGCTCCTCAAAAATCCTTGCTTTCCGAGAGCACATCTGCCCTTAGACCCAAAGCAAAAGTCTACCTTGAAGATGCTCATCAAGAGGCCCAAAGTTGGCACATCTAACCATCGTCTTGTGAATCCGACGAATTAAGCAAGTACTACCCAGACTTCATGTAAGGGTTGGCCTTGGAGTTCTTGGAATATGCTCTTCCATTCTGTCATTCTATAATCTGACAGAGCCATTACCTCATCTGATAATATTTTCGTTGAGCTTAGGTAAATATATGTCAGAAATTCTATATAACTTTCATGGATGTTCAACAAGATTCTACTATCACAGGGAGAAATAAAGACATTCCCACATGGGATTTCATGTGGGAAGTGGGACAAAATTCCCACAATTGTAACTCTCTTGGGATGATTGTAGTGCATTTTTGATCTGGGAAAGTTACAATTGTGGGAAATTTGTCCGCGTTTCGCATGTGGGAATCTTGTATTTATCTCCCTGTATATTAGAGTGTCCAATTGATCGGCTGCTCAGTGAAATGACTCAAAGTTCAATCGTTGCGTTCAATTGGGCTAACGTAGTCAATGATGCATCAAAATGGGCATTCCAATAGGCTTTCAAATATTCAACGATGATAGGAATGCCTTGACGTTGATTGTGAACTAAAGTGGCCTGAACTTGAAACTGTTTGAAAATTTAGGAAGCAAATCATTGGTAATGCTAGTTTAGTTGATCAAATGTCTGACAGTTGAGAGGATATCAATTGGAAACGTACTTAAATTTTATTGATCTAATTACATCATGAATTTAGGACCCCATGGGTTTTAAACAATTTCCGTGCGACATCCAATATTTCATGGGTTTGTACAGTACAATTTTCGCACAGATTCTGCACGGATTTCGAGCTAATTTTGCACGGATTCTGCATTTTGTTAGACAACGTAAAGAGTGAATGTAGAAGCCATGCGGATTCAGTGCAAAATTAGTGTAAAATTAGTGCGGAATCTGTGCAAAAAAATGCACAAACCCCATGAAATATCGAACTTGGCACGGAAATTGTTAAAAATCAGTGAGGTCCTAAATTCCTAATGTAACCTATGCGTTCCAACGGTCTAACGTAACAAATGATGTGTGCAATTGGACATTCAAATGATCGTAATGGGCCTTCAAAGTGTTCAACTGTGCATGAAATTCTCGACACTGATTAAGAGTTTAACGTGGCCTGAACACAAAACTAGTTGGAGTAACAAGCAAGGACTGAGCTAACCGCGACTGAGTGCGAGGGAAAGCTCGGCATCCTTTAATTTGAAGTAGTGAAACACAATGACGAAGACTATTAACCCCTAAATGCCTAGAGCCCTCTCCAAATTCGGCAGTTTTGCAAAGATGCATTATAAAATGCAACCTAGAGGGATATTTTGAACTTGATATATGAATAAAAGTTGTACATTATGAATTTTAGATTCTATCCATACGGTTAGATCTATGATTGCTATTACCAATAATTTTGTATAAAATTTGAAATGTGAAATTCAAAATTATTTTGTAATTCAATTACGAATAAGATATTGACAATCTACGGATGAAATTCATTGTGATTGGTTGAAATGTAATACTCTAAGTGTAGTGATTTTTGGAGATTTTTTGGTTGCTTAATTTTATGAGTTGACTTTTTTTAGAGCACTTTTACACTGAAATCTTCAAAATTTTGGGTGAATCACTACAACATGAAACGAGGCATAAAAAATTTGCAAATCATCCCCTTTCTAATCGGATCACATATGCATGAAGCTAACTTCCCATAGAATCTACAGTAAAAATTCCACACTACAAAAGTGCATGACGGATGAGAAATTATGGATGAAATCTGTACATCGTCCAAAAAATGGACGCTTAGGCAGTTAGGGGTTAAGCTACATTGACAAACTGTATACGGGTACTTATTCATAGGTATACGACAATGTGATTTATATGGGTTTGATGTATAATAGTACGGATATGAATGTAATAAACGGATTTGAATACCTTAACATGAGTTTGGATATTGATATCACACAATGAGCGAGGGAGAGAGTAACTTTGGTCCAAAAGGCCAACATGAATGAAGAGTATGTATGGGGAAATGTTGCCAACTTGGTTACCATGACCAAGTTCACGAGTGCCACTTTTAATACCTCCTTTCAAAGGTAGACTCTATGATCACAATGCACAAGTAACAAGTAACCGTAGAAAAATTTGTAAGGATCAAGGATTGGGGTACTTGTTTCTCTTGTGGTGGGTACAAGCATGCTTGGGATACCCCAGTTAGGAAACATGAATGAAAGAAATTTTAAATGTCATATTTTGCAAATAAAAATGAAAGTAATTCTTAAAAACATTACTTAGTATTCGAACACATGTAATCATATCATTTTTATAAATTAAAATGTATAAGATCATTAATTTTTAATTTTCTTACTTATTAGGATTTAGTACATGATATCATATCAATGGAAAATAAACATGTTTATATAAGAATTTTACTATGGATTTTCATCCGTTCACTACCTTACAACTCACTTTTAATGTTTCAAATTTGAATTCCAAAAAAATCTTCAATTTTGAAGTCCTTTTAGATCTAGCCCCTCCTTATGATATTTTAGAGGTTCATGAAAATTATAAAAAATAGTTACATACCACATTTCATGTTGTAAAATACTACAATTGATTATTAAACATCATAAATCAATATAGTCAATTACAAACACTTTTCATTAAGTATTTATATTCCTTTTTGATTCCTTAAATAAAAATTTACATTGTGACATAATCCTGAATGTGGGCTACAGAAATCATATTAACAACTTTAATCAATTAATAGCAAAAAAATTTAATGTACTTCCATATTGTATTCTACTTGAAGCAAGTGAAGCTATATTAACCCCTAACTGCCTGAGCGACCAAATATGATCACCTGAAAATTTCAATTCACATCTGTGAGAGCAGTTTAATTTCCCCTGCCCGGTTTAATTTTTCTTAAGGGCAGGACAAGAGTTAAATTTTAGATTTTTTAATTTTCAACCAAAAAAGGTAAATTTTCTATTTTAGGGAGAGACTCAAAGGCACTTACGTCTCAACCCCTAACTGCCTAACCGACCATATTTGGTTCATCAAAATTTCAAGATTACCAAAATTTCAGCCAACTTTAAATGCCCATATCTTATGCAAAAATAACAATTTTTTGCATAAGATATTGAGCGTGATTTTTTTTCCCTTGTAGATATTCAAATTGATCAAACTTTCCAAATAAAAGACTTTAAAAAATATTTATTGATCTTCTCTAAAGCCCTCAAAGTGACAGTATCTCAAATTGTCACAAATTTGAAAATTTCCTCGGAATGAAATCTTTAGGTTTTTTATCAAATAAAATTAGCTCTAACATGAACAAGGTAAACACCATGTAAAACCAATGTTTTGACCTATCATACTTGATTCCAAGTCAAAATGACTAAACATGCATTTTTTAATGAATTTTCAAAGATAATTCTTATAAATTGATTATTAAATAATTCATAGCATTTTTCCAAAATTAAATTGTATGGATGTTGTCTTATTGTTGTGCTCTACATATATTCAAGGTTTGTAAGTCATAAAAGTTGAGTACGATGGACATTATAACATGTCTAGTTTCGTAAGAAAACCCTTGGGCACTTAGGGGTTAAAATCATGATTTTATAATAAGATTTGTAATCTAACCTATGTTAAAGGGAAAAAAAATCACAATTTTATAATGTGACATTCCTTATAGAGTACCCAAAACATGCTTGTACCCTAGGTTTTTATTTTATGAGGGGAATTGCGCTTCAGATTGTGAAAGGGAGATTTTTAGATCTCCCTTTTGATGATTGCCTTCAATAACTGCTGCTACAATTCTATGAAAAACTACTCCTGTACTGCCCTAGTGACTATTCTTGGACCCCTGGCGGGACCCCTGGAACTGGATCCTTTAAATCTACATTCAATTTCATTCTATTTCCTTAAATCTAATACATTCCTACTAGCAAATTGTCCCGATCTACAAAACCCACATCCCTAAACACCCGATCTACAACATTCACACACACAAATGTCAACCGGTCTCCAACAACACATACAAGACTAGATCTAACACAGTATGTATGATTTCACCCCTTTGGTACTAGGGGACTTAAATACTTGTCATAAAGCCTCAATTACAATGTACACTAGCCATGTTCGAGACTCCGCTATCCATAATTCTAACTCCAAGATCAAAAACTCCACCTCTAACAACTAGCACCCCCCTCTCTCAACGGATGTCATCCATGTTGGTCCTATCTATCCCGGCCCTAATAGGTAATTGTCTTCGTATAGTAAGTCCATAGCAGTAATTGTCTTCGTATAGTAAGTCCATGGTAGTAATTGGCTTCCCCCATTTAGGATTTACTAGCCTATTTCTATGATAATTCTTCGATTAACACATGTAGTCATTCCTTTAATTTAGGATATGATTGCAAGACGTTGATAAGTCTGTATTAGGCGGTCCGGGTTCTATTTATGTGTGGCCTTGATTTAACCGTTGACATTGTCTCTATTTTGAGCCAAGTGTGTAGTATTGTTTTTGCTTTTTAGTGTAGGAAATTATTTGTAGTGGTTTTTTGTAAATTCTATACATCTTTTTGTGTGTATAATGTGTTGTAGATATTTAATAGCATTTTTGTGTATAGCTTTTAGTGCTTTGTTAATTAGCCTCAAATTGACGTCAATTTGGTGCTTCACAATCACTACTACTATGTTAACCCCTAAAGGACCACAAGGCCACCGCGCGGCTTCTAGAACTAGAAAGTGAGGAAATTCGAGTTGTTGGGCCATGAATTGTACGGTGAGCAACAAAGAGACCCTAGTTCGTTTTGAGAGCTGAATTGATGGGTACTTCTTGATCGAAATTTCATGAAGTGTGCGATTTTTGGTGATTTTTTTGAGCTACAAGGAGGCTATTTGGGCGTCACTTGAGACCCTCATATCTTCCTCCTCACACCTCCAAATTATGTGAATTTTTTTGCACATGTTCAAAATGATGATCATTATGCATGGTAGAAATTTCAGAATTTTTGGAGCACTTTTGATCATTAAAATTTTGGTGTGCTAGCTATAGTACTCTACAGTTAAATATATGGAGTAAAACATTGATGCTAATATTTTGATACAATTGGTGCTATTAATTTTCCAACTTACCAAAATCATAAATGAAAAGCTTGCACTTTTTATGTATATATTGACATTTTTATTCAATTTAGATAAACTAACAAATAATTTAGGGAATTATGGGATGAATTTTTTTGAAAATGGATTTCATAAAATAAAATTTAAATCTATGAAGAAGGCTATGATTATCATAATGGGCATTTATAAAGTAACTCAAATGTATTTTAAAATTACTATAATTAGAATATGGAAATAGATATTCATAATTCCATATGCCTTAGATTGGCCTTAGTTGGTTATGTGTACCAATGATGTGTTGCAAATGTATTGAAAAATTGTTTTATGGTGCATTCAAAGTCTTTTGTACATTATAGCATTAAGGTTGTAAATTGTATGCACTAAAAATCTTCATAAAGTGAAGTTTGTAATATAACCATCATTTAAATATAAAGGACCATATATTGATGCCAATTAAAGACCCTGTTAGAAACAATAAGAGTTTCTTCTTTTTGAAATGTACACAAGATGAGTTATTTCAATTGAAGTTTAGATGATTTTTCAGATTTAACGTAATCATTCAACAAAAAAATCACTAAAATTATATTGGTATTCCATGTTGATAAGTGATGCTAAAATATTCAACTAGATTGGGAAAACATTTTGAGAATACAATGAAAATGATTCTAAAATGCTAGAAAAATTCTTTAAAATGTAAAAACTATACTAATATGTTTTAATATAAAAAATTAAAATTAAAATTGATACAATACTTTTGTTTCATTTGAATCAATAACCCTTTGATAGTCTAATTTTTGTATAGATTGTTAAGTACAAGATATATTTGCAATTAGTTTACTTTTGATTAATTACAAGAAGTTTTAAAAATTAGGATTATGATTGTGCAATCATATTTGAGAATTTCTACAATCTACCAATAAACATATATTAGATTAATGTGTATGTAAAAAAATGAACATATTTAGTGCAATGAACTTGCGTTTATATGTAAAGTAGTCACTTGTAACAAAGATAAGAATAAAACGTTATTAACTTGGTGACAACAATTGTTGGTGTTTATGATTTAAGTGTAAATATATTACAAATTTAAATTAACCTATTAAAACCATTTCAATACATTTTTCCTTCGGCATATGTTAATATTTTTTGTGTACTATGCTTGTGTGATGATTTCCTTTCCAAACCTTTCATTTATGAGAACAAAAACATACATTTTAAGAAATTGGAATTTTGAATCCTAAATATAAAATTAAATGTGGCTTTAGAAACAAATATGTATTTTTTATTTAAATAATTATATTTTTGAATTTTGATGATTTTACATTTAAAGATAAAATCTTTAATTTTTCAAATTTATATTTTTTCAATGGCATTATTTATACAACTTGTTTAATGTTTATGTTTGAAAACATGGATTCAATGCCAAAAGTAGGTTCATTACCATGGATGGCACAAGTAGGTGAAGAAATAGAACCTTCATTGGAAGATTTAATAGAGTATTATAAAAATTCCAAATTAGGTTTACCAGAAGCATCAAGCAATAAGCAAGTATATAGATTAATGTGAAAATATAAAGATGGTTCAATAAAAGAAGAAGAAACAGAAAAATTAATTCTTCACTTGCAATACCGTGTTGTACAAGATTGGAAGGTTGAAAAAATCCTTACTTTCCTAAAAATTCCTAAACTTTGTTCTATTTATAATTTTAATCAAGAACAATTTCAATCATCAGATAAAGAACCATATTTTCGCGCAGTGTGCCGAGCTTCCTCATTTGACAAGCCACCACAGATGAAACCTTGTTGCCGTGTATATACGAAGCCTATTCAATTTTTGGCTCTATCTGCACTAGCTGCAAAGGTAAATAAAAACTGGTTTGAATCAAAATTGCTTGAATTTAAAAGTCTTGGTGCCAAAGCTACTTGAGAGATCCAAGAAAAAATAGTAGTTGAAGAATGATGGTAATATTCTTTATATTCATCATAAGCATTTCAAATTTCAAATAATGATGAATTTTTAATTGATATCTAATTAATATACGATTTCTTCTACATATTAAAGGCATGCTTATAATTTCTTCAAAATTGCAATATCTATAATAAATGATTATGTTTTCCAAAAAGTTAAATTAAACAAGTATTTTAATTAACTATGATAAATTTCATTAATTCAATGTTGATTGATTATTTTGAATTACATTAAAATTTTCATATTATAAAATGTAACATTTTTGTTATTGGAGAATTGGTTTTATTAGAATAGAATTGATACAAATATCTTGTAGCTGATGACTCTTGATATTTTTTGAAGAATGTTCACTTAGCTAGATGTTGCATAATAAAACATTGAGGTAATTATTTTAATAAATAATTTTTGAAATGCAAGAGATTCAATAATAATATCCAATATAAATATGCTCCTACTAGCTATCCCTATTATTTGATCTTAGATTAGGTTTTGAATAAATGGACCCTTGACACAAGTTCATTTTATTGAATACTTAAACCACATATATATATATATATATATATATATATATATATATATATATATATATATATATATATATATATATATATATATATATTTCAAATTGAGGTCCTATATACAAGCCTCTATAGATCAGCACTATTGTTCTTAAGAATTTTGAGATGAACAATGTACCATTCAACTTTCAAGGACTTGACTATATTTTTCAAGAATAGCTCCAAAATTGTCATCCCTAGTGCAATGCAAAAAAAATGGCTTTTTCATTTCCGACCATGCATTGATAATGGACGACAAACAGATTGCAACCTTTCTCAACACTACATTTTGTACAATTTTTCATTCATCCAAATTTCTTTTGGTTATTGTGCTAGTTTACTATCATTTGTACGGTATGGATCTTCAAAATAAGATATTGTGATTTTTTTTAAAACAACACAATTGGTTATGTCAAGTTTCATTCTTAGTTCAAAAAGTGAAACCTTAAACATGATTTTCCAAAATAAGTAGAATCAAATAATGGAAACCATACCATCTTGTAGTGCATGTTATTCCAATTTTTTAATATTTTTAAAAATATTTTTGTGTTAATTTGGGATTTTTAATTGAATTTCAAGAGAAAACCTTGCAAAATTCATTAAAAATATTAATAAAAAATATGAAGAATCCAACCGTACAGATGTGATCTTCACATTGACATTTGATTTAACCAAAAAGAAGACTAAATTCACCTTAGGTGAGGTGAGTCTGACCCGGGTGAAGGACAACCGAGTGGACTGGCAACATTCCAATAAATCCAAAAATAAAAAAACAACTTGAACTAGTTTTGTCGTCACAAAGATGGCAAAACAGAGACTATGGTGAGTTTGTTGTTAGAGCCTTCACTAGCCTGCAGGAAAGCATCTCACGAGCCAGTTCAAGGTTTAGGGTCCGCTTGCAAGTCCCTAGTCAGCAGACCACGCCCTCCCTACCGCATGCAGACCACGTCCGGACTGCAGCTCATCACAGGCTTTTTTTAGGCGTTGCAAATTCCGGGATCGTCGCCAACCTGCTAATCTTCTCCATTTTGGAATGGGAGCAGCCCCGAAGGCCAAGGAAAAGTTGTGTTTTCAACTCCAGTTTTGATTTCGGTTACACTCAATAAGAGCGTAGACAACCACTCCCATGAATATTGGACTTTGGAACTCGTGTCTTGTTTTCAATTAACTCAGTTTACAACTTTTCTTTGTATATCAACTCCATTTTTGTTTTTCATCCAACATTTTATAACGAATCTTTGAAAACAGTGTTGATTCGGGATGTTAAAGGGTTGTGAGAGTGCAGCAGTAGAAGCAGATCTTCACGTGAGATCCGGCCTGGAGGGAGAGAACCGGCCCGGAGGTAGACACCCGGACCTGGGCGCAGGACAAGTGGCAAATGAGGGGTTGTGACACTTGGCAACGAAGAGCCTTCTTGCTCCTTCATTCCATCTTCCCTCGCCTGCTCGCAAATCGATCCATTGCCGTGCAAATCCATCGCCATTGCATTGCGATCCCGATTACGTCAGGTACATTGATGACGATCTTTGCATCCATTCGGGATCCAGTTCCAAGTCGAGTGTGAAATTGTTTTCCGGAACAGGAATTGATTTCGTATTGTGCGAGACTGTTTTCCTATTGTGAGGGATTAGGGTTTCGTTTATTCGCGAGAGTTCATCGTCGATTACAGTGGTTTTTGGTGGCCGCAGATTTGGATTGATTGGTGTCACGATGGCCGATGAAAGAATCAGCAGCGTTGGCGAAAGAGACGAGCCTGAGAAGAAACAAGGCGAGCCGGTTGCGAAAGACCGAAAGAGCTTGACGGGCATGTCGGAGAAGGTGAAGGCGACGCTAGCGCCGCTGCTCGGGGGCATCAAGCATCACCCCGAGGTGGAAGTGGATTTAGGGCGCGAGTCGGGGGCCGCGACGTACGAGACGGTGCCCATGGGATCCACTCCCATGACCCGTTACAGCACCAATGCGGGGGATCCCTCTCTCTTGGACAAGGTGAAGGATACCGTCAACGGTATCTACGCCGGGAAAGGCACGAGTGACTCAAACCTTGACCTCGTTCAAGATGTCGGATTAGGGCATTCCGGGCACAAACCTAATGAAGACAAATACGTCTTAGACGGAAGCGCAGATCCCGTTCACCGGTTCCGAAGTGCCAACCCCGACGTCTGAAGGTGAGAATCCTTTCAATGGTTGAAGAATGGCGGCATCGTCACGCCCGGTTACCCCCATTGCATTGCGACAGGAGGAACCAATTGTAGATAATGAAAAATGCTAGATTGTAAACTACCAACTAGTTTACAATGGGGAACTTTAAGAACCTTTTCACATCAAATTGTCACAAGCTAATCAGTAATTTTTTAAAAGCATGCCACTGAGCACCGATCCCAAGGTGCTCATCTCTACGTCTGCTAATCCCTTAGTGGACGTCAACAATTTATTTCTTTTCAATTATACTTGAATGGTGCTGACATGGTGATAGCTAGGGAGGCAATATGTACCATCTCTCTCTGGTTGTAATGATTCTTTGTATTTGTAATGTCTTGTGTGATTCTCATTTTGATTCCGTATTCTGGCAATCTATTGCCACTATCCCAAGCAGCAGAGAAGATTCAAAGAGTACCATGCAGTGTAGAAGAAAATGCAGGGGCCCAATCGAAATAGGGGACCATGGCTACTGTTTGTATTTCATCGACACAATTTGTGCATTACAGAACGAGAGAATCATTCGACTCTCGAGTATCCGTGTTGTAATTTCCCGGTGATGCAAATTTCCTTTACTGGAGGTTTCACAGAAAAAAGTGGAATGCCAACTGTGTTGTTGTATCCTCCTGTGTATTGTCGTAAAGATCAAGTTGCAGGCCCTGGATGAAGAGCTATCATACAAGGTGCGCTTCCTGTGTCTCCTCGATTTGATCTAGCTAGATCATGTGGTGATGACTTTGTGCTGCAGCTTCAATCAGAGTCTACGGGAAGCGACCGATGCCAGGGAGAAAGGTGACGTGGGAGCTTGAACCGTCTCTTCGATGGCAATTGCATCTCGAATCTCTTGCACGGCGTCGCTCATAGTGGGTCTGTTGAAAGCCTTGGGCTCCACTGACATCATTCCCAGCTCCGCGATTTTCCACATGCATTCTACTTTGTACTTGTCTCCAAGCGATGGATCCACCACAGCATTCAGGTCTCCTGCTGCCAGCAAGGGCCTCATCTGCGCAAGCAAAAGGGCGAGAATCATCAATCAGGTTCAGCAATTTGGTGCTACAGCCATACTCCCTCTGTTCCACTAAAAAACCTATGGTTCTTGGCGTGTACTAACTCAACGAAGCCGTCTCAATACTCAAAAAATGGTTTATCTTTAATAGTAGTATGTAGTTTTTTTGTGTCACTTTCATTGTCCATCCCGTTTGAACGCGGGCAGGGTTCACGTTTGAAGTAAAAATATAAGACAGGATTTTTTAGTGGGACAGGGGGGGGAAGTACTTGCCATATGGACGGGAAAGAGGAAAGGCGCACATACCCATTCGATCAAGAGAGGATTTCTATCAGACACTTGCTTGTTGATTGCTTCCTGCCCTGATATCAGCTCCAACAACACCACACCGAAGCTGTAAACGTCGCTCTTCTCTGTCAAGTGTCTGCTCGACAAGTACCTGTTCAGCAGAGACAGTAGTCACATTTAGTGTGTAGTTTAGACACATGAATCCCAAATCTGTCGATACCCACACAAATGTACGTACTCAGGATCCAGGTATCCAGCAGTGTCTTTCACGTCCAAACTGTAGGCTGTGAGGGTTGGATCTTGTTCACTGGTAAACTTGGCAAAGCCGAAGTTTGCCACCTTCGCAACCATTCTACTCGTGAGGAGAATGTTGGCCGGTTTCACATCTCGGTGTGTAATACTTGGATTGCAGCCTGTGTGCAGGTATTCGAGTCCTGATGAGCAAGCAAAAGGTAAGTAGGGATCAAAATGGCTGCTGCTGCTGGTTGGAATTCGAATAGGCAACAAGAGGGAGGGAGCTCGCAGAAGTAGCACATACCTAGAGCAGTATCAAGTGCAATCGATAACCGTGTCTTCCATGGTAAGATCTTTCCATTTCCTGTACCCTCACAAATATATTCGTGATTCATTAATAAGCTTGAGTTGAGATTCTCGCATCAAGTCAGCATTAAAAATGTCTTCGTATTACTGATCGAAATATGGAACGTTTCACTCACCATGGAGAAGTGTTCGAAGATCACTATTTGACATGTATTCGTACAGCAGGATTTGCTCCTGCGCATCTTGACAGTATCCAACCAAAGAAGCGAGGTTCCTGTGGTGAATTCGTGAGAGGAGCTCGATCTGAAACGACAGAGAAAACAACCGATCATTCCCAGGCGTAACATTCTAGAGCAGTGTTGACTACCCACCCTTTTCACTGTGATTGGCAGTGACTACACCCTCTACAATAGTTAGCTGAGTATCAACCCTTTCATACTTGAACTCCAGATGAGTGCCAAAGAAAGAAGTTGTCAGAAGCACAGGGCAGCTTTGATTCTTCCATGAATTAGCCAGGGGTCAATTCAGAATCCAACGTTCAACACATACCTCGTCGAAAAATTCTGCAGCTTCGAGTTTATGGGTAGGCCGGCACCGTTTCACTGCAATTTCTCTTCCATCGGATAGTACACCTCTGTAAACTGGCCCGAAACTTCCTTCGCCAAGACAGTCTTTGAAGTTCTGGGTTGCTGCTTTCACCTCATCGAAAGAGTATGCCATCGTCTGGGCTTTGGAATCCAGATCGGGGTCACAGCCACTAGCCAAGTACTCACTGCGCTTCCGCTTCTGCTTGCGCCACAGGAGGAACAAAAATATGGAAATACTCAAGGCCACGAGTGCAAGTGCACCAGCCACACAGCCAACAATGATGCTAATGGTGCTGGACTTGGAAGAAGTGGCAGGAGGAACTGCTGTTGAGCTTGCAGCAAGCGGGCTGCTGCATAACGCCGGGGTGTCACTACAAAGACCTGGATTGCCAGTGAGTGTCACCTTCAACCCTGATCTTTTGAGTAAACTTGGTGGTACAGAGCCAGTCAAGTTGTTGCCATCCAGAAACCTGCACGAAAATGGTAAGCCTTTTAGTGCACTCAAAGCAATCAAGGAGCTCCATCGTGTACTACAGCGCATCAAGGACATTTTGTAGGTGCTGGATACTCACAACTCTTGGAGATCATTCAGATTCACGACCCACGCAGGAAATTCACCAGTGAGATCGTTATTCTGCAAATGCCTGTGAAGCATACACCCAGGATTAGCACGGAGAAAGGTGCACCTAACCCTAATTTTGAAAGACCATGAAGAGGCAAGATGACTGCTTACAATTGCTGGAGCTTGGTAAGTGAACTTAAGTCTGGTATAGACCCTGTCAGATTATTATTCTCCAGCCACCTGAAAGCAACGACAATCACCAGATGATCAAACACGTTGCAACCAGCCAGATCTCAGTATACCCTAAACAGAGAGATTTGTGTCAAGGTCCACTCACAAAGTAGTGAGCTCCGTAAGGTCTTGTAGCCCAGAGTCAGGTACAGATCCCGTCAAGTTATATCCTGCAAGTTCCCTGTCCAAAAAAGGTCTTAGGAATATGCCAGAAATTAAGGACCATGCAACCTAACACTCCATGGCCAACCTTCAAAAGGAGAAGTTGCTTTGTGACTCACAGCTTTGTGACTCGAGGAGTGCCGTCCACCAAACAAGAAGTCCAATCGTAGGGAAGACTCAAACACGAATCCCCCGTCCATGAGCTCAAGTTCCAGTGCATCTTGATGCTGTCAATGGCAGCAACTGCATTCCCAAAAGCAACCGGTTGATTGATAAGTCTCGCCCTCACTTTCCACCTTGTGTTTCACTTTGACAACCTCCAATAATTCAATGGAGCACTTTTCTAAACCACTTGTACCTCTACGAATTTAAATTTCCAATCAAATATGTTGCACACGAGAGATATGGAGGTTGGAAAATGAAGATCAATCTATCAAATCTAGTACTGGATTCACACAACATGAAATCTAAAGGTTGGAAGATGAAAGTGCGAACAAAACACAAAATTCCAAACAAAAATGTTGCATCATTAGACCTCAAAGACAATTGCATCCTTATTCTTAATCAAATCTAGCATTGAAGTTGCACCCTACAAAGAAGATTGAAAAATGGAAGTGAGGTGAACGTCTTAAATCTAACAAAAGAGTTGCATCATTAAAACAACCTCAAAGACGAATTGCATTTTGGCAAACTCAAATCTGGCATTAAAGGTTGCATGACATGAGATACATAGGAGGGTTGGTTGAAAGATGAAAATGAGAGTGAAACGTTAAAGTTGCATGACATGAGATACATAGAAAGGTTGGTTATGAAAATGAGGGTGAAACTAAACTCTCTCAACAAAAGTGTTGCATCATCAAAACAAAACAAGACAATTGCAGTACTAAAAACTCAACCCTAGCATTAGAGTTGCACAACATGAGACACAAAGTGAAAACAAAAGTGTTGGTATCATCACACAAGAAATGTGAGTGCTATCTCAAAGACAATGTCTACTAGGGTTTCGGGGATACCGTCTTGCGCATCAGTGCGGGGTTGCACAGGCTCGGAGACGGCGTAAACTTCCAGGCCATTCAAAATAGGGCCGAGCTCCGATCGGTTGGTGGCACGGAAGGCGATGGCGGAAGCATCGGTCAAAGTCACGCTCGCATAACCCCACTCGTAGCCTCGATTTAACCCCGTGACAGTCGCAGCGACATTGATGGGCTCCTGCCAGTTGCCATCGATCCCGACTTGAAACTCCCGCGTCTTGCTCGCCGCCTCCGCGTCCGTCTCCGCAAACCACAGCAGGACCACGTAGTTTAAGCCTCCGCTCACGTTGAAGGGAAGCGTGAAGACGACGTCCTTCGCCCACGCCACGGCTGTTCTCATCACTTTTTCCGGAGCCTCATCTCGGCAGTACTGCGCATCTACAGTCACGTTCGCCACACTCGGAAGAACTTGAAACGGAACGTTCGGAACGGGAGCGCTACTCCAGTGGCGGTCGTAACTGTCAATCGGATAACTGCGCAAGAAATAATAGTACCAAACCTTACTAAGTCTCGAGAATTTTGCGAGCTTCAAGAGCCTACCCCGTTTCCAGGCATCAGTACCAAACCCTAATTAGTCTCGAGAATTTGCTTCGACTCCAGCTTCAGGCATTAAAACCAAACCTAATTCATCTCAAGGATCTGCTTCGACTCGAGGTTCAAGAGCACAGACATCAGTACCAAACCCTAATCAGTCTCGAGAATTTCGAGATTGAACAGCCTACTCATTCCAGACATGAGAACCAAACCCTAATTCGTCTCCAGGATGTGCTTCCACTCGGGCCTCACCTGACGTTCTCGCCGCCGTAGTTGTAGCGAAAGCTGTTGATCATCATGTACCCTTCCTGGGCTTTAGGGTACATGTTGGCCCCAAGCGGCCGCAACTCGATGAAATTGATGAACGGGACATCGGTGCCCGGAACGAGAGGCGCCAGGCAGACGAAGATAGTGTCCGCCACGGCGGCGGTGATGACCTCGACGACCACGACGGAGTCCGGAGAACCTATCTGGACGAGACCGACGCTGAGGCTGTCAATTTGGAGACTAAACTGCGGCAACCGAAGCCCTCCGTCGTAATCGCCGTAGAGGAACGTCGTGCGGACGATGTAGGATGTCCCAAATTCTGCAGGAAGCTCGTAGCAGAATTTGTTCCGCCGTTGGGGAAAGAATCGCACGCTTGTGTAGCGAGAAGACAACTGGGACGTGATGTTGCTTGAAATGGACCCCGTTTTCACGTAGGCCGCGTCGGGTAACCATGTGATCCCCGTTGCTGTGTCATTGTACTCGGATGTCGCGCCACAATCAATGCTCAAAAAACCTGCAAAACCCCGAACGTTGCAATGAACCCTAATCCCTCCACCACAGGGAAACGAACAACGATTCCAACAAAATCATGTCACGAGTGGATACCCAAAACTCTAATTACTCGAATTCTTTCTTTCAATTGCTTCGAATTGGTTCTAAAAAAACACAGCCTGTTTGGGAATCCACCACGGAGTCATGAGAGAACTAATTAATTACTAGCAATCTGAAACCCTTGGCCTCGCTTTACGTTCCAGAATGTGAAACCGTTCATGTACCACTGACAAACCTCCTGGTTTGTAACTGTTCGTTCAAGCATAAAATTCCACTTCCTGATGGTATCCAACTCCATAATCGTATACCAGTGTCGGATTGCTACAGGCTAGCTTTCTAGATGTACGTACTGACCGAGGTCCCGGAGTGGAGTTACTCACCAGGTTTCTGCGCCTGCGCGGTGGTGGACACAAGCAACGTGACGAGCAAACCTAGAATAGCAAACAGAATTACTCTTATTCTTCGTCGTCTTCTTCGCAGCTGCCAGCTCGCCATCTCGCGGCGACGGAATTAATTGTCTAGATCGACGTCAAATGCAACCGCGAAATTCCATCGATCGATATCCCTAGTAAGTTACGTGACGTCGATGATCAGCTCCTGTCGCTTCTTCTTGCACCGCCCCATAGCACCACAGAATCCCACTCTAACTTACTCAGAATGATCCGACTAGATCGATCAGGAACTGAGGATCGAGCATGCTGCGACAGGGCTAGCTGCTTTCCAGCACCGACCCATCGGTATGCACTGCTTGAATCACTTCTATTTCGGCGACAGAATCGGAAAGTTAGGAAGACGACGCCACCGCGCACGTTACTCTCTGAAGAACTTGCTGATCGAAGAACCGGCTGCCACCGAGCCAGCCAGAAACGGTTAACTTAGTATCATAATAGATCTATTTTATGAGAAAACTACTGTAAATATTGCATGACTATCATGGCATGTTTTATTACAGGCAAAAGAATATGGAAACGTGCTACTGTAACTAATCTAACTTCGTGAAGTACTGTAAGTTGGGGAAGTGGGTGGAAGTGCACATTCGGCGAACTCTCTTATATCACACCGACGTACATGAGTTGAGACCTTGGCATCAATGCGAAATTCTCTGCACATACTGGAATGTGATAATATCGAGTTTGCTGGGATTGACTTTCATTGACTTGGGCACGGAATGGAGTCCATTCGCATTTGGCCACAGAATGTCTTCCCTTCCTTCCTGGAAAGATAAGCAATTGACTGGGTGGTGGTGCCCCACAATGGCCTCCTTTGCCTCCTTGGGAAGCATCCTGCGTCATGGTTTCAGATTTTGTGAAAGCAATTCAGAAGAAGCAGAATGCACTGGTAGAAATCAAAGGTGATCTTTGGGCACCAAGGGCCTCTTTACACTAGAGGCAAGAAGTTGTGAAGAGAGAAATTTCAGCCAATGGGAGGCCTAGAAACCAAGAAGACCAATTTCTCATTGGCTAAAATTTCTCTCCTCACGGCTTCTCGCCTCTAGTGTAAAGAGGCCTAAGGAATAGTGTCATAGCGTGGTGCCCAAGGCCCATATTGCACTAGTAGAAAAGGTGGCGCTTCCCACGGAGATGCCCAAGCAAAATCACTGTGCATGTGTGGAATTGTGCACCACTTGCATGTGCATCTCCCTTGGCAATACCACTTTTTCTACTAGTGTTGTGAGAACGGAATGAATTAACCCCTAAAGGCCCTCACGTGTTTTGTAAAAGTCAAAGCCCTACCATTTGCATACTTGAAATATCACATTGTATGATTTATAGATTTTCATAAATAGTCATCAGTATTATAGAGGTATGACAAAATTTTCAGCATGATTGGAAGATATTTTAAAAATTTACAAATTTTATTATGTAAACAAGATAAAAATTCAAAACCACTTTCAAAACAAACAACATATTTTTAGCAAATTTAATACTGAAAACTATATTTAAGGTAGATAAAAGTTATGTTTACAAGTAGTTTAAAAATGAAAGTGAATAAACTAAAAGAGACTCGTCATTGGAGCATCCTTCGAAAGCCCTTTGTATTTTAGACACTCAAATTTCAGATTTCTTGACTATGTAAACTCTTCAAATGAAGTCTATTCTCGAATCCCAACGGTCAAAAGATTTATCATGACTCAACTTAAACATCTAATGAAATCACCAACTCCAACAAAGTTAAGACACTTGATTTTTTTGGGTCTTTGACCAAAAACCATTCAAAAAATGGATGGTTGGTCCTTTAGGGGTTAAGAGTTTTTGTGATCATGTTAGTTAACCCCTAAATGCCTAGAGCCCTCTCCAAATTCGGCAGTTTTGCAAAGATGCATCATAAAATGCAACTTAGAGGGATATTTTGAACTTGATATATGAATAAAAGTTGTACATTATGAATTTTAGATTCTATCCATACAATTAGATCTATGATTGCTATTACCAATAATTTTGTATAAAATCTGAAACGTGAAATTCAAAATTATTTTGTAATTCAATTACGAATAAGATATTGACAATCTACGGATGAAATTTTTGTGATTGGTTGAAATGTAATACTCTAAGTGTAGTGATTTTTGGAGATTTTTTGGTTGCTTAATTTTATAAGTTGACTTTTTTTAGAGCACTTTTACACTGAAATCTTCATTATTTTGGGTGAATCACTACAACATGAAATGAGGCATAAAAATTTCACAAATCATCCCCTTTCTAATTAGATCACATATGCATGAAACTAACTTCCCATAGAATCTACAGTAAAAATTCCACACTGCTAAAAGTGCATGACGGATGAGAAATTATGGATGAAATCTGTACATCGTCCAAAAAATGGACGCTTAGGCAGTTAGGGGTTAAAGAGAGAAGTAACTCCTATTTTTTTAAGACCCATTACTTATATTAACACCCATTCCTTTGTAGCACCCATTTCTTATATTAACTCCCATTTCTTTATAGACCCATTACTTATATTAAATCATATTCTTTTACATGTGGAAAGTATCCAATCAAATGTGTATAGAATAGCAAATATACTAAGTTGTAGATATTGGAATGTGATATTTCAAAGTGTGATAAAAATGTATAATAAACAATGCAATTTTATGGATGTGCATACATATAACACGAATGATTCTATCCTTTTTTTTAAAATTCCTAACACGATTATTGTACATTCCAAGGTGCGTACCGCTCTACAGTAATAAGTAGCAACTACAAAAAACTAAAAAAAAATTGGCTGGGCTTGGGAGGTCAACGTAGAGCGATTCTGTTGGTGGGGGCCCAATCATGCAATGAACGGGGAGATCCGACGGCTAGTTACATGTCAGCCGGTTCAAATCACAAATTAGCCGGTTGAAAATAATGGAGCTAGGCTTCAAATCCGGTGAAAAATAAAGAAGTTAGGAAATTAACTGGAAGAGGCAGTGAAAATCGGAATTCTACCCATGTTCTAGAATGGGGAATCGGAAAATAGAAGATTCAGTGTTCCGTTGGTCGGATGAAAATCTGACCATTTGTCCGTTGGTCGGATTCAGGCCGTTGGATGTTGGCACGGGGCGGAAGATCTTGATCCTACGGTTGATAGGGATTAGGGCTTGGAATTAGGGCTTGGCAACCGCTTCCCATGGCTTGGCTCACTCGTGTTTATCTCCTTCGTCGTCGTTGTTGTTTGTTGTCGCTCCGCTCGTGGTATTTCCTCCATTCCCGTTCATTGCTCCTAGCTTGCCCCCTCCGCCGCTCCTTGCTGTGTCCTTCGCCTCCGACGGAGCTCCAGCTCCAGCAACACGTACTTCGCCGGTGCCTCCAGCTCGCAGCGCTTTCGATCGGAGCCCCTCACCTCGCACATCGACGCCCCTAAGCTCGCAGCCGACGCCTCAGCTCGCAGCTCGCAGCAGCCAGCTCGCAACAGGGACCTCGCAGTACGCCGCAGCAGCCAGCTCGACCGCACCTCAGGTTAGGGTTTGTTGTTGTTGTTGTTGTTGTTGTTGTTGCTCATGGTGTCGTTTTCTAAATTTCTATTTGTTATTTTATGTAACAGATTCTGGAGGGCTAGGGCCTCACCAAACACTGCTGCTGCTGCATTTGCGATTCAAGTCTGCTAAATTGTATTGTAGATGCGCTCTAGTCCCACCTTGCTGATTTGGTGCATAAACTTATATATTGAGTGACTGTGGTTATATTGGGTTCTTTTGCGTTTTTTGAGTGGTGTTGTTTTGCTTCTGTGTATTTATTCTTATTGTGTGTTTGTTTTAGTGTGTGGCTTTGATTTTCTGGAGTTTTGTTGATTTTGTTGTACATTTTTGCTACTTAGTCAAATTTCTATGGCTAAGAGACAAAGAACCTTGCAAGCTGCAATGTTTAGGGCTGGAAGAGAGGTTGATAGTGATGAGTCATTCTCTCTTCAAAGTTCCAAGTCTAAGGCCTCTGACTCAAAAAATGAGAAAACTAAATTGGAAATTGCAAGGGAAAACTGGAAAGACAATTGGTATACCATGTTTGATTGGATTGATTTTAACTATGAGGAAGGAAGGGTGTTTTGCAAAGTTTGTAAAAAACATGGAGGTAGAAATGTTTTTGCCAAGGCTGGACCGTCAATGTTAAAGTTTCAGCTTTCCAAGATCATGGAAAATCAGAAGAACATAAGAATTATGTGTGGGTTGATCAAAAGGGTAAGAAAACCATGGAAAAAATGGTGGATGCAAGTAACAAAGCTTGTGATAAAGCTGTCTTGTCTCTTTTCAAAGCAGCTTACTTTTTGGGGAGGGAAACCATAAGTTATTGTAAATTCCCTGCCTTGTGTGACATGCTTGTGTCTGTGAATGCAAACATACCCACTAAATTATATCATGATGAGAAGGCTTGTGCTGAAATGTTGTTTTGCATTTCTAAAGTCTTGCAAAAGAAGATTTTAGATAGAGTTAGAAATTCCAAGTTTTTTGGCATTATGATAGATGAATCTACTGATGTGAGTGTTACTGGGCACATTGTGGTATTTGCTTGTTTTGTAGAGGAAGGTTTACCCGTGTCTGTTTTCTTGGGTCTAATTCATATTGAAGATGGTAAAAAGGATTCTAAGGAAATTTTTAATGCCTTGCTTGGTGCCTTGAAAGAATGGGACTTGAATTTAGACAATTTGGTTGGTTTTGGGAGTGATGGTGCTTCTACCATGGTGGGAAAGAACACCGGAGTTTCAGCGAGATTAAAGAAGGAAGTTAACCCATTTCTTACTTCTGTACATTGTGTTGCCCATAGGACAAATTTGGCAGCCTTGCAAGCTGCCAATACAAAACCATGTGATATAATTTCTTCTAAGGTAGATGAATTGATGAATTCCTTGGCTGCCCACTTTAAGAAGTCTAGTAAGAGGAAAGTGTGTTTGCAAAAACTTCAAGATGATTTGTTTGATTCTAAAAAAGTTTTGAAACGATTCATTAAGATAAGATGGTTGTCAAGATGGCAAGCAGTAACAAGTTTATGTGATAGCCTTGAAAGTGTGCTGACTTACTTGAGAGATACTCCTAGGAAGAAAAAAAATGAGCATGAATTTACTGATTTGTATGAGAAGTTGAGAGATTTCAAAATGTTGTATTGTCTTCATTTTCTTGCTGATATTTTACATTGCCTTGCTATGCTTTCTAAGCTTTTTCAAGCTAAATTTGTGGATATTACTAGTGTAGGGTCTATAATCAAGACTGAAATCACCCAAATCAAAATGTTATTTCTTGATGAGCATACGGATTTGAATGCTGTGACATTCAATCAAGACACTAATTTTCATGTGTTGCCTGAATTTGGGCCCTTTGGAAGATACATGAGACGTTTTGCAACCCAAATCAGGGGCTGTAGGTTTCTTAGCATTGATATGATTAGGGATCCACAAGGTAGAGATTTAGAGGAAGCTTTACTTTTCCAAAAACAATTTAGTGAGGCTGTGATTGATGCTTTGGAGTGTAGGTTTGAAGATAATGATATTATGAGTACTTTTAAGGTTTTAAACCCTACTAATATGCCTTCTAGGCAAGTTGGATTGGCTCAGTGGGGCTGTGCAGAAATGGAGGTTCTTTGTGGGCAATATGGTGTAGAAAGAAATGTTAGAGGTAAAATTTTGCCTCCTCTCATCAAACCTCAAAAGGTAAGAGAAGAGTTCTTTGCTTTTAAGATTCAATCTACAACGGAATGGTGTGACAAAACTTTCAAAGACCTATGGGGAATGATCACTTGGAATCCTACCTTGCAATTGAAGTATGAAAATTTGTTGATGTTGGCTGAAATTGCTAGAGTCCAGTGTATAAGCACTGCCACATGTGAAAGGGCTTTCTCTATTCAAAACATAATAAAAAATAAGTTTAGAAATAAATTAGGAACAAAGAACCTTGATAGTTTACTTCGTATTGCCTTAGAAGGTCCTACAGAAGGTGCTGATGTTGTTTTAATTGAGGCTGTGGCTTTGTGGAAAAATTCTACAAAATTTAGGTATTTATTTTCTAACCCAAAGTTGTATTTGAGTGGGCAAAATGTTACTGAGGAGTTGCAATATTTTGATGAAGCTTGATCCACTCTTTCTTTCTCTTGTTTTCATTTTTTTTCCCTTCATTTCCTACTTCTCTTTTTTATTCTTGCTTTAATGCTTGAGTTATTTTTTTCCTTCCCTTTTTTTGTGGCATGTTCATTTTTGATTTTGTAGATAGGTAGCCTTTCTAAAATATACAGCTCACAACTTTCAAAAGTTTTGGTCTTTGTATTTTAAAAAGGCTCAATCTTTGGCCTTCAAATGGTGAAGGGCAATGCCAGGTTCAAGTCCTGCCAAAGATAATTCATTAATTTTTTGATTATGTTGAATTCAGGTTTATGCATGTAAAAAGAGGTAGCCTTTGTAAATCTTGGATGATCTGAAATCCACCGAAATAGGTGGAAAATGTTTGGATTTCATCCGTTTGAAAAATTTGAATGTAGGAAAAAAAACCCCCTAAAGTACCAATACAGCAGAAATTGGCCGGTTAAAATATTGATAGAGGGGCTGCATCCGGCTAGGTTTTATGTGCATCCGGTTAAGTAAGCCAAAAGGCAGTGAATAACTGAATGAAGCCAAATTTCTCCCCGATAGCTGCAATCATGAAGTCCAGTATAATCTATTGAATGATTCAAAAGTCAATCAAGTATTGAACGGCCGGGTGCATAATCTGAAGGTTGAAAGAATCTTCAGCAAAGGTCGGTGGTGAAGGTGCTCTTTTTTGAATCAATTGCTCAAGTCAGCGACACTCATAAGTTAGTTTTCGCAACTTTTTCTGCTAAGGGCCTCTTTACACTAAGGTAGAGGAACCTAAAACCACCAACTTCTAGATAGATTAGATAGATAGATAGATAGGAACTCCGGTCCAACATTACTGGGCCGGCGTGAGTGAAGTGTCTGTTCGTTTAGCCATTAATCCAGTGTCCACAGGACAAAGGTTTAATGGTGCAAAACTACTCTCCCCTTTCAGGAATAGACACTCTAAAAGAAATCATAAAACAAATGACTAAGCTAACCTGACATGGAAATCATGGAAAACTCGAGTTTCGTTTGTGGTATAAATGGGGTGGGTATGAGAGAGTGGTCGCCAAGTCACTACTTCAAAGGTTGGTTGTGTATGAAGTGAGATGTTGCAGTGAAGTGGTCCGGGTTCGATTCCCGTGGGGTCCGTGTGAGCATTTTTGTAATATGAGTGACTTGGTGCTGCTGGTGGATATATCGTAGGCAGGAAATTTGTTGCAACCACCCGGTCCCATCCTATAATCTGAGACAAGTGTGGAGTGTTTATTACTGCTATTACACACTCCCCCCCCCCCACCTTTTCTTTTGCGGAGATTTTATTGCGCAAGTGGTAGAGGTTGGTTGTTTTTTTTTTTTTTTTTTTTTTTCATTTGTGTAGGAGATTTGATTCTGCGTGGTGTATTGCAATGGTGTTAATTTCTTTAGGTGTCTTATGTAAAAGGTTTTTGGGATTTTTTAAATTTTTCGACAATATTCTACATGGGTGGAGCGTGAATAGTTCCGCACGCGCCTGCTGTAATGGTGGGGTCTATTTTCCAGCCGAAAGCTAGTATATCGTTAAGTAGAGAAGCTTCAAGGTGACGCTTGTGAAATAGCTTCAACTTGACGTTTCTTTCTTCCGAAGTTAGTGTATAAGAAGGGATCTTGAGTTAGCTCTTACCAGTGTAGAGTATTATCTTTGTTTGTGAGAAGTTTTTTATTTTGGTTCGAGTTCAATTTTAGAATGTCGAACCTGGAGGGTTTTTAAGGAGTCGGAAGGTGTAGGGGCGCAGCCAAAGGCTGAACTAGAGCTTTCGTTGGCACAGCTACCGGATCAACCGTCTGAACCAGCTGTTTCTATACCAATGGCAATACCACGTCAAGATGAAGTTGGGCCGTCTCGTCCGCCAAAACAGCCTCGTTTAGATCAACGCTGGCATGGTGATCTTCAGCGAGATGCGCGGGCTCTAGTGATTCTACTTCAAGTAGGGCGTGTTGAATCTGGCACCAGAGATGTTGTGTTTGAAGCAAGTTACGAGGCTTGAATGATGAGCAGTATAACTATTGCATGTCTAAGCCGATCAAAGGTAGTCCCGGTCATCAACGTTGGTTAAAAGGGCCAGTGAATCCTTTAGCAAGATCTGATCGTGCAGATTACATTGCAAGCACTATTAAGCGCATCCTCAACTTCTTGCAGATGGAATAGTGTTCTTCTCCGACTTTAGTTAGTATTTTTTTTTTTTTTTTTTTTTTTTAAATTTTAACCTCAATTTTGATTCAATTTTGATTTGGTAGACATTTGTCTTTGATTTTGGCTTTTTGAATAATATATTTTTTCTTTTTATTTTTTCGGAGATTTTATTGCACAAGTGGTAAAGGTTGGTTATTTTCGATTTTTCGTTTATGTAGGAGGATTGATCCTGCGTGGTGTATTGCAATTGTGTTTATTTCCTTAAATGTCTTATATATAAGGGTTTTCGGAAGTTTAAATTTGTCTTCTAGGTTTTTCATTGAAGGGGCGTCACCAACTTCTACACTCTTCTTTCATTTAAGGAAGGAAATGTAGACTTTCATTACATGACTGATGCATCAATTGCTCAAAAGTTGAGTCATGTACCAACAATTTACATTTCCTCCCTAAAATGAAGGAAGTGTGTAGAAGTTGGTGGTTTTAGGTTTGTGGTGGTTTTAAGTACCTCTACCTTAGAGACGAGAAGCTATGAGGAGAGAAATTTCAGCCAATGAGAGGCCTAGAAACCAAGAAGACCAAATTCTCATTGGTTGAAATTTCTCTCCTCACGGCTTTTTGCCTCTAATGTAAAGAGGCCCTAAGGTAGAAGAACCTTAACCCTTAATTGTCGGCAAGACAAAATATGGCTTTTGGATGATTTGAGGTAGTAGTTGGATGAAGAAGGAATGATGAATTTCATCCATTTTTTTTAATGAAGGATTAACCACTCGTCATACCACTTCTTCAAAACAAATTTAGGTCATTCAAGTTATTTTTGGATTTTACATGGGGTCCCAAGTACAAAAAAATAGTAAAAACGGTTCACCATGTAGTGTATTTTGGATTTTTCTGTTTTTATGCTTAAACTTAATTTAGGCCATGAAAATGAGTTCTATTGCATTTGAACTTTACTAACAAAATGAAGCTTACCAAGTCTAGTCTCTACTCCACTTTGAATTTTTGGAAAACACTAAAATTGAGTGTTTTATTGGAGTTACAAGTTCAGTGTGTATTAGCATGGAGTAGCAAGTTTTTTAAATTTAGACACGGATGATTTTCATTGACTATTTTGTTCTTCATTGTAAATCACACCTTTGATTAGAAAATCAAAAAAATTGAGCATATTTTGTAATTGATATGAATTTTCTTTACAATCACTTCAAAAAATCATAGTAATTTCAAGTTTTCACCAAAATTTATGAAAAAAATCATGATTTATAGTAGACAAATGGCTTCATCTACTAAAAATGTAAGGCTGAATTTTTATCTTATTTATAGTGGCAAAATTGAGTGTCACATGTAAAGCATGATTCCATGGTTACAGGCCCAGGCATTTGGGAGTTAACCCTAAAAGGTCATAGCGTCCAAAAACTGGATCATAAACAAATTCAAAGCCTTATAACTTTCTCATACAATCTCGAATGAATTTCATTCAAGCCACCTTTGCAAGCCTAATAAATTCTCTACTAATTAAAGTAAATCACTTACACTAGTAGAAAAGGTGGCACTGCCGAGGGAGATGCCCAGGCAAATAGTGCCCAATTCCATGCATGCATAGTGATTTTGCGTGGGCATTTCCATAAGGAGCGCCACCTTTTCTACTAGTGTTGTGATGGGGAGATGTTGATAATATTGTAGAGACCTCCAAATGCAAGTATGTCAAATTTGTTGGGTAGATTTTATGCTTACAATGGTCCTCTCATGTACACCTCATGTACATTTGAGCCATGTTAATATCTATTTTTCAGGCTAGCATCTACTTGTGTTCAAAGGGTCGGTACGTTTAGGGGTTAAATGGACCAATGCCACAAAAATGATAGGTAGACTTCTGACACAACCACCCATCACTTGACCCAAGACTGATAAATTTCACTATTCGCAAAGAAGCAACCTACCAATTGTATTGAAGCATTGGAAATTCTTAAGAGAATATTAGTGATTGGTTTAGGGTATTGTCTTGACGTGTGGATATAGGGGAGCCTATTGATCAAAGTGGGTCACAAAGTACTTTCTACTTTCAAAAATCGTAGTAAATTCAGTATTGGAAAATAAATTGAGAAAATTGTGCATCCCTCGTGAAAACTAACTTCCAACATAAGAAAAGCATCTCCCTATTAATAGGTGCTCCCGAAATAGTCTAATAAGCTTAAATTATCGCTTTTAGATACTTCTACCTTAGATTGGTATGTGCCATATCCGGCGCGATAGTTATAGTGGCAGAACCGTACTTGTGTGTGCATGCACGATCTTCATTATATAATAAAGTAGGTAATCCAAACAATTTTATCAACTGCATAATGTTCTTCAAAGGCCTATTCTTGCACCTCCAAATCTCAAGCATTTGCCAAGGGATCGGAGGAATTGCATAGCATTTTCTTTAACTTCAGTTGAGCCTATTGAAGCAACGAGGGTTAAAGAGTTGAATTATTTTATTCACAATTTCTTCACAATGTAAAGGGTGTGGTCCAGCAAAGGTTGAAGAATGTTATGTGAATGGTCATGGCGTGCATGTGTGCATTATGTAATAGATACGATACGTGAAGGCACATTCAATACTTAAGTGTCCAAATAGTTTACTTTTTAGAATTTATGCACATAACATTCTTGAGCTATCAATGTTAGCTTGGTTTCTTTTCTATGATCCCTTTTTTACTAGAAAAATCTTGTATTGAAGTTTTCCATTGCTATTGTAGAGGTGTCATTTTTATTCTTGAGGAATGATGTCTCTATAGTAGCACTGTAGAAAATGGCAATTTAAGAATGTTATGCACTTCAACACTTAAATTTATTTATTCTAGACTTCAAAACTATTTGCAAGGAAATTGCGTGAAATATTGAGTGACAATGCACAATAAGCACATGCTAAAAAAACAACCTCTCACTATCTACTCACTATCTTGATGGTCATATATCCTAGTGATGCTCGATGAGTATGGTCGTAGGCCTATCTTTCAAGAGTTAAGTGTTGATTGTCTAAGTTTTGGTTTTTTAAAATTTTAAAATTTTAACTTCTTTTTAAAGGTTTTATTTTTCTCTTATAGAAAATTTATAAGGTTCATTTTGAATATCTCCAAATTTGCTAAATTTTTACAAAATTGCCTCCCTCTTGTTCAAAGTGATAATTGCCATCAAATTGCGCAACACTAAATTCTTAAATCTTCATGTTCAAAAGATATTAGAATATTAGATGTGGAAAACCTAATTTTAGTGTATTAATTAATTAATTAGTATAATCATTTTATTGATACATATTCATTTCTTTATTATCGCTGTTAGAGCTAGATTTCATACGATGGTACGTTTAAAAATATGAAACAAATATTTGGGGATCAGAAGAGTAAGAATAGTGGTCTACAATCCATTTTGAACTTCTCAAACTCCTTATTATCAAACTTTAATGTAACTCCTTGTAATATAAGAACGTTCGACAGTAAGAACAATCACATAGTGAATTTCAAATTGATTACGTTCCTTCCCTGGGATTTGGTGAAAATATAGGATTTGATATTAGAGAAGGTGATATTCCATAGGTATAAGGTTGAATGGTCTAAAACCACCAGTTCCCCCAACTTTGCAATGTAGACTTTCCTGGAGTCATCACAATTGAGGGGCGGTTTACACTATGGACCAAGAGCCATGACCATGGATTTCTAAAATCTGTGATTGGCCCAAAAAGAGCTCTTGGTCCCATTTGGCTTTACACTACCTTGAAAAAAGGAGAATGACCACTAACTTTGAGGTCCCCAAAAATGCTAAAATTTCCCAAATGGATAATGTTTTCATGGTCTCCTTGATTATAGTTGAGTCGAAGCAAATGCCTCGACTCAACTATAATCTAGGAGACCATGGGGCTCAAAAATCATTGATTGGCTACTGTTCAATTATTTAAAGAAAAAGGAGGAAAAAGGGGACGATAAAAGAGAGAATGATGAGCTTAAACTTGTCCCGGTCTAAATCCACTTTACACTACAAAGAGTGACCAAGTCATTTAAAATTGCATTTTTGATTTTTCATGGTCACGGCTCTTGACCAAGAGCCATGACCATGAAAATGATTTAATTTTCTTGGTCATGGCTCTTGGTCCATAGTGTAAACCACCCATGAGATTCAAAACCACCAATTTCACTATTCAAGCAAACCAATGGCATGTCAAGCATTACAAAGAAGTAGTGAGTGATTTTGGGTATCATCGCGAGTGAAAACGAATACCACATACTTAGTGTGAACATGGAGGAACCTATATGTTGATATTGAGTCCCGGTATACTTTCCACTGTTAAAATTTGTATCAATTTCAATATTAAGCATAAAATTGTGGAAAAATATGCATTCTTTGTTAAACCTTATGTAAAATGAAAGAAATATATTTCACTAAAGATATGATTGCTAAAAATACACTTATTGCTTAATTTGGTGGTTAAAAGGCAATCAACCTTAGATGTGCTATTGCAACCGTTGTCAATTAAAAAATATATACTAGAGTTATCCGTAAAGTGGTGAGGCTGTAGACTGTATTATGCCTTGTGTTTTAAGACTATAAATGAACATCCATGACGTTTACTGTCACAACCAGCTAAACACATGGCTTGGAAGATTGTAAAGCCATGGTTGGGACACAAAGAGATTCTCTCTTGCAAAACTTGTGCGTGGTATGGGGACCTTCTCTCGTCACATGATTGGAAAAAAAGGAGCTAAAACTTGTTTTCACCGCCTTTCAAGCTAAAATACTAGTTTTGCCTTGTCTTTCCTCTTGTAGAAAATTCAGTTTGCTCGACTTTACGAATAACTCTACTGCATTCAAAAATCGTTTGTCAATTTGCTTACATATCAAAATCGACATAAAGTAATTTAATTTTTTTGGGTCAAAAGTGACACGGATGACATGGAAAACCAATTATAATTTGACAACAAAGCGTTGAATCTGCCAGTGTGAACAGAAGTTTTACAAAGCAACAAATATTGTGGGCTTCATTTTGGCGGGTCAGTAATTACAATGGCAAAATAATTGGCAATGGCGTTGATGACAGACACGTTGTCATTTTTTTTCTTTTTGTTAACTGACTAACTGACTAACTGACTAACTGACTAACTGACTAACTGACTAACTGACTAACTGACTAACTGACTAACTGACTAACTGACTAACTGACTAACTGACTAACTGACTAACTGACTAACTGACTAACTGACTAACTGACTAACTGTAAAATTAAAAATTAGCCTGATATTAAGATTTTAATTACTTCCCAACAATTTGTCAAGCTACAATCTGTGACATCCAAAATCTCAACATTTAGAGTAAGAGCTGCTCAATGGGGCCTCTAAAGAATGGGGCCTCTAAACAATGGGGCCTCTAAAAAATTATATCTTTTGATATAGATGGAATTAGAAAGTTAAATTACTATTATTGTAATCATAATTTAAAACTAAATATAATATTACAAAAAGAAACTTGATTTGGATATTGGATGACCAAGATACACCCCATTATGAATAAGTTAACTTCCAAAGAATTTAGAGGGCTATTCAAAGCTAGTGTAATTTTTTTTTAGAGGGTCAAGGGCACGGCAAATGTGGCGTGTTTTGGGCTTAGAGGGCTCTCTTTAGCCTTTTTTTGAAGGCCCCTCTAAATTAACACACATTTGATGGGATGTGTTTAAATCACACAAGGTCCAAATCCAAATTTTCTTGTTCATTCAAAATACATTTTTGAATGCACTTTTGGGATTAAAAAAAATGGTCTAATTCCTTGTATATTATAAGATATTTTTAAATATATTTGGCCCTTTTGGAACCCCATTGAGGATGCTCTGAGCGCCTTTTTTGAGTGGATCATCACAACATTTCGCACATACTTCTTTGGTTGTAACTTTTTTGCATCACATGAAGTTCATTCTACTCTGTGAACCTCAACCATGTTAATCCCTTTAGGATGTTCTCAAAATGGCATACAAGATTTGTTCCTGGGTATTTTGAAGGTAACTGATGTACAGTCACCATTTAGTAACCCACAACCACATCTTTTTGAGGAGGATTTTTTTACATAGTGAACACTTGTAAGTGTGCCATACAATTTCACAATCGAAAGTGGATTTGAAAGATCTGTGCTCTGGCAAGAAATTCATGAATGCCAATGGATGATGGCCTCAAGTATACTAAGTTTGTACTGTATAAAGCTGGAGAAGGAGTAAAACAGGCGGGCTTGTAATCCATGTATGTGTTGTAATACGTATAATGTGCCACTTGCGTAGGTACAAAATCTTCAATATGACTCAAAAAAATTCCCCAAAAATCTTAAAATATTACCAGAGTCCATGCCCAAAATATTGTAGAAGTCATAATCCTTGAATACTTTTACCATCAGGTACTAAATTCTCAAATACAGAAAACGTGAGCCAATTCTGGCTGCAACATCCTAAAGGGGTTAATTTTGGTTCCTGAACCTCACAAAAAAATACACTGTTGTGATCATAAGATTCTTAACTCCTGAATGTCCAACTGTCCAGAAAGTGAATGATGTACAAAATCAAACACAATTTTATCATTTGTCATTGATTTTTTGCAGTGTGGATTTTTTACTATATATTTTATGGGAAGTTAGCGTCATGCATGTGTGATCCGATTAGAAAGGGGATGATCTATGAAATTTTTATGCCTCATTTCATGTTGTAGTGATTCACCCAAAATTTTGAAGATTTTAGTGTCAAGGTGTTTTTAAAAAATTCAACTCATAAAATTAAGCAACCAAAAAATCTCCAAAAATCACTACACTTAGAGTATTACATTTCAACCAATCGCAACAAATTTCATCCACAAATTGTCAATATCTTATTCGTAATCAAATTACAAAAAAAAAGTTCAATTTTAAGTTTTGAATTTTATACAAAAATATTGGTGACAACAATCATAAATCTAACCGCATGGATAGAATAAAAAATTCATAATGTACAGCTTTTATGCATATATCAAGTTCAAAATATCCTCAAATTACACTGCACAATCTCACATCTCAATAACCCCATGCCACATCTGTACTCTGGGCATGCAGGCCTCATTCTCAGACAACACGTTTGTGATCTCTTTGTCAAATCCTGACACGCTACCACCTCAACCCACCCATGAGAAGAACCATTTCTATTTCCTTCCAAGGACTTTTTATTTTTTTTATTTATGTTTTTTTATTTTTTATTTTTATTTTTTATTTATTTTTATTTATTTTTTATAAACAAGTGGATGCATTATTTCCAACTTCCAAGGACTTTGAAGGTGTGACCGCAGCAGCATGTGCTTGTCCATAATTCTCGCTTGGACGCAAAATGGTAGCAAACATAACATTCAGTAGCAAGTACTGTCTCTGCCTTGGCTCTATAGTAGATGGTGTGGAATATTCCACATCCAACAATACTTCATCAGTAGCTAAGTGGACATGTGGAGGCTGAAGGTGATGAGTAGAGTGCATGAAAAAAGAAAAGCACTGGACATGAAGGCTATTGAATGTTATGAAAAGAATTAACGAAACTGGCTGACAATCAATCAAGCATAATTCTGTTATGCCAGTTCTAATACCGTACCCGACCGTACGGATTGGCAAAAGAAACTATTTTGAGAAGAGAAACCCCGTTACATTCTTTAACAATAGGGTTCTGCACCCCCTACTGTTTGGTTTGAATTTTATTGATATAGTAATTTTTTTGGAACTAGAGTGAAAGATGACACTTGCCATTCTATGAAGGAATTTAGTAAGAGTCAAGCAAGTAAGACAAACTTAAGATGTGAAAACAAAGAGCATCCAAGAGCATCCAAGAGCATCTTGGAAACTTTAGTAGGGGTACAAAGTCTAGTGCTTAACAATGTTATGCAAATCCTTAGGAAATTATATATGTTTTTAAAATCTATTTTGTACAGTTAGGAAGAGAATCTTGAAGAATACTCATATAATTTGGCATTTGTTGAAAAAAGAAATTAAAATTTTAAAATTATTTCGAACCTAACATAACCCTTAGACGCGCCTGCGTCCAGAATTTGGACAATGGATGATTCTGGACGCGTCCCTTCACCACGCAGGGGATGTTTTTCATCCATTCAATTTTTATTTAAATTCTTGTGCTAGTCGGTTACCATTTGTACGGTACGGATCTTCAAGATAAGATATTGAGAGTTTTTGAAAAATAGCAAAAGTGGTTTATGTCAAGTTTCATTCTTAGTTCAAAAAGTGAGACCTTAAACATGATTTTCCATAATAAAAAGAATCAAATAGTGAAAACCATACCATCTTGTAGTACATGTTATTCCAATTTCATTACAATATTTTTAAAATTTTTAATGTTAATTATGGATTTTAAATTGAATTTCAAGAGAAAACCTTGCAAAATTAATTAAAAAATATTAATAATAAATATGATGAATCCGACTGTATAGATGTTATCTTCACATTGACATTTATAACTTTGCTTTGTACATCAACTCCATTTTAATTTTTTATCAAACATTTTATAACGAATCTTTGAAAACAATGTTGAATCGGGACCTTAAAGGAATAATGTAGTTTGCACTAAATATTGAATGTCATAAAAGAAGGTAACTTTTATTATTATGAAATAAACATTCTTTTGTATCCACTAGAAAAGAAAATGTGGAGTGTAAGCTGAGGTCCATTCAAAATGTTTTTCTTACTTCTAATTTCACCCCTACAACAATGAGTAGGGAGAATCGATCTCTAGTTACAAATTGTCAGATTGGACCAATTGAATCCAAAATATAGGAACAATGACACATGTCATGTCTTGATTGCTTGCAATACCTTGAAACAAGTTTCTAGTTCACATATCAAGAAGTCATGATCAAATGATCTAGAAAAAAGAGGTGATCATAGCTAGTTCTTTATGAACCATGCCATGAGGTCATTTTTTTTGGCATAATCGAGTAGATTGTACATGGAATTTTATTCCTTAACGCCAAAACATGTTGTTGTGGCAAGTAGAATATGGTGTATTTTGGTTGAATTTGGAATGGATCCACACCTTTAACCCTTTAACGTCTTCATTCAATATTGTTTTCAAAGATTTGTTATAAAATGTTTGATGAAAAATAAAAATGGAGTTCATGTACAAAGCAAAGTTGTAAATGTCAATGTGAAGATAACATCTGTACAATTGGATTCATCATATTTTTTATTAATATTTTTTAATTAATTTTGCAAAGTTTTCTCTTGAAATTCAATTTAATATCCAAAATTAACACAAAAAAATCAATTTTTCTATTTATAAAATTGGAATAACATGCACTACAAGATGGTATGGTTTCCATTATTTAATTCTACTTATTATGAAAAATCATGTTTAAGGTCTCACTTTCTGAACTAGGAATGAAACTTAACATAAACCACTTTTGTTATTTTTCAAAAATTCACATTATCTTATTTTGAAGATCCATACTGTACAAATGGTTTTGGATGGATGAAAAACATCACAATATGTGGTGAAGGGACGCGTCAAAAATCATCCAACATCCAAAATATAGACACTGATGCGTCAAAGGGTTAATGGGTTTGAGTTCAAAAGTGAAGATGGAATTTAGATTAATGTGGTTCTAGTGAACTAGTGAGATCTGAATGTAAAGTTTCTTGTTGGTAGCAAATGCCAATCATACGACAACGCATATACTATCCCTATGGTATGTTCTTCACCTAAACACCTTCACCCCACTTCATATTTGGAAACTTCCAAAGATGTCCTATAAAATGAACTCATAAAATTATGCAACCAAGGACTCTGAAACTTTGGATAACAAAGTTTCAATGTACCAAAACAATATAACACATAGTAGGGGACCCTCAATACCAACAGTGTACCCAATGTCAATAATTCCTAGATACGGCATCCATTTCAGAATGCAAATCTAAGCACACCATAGGACCTTTATTGTTCACTGACAAAAATGATAAACTATCTATGATCTTCATAGACTATTGTTCTAGAATAACTAGCATATCTAGAAATTATCGTCATTGGGTATGACTTCGAAATTGGGGGCTCCTACGTTAATGACACCTCAATCATGCCCATCATCCTAGGACATAATTCTAAACAAAGATCATAGACCTTTCATCTTGAACGAACAATGCCAATTTTAACAAAAATGTAAAAGAATTCTATATTAGAGTTTGCCGTAAAATCCCTCAAAAGTGAGTGAGTGGACTATAGTTTGAGTGAATAGTGACATTATTCCTCAAAAAAGAACATGTGTCGGGCACTAAAAAAAAACTGTGGATGCAAACTTTGAAAGCACCAAAATTGATGCTAAAAAACTTCTCACCCAAGTTTCTATTATTCACCTTCACACATGAATAAGGCCATTGCTAACCCCTTTTCTAACAATAGATTCTTGCTATATATACCTAGACCGTCCGCACTCAGCCATTCTTTTGATTTCCTAGAACATCTCTCAATAGTTTTCATTTCTCCAAATTTTAGTCAAACTAAGGCCCACTCAACCCTTTAGTTTACAGATAACTCTATTGTGTTATACAATAGTGATCACCTTGGCATTATGGTTTTCCACATGCTAGGTGACCTACAATGGACATCTACATGGCCAATGGGAGGACTCCAATTGGCCTCCAATTTTGAAATGGCCTTGCTACATCGAAAAGGTCTATGTTTTCGATGACATTTCAGTTCTGAAAACCCAGAGTTTCCGGTGGTTGTGTCACGTAGAAGTAGCAAAGGATCAACTGGCTCCAGTGGTGTCATACCCCACTGTGGATACCCATATTACATCAGCAGAAGCTATATCTTCAACGAACTGAGGGCATTCTTGTTTGATGCTTATTTCATGTTCGAAACTAGAGCTCAGTTCGAAACTCGAGTATGTACTGGTAGTGTAGAAAGAGCGGAGTAGAAAAGGTCCGAGTAACATCCAGGTGAAAAGAGAATCAATATAAGGACATAAAGTAATAAACTATGCATGATATACATTGGGAGAAGAGAAAGAAAAGCCCTTTCAAAATACCTTTCATTGCTGTTCTTCAAGAAATGTGGTAGCTTACAAACAGAGCACCACAGTACTGAGTAGTGATCACACTTGAATCTCTCCAGAAACTGTGTGCAACGGCCCAGGATAGGACTGCTCTTACTCGATCACCTTCTGTACATTCATCAGCTAGATCAACGTAAAGCTAAGGCTGGGATGGCAAAATCTATCAATATTGAGAATTCCAAATCGGCCACCATCAACCAAATGGATTATCAGCTTAAACACGTAGTGAAGACTGTATATGGAGTAATTAATACAAGGGAAGTCCATCAGAGTGGCATGTAGTCCGTCACTTGCAAAGACTCCCAGAATGACCGCACAGAAGCAGTATTAGGGCAACACTTACTTAATCCACCACTTTCAATCCGCGTTAGGTTGAGCAGTACCTTAAAACTTGATCCTGAAGGGGTACTGAAGCGGTACTCAGCAAAATTACATGATTCAAGGTCAAAGGACAACTCTCAGAAGTCAAAGCATGACACAAACTGGCCCAATCATCCCTCGTGCAACTCGTTACCCATAACAAATTAACAATGCAACATCAGGTTTAGTAATCGTGCATAAAAAAAACTAGGATACACAAACTGGAAGATACCCAGGCAGTACGGACAAGTCAGAAAAGGGTTTTCTAGGCCCGTAGCATCTCTCTCATGAACACAAGTTTTGCTCGTGCCACTCGGTGCCCAGTGCGTTTCATCCTACTTGCACGCGCCCAACAGAGACAAACAACACAGCATATGCAAGCATTTGAGAAAACTTTAAAAGTATGGACAAGTCAGAAAGGGTTTTCTAGGCCCGCAGCATCTCTCTCATGTACACAAGCTTTGCTCGTGCAACTCGGTGCCCAGTGCGTTTCATCCTCCTCGAAATCCATACCAAATAACTCAACTGATGCAAAGCATTATAAACAAATAACAGACGACACAGTGGATTCACGCATGTCAGAAAAGGGTTTTCTAGGCCCGTAGCATCTCTCTCATGGACATGAACTTTGTTCATGCCACTCGGTGCCCAGTGCGTTTCATCCTCCATGCTCACAAACACAAACAAGTTTTACGACAACAAGCCAGCACGACAAAGACTCTAAGGATGAGCACAAGTCAGAAAAGGGTTTTCTAGGCCCGTAGCATTTCTCTCATGAACACAAGCTTTGCAAGTGCCACTCGGTGCCCAGTGCATTTCATCCTCCTTGTGCTCCTACTTAGCACATTCAAAATGAACCTTCATACCTCAGTCAAAGTCCTCAACTATCACATTGCACAACTTCTAATGACCTTGACCCCCTAAAGATCAGGCCGTGTAAAGTGAAACATTTTTTCCACGGCATGAATTGCATCCTCCATAACTGCATTGTACATTCCCAAAGCAAGGTTGACATTGACTTCCAAGAATCAGTACGATTAACAGATATTATCAATGCATCCACCTCCAGACAATTCACAAAAGAAAATCATTGTCGAAGAACCAGCACATTCATGAACATATATTCCAATTAAGCTTCCTCAACTCTAATCGAACGGGAAGCAAACAGAAAGGTAACAATTAAATTTGAAAATGTATCGACATATATACAACCAGAACTCTGTTATGTCACGTCTTTGGCAACCAATCTACAGTGCATCAGTTCAGAACATGACATGTTGGATCCTCTAATCACATGTCTATATCCCATGCAGATAGCACAACAGTGAGATAAAAAGGAGTTCAGAGTGTACTTGAAAGTTGAGAATAAAAAACTTATAAATGCAATAATCAAAATCCTCAGCTCCTCACCATCTACATAATCGATAAAACGATACAAGTCTTGAGTGCCACACGATGTCCAGAAAGTAGATTCCTGTTCAAGATTCAATCCTCACCACGACTTGATAACGCTTGTAAACAAAAACCCAAAACATCAAGCTAGAAAATCAATGCTCAATCCGATCGCAAAAACCTAATGGACACGCACCTTTCTGTTTCAATTCCGAACTCGACCAACTTCACTGAAGTAGTGCTCGAGCTGTCGACCAAGGAGCAAAACACCATCGGCAAACCGAAAACGTAGTGTGGAATAAGCCATTCAGAGAATACAAGCAAAAAACTTAAGAGGCTTGGAAGTTGAAAGCCAAACAAGAAACTGCCCTGCCCATCGAACAAAGAGAGTTTAGCATTGGCCAACAGTGCCTGAAGTGGTAGCCGCAGTGAAGACCTAAGTGCCTCCCTCCATTTGTACCTGGAAATCCCAGCGCTGCAATTCCAAGGCTCCTCCGACGCCTTGTATCATTAGGGTTTCGATGGCTAGGGTTTCGATAGCTAGGGTTTAAGGCTCAACGGTCACCAAAATCATAATCGTTGATCATTATATTAGGGCCTTGGTAGCTAGGGTTTAAGGCTCAACTATTAAATCGTATTTGCTGCTTATGGTATGTTCGCACCTGGCCTTAGAGGTGGGTCTTACAAGGGGGTCTTACACCCTTAAAAAAGTGTGTGTTCCCACCTACATTTTTTAGTAATTACCAATCCTACATGGATGTACACATGGCACACTTTTAAGAATGGGTATTAGCTAACATTTAGGAGGACAAAAAAAATTTGAGCAATAGTAGGCAATTGTTAAGGGAGCACCAAAATAAGAAATATTCCCTAGTTTTGAACACTAAAGAATGGTCTTAGCTAATGTGGCACTTGGGGGGCCATTATGTAATCCCCCTACTATTGCTAACACTTTTCCAAACCTCATTGATGACACCTTTCCTACAAAGAAGGTATTTTTCCCAAAATTGTGGGGGTGTTAAATTTTTATCCACGGTCTTTGCAAAGGCCAAGTGCGAACGGGCCTTTACTACATTAGTTTTTCTAGGGTTTATTAACCCCCTAAACAACCTTTAACCCCTTTCCCCTTTAGGATGTAGCTCCAAACAACTTTAACCCCTCAAGGATGTAAATATACAGCTTAGATACTTGTGTCAGAATTTGTACAAGGTTTCCTTAGGAGATGAAGGGAATTTTTTTTAGGCTGAAATTTTAAAAGAATTCACTTCGAAGGATGTGATGCTCTGTAGTTTTTTGGAGAATATTCTACAACCAAGAAGAATGTTTACGTGACCTGCGTATTCACAAAGAATACGTTGAGTACGACATTGCTCAAAACGGATATTCCATCCAAAAACTTCAAATAAATATTAAATTTTTGTAAATGTCCTTTATGTAGATGCCGTCTAAATTGTAAGTTTGCGTGCAGACTAAACCCCCTGGAAAGTGCTTCAAATGGACGAATACAACAAACAATAGACCAATTCAAGCCCCAACATCCTAACACGATTAAATTCCAATGCAACCATGTGTTTTTGTGTACAAGCATGTGATTGTTGTCATATTTCACTATACCAATATATTTTTCTACATCTTTATACTTGATTCTAGATAATATTTGATTACGTCATTGTGTTTCGATAAGCTAGATGGATTATATATAACACTTGTTTTGTTAAAAGTGCACATAGTCATGTGTAGTATTTTTTAGTGGTATGTGCACTGCATTTAGTTTTATTAAAAAGGGGAAGGGGGGTGGGAACACACCCACCCCCTTTTAAAATTTGCACTACATTTTTTTTAATTTTAAGAGGGGGGGTGGGAACATACCCACCCCCCTCTAAAAATTGCGCTACATCACTTTTAATTTTAAAGGGAGGGGGGTGGGAACATACCCACCCCTTCTAAAATTCGCACTACATTCTTTTTTATGTAATATAAATTCAATTTTGACACTTTATGGGTAAAATATGACTATACTTTCTTCAAACGTACAAAATTTCAGCATGTGCACTTTTTATATGGCATGTGCACTTTTAACGAAACAAGTGTTATATGCAAATATACAATGGTCATACATATGTGGCCTAAAAGGTTCAAATACCATAATCAAATTTGTTGATAAACAATGAGTGTTTGTTGTCATGTTTCAAATAAAATAAAAAATAAAAATGAGGGTTTGAACTTTGTCACCCATCTAGAAACAAAGTAAAGAGATCTACTAAAGCTAATTGCAATGCCATTCATTGTTTTTCCATCATCTGGTTTCACTTTCATGTCGTAAAAATGTATGAATTTAAAATTTTAATGAATTGTTTCTATCCTTACAAGATAAGTGCAAACTCTACTCTTCAATCAAATCAATCATTGAAGTTACACAACAAGAGATATAAACGTATATAGATGAAAATTGATTGATGTTTTATTTCATTATGTGTTTTATTCTTTTACCTTTGACTAGATATAAGTATTATAAATAATCTTATTTAATTAGATCAATTGCACCTTTACAAATATTTAATCAAATTAATTATTGGAGTTATAAACAAAAGATATGAAGGTAGAAAGATCAAAATATATGCAAAACTCAAATCATCATTTTTTTAAGCTAAATTTTTTTATTTATTTTATTTGACATGGATATGCTTAGTACCATTGGAGAACCCTTAACCCCTAAGCTCCCAAGAGACCATTTTTTGATCGTTGCCCAGGCCCAAAAAATTAACTTTTTTTCAAGATAAAAATATGATGTCATAGGTAAACAAGTCTTCTTTCCAACCCAATTGGAATTATGTCCATCCGATCAAAATTCCACTTAGGGGAATTTTTCAAAGTAAAACATGTCAATGTTGAAAGGTAGCTTCAACACGTCTGGTAGACTTGCCAAAAAATCTAAGCCAATGAGATTCATTGGGCACCTCAAGGGAATTGAAGGAGAGTTGAAAGGATAACCTAATTTAGCCCAAAATCTCTTGCTGTCACGGACATACATTAGAAACTTCTAGAAGATTCCTTGAAGATTCTGTAGAATATTCTTTAAAGATTCTTTTAGAAGGTTCTGGAAGATTCTTAGAATATTCTTAGTATATTCTAATAGATTCTAAGAAGCTGCTCGAGAAGCTTCCTGGTTAGTGGAAGTTGTTTGAGAAGCGTCCTAGTTCACAGAAGTAGCTCGAGAAGCTTCCTATCCAGTAGTATATATAGGAGTCGAGGCTGAAGGGTTCTTCAGTCTCGACAACGCATTTCTTAGAGCTCTAGCTCACCTCTCTTGGTGTTGTTTGTGTACTCATCTGATCAATCTAGTTCTTGCATGTTCTCTCTGAACTTCTTGTTTAGATTTATTGTGTGTATTTCCGTGTCCGTAACAGTTTGTCGAGACTGATTTCATCTTAATATCAGAGCTGGATCCTTCTTGCTTGAGAGCGGATCACCCCTCTTCTTGAAGGTATTCTAGCGCTTTAGAGGTTGCGGATTACTTTCCTCTAAACTGATATTTTCTCAATTTCAATATCAGAGCTTAGTTTTTCAAAGGCAGAGAGTGGACTACTCCTTCCTTTAAAGATACTTAAGCGTTCTAAGGGTTGCAGATTAGTCTCCCTTGGATTGGTATTAATTCCTTCTTTTTAGCAAAGCTAATAGAAAGGACTATTAACATCGATTTCTGAATCTTGCCTTCTTGATAGAGCGTGGATTACCCCTCTTCTTGAAAGCGTTCTTAGAGGTTGCGGATTACCCTCCTCTAAAGCTGAGATTTTTTAGTGTTTTATTTTCTCTTTTCTCCAAATTAGTTTTAGTAATAGATAGTGTTACCATCTTCTCCAAAGATTTAACAACTTTTTCTTTTCTAAATTTCAATCGATTTATCTCCTTAATATGGAAATAAATCAGGCCATGGATAGTGCATCGCCACAAATAGAGAATAGAATGGCAACTCTTGCAGATCTTCAAGCTCTTATGAATAGTGTGCGGGAGGAGATCGCATTTCTTCGCAATCCAAGTAAAGAGCCTCAAATTGATCCAATGACTGAAGAAGCTAGACGAGAAATTCACGGCCTACAACAAGAGCTTGTTCGATTAAGAGAAGCAAGACATGTATCACCCACGACCCTAATAGACAATTCAAGGCCTAGTACAAAAGAACCAAAAGCAAGTATGCCAGACAAGTTTGATGGAACAAGAACCAATTTCCGAGGTTTTGTGCAACAAGTACGGCTTTATCTACGCCTATATCCTTCTCGTTATCCAGATGGATTTACTCAAGTTGCTTTCATAGGTACTCTTTTATCAGGAAATGCTCGCTCTTGGTTTGCTCCGCTATTGGAGAAGGATTCTCCAATACTCTATAACCTAGAGGCTTTCATGGAAAGATTTACTGCTGCATTTGGAGATAGCGATCGAGAAGGAGTAGCTGAAAGAAAGATACAAAATTTGCGACAAGGATCACGTTCTGCTGCAATCTATGCTGCAGAATTCCAACAACTTACATGTGATCTTGATTGGAACGATAAGGCGTTTATGACACGATTTCGATATGGACTGAGAGATGATGTCAAAAACTTGTTGATCACTATGCCTAAAGTGGATACTTTAGAAGAACTTATATCTCAGGCAATTATTTGTGACAACCGCGTTTTTGAATTACGACAAGAAAGACGATCAGGTTGGAGAAATGAGGGAGCATTTGCTGCATTTTCAAAAGGTCCAGAAAATCACTCCACATGTCCTGAACCTATGCAAATTGATGCAGTACGTTTCAAGCCCCTCACAGCTGAAGAAAAGAAGCGACGGTTTGAACAAAACTTGTGCTTATATTGTGGAGAGGCGGGCCATAAAGCTACAAATTGTTCGAAGAAACAGAAGACTCAAACAACAAGACTGAGGAGTACAAGCATACAGGAAAACGAGGACGCCCAGCCACAATAGGGACTGTGCGGCTGGACATCTCAACATCCAAAAATAATCCAGGTCCCTTCCTCTCAGCTCAACCTTCAGATTGTTTTATGGTACCTCTCCATTTTGGTATTCAAGAACTTCAAGTTAATGCTTTATTAGACTCGGGTACATCTGCTTGCTTCATAGATGAAGAGTTTACCAAGCTTCACAATATTCCTCTTGTGAAGAAACCAAAGCCTGTCCATGTAGAGGTCATAGACGGACGACCATTGTCTTCGGGCAATGTTATCCATGAAACTAAACCGTTGAAGATACGTCTTGAAAACCATGAGAGCAACATTGTGTTTAATGTTATCAAGACCCCTTCATGTCCTGTCATTTTGGGACTATCTTGGCTTGATAGATATAATCCATTAATAGATTGGAAGTTGCGGAAAGTAACATTTCCAACAAACTCCTTGAAGGTGGAATCTGCCAAGACAATGTCTAGAAACAAACCTTTGTTTATAGGTGCAAGAGCTTTTATGAAGGAAGCCAAGCAAAATACACCTTTTGTCATCTTTGCTACTCCGACTCGTAAAAATGCGACTCCAACTTTCATTATTCCAAAGCAGTATGAAGGATTCAAAGATGTCTTTGAAAAGAAAAATGCTGACATGCTACCAGAACATCGACCCTACGACTGTGCTATAGATCTTCATGAATGTAACCACCTTTTGGCCCAATCTACAACTTGTCGCAAATAGAGTTGGCAGAATTGCGGAAGTATATTGACGAAAATCTAGCCAAGAATTTTATTCGTCACTCAAAGTCGTCAACTGGGGCACCGATTTTGTTCGTGAAAAAGAAGGATGGCTCTCTGCGAATGTGCGTGGACTATCGAGGCCTCAATAAGATAACTAAGAAAAACCGTTATCCGTTACCTTTGATTTCTGGTCTCTTGGAGCAGCTCGGACGTGCAAAGATCGTTACGAAAATTGATCTTAGGGGAGCTTACAACCTCGTACGAATCAAGGAAGGAGACGAGTGGAAGACAGCTTTCCGTACAAGGTATGGCCATTTTGAATATAACGTCATGCCTTTTGGCCTTACCAATGCTCCGGCTGTTTTCCAACATATGATGAATGACATTTTTCGGGAGCACCTTGACGATTTTGTTGTCATCTATCTGGATGACATTCTGATATTTTCGAAGAACGAAGAAGAACACAAGAAGCATGTTCGTTTGGTTCTTGAGAAACTACGAAAACAAGGACTCTACGCGAAGTTGGAAAAGTGTCTATTCCACCAAACGGAGATGGAATTTCTAGGGTTCGTTGCAACTACGGATGGCTTGAAGATGGACCCCAAGAAAGTGGAAGCAATTGTATCCTGGGAGGTTCCGAAGACAGTTAGAGACGTACAATGTTTTCTTGGCTTTGCTAACTTCTATCGGATCTTCATCAAGAATTATTCTCGAATCGCTGCTCCACTCACTCGGTTGACTTGTAAGGACAAGCTTGAATGGGGACCTCAAGCAGAAAAGGCATTCCAAGATCTTAAGACGACGTTTACTACGGCTCCAATCTTGGTACACCCTGACTTTGCAAAGGCCTTCTATTTGGAAACTGATGCTTCGGATTTTGTTTTGGGAGCCGTATTTTCACAGATGGGCGAAGACAGTAAGCTCCATCCAGTTGCGTTTTATTCTCGGAAGTTCTCTGGCGCTGAAATCAACTACGAAATCCACGATAAGGAACTCCTTGCTACAGTGGATTCTTTCCAAGAGTGGCGACACTTTCTCGAAGGCGCTGCGCATCCGGTGACCGTATATACGGATCACAAGAATTTAGAGTACTTCATGTCGGCTCGAGTCCTGAATCGACGTCAAGCTCGGTGGAATATGTCGTTGTCGCGATTTGACTTTGTTATCACCTATCGGCCTGGAAAGCAACAAGGACTATCCGATGCATTATCGAGGAGATTGTATATGGCGCCTAAAGCTGGAGAAGCAGCGTTTGATCGACAATGCGCTACATTGTTGAAATCGGAGCATTTTAGAATTTGCACTGCTGTCGTATCAATTGATGCGGACTTCCTCAACCTGGTACGTACTGCGACAATTGAAGATTTTGTAGCTCTTGAGATCAAGAAGTGTGCCGATAATGACAAGTTCAAGGTAAAGGGAGATCTTTTGTATTTTGAAGAGCGACTGTATATTCCAAAGGGACCAACACGACTTCGAGTTCTCCAATCTCGCCACGACTTTCCAGCAGCAGGTCATTTTGGATACAACAAGACATTGGAGCTTATTTCGCGAGACTTTTGGTGGCCCAAAATGTGGAAGGATGTGAAGGAGTTTGTCCTCTCTTGTGATATTTGTTCAAGGTCCAAGAACCCTAGGCATCGCCCCTATGGACTTCTACAGCCATTGCCTATTCCGCATCGACCATGGTCTTCAGTTTCCATGGACTTCATTACGGACCTGCCGCCTTCAAACTCGTTCGACAGCATCTTTGTTGTGGTGGATCGGCTCACAAAGATGGCGCACTTTATTCCTTGCAAGAAGACATCGTCAAGTGAGGACACAGCAAGATTCTTTCTTGATAATGTATATCGTTATCATGGTTTGCCAGATGATATTGTATCGGATCGAGGAACTCAGTTTGTTTCCAAGTTCTGGAGATCTCTTTTTGAGATATTGAAGGTGGATATCAAGCTTTCTTCGGCTTTTCATCCTCAAACCGACGGTCAGACAGAACGGGTGAATCAAGTCTTGGAGCAGTATCTACGTTGCACCATCAACTACCAGCAAGACGATTGGACCAAGTATCTACCGTTTGCCGAGTTTGCTTACAACAACACCCTTCATGCGTCGACTCAACAAACACCGTTTTTTGCCAATTATGGATACCATCCAAAGCTCGATTTGTTAAATCCAGTAGCAAATAACAACCCGGCAGCAGAAGGCTTTGCGAAGCAGCTGTCGGAACTTCAAGCTACGTTGAAACTTCAATTACGGACCGCCCAAGAATCTTACAAGAGGACCGCAGATAAATTCCGGAATGAGGCACCTACTTTCAAGATTGGAGATAAAGTATGGCTTCTCCGACGGAATATCAAGACTAAACGACCGTGTGATAAGCTGGACTACCGCAGATTAGGACCATTTGTCGTCCAGAAGCAAATCAATCCCGTGGCTTACCGTCTGGAGTTACCAGCCGTTATGAAGGTACATCCAGTCTTTCATGTCTCTTTATTGGAGCCTTATCGAGAATCATTTTTCCCTGGAAGAGTGCAAAGTCCGCCACCTAGCATTGAAATTAAGAACCACGAGGAATACGAGGTCGAAAAGGTGCTAGATTCACGACGAAGGTGGGGCAAGTTGGAGTATCTTGTTCATTGGTACGGCTACGATATTAATGAGCGAACGTGGGAGCGAGCCGAAAATCTTACAAATGCGCCGCAAAAAGTACAGGAATTTCATCAACGATATCCTGATAAACCGAAGCCATCTCGATGATAGTTTTTTTCTCAAGTTTCTTTAGACAAGAGTATAAAAGGAGGGGAGGACACTACCTAAAACTCATAGTTGATGTTGTTATTTTCTCTAAGATAGAATAGAGTTTTATTCAAGTAGTCATAGTTTGGTCTGCAGTCATGGATAGTCAAGAGATAGATAGTATACCAGTCGTGTCATCTCAACCAACGAACCCACGAAGGCGACCCCGAGATGAAGAACCGCCTGTACCACGACGACGACGAAGGATACCAAGCAACCGATCGCTGGTGATTGTATTCGAGGTAGAGCCTACTTTCAATGGTCTACCAGAAGGCGTGTTTGCAGGACAATTTCACAATGAAGACACGGAAGTTCATGCTTGGTCAGAAGTGGAAGGCGTAGGCCACTACCGTTGGCTTCAAGGACCAATGAACCACCTACCTCGTGAACAACAATTGGAGTTCATTGCAGACGTCATGCGACAAATCTTCATTTTTTTACGATGGTATTGACCGGCGACAACATTGCTTCTCGGAGACCTCGAAGCTAGAAGGAGAGGTGATGTCACGGACATACATTAGAAACTTCTAGAAGATTCCTTGAAGATTCTGTAGAATATTCTTTAAAGATTCTTTTAGAAGGTTCTGGAAGATTCTTAGAATATTCTTAGTATATTCTAATAGATTCTAAGAAGCTGCTCGAGAAGCTTCCTGGTTAGTGGAAGTTGTTTGAGAAGCGTCCTAGTTCACAGAAGTAGCTCGAGAAGCTTCCTATCCAGTAGTATATATAGGAGTCGAGGCTGAAGGGTTCTTCAGTCTCGACAACGTATTTCTTAGAGCTCTAGCTCACCTCTCTTGGTGTTGTTTGTGTACTCATCTGATCAATCTAGTTCTTGCATGTTCTCTCTGAACTTCTTGTTTAGATTTATTGTGTGTATTTCCGTGTCCGTAACACTTGCTTCTCTTCATACCCCCATCCATTACAAGGTCTTTGAAACTAATGAATTGAGCATTTTGTCAAATTGAGTCATGCATCTTGTTGACTACCTCATCTTGAAGATGGTCAAAAGTGGCACATCATTTCAACTTTTTTTTTTTGGGTTTGAGAACCCATCAAAGCAAAGCTACCCGAATTTATCATGGCCTAAAATTTCAAAATTTCAACTTCATTTGCTATTATCTTGATATCCATACGGTAAATTGTTTTGAAATTTTGAGGGATAGTTTATAAGGCCTAGGAGTACAAGATCCTACAGTGGGAATGCAAAAAAAAGGTTTTGAAAAGCATTTAGAGATCATCAACAAAAATCTCCAAAATAAAGCAGTTTTAGGTGGGAGACCCCCCTCGGGCATTTAGGGGTTAAAGAGGATGTGCATGTAACAAGTTTCACACGGTTTTGACTCATGCATTTAAAAGTATTGAATATCCATGAAACTTGATCTTTAATTATAGAAATCACGAAAACAAGAGATCAAACACAATTGTAGCTTTTGTACATATATTTTCAAAATAAAAAGAAGAAACACAGTTGTGAGTTTTGAACTCCTATACTAAAGCAAGGGATGAAACACGGTTGTGATTTTGGATCAAAAGAAAAATAAAAAAATGTTGACAATTTTGGACCCAAAAGAAAGGAAAGAAACCATTGTTGCAAAGTTTGAACATGTATCTCCAAAGCAAGGTATAAAACCATTTGATATCATGGATAACGGACTTATTCCACCTAGAAAATAGATAAGGATGAAATTTTTGAGGTAGCATAAAACACCAAAAAGGTGAAATGATCTTGATACTAGTATCTTATACAAATGTATAAAAACAAAGCTTTGTGATGAGGAGGGACATCATTTTTTTGAAACATGTTGTCATTTGCAATTGGAAAAATTAAGCTCTTAACTCAAATTGCATGGTCTCTATTACAAAAAATAAAATTGTACATTACAAGCTAAAAGCTAAATTAAAGGGGGTTGTGTTTAGGCTAAGCCATTGGAGTTGATGCAATGGCACAAGTCATACTAATTTATTTATACTATGGGAGATGCTTTGTTTGTTTTGTTAATGGTGGCACTTCATATCTTTGCAAATGTTTAGATAACAAGGGTATATTTGGTATCAGGTGAAAGCCTTGGAAAAGAGAATGTGCAGTGAGTAGGTTTCAAAGAATTCATATTCATGGTCTAGAACATATTGAAATTTACCAATAAATATCTTTTAAAGATTGATAGAAATTGGAAAAATGTCAATATTAGAAGTTTTTGGAAAGTCCTTATGTGATTGCAAAACTAGTTTTAAGCAATTTGATTTAATAGATAGAAGATACTGAATTTCAAAACAAAATGTTATCCAATTGATATTGCAAAAATTAGAAAATAATCAATATTGGGAAATTTTGGCAATGTCCAAAAGTACTCAAGATGAAGAAGTTTGAGTATCAAAGAATGATTGATCAAGCCATAAATATTGAGTTTCAAAGAATTTTTGTTATCCACAATTACATAAATTATATACCAGTAATTACTTTTCAACTCTGACTCTTGAAAATGCCATATTGACATATAAAATGTCTCTTGGAATCTTCTCATCAACTACTTAGAAAGTGGACAATTTGAAATCATTAAAAAAATGAGGAATAAATGACTAAAAATAAGATTTCTTAAAAAAGATTTAATAGTAGGCTAAATTGGATGGTTAGCACACGAAGAGTTAAAATGAATTGTTACAAAAGAAATTTTGCATGGCTTAATATGAAGGGGATTTGACATGAACTTCAACAATTGGGATTCATCATAGACTACAAATGTGCCAATAATGTATGGTATTATAAATCCAATGGAATCTTGCACAAGCTCAAAATATTTTTTAACAAATAGGAAATACTTAAGAAGATGAAAATGTAAGAGTTGTGATAAAGACACAAAACATACTACCGTACCTCCATAGCACTTCGGTACCTTTTTGTCGAATATCTAATTTTTTCTAAAAATAGATTTGGCAAAATGAATATTCTTTGAAATTCATTTTCCCCTTTGCACTTTTTTCGAAACATAATTTCCCAAAATTTTGGCACTTATTTAAAAAAAATTATGCCAAAGTTTCTATGCAGATACGGTAGTCTATATGTTAACCTATAAGCTCCCAAGAGACCATTTTTTGGTCGTTGCACGTTTTTAATGAACTGCCCGGAACAAAAATAACACCCAATTCCCTAATTTTGCACTTGGCCAAGTGCACTCATTCCATGAGCAAATTTGGCTTTAAAAAAATTTGTTTGAAAAATTCTTTAAAAAACAGCGATTTTTGTCTTTCTACAATTCCTTACGTTGTAAAAAAAACAATTTATTTATTTATTTTGTATTCTTGTTTTTATCTTTTATCTTTATCTTTATCTTTATATTTTCTTTTCTTTTCTTTTATCTTGTGTTTTTTTTCTTGTCTTCTTTCTTGTCTTCTTTCTTCTTTTTCTTCTAGTCTTCCTCTTGTCTTCCTTTTTTTTTCTTCACCTTGCCATTTCTGGAGTTTAAACGTTAAAAAATAAAAATAAAAATAAAAATCAGGAGCAGCCAATGGCTGAATCCAATACAGGCCCAAAAATTTTATTTTTTATTTTTATTTTTTTAAATTTTATTTTAAATTTTATTTTTGCTTCCGCTTTTTCCGGGCAAAGAGGGTCCGCGCGCGCGGACCCTACTCTAATTTTTAGCCTCCCTTCCTCCTCCCCTTTCCTTTTTTTTTCTCCTCTATCCTACATAAACCCTCCCTCATTCTCCCTCCCTCTTCCTTCTTTATATTGAGGAGAAGGGAGAAAGGAGAGAGGGAGAAGGACAAGAGAGGAAAAGGGGAGGAAGGAGAGTGTGAGGGAGGGAGGGTGAGGGAGGGTTTTATATAGGGGAGAGGAGGGAGAGTGAGGGAGGGTTTTATATAGGGGAGAGGAGGGAGTGAAGGGGGAGGCTGAAAATTAGAGTAGGGTCCGCGCGTGCGGACCCTCTCTGCTCGGAAAAAGCGGAAGCAAAAACATATATATATATATATATATATATATATATATATATATATATATATATATATATATATATATATATATATATATATATATATATATATATATATATATATATATATATATATATATTTGGCCTGTATTGGATTCAACCATCAGCTGCTCCCTGATTTTTATTTTTAAATTTTTATTTTAACGTTTAAACTCCAGAAATGGCAAGGTGAAGAAAAAAAAAAGGAAGACAAGAGGAAGACTAGAAGAAAAAGAAGAAGACTATAAGAAAAAGAAGAAGGAAGACAAGAGGAAGACAAGAAAAAAGACAAGATAAAAGAAAAGAAAAGAAAAGATAAAGATAAAGATAAAATAAAAGATAAAGATGAGAATACAAAATAAATTAAAAAATTGTTTTTTTACAACGTAAGGGATTGTAGAAAGACAGAAATGGCTGTTGTTTAGAGAATTTTTCAAACATTTTTTTTTAATGCGCTTGGGGGCCAAGTGCATGATTATATGGCCAAGTGCAAAATTAGCGAATTGGGTGTGTCACTTGTCTCAAATATTAGGGATGAAACACAATTGTAACTTTTGGATCCGTGTCCTAAAAGAAAGAATGAAACACAAATTAAGATTTTTGGATACATGTCCAATGCAAGAGATGACACATGGTTGTAACTTTTTGAAAGTAAGGGTCCCAAATACTTTTGTAAGCATGTTCCGAAAAAATAGTTATTAAATATAGTTATTACTTTTAAATCCATGCAACTTTGGATATTATCAATAATGAACTAATTAATGAAGCTTCTAAAAAACTAAGGACCGACTAATGGAATTTGAATGTATAAAAGCAAAACTTGAGGATAAGAAAGGTTCACCCCTAAAGGACCAAACATTCATGGTTTTAAAATGGCAAATTTCATTAATCATATTGTGAAAAATATAATTCAACTGGGACAAAATTTTATATTACTAGAATCAGTGAAGAAAATTGCATGCGTTGATTGAAACACAAATAAATTTGAACAAAAGAAAGTCCGCATACGACCTACTTAAAATTGCTTACAATACATGAGGCCTAATTTAGGCTTCTTGGTCCCTTAAGAGTTATTCAAACGTAAAGAGGGTTGACCAAAATTGAGTGAAAGTAAAAAGAGTTAATATAGTGTAATAGATAAAGGTAGTTACCTTACCTTCCAAACAACATCATCGCTCCTCCAACAAATATTTAATATTTCCTTTAAATAAATTTCAGTATAACAAGAATATTCCTTGAAATCCGTTTTTTCCCTTTACAACTTTTTTTGAAAAATAATTTCCTTAAATATTTGGCATCTATTTTTAGAATTAGTTAAAGATGGAAGGTACGATAGTGCTGGAAGGTGCGGTAGTATTGGAAGGTTTCCAAATTACAAAAAGGAAATTTTTATGCTCTATAACAAAGGGGATTACACATGGAATACATTACGTGACTACAACATAGGAGATTTACAATTGGATGCTAAAATTATAGCAACAACATATATAGCACTCTAGATAGTATTTGTTTAAAAATACATTTATTACAATTATTCTCCTTGGTAAAAATATATTGAACATTAAGAAAAACTATTCGAATTAATGGAATTCCTCATTCAAGCACTAAATGGTTATTAAAAAAACGAGTTATTTGGTTGCTTTTATAAATTAATCAAAATGGTTTTTTTGAGGTGAAAGTTATATCAAAAAGGTGATTTGGTGTAGAGCGTACTATTTCAAAAATCCACGTATGAATTCCGAGACTTCATTGATGCAAACATTATAAAATAAATTGAGGTTGAAAGGGGCTATGACTTTTACCTTGCTAACTTAGGTCATAAATAAAAATGAAGTTCCTAGCCAAATAGATGTGAACCACACACACCACACATTTGCATTCTCCACATATGCTAACTTTTATCTTTCACACACAGTCACATTCCATCAAACACAAACACTTGACACATAAGTTGATTCGTACCGAGTAGTTTCTAATAAATTCAACTTATTTCTTCAATACACTAAATATAATTATAACAAAAAGATTTTTTGAAGCTAGTTCTCAATACACCCATTATCGTGTTTAGTCTTAGACAAACTAATTTTTTTACTTATGGTTCTTAGTTTTTACATGAGACGAATATTTTTACCAAAGTTAAAGATTTTGGTGGTACCCATGTGATACAATATTCACAAACATACTTTGTAAAAAAGAATTACCTTGTGTAAAAGGATGTCACCAATTTAAAACAATTAGTGCATTTCAGACTAAAGACGATAACAGGCGTACCCCTTTGAGCCTCCACAATCCCACATACTCTGTAATTGTACCGTGACATCTGTCATAGAAGTAAGTAAACTTTCGGAAGCACATTAATTCGAAGGCCACACTAACTAAATCGCCTCATCACAGTAATTCGAAGGCCACACTAACTAAATCGCCTCATCACAGTAATTCGAAGGCCACACTAACTAAATCGCCTCATCACAGTAATTCGAAGGCCACACTAACTAAATCGCCTCATCACAGTAATTCGAAGGCCACACTAACTAAATCGCCTCATCACAGTAATTCGAAGGCCACACTAACTAAATCGCCTCATCACAGTAATTCGAAGGCCACACTAACTAAATCGCCTCATCACAGTAATTCGAAGGTCACACTAACTAAATCGCCTCATCACAGTAATTCGAATGCCACACTAACTAACTAAATCGCTTCATCACAGTAATTCAAAGGCCACACTAACTAACTAAATCGCCTCATCACAGTAATCCGAATGCCACACTAACTAAATCGCCTCATCACAGTAGACACTAACTAAATCGCCTCATCACAATAATTCAAAGGCCACACTAACTAAATCACCTCATCACAGTAATTCGAAGGCCACACTAAATCGCCTTGTCACTGTAATTCGAAGGCCAGACAGAATCGCCTTGTGACAGGAAATTCACTTGTATCAGAAGTATTAAAATGAAAATCAAAAACCTGTGAAGAAAAGTGAAATGCCGCCGGGAAGTGTGGTCAACACCTGTCGCACAAACAGCATGATTCCGAATGGGAATCAATCACGAGAAACCAAATGCGTGCCATGAGAGCCTCTGTCAACAACACTGACACACACTTCAAACTGTAACCGAAAATTGGCATGGATAGCTTTTTGTTTGTTTGTTTGTTTTCATGGAGTGCATGGAGTGCATGCGGCAATCAACAAAGCTCCCGTCTCTACTAATTCCGCTCGTCTCTTCCGCCATTTCCGGGCCCCAGTCTCAGTCAAAAGTTCGCAAACAACGGTGTACACCACCACGTGGATCTCTCGCAGTCTTTTGTGAAGCATTCAGCCATGCACTTGTCAATGCCACAGTGCCACGTACCCCCTCTCTGTGGGTCCCAAAAAATATCTTTCTCTATGGCAGTACTCATCGTTAATATCTTGACATATTCTCCTCCTTTGTTTGATCTGCAAATATAAAAGAATGTGGACTGATCAGTTGAGAGTTCGCTACCCACACTATTTGGCATTGATGAGAGAATCACTAATTATGCAGGCATGGAAATTAATGATCCTATTGAGTTCGCTACCCACACTATTTGGCGTTGATGAGAGAATCAGTCTGAATCCTATGAATCATATAATGCAGGCATGGAAATGATCGAGTCTGTATGTACTAACTTAGTACTCTTCCTTCTATTCCGTGTGCATTGAGTTAAAAAGTAATTCGATCAGCTCATGTTGCAAGTGCAATGAGTATGCATTGTGTGAGTATACTGCCGTGGATCCTAGACAAGTTACAATTTTAAAAAACAAACACACAACAGCAGGTTCTGAAGTACATTCATGTGGGAAGTGAGATCGACTCGTGTCATTTGATCACATCACGTCTACATTACGTGCACGGAAAATCACATCATCAGCAATACTGACATTGGAAGAAAGCGAGAATGCTTGCAAAACTGGCCATCCATTTGAAACTACGCTTCAGACACGTAGCAACTTAACATGAACTAATCACTTGTTACTACTGACAATGAATATATATATCCATTTCAAAGAAGCACAATAACGTAACACTGATGTAATTACAACATGGATCAGCCGGGCTGTTTTATTAGAGGAGTGAAGTTTGTACACATGGGTAGACCTGTGGTTTATTTAACTATCATAGAAAAATTGTCTCGCCCATGGAAAAAGGGAAATGAAGAGCAGTTAGTAGTTAAATGCTACTAACAGTCTTCTGAAGTGTAACCAGCTAGAGTAATTAAACAGGTGAGGAGTCGAGGTCGATCCTTGTATCATCTTACTTGTGGAGTAAGGAAAAAACTTGCATATACATACACGGAGCTGGTGTGTGTGTATATGAGCAAGCAAAAAAGGGTCCACCTCTATCCTGCTTCGTGCTGTAAACAGCTGCTGTGCATCAAGTACCACTAAAGACTTTACTCTATCTATGTACAGCCAAAACATATTGAACTCACCGTGACATATTGGTGAGCTAAAAAACACCTACTGCTGAATCGTAATAGAATGATTAGCAGAAAATTAAAGGGTCCACCCTCTATCCTGCTTCGTGCTGTAACAGCTGCTGTGCATCAAGTACCACTAAGTCGACTCTACTCTATCTACAGCCAAAACATATTGAACTCACCGTGACATAGTGGTGAGCTAAAAAACACCTACTGCCGCTGAATCGTAATAGAATGAGAAGTTACACTACATGATTAATAAATGCACAATGAGAAAACGGATCGTCTCCTTGGCGAAAACTTGAACTCGGCAATTGATAGCCAAGAAAAAACACAACGCCAGGAAAAAAAAACACCGTTGATTATCTGTATCCTGGTTTGTTGGAGGCAAAACTTGGTTTTAAGTTCGTCAAGATCCTTGAGCGAGGTCCTCAAGCTCCTGGATATGAGCCCGGACCTTTTGCTTGACAATGTCAGTGAGTTTGTCCACACAGAGCTGTTCAGGGCTGAACATGAACGGCCACACCACTCGGGTCCCGCCCTCACCTTCTGCTGTTCACCTGAACAGTCGAGCAATCAATGCCATCATTCTACTGATCGAAAATTCTGTGACATTGTAGGGATTGAAACAACGAAGTCTACACTAGTCTCAAACATTCCAGTGCTTCGAAATCTTCTTCGGTTGGTACTCGAACGATTTTGTGGTGCTCATAGCAACTGGGATGTGTTGTGCAGGTGGTGGATTGCCATCATTCTACTGATCGAAAAAGTGTGAATATATATATTCTGTGACATTGATGGGATTGAAATGTACCTGGAAGGCGGCTCTGTAACCGGGGGCAATGCCGCTGTTGCCGCCAACGAGGTCGTATGCGAGGAAGCGATTGTGGTGGTCGATGTGCGTGAGTTTCTCCGCTACCCAGAACGGGGAGCTGAGCGCTTGCACGTGGCGCACGCAACCCGGCACGCCATTCTCCCCCTCCGCGCATTCCAGCGAGCAGCGACGCGGAAACGATAACCAATCGGACGCAATTGCCCACACCTTCTCCACGGACCCCGCGATCACCACGTCAATGGTGCCGTGCCATTCCGTTTCCCCGTCGATCACGTCGACAGTGCTGTAATCACTTGCCATGGTGTACGTCACCCTCGTCGTAGTAACCTACACGGTACCACGCGGGCTACGTTTATTGAAGATCTGCGGGAAAAAAATTCGCCACGAATTCGAGCCAATGCTCATACTCGCGCCTTTCGGGAATGACCTCCGTGTACGTCACAGATTGATTTAACCGTCGGAGAACACTAATTACGATTCCTCGCTCGATCTATTACTGATGACCACCACTTGTTGAATTTCGTGAGATTCTGGCTTGTTGATCGATCAGATACGAGGAACGGCTGTGTCCGTCGATTGTTGCATATATGCTCATGGAGAATCCGTTGACCAGCTTCGTTCATTGGGTAGATAGATCAATATTCTCTGGACATCAAACGGCAGACATATATAAAATCAGACTGTGCATTAACTCGAAAGCTTCGGCGAAAATTTAAAATGACACAATCTGCGACATGGGTTCGTAGCGAAGGGAAGGATCACGACATACCTACTACCCTATCGATCGTCTAGCAATCTCGAAGCTGGCTCGATCAGGGATGTCCAATATTCACCATGAATTTTCACCTGCATATATCATCATCACCTCATAATCAGTGACATGTATGACATCAGTGTCTTCGACGTAATTCAAGCTTATTGCTCGCTCAAATCTGCACAAGCGACTCGTGACGACGACGACGCTGAATTACAATGAGCTCGTTGCAATCCTTTCCGAAACTGACAGAAGAAAGATAAAATGGTGGACGCGAGGACCACGCACTGAAATTGTGGTCTATCGACTTCGCTATCGCATGGCGATGGCGCTGGAAATTAAATCAATGAAATGAGAGAAATATGAATGATCCGGAAGCAGTGAGGACGACGACTCGTACAGACGGTGACGTTGTGGAAGTAGACAGTGAGAGGCTACGGTACAAGGCGGTATTGGCGTGCCCACGATTCGTTCTCCCACCTCAAGAGCTTGAATTGAAGCTTGGATTGAAGCTTGCAAGCGCTGGCTGGCTGGCTCCCGACAGACGTGCCAGAGCGAGGGTGGAGGTGTGGCCTCCTCAAGAGGAGAAGGCCAGCGCCCGAACTTATAGAGCAGGCAAGGCAACGGAAGGGACGGAAGGGACGCTTGGACGCTTGCCTCCTTCCGTCCATGTTCGTCGGAATGCCCTTCGCCCTTCTACTCGTTTTTACTTTTTACTTTTCGAGACTTTATTATTTCCATCTCAGTATGACAACTTTTACAGCCTTCTTTTTCGTTTGCTTTTTACGATACAAATGAAAGTAACGACAGATGAGTTAACTCTAGTATTACTTTTCTTTCCATTTCTTTTCTTTTTAATGCATTTTTGTCAGTTCGAGGTTCGAGCCTTGAGATTCCAAGATTCACATGTAGATTCTCCAGAATCCACTGTTCAGCAACACCCACACTAATAACAGCATCTTTCCTCCCTTACAAAGGCAACCGACTGCTGACCTGCTCCACCATCCATCTAAGGTTGGATGTCCTAAAACCACCAACTTAAGAAATATGGCCTCATTTTAACAAGGTTATTTATGAGAAATATTTTTTGGTCATTTGGAAGAAGATTTCTCACGGAATGCACAAATTTTCGCAATTTAATTCCCAATATTCAAATTGATAAAAAAATTCAAAGTGAAAAGAACTTCGTGACCCAAATCAGACCTCTAGGTTTCCCCATAACCACACCATGTGGTAATTATTTTCACTCATAATGATACCCAAAACCACCAATTACTTCTTTGCAATGCTTGGCATGCCATTGGATTACTTGAATAGTGAAATTGGTGGTTTTGAGTCTCAACTGTGGTGGCCCCAAGAAAGCTCTACATGTCATAATTGGAGGAGGTGGTGGTTTTAGGACATCCAACCTTATTCTTCATCCAAAGATTACAGAGCCATGTAGTGAGCAATATGTGTTTTTGGAATAATTTTCCTAAGTTTGTAATTTTGAAAATTTTGAAATTCATTCAATAGTTTTTCTCTTTGTACGTCCAAACAATCATGTGAATTTTTTTAATGAACACACATTATTTTTTTCAATGGTTGCATACTTGCATAACGTTCTTTAGAGGCCCACTGTTGCACCTCCGAATCTCAAGCATTTGGGTGAATGCATGGTTTGATGTCTCACTATTGATGTCACAGAGGATTATTCACTATGGTATCTTCATTAAAACATTTGTAAAAAATAGAATATGAAGAATTTTGGCATGAAAATTTGTATACACATTTTGGCCTTGATATTCGTCCATAAAAATAATTTTTTTTTGGAAATGACATCATCATAAAGAAATTAAGGACTTTTTAATTATAGAATAGTGACTGTCACAAGCTGTCAACATTTCACATATGGACTTTTTTTTTTAATAAAGGTTGTTGAAAATGTTTATTAGTGAGTCATTATTTAATGTGCTAAATCATGAGGAACTCAAAAATACACTTTTATAGGATAGCACATAATCTATCATGTATTTGTGGACTTTTTTGTGATAAAAACTAGGTGTTGTTTTTGAATGTACATTAAAGCATGGAAATAGATTTTTTCGACACAACATATTTTTTAGCATGTTAAGATATTTAAGCTTTAGGTGGGCTTGCACTAGTATAGGCTTAATTTTTATGTAATTTATTTATATATTTAGTTACATTCAAGTGAAATTATCAGTTGTTTTATAAAATATTATTAGAAAATATGTATGAAAGTTAATAGATTTCTTTGTAAAGTGGTTGAGTTCTATGTATTACAAAGAATTTATGAAAAATAAAATAAAAAATATTCAACAATATATGTAAAATATGATATGGACTTTTAGGGAGTGTACGTATGCCACTATTGAGACACCAAACCATGCATTCATCCATTTATCAAGGGATCGGAGGAATCGTAGCGCATTTTCATTAACTTCATTTGGGCCAAGCAACGAGGGTTGAAGAGTTGAATTATTTTATTCGCGGTTTCTCTATAATGTAAAGGGTGTGGTCCAACAAGGGCTCAATAATGTTATGTTCAATAACATATGGTTTTGCGGTTTTTAATTTTGCTTATGTGATCTTTGGCCATAGCAACCAGCGTGTTTTGTTTTGTTTTTTTTTTTTTTTTTTTCGGCCATATGTTGCCAGATTTCTCTACAAAATATGGCATTTATCTTTTGTTAAGGAAAAAACTGAGAAAATTTTGATTTTTTTCGCTAGGTTTTTTATCTATATTTTTGTGAAGATAGCCAAATTTTGTGAAGAAAACTACCAAAATATGAAGAAATTCTATCAAAATATGATTGTAAGCTTAAGATTTCGCCAAATATTCTTTCCCAATTTAATTTACATAGCTAGTTAGGCTTTAAGAAAATAAACACAGGAAAAACACTGATAGCAACTTTACATTTTGGCATTATGGTCTATGTTGTGTCCATTCCTGCGAGGTACTGTATAAGGTAACTATACCTAAAGGGAGCATTTACCTTAAAGCGTGCATATCTATTACAATGTTACATTTTAGCCGTGAAATGTCACACTGTAATAGATACGCACGCTTTAAGATAAATGCTCCGTTTCAGGTATAGTTACCTTATATTCGTTGGACAAGCTGCGTGAGGAATTGTGTGGGCCAAGGATTGATAAGGACAAACCCTTACATACAGTATTTCTCATTAAAATGTCAACTTCTATGACTTGTCACAGGCATCTTTGTTGTGCTTCATGTGAGAATCAGGGTTACCGGCATCTTTATCCAGTCCAGCCAGGATGCTCATGTGGCAATCATGTACATTTCTGCAATTTTATAGAAATTCATTTCCTTAGGTTAGCATGATTTACTTTCCTAAAAAGTTACTTGACAAATATGTCTTTACATTTTGTTTTATTGTGAAGAAACATGACATTTTCATTATTTCAAATCATGCAATTTGCGATACTCATAACGTTCAGTAGCATGCATTGTCTCTGCCTTGGCTCTACAATAGATGGTGTGGAATATTCCACATCCGAATAGTACTTCATCAATAGCTAAGTGGACACGTGGAGGTTGAAGGTGATGAGGAAAATGCATGAAGGAAAGGCAGTGGACATGAAGGCTATTGAATGTTATGTAGATGAGGTGTGAATTCTCACAACCTGTGGTTGTAGGCATTGGAAGTCAAAACTTAGAAATGGCGCTTTATTTACTATTGTTGTTGTTCTTCTTCTTGTGAATCTTTGCTAGGAATGATAATGTTTGTAAGAACTTGGAAGTATTTTCAAAAGTCTAAGCTCTTCCGTGATTTAGCATTAGGAAATTCCATCCTCATTTAGTTCTCCGTAAAGTACATGCATCCATAATTTTTAGTAATGGCAACTAAACTTTATTATTATTATTTAAAAAATTAGGTAATATTGGGCGAGTGAAAGAAGATTCCAGCACACTTTGGCATACATTATTTGGACACATTTAAGACATTGTGTGAATAAGTTTTGAAATTTCAAAGTGCTAAACATATATAGGTGTACCATAAATCCACTTTAAAATGTATTATCCAAATGGTATACATTTTCAAAATAAACATCTTCATTCTAAATAAGAATTGAAGTTAGATGGTATTTGGACAAGAGCAATTTTGGGTGCATATACCTTATTTATTATTGCGCAATCTAAGTTAATAAACATTGGCTTTGCATAATGACAAATGCACTATGTGACAAACTACTTTAGTAGGTAGAGATTCTCACGTAGTAAGGCACCAATCAAAGCTAAAAGTGACACCATGGTCGTTAATGTGATACCTATATTTATTATGAACGTTCGTAGTCTATAAAACCAACAATAGTTTTCAATAGTAACCAATGGAAATTGAAGAGTTGTTTGAAGAAACAACCAACAAAAAATTGCAACATTTGGTACTTCAAGGGTACTAATATAATGCTGGCATGAGATTCCTCTATGATCTCAATTTTGAAAATCCACAAAAGAATCATTGAAGTGTCAAAAAACAACTTGCATTGTGCTTCTCTTCTATTTATTAAGACACTCATCTCAAATTTCAGACTAAGGTAAAGATACCTTTTTAACCAATAACTTAAACTTTCTAGCCTACATGTGGTAAGAGTAGAAGGCAAATTGTATTTTTCCTTCATAGGAGAATGAAGATCATGAAGAAATCAATACAAATTTTTTTCATAATTTTATTTGAAAAAAACGAAATTTTTAGAAATTTTCAAAGTGAAAAGTTAGTCATCACCCAAAATCGACAACTAGAGTATCCCAAATTTGTTAACCTCTAAAGGAGCCGGAGGGCCACAGTGGTCCCCTATGGTCTGAATTTGATGATTTAAAGCAAGTTCTATGCAAAATCTGAAATTAAGGTGAATAACAAAGTTGGGGGCAACGTTGAGCGTGAAATTGTCCAAAAAAATCAGAATTTTCCGAGTATTTTATGCATATTTGGTAGCATCAGAATGACATATATTTCTATATTCTATAGGATAAAAGGAAACCAGAGAAGGAGAAGCCAGTGAACATATATGCAAAGCGGTGGAAGCTGGGATTTGCCTCACCTCCCTACTGAAAATTCTTGAGAGCTCACATTGAGGTTTTTGGAGTTTCTTTTTCCCATCACATGGAAAATCAAGTCATGTATCCACAGAAAAAATAAAATTTGCAAAAAAAATCATTTGAGCAAGTTTTATGGCATGTACAATTCCAAGTCTTCCATTAGATTTGCAACATTCCTATATACAGTCATTCAAAATCAATTTCTTTTACTCCCAAAAACTCTAAACAAAAAATTTGCTCAATGTGAAGTCATCCATCTACAATTATAAAAAAAATTAGAAATTTTGGCCCATTTTCCAAGACACTATACTGCTTTGTAAACAAAAACAGCCAATGTTTTGATAAAAATATGCCACAGGGAGAAGTATGTGGCTCTTTTAGGGGTTAACGTATTATTTGACAAACGCATCCAAGTTGCTTCTTGAAATTGATTAATATAGGTTATAATGTAGCTTCCTAACAACTTGGTCAAAAAACTTTTAATTAATTATTTTTTTGCCCTAGTTTGCCTACAAAAAATAAAAATATCAAAAGGCCAAAGAATTTAATGTTATTTTTTAATATGTTACTGTCCAATTTTAATATATTATTTTTCGTGTTGCGTAATTGTTTTCTGCGCTTTAATTAATTATTATGTAGAAAGCTACCCATGCTACTAGGAAGCTATGGTAGTGCAAGAAGTTGACAAAAATCTCTACACAAGTGGCTTTGAGTTTGATTGTTAACCCCTAACTGCCCAACCGTCCATTTTTTGGACAATGTACAGATTTCATCCACGTTTTCTCATCCATCATGCACTTTTAGCAAAGGAAAAAATACTAAAAAATTCTATCGCAAGATAGCTTCATGCAGGTGTGATCCGATTAGAAAGTGGATGATTTGTGACAAAACTATGCCTCATTTCATGTTGCAATGATTCACCAAAAAATTTGAAGATTTTAGTCTCAATGTGCTCTTGAAATAATAAACTCATAAAATTAAGCAACCAAAAAATCTCCAAAAATCACTACACTTAGAGTATTACATGTCAACCCATCACAACAAATTTCATCCACATATTGTCAATATCTTATTCGTAATTGAATTACAAAATAATTTTGAATTCAAGTTTCAAATTTTATACAAAATATTGGTGATAGCAATTACAAATCCAACCGTATGGATAGAATCTAAAATTTATAATGTACAACTTTTATTCATTCATCAAGTTCAAAATATTCCTCTTAGTTGCATTTCATAATGCATCTTTGCAAAACTGCCAAATTTGGAGAGAGGTGAGGCCGTATAGGGATTAAACATTGTGGGTTAGTCTACATAAGGTCCTTTAGCTCTTCTATGCAAAACCTCACAATTTGTCCACTATTCTCGAATCACTGTAGCAGATTCATGAATCATGGCAAGTCCACATCATATTTAGCTAAAGAAGGTAGGGTGGTGAGACATTGTTGAAGCATCTACAATGCTACTATTGAAAAAGGTGGACCCCAGTAACTGCTAAGAGCATCTCGACAAGCACTCGGGATATGGCTCGAGCTATAGAAAAATGGATGAGAGTGGATTGGTGAACAATCTATTTGGCCCGTAACACTGGATAATCCACTAAAAACCAGGGCCCTCAAATCACTCTTGCTACTGTTGCTAGTGTATCTTCTCCTCTTAATTGCACATTATGATTGTACAATTCATGCGTGGTGACTTGTGACTGGCTCACTTACTATTTTCAAGAGTCTAAATGAGTGATGTTGGTGGGGGAACTACATAGTAAAGTGTGACTTTTTAGATGACCTCCAGAGTGCAATCCTTCAGAGTGCTAGTGGAGATGCTCTAAGGAACATAATGTAGACATTGGTTTTGGGTGTATTCTCCGATACGGGTGCTTCTACCTTTTTACCCTCTGCTCACTCATAAAGTAGAATCGCAACAAGTGTCACTTTTAAGTTTGGTTACAATACCGTATGACTTCTTGACACATGGATGATCAACTGGGAGCTGACTGAATGACCAAATATGCCGATATCATTTTTAAAATAAACTAAAAAATGATACTGTGAAATTCTGCAGTGGCCCAAATCACTTTGAAGTAAGCTTAGTGCCAAATGTCCAACTCAACGACCCCATCTGTGGAATTTTTTCAAAAAAAAAAATCAACACTTTTTGCAGAATTCTATCTGGTCTTTCAACGTTACTTTTTCTAAGACCACGTCAGCTGAATTCAAGGAGGCAATGCCACGTAGCCATTGACGCCCATGCAAGAGGCTCATGCATTGGATTAGTTAAAAACAAGCTACGGCCCCACAGTGCATTTAAAAATAAAAAATAAAAAAATTCACAAAATTGAAGAAACTCAATTGGAGAGAAAACAAAACTCAAAGCTATGGCCCACAGTGAAAAAGAACGAAAAAGAGCAGGGCAGATATTAAAAAAAGCTGAGCGAGAACAACAAAAGCAAGATATTTTTTCCTTCCATATAAAGTAGTTAGAATCTCCCCACACACGACTTTTTGGTGTAACATTTGAAACAGTGTTCTTTTTTTTTCCTCACCAATGATCCCATGACTAGTTTGTGGTATTTAGTGCAATATGCTATCACCCATGCAAAAGGTCAGCTACTTTTGCTAGCCAAGTATGTAAAAGTAGAAATGAAAAGATAAAACGGCATTTTAGACCCATGTTCTCCTCGTTCGGCAATGAGAGAACCCTTTTTGCCTCTCTCACCACAAAATCCGGGGGACCCTTCAACATTATCCACTAGGCCTATTTCTAGGCCTTTTGAGGACCTTAACCCTTAAACGACAATGCCAGCCCATGGGCTTGGTTTTAGTTTGGGAGAATCTTGCTCATAACTTCTACACCATTGCACCAAATGGGGTTTTTAAAATTCCAAACCGATCACCTTAGAGAGATCTATACTTCTTTAGAATAAAGCTAAAGCAAATTAAACACAAAATCATGCTTAAAATGGAATTTAAGAGAAGATTTTGGGTGTGGTATCAGGAAAGGAATTGTCGTTTAAGGGTTAACTCCTTTGGTCATTTTTCTTTTTTCTTTGTAGTATAAACTCAAATCATCCCGGGACGAGTTGATGGAACCAGTCACAGATTTTAGAGCTGCACGGGATGAGTTCTTGGTCCGTAGTGTAAACCACCCCTAATTGTCCCAAGTTGTGCAAAAGTAATAGTTTAAAATTGATTGATGACCTCTATTCTAGGCACGCTTGGTGTTTGTTACTGGGGAAGTTCCTAATTCTCTCACACCATCTTGGATGTGGACTTGGTGCACACTGACGAACTGTTGGGCTTGCTCTAAGAACTTCCTTAGCAACAACCACCAAGTGTGCTTAGAATAAAGCACATCAATCAATTTTAAACTTCTAGTTTTGTCACTACTTGGGACAATCATAATGACGGAGAATAAATTTACTAAACAAAAGTTCATAAAGTGGGAGCATGGACTTGTCAGAGAATGGGACAAATTGCTTGATGCAAGAATCACCTCTCGCCATATGGACAATATTTGGTGGGCAAATATCAAACTCCACACCATAAGAGGTACTTTATCATTCATAAATAGCGTTGGTGAGTGGAAAATGGGTGTTGTTGGGCCTGCTATTATAAAATTTGTCAATTTTTTTTGCTAATGACTATTTTTTACCTACAACGTACTAGTAACACAAGAATATTGTTTGGTAGAAATTCAGCTAATTTTAGCCAGTTTTGGGATCACTGTTCCTCACTCATCAGATTCATTTTTTTTGCAATGATTTCTACGACTCCCAGAATATTTTATTTAATCCATTGTGAAACCGCCCAGCATGTCGGTCTGTTATTTTATTTTCTCGTGCAGTAATGGGCTCCCATTAGATTTTGTATAAAAAATTAAATTAAATTAAATTAAAATTTTAAATTAAAACCGCCCAGCATGGTGGTCGGTAAAAGAAATGGAAATATCTGAGCATGTCAGAAAACTAAATGCCTAAAAGGCTTCATTCCTCTATACATCACTTTTTTCATCATTCTTGACACAAAAAATGGCAGGGGCGAGGATGTTTCTGCAAGTTCTTTAGATATCAATTCAAGTGTCCTGCACTGATCACTCTGCTGATTACTTATCGGTAGTTGAAGGAAGAACATTCTAAAGGAGCACTTGTCTAAAGGTAAGTTAGTACAAATAGTCTTTTTGAGATATGAAAGTACCTTTTGTTTGGTGTTGTTTGGTTGACTTTTAGAGCATGCCCACACTAGTAGGAAATGTGTCGTTTTTCACTTACTATGAATAAGAAGGAATGAAATCGTGCCAGGCACATAGGTTGTGTCAGTGCTAGCGAGTGGTTTTGGTCACAAGAAGATAGATATATAGGCATAATAGTCCGCCACTGTTCACTGTTTTCACGAAGTGGAGAATGAAAAACGACATGTCTGCTACTAGTGTCAGTAGTTGCTCATTGTGCACCAAGTTCACATCCAAGGTGGTGTGTGAGAAGTGGAAAACTTCCATAGTAACAACTACCAAACGTGCTTGGAATAGAGTGCATCGATCAATTACATACTACTACTTTTTTGTCACTACATGGAACAATCATAATGGTGGAGAATAAATTTACTGAGCTTGACTTCATAAAGTGTATTTGAGCATGGTCTTGTCAGAGAATAGGACAAAATGCTTTGATGTGAGAACCACCCTTTGCCATATTGACAATATTTGGTGTGCAAATATCAAACTCCACACTATAAGATGCATTGACTTTATCATGCAAAAATAGAGTTGGAGAGTGGTAAATGGTTGTTGTTGGGCCTGCTCTTATCCTTCAATTCACCTCTTCAGTACTATCGTTACATCCAAAATTTGGTCTATCGTCCCTACACCGGCCTTGAACTGCTTTGTGTTCCTCTATATAATATGCTCGTTCAAAGAGCCTTTATCTAGCCTTTAAGAATGTTATTGCAAGTATTGAACTCGTGAAACATCTTTCTATAATGAAACATTAAACAATAGTTCCTTTTGAATACCCATTTCACTACTTTTCATATCAATGGATTCTAATTCATTCATTTTACTAAGAACCATGTGACACCAACAACGTGCACAATTCCCAATTTTTATACTGGGCTAAATACATTGACGTCATGGCTATCTGTGACATAAAAATGAAAGTTTGAAAAAAAATACAAATTTTTTAATAATAATTAGGTGTTTTTGGTACTGCAAAGCTTTTTACAAAACAAAGATGAAAGAATCTTTTTTCTTTTTTCTTTTTCTTTTTTCTCATTTTTTTTGTTTTTGTTTTTGTTTTTTTTTTTTTGTTTTTTTGTTTGAGTGCTTGTGACCCACATTCTACGATGATTTAGATGCAAGTTTGATTGAATATCGTACTTGGTTGTCAAGGTTGTCAAGTTGTGCCAAAAAATTACTCTTTTGTCCGAATGTTGTGGATATTCTCTAAGATTCTCCTTTTCACCATAAAAAATGGATTTTTTTTGAAAAAATAAATTCCTTTAGATTTGGGCTTCTCTTCTTATAAATTTTTTTGCTGACCCTAATAGCCGCGTACGCAATGCAGCATAGGACAAGATGAAGTAGCCGACAAGATGATTTTAATTTTTAATTTTTTTTTTTGAATCAAATGAAATGTCATTCATTGATATCATTGATTTCACAGGCATGAGAGCGCGTTGAGAGTCTTTTCTCCCACACCCAAATAAAATAGAATAAAAATGAGTGCAAAGGGTCATGGTATATAAAAATAATTACACCATCTTCCAGTGGCACGTGTAGATAGATTATTGGACGGGCGGCAAAGTACCTCTGACTGGGCGGCACAGGAATACAGTAGTATTCCGTATTTCACAAGTAAAGGAGAATCATTCACGCTCTCACCATTTCTGAAATTATCACAATTTACAGACAACGGTACTTTGACAGTATAAATTATAGTATAGGCCATACTTAACCAAATACTATTAAGTAAGTATCAGATAATTGCTCTCCGCTGTTAGGGCCGCTTTACACTAGGAGTTGGGTCCAAACTGATGTGCATATGAGCTGAAATCCTTCCTCGCTTCTCATTGGTTGAAAGTCATTCTTTAGGTTCAACCCCTCTACACTTGAAGTCGAGCCCAATGCAACTAAAACATTTTTTACATTAAAACCAACGAGCTCTTACACAAGACTAACTCAATTCATTGGGTTCACTAAATATAGAATCTCAAACTTTGGCCTTGGACCTGAGAACACATTTCATTAAAAAAATATAATCTTATTATATTGAGTGCTTGAGGCCGGGCCTAAGGCTAATATAGGCTGTTTTTTTTTGTTTCATTGGACCCAAGAATGACGGGCTTGACTCCTAAGTGTAAAGCGGCCTTTAGAGCATCTCCACTACACTGATTATCCCACTTAGTCAGGGGGTATGGGCAGGGTTTATGGTGCGTGTGGGAAATTAGTGAAGGTGATAGTAAATATCATTATGATGTAAAATTAGCGTGATATAAAGATTTCAGCCACTCAATAAAAGTTTCAGCCCTTACTAATTTTTGAGATTTGGCAAAATAGTGCGTGCTTCGGGAATTAGTACTAACATACTAAATGGGATAATCAGTGTAGCACTCTGGATATCTCTCTGGCTATGGAAAAATGGTGTGTGTGGTAAATTATAGTGCGTGGAGAAATTAGTGAGATTGTGGATTGTTCCCTAGTTGTCTAATTTGGTGCAAGTTGAGAATCTAGCCTCGCTTTTTCATCACCTTTTCAACACACCAATCAAGCATTCCAATTTTGGTTGAGAAAATTCACGTTTTTCTCTATTATTCTCTCATAAACAAGCCCGTGGGGCTTGCTTTGATGTTTAAGGGTTAACATTATCAAGGGACCTTTTGAATCCTCATTTTTTCTCTAATGGAAATTGAACACAAAGGCAAAAATACACCAATAGAACCCATGGTCAATATAGAGGCTTTTAGGAACTTGTACAATGTAAGTCTAGAGCAATGACCAAATTAAATATTAGCTAAGTACAAACTAAGACAATAGAGTTAGATCTTTCAACTCAAAAAATTCCAACATGTTCTCAGATTTCATTGCATGAAAGAGAGAAAGTTGAAGAAGTTGACAGAAGTCGGATAAGGATAACTTTTGAGTTTAAGGATTGTTCTAATATCTACACTAAATTAAAGATACATTCAATGTTCTCTAATTGCACACTTTGTAATTATACATTCATTGTATATTCTAAGAATTTCTCATGATGCGTTCAAATCTAATTGGACAACTTCTACATGTCATAGCAAAGTGTGTCTAAAAGCCCATTTATCTCCTTATGGTAGTGTAATTAGAGAGGGTTGAGTCCATAAGATTCAATCTCATAGAGTCTATTTTTGAAAGAAACCACCAAGGGATGAAAGCACGAAAAAGTCTACCACCTTTAACTCTTATGACCATTCAACAATGCAGGGTTCATAAATACATTATAAATTTGAACTTCGTAAAAAAGTAAATAACAATAAAATAAAACATATGTTTTTTTATGAAGTCTACCAAATTTTTTTGAGAAAATGATCTTCAATAAGTAGTTATTGACATAGAAGTGGCCAAAATTGAAAAAGTAGTTACGTACCAATTAACAAAGTTGGCATAAAACAAGCAAAATGTATATCAAAACATATTTTTTCTACTTTCTTTTTGGACAAGGACCTCAATTCTATCATTATCTCAAAGGTCATAAAAATTATATTTATGTTGAGTGTATTTAAGGCCATCAATTTTGCAACCGAGATTGGATTTAGGCATTCATTTTCAAACAATACTTTTTGTAAAAAAATTTGAAGATTTTGTTCTGGAAATTTGGGTTCAAGTACCTATAAGAACTCTAGAGGGCTTCATGAAATTAAAACCAAAATACAATATATTTTGATATAAATTTATGGCCTTTGACAAAAACAATTATGATTTTAGTATAGCAGACTAACTTTTTGGTATAGTATTTCGTGCTTTCACCCCAAGAGTAGTAGTCTTGAGCTTGCATCCTTCTTACTATGGCACAAAGGGTACTTGAAAACACAAACATAAAATTGTGCAACTGTAAAAGCATGATGACTCATGAAACAAGCTAGAAGTTTGTTTTGATATATTGAACGGAATGTTTGAATGGAAGTGCATTAAAAAAATTAGAAAATGTTAGAGTATCAAAAAATCATGAGTATCTTGATTCTCTTTTGAATAGCAAATGGGCATCGGATGTGAGGAGATGAATTGAAGAATGTTATGAATAGCACTCACTATTTGTGTCCATGTCATGTGCTTACTAGAAGTACCCAACATACTCTTCATACACATTGTTCTTACAAATTCAATCTATACAAAGAAACATATGCAGTCGGAAAAAAGTACTTCATAACTCGTGATAATTGTTTCTGCATGTGGGTGGCTTAATGGTGCCCGTGAACTTTTTTTTAAAATCTCTTTGGACTAGGGTTTTTGAAGAACTCAAACTTCAAACTACACGAAGAGTTGCAAATTCATAACCGCTTACAAGGATTGCAAATTCTACAAGTATCAAGTTCAAGAGTCAAGAATACATTGGTTGCAAAGAGAGGCAAAGCCCCGAGAGCTTGTTGAGAGCCCATTGAAAAAAAATGATGATGTCATCTTGGCATCCAACCTTTTAGAGGTCTAAGCTCTATCAAATCCCGCATCTAATATCATGAAATTGAACTAGGTGGCATATAACATGCAATATGCTAAAGGTTGTAGCACGTGCATGTCACACTAAGTGATATATGCCTACCATAAACTATGATGCCAATAGTGATATAATCATGTACACCACACGCAATTACTACACTAATAATCCCATTTAGTGAGGGAAGGTTTATAGTGCATCTGGAAAACTAATGAAGGTAATACTAAATATCATCATCATGTAAAATTAACGTGATATGAAGATTTCAATCCTCACTAAGTTTGAGATTTGGCAAACTAGTGCGTGCTTCGGGAATTAGTACCACACATACTAAATGGGATAATCAATGTAGTAATCACTAGTAGAAAAGAGGTACTTTGGCACCAATGAATAGTGTCACAATGTGGTGCCTAAGGCCCATATTGACACCAAACTAGTGCCAATATGGGTTTTTATTTTTATTTTTAATTTTTAAACAACAAGATGCTTTATTCCGTTAGAAGAAAGAAACATCACAGTGAACCAAGGGCAATACACCCTGGCAACCACCGACAATACACCCTGGCAACCACCGACAAAAATAGCAAATATTGCAAATAGGTGCACTGTAGCTCAGCTCATTTTTTTCTTTTTTCGTTGGTAGAATGACACGCACCTTAGAATGTAACCATATAAGGGAAAAAATAGATAAAATCATCCATACATATATATATATATATATATATATATATATATATATATATATATATATATATATATGCTCATCCATAAAATTATATGTCATAAAAGTCTTTCATCATAGCATAATAGAACAGTCTTGAAAACAATGCAATAGAGAACCTTTTTGAAAACTGAATCAAAAGAGAATCTTCACTTAGATCCACTTCTCTAAGTATTGAAGGAATGCCATTTATATTCCATGAATATTGGAACTATTGTGTCATTGCCACGTATACTTAGTTTTTAATTGTAGCTAACTGTGGTCCCACTACAAAAGGGTGTTGCCTCCCATTGCTCTATTATGCTATGATCCAAATAGTCATAATTTTAATATTTTTGAGAAACTTTGACAAATTCTTCCACTTTTTTACCCATTTTTTCTAGTGTATAAGTAACCACTCCCAAAATCAGGTAAGATTCTGGTGAGTAATTTTTTTGGCTGCTATAGATTATATCTGTTGACTACAAAACAAATAAAGTTATGCCACATGTGCCCCTACAAAAGTGGAGGTGGGTATGACGTTAATTCGGTACATTATCTGTCAAGTAATAATTGAATTCAACGCAGCAATGGAGATTCCTTTTGTGAAGTACAATTTGCCAACAATCTCACTTTGCCTGTACACTTAACCCTGTATAATAGGGTCACAGCTTGACATGTGGAAGTTGGGCAATCAGATGTGTACACATGTCAGAATAGGAAACATGCAACTACAGAGTGTCATTAGAAGGTTGAGTGTAGTATTGCTGCCCGCACATATTATTTACACATGGAGAGGAAGTCAAAACTATGTACAAAAAACATAATATAATTATGCTACTACGCTACTGAACTTAACCCTTTAACCCTTAACTGCCCAACCAGGCTAAATCTGCTTGATGTACAGAAATGGCAGCCATTTACTTCTTCATCCATCACTTTTTGTAGTGTGAATTTTTTTTGCAAGAAACTATGGGTAGCTACCTTCACTGACTCGATAACCAAATGGTAAAAACATTCAAACTGATTTTTTGGCATTCAATTTGAGTTGGTACTCTTCCATTCTGAGGAAAAAAATGAAAGAGCCCGGGGCTGATTTTGGAGGTCATGGACAGAATTCCTCGACGGACTATGTGAATGTAGGGTTCAAAATGCAATTGATGATGGATTTTTCATTCATTTTTTCAGTTTCAGTTGCCTGCCCATAGTTTCACAGTATGTTTGTTTTTCAGTGAAGCTAATTGCAAGGTGCATATCTCGTTGGCAAATGGTTGCAACTTGATGCAAAAAAATTCCCAACCCCATTGACTCGTGCTCTACATGGAATGGATTTTTTTTGTGATTTTACACCACACCCAAGGTCAGAAAATTGGGGCAATTACCCAAAACTAATACCCTGCCCGTCCTAAGTCAACGTCAAAATCAAGTAGTCAAACACTATAAACTCACCATCCAAAGCATGGATTTCAAATCTGAAAAGTTCATCTAATTCTCCAAATGTACTTACACAAGATCATGCGGTTGATCTCAAACAAGCAATTTCAGTCAAGTGTGGAACACTCTTTGAAAGATTCAGTGAAAAAAGTCGAAAACTGCAGTTGGAGAGGGCTGAGGACCTTTAAGGATTAACCCTTTAACCCTTTAGTGCCCAGGAAACCACATTGTGGTCATTGACGTGTCGAAAATGCAAATAACGGAAAATCCATGAACAACTGGATTTTGAATTGTGATGTTCAGAATTGGAGACTCATAAAATACATCTTCTAAAAAAATAAAATTTCAATTTGGAGCTGTGGAACTATCAAAATACCTATGAACAAAACGTGAAAATATTGCAAATACTTGAAAATATAGTAAATACTTACAAATACAGCACATGTACTATGAACACGCAATTCGCTATTTATGCACTTGGCCAAGTGCGCTCATTTCATAAGCATATTTGACTTTAAAAAAAGTTGGTTAAATATTTCTCTAAAAAACATCAATGTTGTCTTTCTTCAATCCCTTACATTGTAAACAAAATAATAAATTTAATTATTTTTTATTCTTATCTTTATCTTTTCTTTTATCTTTTCTTTTATCTTTTCTTTTTTATCTTGATTTCTTTCTTGTCTTCTTTCTTGTCTCCCTCTTGTCTTTCTTCCTATCTTCTTTTTGTCTTTCTTTTTGTCTTCCTTTTTGTCTTCGTTGTCTTTTTCTTCTTCTACTTTTTCTTCAGTTGGGAGTGCTGAACCCTAAACAATGGAAGCAAGCCAACAAAAATGAAAAAAAAAAAAAAAAAAACTTTAAGTTTTTTTTTTTTTGTTTGGCCGTAGGGTGCTGCTGAACCCCAAAATGGCAGCTGCCCAAAACAAAAAACAAAAAAAATAAAAAATAAAAAAATTGGCCGTGGGGTGCTGCTGAACCCTAAATGGCAGCCGCCCACCAAATTTTACAAAAAAAAAAAAAAAAAAAAAAAACTTTTTTTTTGACTTTTTTTGACTTTTTCAAAAATTTCTAATTTTAGGCGCTGGGTGCGCGGCCGCGCACCCTAAAGCCCTCTCATCTCCCTCATTCTCCCTCTCCATCTCTTCTCCATTCCTATCTTCATCTCCCTCTCCTTCTTCTCTCCATCCCTTCTCCTTCTTCTCTCCATCCCTTCTCCTTCTCTCCATCCCTTCTCCTTCTTCTCTCCATGCTTTCTCCTTCTTCTCTCCATCCTTTCTCCTCTCCCCTCTCCTCTCCCCTATATATATGAGGAGAGGGGAGGAATGGAGAGGGAGATGAAGATAGAAATGAGGAAGATGAGAGGGCTTTAGAGTGCGCGGCCGCGCACCCCAGCGCCTAAAACTAGAAATTTTTGAAAAAGTAAAAAAAAGTAAAAAAAAAAGTTTTTTTTTTTTTTTTTTTTTTTTTTTTTTTTTTTTTTTTTTTTTTTTTTTTTTTTTGGCGGCTGCCATTTAGGGTTCAGTAGCACCCCACGGCCAAAAAAAAAAAAAAAAAAAACTTTTTTTTTTTTGGGCGGCTGCCATTTAGGGTTCAGTAGCACCCTACGGCCACCAAAAAAAAAAAAAGAAAAAAAAAAAAAAGGTTTTTTTTTTTTTTTTTTTTTCTTTTTTTTTCTTTTGTTGGCTTGCTTCCATTGTTTAGGGTTCAGCACCCCCATTTGAAGAAAAAGGAGAAGAAGGAAAAGACAACGAAGACAAAAAGGAAGACAAGAAAAAAGACAAAAAGAAGACAAGAAGAAAGACAAGAGGGAGACAAGAAAGAAGACAAGAAAGAAATCAAGAAAAAAAAGAAAAGATAAAAGAAAAGATAAAAGAAAAGATAAAGATAAGAATAAAAAATAATTAAAATAATTATTTGTTTACAATGTAAGGGATTGAAGAAAGACAATAATTGTCGGTTTTTTAAAAAAAAAGTTACACAAGAAAAATTATGCGCTCGGGGACCAAGTGCATGATTATATTGCCAAGTGCGTAAATAGCGAATTCTGTGTTTATGCGGTATTTTTTGTGTTTGGAAGTTTGTTATCTTGTTTTAAATTTTTGGATTGTGTTCTCTTGTTCATGTTCCATTAGTGTATCTATTCCGATCTTGATCAATGTACCAGCTCCTTTCATATTTTAATGTATAACTTTTTGAATAAACCGTACATGGATAAGTCACTATCACTTGTAAAATTCACAATAATTATGTGTGAGTCCGTTCTCGACACGAAAGATTGCAATGGAGAGGTGTTGACATAGGTCATTGCTAACCTCTTCAATTTTATTTTTGAAAATTTAACCCGAATTCTATTTAACTTTGAAGTCGCACATCCTCTAAAATCTCATTTTTGAGTGTGCATTATATGGTTCAAAGACATACTATAATCTTCCAATCCAACAGTTGGATCTTACCAAGTTTTAACTGGCACTTGTTTGATTAAGCTATGCTTACATTTATACAATTAAATACTATTAATAGTTTCCATAGTTTAAATAGAGAGAGTTTTAAAAAAGAATCACCAAAAAACTCTGGTTTTCCAGAACCACTCTAGGCACTAAAGGGTTAACATCCCATTCCTTTGTAGAACAGTCAAACTACACTTTTATACACAGTTCAGCTTTCAAGATTTGTTAAATATATTTTTTAATATTTTCGATACATGAAATTGTATGTTTCCTGTTAGTCCTAAAATTTTCCGATTTTTCTGATACAAAATGAACTTTTTACAAATTTTTAGGTCAAATACTTCAAGAAATTCATATTAATTACAAAAAATCTTCAAAAAATATAAAATTTCTAGAACATGTGCAAATGACAATGGAGAATCACATGATATATTTTCTGTAGAATTTTTTAATTTAAATTTTAAAATTCAAAAGGTGAACATCCTATATAGTGTAATTCAGACCTTGAGCTACATAGCTTGCAACAAAAATAAAATATTCAATACTTGAAATTTATAAGATCCGAAAAAATGAAGTGAAAATTAGACTCGATAAACTTCATTTCTCAATTGAAAGCAATAGCAAAAAACTTCATCTTCAAGGTTAAAATTGGCTTTGGCCAACAAACATCCACTATTTGGATGCTCGGTCCTTAAAGGGTTAACCCTTAAACGTCAAAGCAAGCCCCATGGGCTTGGTATAAAGGAATAATTGGAGAAAAAGTTTCATTTCTCAACCAAATCAAGCGAGACTTATTGCGTTGGAAAGCTACTGAAAAAGCGATCTAGATTCCAAATTTTCGCCTCATTTGAGAGATTGTGGAATCGTTGGTAAGCAATCAAAGTTATCAAATTGAACAAGTTTTGAGGTTGGGGCAGCTGAAGTTCAGCAGTGCCGCAGTGCTACAGTGCTACAGTGCTACAGTGCTAGCCAGCAGTGCACTGTAGAGCCGTTTTGCCAATTTTATTTATTTATTTATTTTAAATTATTTTCTCCCCAAAAAAATTTAGATTCCTTCCGGGCTGCCCATTCAGGCCCTCTTGACGTTTAAGGGTTAAACTGTATTAACCTAAGCTCCAAGAGACCATTTTTTTGTCGCTGCCCGTTTTTAACAAACTACCTAAAACAAAAAAATAAATTTTTGACAATAAATAAATAAATTTTAAAACACTACATCAAGTTTAACCCTTTAACGCGCCTGCGTCGAGAATGTGGACGTCGGATGAATTTCAGTTGCTCCATTTTTGTAGCTAGCGACAGTTTTTCATCCATCCAAAATTCTCTTGGTTCTTGAGCTAGTTGACTATCATTTGTACGGTATGGATTTTCAAAATAAGATCTTGTGATTTTTTGAAAATCCACAGAATTGGTTTATGTCAAGTTTCATTCTTAGTTCAAAAAGTGAGATCTTAAATATGATTTTCCAAAATAAGTAGAATCAAATAATGGAAATTATACCATCACATAGTGCATGTTATTCCAAATTCGTAACAAATTTTTTCAATAAAAAATTGTTAATTTGGGATTTTTAATTGAATTTCAAAAGAAAACCTTGCAAAAACTTATTTAAAATATTAATATTTTTTTGATAAATCCAACCGTACAGATGTGATCTCCACATTGAGATTTACAACTATTGTTTGTATATCCACTCCATTTTTGTAAATCATCAAACATTTTATAACACATCTTTGAAATCAGTGATGGATTGGGACGTTAAAGGGTTAACTTCCAATGCAATTTTCAAAGGTTAATGCTTTTAAATTCATTAAATGAGGATCTAAATTTATTTTTTGGAAGTTGGACCGTATAGATAATTTGTAGAGATGATGCCCTACATTTTGTCTAGTTAACCAAACTTCATCAAACATATGGAAGACACACATTATAACACATCTATGTTTTGTCCAATACCCCTTGGGCTTTTGGGGGTTAACCCTTTGACGCGCTTGCGTCCACATAATGAACGACAAACAAATTGCAACCTTTCTCTTGACTGCATCCTTTACAATTTTTCATCCATTCAATTGCTCTCGGTTCTTGTGCTAGTTGATTATCATTTGTATGATATGGATCTTCAAATGAGACATTGTGATTTTTTATAAAATAATAGAATTGGTTGATGTCAAGTTTCATTCTTAATTCAAAAAGTGAGACCTTAAACATGATTTTCCAAAATAAGCAAAATCAAATAATGGAAATCATACCATCTTGTATTTCATGTTATTCCAAATTCATTACAACAATTTAATGAAAAATTAAAAAATTGGGATTTTTAATTGAATTTCAAAAGAAAAGCTTTGAAAATTTAATGATTTATTAATAACAAATATGATAAAATCCAACCATACATATGACATTTACAACTTTGCTTTGTACATCAACTCCATTTTTGTTATTCATCAAACATTTTATAACGCATCTTCGAAATCAGTGTTGAATCGGGATGTTAACCCCTAAAACACCAAGAAGTCCAAATTGGGCCTCGTATTTTTTTTTTTATCAGTTTTGAGTAGGTTTTTATGTGGACTTCCTTTTGTTCAAATTCGTTTGTTTCTTGACCATCATATGCATTATTCTTCATTGATCCCAACGATACAAAATTTAGTCTCATGTGAATTATATATTTCACAATATGATTAATTGAATTTATCATTTTAAAACCATGAATTCTTGGTCCTTTAGGGGTTTAAGGGTTAACAGGGCTCGTTCTGTGCCCCACATATATCACTTCATAGCATTTCCTGGGGTGATCCATGACTACCGGTAATCACAAGCTGGACCACATTGGGAGGAAGAAGAAACTTACTTCATTTCTCTCGTCGATGGATTGCAGACTGGTACTGATCCAGTCTTCTTTACTCATTCCTGTTACCAGCAACAACAAATGAAAATGGGGCTCACACTTTTGAAATTGCATAAGAAATTCATTTGTAGTGATAAAAAATCGATCCACAGCTCTACATTGATCTCCCAAAAATAGCACATCTATGATACATATGTTAAAATATGCTTAAAGTGACGCAAATAGTATCCTCTGCCTTCACCAGCAGCAACAATGTCTTTCTCCTTTGAACTGAAATTGTAACGTAGCATACTGAAGCTCCATCGTTTTCATGTCACTGCCATTTGTTGTCTCTGCCCCACCAGGGGACAGACTACGGAAACGCTTCGTTTTCAAGGAGTTACATGGCTGAACAGTACAAACAAGGTGTAAAAGTAAATCTAGGGTAAATACTAAGGTAGAGACTACGTGACTAGCTGCTTGTTGGTGTCTCTGACCCACCAAGGGAGAGACTATGAAAACATTTCGTTTTCAAGGAGTTACATGCCTACATGGTTGAACAATAGGGGTAGTCACACCACTTCCGAGTCCGCTTTTATTCTCCGAGAATGGGCACGTGGCGAGGCGCGATTGGTTGTTTGGCGGAGGGGGAGATTCATTCTCGGAGAATGGACAATGCCGCTTCTTCTCCTCCGGAGGTGAAGAAGCGGCATTCTCCATTCTCCGAGAATGAAAATTTAATCTTCCGCTCCCGTCTTTCACCTCTCCGCAGCTGCGCTTTTATTTCTCTTCGATTTTTTATCTGCAATTTCTTGTTGCTGCCGACTTCAGTGCCGGTACAATCAGCAGATTCAGTAAATACTTCTCAGAGATTCATTATCCATGCCAGAAATGGCCCCAAAGGGGTGTCACAGCACTTCCATGAATAACGTCCCCTGATTGGCTCCTGAGAATCCTCAACAACTTTTCATTCTCCGAGGTGGTGTGACTAACCCTAATATAAACAAGCTGTAAAAGGAAATCTAGAGTAAATACTAAGGCAGAGACTATGCGACTAGCCGCTTGTTCACCTTGCAATCGTATGCTCTGCTGTGCAACGTCCCCATCAACTGTTGCAAACAATTTGGAGTTGTTAGTTTGAGCACATGCCTGCCAGAAGAAAAGATGTTTGGCGGTGATACTCAGCAGGACACTCATACATGTCTACGTGAATTAAGACTCCACTAGCAATTGCAAATCATTTTGATACGATGATGGATGAAGCGTAGAATCCTTCTAATCCTGGATTCCTACTGTGTCTGTATTTTAGACAACGATCGAGATGCTGATTATGAACCAAAGCTTAAGATTGCTGAAAGTTTAGGTTTAGGGTTTAGGGGTGGGTATTACGAACGAGTCTTGTCCATGAGCTTGGTTTTGGAACCATAGTTTGGCTTTTGTTGCAGACTGCAGAACTGGTAGAAATGAAACTGTCTAATTAACAAGGGCCATCAACAAACCGGAATGATACCCCAAGAACAGTTCTAGAAGCCACCTCATATTCATTCGGAGGACATTTGGAATGGTCCATTACGAGAGAATGTACAATGCAGCGTTCTGCTTTAATTGATGAACAAAGAAAGGAAGGAATTGGATAAAAGAAGCCAACAAAGGAAAGCCAAGAGCATATGACATGCACCTCCATCTCCATCGCCATTCAAACTCAAAGCTCGTCACACCCCTAACCCTAATACTACATTTCCACAAACCACTTCACTGTCTGAACTAATAATTCACAAATTTCAGCAGATCATTTTGTTCTAACACCACACAACTCTACAGATGCAGTAACCATCACAAAGATGCAACCGGCATTCAAACCCTAGGAGCTTCTTAAAAGAATAACAATAAGTCGAATGGCTCACATTATCCAACGTCATAGCAGGGCGGACGCTCCTATGTCCGTCAGGATGTTTAGAAATTTGAAAAAGAGAAATGCCATTCTGCTGCAAGTCATTGCGCCACTTGGCAAGCAGGAAAAGCGGGGTACACTAAAGTAGCTTCGAAATTAACGGACCTTTTGCCTTGCCAAGTGGCACAATTCATTCCATTCTTGATGCCATCGTGCTCGCTTTGCAGGACCGACAGTAGTTCTGCAGCGTGTTTTTTTCTGTCATTTTTCACGTTTCTTTTTTCTTGTTGCAAATACAGTGACTGCCAAAACTGAGTACAGAAAAACATAGTTTACCTTTAGTCATTCATATATTATAATGTGATGCATTTAATGTCCAATCAGTTAACGGCTCAAGTATACATGCATGTAAATGATGTGGCTACCAAATTACAAGTCCAGCAATGCAAGATAATTTGAGAAAGATCCAGATCAAAGTAAATTAGCTCCAAAACTCACTTATGCTCACACTTGGATTAAGCAATGAATGCTACAAATCTGACATGTACAAGTGGTCTTTTCTGGGTCTGATTTTTTGGGTGAGCATGTTTTTGGCCTTCACATTTATAATGTCTCCCCATTCAGTGCACATCATGTATGCAAATTGAGCAAAATGGTTTCATTGAGATCTCTCTCTGTTGCTAGTAGAAAGCAAGTAGAAGAAGCTACTTTAGAGAAGTTGAGGAGGGGTGAGAGTACTAGAAATGTTGCTAGAGAGTTACAGGTATCCCAAAGTTGGGTTGCAAAATTTCGTAAGCAACATTTGAGTGAATTGAGTGATGTCAATCAAAGTTTTGGTGGTAGGCCAAAAATGTACAGTGCAGTTGATCGTAGAGCTTGTGTCAGAGCAATCACTGTGGGTGGCTTAGAAACTGCACACAAAGTTGGAAATTACTTGAGGGAAGAGCTTCATGTTGGTATGAGCGATAGTACTGTGAGGAGAGTGTTACGAAAAGCAGGTTTGAAATGTAAAGTGAAGCAAAAGAAACCAAAACTTACACTTCTTCAAATTAAGCGACGATTAGAATTTGCTAGACGTCATTGCCATTGGACTGATGATGATTGGGATCGTGTAGTATTCTCCGATGAAACAAAAATCAACCGATTTTGCTCTGATGGTCGCAGTTGGTGTTGGTTTCGTGATGAACAGAGTAGAAGTGCAGGAATGGTACAACAAACTGTCAAGTTTGGAGGCGGCGGAGTGATGATGTGGGGTTGCATGACTTCAAGTGGCCCTGGTATGATGTGTAGGATTGAAGGAAGAATGGATCAGTACATGTATAGAGAAATTTTAGAGCGAGAGTTGATTCATACGCTCCATGCATACGATTTGGATCCTGCCAATTTGATTTTTCAACATGATAATGACCCGAAACATACATCCAAGAGTGTGCGCCGTTGGCTGAATTTGCAAGAATTTGTTGTTTTGAAGTGGCCGGCGCAATCTCCAGACTTGAATCCAATCGAACACTTGTGGGCAACTTTAAAACGCCGACTAAACCAATATGAGAGACCTCCCAAAGGAATGTTAGAATTGTGGGAGCGTGTCGAGGATTGTTGGGCTTCAATTACTTCCAATGAGTGTCAGAACTTGTATAGGAGCATGCCTAAGCGCATTGCAGCTGTTATAGCTGCTAAGGGTAGGTGGACAAATTTTTAGCTTCATTCCAGCTTGTGTGAGCAAAACTGAGTTTTAGATTGAATTTTACTTTATTTTTGTTTGTACGTGCATACTTGTGTGTAATAGGCCTCAATTCCATGGAAGTATGACTAATTGCAATGGTAATCCTATGCAATTTATGGTTTCATTTTTGATGCATCCAATTTTCTTACATTGTTTGTTGAATTTCAATATGATGTGCCTGTACTCAGTTTTGGCAGTCACTGTAGCTGCATACCCTTGAAGCGCATATCTCGTGTGTGTATCATTCGTGGATAGGTGGTTTCAAACAAGGCTTGGGAGTTTTGGTGCTCGTATCTGTGGAGCCATGGCCGACGATTCTCATGGTGAGTTCCGAATGACATGAGCTGAGATTTTGCAATTTGTGGGTTGAGTATGCTCGACACAATTTTGAGGGTGAAAGCAGTGAGTTAAAAAAGAAGATTCGGCTGTGCATGCAAGTGTAGGGCTTCAGTCCAGCATTAAGAAAAGATTTCTTTAATAGGGTTTCTCTGCAACGAACCTGACACTGTCAATATTGCTACCAGGGTGATTAGGAACTACACGAAGTAGCTTTGAGAGAATATTGTACCAAAAAAGCCTTATAAAAGTTGGTTTATTGACTTGCAGCTCTGGATACTGCGGATGTTGTTGACACCACCTCTGGTGACACGACCTCCGACGGTTCTTCTATGACACAAGATGAAGAGAAGATGAATGGGCAAGCTATTATGTTCGGAACAGTGGAACCAGACATTCTTGCAAAAGAAGAAGCAGCTCCTCCTGCACAAGAAGAGGCAGCTCCTCCTGCAGCAGAAGAAGAAGCAGCTCCTCCTGCACAAGAAGAGGCAGCTCCTCCTGCACAAGAAGAGGCAGCTCCTCCTGCAGCAGAAGAAGAGGCAGCTCCTCTTTTAAAAGAAGATTCAGCTCCTCATGTAGAAGAAGAGCAAGCTGGTCCTGCAGAAGAAGAGGCATGGACAACCACGGAGCTTGGGCGAGTTGCAACTCGGATTATCCCACACTTACTCAATTTGTAAGTAGCTTTTCTTGATTTATCAATGTTGTTATGAATCAAATTCAGGGGGTTCATAGTCAAGTTCAATCACCAGTTTTGTATGCTCATCACGACCACTCGATATTGAGATTATATATCTATGAACTGGCAGCTTGATGCTTGTTGCATGTCCAATTTAATTCTTGCTAATATTAACCAATTGTGTCACGGATGATCAGGTACAATTCCACTCCCACTGCAGATGACTACGATGCTATATACGCTCCTCATGCAACTTTCGAGGATCCACTCATGCAAGCTCACGGGTTAGTGACAAATCAGGCTCCATTCCATTCTTGTCGGAATCAAACCAAGAAGCCCAAGTTGAGCCTCATGTTGTTTTTAGCAGTTTTGAGTCGGTTTTATGTGGACATCTTTTTGTTCAAATTTCTTTCTTTTTTGACCAACACATGCAATGTTCTTCACTGATTCTGGTGATATAGAATTTGGTTATATTTTTCACAATATGATCAATTGAATTTGACATTTTAAAACCATGAATCCTTGGGTCCTTTAGGGATTAATGAGTCACCACAGATTGAGATGTGAACTTCATTGTAAGTTGCTCGTGGCCATCGATGGAATCGATTTTCTGAGTTTAATTTTAGCTCAAGTGTTGATATCCAGTTTCTTCTTCAAGAGCTGAGCTGGTTGCAATTGCCTCCTTAATTACTAATTTCACATGGTTGACTGTATGTAGAGTGGCGCAAATCAAGTCTGCATTCTACGCAATACCCAAGGTGTTCCTCGACAGTACAGTGTTGAAATACGCAGTTTGGGAGGAAGAATCATCGCCTTCATCTGGAGAGGTAATGATTTTGTTGCTATTCACATTTATCAGGTTGAAGCAAGCTAAGTTAGTACGGTAATATATAATCCTTTTGACAAAAACAGGTTGATTTGGTGTAGAAGTTTTCTACTGCTACGAGAAAAGCTTAATTCTGACACAACCCTATTGTTTTGAAAATTTGGCTGACGTTGCAGATACACATTGAGAATTTACAACAGTACAAGCTCCTGCAACTGGGCCCATTGGGTTATTACGTCACCATGCATTCCCTTATCAAGCTCACGGTTAGCTTCAGCCTGTATAATTGCTCCTCATGTTTTTTTAGGAGTTTAATGTGTGGAGTTTTATTTGTTAAAAAATATGTTTCTTTGAATCAACACGTGCAATGTGCACTCACACAGGAGGGTTGTGATTGTTTTTGGCGCAGGTCGAAAGAGGAAAAGTGGTGCGCCATGAAGATTTGTAAGTTCTTCAATTCGTTACATTTGCATTCACATTAAAAGTAAACCTGATGCTCTTAGCAAAGTTGAACCCTGCATGTATGATTTGTACATGCAAACGGCCAAATTATGATTCATATATATGGTGACTTAGCGAATTATTGAATTTTCATAACCTTCTCTAACCCCGAGATTTCCTCAGGATGGAATATCCCAATTCTTGGAGAGTCATTTAACTATAATTAATTGCTAAGTGCCTGACAAGGCAAAAGTGCTCATTTCCATATCTAGAGGAATTCAAATAAAGTTTTTTTAAGAAAGAACATTTAGTATACCAATGAAGAAAAATAATTTGGCTCTACAATATGGGATGGTTCAACATTGCTCTATATGCCTAGAAACATTCTATTATTAGATATTGAGGTTCAAAATGCTCTTTCTATTTTTAAGGAGTTAACTTGCCACTAACACCACTTGACTTGGAGTTCCTATTTTTATGAGGAGTAATTAGGACTGGTTAATTTTTTCAATTCTAATTTTTTGACTACTACAATTTGGTTTCTTAAAAAAGTAGGGGTTGATAATGTTAAGGATAACATATGAATGTGGAACATGTTCACACAGATGGGGCGGATATAGGCTTTGGAATAAGCACACGGTGTGGGTGCCTCTGGTTGGCTGAAACTTTGCGCCGCGGGGACATGTTGGTGACTCATGTTCTCATGGGCTTTGGAAAGGACCACAAGACACTTGACAAGGATTCTTCTTCTTTGCATTTGAAGGTATCGTAGATGATGATGATGATTCTGGGTTTTATAGTGCATGTGGGAAATTAGTGAAGGTGATACTAAATATCATTATGATGTAAAATTAGTGTGATATGTAAAAATTTCAGCCACTCAGTAAAAATTTCAGCCCTCACTAGTTTTGAGATTTGGCAAAATAGTGCGTGCTTCAAGAATTAGTACCACACACTAAATGGGATAATCAGCGTACCAAGAAGCTTGAATTGGGCCTCATGTATCTCCTAGCAGTTTTGAGTAGGTTGTATGTGGACTTCTTTTTGTTCAAATTTATTTGTTTTTTCACCAATATATGCAATTTTCTTCACTGATTTTGGTGATATAAAATTTGGTCCAGTACGAATTATTGATTTTTCACGGTATGACCAATTGAATTTGTCAATTTAAAACCATGAATCTTTGGTCCTTTTGGGGTTAATGTAATTATGAACTATTTGGAAGTTACCACTTTGAACCTTTTGACACTGTCACCAATTGTATAGGGACGAGGATAGTATGCGCGCGTAGAGCGGGGAGCCGTGAGCGGTGAACGAAAAAATGTGGGGTTTTGAGCAAAAATTTCAGATCAACTATGGTCAACGTTACTATAAATAGGAAATATTTGGATATTTTTAGTAAAATTTTGACTCTATAACCATAGAATATTCTGTACCTATAACCGTGGAATGGAGTCAGGGGAAAATGTTGGAGACACATGAAAGCCAAACTCAATATACCTAGAATTGTGAATCAAAGATGTTGTCCCATTTTCAACAGAATGAAATTTGTGCTTGGCCATTGTTATAGACCATTGACGATGACTAATAGTAGATAATATAGGAAGAAATGCCCCAGTTGAATGGAGTATGGAACCCGAGTTTAAAAACCGCAGTCGTGACCCTTTTAGTCTCACTACTATTTCATTGATTTGAAAAGTATGCAATTGCAAATAATGGAATTAGAAATAATGAACTTCCCTAAGATGTTAGATGGGTCAACAATCCACTCTCGAGAACTAGCTTAATTTCGTTGAAGCTAAGAGTAGGTGCACGTATGAAGGCATCGACCTCAACATCAAATCTACAAATGACGGTGAAGACGAAATACAAATGTTTGCAATATGCCCACTGACAACGGCCTCCGTTTGCATTGGTCAACATCACCTTGAATAAGGGTAGGAACAGTTCGAATTGTGAAATTGTGAGATGGTACTACTGAATTTGTAGAGATGTGCTGGAATCTAATGTGACGATGCATCCAAGGACAAGGACTGGAACCATGTCCACCTTCCGAAGATGACCTTTGACTGCGATAACAGAGGCACAATTGTTAATTTGCTTGGTGGACGGGCCCTTTTTGTTGCAACGGACATTTTTGCCGTGCCGCCGCTTGGGAATGTCATCACGAAACACTAACTAAAATGTATATGAGGATTCGAAGTTAGGTATAGTCTCATTGGATTGGAAATCTGAATAGCTTTGATGCTAAGTTTCGATTTTTTTTTATTCTCCGTGGAGAAGTTTTCACCCTAGTCACATTTTCATCCCGATAGCGGTTTTATACCGTTCACCAAGATGAAATTTCTTACCAAGACTGACTGCAGCAACTAAATTCCCCAAGTTTGCTATTGTTCTCGTTCTTCACACTCATTCAAGGGGTGTCACAACCTTGTTCATGGAGAATGGCCAGGACTAGCTCCTGAATTATCTCCCCCAGGATCTCAATCTTCAGAGAATCAACTTCTCGAAAGCGCCGTGACACCCCTTGTGCACATACTCACGCGGTGGAAAAAGTTTCCAGGAGTCGAGGTAGGCGAAATGGTTCCATTCAATCTTTATAAATCCCTACTCACAACACACAATAGCAAATCCGCAGTAATTGACAATCGGCACACTACAAGGAGAAGGCGTTGCTTTTCACTCGGTAGGTGAGTCAGATAGCGCCACTTCACACTTATTGCCTTGACACTCAAGACTTGGTGAGTGCGATTCATCAAGCAAGACAATCGTGTATAGTGAACTTTGAGTGAGAAGCAACGCCTTTGCTAGTAGTGGCAAGTCAAGCTTAATTAACTAGTCACTGCCTGATAACAAATACAACACACTCCCCATTTAAAACTCGCACTTCAATCCGACCTGGATGCATAACATTCAGTAGTCTATGTGATTGCTGCCTTCTCCCAACAGAATGATGTGGAATATCCCACATCATTTCATCCCCCCAATGAAATGATGTGGGATATTCCACATCACATTAGTAGCTATGGGGGCATGTGGCATTAAGCAAGAGCAATCAACCATGGTGAGCAGTAATCAAAAGCACTCACTCAATCACAATTCAACACTGTTTTGTAATTGTTTATTTGATTCAATAGTTCATTCAACTACAAAACACTGGTCACTCCATATATAAAGGTGGATGAATCTAAAAGGCAGCCTCTTGGAAGGCTAGTGAATGTTATGATGTAGTCCTTCCAAGCCCGAAAATTTCAAACTTTCGTTGAAGACAAAGAGTAAAACGAAAGTATCAAAAAGCCAGTTGTCCTATACAGGTCTCGAACCTGTGACCTTCGCGTTATTAGCACGACGCTCTAACCAGCTGAGCTAATAAGACTTCTCATGACCCGCCGGGAAACCTCACAAACGGGAATCCCAGAAGATGCTAATACAGAGTACAGATAACTATTAATAAAAGTAAAAGATGGGCTCGAATTATTCAAAACATCTGAAATTGTCATTCATAATTGTCATTCAAAAAGTTTTAAACCCTGCACATGAAATCTTACTTCACTTTTGTATCACGTCAGTATCTTATTGATTTATGTTTAAAACTGTTGAAAGTTTAATGGCTGAAATGTTGAAATAAAACTAAGATCAAAATTTTTTTGAGTTGAAGGATAATGACTTGAGAAAAGAGTTTGTGACCCATGGCATGTGCCAGCTATACACGTATTACTTATATCTGGAAATATTCCTGAGTCCACGTTTCCTAAATACTGTTCGGTAATTCTAGAAAACTGAGGGGTTGCAAATATGCTAGAATTGCAGAAGAACTTGCAAATATGCTAACTGTGGACGAACAGTAAACTTCATCAGCAATTCAGCAATTCTCGTGTCACCCGTTGTTTTCTACAAGTAATGGAGAAACATGTCTTGTCAAATCGAAGCTCATTAAAGATTGCTCATAATACTTACTTGATGAGTACTATCCTTTGGCCATACACTCACAGGCTCTAGCGGCCCTTGTAATTGTCTTTCAAGAGCCCTTGTAATGCGCCTTCCTTCTGAAGAGGTGAGATTTTCTCGACCAATCGCCGGCTGTGTTGTGCAACACTCTACAAAACTTTAATCAACATGGCTTATTGCAAGTCAATCACAACATTTACTGCTTATAACCATCATGGTTGCAAACAACAACATTCAGTATGATTATCAGTGATTCTTAGATGATACCATTCGTTGGAGAATTACCAACAATATCCATCGCTAAAATAACAACACATGCGCTGAACCTAAAGAGGCTTCAGATCCACTCGCATGAAAGGATTAAATTCAAGATAGTTGGCTACCTTTTGTTTCCGTTGTTGCAACACCCAAGCGCAGCCTTGTTCTCGGGCTCCAGTGTAAAAGAAACTCCAAATTCTCCTGTGTGCACTGTAATAGGTAACAATTATCAACTTCATCTTGTAAACAAAGAAGGATTGTATGACATCACAAAAATACCAGATGAGATGCAGGTGCACATTGAATCGTCGTAAAACGAGTCTATACAAACCTCACTCCACTAAGAAGCTCAACAGATAAATAGCAGAATAATACTAATCCTAAACCCTAAACCTCATCACCATCACGCAACCGTATATCGGAAGCTTCTTCATACCGTTGTCCCCTTTCACGAAAAAGCATCTCAAACTGCAACAATCTTTTATGTTCGAATTTTGCAATGTAAGCTATAAGAAATCATTCACACGGAATCAAACAGTACGAAAGCATTAGTAAAGAACAAGACTCCCACCCTCGTGATAACGGTAAGTGATCATCGTCAACTCGCCAACTTAATCAGCCATTTGCTTGCAAGTTACAAGATTTGTAAGAAAATCAGAGTGAGAAGATTACCATCACAACTTTGGTGCAGGTCAATCGCCGCTGCATCACCAGTTGCTTCATCCCGTACCCTGCAAGCATTGCAAAGTTGAAACCAACCACAATCGTTACCAAAAATTAGAAATAAGATCACCTCAAATCATGTTCATGCTCCAGTCCAAGAAACAATGCGCTCTTCGCATTTTCCTGTAGAAACAAAAGGTGATCTCTGAGTTCCTCATCAACGTTGATGAAAATTGAACTCCCTAACCCTAATCCTAGGGTTTCCATTCAATTGCCGTTTTCTTTTTTCACTTGTGCCCTTAACCCTCACCCTTGTCCAGTTTGGGCAGTTTTGAAAAGATGAATCATAAAATGCAACTAAGATGGATATTTTGAACTTGATGTATGAATATAAGTTGTACACTATGAATTTTAGGTTCTATCCATATGGTTAGATTGAATTTTAGGTTCTATCCATATGGTTAGATCTGCAATTGCTTTCACCAATATTTTTCTATAAATTTTGGTATATAAAATTCAAAATTATTTTGAAATTTGAATACAAATAAGATATTGACAATTTGTGGATAAATTTGTTGTGATGGGTTAAAATGTAATACTCTAAGTGTAGTGATTTTTGGAGATTTTTTGGTTGCTTAATTTTATGAGCTTTTTTTTTCAAGAGCACTTTTAGACTAAAATCTTCGAAATTTTTGGTGAAACAATACAACATAAAATGAGGCATAAAGTTTCACAAATCATCCCCTTTCTAATCGGATCACACATGCACAAAGCTAATTTCCCATAAAAAAATTCACTAAAAAAAATTTTCTGCAAAAATGCATGATGGATGAGAAATCGGAGTTCGATTCTGTACATCATGCAAAATATGCATGGTTGGGCAGTTAAGAGTTAACCCCTAAACATACCAGGGTGTCCCTGGAATTGACAATTTGAGAAAAAGCATCATAAAGTACTATTTAGAAGAATATTTTGGAATTGATATACAAATGAAAGTTCTAGATTTTGAATTTTAGATTCCATCTGTACAGTTTGATTCACTAATACTATCACCAATATTTAATTATAAAATTTGAAACTTAAAATTAAAAATTCCTTCTAAATTTGATTACAAACTAAATTTTAATATTTTTTGAGTAAAATTTGTTGGAATGAATTTGAAATGAGATACTCTTAAACATGGTGATTCTATGAAATTTTTGTGTTTCTTAAATCTATGACCTCATTTTTGCAAGACCACTTTTGAACTATAGTCAATGCAATTTTGGCTTGGTCAACGACTTGACATACTTCTACATTTGTAATTTTAGAAAAATATGTAATCAAGTATGACTAAATCCAACCGTTAGATAGGACAACAACTTGGTGAAGAATCTCCAAAAATTGGATGACTTTCATTCAAGTATTGATGAGAACGTGAGAAGGGTTTGAATCTGTTAGTCGTTCACTTTCTGAACGCTATGACGTTTAGGGGTTAACCCCTAAAGGACCAAAGAAGCCCAAATCAGGCCTCATGTTTCAGTTTTAAGTAGGTCCTATGTGGACTTCTTTATTAGAGTTATCTGTAAAGTCACTCAAAAGTGGGTGAGTGGACCGAACTTTGAGTGAACAGTAGTTTTGTTTCTAAAAAAGAAACTTGTGTCGGGAACTTAAAAAGAACTATGGATACAAACTTTGAAAGCATCGAAAACAGTGCTAAAAAACTTCTGACTCAAATTGTCAAACTCACCCCGTCTTCATGTGAGCCATCATGTGTGACAACTCAAAAAACAAGACAACTCACTTGAGAGACATCATGTTACAAAAACCCAAAAATAAGTTGATCCACATGTTTTGTATTCCCTATAATTTATGAGGGGACTTTATGTTTGTGTGAATTTTAAGGAAACTCACCTCCTAAACTCCCTCTACATTGCAGATAACTCTATTGTCTCTGTCCTACCATGCAACAGACTAAAAAACTCCTCATTTTCTTTTCATCCAAATATTGGATGGCTTTCATTAAAAATTGGCGATTTCATACAATTTATTTTAAATAGTTGGAACAATCTGGCATCTTCATCCATATTTTCTTGAAATTTTTCCTTAAGGCTTCATACATGCCAATTATTTTTGGTGCTTTTTGGCATTAAATGCAAAAAAAAGAACCCTAAAGAGTTAAATCCTAAGTTGTCGCTTGTTTCAACATAAATTAATTGAAAATGAAGATGTTGTATGTTTTGAGAACTTATAAATTAAAATTGTTTGAAAGTGTAAAAGTGATTTACTTATCTCAATGGATGAAAAACGTTAAAATGGATGAAATTTGATTGAAATGAATGTATAAAGATGGATTAAAATGTCAAGGTTTCCAAGATGTTATACTATCAATTTGCTTGTATATTCTATATTTGATGGTATTTGATCAAAACAACAATGACCAAACATTTTTCAGCACATTTTTCAGCACAAAGCAAAATTGATAATCATGATAATATGTATTTAACAACATATCACAATTCATATAGTAAACCACAATTGAGCAATTATAAGGCTAAATACAGGTTGTAGAGAGGGATTTTAAGGGCCTTTTAACCCTTAAACGACAATTCCTTTCCTGATACCACACCCAAAATCTCCTCTTAAATTCCATTTTAAGCATGATTCTGTGTTTAATTTTCTTTAGCTTTATTCTAAAGAAGTATAGATCTCTCTAAGGTGCTCGGTTTGGAATTTTAAAAACCCCATTTGGTGCAATGGTGTAGAAGTTATGAGCAAGGAACATAAATGCGGAGTCTGCCATCGGAAGTACGGAGCGTGATGGGCTGAGCTTAGAGAGTGCGGAGCAGATCGGAAGATGGTGAGGACGCGATAGTACTGGGCGCATTTGCAATAGAGGGTGATGCCTGTAACATTGCTAGCAATAGTGCAGAAGGAGGCAGTCTGTTTCCAAGATCTAGATCTCGTGTGATTGTTGGTTCTGAGAGGAGTGTTGTTCACGTAGCCTGACGATTGCAGGAGTTGAGCACCGCGGATCTCAGATCCAGTTTTGAGCTAGGATCAGATGTACATTTGTGCAATGTTGTGAGGGTGCTGGAATGAGTGAAGATAGTAGTCAAGCAACAACAAGCTGAGGAGCGAGCGTCTGCAAGGAGCCTGAGGTTGGCAGGTCCCTAGTGACGACCTTCTTCAAACATTCCACACCAAGACGGCAAGCACAATTGTTGGTAGCATTGCCCACTCCGCACACTGCCTGTGACAGTCTATGCTAATCCCATCCAAAATCAGCTCGGCCAGAACTGCCACAACTAGATGCGACAATCACCCCAGCGACAAATCTCCTGTAATTCCTCAACCTACTCTCATCACTGTATTCATTGGATCTATAACATTTCGTACACCGTTTGCTTCGAGTCTGTAGTAGCCAATTGCAGGACCAAAGGTAGAAAGGACAGCCCGTGGTGTACTCCAATCTACAAAGAGCAACAAATCCGTGAGAACGCCAGACAGGCACGCGAGTCTACTCAGCGCACAACCAAGAGTGAAGAAGGGCAGATCACGCAGTCAGCTTCAATCAACAAGATCGAGCACACCGTAGCAGCAGTGGCAACACCAACGAACAATGCCACAGTAACGTCCCGGAAACTGCAGTACAGCAGCAGGCAGATCAACCGATCCAACATCCACGCAAGTACGTTGCAAGACCAATACCCCAAAGCCGGCACCAAAACAGAGAGTCAACTTACAACGTAGCAGTGACAGCAATTGCAGCAACGATTGAAGCAGCGGTTTCAACAACAGTAGCAGCAGCAACAGCAAATAGCCAACGACAGCACCATTGCCCGTGCCTCATATCGCCTCAACAACCGCAAAGTCACAGCACAGATCCAAGACAACGGAGCGCAACTGAAGCAAGCTTGCCGATCCCAAGAAACCAATGCCCGCTCCGTCTGCACCAAAACTACAGTACATGTAAGCTTTCTCCCCCCATCATCTCGCTACTGCATTTCCTGCTACAATCTCCCCCAAATACCCAAGGTACGTATAATCCCTATCCTAACCCTAATTCTTCTTTCTATTCCAAAAACCAAATTACTTTTGTTTGTTTGTTGCGAGTGAGTAATTGTTTGAGCATCTACTCTACCAATTCTTGGTGGAACCCTAGCAACCCTGATTGTAGCAACAGGAGGCGTAATATGGAGCAAAGGCAGTCTGCCTGGTTCAGACACAACGAGCATCAAGCCATGGAGGTGGATTCAGACTCCCCTACGGCAAACCTCAAACGATTGCTAGAAGCCAAGGCGGCCAAAGACAACAAGAACAACACAAGCAAGAAGAATAAGAGTAATGCTGACCTCATCGACAGCGAAGGTGAGCAACCGCAAGACAACTGTGGTGCAGCAGAAGACGACAGGAGCGATGGATGAAGCCGCAAAGGAAGAAGCAACCGAACCGAAGGTGACAGTGAAGCGACAGTTTTCAAAGAGAGAAGTCGCAAGCTCGTAGCCAGCGGATTCGCCAGCACACCCGCAAGCCAAGGCGCCGGAGTTCGCAGTAACGAAGGGCGGCGTAAAAGCGCCAATGGAGACCAAGGGGAAGATACCAGAGACCGGAGCGAGCTTGGGAGGCGACCCAGCAGCAACGAAGATCGCAGTGAAGACAGCCGCAGCGGCAACAAACATACAGGTGAGCACAACATCGACAACAACGAAGAAACGCTCCGCAAAGACAACCAAGAAGACGAGCGGCGTCAAGATAACCACGAAGATATGCGGCACAACAGCAGCAATGAAGGAGCCCGTAGCGGTGAAGGCACTCGCAGCATCGACCGGCGTCAAGTCCACAAAAATAACACGGGAGAGGAAGTGACCAACACCGTCACACAACAGGGCAGCGAGAAGACAATGAAGAGCAAGACCACCGTAGAAGATAAGAGAGAAGGCAGTGGGCTCGCAGGAAACCAGAGGACGAGAGGGCAAAGCCAAGGCAACAGGAGAACGAGCGATGGGGAAGAAGAACAAGACACACAACAGAAGGGGAAGCAAGTACAGAGAGAAGGCAGTGAAGACTCAGACAATTTGGATTTTGACCCACTAGAGTATCTTAACTCTAAGCCCAAGGGCAAAAACGTGGCCATTGGACCACGAAATCCAAAGTTTTGGATGGGATTTCAAACCATGGAGAAGTTAAGTAGGGGAAGGGAGGAAGATGTTCTCTTCATGGACGAGTCGCTTGAAGACATGATTACAAGAGGCATGCTCCCCAATGAAGCAGAGGAAGTTTGGGATGCAACCGTGGCATTCCCACGAACACCCCAAATGCTCTACCCAATAGTTAGAGAAGATGGGATTGAAGGCCAACATTTCAATTTAACGCAAATCCCATTTGAGACACCGGTTGATCCCACCACCGGATTGGCATTGGATTTCCATGTAGAAATCCATTTCGAAGTACACATAGAAACTCCCATTCTACATGATACCGCCAAGGCCTTAATCACACAAAGACTAGCGCAAATGGACATTCCATTGGGCACAAGTCTCATAGACCCAATGGCGGTACTATGTTTTAGTACCAAGAGGGGTGGCCAAAGAGGTGTATGGAACGGAGTTGTTAAACTCCACCTTCTTCACCCCGCAAAGGATGGCATTGACATGCTCAAGGGCCTCCGCCCTTTCATCCTCAATCTAGACACATATAATGGATACTCGAAAACACCATCCACCATTAATGCCCTAGGGAAGGTATGCAAAAGCTACCATAGTGTTTCCAAAAACACTAATCTTTCCATCAAAATTAAAAGTGATAATCTAGCAAACACCACCGCTAGTGAGCTTTTTTATGATGTTTTGAGGAATAGTTTCCTCAAAACTCATGACTTTGAAATAATTGATGTACAAAAAGGCACTCTTGAGAGCCATGCATTCATTGTGGCACCAACCCCCAAGCAAGCGGAAAAAATCAGACTTTTTCATGTGGCCGCCAACCATGAAATTATTATGCCTCAAAGGAGATTTAATTTCACTCCACGTATAACCCCCGAGGCTAGAGCTAGAAAAGATGCTTTAACATTGACACTCTCTCATCTTCCCATTTTGAAAACGGTGGTTGATACCACCGAGGCCATTACTAAAACCATGGAGAGCAAAAACATAGCCTCCATTTGGTTTCATAGAGAGGTTGGAACAATGCACAATGGGAGTGCAAATGTGCAATGCACAAATCCCATTGTGTATCGTTCATTTCTCAACAAAACACATGTGATTGAAGGCCAATATGTGGAGTTTGCACCACATAGGAGGAGTTTAGGAGGATTGGAGCAACCCACAAAAGAGCAAATTGAAGCATGGGGCTTCAACGACATCAACACGGCTTTGGTAAATACCGTTACAACTCTTGTTTCTTCAACACCCTCCATCACCAAGGAGGATGTAATTTCAATCATGGAAGAAAGCAATAAAAGCATGAGAGAAGAAAACAAAAAAATGAAAGAAGAAATGGAAATGACAATGGAGAAAAAAATGAAGGAAGACCGGCTCACCAACGATGCCAAGCATGAAGAGTTACAAAACAAGATGGATTTTATTCAAGACACTCTTATGTTGGCACTCAACACCCTCCAAGAAATGAAAGGAACAAGGCCAACCCTAAAAAACGTGGAGTGATTGAAGACCTCATAGTAGAATACATAGTATTTACTAGATACTACATTATTACTCTACTGTATAGTATAGTATACATAGTAGCCTACTCAAACAATAATACTTATTTATACACAGTATATAGTATAGTATATCCACAAAAAAGACCAAAAAAATACAGATATCAATATGGTATCTATACACAAAGTATGTATTCCAAAAAAATACCAAAAAAATAATAAAAAGGTATATACATATACCAAATACTAAATACAAATACATGTCTAGACACGATACCTTTATACAAAGTATGTATCCAAATAAAATACCAAAAACAAAGTATAAAACAAAATTACATACCTATACCAAATACAATATACAACTACATATCAATATACAAAAAATCACTATGCAAAACCAAAACAAAAACACAAAAATACACAAAAATAACACACCAAAAAATCACATTCTTAAAAACTCAAAAACTAAAACCCAAAAACACATAATCAACATAACAATATATACCACAAAAAATAATAAAAACAAAAATAAAAAAACAAAATACAAAAACCACATAAAATTAAAATACCACAAAAGACCCAAAACATACCAATATAAAAACCACAACAAAAACCCAAAAATCACAAAAAATTACATACCAAAAAAAACAAAAAAATGTAAAACAATATATACTTTAACACACCAAATTATACCTACTCACGAAAACACTAATATAAATCTAAAATACATACAAAACAAAACCCTCAATACAAATAGTATAATATATAACTATAATTACCAAAAACCCTACATAACCACACCTCAAAACAAAAATAAACTAAACACCCCCGACAACTTAAAACATAAAAAACCTTCCAAAAAGAATAGAAGAAAAAACAAACAACAACAATGGACTCGGCCTACCGGCCTCGTCCAAAAACAAAAAGAACAAAAAACGACTACAATAAAAACAACAATATGTAAACAAAAAACAAATAAACATAATCAAAACCAAAAAATAGAGAAAAAGAAGAACAAGAACAAGAACAAAGAAAACAACAACAACACAACAAAGCTCAAACTTGAGATAATTGAGAACCCCAAGACGGGACTTGGACTACTTGAGAACCCCAAGTTCGAATTTGAGCTACTTGGGAACCCCAAATTCGAACCTGGGCTACTTGGAAACCCCAAGTCCAAACTTGGGCTACTTGGGTACCCCAAGTTAAAACTTGGGCTACTTGGGAACCCCAAGTTCATACTTGGGCTACTTGGGAACCTCAAGAACCCCAAGTTCGAAACAAAAAAACACCAACAAACTTACACAAGACAAACAAAACACAATATAAAAATAAAACCTAATATTAATAGCACAATATACAAAGTAAAAACCCATCTTTTTAAAAATAAAATATTTTCCCAATACCTTTTACTTTTACATAATGAAGAAAATACTACAAATACCAATACAAACACCAATATAATTGTCAATTTAAAAACCAATAAAAATATACACACAAATACCAATACAAAAATCAACACCACTACAAATGCCAATACAAACATCAAATTAAATATCAATATAAACACCAACATAAATACCAATACCAATACCAAACTCAAAACAAATAAAAAGGACATAATAAATTTTCACAAATTCAAACAACATAAATAATAATAATAATAATAATAATAATAATAATAATACACAAAACAAAAAGAAACATCAAAAACCCCAAAAACAAATACCCCAACAAAAATAAAAAACCAACAAACAAAATAAATGGACTCGGCCTAACGACCTCGTCCAAAAAAAACAAAAACAACAAAAATGGACTCGGCCTACCGGCCTCGTTCAAAATAAACAAAGAAAAAAGAAAAAAGAAAAAATGGCCCAAAAATCTCCTCTAAAAAGAAACTTTTTTCACCAAATATTAATATTATGCGGGGACATCGAAACAAACCCCGGACCCATGCCCGACTTACTAAAAACACACTCACCCACACATAAAAGAAGATCTAGAACATACTTTATACCAAGCACAATTAAACTTCAACCAGAGTACCAACATTTAGCAAAACAATTCTCACCTATCCTAAACATAACACATCCAAATCACGCAGAAGCTAGCAATGACTATCCACACATATCAAATTACATATACCGAAACCAACATCATCCACCCCCAAGAATACTATACGCACTCATCACCACAATCAGTCCATCAAAAGAAACATGTAACCAACTCCTAATACAAATTTCAAACCCTGATTGGACAACACTTCTACTAGAAAAAATGTCACTATTACAAAACCAGCCTGAAAGACACATCTCAACTAAACACCCATATACAAAATTCACAGAAAATAACAAAAATTTAATAAACCCACCAAATACCATCCACAAAGAAATCTACAAATTTATTCATCAACACAACGATACTATAACCCTCCAAAACATGACTGATAAATTCCCTTTTCTCCCTACCAACTTATTAGAAGAAACCTTAAAAATATATGTACCACTACATAAATATACTCATCCCCCACCACTTCCAAACATACCCACACTACAACCACAAGAAGTACATACAACAAATTATAATACGAGATTTATTACATGGAATGCCTCATCACTGAATACGGCTCTTCCAAACCTACATGAACTAATTGCCAACACACTTGATGAACCTGCTATCATCACAATACAAGAAACTAAATTAACCGCTACAAAATCAACCAAATACATACAAAACCTATTCCCAAAATACAAATTAATTTTTAACAACACACACGTCCTAACAAGATGTATGCAACAAAGAATGCCATACATCCCCGCAAGAAGAGGTCTCCTCACACTAATACACCAAAAATTCGCATATCCCGGCAATATCACCAAAATCCCAACCCCCAAAGAAATATCACCCTATCTACAAATAATAAAAATAGACAACAAACCACTACAAACTTGGCTAATTCTTCACATATATATGCCATCACATGCAGAGGACATACAATATATACCACTGATTCAACAAAACATAACTCAACAAACCAATGCACATCCAAATACCATACACATACTGTGCGGTGACTTTAACAGAGATATAGCACTTATTGGACGCCAAAATGGAACAGTCACGACCCCACCACAAACAGAAGATATCGAATGGAGAGCATTTACAAATAATCTCCAATTAAAATACATCCCAACAGATTGCCCATACTCCAGACAAGGGGGACAAAACTATAATCAAACCAGCCTAATAGATGGATACTACATCAAAACACCAGATAATACTCTATACACATCAACCACAGACAATGACCACAACCTTAATTCTGACCACTCACCAGTAACATTATACATACCACCAAACACCTTACTAGCAAGACCTATACTAATAGCAAATAAAACAATGAGAATCCTTAACCCCATACCACAAGAAAATATAGAAAAATTCAAAATAGAATATTTCGAAGAAAATTCACTACAAATAAATGAACTTATCACAATACTATCAAATGATCAACTAACAAACGACCAATGGCAAACATCATGCTCAAAACTAGATCACATGATACAAAAAATATCTGATAAAATTCAAGAAACTTGTAGTGCACCTCCGTTACCGACATTAACGAATCGTGCAACACAACAAGGTGGCTTCTTACCAAGAAAACTACAAAAAGTATGGAAAAAACACCTATCCACCTACCATTTAATTAGAAAAACAATTTACATAACAAAAAACATACAAAACTGGCAAACACACCCAATAATCGAAGAACTAAAAACCCATACAAACGTAACCATTCCACCACTCCCAACACAAGAACATGATCAACAAGAATGGATCCAATCATTAGTAGCAATAGCCAAGACAGCAAAAATACAAGCCCGTAAAATCACCACAAAATATACCCAAAGTGGTATAAAAAAGGCAATACTAAAATACAGACAATTATACGACAAAAGCCCAAAGAAAATAAATAAAAAAGTTTCAAAAATCAAGAAACACCACCATTAGACTGCATTTTGGATAGAAACAACAACATACTAACCAACCCAAAAGACATAGCAAATGAAATACACATACAACAATCAATTAGTAATAGACCTACAGGACCAACATGTTACTACCAACCCGAACACCCAACACAATGCACTTGCGGAGTAAGACAATACCCATGGCACGACCTTGATGGCTTCGTAATAGAAAAAAGAGGAAATCCACAAATACCACTACATAAACACTTTGATCAAGAATCATATGAAATATGTCTAAAACACCTATCTAACAACAAAACACCAGGCCCAGACAAAATCCCCAACTCAATACTAAAAAACATGCCCGAAAGCTTCCATAAATTACTCTTTTTATTTTTTTCTCATTGCTACAAACAAAAACAAATCCCAACTTCATGGAAAATAAGTCTAACTATACTACTGTATAAAAAAGGAAATCCCGCACAACTGCCAAACCACAGACCAATAGCACTTGCAAATACAATATACAAATTCTTCACCAGTACACTAACATACATATTATCAGCATATGGTGAAAAATTCCAAATTCTACACGATAGTCAAGAAGGATTCAGAGCAGAAAGAAGTACAGCAAGACAATTACAACTCCTAATAGCAGCACTAGAAGACGCAAAATTTACAAATCAAGACATATACCTATTATATATAGACTTTAAAAATGCATTTGGCTCATTAGATCACGCAAGACTCTTAGCGATAATGAAAGACCTTGGATACCCAGAAGATGCAATTATGCTAGTTGGAAATATCTACTCCCATTCAAACACCATATTTTTTGGTGAACACTTTGGCAAAACAAAACCAATACCGATTCAAAGAGGTACCATACAATGAGACACACTTAGTCCATATCTCTTCATAATTTTTCTTGAACCACTCTTGAGATGGCTACAAAGAGGGGAAAACGGATACACATTTGGTACATCAAAAATAAAAATCAGCTCTGCAGCATACGCAGATGACTTGGCAGCCATATCAAATAATATAAAATCACTACAAACACAAATAAATAAAATTGACAAATTTTGTGAATGGGCAGGCATGGACTTGGGAGTTACAAAATGTGCTATCACCGGTTGCCCGAATAAAACCAAAATGCAACCAAACAAATTTAAAACCCACATGACAAACCAAAAAATCAATTACAAAGACCAAACACTACCAGTACTCCATCAAAATGAACCCTATGTATACTTGGGCATACAATTAGTTCCATCACTAAAATGGAAACTCCAAACACATATCACCACTACTAAAATAATAGACCAATGTAAACAACTATCAAAATGCCCTGCCACTATCAAACAAAGAATCAATATGGTGGACACAGTAATCAGAGCAGGCATAGCCTACAGCTTCTTTGCAGTCCCATATTCACTACCAACTATTAAAAAACTTGATAAGAAAATTATTGCAATCCAAAAAACAATATGCGGACTACCTAAAAGCACTGTAAATATAATAACACAACTACCTCATGATTTATTTGGATTAGAAGCCTTCTCTCTAAAAAATGCCTACCTTAGATGCATTGGTGAACAACTTCGAAATGCACTTAACGACAAAGGGAGACTAGGAATAATATATAAAGGACTAATACAACACATACTTGCTAAAGCCGGCGGTGCCGAAGACATCCCAAGAATTAAACGCCAAGATTGCATTACATCACCTACAACACGAACATTATTCCTTCTGAAAACAACAGGTGGTATACACCTAAAAAGCACAGAAGAAAACTTCCAACTCCACAGGACCGAACTACAACAAGAATGGCGATCTACAGTCATAAACGAACTTCCACACTTAGACCCAAAACTCTCCATCAAATTATTATATAAATTAATGGCACACAAAATTTACAATATAAAACAAATCACCCTTCCCAACGGCACAAAACTAATGTCACCAGAAGAATTTAAAATATACTATCAAAATCCATCTAAACTAGACAAAAGCGCACTAAACATAGCAGAACAACTCTTCTGTGAACCAAAATGTACCCTAGATTGCCCAAATCCATGCCAAATACATTTACCACCTCGCACACTAAAAGAAAAATATAAAATATATAACCACAGAATAATACCAAGAACACCAATAAACCCCGTGCAATTCCCTCAACCACCTCAACCACAACCAACCCCACCACAAAACATAAAAAATGACCCCATAAGATTCCCCATTAACACAATATTAAACCACAAAACAATTACAACAAAAGACAAATATAAAATATCTAAAAAATACAACAAATATTTATGCCAATGGATAGACTCAAACCACATAACATACAATAAATGGTTACAACAACGCGAACTATTCCCACTAAACCTACCAACAGCAATACATCATAATCTAAACTTACTTACAAAATACTACACAAAATATCAAAACAGACATTATCAAAATATAATAAACACACAATTTACACCCGCACAAAATAGAGACACAAGATACATCCCATCTCCAACAATAATCCACCACGTTGAAACATCCACAATTGAATGTAACCCAGAAAGAGATATAGATACAAACAAGTGCACCATTCAAACACAAAATGACAAAACCCACATATACAATGACACCGGAAAATACATCACCACCATTCCGACTACAAGAATTAAATGGTTATGGCAACAATATAACAACAACAAATACAACACCCACAGACTAATACCTGCTATACAAACATTTGAAACAGAAGTAGTTTGGTTATACCAAAGATATGAACACAAAAACAGCAAAAAAGGTTCAATAAAAACACCACACCATACCATTCCAACTAACATTCTAGACACACTAATAACAACATTTAATATAACACACTCATACTTTTCCTCACCAATAACATGTCCCATGAAATCCACCCAATTCTACTCAACATTCGCTAGAGACAAGATTTTTGGCTCACTAGGGACAGCCTTTCAATACAAATGGAAAGGTATCGGATATGCACACCCAAATGACGCCGAAACAGCACAACAAGCAATACATTGGGCAAGACTAGCAGCAAAACAAGACCCTGAAACTATCACCATTTTAGCAATCCCAGACACCAACTGGTACCAAAATCTATCACCATACAACGGCCCCTTCCCGGATATGCACGCCATTATACATTTTGCTGCGGACACCATTACATATGACGAACCAACAACACCACTAGAACCCAACAAAACCCGAAACGAACCACTTGCAATGCACATATGGTGTATTCACCATCAAAACAACAACATTGGCACAATAAACCAAATAGACACCATAAACACAACAATAGAAAATCTACAAATTTCGCAATACCATACACAAACAGCACCACCCACACCGCCGAACACAAAAGTTAACAAAAGTACAAAATGGAACAAGCTCATATACCCACCATACAATAATCCACAAAACATTGACATAATACCCCTACCAAACTTCGAAATAAACACAACACTAAAATTCCTACCATGATATAGCTACTACACAGATGGTTCCTTTTTACCACCAAAAGAAGCAAATGATGGCCATTGGAAAAAAGAAAAAGCAGGATATGGAATATACAACCCATCTAAACCAGATGTACAAATATCAAAAAGACTGCCTGGACTACAAACATGCTTCAGAGCAGAACTAATGGCCATACATGAAACACTTTCACTGATCACCACTAAATACATAAACGAACCTGCACATATTTTTACTGAATGTCTCAACTGTATACACGTTCTAAACACACAACTAAAACACCCAACCCAACAAAACAACCACGCCGATAAAACCATATTAGAAGCAATGGTAAAAATGCTAAAAAAGCGAACACAACCCACCACAATATATAAAGTAAAAGCACACGCTAGAATCAATGGACATGAACACGCAGATCAACTCGCAAAAGAAGGTACCATGAAAAGAAGTTATCAATTTGCAGCAAATCCACACGAATTTGCACATACCACACCTTACTACTTCCAAAAAGACACATGGCCCGGTCGTAACAAACGACCAGACAAAGGTCCAGTTAGATGTTTGGAAGAATACATAAAGAAATATGACCGTGAAAATAACCTAGAAATACTGGCAGAAACTGTCCCAACATTAACAAATGGACAACAAGCTCCATCATAGATAACGAAATGTCCAATGACTTTTGGAAAAATCCAGAAATAACAGACTCACAAAAAACAAGCATACTAAAATTTAGAACCGGTCAATACATGGGTAATGCCAGAAAGCAATTAATTTTTGGCATACAAAGATTCCCCTCAAAAACATGTCCCATCTGTAACTCACAAGATGCAGATACATGGCTACATGTACTTTTACTATGCAAACAACACCATATACACGCACTAAGAACCAAAAGACACAACAAAGCGGTATGGGAATTAAGAAAATTAATACTATCCCCAAATAAATCAAGATGCTACACCCTCATGAATGCGGACACATTCAACAATAATCCACAAGAAAACACAGTTCCTCCATGGTTATTACCATGTACTTGTAATCAACAAAGATGTCAATGTAATGCCAGATTCAAACCAGATATACTATGCATTAAAGGCCTCCCATACCAAAGTCCACCTCCTCTAAACCCCGATGATAACTTGACCATACAATTCATAGAATTCACATACACAAACGACAGATTTTCACCAGAAACAATTGGCAGAATTTTTTTAAAATATCAACCTCTAATTAATAACATCATACAACAAGGTTGGAAAGTAGATCCTATCATAGTCATTACAGCTCGAGCCAGAGGAACCACACACGTCCCCTCAATGAAACAACTAGAAACAAAATTCAACATTTGCGAAACCTCCATAAAACACACATTCAAAGTAATAAATACCATTGCCATACAATATGCCGGATCTATCCTTTTACATAAAAGACGTATAAAGAATAATCAAACAATACCAACAGACGTAGTACATTAAAAGAGGAAGGGTAGTGGTGAAAACCACTGCTAGCCACTCTTTTCAAACAACTAGCTCAACTTGTCTCGGGGGATAGGAAGGGCCGGTTGGTTGGTACAACTTTCCTGCCATGATAACTCACTAGCAGCACCAAGCCATGTGTATCACACCACTGCTCAATGAGCCCAATTGGTTTCGAACCCGGACCACATAATTGTGATAAAATGCCCTTCACCAACCAACCAAGAACTCATGACTTGGTGATAAAACTTAACTCTAAACATACCTTTATTCAAACTAGCACTCAACCATCATTATCTCACTTCTTCTCCTTTGTTAGTGTTAGTGTTACTTTCTTTTGGTTACTATAGTGTCCATCCTCGTAAGGGGAGAGTAGTATTGTTCCAATGTTCCTTTGTCCGGTGGGCATCGGATCATTGGCATTACGAACGGACACTTTATTCACGCCGGCCCTTTCTATAGGGTCGGTGTTTCTATCTATTCTATCTATCTATCTTATGAGCAAGATTCTCCCAAACTAAAACCAAGCCCGTGGGGTTGGCATTGTCGTTTAAGGGTTAAGAATTAAGTTAAAAGTTGTTGGAAGTAAAAGTTCAATTTCATTATTGGATCTTAGTTTTAATCAAATCAATAAACAAACCTACAAACTTAGTGTTGATTATCGAATATTTATATTTTTTTCTTATAAAACTTTATGTTTTGGATTCTAATTGTATTTTGCAAATGCAAAATAGAAATAAAAATAGAAACAAATTACAATAACACTAAAAATTAGCAATTAACCTTTTAATGTCATAATTCAACATTGATTTTGAAGATGCCTTATAAAATGTTTGATGAATAACAAAAATGGAGCTGATGTACAAAGCTAATTTGTAAATGTCAATGTGAATATCACATATGTATAGTTGGATTTATCATATTTTTTATTAATAAATTGTAACTAAAATTTCAAGATTTTCTTTTGAAATTCAAATAAAAATCCCAAATTAACCAAAAAATAAAATAAAATTGTTGTACTGAATTTGGAATAACGTGCACTCTCTAGATTTTATGATTTCCATTATTTGATTCTACTTATTTTGGAAAATCATGTTTAAGGTCTCACTTTTTGAACTAAGAATGAAACTTGACATAAACCAATTTTGTTATTGAAAAGAAAATCACAATATCTTATTTTGAAGATTCATACTATACAAATGGTAGTCAACTAGCACAAGAACCAAGAGAAATTTGGATGGATGAAAATTATCCATGTATGTAGTCTAGTGAACAATTTGAATCTGTTCATCATCCATTATGTGGACGCATGCAAGTCAAAGGGTTAAACAATGCTTAGAATTTCAAAGTGATGACATATATTTATCGATTCCAAATTTTTAGGATTTACAAATTTATCAAATAGTAGATGCATTTTCAAGACCCCCTTGGTTGAGCTAGCGTTGGCCGGCGTGCTACGCCAGTGCCGATATTAATTCACTAAAATATCTTCTTCTTTTTTAATTATGTGTTTGGAGCTTTAACCCCTAAAGGACCGGGGGGTTTTTAGCTTAGCTATTGTTTTCTTGACTAGCTCTTATAACAAGCTCAATTCCTCATTGGTGTGGGTTAATTTTGACGATCGGCTCCGCTGAAATTAAAGAAGACTTACATAGCTTTTGTATGAAGAAAGGATCAACAAAATTGCACAATTTTTGAGAAAATGCCACCGTTGAGAAGATTGATGGAACTTGTTTGGGGTATTTTGTACATATGCTAAAATCGGATTGATCAAAAGTGCTCCAAAAATTTTGAAATTTCTACCATGCATAATGATCATCATTTTGAACATGTGCAAAAAATCTCACATAATTTGGAGGTGTGAGGAGGAAGATATGAGGGTCTCAAGTGACGCCCAAATAGCCTCCTTGTAGCTCAAAAAAATCACCAAAAATCGCACACTTCATGAAATTTCGATCAAGAAGTACCCACGGATTTAGCTCTCAAAAAGAACTAGGGTCTCTTTGTTGCTCACCTTACAATTCATGGCCCAACAACTTGAATTTCCTAACTTTCTAGTCCTAGAAGCCACAGGGTGGCCTCGTGGTCCTTTAGAGGTTAAGATCTTGTTGACCTTCTCCTCCCGGTTGCCATTACCTTCGCCATCCTGTAAAACAAAAGACCCACTGATTTTGCATGATGTCGAATATTTCGCACATTCTCCTCAAGAACAAGGCAGAGCGAGTGAAGGCTACTGAATATTATGGCTATTATGCACATCAACGCTGGAGTTACATATGACCGATTCGAAGTAACAACAATTTGCGACTACGGTACGTTAAAGTGAGTTTCAATACTTGTGTGTTGAAATAGTTTAATCCCTAAAGGTCCAACCATGCATTTTTTGCGTGATGTATAGATTTCATTCACGTTTTTTCATTCATCATGCACTTTTTGAAGTGTAATTTTTTATGGAATTTTTTATGGGAAATTAGCTTCAGGGATGTGTGAACCAATTAGAAAGGGGATGATTTGTGAAATTTTCACACCTCATTTCATGTTGCAGTGATTCACCCAAAATTACGAAGATCTTAGTTCAAAAGTGCTCTTAATAGAACAAACTCATAAAATTAAGCAGCCAAAAAATCTCCAAAAATCAATACACTTTTAAAATTTTATCTACTAAAAAATTCATCCCTCCCAAAAATAACACATTTTAAAATTTAATCCAAAAAATTTGAAAAAATTGGAAGATATTTTTCTTCACATATTTGAACACTGGAAAAATTCATAGCTCAAAATTCCGTCTACAACCCTTTGTTCTCCTTCTCTTTTAGAATTTAGAGTGCAAATTATGCACTGTGACAATGCACTAGTTTACCCTTTGTTTCATTCTCCATTAAAATATAATGCCGAATTTTTAATTTTCTATCAATTTTTTTCTCTTTTATTGGTACAGTCCATCCTACCACTTTAGATTTCACAAAAATATTTTTCTCTCTCTAAAATGGATTTTACAAATTCTCAGAATCCTCAAAAGAGTACACAGGGACAAGAATTTTAGTAGATCTAACCATACAATCGCCCTAGTAGTATACATGTCGTTTTTCATTTCCACAAAAGAGGGAACAATGCTGAATATGCGGATATTTTTGTCATCTTGTGACCGAAACCACTCTCCAGCACCGATACAACTCTTAATCGGGACTCATCTAGCGCGGTTTCAATCCTTTTTCAATTATAATAAGTGAAAATCGACACATCTCCTACTAGTGTACATACCGGCGGTGGAACTCAATGAGTGAAGGATTGTGTTTTGACTTGCCCACAGATTGTGAAGGAAGCAATACTGTATGCAATTGAGATGGGAGTACGGGAGCTGTATACATTGCAGAAAATGTTTTTCTATCAAAATTATTTTTATGTAAGCTCAAGAAGCATGCCACCTACACCTTGTTGCTCATCACTATTATTTACATTTTCCATAAAAAAAATCGTACTATTCTAAGCTTTTTTTTTGTAATTACTATGACTTCTACAAGAAAATAACTTTGAATTTTTTATTTATTTTATAATTTATTTAAATTATTATGAAAAAATCAGGGTAAATCGGTGTAACAATACTTTATATGAGAAAATTACCAGAAAATATAACATATTTTAAAATATGAGGAATTGATGAGGTTTGACCGAATAATTATAGTGTGGATGCTTAAGGGTCAAGAGGTTTTAGGCTATGAGGTAAAGCCGCCACTTTTATTTATTTTTAATTTTTTAATTTGATTTTTAATTTTTAATTTTTCTAATTTTTTATCTCCGGTTGTTTTTGTTTTTGTGGTAATTTCTGCGTTTTATGAACATATTGTGTACACAAATTGTGTTCTAAGTGGGCGGCCTTTTGTGTTGTGAATGCTGCAAGGAAAATGCTTAGCATACCAAGTCCAAATCTGAGACTATGTGTAAGACCTTTGAATATATGAAGACTATGTGTTTCATTCTAAACTTCAATTTTATTGTCTTTGCTTTGTTGTATTCAGTCTACTGAATTTTTGTATCACATGGTTGTGAGTTTGAATGCAGGCAGTTGGATTTGTGTCTAATGAATTGGTCTCTAGGACAAATGCATGCTATGGACAACTACTTTCCTCGTCACAATGCACTACTTTTGGACCGTTTTTGAATGTGCAAATTTAAAATAAACCACCATACTGTAAAATGGGTTGAATTTTTTTTGTAAAGTAAAGTGTTTTTAGATACGGAATTAGGAAAATAAATAAATTTAAAATAATTGTTATTTATAGATTTAGGGCTACCTAAAAAGTGAATTAGTGCACCGTCTCATTGCACTAGTGCACTACCGCATTTTTAAAAGAGAAGGAAAAAAAAAGAGTAGTGGATGGAATTGTAAGCTATAAAGTTTTTAATGTTCAAATATGTGAAGAAGAATATCATTCGATTTTTTGAATTCTTTTTGAATTGTTTCGAATTTGTGAATTTTAAAATGTGTTATTTTTGGTAAAGATGAATTTTTTCTCTATTTAATTTTTTTTGATGAATTTCTTTTTTGAATGTACTTGAGAATGAAATTTTTCAGGGAGACCTCTTTTAAAAATTCAAATATAGAATCAAGCATGGATTATATATACATTCAAAGTTTGATCATTCAAATTATTATGAGAATGAGCGTTTTGATACACAAATCTTCAAGATAAAATCATTTTGACAAACTAAAATTATATTCTATGGTTAATATGTACATAAATTTAAAAGTTGATTCACTCTATTTTTCATTGTATAATTGCTACATATTTTAAAAATTGGTTTAAAGTTAACCTTTTAGACAAAATGCACAATGTATACACCTAGTGCAAAGTGTAAACCAAAATTGAAGGCCGATCTGGTAGACCGTATTGTGTACTACCCCTCTACTAATTTTTTTGTCATATAGAACTTGTGAGTTTGAATGCAGGTAGTTTGCATTTGTGTTGCTTAATCTATGTGTCATATGGTTGTGAGATTGAAGGGAAGTAGTTTTTTTTCCAGATTTGTTCTTCACACCTAATTTTTATTATTATAATGAAGTAATGGTATGAAGTATTGTAGTCCTCGCTCAATTCTAAGTAATATTATAGTATTCTAAAACATGACTAATTAGAAAATTAGATATGGTTCATTTAATTTCTCCTCTACATCAAAATATTCATTAGAATAATATCCCTCAGTCACACAGGGTATGAAAATCCTCCTAATGAGTCAATCCTTTGTGACTAAGTAAGTTCCAATCAAAATTATGCATACTCACTAGGTAGCACTAGCTTGGTGTCAATATGGGCCTTGGACACCATGCTTTACCATTATTCCTTGATGCCCAAAGACCACCTTTTCTGTTAGTGATTTTAAATATGCCTACACGAAAGTAGGCCCAAAAGGTCATATTCCACGTTAGTTTGGAGATTAATATAAACAATTTTTCAAGGACGGGATGAGAATTCCTTCTACCGCTCTTACCAAGTCTCCACTGCATTTCAAGAATTCCCAACACCATAGATGATGGAGACACTATTAGAAAATTCAGCGTCCAAATCAACAGAGAAGCGTTGATATTTTCTGTTAATTTGGTCGCGTTGTTCCGGTCATCCATCAACAGAAATCTGTTGATAGTTTCTGTTGATAGTTTCTGTTGATCTAGTTACCGGAAAAAAAAAAAAAAAAAAAAAAAAAAAACTTTTTTTATTGCCCGGATTTTCGGGCAGCCAAGCTTTACCACCACGGTTGTCACTTGGGTTTGAACTCGAGACCTCACGTTTATTACTTAACACTCTAACCAACTCAACATGCTTAGAATTTGATAAACAAAACATAATTTTTTTCTTACATATACACTTACAATTCGATGTTTTGGAACTCAGCATACTTTGGTGGCCATTTTGACATAGTAAAATAACTTTTTTCAAAAATCTTTGGGCTAAGAAAAGTTGGGAAATCAGATTAAGTTTCATCTCCAAAAATCCGTTTGTGATTTTAAGCCTCCAGTCAAAAGTTATAGACAAAATTCAGAGAGGGTGTTGAAAATATCAAAGAAAATATTCCTTGCTACACCACTGTGAAATTTGTCTATAACTTTTGACTGGAAGCTTAAAATCACAAACGGATTTTTGGAGATGAAACCTAACTTGATTTCCCAGCTTTTCTTAGTCCAAAGATTTTTAAAAGAACTTATTCTACTATGACAAAATGGCCACCAAAGTCTGCTGATTTTTTTTTTTTTTTAAAAATTGTGAATGATTAAGTTAAAAAAACATTTAGAATACATAGAACTTCAACCATGGTGTTTAAATGTTGCCCAAATAAGGGTGTTTTAAATGTTTTAAGTGTTGCAAAAGTCATAATTGTACTTTGATGCCTTTCAACTTTGGGGATTATGTTCACAATCTTGTTAAGAGTTTATATAAAGAATTTAAAACTAATTGGATCTATTTGTCACAGTACCCAAAATTGCCCAAAAGTAAAAGAAATCACCTTTTGAAAAGTCGAGTCTATAAATTGCAAAAGATTCCAAAGATTCCATAATATTCCTACAGATTCTAGAATATTCTAATATATTTCCAAAAGATTCCAAAAAGATTCCAAAAAGATTCACTAAAAATTTGTTGATTTGGTCATCGCACTATTCAAATCAACAAAAAGTTGGTAGCAAACTGTTGATTTTTACAAAAAGTTTAAAAATCAGTGAAATCAGTCATTGGAGTGCCCGAAACAACAGAAATCAGTTGATTTTCTGTTGATTTGGTCACGATTTTCTAGTAGTGAGAGCTGTAACTGGGAACTATAATTGGTTTCTAGAGGCGGATTTGCTTGTTTCATTCTAAACTTAAATATTAACAATTCATTCTCCAATACCGGTGTATCATACCAATTTCCATGGAACAATGCTTAGATTTTTTTCATTTGTGAATTACAATGTTGTTTTAGAAAAAGTGTGAACCCTCAAAAAGGTCCTACCATGTTACCAACGAGGCTAACATTGAGGTTTGAGAGCGTAGGATATCTGACAGATTTGGATGTCAGCTAGTGAGTGCCATGACTATAAATCTAGCATCAACATGCTCGTAATATTAAATAGATTACAACAACTAAAAAACAAGCACTGTTGTACATCTTCTATCAATGACTCAATATGTTCTAAATATAAAATTGTTTGTTTTGAATATGATACTAAGGGTTTTGCAGTTCACTATGACAGAGCTCCAAGAGCTTGCCAATCACAAGGAGACGAGCCTGCCAAATACATCCAACCTACCATGGACGAAGGTAGGGAAAATAACCATGTAGTACAGAAAAATAAATTTATGAGACCCCTTATACCCAACCTTCTCTAGAGCCTAGTTGAGGGGTTCAAACTTTCTCTAATGATCACTAGGCCGCATAAGGTTCTTTAGCCCTTGCCAGGGTTCACCCTTTCGTTCTCACTGCATAAAAGATTAAAAAAAATTCAAAACATGTGATTCTTGAGGCGGGGCTATTGTGGACTTCCAACTCTCCACCATCATTCTTTAACCAAAGAATTACGTGGCATGTCCAATATTCTAGAATCTGCTACAGAGATTCTCGTGCAACGATTCTTATTCCTAGTACTAGTAGAAAATGTGGCATTGCCGAGGGAGTTGCCTAGGCATGTGGTGCCCAATTCCACGCAGGCACAGTGATATTGCCTGGGCATCTCCCTGGAGAGTGCCACCTTTTCTATTAGTGTAGGTACATCTTACAAGATCTAAAGAACCTTATACTAGAACAACATGGTAGGACCCAATTCCGACAGTGTAACCAATGCCAATTATTTCTACATAAGGTAGTCATTTCGAAACGCAAATCTAAGCACGTCATAGAGCACTTATTGTTTCTTGACCAAAATGATAAGCCATCTATGGTCTACCTAGATTTACGTTCTAGAATGACTACCATGTCAAGAAATTATCAACATTGGGTACACTATCGGAATTGGGTGCTCCTACCTTAACCCTAAATGAATGTAAACGGCCCTTGGAAAAGGCCTGTGATGACTCGACAGGAGAACTGCGTTGACAGACGTGCTGAAGGGAGGCAGTGAGTGTGACTTAGTCTTTGGAATCCAAAAAACAGAATGATAGAAAATGAGAGAAAGTGCAGCGGCGAATCGGGAGAGAGGACCAAGCGTTGACTGTCATACATTCACTGCATTTCTTCTCCTTCTTCCGAAGCTGCTCACGTACAGCGCCCTCCACCCTCACTGCTCAGCTCAGCTCTACGTATACAGATACTGTTTACTTGCCTCTTCACGTCCCCAAGTGTCACATCCATGCACACATTCTCATTCTTCATTGCCTGCGTATCTTCATGGACCACCCCGCATAACTCAGTATAAATCTTTGCCGTTTCTTACTGCAAATTCCAACTTCAGTTTATCAGTGACCACTTTCATTCTCATATCAGCTATCTACCGGGACAGTACGTAGGTAGTCACAGCCTTGCAAGAGTAGTCCGACATTTTGCACTCATTAATTAAGTCATTGGGTGAGGTTCAATCACGTCTTCAATGCTCAGAGTTGATAACGATTCATTGTCCAGCGCCCGATTGAATTGAAAGGATTGATTCTACGGTGTGATTTGTGCAGATTTGGACTTACGAAGCTAGCGAGGAGCATATATTAATTACCGCCATGGCACCACCGGCAATCAGTTGTCAAGCGGAAGCTGCCACAATTACACCCGCCACGGTGTATTCCAAGGAGAGTGAGCAGCTCGTGAAGAAGTCATGGGACATTCTCAAGAAGGATGCGCAGCGCAACGGAATCAATTTCTTCCGGAAGTAAGTCGTCGATGATCCATCAATCTTACTAGCCGTTATTTAAGATCCAATTCTCGAACGGAACGTTGCAGATTTTTAACGGCGGGATTAATTTGGCTGCATCAGGGTATTTGAAATTGCGCCAGGAGCGAAGGTTATGTACTCGTTTATGCGGGACTCGACCATCCCGTTCGAGGAAAACCCCAAAGTGAAGAATCACGCTCGTTCCGTCTTCCTCATGGTGAGCTTAACCTTTTCGTGAACCTCAATATCGCAGCAGAATTGAGCTCAAAATTCATTGAAATTTTACAGATGCAACTGTGTATTCTTAGATTAGCTACTTTGGTCCTCGCAGACTGGAGACGCAGCTATTCAACTGGGAGAGAAAGGCACGTACCAAGTGCTGGATTCTAGATTGCAGAAATTGGCTGCCACGCACATCAACGCTGGAGTTACAGATGATCAATTCGAGGTAACAAAAATTTGCGACTACTAGTGTGAATTTGTATGTCAAAGTTTTTAATAGAATGATCATCTGCAGGTTTGATTTGATACTTACCGGCGATGCAACTCACTCAGTAATAAATTCTCATTGTGTATTGCTTGACTCGCCCGCAGATTGTGAAGGAAGCGATACTGTATGCAATTGAGATGGGAGTACCGGAGCTGTGGTCACCAGAGCTCAAAGCTGCGTGGGGCAACGCCTACGACACGATAGCCGCAGCAGTGAAGGCCGAAATGCGAGCTCAGAGGGCCGCAGCTGCTCACTAAAGCATCCCATTTCAAACTACGTGCGGCAATCACTTCCCTCGATAAGAAATAAATCAGCAACCCTAGCACACACCACAATTTTTTAGTAGAATGATTCATAAACCATGGCTACAGCCATAGAGTACGCAGTAGATATCATTTCCGCCATCTCAACATCGACAAGTTCTTCGTCGGTGCATTTGATGAGGATTCCAAGCTTGTGTCCGGTTCAATGTAGGCTTGAATAGAGACCTAAATATTTGAGCATTTGCTTCGTTTTTGCACAAGGAAAGAATTGCATCACCTTCTGTTGACCCAGGTCTTCGATTGTCATCTTCAGTTGAAGGCAAATCCACCAATAACGGTTTCAAGTACCGACGCCACAGCGATCGGAAATAGAAACAGATCGGTTTTGTGGCACTTGCTTGACAGTTCAAGTGGGACCATGTACCGAATGGCCCTTTCGCGTATTTCGGAGGCGTGACCTGCAGATGACGTTCACATTCGGAAGCAGGACACACCATCTGGCACTCTACCAAAGCCTCACGAATACCTCGCCTGCCAACACGGCAAACTCCCCAGTCTCTCAGAAGTGGCTCCTGTGCTTCATTCGACAGGTGTCTCCATTCTCCAACATGGAAAGTTGTCTGCGTATCACAAATTGGAGTGTGAACATTCCGAAACTTGTCGACCTTTGCAACGTCGGGGTCCACCAGAGCCACTCTCTCCGCTTCGTCCTCGGGGTCAACATAACGACCTACTTGGCCATCACCGTGAGTCGGGGTCATGGCTCCTCGATCAACAGGGTCACCACTTGATTCCTCCACTGGCTGGAGAACGATGGATTCCGTCAGTACATATAACAGCAATCACATGCCTTCGAATTGCAGATTCAACCGAGTCTCCTCACTTGGACGATCTCAGCTCGCATTGCCCGCAAGGCAGCAGCTGAATTCCTCTTCAGCTTAATTCTGCCTTCACATTCCGTTGAATTTTCTTCTCTAGTATCACTGCGATGGCGGCCAGCAATTTGCAGCTTCTGGTGTCAATGATCGTGGCTCTCAGTTTGGGAGGCAGCGGCTTCTTCCCAGTGGTCCGGTGCGACATCAAGCTGGGCGAGAACGGCTACAACGAGCAATGGATGACGGGGCACGCGACGTGGTACGGGGAGCCGCACGGCGAAGGCTCCAGCGGGGGCGCGTGCGGCTACGGCAAGCTCACGGGGACGCCATACGGGCCCAAGATCGCGGCGGGCAACGAGCCCATCTACCAGGGCGGGCTGGGGTGCGGGCAGTGCTACGACGTGAAGTGCAGCTACGCGGAGTGCAACGCCCAGCCCACGCGCATCGTCATCACGGACCTCTGCCCCGGCGGGACTTACTGCAGCACCTCCAGCGCGGCCTTCGACTTGAGCGGCGCGGCCATCAGCGCCATGGCGCTGCCGGACCAGGACGCGGCGCTGCGCAACGTGGGGCTGTACGAGATTCAGTACAAGCGCGTGCCGTGCGAGTACGGGAGCCAGAACGTGGCGTTTCAGGTGGACTCGGGGTCCACGGGGTTCTGGCTGTCGTTCGTGGTGAAGTTCCACGGCGGGCCGGGCGACGTGCAGAGCGTGGAGATCCGGCACAGCGGCAGCGAGTCGTTCCAGCCGGCGAAGCACAACTGGGGTGCCAACTGGATGCTCATCAACACGTCGGGGCAGGCGTTCCAGGGCCCGTATTCCATCCGCGTCGTGTCCAAGCTCAACGGCCACGCCGTCACGGCCGAGAACGTGATTCCGGATTTCTTCGAGCCCGGCAAGCTCTACGAGAGCAACGTGCAGCTCAAGTACTAAGACTTAAGTTCGCTACAGCTAGATTGTCATCCCGTGCGGCAGCTCCGAATTGAGTAATATAGCCCGCCTTCTTCTACTATGGAGCTTGCCCCTGTCTACGACAGAATTAGGGTTTTCGATAGGAAATTATACGTGATCATTGAGTCCTGTGCAGCAGCTTGAAACCTTCCTCTGGGGTCGAAGTAGATTGAGAGCATCCGTCTGCAACGTGATTCAGAGTTGCAGCTCAGAGATGCAGCTCCACATTACGGTTGAGGGAAGTGTGGAGGCAGAGAGATCCTGTGACCTCATAGATTCATAGTCCATTTTGCATCGACGTATTGTTGGTGCGGTGTAAATTATATTGTGGCCTGGCTGATGACAGATATCCGAAGGATGTCTGTATTGCAGGCTGCTTATTGAATGATTTGAGAAATTCTATACACTATTTGACTTACTACTGTTCTCCTCCGTGGAGTTTTTGCTTATTTGTGCTGGGTGCATCGCCTGTTATGGTCCAAATCTTTTTGAGGCATTGAGTTAGTGATGGTTGTGTCGATTAGCTAATAGTTTCGTGTCGTCCTTTTTGATCCAACCGATACAAGGGCGATTCTTACATGAAGTCTTGCACCGACTGAGACTCTTTGTGCTGAATGACAATGGCTTTGAGAATCTATTTTGGCACAAGGGGATGATCCTGCTTCCGTGCACAAGTGAACTTCAGAATTAGCTAGTTTAGTGATTTCGCATCCTGCCCAAGCCGATCAATGCAATTGGTAATGAAAACTTTGTACATTGGGCTACACTCTACCGCAGCTTACGTACACTGAAGGTGATGTCTTTTCGTTAACCCCTGAAGGACCAAGAAACCCATATTGGGCCTCATGTTTCTTTAGTAGTTTTGAGTAAGTTCTATGTGGAATTCTCTGTTCAAATTTATTTGTTGCTTCACCAATACATGCAATATTCTTCACTAATTCCAGTGATATAAAATTTGGTCTCATTTGAATTATATTTTTCACAATATGATCAATTGAATTCGTCATTTTAAAACTGTGAATCCTTGGTCCTTTAGGGGTTAATTGTCAGTGTCTTGATGCATGTTCAGGGTTTTAGGGTTGTAGGGTTTAGGGGTCATTTTGCAGTGCCTTCTCAGGATGTTTGGCACTTTGGCAATTCTTGCATTTTGACTACTCAGGTAAAGTAGCCATTCAAGCTTGCAGTGATGGGTCGTCTATGGTATCTTGATTGTTCCATGAAACTTGGGCGTGTTCTGCCTCTGCATGAATTAGAGTGACTGGATTTTGGCAGAGGAGGACAAAAGAAACTGAGAGGAAGGGGAGATTCAGAGAAAAACAAGCAGCTATATTACAAGAGGCTCTGTCCTTTTTGTATTAGATAACCGACAAGCCGTGGTAGCGGCGAATAGGTTATCATACGTAACCGGTTGTTCACTTTTCAATCACAACCCGTGATCGTCATGATCCAAGGGCGTAGAATGCAAGTGAAAGGAGAGAAGGTTATGAGTTGCAACTTGTGATGGCGATGGTGATCGACGGGTTGCCAATGGGATGGAGCCGCGATAGCATTGAAAAGTCAACAGCCGGTTATGTAGTGCAGGCATAATGCTTCTAGTGGTAGAGGTTTGACATTCGTAGTGTAAGGTAACTACACGACTGTAATTGCAACACTTATCTAAATGCAATACTCAATTTTTTTGCACAATGTGTATATTGATTGAGTTTGAGAATGTACACCTGCTCAACATCAGAATTTGAGTTGGGTTTAACCCTTAAATGTCATTGCAACTGGCTGATGGATGTAACTTATCCAAACTGAATTGATGTATTACAGAGTAGATGAAGGATTTTTCATCCAATTCTTTTTGTGAAGGATTTCCATTGGTCATTCCACCTCTTCAAGTTAAATTCAGATCATTCAAGATATTCTTGGATTTTACATGGGGTCCCAAGTACAAAAAGAGTAGTAAAAAAGGTTCACTATGTAGTATATTTTGGAATTTTTATGTTTTTTCTTGCTTAAACTAGATTTAGACCATGAAAGTTAGTTCTATTGCATTTGAGCTAAATTAACAAAATGAAGCTTACCAAGTCTAGTTTCTACTCTATTTTGAATTTTTGAAAAACTCTAAAAATTGAGTGTTTTATTGGAGTTACAAGTTCGGTGGTATTACCATGGTATAGGGAATTATTCTAAATTTAGATACACAGATGATTTCCATTTATTGTACTATTCTTCATTTTAACTTACACCTTGGATTAAAAAAATCGGAAGTTTTGAGTACATTTTGTAATTGACATGAATTTTCTTTACAATCACTTCAAAAAATCATGGTAATTTCAAATTTTCACCAAAATTTATGAAAAGTTCATGATTTGTAGTAGACACATGGCTTCATCTACTAAAAATATAAAGTTGAATTCTTATCTTATTTATAATGCCAAAATTGAGTGTGACAAATAAAACAAGATCCCATGGTCATAGGCCCAACGTTTAGGGGTTAAATCATCAACTTTGGACCCTTGCAACATTTACATATAGTATTCACTTCATGCATTCTTTGGTGCACTGAAGTGCCCTTTGATGTTTTAACAAGAATATTATAAAAATTGATAATGTTCAAACACTTAACCGTTAAGCGTGCAAGGAGCCCCGTGGGGCCGTGTTTGATCGTATTTCTGTCAAACGCTGATTTTCACCTAGTTCCTAATTTCAAATGAATTTAGTCCCAACTAAGAATGTGTAGGAGTTATCTTCTACTTTCTAGTCCAATTTATGTTTCTTCAAAATTGTTAAAATTGCGTTTTATACAGCACTTTACAACACTTTACAGCCCTAAAATTCCCAATATACACTACAGAAAAAGTTTTTCAATCGAATATCTTTTTCTATAAGATACCAAAAAAATACAATACATTTTAAAATGTGAGAAATTGATGAGGTTTGACTAGATAAATGTAGTGTGAACGCTTAAGGGTTAAAAGTGTTGCAATTAGGATGTAGTTACTTCAACAATTATAACTTATATCGTGTCAGGAACTTGGCCTCAATTTTTGAGTAGCAACAAACACTATACATAAGAACCTACGGTAAAACTTTCCCACTTCATTATAGATGTATCCTAAGTGGGTTGACTCCTCCCCTAACATTGGTTCAGAGTCAACAAAGAAAAACAAAGATATCTGAAATGACATAAAGAATAAAATCAAAGTAAAAATAAAAATAAAAATAAAAGACATGTGAATTGAGATCAAATGAATCCAATGCCACCAAGGAGAAACAAAATTCTTCAGTTTCATCAAAGGATCTCCTTTCCATTCTAACAAGATTCATTCCAGCCTCTCTAAATGTCCTGGTCAAACCTTTGCAATAGGATTCATTCTAGCTTCTAAAAATATTAGAATCTTTTTGAGTGTGAGAATACATTTGAGTGTGTTCCAAGAAGCTAGAATGAATCCTATTGCAAAGGTTTGTATTTTTGTACACGGGTGCGGTCCATAACCAGAAATGGTTTTTTCAAAAACAGATACAGAATGGTTATCTTTCAAAAACACAAAGCTATTTTCCTGAATAACGAACTAAGCTGTTTTCCTTACTTATAAACAGAAGCTGTTTTCCTGGGAAAAAAAGAAGAAGAACAAACTTAAGATGATTTTCAGATTCTTGAATCCGTTTTTGAAAAAATATTTTTCTATTTAAAGATGGCACCTCATTGACACAGACAGAGAGGAACCCCCTTAGGGCAGGCTTTCATGTGAAGACTGGGCGAGTGAAAGCTCCTAGAAGACAAGAAATGAGGTCTCAAGAACCACCCATTTCGATACAAATGGAAAACCAACTCTTCTTGGATTCACCCATTTCGGTGATGAATTCATAACATTCAGTAGTCACCGACTTTGCCTTTTGGTCACATCCACTATGAAAAAATTCATCATGGTGTACATGAATGAGAAACCGGATTCAACCTTTCCAACCCTACACTAGACTTCTCCTGGTTCTTGACAACTTCACTTAAAAAATGACATTGCCCTTCTCTCCATGCAAACTGTTCATGAATGCACACTATTCATGAACCCAATGCATTTATTTCAATTGCACATGATCTGCGGCAACTCATAACATTCAGTAGCCTTCAAGAAGGCTGCCTGTTAGTTTCATCCACCTTTATATATGGAGTGACCAGTGATCTGTAATTGAATGTGCTATGGAATAAATAAACAATTATAGGACACTGTTGAATTGTGACTGAGTGAGTGCTTTCGATTATTGTTCATCATGGTTAGTTGCCACCTGCCCCCATAGCTACTGATGTGATGTGGATATTCCACATCATTTCATTGGGGGAATGAAATGATGTGGGATATTCCACATCATTCTGTTGGAAGAAGGCAGCAGTCACAAAAGCTATTGAATGTTATGCTACGAGAACAAGATGGGGACAATTTTTATTTATCAAGGCAAGACATTGTTCATGCACGAGAGTTGCATTGCTAACCTGCAACTATCCGTTGCTTTGAACTTGTGATTTCCTGTCAACTTGAGTAGTTACTAAATTTTTCGTCCCATTCATACAACATATGCTGCAAATTCTCTTGGGATGCAAGGCAAAGCCAGTGAAGGCTACTGAATGTTATCTCAGCAGCTTGCATTGATAAACGATGCATGGAAGCCTGGCCGAAGTTCGTCAGAGGAACGAAAACAAAGAGGGCGCATACCATGCAAACGACGATCGTGAGCCCCAAGTGAAGTTATTTGGTAGTTGCAGGGCGAGGTTTGGCGAGGTGAGGGTTGGCCTGAATGATGTGAGGCTGCTTTCTGTCAACGTGGTCGCGGGTGAAGCAGAGGTGCGTGAAGGATTGGTCGCGAGGGGGATACTGGGGCAGGTAATGGGGCGGGAGCAGGTAGTCGGGGTGGCGCCACACCTCCGGGTCCTGGCATTTCCATGGCCGCGGGTACCTGTAATTCAGGCGCGCTCGCAGCATTCCCGTTGCTTCCGGCGCCTCCGGCACATCCCGCGGGTCGTAAAACTGCCGCCCGAAATGCCGAGTGCTGCGAGGCGCTGCGCCCTTGTTCAGTACACCGCCACCCGGTCTCACCATGCTTCTTGCTTACCCTAAACCCTAAAAACCGTGACCTAATTCTGCATACAGGTCTGTCCTCAATTAGGTTTTCTCCGGTTTTGCTTGCAGGCTAGCTTGTTGTCAATGAGGAGGAGCAACGTGTTTTCTCCGATTTTGCATGCAGGCTTGTTGTCGATGAGGAGGAGCAACGTGTTTTCTCAGATTTTGCTTGCAGGCTTGTTGTCGATGAGGAGGAGCCAGTGTTTTCTCTGATTTTGCATGCAGTCTACAAGTGTTTTCTCAGATTGTTGTGCTCATTTCTGGGCCTGCTTGCTTGCATTGGGATTTGGACATGCATGGAATTCTCTTCATGATAGAGATGTGTCCGTTGGTGTCCAAGAGTCACTTGACTTTTGGAATTGACTTGAATGAAGTGGTGACATTCAATGTTCTTCCTAATTGTAGTGCAACAACTATGGTGGCCTCTGCTTTACAGTGGAATAAGTAATTAAGTCAAATATTTGTTGACTTTGGATTAAAGGAAAGAGGTCGATCAAGCTATATTGTCAATGAACTTCATTGTGAGAAAAATTGAGTAAATTCTCATGGATTAGGTAACATGCAAGTAGCACCTCATTGTGAAAATTAACATACTAAGTCATGAGAGTGGTGAGGGGTGTTATTTCTATAACAATGGTTGTAGTTATACATATAACCATTAACCTCAACATTGGTTGAATCTTACTCAATCAAGGGTCTTCAACAATGGTTGAATCTTGTTGAATCAAGGGTCTCAGAAAGACAGGAGACAAGATTCAGTAATCATGCTTTTCATATTCAACGCGTAGATGGTTCCATCAAAGTTACATATGTAGAAATGGTTCCATCAAAGTTACATATGTATAACATTTGTCACTTCTCTCAAAAAACTAAACCTAACACGAAATAAACTACATGTAAAGTAACCTATAGAGTAGTTTTGATGTTGCACTATGAAAGGGACATAGCTTACATGACGTGGTGAGTCCATGGAGTACTCTATCTAGCATAGTCTACGACACATGTCACACATTAGTAGAGTCCTATTTTGTATGGAGAGTTGAGAATAGAATGCGATGAGAAAGAATTCTCTACAAAGATTTGGAAGATTGTGTGCATAGGAAAGTACATTATGGGTTGTAACTGGCCTACTGAGAACCAATCTGAAACTGCCACAGCTGGTCCTGATTTCCTGGAGTAGGCTATTGTAGCGTAGCTGCTTGTTACAACTGGAATTGAGCGCTGAGGTGATGTCGAAGTCAAGAAACAGAAAACAGGAGATGAATCTTGCAAGGCCATGGCCTTGTCCTCCAACAAGCGAAGGTCACCTCACCGTGTCGTCAGTTGAGCAGAGACGTGCAGAGCCAGGCTCATGTTCCGCAACGCTGAATGGGCTGCCCTTGACTCTCAGTACGGTTCCACCAACGCCCCAACTTCCTTGCCAGGCCATTGAAAGTTTCTACTCCATTATTGTATATGCCACATTTGCATTACATTTCCATTATATTTCTCTAGCTACTCCGTCAACGCTGTGCAGATCACACTAGAAGGAGAAGGCGTCGCTTTTCACTCCTGTGAGTCAAACGGCGCCATTTCACAATCACCAATTTTTTGGTTGGACTTGACGAGTGCGATTCGTCACATAGGACAAGCATGTGCAGTAAAAAGCAACAATGAACATGAGTGAGAAACGACGCCTCTGCTTGTAGTGTCAGGACTCATAGTGGCTTCTGCTTTGAGAATCCAAACCTACCACTAATTTGGAAATTACACCCACGGTATTACACATGTTAAAATAATCATATATTTTGAGAAGAAATTAGTGCAACATAAGCCAAAACCAGTCAGAAATGACTTGAATGTTCAATCTAGAATTGCTACAAGTCAATCCTAAAATATGAAGGCGTGTGTTGGAATGAGGCACCCTGAATTTTGGGCCAACGAAATATGGCCATTATTTCCAAATATCAGTTACGTTTCTTAGAGGCAATTCTTGGACATACTGCTTTCTAACTGAACTAGGTCCATCTTTTGTAGCTACAATGATCTGGTTCGATCAGGCGGTTGCAGATATTAATTCTCAGTACACGTCAGGGCGCAACTTTCTGGCAGGTCCGTATTAACATCCCAACTAAACTGTCTTACATTTTCCTATCAGAATCCAATCAAATAATTGAATGTCAAGCTCTGCAGCCTGCTTGCTGCAGCTTTATGAACTGTTAGTAGTACAAACTTAGTACTAATATCTGCAGGAAGTTCGTGATAAATAACGTAGGAGCATCAATATATAGCTTACATATATACCTCAGTTGAATCCACGCCTCCATGCATGTTCCTCCCATTGCAGTCACCACATGCATGGGTATAGCTCAGGCTCTTCTTCCTTGTCTAGTATCTCCCCTAACTTCTCGACAAGTTGGTCTGCCCAATATATACCACAACAAGCACATGATCGATATATCGATATTATCGTGTGTGAACGCAGCTCCATTACCGGCATGAATTTCTCCATAACCGGCATGAATTTCTCCAGGCAGGGATCACAGATTCACAGGCGAGGTTAGCGTTTCGTAAAGGAGTCTGTAGTCATTTAGACCACCTGAATGTCAAGCTCTGCACAGCTTTACAAACTGTTCGTAGACTTACAAACTTACTTACAATAGTGTCTGCAGGAAGTTTGTGATAAATAACTTTAGGACCAGGTGTGATTGATCGATATATAGCTGAATCCACGCCTCCATGCATGTGCCGCCCATTGCAGTTTGTGCATCTTCACTACATGGGTCTCCTCTTCTTCCTTGTCTAGTATGTCACAACAAGCTGGTCATGAATTTCTTCAGGCAGAGATCACAGATTCACAGGCGAGGTTAGCGTTAAATTCCTGTAGCAGTCTGTAATCGTTTAGACCACCTGCGATTGATTACAGTAGAAACAATAAGAACGCATCCCGTTGTGTTGACAGAGGGACTAGTGCAGGATGGGTAGGTCTCTTGAGTCCGGTATGCAATTCTTGGCTCCGAAAGTGAAGAAGCAAAGCGCAATTGATTCAAAAGAAGGGCATCTGCAGCGTCGGCGACGTCGACGCTCCGTGTCGATCCGAGTGAAAGTGACGACGCCCGTCGTTCGGTACCTGAAACGGTTTCGAACTGCCATGGCCCGTTTTGCACGTCTGCCGGGTTGTGACAAGCTGGGTCTCCTGCTCGCCAAACTGCACGTGAGCTCTCGGAAGCGAAGCAGTCGCAGAATTCACAGCGACGAATTCTCAGGCTCTGCATCGGACGAGCAAGCCCCTCTTCTTGATCCATCTGGTAATTGCGTTTGGTAGCTCGGATCAGAATTCTATGGGATGCAAAATGGAAAACCATACTCCAGCCATGGCTTTTTCTATCATAGATGCCCACTGACTTTGGGCTTGTAAATCTTTAGCAAGCTTCTTTTCATAACGAAATGCGCAACAACACTACAAGCAGAGGCGTCATTTCTCACTCTGGAGGTTCCTGTTCATTGTCGCTTTTCATTAGGGGTTGTCACACACACTCGGAGAATGGAGAATGGGTGAAGAATGAGGAAAAAGAGGAGCCAATAGGATAGCTTCTCCATGGAGAAAGTGTGACACCCCTTTTATGGTATGTGGAGAATGAGAATGAAGAATAGAGGTTGTTAGTTGGTCACACATCCTCCAAGCATGGGCCATTCTCCATTCTCCATTCTTCACCCGTGGAGGAGAAGAATGGAATTCTCCAATCTTTAGAGAATGGGCCCTCTGCCATTCAAGGAGAGTGTGCCACGTCCCCATTCTCTGAAGATTGAGAATGGGGTGGAGGATGTGTGACAACCCCTATTGTACACGCTTGTCGCTATGTGAGGAATTGCACTGAGCAAGTCCAACCAATTTTCCTCTGAGTGCAAAGTGGCGCCGTTTGACTCACAGAAGGACTGAAAAACGATGCCTTCTCCTTGTAGTGTAATTTTGGATCATTGGTGTGATGAAATTCCAAAACATGGGTGTGTGAGAGATCATTGGCAAGGTTGTCCAAGTGATCTCAACTATTGCGATCACTTGAACATTAGTACTTCCTCTGTCCCACTAAAATACCATGCTTTTCCTTTGTAAATTACAAAAGAGAGCATCCGTGTTTTAGCGAGACAGAGGAGTATTGCGATAAATTGAACACTTTTGCAATTATTTGGACATTTTTGTGATCCCTTACCCCAATCTTTGGCACACTCATGATTCCAATGGTGATGTGTTTGTAATTGGGATGCTCTTCTAGTTAGTACTAAGAACTCTGGTCCTCTTTTGAGGCCAACCTGAATAAAGTGTATGTTCGACCCACCCTTGTTTTGATGTCCACTGGACAAAGGACTAGTGGTGCAGGATTACAATTTTTACAGTCACATCCTTTGTTGACATGGATTACACTGTCAGTAGCACATTAGTGGTGTAGTGCTATGGTGTGTAGCATGGCTTTTAGCAATGGCAAGACGAGATAACGATGAGTCATTTTAGGGAGCCATGTTGCACACTATAGCACCACACTACTAATGTGTTGTAGGACATAGCCAAGACAAGTGCACTCCTTTCCATCAATGAGGACAAGTTATAGCTTGCACACATGCAACAATGTTGCAACTTACATTGCATTGGATACTACAAAGTGAGGAGGGAGAGTAGAAGGCCAAGGTCAATGGGCATTGTTGCCGGGGGCATTTCCAGAGGTGAAATATATTGTTCTTACAGTTTCTCCAAAAACTGAGTCAATACTCACAACTGGCACTTTGAAAAGCTAACTAGAGTTGCAATTGAAGTTTTTAAATGATATAAAGCAAGTATAGTGAAAGTTCTAGGAGTCTACGACCAGATGATGTCATGGTGACGTCATCCACACCTTTAGGGTTTCCAGGAGCGACCAAAAATTTCATCGACCCTGATAGACTCAGTTCTTTGTGCCGCTTCCTGTAGAACTTGTGAGTCTCTAGCTTGCTCATTAGGAGGTCAATTTTGTCGAAATTTTTTGTGAATGTTGTTGTTTGAGTGTGTTTTACTTCTGCAACAAGTTTTGAGAGGTTGTTTGGAGGCTATGAGGTCACTTTCGAGGGACAAGGAGAATAATGTCGTTGCCTTGTCAGAGAAAGGTTGTAGTTCAAGAGAAATGTCTAATGTTCTTGGTCTCTCACAATCAACAGTTAATAGAGTGAGAAAAAAACGTGGTGTGCTTGTAGAATTGTCAAAGGGAGGACGTCTTCATGTTTTGTCACCCTCAGATAAGCAATTTGTAACACATTTAGTGACTCATGGTAGGCTTCAAACTGCAACAAATGCAACAAGAGAGCTTGAGAAGGAGGTTGGTAAACATGTTTGTGAAGAGACAGTTAGAAATGCTCTGAGAGACTCAGGATTGCACTCATTTGCTAAGATTTCAAAACCATTTTTGTCAAAGAAGAATGTTGCAGAAAGGAGGGAATTTGCTTCTTTGCACAAAAATTGGACTGTGAATGATTGGGAGAAGGTAATTTTTAGTGATGAAACAAGAATCAATCGTTTCAATTCTGATGGAAAGAGTTGGTGTTGGGTTAGTGACTGTGGGAGGCTTTCCAAGCGTGCTGTGAAACAAACAGTAAAACATGGTGGAGGTTCAGTCATGTTTTGGGGTTGTTTGACAACAAAGGGAGTAGGTTTGTACTGTCAAGTAGATCAAAGGATGAATGCTACTCGTTATGTTGAAGTTTTGAAAGCAGATCTTTATGGTACTTTGGAGAAATTTGAATTTGATCCTAAAAGTGTCATTTTCCAGCAAGACAATGCTCCTGCTCATACGGCAAAGATTGTTCAGAATTCTCACTTTAAAGTGACCGTGAATGTTTTTTGCCTCCCTCCTTCTAATGGGCGCTTTCTTTCCATTCTCACTCTTCAGAGAATGGGTACGTGGCACTTTCTCCTTGAATTGTAGAGGACATATTCTTTAAAGATTGAGAAGCTTCATTCTTCTCCTCCTGAAGTGAAAATTGGGATGATTTTGAATCTTCGTGGAGAAGCTTTCACCTCAGTCGCTAATAGTTGGTCACGGGATTCGCGTTAAGGTGAAGTATGCATGTAAATTCTCCCAGTTCGCCAGTGTTCTCATTCTTCACACGCACTCAAAGGTGTCAAGGCGTGATTTGTGGAAAATGGCCGCGATTGGCTCCTGAATTCTCTCCCTCCATTCTCAATCTTTAGAGAACCAACTTCTAGTAAGCACCCTCGGGTACACAACTCCTGTATCATATGGCCATGATTATAATCACTTATGTTGCATTTTAGTCCAATCTCAAGTGATATAAATTGTTTTAATGTAGGAAACTGTTGTAGTCCTTCTAACAAGGAATCCAAAAATGTAATTTTATAGAAGAATTAAATATTCCTTGAAAAAAATAATAGCATTAAAAACCTAATTGTATGAGTTTTTTTAAATACATGTAGCATAGACCAAATTACCTAACTTTTTGGGCTTATTAATAAAAATTTAAGATTGCTTTATTATAAATAAAACATTGGCAATCACACGGAGTTAAAAACAAGTTTCTCATACGGGAAATGCGGACAAACTTCCCACTATTGTAACTCTCCGAGATAAAAAATACACTACAATTATCCCAAGAAAATTACAATTCTGGGAATTTTGTCCCACTTCCCATATGAAATCCCATGTGTGAATGTCTTATCTCTCTCTATAAATGACTTTTAATTTTAATGGCAAGCAACTTCTAATCTGGATTTTTAAGAATTATGTATAGGTGTTTCAATTCTTTACTTACGTTGTGGAACCCTTTTTTTTAATAAATATGCAACTGGGCAACATTTTCAACATCTCATTTTAATTAATTTGGTCTTCACCTAACTTTTTGGTCCTTTTATTTTTATATAATTTGATATAATTTTACAAAAGCCGTTCTTTACGCTGGTTTAATGCCGATGCCCCTTGCGTATAATATGGGAGTTGTGTACGAGCACTAGTAGAAGACCTATCCTTTTTCATTCCTCATTTTGTGGGAATAGTGAACAGTGGCTAAATATTATACTTATATTTTTATCTTCTTGACCAAAACCACTCACCAGCACTCACATAACCCATCTGCCTAGCAAGGTTTCATTCCTTTTTCATTTATAGTAAGAGAAAAACGACACGTTTCCTACTAGTGCTGGTACCTAAGCACCGTGATACCCGTAATGAACACCGTACCGTCACTTTGAAGAAATTACGCAGCTAAAGACTTGAACATACAGACAAAGTAATCCTACGGTCTAATAAAAAGAGTTCCAGAGCTGAAATTTCTCATCAACGAAGATCGAGCAGGCGCTGGCTAAAGCGGCCGTCAGAACTAGTTGCCGCTATCCGCCTTCTGGAGGGAACTGAGGGCTACAGTAACTGCGGGACAAATCCATGCATAGCAAAGAGAACTAAAGCTAGACTTTAGCAGGGGAGTAGTTCGATGAGGGACCCTGCGCTTGACGAGAGCTCCACGACGGCACCCGGAAATTCCTGAAAGCGAGCAATATGTCATCACTGCGTCGGCATGGAATGCGCAATAGCCCTCACGACCACCAGTCCTCATACGATCCGCCTGTTTCGGGTGCCCTGGCCACTATGCAAATGCCATCCATCCGCACAGTCCGCTCCCCCGATGAAACTACTGTACTATCATCTATTGTATGCAGAATCTAATCGAGTCCGTCAGAAGCCATGCACGCTCAATCTTTGTGTACTGTACAGTAGCTTTCTGTACTATATATCCCGCTCGTAACCACCATTTCAGACAGGTATTTTGTCATGCTAATTGGGGCTTGACAATTGTGTTGTGATTCCTTTCACAGCTGGTCTCGATGGCCCTCCGGACTGTCATTCTGTTGCTGGCGCTTTTGGGTGCCGTCGTGGTGGCTGACGAGGTCGTTACGTCCACAGGCAATGTGGTCGACAGTACGAATTCCAGCGCTGTGACATTCGCTGATTCCGTTACGGTTGTGGATGGCGAGAGCTTGGACGCCATTGCGGCTCAGGAAGAAGATGAAGCGGGCGAATTCGCCCCGGATGCCGATGTCGGTGAAGTGGAGCCCGAAGATGATGAAGAGGAGGACGCTGATGCGGTTGTGGATGCTGCGGATGCTGAACCTGATGTGGAAGGTCATGACGAAGAGGCTCTGTCACCAGCGCATCCTCTGGCTCGCATTCTGACTTCACGATCGTCCAAGCATTGCTGGAGCACCAAGAGCTGCAAGAAATTCTACAAGAAGCCCGGGTGCTGCAAGAAGAAGTGCGTGAACTTGGCTAGTGACAGCAGGAACTGCGGCAAGTGTGGCAAGTGCTGCAACACCAGAAAAGGGTACCGCTGCACATCCGGCAAATGCAAGAAGCCGAAGCCTGTGAAGAAAGGCAGCACGACATCTTGCGGCAAGAACAAGAGGTGCGCGAATGGATACACTTGCTGCAAGGGGAGATGCGCGAAGTTGGGAAGTAACAACAAGAACTGCGGCAAGTGCGGGAGGAGTTGCAAGCAGGGCTACAGCTGCAAGTCCGGCAAGTGCCAGAAGTCGAAGTCCACGACGGCCGTACAGTGCGGGAAGGACAAGAAGTGTGTGAATGGGTACACGTGCTGCAAGGGGAAGTGCGTGAATTTGAAGAACAACCCTGGGCACTGTGGGAAGTGCGACAAGGGGTGCGATACCAAGAACGGATTCCGATGCAAGTCTGGGCAGTGCGTCAAGCCGACGGCCCCATCCCCGCCTACGGCATTTGAGTGTGGCGACTACAAGAAGTGCAAGAGTGGGCAATCATGCTGCAAGGGCAAGTGCGTGAGCTTGTCGAGCGACAACCAGAACTGCGGCATGTGCCACAAGCATTGCGACACGACGAAGGGGTACAGCTGCAAGTCCGGCAAGTGCCTGAAGAAGCCGACTTCATCGCAGTGCGGCAACACGAAGTGCATACCGGGCCTGACATGCTGCCAGGGGAAGTGCGTGAGTATGGCGAGCGACAGCAAGAACTGCGGACAGTGCGGCAAGGCGTGTGATGGGACGAAGGGGTACTGCTGCAAGTCGGGCAAGTGCGTGAAGGTGACGCCGACGGCGTCGGAATGCGGCAAGGACAAGAAGTGCGGGAGCGGCGAGACGTGCTGCAAGGGTAAGTGCGTGAATGTGAAGAGCGACAACGGAAACTGTGGGAAGTGCGACAAGGGGTGCGGGTACGGGAGCGCGTGCTGCAACGGGACATGCAAGAACGTGAAGCACGACGACCGCAACTGTGGCAAGTGCGGCAAGAGCTGCGGGTACGCGAAGAAGTGCTGCCACGGCTACTGCATCGACGTGTTCGGCAGCGACAACCACCACTGCGGAGCGTGTGGGAAGAAGTGCCCCACTACCTGCAAATTCGGCATGTGCGGGTATGGCCAATAATCACCGCCAAGATTTGCCCATTACAGCTCCGGCCCGATCGATCCATTGAACTAGCGGCGCTGCAGCAATCCAATATATACAGTATTTTGTGTGGTCTCTTGTTTTTGGGATTCACTTGTCTTGTAAGGAGGGTGATGCGCGAGCTGCATCCAATCCGTGGGAGCACTGGTCATCTGTTGCTAGAGGACATTCTCTGGATGATGACCAGTGCTACTGTTGATTGCATGGTAATTTGCAGAGCTTGTGTTTCGGATTCTCCCCGATTGTATTGTAAGCAGGTAGTAGTATTATATATTATCATAATTCTTTTAGCCAGCTTTGTTGCCAGACGTAGAACCGAGTGCACTTAGTGTCATCTGCCACCATGTTAGAATAGAGTGCACTAGCTGGTGTTTGGCGGCTTGAGCTTGGCATTGTTTCCATATGCGGATTGCCTGTGTTCGCTGTATTCATGCTAGTTGATTTTGAAGGTCTGATTCTGCGAAAGAAAAATATCATGAGTGTTCTGTGTGCATCGTTATCCGTGTATTGTTGTTGCAGCTCTGTTGCATGTCCAGTTTGGACTTCTAAACCATGGCCTTTTCAATGTTACATCTGGACGTTCTTCTCCCACTAACATGCTTCCCCTATCATGGAAGAAGTTGCATACAGAAGAGTTTTTCAAATGTGAATTTAAGATATTCAGATCACCTTTGTAACTCGTGCAAACCCAAATACTGCCTGGAGGATATTTTGAAAGAAATAGCTGATGTTACACATTACGTACTATATTGTGACAGGCACTTTGTGCAGGCGGGTCATCAAAGAGGTTTGGGTGTTTTCTTTAGTACTTACTAGCAGTGAGTAATACTTCATGAATTGCATTCCATGTCAAATTTCTTTCTAAAACTGATTTTCAGAGTTATTTTTGCAAGAGAAGCAAGTCTAGCAACACAATCCAGCACACTACATCCCAAACACCCACTACTTGGGCTACAACTCTCATTACATGTGTATTTTTATGAGACATCTTGCCCGAGGTCAGGCTAACCGTACACAACGATGAGGATTCAATATCTTATTCACGTGGATCTTATTCACCCAAGGTCCAAAGTGTTGCCTGTGGGATCTTCATTGTGTTGCATTTTGCACTGAGTGTCACGAACTTTCGTTTGATGACTGGCCAGTGCTTAGGACTTGTTAGTTACATCAAATGTTAGTAACTTACTAAATTAGATCATTGATGGCGAGAGTGATTTGGAAATTCATCTAGTCCCATCTAAATTTTGAAGACTTCCTGATCACACAATTTTTATCTTGACAATTACAATGTTGCATTTCTATATACAGCAACAAGAAATGAACAGCTGGGATGTTGCAGAATTGAAGTAGGAGCTGAGGTTAGACCAGTCGATAGGGTAACACAGACAGGGTTAGGGTTGAGAGAAAAGGCCAACAATTTTTTTTTCATGTGTCAAATTGCAATATATAGAGAAATGAATTCCAGTGAAGTCTCACATGAATTGAAGTGGACGCACGTACAATATAAAGATGACCCACGATGATGTTTGTGTTAAAATTTTGCCTTTTGTGATGTGAGAGTTTATACTCATGCTTAAATTCCTTGCAACTAGGGTTTGCTTCTCACATTGTTTTGCTTGATGAAATTTAGAAACCATGCTGCAATTGGATTGTGAGACGGCCTGAAAATTTATTTACTATGCCCAAATTTTTCTTTTGAACAGTACACGGTGGGAGTGTCATGACAGGTTAAATCCTCATGTAAAATTTCCTTCTGTTCATATAATCTTGCTGTTTTTTTAATCCTATTTCTGTACAACTTGTTTGAGATATCTGCATGTTTGAGATTATTTTTTTTGGCAATGTAGACATGTCATAACATTGGATGTTGCCAATGTACTGGGAGAATTGGTGGCTAATTACAATGCATTGCTCAAATAGCTGATTCATAATGAAATCCTTAAGCATATAGCCAATTAACCTTTTATAAAATTTATTATTTCAAGTAAGAGTATAAGGAATAATTGAAACATGTTAGTGAACCATCAATCAATTACAGAGAACTTTGGCTATGATTTGATTTGGTTCAATTTCTCCCCAAACATGCAGTGGCTGTAGTTATGCCAACAGCTGATAAATGGGTTGTTAAAAGACCTAAGTGCTTTACAAAATGTGAGAATTCAGCAGTGGTAAGAACAGTTACAGCGCTAATTAATTAGCTGTCATGTTATGTGAGGATGCAAGCAACGACGAGTGCCCAGTGCTGCTCATGATTATTCTGGAAGACTTCATTTGCGTACAAGAGGATAGTTGTCATGTCATTTCAAGGTTAGTTGCATCTCCATCCATCTTAATTAGGGTTTGTTCTTGTGTGGAATTAGTATGGCATCTCTCTATACTGAAACCTTGGACAATGATTCATTCTAAATACCTGATTGAGATTTACTTCTCCTCATAATGGCTCTAATTCATTCATTTCATTAAGAACCATGGACAATTCTTAAAGGATTAATTTGGGAGGTATTTTTCTTGTTCCTCTTGTTTCAACATAATCCGTGCTAACAATGATATAAGGTAGAAATTATACGGAAAATTGTGAGGACCCCATGAACTAGACTATGGACTTTTACTGATCGGAGACATCCTTCACTCATTTCTGAGAATGTCTGACAACTGTGACGATTCTAGGTGCGAATATTTTTCGAAACTTAGAATTGGATAGGCACGGTTCATGGGCAGAATGACCTACTGGTTTTGGGTGATTCCTAGCACGAAATTGTCTATCAAAATACTTGGTTATTGAAGTCTAGTCTAGGAATCGGTTTAAGGGTTTGACATTGTTCACTTTGAAAATTTGTATAAAATTATTTACTATGAATATAAAATATGGAATTGGATTGCCTCTTCATGCTTTTTCCTCCTCTCGTTATAAAAATTAACTCCTTGCCATAACTCCCATTTCTAATATGCAAAACTTCTTATTTTCTCGGTTTATTGTATTTCTACCTTAAGTATGCTTGAACAATGAACATGATTAAAAGAGCGCTGTGGTTTGCAGTATTGTCAAGACAATTAAAGTGAGGTTGATGATCGCGTATGCAAGTTCCAGAACCTGCAGGTGCATTTTGGGGATGCGTAGTGATAGCAGGCGCTGTTGTGTTTGGAGCTTTAGCAATGGCTCATCAAAGTGGGAAAATGGCCCATCATATGATGACCACGATGGCACAGCAGAGTGATCGGATTACCAATACCTGTGAGATGATGACCAACACATCCGAGCGCCTCGCGACGGCTCTTGCTCACCACAGCGATCGCCTCGCAACCACAGGAGAAAGAATTGCTTCCGTTGCCGAGACTATTGATGTCAATGTCAACTTCAAACAATGTTAGAGCATTTCTACCAATGTCAATGTCAACTTCAAACAATGTTAGAGCATTTCTACCAATGTCAATGTCAACTTCAAACAATGTTAGAGCATTTCCACCAGCACTCTGGATAGCTCTCTGGCTCAGGAAAAATGGATGAACAATTTATTTGGAGGGAGACATTGAATACAACAACTCAGTTCAAGGTCCTCAAAACGACTCAAGCGAGTGTAATTATCTTCTCTTCTTAATTGTACATCATGATCGCACAATTCATGCGTGGTGACTTGTGAGTGGCTTACTTACTGTTTTCAGAGTCTAATTCAATGATGTTGGTGGGGGAACTACATGGTATACCCTATAATTTTTGAATGACCTTCACAGTGCAATTCAGAGTTGCTAGTGGATATGCACTTAGCATGTTCTTTTATCCCCCAACTAGTCAAATTTTACCTCTAACCCTAAAATTTCAAAGGAGTCTCTTGATGAGTTGATTCATAATACACTAAAGTATGTAAGTACACTTAAAAGTGTCCAAATAAGCATCTCAGCGCACGTGGTTCCTATCAGTAAATTGTCAGGCTTGGTCTTATTTCCGAGAGTTTCAAATCATTTTAATAACATTTTTAAATAGTAGTGGTATGAATTTTTTTTTCTTCTCCTCAACAATATTCCATTATATAAAGATGTGACATGGAGCCTTTTGAAAACAATGTCAACTAAGAGTTATTTTGAGCAACGTCATACCAAATAACATTCTTTTATATCACACCTTTGGTAGCCAAAATATATATATATATATATATATATATATATATATATATATATATATATATAACTTGACATGTGAAAAGTGTCCAATCACATGTCTTCACAATAGCAAATATTGGAAAGTGATAATAACAAATTCAGTGTATCTAGAGCAATCAAGTATAATTAAAGCTTAGACAAACTCTGACATGATGTGGCGACAATGGTTCATTGGCTTGAGTAGCTTTCACTTTTCAAAGTGAGCTCAACTTTGCAGAAACAAGGTTCACTCACTATGAATTCAGAGCATTCTTTCATGTGAATTTGGAGGTGCTTTGCTCATAAGTTATCAGTTACTCGTATTCTAGTAGAAATTTTGTACTCAAGCATCCGAGGCAATTAACCCCTAAAGGACGAAGGATTCATGATTCTAAAATGACAAATTTAATTGATCATATTGTGTAAAACATAATTCAGACGATACTAAATTTTATATCACTGGAATCAGTGAAGAAAATTGCATATGTTGGTGAATAAACCAAAAAAATTGAATAAAAGGAAGTCCACATAGAACCTACTCAAAATTGTTAAAAAAACCATGAGGTCTAATTTGGGCTTCTTGGTCCTTTAGGGATTAATAGAGTTCCTTTGTTGTTACAGTAGCTCATGCAAGAGTGAAACCTTATCCACAACTCTTTACATTTACCGTAGGTGGAGGGCAGGATTGGCTGAAAAGTATTTCTTTTAAAACGTCAAGTTTTTTGGAAACTTTTTGTTTAAAAAAATATATTTTGAAAAAAAAAATCTTAAAAAACATTTGTAAATATTCCGTTTATCAAACCTTATTTTTTCAAAAGTACTAAATATTTGGCACTTGTGTGCTGACCTTGCAGTATATTTATATTTGTTTTTCTGATTATTCTAATTAGTCACTTCTGGATCATGAACATAACACAAGCCTTTAACCCCTAAACGTCCCAGCGTCCAGAAACTGAATCACGAACATATTCAAAGCCTTGCAACTTTCTCATACAAACTCGGATGACTTTCATTCAAGTCACCTTTGTAAGCCTATTAAATTCTCTATCAATTACAATAAATCTCTTGTGATGGGGACGTGTTGATAATATTGGAGAGGCCTCCAACTACAAGTATGTCAAATTTGTTGGGTAGATTTTATGCTTGCAATGGTCCTCTCATGTACATCTGAGCCATGCCAATTTTTGAGGCTAGCACCTACTTTTGTTCAAAGTGTTGGTACGCTTAGGGGTTAATACATGGTGAAGGTATATGTTATGAAGGTATAGAACTTCATAACATTCTTCAAGGTAGCTTTTTTCACCCTTACACATAGCATGATACTATTTAGATACTAATGGATTCTCCTTATCTCGGGGGGTGCACTGTACTAAATATGTACGAGTATACGTGAGTGCACAGAAGGGGTATTAATTTAAACAATACTGTATTACATATACATACAATAAACACATTTAGAATTGAAAATATTCACGTATACTTACACTAAACATATTTTTTAAACGAAATAAATCTGTATACAAAGGTATTTTAGACATATAGCCTCTCGTATATAGGGGGTTTTTAGAAGGGGTCATGAACGCAGGTGATTCTCAAACATAATGTAGAGTGCACCCCCCGAGCTCCTTATAGGGCAGTTAGACTTAGTATGTTTCATTCACCACTCAAGTTATATCTCCAATATATAGTAATAAAGTCTAGAAGTCTGCATGTGTTGAGAAAGTCACCAGGGGTGATACTTTCACCACGGAAGAATGTTATGTAGCATCAAATGCAAGACGTGTAAGAATTTTAACCATGTACTCACTATAAATGTTAAAAATCTTATCACCACCTATTCAGATCATAACATTCTACAAAGGATGTCCTAACATGCTTATCCAGATTCTAAAATCTCAACACAATGTAAATGTAATATAGAGATGTGCTCAAAAAGATCCATTCCCAATAAAATGCATTGTTTATTAAACATTTCACTTCAAATTTGATAAAAAAAAATTACACTTTTAGAATGCTAAAAATGGAGGATGTAAGCTACATTACTTTTACTAAAAGAGATGCTTCCAACATGGAGATATTCACATTTGAAAATAATAAGTAGCTAAAAAATTATCCCATTTTCTGGTTGTTTTTAACACTCCTTTGCACATTTTGTTCATTTTTATTCACTCTAACTAACATTTTTTTCCTCCAATCAAGGAAAAGAATTCCTAATCTTAGTATCCTTCAATCCAATTTTTGTTTTGGAAATCATTTATTTTTTTATAACTTTTAATTTGAAAATTTGTAAAGTTGGTTTTAAAGTTTTAAATGTGAATATTTTCTCAGTACAAGCTTATTTTCCTTCAAACAATGAGTAGCTCCATCTTCATTTTGAGATCTTTCCAAGCATTTGAATATATTATAAAATTTGGAACAAAATGAGCGTAAAATGAATTAGTTCTTTGGAGAATGGATCTTTTTTAGCCGAACTATAGTGACCCTTACTTAGATGGCGCATATGAATAAGTATGAAAATTGCAGCTCAGAGAATAAAGCTGACGTCTTTGTTTTTAGTACACTCAAAATGATAAAAAAAAACTACAAGGTTAGACTATGATACTTTGCGAGTATCATATTATGCGAGTATCATGGATAAAAAAACCGCAAGGTTTTCAACTCTACAATTACCCTGCTAATAGTGCGTGTGGTACTAATTTTAAAGACATGCTCTATTTTGCAAAATCATGAAATTGGCAAGGCTGAAATTTTTACTAAGTGGCTGAATCTTCATTTCACATTGATTTTACATTTTAGTGTCACCTTCACTAATTACCCTCCCTTACTATAAACCCACCCTCACTATTAGCAAAAAGTAGTGTAGAGTGTAAAGTACCATAGTTGTGAGCTGCCACTAGAGTTAACCGAAAAGAAGTGCATCCAACCTCCGTTTTTGCTTTACTTCTATTGAACTATACTTGGGTTGAATAGTGCCGTGTTATAAATTGTCCCCTTGTGCGTATGGGCTTAGAGCTTTGGTGGAAGGTGTAAGAGCCATAGCGAGATATGAAGAATAATGACAGTGCCTTGTTTTAGATTGTCTCACAACTTGTCATAAACTAGTTTTTGGTCTATTTATATTTCAATATGAGTTCAAGAGGAATTCAACACGAGCCAAAACTTCCTCTTTGGGCTGACTTTTCAGTTAACTCTATTGAGTGATAAAGAAGTTATAAGTGATGTCCATCCTGTAAATGGATGTGATCCTTTCCCCTTTCCTTTGTCATCCTTCTCGCAAAGACATGCACTCTCCTGGTCATTTCACCACATTTTTCTACACTAGCACTAGAGTAAAAGAAAACATGTCAGTACAGCAGAATATTAGTGGACAGAGGATTATGCCATAAACCCACTTACAGAGGATTATGCCATAGTACACTTCAACATGGCTGCTAAATAGGTGTTAAATTTACTGTAAACAAATGAAAGATATGGATGTCAGTGCAAAACAGTGAGAAGAAATAATCTGCTACCATCACTGTGCAATTTCTTTCTTTTTTTCAAAAAAACTAAAAACTAAAAAGAAGAAATTGCACAGTAATGGTAGCAGATTAGGAGAAATAGAACTCAAGTGAAGATTTGATCTTTTAATATCATTCACTTCATCCTGATCTCATTGCACACGCCAAAACTATCCTCTCGATCACAACACATGAACACACCTCAGCTTCTCTCCCTGCTTCTGTCATTCAAACAATTCACTCACAAACAACAATACAACGCAAGCAGTGAAGCTCAGAATGCTTAACTTTTACACATTCTAAACTCACTGATTGCTTTCACTTGCACACTAGTAGAAGACGTGTCGTTTTTCATTCCCCATTTTGTGAGAACAGTGACTAGTGGCAAAATATTATGCTTATATTTTTGTTTTCTTGTGACCAAAACCACTCATCAGCACTGACACAACCCATGTGCCTGGTGCAGTTTCATTCCATTTTCAATTATAGTGAGTTAAAAAGTTACCCATGGAAATAAGCAAGAAGAAGGGAAAAGTGGAACTTGGGTTTGTATCATACCTGACCATGAAGTTGTGCACGTGAACATGGTGAAACATGAACAAATTGTATTGGTTAGGGAAAAGTGAGGTGAAATTTGATTGGTTAGGGAGAAGTTGCCATGAAATCTTGGGCTTGAGAATCTCCATATTTTGTGACAACTTCTGCACCAAATGTGGAACTTGGTCCCCGAAGTCCCTAAAAACTTGTCTTTTTGTGAGATGCTTCACCCATGGAACCTGGCTCTTTGTCGGCTTTGCTTTGTGGATTGATGCTCTCGCATGAGCCTGCTTTGCATAATTTATGAGGGTTTAGGGGTTGGAGAAGTGAAGAAGAAGTTGAAGCAATTGTGTGTAATGCGGCAGCTCATTGCAACAGAAAACTCACCAAGGATTGCTACATGAGTGCGTGATGCTCAAGAATTCCGGAGTTTTCCGGGCTCTGGGAGCCTTTAGTGGAGTGAGTAGTTTTTCGCAAGCCGGGAGCAGAATTCTTCTGCCGTTTTTGTTGGTGAGCTCACGAGTTGAAATTAGGGCAAGCGGGAGTGAGGGTTTTGAATTGAGGGCGTATTCCAACAAGCGCACATACTGCAGCCGCACGTACCGCTCGAGCTGGGGATCAAAAACGTTCGGTATGAGTCCACCGATGCAATTTCATTTTGTTTTTTGGTTGAATCTACTCTTTGTTTTGAGCTTACATTGTGCGCCTGCAGTGACGTTGTAGGGCGACGAAGACCTAAAGATGCAGAGCAACGCAAAGCGGCCTGCGCCCCCGAATGATGACCAGCAAGATGGCCATGACGAACGCAAAAAGCCGAAGAAGAAAAGGGATCCCGCGGAGTCGGAGCTTCGGAGGTCCATCGACATGTGTTCCAAGTTTGCCGATGCCATGGGCGCTATCGCCACTTATGACAAGGTGGTTGCTGAAGGCAAGACCTCGTTCAATCAGTATAGCTACAATGTGCTCCTCTACTTGTGCTCCTCCGGCGCCACGGGCTCCCTTAAGCGTGGTAAGAGCGGAAACAGCGAGAAACAGCACAAGAGTGAGTCCCTGAATTCCTTTGTAAAATCGTTTTTTTTTAGGGTTTAGGGTTTAGGTCCTTGTATGTGAGGATAAACCCCTAAGCGTGCACTGTGTATTTTCTGTAGTGTAGGAAAATTGGACCCTGGGCTGCAAATCATCTGTGTGAAAATGCCTTCAGTTTGACACGATCGACACTGTTGATCTTGTCGTATAGAACAAGAGCTTTAAAATGATGTATTGCAATCAGAAAACCGAGGTAAGATGAGAAAAGAATGCCACCGTTGGAAAGTTCAGTGGTGCAGATGGCCATATTGGGCGTTTTAGACGCTTAGGGTTAACTCAATTTTTGTGCATCAGGTAATGCACAGGGAAACCAGACTAACGACGTACTTGAAGGTGCTGCTCCAGCTGAACCGAAGGCCAATGAGGAAGAGGTTGTCTTGACAGATGAACAGAAGGAAGTGTGTCTGCAGCGGGGTTTTGCGGTCTATGAAGCAATGAAATTGCAAGGAGTGCCTCCGAATGAAGCCACTTTTACTGCAGTAGCACGACTTGCAGTGGCCAAGGAAGATGGAGATCTGGCCTTTGATATGGTTAAGCAGATGGCAACAGCTAAGCTCTCACCCAGGTACATATCTGGGCCTCAAACTTGTTGTATGTCATTTCAAACTTCGGTTGTCATTGTGCCTGTGGATTCATTTGTTTGTTTGTGTTGTTGTGTGCTGCTCGCCAGAACCCTGATACGTTTGGGGTCTTTTCTTCTCTTGTTAAGGTTGTGCTCGTGGTGTAGGCGTAGCAATATTGAAGCAGATTCTGATATACTTTTCATTTTGGAAATTTGTTAAGGTTGTGCTGGTGGTGTATTATGGTATTGGCTTGCTTCTTACGCGTAGCAATATTGAAGCAGGTTTTGATATACTTTGCATTTTGTGTGATGCAGGCTGAGGTCGTATAGTCCCGCACTGCACACGTACTGCAAATTAAAGAATGTTGAAAAGGCGTTTGAGGTTGATGAGCACATGCAGTCCGCTGGCGTTCAGCCTGAAGAAGGTGAATTGGAAGCGCTTCTGACGTTGAGCGCGGATGCGGGCCTTGAAGACAAATTGTATTCTATCTTGCATCGGATACGGACGAGTGTTCGGGGATTGTCGCCGTCTACTGCAGGTGTGATCAAAGAGTGGTTTGAAAGCAGCGCTGGCACGAATGTTGGCAGCTCAAATTGGGATACTTTGCCCAGCCAGGAGACAGTGAAAGCAGCTTATGAAAGCTGCGGTGGTGGGTGGCATGGACTAGGCTGGCTGGGCCGCGGCTCCTGGGAAGTCAAACCCAGTGTACTTGATGCAAGTGGTGTGTGCCAAGAATGCGGGGAGCAGCTTGTCACAATTGACATAGATCCAAAAGAGACAGAGATGTTTGCCAAGTCCTTGTCCGAATTAGCTTGCCAGCGTGAGAGCAGAAACAACGAGTTCAAAAAGTTTCAGGTAACTATTTCCAAAAGAAGTGGTCATTTTCTGGCATTTAGAAGTACAGAACCTATCCTGTGTTTTAGAACAGGCACTGATCACGTACGCTGCTTGATCAGGGATGGCTTGATCGGCACGGACCGTTTGATGTTATTGTAGATGGAGCCAACGTTGGGTTGTTTAACCAGAACTTCGGTGAAGGTGGCTTCAACTTCTACCAGGTATTTGTTTTTGAGCAAGCACATCTGTAGTATAACAACATATTGTTTGGTATGATGGTGTAGCATGAATTGCTTTTGACTGTCTTACATTGGAATAAAACGCAGTCTATTCACTCTGTTCTGTACAATTGCAGCTAAACTCCGTGGTGAAAGGGATTAAGGAAAAGGTGGGTTCGAAAAGGGAACCACTGGTGTTGTTGCACCACAGACGAACCAGAGGAGGACCAGCGAATTCTTCTTTTGCCATTAAATCGCTGAGCAGATGGCAAGAAACGCATTCCCTCTACACCACCCCAACTGGTTCAAACGATGACTGGTGTGTACAAGGAAGCCTAATGATGTTTTTACAGTCAACGTAGCTCTTATTTTGCTGCCAACTCCGAAGTAGGTGCTGATAGTTGATACCTAGTGCAAATAAAGTATTCATGTTTTTTTTTAAGGTCATTTCCTTGTATATCTGTATCTTAGTTTATACCTCTTGCATTGACAGGTATTGGCTCTACGCTGCAGTACGATACAAGTGCATTCTTGTGACCAATGATGAGATGCGTGACCACTTATTTCAGCTTCTTGGGAGCGACTTCTTTCCTAAGTGGAAAGAACGACATCAGGTGATTAGTTTCTGCTTTTAGCGTCACAAATACTCTCACTGTCTAATTCTCTCTTCAGTCTAGCCTCTCGAGAACCAAAGATTTTAAAGTAACAAATTTAATTGTTCATATAATTAAAATGGGACCAAATTTATGTTACCGGAATCAGTGAAGATCATTGCATGTGTTGGTCGAAAAAAAAATCATTTTGAACAAAAGGAAGGTTAGTCCACATACGACTTACACTACTTAAAAAAAGACATGAGGACCAATTTGCTATGATAACAGTTGCGTGACAATGGATTTGATGATACCAGGTTCGGTTTTCTCTGAGCAAGGAGGGTCCAGTTTTCCACATGCCGCCTCCTTATTCTATATTAATCCAGGTGCATGGTTTCTCCTTGTTATGAATTGCAATACGCTCAATGAGGACAAGGGTTATTATGTGTTGAACAATTGTGTGACATCGTAAGTTTCTGATTTATCTGGAGACAAAAAACTTCGTTGCTAGTCGTTTTGAGTAGGAATTTTCTATGAGTTGCTCTACTTTACAAGGTAGTTACTCGACAGATTCCAAAACTACATCAAAGCAATCATGATGCAAGGCTAAATTCCTGATGCTTGTTATTATTTTATCCATGCAGGAATCTGTGAGTGGGTCCTGGCACATTCCAAAGAGCTGTAGCGATGATGTGTCCTCTCCTAGAGAATGGCTGTGCGTAACTCGAACCGGTCACGTAAGTCCTGAGATGGTGAAAGTAGAAGAAGAATTGAACCATTTGCGAACTGGAGTTGAAGAGAATGGTCCTGATGACAAATCAGTTGAGGTTTAGGGTTTAGTTTTTAGGGTTTAGGGTTTAGGGTTTGGATGCGAAGCTCGTGGCTTCATAACTGTTCAAGAGCTGTGAAGGTCCCAATCACTGAAGCATTTCATTCAAGTTTCAGAGGCCGGAGGTTTCAGTTGTACGTGGAGGACCTCGAGCTTGGACCTTTTATTTCACCAAATTCACAGGAGCTTCAGGCACTGACGAATAGCAGTAAGTTCTGGAGCTGTTGCCATTCACACCCAAGGTAACCTTAAGATTTTTTTTATTGACCAAAATTATTAACTGGGATTAGGACATTGGATAGACTGAGGAGCCTCGTGAAGGTGGAGTTTTTGATTTTTCCCTTCACGAGTTAATATTTATTTTGCGGGAAAGTATTGATTATCCAAAACAATTGGATATATTGGTGTTGAGGATTAGAGCAGGAATTCATTCATTGAGCAGTGAGGAGCGAGGGTGCTGTTGAGCTTGCATGTTATCTATCTTGTTTTGATTATACGAAGAAGTTTCTGGGCTACTTCAATTTTCTGCTGGGAACGTATGTTGATTTTTGTTCTCTTTTAGTCAATTTAAACGACTTGATGCTTAACCCCTAAAGGACCAAGAAGCCTGAATTGGGGCTCATGTTTTTTTAAGAGTCCTATGTAGACTTCATTCTATTCAAAATTGTTTATTTTTTGACCAACACATACAATGTTCTTCAATATTCTGATGATATAAAATTTAGTTCCATGTGAGTTATATTTTTCATAACATGATCAATTGAATTTGTCATTTAAAACCATGAATCCTTGATCCATTAAGCAACCCTAATATTGTTGTAGGATACCATGTCAAAGGGTCGTAACTCAAGGGTCCTTTACACTTACTTGGTAGGCATATATTATAACACATCTATGTTTTGTTCATACCCCTCGGGGTTTTAGGGGTTAAACGTCCAACCGTTCATTTTTTGGATGGATTTGGTCCATGGTTCAAGAAATTAAGTGTTTTAGCTTTGTTGGAGTTGGTGTTTTCATTAAATGTTTAAGTTATGATACATTTGTTGATCGTTGGGATTGGAGAATAGACATCATTGGAAGATTTACACTGTCAAGAAATTTGAATTTCGAGTGTTCAAAATACAAAGGGCTTTTTAAGGATGCTCCAATCATGCATCTCTATTAATTCTTCACTTTCATTTTTTAACTACTTGTAAATCATTTTTTTTATTTACCTTAAATTTAGTTTTAGGTTTTAAATATAGTATTGGCAAATCATCATAACGTTCTTAGAGGGGTGCTCTCCCACCTAGGGCATCTGAAGGACCTGCATCTCTAGTGCCTTGCAATCACAAGCATCTTGAAGGATCTAAAATAACTTCAGTTGGGTTGGAAAGTTGACTTGTTTTATTAGTAGTTTACACTATAACGGCACTATAGAGAAAGGGTGTGGTCCAGCAAGGGCTGAAGAATGTTATGGGTGGGTTGGTTCCCATGTAACTTCTGTTATCCGCTTTTTGTGCCCCTGGAATATATCATGTATAGCTTCTCACATGAAGAAAAGACTATAGTAAGGATTCCTCCCACATTCTGGTCCATCATAACATTCAGTAGCCTTCCAAGAGGCTGCCTTTTAGTTTCATCCACCTTTATATATAGAATGACCAGTGATTTGTAATTGAATGGACTATTGAATCAAATAAACAATTACAAAACATTGTTGAGTGTGATTGAGTGAGTGCTTTGGATTACTGCTCACCATGGTTGATTGCTCTTGCTTAATGCCACATGCCCCCATAGCTACTGATGTGATGTGGAATATCCCACATCATTTCATTGGGGGGATGAAATGATGTGGGATATTCCACATCATTATGTTGGGGGAAGGCAGCAGTCACAAAGGCTACTGAATGTTATAATAAGATAACTCAAAGTTCCTAGGCAAAGTTTGTGAAAGTGTGTGGACTCAGTGAATGTACAGTATATTGGTTGTTCAATTTCTGTAATATACATATGATGCTCAGAAGTAATATACTATAATTAGATTATTCATCTGTACCAATCTCATGTAATCATGGTAGGTACAATTTCAAGGTTGTGTAACTCCATGCCCGAGGCCGGCAGAGGCGCTTCTTTAGAACACAAAAAAGAAGATTGAGTTATAGTTGAGATTGAAATAACAAGCTAGAAAAAAAATTAATATAAAATAATGAAATTAAAAATCAAACTCCAGTCCTTTGTGTGTTCAGACCTGGAGCACCATGTTGGAAGGCTTTGGAGCAGCTAGATGGTAGGTTAACTCTCGAAGGTCCCAACTACAAAACAAAGTCATAAAAAATGGTCCACACAAGTCCTGAAAGTTTGTAAAAAAAACTTAGTTATAGTTCACATTATGCACAAAAAGCAATCATGCCAAGGAGATAACAAAATTGGTGACGCTCAAACCACCTTCACAAAAGCTTAAACTATAATTTAGCTTTCTTCTCAAAAACTACGGAGGTATACTTAAATACATAAATATCTCTACTTTCAACTTATTTTAGTCACGATTGGCACCCTCGCAGTCGTGATATCCGAAGCTCAACCACCTAGTTTTCGAGATGGCATTCCAAATGCACGTGAGGAGGTGTGGGTGGAGGGTGTACACTACAACATTAAATGGAATTGTCATCGACGTTGCCACAACAAAGATCTCGTTCCCTCCCAACTGGCTCACTACAGCAAGTGTTTGGACGAGGAGGAGGTGGTGACAGTGTGTTGCAACAGTCATCTCGTGGGTGTTGTTGGCAACAAGGGCCAAGCTGAAGGGCCTCACAGCAAGTACGAGGACGAGGCCTTCCACCTGGGAATGGGAGTTGTCCCATCACCGCCGTGATGAACTGAGAATGAAATAAGAAAAAGGCAAGGAAAATTGCCTTAGTCTTCATCTTTGCAAAAGAGAAAAAGAAACAAAGCGAAGAGTGAATGAACAAATTTGCAAAGGAAGATACAAACGGGTTTGCAAGTGAGGTCTCCATAGTCGTGAATTTATATAACTAAAGTAATGATTGACTACAGCTTCAACATAAATTAGGTGGTCACCAGTAAACTTGGTGCAGATAAATGTAGTGTGGTTTTCATATGAAAATCATGCAGCATCATTCTGACATGGATCTCATGCACTTTGTAACATGAGGTTCATGTTGCACTGATAAGCACTAATTACTTTCTTCTTTTTTGACACAAAGGAACTAATCACTAATTATTTGGATGATCTGTGTCATTTTAACACACAAATCATGCCATCATTTCATTGTAAACTCCAGCAACCATAGATCTCGTGTGATTTCGTCCATGCTAATTCTAATGGGCATGAATTTGAGTTTCATACCATTTTCACATCAGAATGACGCCCCTGTTTTTACTGACGGTATTGGTCTGAAAGGTGGAAAATTCAGGGCGGGGCAACAGTGGGCCCCAAATGCAAAGCCTGAAGCTCTCTTGCAGTGGAGCTCACCTTCCTTGTTCCGACTGAGCTCATTGCAGATTGCTTGCAGCTATGGCGGAGTAATCTCTGCCTGTACTTCCAGAACTGACATTCCTTCCTTCCGATTGGCATTGGCATTCAGATCACGGAGCTCATGGCTTAATAAATTCCACCACCTCCCAATTTCCTCTTGCACTCTGGCTTCCTCACGATTTCCATCGCCGGCCATGACGACGCGCATCCTGTGGGCGTGCCTGTGTGCGTTTCTTCTCGCCCAATTCGCTTCCGGAGCGCGGAGGCCACCCAGGTTCCCACAAAAGCCTCACAATGCGGGGGGGCCCGGTTCCATCCACGCGAGCTCAATGGCCGTGACGTACACGGTGGAGTATTTCACGCAGGTCATCGATCACTTCAGTTTCCGCCCCGAGAGCAGCTTTCAGCAGCGTTACTTGATCGAGACGCAGCACTGGAAGCCTGAGCACGGCGGACCCATTTTCATGTATTGCGGAAACGAGGGCGACGTTGAATGGTTTGCCCACAACAGCGGCTTCTTGTGGGAGATTGCGCCGGAGTTTGGTGCCCTCATCCTCTTCCCCGAGGTCAGCACCCATTTTTCTTTTTTCTTTTTTCCTTGAAAGATTGGTAACCATGCTCATTAAGTGCTGTAAGAAAAAACACAATCAGTCCGGATCCCAGAGCACCCATTTGTGTGTGTGTGTGTGCTTGTTTCTTCTGTTTTCGGAATTTTAGGGCTACAGAGATCTTTGCTCATGCATCACTTACACTTCAATCTCTAGGGCCAGGGTTTCTGCATGTGTGAGTAAGCCACCCTTATGATACGTTATAAATGCACTTTTTTCTATTTGTAAACCTACTTTTGCAATTTTGTGGCATTATGTAGAATTTACACTACAGGCATCAAACCTTTCTGTTTCATAACTTGCAATTGAATGTGTTTTTTTCAGCACCGTTATTATGGGAAATCCATGCCGTACGGGACCATGGAATCCTCGTACAATGATGCAGATACTTTGAGCACCTTGACCTCCGAGCAGGCCCTGGCCGATTTTGCCACTCTCGTCACTGACTTGAAGCGAAACTTGTCGGCTGAAGCCTCCCCTGTGGTTCTATTCGGTGGCTCGTATGGTGGAAGTAGGTCACTGCCTGTCAAGATTTTTCTTGTTGGTTTGCACCTAACGTAGCCACAGCTAATTTCGACACTTACTTTAAGCAATGAGAATTCCAACGCAGCAAAGAATGCATTGATTGGATACCATATGCAAAAGTGTTATATGATGTCAAATCAGTGACACTAGTTCTGATGATGTTGAGGTGGTGTACATTCTCAAAATCAATCTATGTACTCACTGCGCAAGATTTTAATCAATCAATCAATGTACTCGTTGTAAATAGGTGTGCTTACCTATTACTGATTATGGTAGTTCGCACTTGGTGTTAGGAGTGGTCTTATTAAACTGAATCTAGTCCGAAAGTGTCTAGAAATCCTTGTAACACCAAGTGAGAACATACCTTAGTCTTGTTTAGGAGTTTCTTATAATTATCTGTTTTGTATGTATATAGTGTTGGCAGCTTGGATGCGGCTCAAGTATCCTCACATTGCGATCGGGGCTGTGGCTGCTTCTGCGCCCATCTTGCAGTTTGAGGATATCGTCCCCACAGACACCTTCTACAGGATAGTGAGCGCAGATTTCAAGGTAAGTTGTCTTTCGTCTCATCTTTGCTACTCCCTCCGTTTCAAAATAAGTCCTAGATTTTGGCAAAAAAATTTCCCTAGGTTTTGTACTATGTTTTATACTTCAAACGTGAGCCCTATCCACGTGAACAATGAGAGTGACAAAACTACATATTACTATTTAAGATAGACCATTTTTCGAGTACTGAGACGACTTCTTTTTGGCAACAAAAACGTTAAGAAAAATATATACGTTTGAAGTGGGACTCTTGTTTCGAAACGGAGGGAGTATTTTTTTTAATTATTTCACTTCAAGTTGAAAGTCTTTTCGCTGTTTAGTGTTTTTAAAATCTGGACGTGTGCAGCTAGAAAGTTCAAGTTGTTTCGATTACATCCGACAATCGTGGGATGTCATCGACAAGATTGCTTCTCAAAACGGTGGTCTACACGACCTCAGCACCCAATTCCACATGTGCCGGTACATGTTAATTTCTTGTACTACTAACATGAGATTTTTGTATATTAGTTACAAAAGCAAGTAGAGATGCTAAGTTCGTTGTTGGCTTTCTTTCGATGAGATTTCAATTTCATGCTCCAGCAAGTTGTTGATATATCATGGTCCACTCTCAGAGACTTAAACGCTTCATGGGAGCTACAACAGTGGTTGGAATCAGCCTACTCGTATGTTGCAATGGTTGATTACCCAATTCCCACGAATTTCATCACGCCTCTCCCAGCTTATCCCATAAGAGAGGTACACTGTTGGAACGAACAAATTGTTGGGCCTCTTGCCGAAGATTCGTTTTATATGTTCTTTTTATTGGATTATATTACTGTGCCAGTGACGTGCATTGATGTCCTGTATATCCCCCTCTTGAGCTTGGTGCAAGTGGATTTGGAAACGAGTGCTGCATTTCATCAACTAGAATTAGTGTTATTTGCAGGTTATAATGCTATATCACCCGGTTTTGAATGCACACTGTATTGCAGAGTATTTTAGACTGCGGGTTTAAATTGTGCAGATATGTCGGGCTGTGGATGGTTTACCCAACGACTCGGATCTGCTGTCTCGCATTTTTGCGGGAGCCAGTATCTACTACAATTACACTGGTCAGGTGGACTGCTTCCAACCCAACGATCCTGGCAATGACGACCTCGGAGTGACTGGGTGGGATTGGCAGGTTATCCTCCATCCTTTTTTCACAAAATCACGAACAACTCTTTTGGCAGACTCCCTCTGTCCAGAAATAACTGTCCTACTTTTTGGCGTGTTTAACTTAACGCTTTTTTTGGAAAAAAAAAATGCCTTCTCAGTACTCGAAAAATGGTTTATCTTAATAGTAGTATGTAGTTTTTGTGTCTCTCTCATTGTCTGCCCCATTTGAAGTGGATAGGGCTCACCTTTGAAGTATAAAAACATAGGACATATATTAGAGTTAACCGAAAAGTTAGCCCAAAGAGGAAAGTTTTGGCAAATTCGTGTTGAATTCCTCTTGAACTCATATTGAAATATAAATAGACCAAAAACTAGTTTATGATGAGTTGGGAGACAATCTAAAGCAAGGCACTGTCATTATTCTTCACACCTCGCTATGACTCCCACACCTTCCACCAAAGCTCCAAGCCCATGGCCCACAAGGGGACAATTTATGACACGACACTATTCAACCCAAATATAGTTCAATAGAGAGGTTAGAAGTAGAGCAAAAAGGCAGGTTAGATACGCTTCTTTTCGGTTGACTCAATTGTCAAAAAAAGCCCAAAAACTAGGACAATTATTCTCGGACAGAGGGAGTATTTCTTTCCACTAGTTGGCATTCCTGAACAGTACTTGTGTGTCCTTTACTTGTTATTTTTTAGAAGTATAAACACTAGTTCGCAATCTGTTTTATTGATTAATCTTAATGTATTGGTGGTAGACATGCAAAGCCGTTCCTCTAAATAGTGTCTCTTTCCGAGCTAACTTGTCGGCTTTTTGGCAGGCCTGTACAGAAATGGTGATGCCAATGAGCAGCAACCCCAACAACAGCATGTTCCCGCCCTGGGACTGGGATTTGGGTGGTTTTGTTGACTCGTGTTCAGAGACGTATGGTGTAAAATCAAGACCGAGTTGGATTACAACAAATTATGGTGGCAAGGTAAGCCATAATAATAATACTGTTCCACCATGTGTATGACACTCTTTTTCTTCCCTTTTCATATCTTTGTCAAATAAACACAAGTCTTGTTGATGCGATGCTTTTTGACAATGTAATACAAAGTGATAGAATCTCTCCCACCTTGTGGACATCAATATTATTACTCTGTCTGGAGATAATTGTCCTAGTTTTTGGCATTTTTTTCTTTATTGCAATATTTGTCCTATGCTTTGTGAGCCCTGTCACCTCAAACGGGGCAGACAATGAGAGCGACATAAAGACTACATACTACTATTAAAGATAGACCATTTTTTAAGAAAAAGCGTTAAGTTAATCCTTTGACTCACCTTTGTTCACATAGTGCACGATGAACAGATTCAGATTATTTTCTTGACTACATACATGGACAGTTTTCATCCATCCAAATTTCTCTTGGTTCTTGTGCTAGTTGACTAGAATTGGTTTATGTCAAGTTTCATTCTTAGTTCAAAAAGTGAAACCTTAAACGTGTTTTCCAAAATAAGTAGAATCAAATAATGGAAATCATACCATCACGTCCATTTTTGTTATTCATCAAACATTTTATAACACATCTTCGAAATCAGTGTTGAATCGGGCTTACATGATGTATGATAAACCTGTTTGTGCAGAGTATAAAGGATGTGTTGAAGAACTTCGGAAGCAACATTGTGTTCTCAAACGGGCTGTTGGATCCCTGGAGTGGGGGAGGGTGAGCTGAAATTTCTTGTTTACTATTTTTAAAACCACTTTTATTAACCCCTAAGGGACCAAGGATTCATGGTTTTAAAATGACAACTTTAAACTATCATATTGTGAAACATATGATTGAGATGTGACCAAATTTTATATCTCTGGAATCAGTGAAGAACATTGCATGTGTTGGTCAAAAAACAAACAAATTTGAAGTTAAGGAAGTCGACATAAGACCTACTCAAAATTGCCAAAAAGAAACATGAGGCCCCTTGGGTGCCTTGTGGTCCTTTGGGGGTTAAGGTAGAAGCACCCAATTGGGACAGTGCACCTGATTGCGACCAATCTAGGAGAAGCATTCAACTTTTGACTTTGATATCTTAACAAGTCATAACTAAGGATAGTCACACTTCGTTGCTCCTCCCTTTTATTGGCTCTGACAATAGGGAAGAGGCATTGCGGGGACACTCATTTTTTTGGGCTAAATACCACTGTAGCAAATATATTCCGTTCATGATTCCACTGAAATGCATTTTCGTCCTTCACTTGTTCTATTCCGGTCAGAGCTCCTTGTAGCGTAGCTGCTTGTTTCTTTGAGTGATTGTAGCTTTCAAGTGGCTCAAGTTGCTCAATTCAACAGCACCTGATCTTTCGTTGAATCAATGGCTGATTGCAGAGTTCTTGAAAACATCTCGAGTAGCATTGTTGCTTTGGTGGCTCCTCAAGGTACCCACAACCTCTTGCCACTACTTTCTCAGAAAATGTTGAGATTTTCATCATGCTGTAATTTTTGGTATACTCAATACTCTTTTATATCACCCCTTTGGTAACCTCTCTGCAAATTCTGGAATATGATATTGGAGAGTGATAACAATAAGTTCAGTGTACAAGAGTAACTGAAATTTTTGGATATATATTTTTAAATTTTTAAATTTTTAAATTTTTAAAATTTAAAATTTATTTATTTTTGGTTGTAGGTGCTCACCACCTGGATTTGAGGGCTTCCACCAAAATCGATCCAGATTGGTTAGTTGAGCAACGCGCAATTGAGGTCGCACACATTGCCAGATGGATTGCAGAATACATGAATGACAAAAAGCTGCTCCATAAGCTCCCGGATATCAGCGATTCTCAAACTACAAAATGGGAATAGCTCGTGAAATGTTCTCCAGTTTTTAGTGATGAAGTCGCTAGAAATCACCAAAATCAATATTCAAAGTAAGGATGATATTGCCAAACGTTGGCTGAATGTACATATGTTTAGATGAATAAATGTACATATAATAATCTATAGAAAGGTCGATATGGATGTAGATAGCTTCATCACTCTATCAAAGATCAATTGCAAGTTGGACTATCTTGGAAGATTGGGAAAGAAAATCACTGTTGCGTATCTTTGAGTTCAAGTGATGTTCAGAACATCTATTTGCTCTTGTAGTTTTTATGTTAGTTTCATCATTTGTAGTCCTGTCAATATATGTAATGAAGGAGAAGGGTGTTTTTGTATGTCCGTATGTAGAGCCATGACAATTTGTACATGGAATAAGTGATTATTTGATGAAGCCGTGAAGCTGAGCTCAAATCTCTCTCCATTGGTCGCTCCCACATCAACTTAGTCCATGATCGACAACATGGAGCATGACGAACCACTAACATTAGCAATCAACTCCCAAGGAAGGTCTTGATTAGCTCGCCTCTTGATTAGCTCGCCTCATGCCACCTTTATGAACCACAAAACCTTAATCCATCTGCAAAACTAAAGAACAACTAAAACAAACCACGAGTAAATAAAATCAAGGGTCCAAACCAACACAAACCAAATTAGGTAGACAAAAAGGGAACGGGTGTACTTATAATCAGTGCATGAAATGTAACTTTAGCTCACAAGGATAACACCATTGCCTATACTTGAATATAAACAGGTTTTTGTCACAACCTTAGGGTTCTCAAATAACATCCCATGTCGGGTATCAATACCAAATCAATATTACTCGCCACTCAACCACGGGTATCGAACCTAGACTCGCATTCAACCAACTATTGACACTAAACAACATTGCTAAGTATACCCACATATGGGTGTACAAATATCCCCAACTGCAATATTTATAAACATACATACAAACACTCAATCATCGTAAATATTTTTTACGATAACCTATATCAATATAAGGTAGAAAATAACATAATTGTATTCATATATTATATTTAGGATTAGTAGTATATTGTACTTAAGATATGTAGATTGAAATTTATAGAGTCCCACTATCAAAAGGTGGCAGTAGTCCAAAGAAGGATCTGTCTAGGCCACTAGGCCTACCAATAGCACTCTAAATTTTGAAGCTTTATTAAGTGAAATTTGGCCCAATTTACTTTCTATGGTATTTTGTTGAAACCAAATATTTTCACATTCATCCATATCTTGAATCTAAATCACTATCGTAGCTTCCTAGCAGTTTGGTCATAAAATAAATAATTAAAAGATTGCTTGGATTTTTGGGAAATTACTGACCTAGTTTGCCCAAAATTTTAAATTAAAAGGCCAGTTGTTTTTTTTTAAATTTATTTTTATTTTTATTTTTTTACTTTTTTACTTTTTAAAATTTATTTCTATGTTACTGCTCAAATTTAATATATTATTTTTCGTGTTTCCTATTTTTTTTCACTTTAATTAATTATTAGGCAGAAAGCTACTAGGAAGCTACGATATTCACCTATTTTAAGTACTACTTTAATCCAAATTTATCGGTTTCATTTTGTTTTTTTACAAGATTGAATTTGTTCCAATGTATCCAAGCATGTATACAGTGTAAAGATACTACAATCTTCACTATATAGAAAGAGTTCATATATAGTTAACACATGTGACTTGTTTGGTGTGCTTAGTGAATTGGACTATTTGGCAGCGACCACAAATTGGGCAGTTGGACGCTTAACCCCTAAACGACCTCACCATTTTCTGCGAATTTTTTTGGCAGTTTTTGAGCAAATTTTCAATGAAGCACAAAATTGGAGCTCCGGTCGTTTTTGAGTAATCCACCGTATGCCATCTCCACTGTTGTATTGAGAGGAATGTGTGGGGGGTAATTTTTTGCACTTCAGATTCTTGGATGTGGAGATTATAGCGTTTGACCAGGTTTTTTGGAGAGTTGACCTTGACGGGCAGTGTGGGTTTTTGGGGTCTTTTCTCACTTTTGGGTAATCGATCCATGTCAAAAAAATCGCAAAAAAATCGTTTCCATGAGTTCATGAACAACACAATACCCTGAAATTTTTTGTACAAATTTTGAGTCTATTGGTGCGAAATTATGATGCTTGAAATGTGAGACATTTGAAGAGGGCTTGCGGACAAGTCCTTGCCCGGCTGACCGGGGTGGGATGAGCACAAAATACAGTGGAACGCAATAAGTTAGATGAGCTGCCAAAGAAGTGTCAGACAGACAACTATATTCATAGCCCGTAATGGATCCGGGCAAAGGAAAAAAACATGAGTAGTTGAACTACCCCGGTGTCCTACAACTATGACTCACAACCGCTCTGTCGATGCCGCCCGCTCCAACGCTTGTCTGTCTCTGCGCATGAGAAGCTGTAAGTATGATGAAGTCAAGCTTAGCAGAAAATAACAAAGCGCAGGAATGCAAACGAGTCCACAATGAATACATGACCTGTCATCGATGTGGAAATCCGCACTGACCTGAAGTTGCAGATCCCGTGATCCGGCTTGCAAACTCGTAGCTTGCTCGTTACTGCTGTCGGAGGAACCCAAGAGTGTCCACGCTGGATTGCTGGGCCGAGTTGACGCAAACATGTAATCAACTGAGGTCGCTACTGAGCTGCGAACTCGCCCACGTTGAGAGCAGAAATTGGTCATTCAGCAAATGATGGTACCGGCAGATTTCGAGACGCGAATGCTCCAGGGGTTTGGAAAAATGGCCACCATGCTCACTTGTGGAGAAGATGTGGCTGCGGCTCGAGTGTGAGCGAAGTAGTGGGCAGGCCAAAGGGTGCTAGAGAAGGTCGTCGCCGCTGGTCCAGCAGGCCGCCAAGGTCGCGGCGACCTCGGCAGCCGGCGCCTCGAATTCCAGGCAGAACCGGCGCATCCGCGGAAAAAACGCCACCTGATTGTGGCCGCCTCGAATTCTAGGCAGGCGCTGGCTTCGGGCCGTAGAAGCCGGTGGTCAACTGAAGGCTACAGCGCCAAGCCACAAGGCAGAGATGAAAGGCATAGAGAATCGCTCCAAAAGAGGCTACTGCGCCAAGGCATGGATGAATGCCATGGGCCCGCTCCAAATCCGCTCATCTGTACATACCATGCCAAAGCCACTACCCAATACCTTGAAAATCTAGTACAAACTTTGCTTCCTGGAGACAGTAACAATGTTCTACCAAAAAATTTACAGTAAACTTTCTTACTGCAACTTCCTTTTTCTAATTGCTCATAGAATTGTTTGCTATACATATCCATGATACCCATATCTTATAACAATATACTCTAAATTCTAGGTCAAATAAAGTCCATTTGTTTTCTAAAAGGCCTAAAATATAAGGAGTATAAAATATAAGAGCTATAAATAATAAGGGATCTAAATAGAAGGGTCAAAATACATAAAAGCCAAATTCATCTAGCCAAAATAAACTTGTGAAGGGAAAAAAATGAATGAGGAGGGCATAGAAGATTCATACCTTCGAAGTGGAAAGTGGGCCTTGAAAAAACATGTCCCAAGGTGGAAAAACACGTCCCCGCATTGTGGACATGACAAATTAGTGAGGGTGGTGGAGTGGCAATGCCTACACACTCGCCTTTTCGTGGTCTTCACGAGTGAATGGACACAAGGGTGGCGATTGTAAACCGAAGTGACTCCTCTTCTTTTGCCCCAATTAGCCATAAGATCCTCCGCTAGTTTCATAGTGAAATCGATGTGTTCAAGTGAGCGCTTCCCCGCCGCTTTGGAAAAACTTTTGTGGACAATCCAAGCATTGACACGACACGTGTCAATCATGAAAAAAAACAATCGATGCCACCACTTGTGGCTTCTAACCTGGCAAGAATACTCTCCGCGGAGCTGGTCAGAAACATCAACACCACGCATCCATGTGGTGTATTCCTTATGAACCGGCGATGTGGGAATATTTTGTTTGCGGCCTTTGATAGTTCGAGGAACGGTTTCCAAATTTAGAGGATCACTAGACATTGGTTTAGCATGAGTAGATAACAACAGGACCGGTTTTTTGTCTACCCATACTACACATGACAACTTACCGCTCACGTGCATGCGCCAGCCGAGAGATCCTTGTGCCTTCGTGCTCCAACTCTTTTAATCCGCAAGAGCCGAGGGAAGTCCAATGCGATCAGAGCGCACTGTCCCGGTACCCTATGTTCCTAATTGCGCCATGTCCATCAACAATTTCACCGAAGTGAAAAAGTTGTCAATGAAAACGAAATGATTGCGGCCATGCAATCCCGACATGAGATTCATGACCACTTCATAACCGGTTTTTGCCTCACTGGGTTTATCGGATCGCAAAGAGCTACGAATTGAAGCACCTGTATAAACCTCAAAATCGTACACGTATTTTTTGCTAGAGTCCGCAATGCACCATACTTTCATTCCCCACTTACAAGGTTTTTTAGGCAAATATTGCCGGATTGCACAATATTTGCCTTTATACCTAACCATCATTTCATCTACCGTAATCATTTGTCCTAGATTCCAATTTTCTTGGCATTTACGACGAACTTTGGTCAATAGCCACCGAAGCTTGCCCAACTTGTCGTGATTGGGGTCATCCCGACATGGCAAGCCTCGGTCATCCACCACATGAATACAAGCGGTAATCCGCTCAAACCGTGACCTTGACATGCATGACGAAATCACACGACAATGCATAAAAGGATCACTAGCTTTCCAATACGCTCTATGATTTGGTAGAATTTTGACACCCATCAAAATGCAAATTCCAAACCAAGCTTGCAATTCTGGTATTGTCAATTTCCACCAATCCTTTCCCCTTCTTAGGCACCCCTTATCATTCACTGTTGCGGCATACCGGTTCGTTTCATTACACAATGTTCCTAATGTTATTTGAGTGATGAATCTCTCAAATATGCTTATTGGTGATGGTAAATCTTGTGGCTGCCAAGTTGGTCCAGGATTATCACCTAAGAATACAAAAAAGGGATGGGTGTATTCTGACCTGGACTGATCCCTATTTTTGTCAACGTCGCGTTGAGAAACTTTCGGACGTTTGGCCCGGCCTTGGCTTCCTCTAGCTGCAGCATGCACACCTCTCTCCATGGCACCGGCGCCTTCTTCGGTTTGTACGTTGACATCACCCTCGGGATCATCCACCTGGCCTCGCCCACGTCCTCCTGTCGCTTGGCCGTGGCGACCTCGCCTTCTGCCTGCGCTGACTTGGCCTCGGCGGCCTCGCCCACGTTCTCTGCCAGTCTGTTGCCCCGCCGAGGCAGCTGGCTCCATCACCCACGGCGCCGGTGACTGTGGGCCCGTGGCAGGAATCTCACTGCAGTTGGACCTGCCTCCCCGCCGACCACGGCCTCCACGCCTTGCGCGAGCTCCACGCTGCCCTTTGCCAGCGGGATCTAGCTCGGCAGTGTCTGCCGATTGGATCCCCATGGTCGCGCCAAGCTCGCGCATGGCCTGATCGGTCGGGCCCGTGGCAGGATCAGCAACTGAGCGCACTCTCCGCCGACCACGTCTTCCGCCTTGCTGGCCTCGCCCACGTCGGCCCACGCTTCCTCCTCCACAACGGACGCGGCAGTCTGGAGAGTTGACATCGCTCGCATCCTTGCGAGACTCTTCATTCGTTGTCGTCCCTGTGAAGAGCTCTCGCCAAACTTCAGTGCCGCTGCTTGTGGATTCGCCGTCTCTGTTGCATCGTACCTCTCCATGACAGCGTAGATCTTTGGCTCAACTCCGGCCCTGATTCTGTCTGTCGTCTCCTACCTTTCACCGGCGCTGGTATCGTTTCTCCCTTCCTCGCTGTACTTGTAGCTTACTCCGTCAATTTCTTCCTGGCTTGATTCATCACCCACTTCGTCACTGTTCTCATGAGTTTCTGTGTCACTGCCTTCGTCAGTTCCTCGTTTTCCCTCATCGCGCATGAGTTCGTCGAGATCGGTGTCTTCGCTGCCCTCGGAGAATCCGGAAAATGAATCGCAACACCCTTGGTCTAGTAAGTCCGGTTCACTGTCATTGTGATCTTCTCCGTCTGCGCTCCAACCAAGGCCTTGATCAATTGCTGCGGGGCCGTTTATGCTGGGCCGAGTTGCTATCCACGCCGGACTCGCATGGTGAGGCAGCCCGCACTGCATGATGGTCTGAACTTGGTTCTCCGACTGCTCCAACGTCACTCTACCACTGAGTTCGCAGCCACAAGTTGATGGCGTCATTGAAGCCATGTTCCTCCCCCTCGGACCGTCGCCGCTTCCACTTGAGCACTGTCACTGCATGGTACCGCCACAGGAATCTTAGTCCAGATGGAGTAGCTTGCTTTGTGAGGCCTTCTCTCACGGGTTGCGCAAGCAGAACCGGCGCATCGAGCAAACGAATCAGCCGCTGCGCTTGAACAGTAGTATATCCCTCAGACACACACCATGCGTGAATAATCTTCTTCCCTTCTTCAAACTTAGCACAATCTAGATCTAATTGAGTCGACATTTCTATGATGAATCTAAGTACAAATTGCTATCAGACAAAAACCACTGCGTGATCGTACTCATAGTGCGTGGGAACTCACTCACTCTTCTACAGTCATCACAGTGTGAGTATATGAACTCAAGGTGCCTTTTTGTGCGATTCATTCTTCTCATGGACCCTTTTGATTATGCTGAACCGAACGATCCTTGGGCCGTTTGGAATTCCTGTTATTCCTCATTAATATAGAATCTAGAACCTTTTGAAAAGAATAAGTTGTTGGTGATTTTTGGTGATGGTAGAATGATGATTCTCTTCAAATTGCCGGCTGCGGATTGAAGCCATAGCATAAGATCAGAATTGTTAACTAGGTCAGGGATTGAATGCAACCGCCAATTGTAGATTTACCACACAATTTGTGAATGCAAATTTGAAAAAGAAGGCTGTTGTAGAGTCTTGTCGATGCATGGTGACAAGGGCAGTCCATGGATTTGAAACTGTGCATGTAGTCCCTCTTCCATACCAATTGCGACATGTGGCATTCTTTATTCTTCCAATGCACCCGGCAATAATGGAAGGAACCTACACATTGTCAGGGCCAGGCCACCACCAACGAACACATGACCTTCATTTTCAATGGGCAGAGGCCTTGAAACATTTCAGCAGAAGGAAAACGTCCATCCATGAAACCGTTGTTCATCCAAATCCATTGCACTTCTCTCATCCGGTCTCATCAAAGTAGCTCAAAAATTTCACAGTTTTTTGTAGAATATGGAACACTCCGAGCAATAAACCTCTCTCAAAATTCATCCATAAAGCATTTTTGTATAAAACTTTCGCACGTGTGACCCTACCTACCTATAAAATCTATGGTAAAAAAATAGCACTGCAAAAAGTGTCGTATGGATGAGAAAATTGACTTCAAATTTGTCCATCATGCAAAATCTGCATGGTTGGGCAGTTAGGGGTTAACCCCTAAACGTCCAACCGTCCACAAAGTGGACGGTGTATAGAATCAATCACATCTATCATTGACTTTTTGCAGTCTGGATTTTAGACTATATATTTTATGGGAAGTTAGCTTCATGCATGTGTGATCTTATTAGAAAGGGGATGATTTGTGAAATTCTTATGCCTCATTTCATGTTGTGATTTACCCAAAATTTCAAAGATTCTAGTATAAAAGTGCTCTTAAAAAAGTCAACTCATATAATTAAGCAACCAAAAAATCTCCAAAAATCACTACATTTAGAGTATTACATTTCAACCAATCACAACAAATTTCATGGACAAATTGTCAATATTTAATTACAAAATAATTTTCGTAATCAAATTAAAAAAGAATTTTAAATTTTAAATTTCAAATTCCTTACAGAAATACTTGTGACAGGAATCATAGATCTAACCAAATGGATAGAATCAAAAATTCATAATGTACAACTTTTATTCATACATCAAATTTAAAATATCTCTCTTAGTTACAATTTATAAGACATCTTTGAAATTCTCTAAATCTGGAGAGGGGTGAGGACGTTTAGGGTTAAAGGTTAAGTGAACAGTAGACTTATCCTATAAGGGAAGTTGTGTTTGAATAAGATACCATGTGTTTTGCTTTAACATATTCTTATTTGTTCACTCTAAATAGTCATAAGTTGTGGAAGAGCTTAGTGGCTTCTCATTATTAAGTGTGTAAGAGCTTGGTGGTCTTCGAACTCATGGAAAACTAGTTTAGCCGTCAAAAAAGAGGACCAAACTAGTTGTGCATGAGTTTGAAAACCACCAAGCTCTTACACACCTAATAATGAGAGACCACTAAGCTCTTCCATACCTTATATCTATTTAAAGTGATCAAATAAGAGTATATTAAAGCAAAACACATGGTATCTTATTCAAACACAACTTCACTTTTAGGATAACTCTAGTGACTCATTGCAACCCTCAATTGTGCTTGGAATCATTGAGGTCAAGTATCACTCTAATTGCATTGAAGTTGCCATCGATTGAAAAGTCTCGGGTTGTTTTTTTCTTTTCTTTTCTTTTTCATTTTCATCAGTGGCTCCCATAAGTAAAGTCTAGGATTCTCCTTTTTTTTCTTCATCATCAAGTTATGGTGTAGGCAGTGGCTCCCATAAGTAATTGAGTTGCCTCTCTCAATAGGTGAAATGTTCTCAATAAATGAATAATTTGTATTCTCACAGCACATGAAATTTGCACACAATGTATTCACTTTGGTGCTTTGCTATACAATATGAATCTTTTTGAAAAAAATACGCTAGGTTGATAAAGAGTAGTCTTCGAAACTGTGTTTCAAATGAGAAACTTTGTTCCAAAAATATGGCTATAAAGGTTGAGGGCATTAGTTCTCAAAATCAAACTCATTTGGTTGAAATATGACCAAAGAAATCAACTTTAGGTGGGAAGTGTTTTGACTCACAACTAGGTGGTAACTATGTTATTAATTAATCATAATATTAAGAGTTTATGATGGTTATAAACCCCTTTAAAACATCTATAATTGTACAATTGTTAACATTGTGTGGAAGTACTTAAAGAAATGAATCCATTGACATAAATTTTTAGTTAAGTCAAAAGTATTATTTAAAATCTACAACATGTAATAAGTAAATAATAAGTGAAATCATAAGAACAAGGACAAGCATGTTTGTACATCTTTTATATTAAGTACACAGCGTCACGATATCATGTCCCTACCCTGCTTGGTATCCATCACGATACTATGTCACGAAATCACCCACATTTCACATCCATGCCTTTCATCCAATTTTTCATTATGCTCTCAAATCAATCTCTACAGTTCCCATGAAGTTCTCCAAAGCTTCGCATCACATTCCCTAGCGTTCCCTGCATGTTCCTTAACATTTCCTAATGTTCTTGTCATGCTTCCTTATGTTCCCAAAGTTCCCATGTTCCATTTGTGTTCCCAATTGATTCCCACGTTCCCAATGCAATGTTGGAGTATTGCAACAGGGTGTTTGCTAGTAGATGTTGGTGTACATTTATACATTTTAAATTCTAAATATTTAAACTTTTAACCATTTGAACTTTAAACGTTGTATGCATGAATAAAAGTTGTACACTATGAAGTTTAGATTCTATCCAGACAGTTAAATCCATGATTGCAATGACCAATATTTTTGTATAAAATTTGAAACTTAAAATTCAAAATTCTTTTGTAATAGTAAAATAAGAATAAGATATTGAGAATTTATGGATGAAATTTTATGAGTTGACTTTTGCAAAAGCACTTTTGAACACTTCTGAAGTAAGATTTTAGAAATTTTTGGTGAATCCAACATGAAATGAGGCATAAAGAATTCACAAATCATCCCCTTTCCAATTGGTTCTCACATGCATGAAGCTAACTTCCCATAAAATCTAAAGTAGAAAATTCACATTGCAAAAAGTGCATGACAGATGAAAAAACGTGGATGAAATTTGTACATCGTCCGAAAAAAGGACACTTAGGCAGATAAGTGTTAAACATCTTTGCATTTAAACATCTAAGGATTTAAACAAAAATAAGATGACAATTTTATGAGACCACCAGTTGAATATTGGATAGAATATTGGACATGACATTTTATAACAGTAGGGTTCCAAACCCCCTATTGCTTGGATTGAATTTTACAGATACAACAACTTTTCTTGGAACTATAGTGAGAGAGGATATCGGGCATTGTTTGAATGTATGAATGTAGTAAGAATCAAACAAGGAAAACTTACTTAAGATGTGAAGAACAAAGCATCTAAGAGTATCCAAGAGCATTGAAAAGAATCTTGGAAACTTTAGTAGGGGTAGAAAGTCTAGGACATAATAATGTAATGGAGGAGTATTAGGTATAATATCATCATTTATTAGGAAAGTATTGGGAAATTTTTCTGGTATAATGGATAGTCATTATGCCCGACATAAGGTTCTTGAGCCCTTGTGAGCTCTACCTTGGAATAAGAATCATTGCACAAGAATCAATATAGCGGATTCTAGAATATTGGACATTCCACATCATTCTTTACCTGGAGAGTGAATGATATGGAGAGTTGGAGGTCCACAACAACCCTCCTCAAGAATCACATGTTTTGAATTTTTTATCTTTCATGCAATGATAGCAAAAGGGTGAACCCTGGCAAGGGCTAAAAAAACCTTATGGACCAAATTTAATTAAGGTGAGTGGGCCATAAACCAACACTTTAAGCATTGCGCCTATTTACAGTAATCTGAGGTGCAATGTGATGATTAGAATGGATTAGCAAATTGATTCTAAATCTAATGCAAGTTATATCATAATTTTTGAAGTTATATAAGATAAGTTATGAATTTTCAAAGTCTAAGATGTAGGTTGTCTATTTATGACAGTAGACTTGAGTTGAAATGAACAGTGAATATGCCTTGAAGGATCATAAAATAACTTTGAATAAACATAGTTCCTACCAATGAGGTGCCTCCAAGTAATTCTTCAAAGTCAACAATCACTAAACTATTTTAGTGATTGTTGGTTTTTGGCACAGTGGAGTGCCATTCATGAAATAATTATAGAAGTCGGTTTATGGTCGGTATCGGTTTATGGCCCATTCACCTTAGTATCAATAAGGTAATGAACAAGTGATAAGTAATAACAAGAAAAAGATAAAAAAAGAAAGACATTTCTACTTTAGACATTTGCTCCAGAGAGGAATGTTGTAACCTGAAAGAAAAAAATGATAACTAGGAATCCTCTTTCATCACAATGACATGATAGGAAAGTTCGAACTAAAACGAATGCCTTTGATACCTTTCAAAATAAACAGGACGTAAGAACTCAAAATCGTGTGCTCTGCCCTATGGCCCTCACTTAACATCGCACATTGTCATCCACTACTATCAGCCCTCATTTTTTACGCTGCAGAAGGGTTGGATAAAATACCCTATGAATCAAACTTTCTTGTCTCTATAAATGAAGTCATGGCAACGCAGTAGCTACACTAAGAGATTCCAAGCACTTGTGGTTGAAGAAAAATTAACTACTCTCAAATCCCACAACTAATGCAGATTTTTCTGAACAGAAAATTTAATGTTCACCATCATCCTCCTTGTATAATTTGATCATATCATCAATCCGCAGAATTGTGATTGCAGCTTCCGTTGCAAACTGAAACAAAACGTATCAGCAGAGACGAATGAGACTTCAACCCTCAAATTCAACGTAGAATGGCACGTCCTGCATGTGCTACCTAAACCAGAAGAGCAATCAAGACTTCCGTCTTAACAAACAGAACTTCAGGCACGAGAACAAAAACCCTAATACATACCTGAATGATTTTCACTTTGCTCATGGCTGGCTCAACCACACCAGCTTCGATGTTGTTCCTAACAACTCCCTTGATCAAGTCCAACCCAGTTCTGTACAATAGACAATGTTGTTACCCAGGCAAGCACATTTGAAGATAAATGCTTGAGCACATGAAAAAAAACTCTCAATGAGGTGAAAATTCCCTAGGATGCAACCACAATTAACTGGAAACCTCAAGTAACGTAGATACATACCCAGCAAGGTGCTGCTTATCGGCCTTTGTTTGGGCATTATGGTGGTATGCACGAAGTTTAGCGACCAGCTCTGTTGAATCCTTCGCTGCATTCACAGCCAGAACCTGTTTTGTTCCAGCCCATGTCCAAGAATGTACTTAGATAGTGCTGATTCAAGCTTGAGCAGAAAATCACTACAAGTAGTAAACTTTTGTGACGAAGTCGTAAATTGGTTAGGCCACTCCATTGAATAGCGATCACCATTAATATCAAAACATACCTTGAACACAAAGTAAACAGCATAGTCAAAAGGTTGAAATTATTGTCTTTCTCCCAATAAAATCCCATCGCTATTGTAAGGGAAGAAAAAAAAAAATGGGCTTACCTTGGGAATAACAAGCAGAGCCTCAGCAAATTCGGCTATAGCAAGTTGCTCACGTGACCCTAAGGTTGTTGCCAAATTTTCTAAATAAACGGACAGTGCTGCCTCAACTGCACCCCCTCCTGCTACCACCTGCCACAGAAAAAAGTAACGAACACTGCATCTCAGACGATCGCCTTTGTACATAAGACCTCAGAAACATTCCTGAAGTAGTCGGGACAAGTTTTCCAAAATGTTATGGTGCAGCGACAATGCACTGCAGCTTGGGCCTGTAGAGGAATGCCAAATATTTAAACGGTTAGGAATCTACTCACAGTATTTGATTCCAAGGTACGTTTCACAATACTCAATGAATCATGAATGGAGCGTTCCATCTCGTCCAGCATATAATCATTGGCTCCTCTCAACACAATTGAAACCTGCCAGACAACAGAAAGTAGCACCATAAACCCTAGTTCACATACATGTTCTACAGACGTGTAAGAAAATAATTCACAAAATCTCAGGAAAGAATAAATAGACACAATGATAGACACAATAAAGGTTTCCAATAGTGTACGAACTAGGAATCGGTAGCGACAATACAACTATTCACTTACCGCCCTTGAACTCTTAGCACCCTTAATAAGAATGACATCATCATCAGACACTCGCTCTTCCACGACTTCGTCCGCATTTCCTAATAGAGAAGCATCAAATGTCTCACCCCCTTCCATATCAGCAAAAGTAAGGACCTGCATCAAAATGAAATACATCAAACTTAGAATACTTTGTTTGCGCCTTGCACCTTCGGAAAAATCTGAAGAAATATCAGCTTCACCAATATTTTGGTGTTCATCTCATGGACTCTGATTTTGTTTCAGTTATCAACTAACATTAACAAATGCAATGCAGAGTGCAAATTAGATGTGAAAACAAAATTCAGACTAAATTAGTATTTACCTGAGTGGCACCTGTGGCCTTGGCAATGTGACGCATATCTTCCTTACTTACACGCCGCAATGCAATAGCATTGGCTTCCACAAAGTACTGCATCCACCCAGAAATAATCCGTACTAATAAGTAATTAGCATCAAAGATAACATCCAAAATATTAAACCCTATGAGCTACAGTATGTGAGCAGAGACATATACCAAAACCTTTCCACTTTAAGCATGGGTCACCAAAATACACACCTTTAGAGCCATATCGTCAATACCCTTCGTAGTAAGGATAACATTAGCCCCTGCCTTCAGCATTTTCTCAATTCGCTCTTTGGTAATGTCTGCTTCTCTGCAGGAGCCATGCGTTGTAAACATTAAGATCAAAACACTAGACCTTTCAAAGAGGGCAATTCCCACCTCAAGAAATATGCCCAATTGGAAAAAAATACAGCTGCAGTTAGCCAGATTTGGCACAGCCTTGGAAGGTAAAAGAACCTAGTAAAGAGTTATGAAAAAATGAACGCCATATACATCATGCACAACAATTGTGTATTTCAAAAGCATACGATAGATATGTTAAATGAGAGGTAAACTCACCGCTGACGAATTTTTTCCAGTTCCCTAGGATCCGTAACAAGGACCTGTACCCCCATTTGCATTTTTGTCTTTTGCAAGTTGACATCTAGGCATGCTATGCGAGCTGGTGCCACTCGCTTGGGCATACCCTGTGCAGCCCTCCCTATTGGTAAAGCATAACCGTTGAGAAGATAACTTTCTTTAGCACTCTGTCCGTGAGCCTTCAGAATGTTGATCGACTGTCAAATTTACCAGCAAAAGAATGCAAGTTAAAATTTACACAAAGATACTCTAACAATCATCGTCTAATACAACAACAACTGGAGCTACATAAAGCAAGCAAGTCGCAGGCTGCAAAATTATATCGAGATCAAGTAATGCATAGGAATACACCAATTCTATCAAGATAGATAGGAGACCTTAATGGGATATCTAACGTCGCCCCTTTCAGAAGTAGCCTTAACAGCTTGTACGGCATCAACCACCTGAAAATCCACAACAAGAAGAAGCATTATGAATGCAACACAAATGTATAGCTAACAAGGAAATATAGCAAGCTTTCTGATCACATATGAATCATGTCCGAGAGTGCAGAGCATCTATGCAGATTCACTTTGACATAGAACCAAGAATACACTAAAAAAAATCTTGCTAGCACTCCTATTCAACAGGCTTCACACAACGTAAGCATTCACAACCGTTAAAGTTTATCGTCAATCACGCATGTCACAAGAGCACATATTTGTACATACCATCTTTGCAAAAAAGTCAGATTCAGGCCCAATGATCTTTGAAGACATGCTTGTCTTTGCAACGTTAATCAAAGTATCCTTTCCCAACTTTTCAACCTGCGTTTTAGTAAGGTTGTTAGCACACAAATATAGCCTTGAAGTTGAGAAGCTGAAACACTTCTGAAAACCTAAAGTTAGTTGTCATCCGTCAACGTACTCCTTTAGGAAAGAACCATACAACTACCTATCTCAATTCAAGTCTAGACCCCAACGGCCCATGTTAGATGCACATATTATACCTTGGTGGCAAGCTTCTCGTCAATATACTTGCACGCCTCACGCATGGCAAGCTGACAACACAAATAAACTCAACTAATCAGAATTTGATAACTTTTGGAGAAATCGAGTCATAGAATCTTGCTAACAACCAAATCTAACCATTTTAGTACAGTGACTTAAAAGTAATTGACCATATACCTTAATTAACATGATAGCCAAATGGCACTGGAGCAGGAGAGGACTGAACAGAGGTAAAAAATACTTACTCGATAACCACTGATAATAGATGTTGGATGTATCTTGATCCTAACCAGATCATTTGCTCTCTGTTAACCAAAAATTGACATCATAAGTCCCTCGTGATGGATAAAAAAGCTTCGATGCAATGTATTGTACGGTGAAAGACATTAAAATATCTAAGACTCACATATATATATATATATATATATATATATATATATATATATATATATATATATATATATATATATATATATATATATATATATATATATATATATATATATGTATGTATGAATTAAAACCTGATGCAGAAACAAAAGCTTGTATGTACAACAACATACATACAGCTTAATAAAATGAGCTTATGAGGAAAATTAGATATGTCAGAGACCTTGAGAAGCTCCGCAGCAATGATAACAACAGAGGTAGTTCCGTCACCAACTTCCCGATCTTGAAGCTCGGCTAGCTCCACTAATACCTGATGGAAACTCACCAGGGTTGATCAATATTTGCACTCGTCATCAAATTTGATACATTCCAATACGAGCCTATTGTATCTTGTACCTCCATGTTACAGTCTACCCTCCATAATATGACACTCCATAATATGACGATATTATTGTTTCATGCAATACACATGTGACAAGTCATTTTGTGACTAATCCATGCCTGCCATCTTGAAGTTAGGGCTTCCCAAACATGTAATAATAGAGGGAGAACTGTACCAGTTTTCTCGACTGAGGATAAAGCTTCGCCAACACTTAAAATTATTGAGCCACAATCTATGTGAAAGAACACAAGACCAATGACTCACATTGAATATGATTACTACACGGACTTACCTTGGCAGCTGGATGCTCCACCTCGAGCATTTTCAAAATAGTGGCACCATCATTAGTTATAGTCACATCGCCAATGTCATCCACAAGCATCTGCTCTCGAACCATGGCAACAATTAACGGTTTGATAGAATACAAATTATCTCCCGTACATCAAAAAGTCGACAAATAAGTAGGCCTATTGTTGTTCATTTCAGGCAAACATTGTCTCATTTCGATATAAGCGTCAGTAAAATCTTGCACGCACCTTATCAAGACCAACTGGCCCCAATGAAGTTTTAACAATGTTGGCGATTGCCTGGCAGGCCATAACTGCAAATTCACCCAGCACCACTTAATCAGTTGTGATGATTTTCAAACTAAACCCTAATCAAACCCTAACCACCAACACTAAACCCTAATCGCTAATCACTACCGATCGCACCACCACAGCTGCATGCCGGAACCGCAAAACCTCTCGAAGATTCACCAGTAATGCACGTCGTGGAAAAGCGGAAAGAAAATATCGAAACCCTGAATGTAAGAGAGATGGAGAGTTCAGGTACGCACCATTCTGAGAACGGACATCTTGGCCTGTTTGCCGATCTCCGAGAATGCTCAAGTTCTGCGACATGATGTGATTCAGCAGTCGTGAATGCACTCGATCGAATACTTCGCCAAACCCTAAACCGATGTCGACGATGATGAGCAGTGGAAAGCTCAGATCGTCGCTCGCTTACACACGACGATGATGAACTCCCGAGCTCTTCCCCGCAGCCACCTTCCTGGAGAAGACGATGGACCCAGTATGTCATTCATCCAATCTTTCTCATCCTTCCATTTTTCTCATTCATCTCTGCAAGAAAGAAGAATTGCTTGCTCAGTCGGCTTTGACCCTAAATGCCTAGAGTCCTCTCCAAATTCGGTAGTTTTGGTAAGATGCATTATAAAATGCAACTAAGAGGGATATTTTGAACTTGATGAATGAATAAAAGTTGTACATTATAAATTTTAGATCCTATCCATATGGTTAGATCTATGATTGCTATCACCAATAATTTTGTATAAAATTTAAAACTTGAAATTGAAAATTCTTTTATAATTTGATTACAAATAAGATATTGAAAATTTGTACGTAAATTTTTTTGTGATTGGTTGAAATGTAATACTCTAAGTGTAGTGATTTTTAGAGATTTATTGGTTGTTTAATTTTATGAGTTGACTTTTTTAGCAACACTTTTACATTGAAATCTTTGAAATTTTGAAATTTTGGGTGAATCACTACAACATGAAATGAGGCATAAAATTTTCACAAATCAGGGCCTCTTTACACTAGAGGCGAGAAGCCGTGAGGAGAGAAATTTCAGCCAATGAGAAATTAGTCTTTTTAGTTTCTAGGCCTCCCATTGGTTGAAATGTCTCTCCTCACGGCTTCTCGCCTCTAGTGTAAAGAGACCCTCGTCCCCTTTCTAATCGGATCACACATGCATGAAGCGAACTTCTCATTAAAAATATTGTAAAAAATCCACACTACAAAAAGTCAATGACAAATGTGAAAACTGTATTTGATTCTGTACATTGTCCACTTTCTCGACGGTTGGACGTTTAGGGGTTAAAGGTTCAAAGAACCCTTTCTGATCAGTATTATACAACAATATTCCATTATATTTGACATGGTTCAACACCTCTTATGGGTTTAAGATCAAAAGTGAAGTTAAAATTCACATCGATATGATTTTAATGAGCTATTGGGGCCTCAATTTGGAACTTTCTATTTACAAAAAATGTCAAAGATATACCAACGTATCTACTATCATGTTTAGCCCTTTAAGAAATAACCCCTAAACGTCCTCACCCCTCTCCAACTTGGCAGTTTTGCAAAGATGCATTATAAAATGCAACTAAGAGGAGTATTTTGAACTTATTGTATGAATAAGAAGTTATACATTGTAAATTTTAGATTCTATCCATACGGTTAGATTTGCGATTGCTATCACCAATATTTTTTAATAAAATTTGAAACTTGAAATTCAAAAATATTTTGTAATTTTGTTGACGAGAGTATCTCGAAGAGGATTTTAATCCAGAAAAATAACAAGAGAAAATCGTCGGCGTCGACGTCGGGGCGGGCGTCGTCGTCTTCTACTTGGTTTTTAGGGTTTCGTTTTTCCATCTGCCACTCGCATACTGGTACGATTGCTAATCTCTTCCACTCCTTCACTGCCTCGTACTCGCATGTTTGATGCAATTGTAGTAGCTTTTACAAACAAATCAATGAACTATGACGCATGTACAGTTGTCTCAAAGCAAAAGAAAATACCCGGCTAGAGCCGATAGCTGATAGCATTTTAGAGCAAAAGAGGAAACGAAAACCCTGCCGACGCCGATGCCAGTCCTCTTGTGAAGATGGCTTCAGTTGGTATGGCAACGAGACGTTTGGCAAATTGGTGGCCGCATTTCGACCAAGCTCCGAAGCAGAGCAGAAAACAAAGGTTTCATTCGTCGGCCCTGTGTCGAGGATTGAAGCCGCGGAGCTCATCATGAAGGATTATGAGCGTTCGTATTTTGTCAGAGGTCAGTGAACCACACATTGTGCTCAATTATGCCAAAGAGGAATTTAACTCCTAAGCGTTGACTATGTATTTTTTGCAGTGCTAGAAAATCGAACCCCCTTGCTGCAAACCGTTTTTTTTGTACGAGAATGATTTCAGTTTGATACAATCCACATTGTTGATCTTGTAGTACAGAACAAGAGCTTTTAAATGATGAATTGCAATCAGAAATCGAAGGTAAAATGAAAAAATGCCACCATTACCAAGTTCAGTGAGGCAGATGGCCATATTGGGCGTTTTCGACACTTAGGAGTTAAACACGGTGAATACATGAGGAATTGTAATTGTTTACGTGACGTTGTGTTTTTTCTTTTTTTAATGGAGAATGCCGTGTGTTCTAACTCCTAAGTGTCCACTGTGTATTTTTTGTAGAGTAGGGAAATTGGACCCCCTGCTCTAGATCATATGTTTGTGTGAAAAATACTTCAGTTTGATACTATTGATCTTGTAGTATTGAACAAGAGCTTTAAAATGATATATAATTACAATAAGAAAACCGATGTAAAAATGAAAAAATGCCATTGCTGCAAAGTTCAATATGTAGATGGACATTTTAGACGCTTCCTACGGTTAAATGCTTCATTTGTTTATGATAACTACTATACCAATAGTGTCTGCACACGGAAGGTTGTTCTTCTCATTCATATTATAGATTAGATAATGGCAATCAAGAACATGCATTACAAATGTTTTGAGGCCTCCAAAGGGCTTTGAATCCAACCAAAGATGCCATGCAAAATAATAATAATAAGAAATTAATTTAAAAAAAATTAAATTAAATCAAATCCGACGTGACTAAAATCTGGCCACATCAAAACTGGATTTATTATTTATTAATGTTTTTTAATAATATATTTTTAAATAATAATTTAATAATGGTTTTTTTTTTCTATCTACCCCGAAATTTTTTTATTTTTTTATATTCATTTTTGTGCATGAGGGTGTTGGTTGCACTCACGGCCCTTGGAGACCTCAGAATCTTTCTAATGATAATTCGCTACTGAGTGGGGAGGTAAGGACTGATTTTGATAACCATGGCCTTGATTGCCATTACTAGACATTATGCCAATGCAATGGCATTTTTTTTAATCTTACAACAAAAGCCTAATCCTTCTAAATTTAATTTTCGATATGCTATATCCAACTGTAGGATCTTGAAGGCTATGCGGTGTTTGTTCTATCATTGAATTTCCAGTTGTTGATTCAAAGTATGCTAGAAGATCATAATAATCAAAGTCTTAGACATAAAAAATTCAACACTGCACTTTGATCTGAAGTATAAGTTTGTGCATTGAATCTCATTGCTTGTATATCTTCTAAATCAAATCCTAGTTGTAGCACAATTAAGAAAGGCTTGCTCTAATCCTCCTTGTTTCAACTTTGTCATATTAGCTTCAGAACCCTACATTGGCATTATAGTGTCGTAATTTTTAGAGTTTCCATTCTTTCTTTGCCTTTACCCTACAGACAACATGAATTCCGGTTTTGCTAAAAGAAGAAATTTGGAAGCCGAGAAGATAACCAATAATGTTGTGATAAATATCATTGTTACTAATGCTGATTGGATGGTTTAATCTGGATTTGCTAATGGTGTAATAGCCTGCAAGGAACATGAATATGGGCATATATGAAGTTGACCGTGAGTTTGCGGATCCCTTTATATCATTCAAAGGTTTGAAGAGATTCAAGCAAAATGTAAGCAACTTGGGATCCTTCATGGAGGAATCTAGCTTGAAAATCACGGATTGGCAAGAATATGAGATACAAAACCCACTCCAGAACTCCAACAAATGATGAGCACCACTTACATGATCATTATCTGATGTCGTTTTTGGAAATCACGAGATTGTTGCACAATTTGGCTTTGTCACTTCTAATTAGCTCTGTTTCAAGTGCAATGAATTCATTTTGTTGTTGTGACCATGCAGGATAAAATCTACGCCTGGTGGCGTTTCAATTGTGTCTTGGGACTTTTTTGGTGTCCCATTTTAAGCAGGTATGTTCAAGCCCTAAATGCTCAAAAGGCTCCATGTCACAAAACTCAAATTTAGTGCCACGTAATGATAATTTTGGTCAATTCATAGAATTGGGACCTCCGGCAACTTAAAAATAAATAAATAATCTACCAAAGTTGTTTAATCGCAAAAATGAATAAAATTAAGGGAGATATGAGCATTTGAAAATTATAGCTTTCAAAAGTACGAAAAAAGTTGATTGTTGATAAATCTTGAGGTTTTGTTCAATCATGATGGTTTTTCATTTTAAGTGTGTCAAATACATATTTGTATGTATGTTATTCAGAACAATCTAATCTAATATTTGAAAATCAAGAAAAACTAAAATAAGTAGTATTGCAGCAACGGGGAGCACAAAGTACTTTTTTGATGAGAGTTCTAACAAGATTTGCAAGTATGTTCCACTAAATCTCCCATGCATCATTTGTTGTTATCACCTTTAAGTCGGGCGTCTCTAAACCGGAAGGATGAACGTGACTATGTAGTTCAATTTTATATATTGTGAATCGCTAAGAGGGAGGAGCTATGCAATTTCTTAATGGCATGGAGTGTCAGTTTTTTACTTCAATTCGAGCTTCAATTGTGCGTCCCTGTGAAATTAGGTGAAAATGGATTGAGTTATGCTTGATTTCTTCTACTCTCCCTCTCCCAAAATATGGTGAAAAAGTTTTAGAAACATATGTGCCGATTTTGCGTTGTTAAAAAAATCTTTTTTTATTGATAACACATACAATGTTCTTCATTGATTCCGCTGATATAAAATTTGAATTTTCACAATGTGCTCAATTGAATTTGTCATTTAAAACTATGAATTCTTGATCTTTTAGGGGTTACAATTGGCTTTGATCATCTTTCTTAGAAACAAGGATGAAATTGAAGCTTGGAGAGTGTTTGCATAGACAGATTTGCTTCATGGACATGCATTGGAAATGGTGTTTGCTTTTAGGTTAGTTGTCATACTGTATGATTGCACTCATGTTTGTGTGGTTCGGTTTTGGCCAAGTAGAAGGAGAGGAGTATTCACATCCTACAGTTTCTTTTTTCGGATGATAAATTTCAATTTAATATTAACCGAGGGTCATTACGTTGCTACAAAGCCATTATCAATTGTTCCTTCCTCAAAAATTCTATTGTTTATCTTTCTAGGACTCTCCTCAAATTACGGCACGTCTAGTCACGGCATATCTGACATGAAGTTTTTTCTACAGGGTGCATTCATGGTAATATGAGCCAATATAAGTGTAACCAGTGCTTATTTATGGTAATATGAGCCAATATAAGTGTAACCAGTGCTTATTTTTATGAACTATTAAGCAATATCTTTATCATTTGACTTGATAATGCAATATGTGTTTTTTTCCTACATATATTATATGTCATTTTAACATATACCAAATTTTGACGATGTTTGAGTAATTTATTTGTACTCCAAAAGGACTAAAATATGGCTATAACCAGTCCTTAATAAGGACTAAAATGTCCTTAATATTTTGCAAAATTTCCTTAATTTTTTTCTAATATCTGCATATATTGAAGATATCATATCCTAAGCACTCATTAAGAGTCCTTGGATTTGAGCACCGTTGGCTCCTGATACCATGAATGCACCCTATAGAGTTGCACCAACATTGGCTCTATTGAACAAGGATGCCATAGACATCTCACTTCCTAAGTGTTGGCTAGGTCGTAGATCCAAGCCAGTTTTGATATTGACTCCGAGCTTTATAATGCTCTCTTGACATAGGCACAATACTTTTGCAAAGTCATACATGCGGTTTCAGGTTTCATTTGTTGTTGTCATCAAGTCTAAATGAAGTATGTAACCTGTGGAGTCATCTTATTCACAAGTCTTATTCATTATTCACAAGCTATCTTATTTGTAGTTTCAGATTTAATTTCAAATTAGTTTCAAATTTAACTCAAGTAGATTTAGAAGCATGGAGAAGTTAATACTTCGAACCTTATTATGTTTTGACATTGACCATGTTTGCTGGAAGAAGACATTAGTGTCAGATCGACCAATGACTCAGCAATTCAAATAGTTATGCTCCAAGATGAAGGCCTGTTGATATTTATCTGTAATGTAATATTTTTTTGTATTATTCATTTAAAAAGTATTTTTTGTTGACGGTTGTGCGTAGCATCGCATAACCCTAGTTCAATTATGAATAAGATATCGACCATTTGTGAATGAAATTTGTTGTGATGGGTTGAAATGTAATACAAGTGTATTGATTTTTGGAGATTTTTTGGTTGCTTGATTTTATAAGTTTATATTTTCAAGAGCACATTTAGACTAAAATCTTTGAAGTTTTTGGTGAATCACTACAACATGAAATGAGGCATAAAATTTTCACAAATCATCCCCTTTTTAATCGGATCACACGTGCATGAAGTTGTCTTGCCATAGAATTTGCAATATTTTTTTTCCTTGCAAAAAGTTCATGATGGATGAGAAAACGTGGATGAAATTTGTATATTGTTCAAAAAATAGATGGTTGGGCATTTAGGAGTTAATCCTTGAAGGACGAAGGATTCAAAGTTTTAAAATGATAAATTCAATTGATCATATTGTGGAAATCATAATTCAGATAGGGCTATATTTTATATCACTAGAATTAATGAAGAACATTGCATGTGTTGATCAAAACAAAAAAGTTTGAATAAAAGGAAGTTTATACAAGACTTATTCAAAATTGCTATAAAAAAACATGAAGCCTAATTTTTGGGCTTTTTGGTCCATTAAGGATTAAGCCTAAATTTTGATTTTGGTTTTCAAATTCCAGTATGAAAAGGATGAATTAAATTAAGGCTAAAGCTTTGACATTCGGCACCCTAAAAAGACTCTATTGTCAGCTTGCGTAGAGGAAGGGGATTTGATTGGAGGAGATAGTGAAAAGATATCAGATTTTAAAAAGATGTACAAAATCTTGTCCCATAGATAGCTTTGTGAAACCCAATTTTTCAAAGAGTATTGACTTTTTTTGAAAATAGCTATTGAAAATTTCATAAAACTAAAATTTAGAAAACCTCATTCACACCACATTTATTATCATTTCTTTAACGCCCCTTTTTCTAACTTTGATAATGTAACACTATAACACTATAAAAAGGTGAAGAAATGTCAACTCTATGAAAAATTTATAAAGTTGTTTAACACTTTTAAAAAAAAGATGTTAAATTTTTTGAAGAAACTTAGTATGGTTATACATACTCTATTTGAGCATGTATTCCAAAATTTGAGCATTACATTCCATTTTTCAATATAAATTGGTTTAAATTAAATTTTAGTATTATAAGTCCAACAACAAATAATATGATGAAAATTTTAAATTTCATTTTATTATTTGTCACTTCACTTATAGCGTACACTACCAACACATCATAGTAGCTGAACTTTTTGTACTTGATAGAAACTTTTATGATATTGGAATTCAAAAATCAAATATGTTTCAATTTAAATTATTGAAATTTTAAATTATAAATCTTATCTAAAAAATCAATAATAAAATCTACTTAAAATTTTCAAATTATAAATATATATATATATATATATATATATATATATATATATAATAAAAAATAAAAAACCACAGAAGTTCGAGTAAAGTTTGAATTGCACCCTGAAGCATAATTATAAAATTTCATGATTTTTTAAGAGAAGAAACTCATGAAAAATGTATGAAGTGAAATGTATTCGTGATTTTAAAATGCACAATATTATTTTGACATGTAATTTCTAAATTTTATTAAAAATTTGACCTATTCAATTATTGTTTTATAATAGATATTTTTTAATAATTTAAACTTCCAAATTAACAATAGATCTAACACTTTTATATTCCTATATATTATCAAACTAGTATCAAATTTATGGTTCAAGTGAGGCATGATTATTACAGCAAAAAATGGTGTACACAATGAATGTAGAATATTTAGATTTGCTTATCATGTTTTTTATTTATATAAATTTTCTTCTATTGTTTTTCAAAACTGCCTATTAATTTCAAGATATAAATATTGTGTCTCACCAAAGTTGTTACTTTATTGTTTCTCATCAAAATTTACAAATTCTAAAATTTTGATTTTTTTTAGCACATTATTTTTGTTACTGTGTGAATTATTTGTTTGTCTTCTAAAAGACCAAACCTTTTTTTTACAAAAATTGTTGAATACACTCTTCCAAGTGCATCGGAAAAAACATGGTTACATAAAAGCTGCATTTAGTAATCAACCATGCAAAACTGTACTAGATTACTATGAAAAATTGTGGAAAAAAATTAATCCACTTTGCCTTCATGGATTGTGAAATTATAGCAGTCAAAATGAAGAAAAAAACATTTTTTGCAACTTGCGCAACAAAGTCATTATACATTATTCATCTTTGTAGAGAATTTGGGACTATGCAACTTTGAGATTTTTTCATAGTGTAAATAGTCATTTTGGTTACCCATATGCTAATTTTCAAAGATAGTTGAGGTATTTAACATTCCCAAATCACCTTGCACTAGAATGATGTTCAAAAAATGGCAACTACACTTGTAAAATTTCAATTTCTTTTAAGAACCTAAATTTGGGTAGAATTACAATTCCAATGGTGGGTACAAAGCTTCATTTTTCTAAATCAGTTACAAAAGATCTTAGCAAAAAAACAAAAAATCTCATGATTCTACACGATGATTTGACCTACTGGTCCAGAATTGATCCAATTTTTTGCCATTTCCAGTGCATTGATTAAAAAATTTAAAAAGAGAGTTTTTTTGCTTTCAATTATAAGATCTTGTAAAATACTACTTTAGAAATGTGAAGAAATTTTTTTAGCCCATTTTCTTTTATGAATCTTCAGATATTAGTGGTCATTATATCTTCATATAATGAAGGCTAACGGGTTAAAAAAGAAAATCACCTTGATCAGTTCACTCCCTTTATTAGCACCGTGCTTGAACTATCGTGCGTGTTTTCAAGCTTCTTAACCCCTAACTGCCTGAGCGTCCATTTTTTGGACGATGTACGGATTTCATCCATAATTTCTCATCCGTCATGCACTTTTTGCAGTGTGGAATTTTTACTGTTGCAAAAATTCATGTTGTAGTGATTCACCCAAAATTTTGAAGATTTCAGTGTGAAAGTGCTCTAAAAAAAGTCAACTCATAAAATTAAGCAACCAAAAAAACTCCAAAAATCACTACACTTAGAGTATTACATTTCAACCAATCACAACAAATTTCATCCGTAGATTGTCAATATCTTATTCGTAATTGAATTACAAAATAATTTTGAATTTCACGTTTCAAATTCTATACAAAATTATTGGTAATAGCAATCATAGATCTAACCATATGGATAGAATCTAAAATTCATAATGTACAACTTTTATTCATATATCAAGTTCAAAATATCCCTCTAAGTTGCATTTTATAATACATCTTTGCAAAACTGCCGAATTTGGAGAGGGCTCTAGGCATTTAGGGGTTAACACTGAAATCTTCAAAATTTTGGACGAATCACTACAACATGAAATGAGGCATAAAAATTTCACAAATCATCCCCTTTCTAATTGAATCACATATGCATGAAGCTAACTTCCCATAGAATCTACAGTAAAAATTCCACACTGCAAAAAGTGCATGACGGATGAGAAATTATGGATGAAATCTGTACATCGTTCAAAAAATGGACGCTTAGGCAGTTAGGGGTTAAAGTGCTCTAAAAAAAGTCAACTCATAAAATTAAGCAACCAACAAATCTCCAAAAATTACTACACTTAGAGTATTACATTTCAACCAATCACAACAAATTTCATCCTTAGATTGTCAATATCTTATTTGTAATTGAATTACAAAATAAATTTGAATTTCACGTTTCAGCTTTTATACAAAATTATTGGTAATAGCAATCATAGATCTAACTGTATGGATAGAATCTAAAATTCATAATGTACAACTTTTATTCATATATCAAGTTCAAAATATCCCTCTAGGTTGCATTTTATAATGCATCTTTGCAAAACTGCCGAATTTGGAGAGGACTCTAGGCATTTAGGGGTTAACTTTTGAACCCACTGCTTGATGCAAAAATAATTATATTTTTTACAAAGTTTGTACAAGTCTGCATTTTTAGTAAGTTTTTCAAAAAGGCCCATTTAGCCTCTACATCCCCATCACCTAAATGTACTGTAAAATTTGGCTTTTCAACACGGTGATTAGTGGACATTTATATAGGCAAGTTTGAAAAGAGATGTTTGAATATTTTTCAAATTAATATCCAAATTTTAACTTTGAAAATTAATGAAAACTACATTTTTACACTTTCAAGTTGAAATTAATTGTGATTGACTAAAGTCATAATTTTTCTAAAGTAATGAAATTTTATGCACTCTTGCATATGTGTTATTATAGTTTGATAGATGTGAGTTGTCATTCTTCAAAATGAAATTAAAAGACAAATTAATGGATAAAAATTCGGTTCTTTGATTCAATGTTGCCGGTTCATTATACACTTTTGACCAATCATTCTAAAATTCATACATAATTAATTATATTGTATATATAACCTAATACTAAAGATAATGTCCTTAAAGATAGAATTTAAATAAATTTGACTTTCATACTTAGTTCAACTATATGTATGTTTTCTAAAATCTATCATCTATAACTTTAATTTGTATATCAATATTTGGCATTGATGGTCCTTTGTCATGTGGACTTTGAATCATGGGTGGGTAGAACATACAATTCACGTCAACCTCAAAAGCAATTGTTAGAAGTACATTTACCGTGTTAATAATTCCTATAAGAACATGTGTTAGTTATGTACTTTGGCAAAATTGTTAGTTAACAACTTGTAGGCGGCATAGCCGTAGTAGCCGTTATAGCCGTTATGGTGGTGATAGCTGTAGTCTTGTAGGTAATTGACTACGTGTATTTACACTTGGTGTAAATGGTTTAAGTCACTTAGACTGATTGTATAAGAGCTCAAAGGTGACGCTCTTGATTATACCTTTACGGTTGGGTGGAGAGTTCCAATTTCATTTGCATTAGTAAAACTCATATCATCATAGACACCTCTTGAATTTTTACAGTGATGACACTAATAAGGGCCACTTTACACTAGGGCCCAGGTCTAAGAAAACCCTGAAATCAAGTAATCCTATTAGCTGAGACTTGGAAATTGGACCCCAAGGGCTATACACTCGGATTTGTGACGAAGAAACTCATCTAAGCTCCAAAATGATGTGGCGCCTAACTAGCATGGTTTTGGAGGGAAACTTTTGAACCTAAAGCTCCAAAGGAGTGCACCGATTTTGGGAAACCAATTTTTCTCCTTGGATTCAACAACTACTTCAATAAAAATTGGACCCACTATTGGACCTAGGGGCTTTACACTTGGGTCTGGGTCCAATTAAAATTGAATACAATTTAAAAAAACAAACCACTATTGGACCCATTGGCTTTACACTTCGGTCTGGGTCCAATTCACATTTTAATATTTTATTTCAAGTCCGAAGGTGAATTCTCTTAAGTCCAATAGAGGGGTTATTTTTGGACTCTTATTGAATTGGACCCGGGCCTAGTGTAAAGTGGCCCTAATTCACCCACCCTGCCTATGTTTAAACGGTTATTTTTCTTCACGATGGTATAATTAACAAAGTTCTCATAGACTTTTCTCAGTTTGCCTTTTGACGATGGTATAACAAAGATGTAACAACTTGAGCTCTAGTGATTGGATAGTGCTGCCTTTTAGCCTTTTGTATTGCACTCCAGCCTATGTTTCCTTAACCCCTAAACATCCAGGCATCCAGTTTCTGGACGTTTGTTGGTCAAACCCAATTTTGATCTTGAAGATGACTTTTGTTGCTAATACACCCAACTAAGAAAATGAAATTTATTAAGTCTAGTTTGAACTCCACTTTTCAAATCTTAAAAATTCCAATTATTGAGTATTTTATTGCTTGTGCAAGCTTTGTAGCTCAAGGTTTGAATTACACTACATAGGATGTTCACCTTTCGAATTTCAAAATTTAAATAAAAAATTTCTATGGAAAACATATCATGTGATTCTCCATTGTAATTTGTACCTGCTCCCAAAAACATATATTAAATTTTTAAAGCTTTTTTGTAATAAAAAATATTTTTTGAAGTATTTGACTTAAAAATTTGTTAAAAAGGCTGTATTAAATCAAAAAAATCTGAAAATTTCAAGACTAATAGGAAACATTCAATTCCATGCATGAAAAATATTACAAAATATATTTTGATAAATCTTGAAGGCTAAATTGTGTAGTTTGACTTTCCTACAAAGGAGTGGTACGTTTAAGGGTTAACGATGGTATAACAGGAGCTCTATGTTGTCTGCAAGAGCATGGCTTTTTTATATCACGATTCCTTGGTCCTTTTTTCCATTTTTAATGATGGTATAATAGAGAGATGCTTATGGTTTCTGTGTTTTTTCCTGCAGGGGAATAGGAGTACATTGAAGTGGCCTTCAACAACGATCAACGGACAGGATGGTTGATTGTGGACGTCGACTTCCAAGCCTGGTTTGAGATTGCGTGACACACACAACAATACGAAGGGGCGTTGAAGACCCTTCTTGCATTGTTTATAGGCTCTGCCTCCAAGCTCAAAATGATACTGGAATTCATGTCGGAGGCCGCGAAAGTGTCCCTAAAGCATAACCACATGCATCTACCACCATGGCGCACATTGGATTACATGAGCTCCAAGTGGTTACACTATAAGAAAACTTGGTAAATAAAAACCGCAGCTGAAATTAGTTGCGGTTCGTTTGATCTCATTCTGCTGCAATCACTAAACAACTACAGATTGTTCTTTTTGGTGTAGCGATTGCAGTTTTCAGAATTTCTAAACATATAATATACCGTTGGAAAGGTCTTGAAAATACTTTTCCAACGGTATATTACACGCCTTGAAATTCTCAAAACTGCAGTCGTTACACCAAAAAGAACAGTCTGTAGTTATTTAGTGACTGCAGCAGAATGAGGTCAAAGAACTTCAACTAATTTCAGCTGCAGGTTTTTTTTACCAAGTTTTCTTATAGTGTTATCAATGCCCTAGGTGGGGGATGTAGTTCCCTGCGATTTCCAACACTACTAGCAAAGGCATCGTTTCTCACTCAGAACAATGTCAGAGTTCACTATACACACTTGTCCTACGTGACGAATCACACTCTCCAAATCTTAAGCGCTTGGGCAGTGAGTGTGAAGTGACGCCGTTTGACTCACCTACCGAGTGAAAAGCGACACCTTCTCCTTGTAGTGCAGGCTCAAATGCTAGTCACAAAACAGTGCAGCGAGCATCTGAGGCACACAAAGGTGGCACTGAAGTCGTCTAGCACTGGAAGCAACCTCACTCGAGGACAAGGCTTACTATGGCTTACTTGTCATAATAGCAGGCTATGAAGCTATAATTATGAGTTGTTTTTTCTAGCATATCACTTACAACTCATAATAGATTCAGATTTAGAACTTTTATTTTAGAACAAAAGTTTTGGTACCGTAGTACCATAGCTCGGTTGCCCCCTCACGAACGAACATTTAATATTTTTTGAAAAATAAGGTTCGTTCTTCAAAAAATGAATTTCTTGGTTTTCGTTTTTGAGTAAAAATGATTTAAAATGGCCTAAAATGGTCCAAAATAGCTTAGAAAATATCTAAATATAGCTAAAATAATTTATTCTATTTTCGTGTTTTGGTCCTCATAATTTCCGATTGGTTCTTTATTTTTTGAATTAATTTTTGGCGACCCAGCTATGGTATTACAATATCGGTTTTACCCTTCCTTGCAGTTGAGGATTTTGTCCTAGTTTTGATACGTTGGATGATCTTAACTGGAGCAACCCCCGCGGTTTTTGTCAATTCAGTTGATTACATTGGAGAGAATTTGTAGAGAATTGGGTAGCCAATTGGCTACATAACATTGGGTACACCGATTATTGCCATTACTCTGAGTCACAGAACTAGTGTAAGATTTCCCACCAATTCTCAATTAGTGTAAGACATTACACACAATTCTCACTACTCACTATGAGAATTCTCAATTACTGTCACACTTTGTTCTAATACCACAATTATTGTGAGAATACTGAATTACTGTAACTCACAGTAATGGCAATAATCGATGTAGTCTTCAAGCCCTCTACCTTTCCTTCAAGCCCTCTACCTTTCCTTCATTGCACTCTGCTCATTAGCTATTGATGAAGTCTTGTTGGGTGTCGAATATAATGCACCATCTATTGTGGGGCCAGGCAGAGCCACTACATGCTATTGAATGTTATGTACCAGCACTTGGATTGCAACGTGTTGATAAAATACTTACCAATACATCACGGCAACCTTACCTTGTCACTGGCAACTTGTCATGGAAAGCATGCCTTGCTTGGTAATAGTAATCTTAGCTTCTAATTCCGTAGGAATCAAAAGTTACAGATTTATTTTTCGGGTTGGTGTGCCGTGAGGATGCTCTTACACTTATAAAATTTGCTCCCACAAGTAGTGGCACCCAATATTTCTTTTCCTAATGGACACAATGATTATCAATATGTACGTCATTTATTTGAACAAGGGTTCGAGTCAAGATCCACCTCACCGACCGATAATCCATTTACAATTTAGGACCCAATCATGTAAGGCACTTATACAAAATTGGGTGGGAAGGAGTTGTCTTATACACGATCCACCACGTAATCAATACATTTGTTATCCGACATTTACGGAGTTGCAAAAACCATATATCATGTGCAATAATGGATCAATTCCAATGACAATGTCTCATACATATTTCTCAACATTTGACAACATATTCATGTGCTTTTGCAAAGAATGCTTTAAAAGGTATTACGAATGAAAACCTACAATGATTACTTTTAAAAAAGAAGCTCAATGTGCCACATTTATTTGATGTTGATCTAAATGTTTGCACATGTAGGCTTTAGAATGAAAAAAACATAACATCTTATGTTGTGGGCTATGTAGTTGATTGGATGGACATTCTCACCCCCACCCATTATTCCATCTATTCAACCATAGTGAGAATCTATGCCATAGTGTTATGAAGCCTTTTCTATCTATACAAATTAGAGATTTTTTCTTATAGAAATTTTCATGTTTTAGAAGAGGATTTTTTTGAATGCACCATTTTGGATTTTCATCCTATGGAAATTTGAGTTCAATAAAATGTGCAACAATAGCTAGTGTATTAGCAATTTTTGCACCTCCTTCCATTGCAAGGTTTTTTGGAAAATCCTACACACCTTTATTACTCTTGAGACTTGGTGGAAATGTACCTAACACCATATTCTATATAAATGAAAATTTAAATATTATATCTTGTAGTGCAAACCTTTACACCAAGGGTGGTTAAGCTTGAAAGGCAATTGTAATTTTCAAGAAGGGTGCAAAAAACTAATTTTCCCACTTCAAACTTTTATATCTTGCAATCTAACTAAAGTGGCCAAATGTCACCAAAATTTTCACACACCTTATTGTAGTAGTTTAGTAAAAGAAACTACCATTGGAAATTGGTTTTTTTCATTGCACTAGAAATGGCCATTTTGTATGATTTTAGAGTGAAACATAGGACTTCATAGACCTATTCCTTCAAGAATTAGTACAATATTATATGAAATAGCATCATTGGCCAAAATCTAAAAAATATTTACTCCTTGACTACCGCTTTATTGAATCACCTATCCAATATGTCTTGCAAATTCCAACTTCTTGTTAGCTACAATTGCATTTATAAATTAAACTTTCATTGATTGTGCCATTAAGATATCTTAATAACCACTTTACGCTTAAATAACATTTGAGTCTTTTTTGGATTAAATTTATACTAGGCTACTATATACTAGCTCAATAGTTGATCTCAACGCTTTAATCCCTATTGCAAGTGACTAAACGACCATTTTATGGTCTCTGTTCTTTTTTATGGGCTGCCCAGGTTGAAAAAACATTTTTATAAAAAATAAAAAAATATTTTCAAATACAAAATCAAGTCTACTTTCCAACTCAATTTGAATCATGTCAATCCAAGTTAAACTCCACCTAGGAGAATTTTTCAAAGACAAAGACCTCAATATTGTACTAGTGTTATTAAATTTATTATTTGGGGAAACTAATGATGTTCTCTCCTTTGAGGATTTTCCTTTTTAAAATTTTAGAATAGAATATCTAGTTTGAACTAGTCATACTAAATTTCAAATTCTAAAAAATAAAATTTGTAATTTTGGTGAATATTAAATGGTAAATGCTTCTAAATTCAGTTAATGAGTATCTGAAACATTTTTTGAAAGTTTGACCATATGGATAGTTTCTAAACATCATGCTTCTCATTTTCTCTTTTGGACCAAACTTCATCAAAGTTGCATAAGTAAAATTTTATAATACATCAAGGTTTTGCCCTTAACCCTTCTATCATTTACATCACAAACTTAGGAAGTCATGTTTTTGCAATGTTTTATGTATGTTGTTGAGATGGACAGGGGTGATTACGTTCGACATATGTTTTATGTATATTTATTGTATAAAAAATGAACGAACGACATATTACAAACATGAAAATATTATCATGATGTGGTTTTTCATGTTTGTAATGTTATTTGTACATTTTTTATACAATAAACATATGTAAAATGTATGTCGAACGTAATCACCCCTGTTTATCTCAACAACATACGTAAAACATTGCAAAAACATGACTTGCCAAGTTTGTGATGTAGGGGTTAAATGATTGTAGGATACATCAGAGCTCCCACTATAGATTTATAAGGAATTAGCTTCATAGGATTTTCTTCTTCTTGGATGAATGTGTGGATGATTGTTTCAAAGGTAGTAGCCATGGCTTCACTAGAGAGTCACTAGAACCAAAGGCATATTTGCATTGCTGACACGCGGTTCAATGGACCTTGTCCCAAGGTTAGGTTGAGTGGTGTGTACCTCACACGTTCGATGACAAACATGTACATCATAGTTGTGCGGGGTTTTCAAATCTTTTGGCGCGGATTTAACATGTATGTCGGTCAATCGTAACTGTGTATCTCACGAGCTCTAAGGTATACGTGTTAGATGTTGTTAAAAAAGCAAGAATTTCAACAATGTTGGTGCTAGTCATCGAGCAACCTTCTCTTGCTCGCTTTAGTTTGGTCTTCATTTGTGCAATCAGAAATTTCTTGTGAAGTCTGGTATTGTCGCAATACATATCACATGGTTCATGTTCTTGAGCGATTACTGCAAATATGATTGATTTGATGTTTGTTGTCGTAAGAAAATTAACTCATAGCTGAGATTAGCAATGTTATAAGAGATTAGCACGGAAGATGGTAGTGTAGGAAGTAGGGAACTCAGAAAGGTGTGAGTTCATACATAGAGCCTTTGTATGCGGAGAAGCCAAAATTATTATTTGATAGAGTCAACGCGGTTTCTCGCGCACAGTTTGCCATGTAGTATGGCTTGCACAATGTCGACCTCTTACCAAAGTGTATTCAAATAGGAACTAAGTGCACTCAGAAAAAATTGGAAATATGGTTTGGTCCTTGTATCAATCAGAAATGGATATTGTAAGTATTGTCATATATATATGATGCGGGCTTTGTTGAAAGAGTTGAGCGTATTTGGATGATTTTCCACCACCGCACGGGAGTACCAATTACTAAACTCATTAACAAAGTTGAAGCACATGCGTTCATTTGTGAGAAAAAATGTTTGAACGAATTGTGTGCATTTCGTTGAGTGGACTGTGAGGGATCAACTTCGACGCATCTCAAATGAACAGGAGTTGAAGGAAAAGGGAGTGAAGCAAGAGTGACGGGCAGTTGTTGTTGTAGGAGGGTTAGACAAAGACAAACAAAAGTTTGTTTTGCTTGGAGGTGGAGTTTGCAGTACTGCAACAACAGTGATGGACGAACAAAGCCGGGAGGCGATGGACGAGAGCGTTGCCAAGTCACTACTAGAAAATCCAACTAATCTGTTGATTCGGTCACGTTGATTGGGATACTTTTCTGTTGATTTGGTCAATTTTTTGTTCAAATCAACAGAAAAGTGTCCCGGTCAACGCGACCGAATCAACAGATTAGTTGGATTTTCTAGTAGTGAGTATATCGACTCTTTAAGAAGAGAGTTACCAGCAATTGAAGAGCAAGTATCAAAGTTTTTGAAGGAGAAGGTGGACTCTGGATTAGAGTTGATGAGGGCACAATCACAATTTGAGGACCACCGAGAGATGTTCTCTACAACAGTCTCACAGATGAAGGAGTTGTGTGTACAATTTGATAGTAAAAATATTGCTTTGTTAGAACTCTGATATCAAAACCATGTTTCTGGAGAGGCTGTTGGAGAACAACTTGTTGCACTAGATTCACTTTAAAGAAAGTTCGACTCAACGTCAAAAATGGTCTAGAATTTCTCCAGAATGTTAGAAGTAGAAAAAAGGCCTATAAAGTTGCCTAAGAGAAACTAAAATTGACAAAGGAGATGTAGGAAGCTATCTTAGTGAAATTAGATACATTGAAAAAGGGTGAAGGCACATTTGTGTGCACAACTTGATTTTATGCAAGCTCATCACCATCGACATTTTCTTTAGCCGTCATCAATACACTAGTAGAAAATGGCGGGACCAACATGAATAATGTGTTTGTTTGTCAATTGCTTTACCTTAGAGTCCACCTCGGAAGTTTTTGAAAGGACAGACCCCTGAGATGGAGAGCTGAGGCACAAGTGCTAGTGCTGTGACGGATTGGTGTATTGTAGATCTACAAGCTTGAGTAAGGGTGTGAGAGCAGTGAGGGTGATTCCTAGCTCTCCAACGTTGTAGAATCAGGAGTGCACTGTACTTGTGACAAGCATAGAAGTTTAGATCTAGATCTGTGTAACAGCAGTAAGAGTGTTGGGAAGTGTATGCGCCAGATCTGGAGTGAGCTTGGCGTGCAAACCAGATCTACTCCTCTAGTTTTTTGAGGGAACAGGCACAAGTGTTTTACAGCGACGATCAAGCTTTCAGATGTGCATGCATCACCAGATCGGCCTAGCCTCTTGTGGGTTTCAGCTCCAACGTACCAGTAGCAACACCAACAACAACGTCAACAAAGCGCAGTTTCATCACCAAAAGCACAACGTGCATCACCGTCCCCGCACAGTTCAGGAAAGCCGCATAGCTCGTGAGCGATGCACAGTCGGAATCCAAGATCGATAGGGTATATCGACATCAGCAGCGTAGATTTTCAACATCGGAATCCCGAACCCAAGACCGGCAGTGTAGCGTCATCGGAATCCAAGGCATCGGTATCCAAGGCAGTGAATCGACAACGGAAGGCAGTGTATCGACATCGGCAGGCAGTGTACCGACATCCAAGACCAACAGTACATCGACGACATCGGAATCCAAGATATCAAGATCCAAGGTAGTGTATCGGCATCGAGATCCAAGACCGGCAACAGTATCGGTATCAGATTCGGCAGTTTCGATAGCAGTATCGACAGCAGTTTCGATAGTAGTATCGGCATCCAAGAGCAGCAGTACCCGCATTTCTTGTTTGGCAGCAGTATCAACCAGCAGTTTCGACATCAATACCGGCAGCATAATCGACATCCAAGACCAGCAGTTCAAACATCTCTTGATCGGCATCGTCATTGGCAGCAGTATCGACCAGCAGTACCGGCATTTCTTGATCGTAGGAGTCCGGTAGCAGAGATCGTAAGGTCAACAGCAGTGATCGATTGTCCAAACAGAGTTCGGCTGGTGTTTGGTTGCAGTAATCGGCAGACTAAGCAGAGTTCGACTGTGTTAGACAGCAGAGTTCGACAACCCAAGCAAAGTTTGGCTGCAGTTCGGTAGCAGTGATCAACTTCAGAGTTAGACAGCAGAGATCGATACAGAGATCGACAACAACAATCAACGGAAGATTCGGCAAAGTGATCAACTAGCACAGCAGTCGGAAGAGACAGGGTTCATCAGCCCAACAGCCGCAGGATCGACAAGTTCGTCATAGCAGATTCCAAGTTCGGCAAAGATCTCCAGTCCATGCATGATTGACAGTTCAAGCTAGATCGACAGTCCAAGCAAGATAGACAGTCTAAGCAAGAAGATCGACAGTCAAGCAGGGAGCAGGCAAGACCGTCATACCAACGAGGTAACCTACATCCACCCCACAAAACTCCCTGACTAGAAAGGTACGTCACTCCCCTCTTTGCATAATTTCCTGTTTTTTGCACTTAGTAGATAGGAATGGTTCAAGAAACATTTGTGTTATTTTTCTAAATGAATACCTAATCCACAATCTCCTCTACTACAAAGCCCCACTACACGCGTCAGTGGAAAGTAGAGGAATAACACTAAAGCAACTCAACAACAACACTAACTCGCACCACTTGGTTTATTCAAATAACTCTATTAAGCCAACCAAGCCAAACCTAATTACTTTAATTTGTGCCATAACTTGTAGAAACAAGATGACAAGACAAGGAAGCAAGGGCGCCGCTAGAGATCTCACAGACGATTCGGATTATGTGATGACGGACACAAACTCTCCACCCCAAGGACAGAAGAGAAATGGAGGTAGCAAAGCATCATCAGCGGAGAAGAGGAGCAAAGCAGCATCAGCAGAGAAGAGGAGCAAAGCATCATCAGCGGAAAAGAGTGGCAAGTCAGCATCCAAGGACAAGACATCACCATCACAACTTTTTTGGCTTGGATTTGAGGCGATGGAGAAACTAGCTATTGATGAAAAAGCACCGGAGAGCTTTGAACCAGCCCCACTCCAGACCCTTGTGAAGAAAGGCCTCTCAGAAAAAGAAGCAGCAGAGCTCCTTATATCGGTATTCTCCTACCCTCATGTCAGTCAAACTCTTTTTCCAATGGCCCGCTCAGATGGCATAGAAGGGCACCATTTCAATATTACTCAGCTCCCATTTGAAGTTGAAACAGACCCAGTGGTAGCTCTCCCTTGTGAAGAACTACTCGGTAATTACTACCGGAAGGTATACCGGCTACCGAGAGAAAGAAGTAGAATACAGTCTAGGATAACACTACTGATGGTAACTTAGAGATCACAGGTCAGGAAATCTATGAAAGAATCAGGTAGTGAAGAACATAAACAAATAACTGATCAGTAGACGTGAAGGAGAAGGAATTTTGACAAGGCAGATAGGTATCTTGGAAAATGAGTCGTGCCAATGGGTTTGGCTCTATTGCTTTTATATCAGTACAACCAGATCTGACAGTTAGGTTAGATCGGTAAAAAAATATTTCCTAGATCTACCTGCTGGGGTAACTTGGAAAATTACTGTGGTAAAAAACTCAGACCGGTAGGCCTACCGGTAGCTCCTAATTTACGGTTAACACCCAGGCACTGGCCTCTCATATGACTATCATGTAGCCATTTATTTCCCAAAACCAACCCGGCAATACACTCATGAGGAGATCCTAGCATTAACGCAAGCACGTCTGAAAGATATGAAAATTTCACTAGGGACTAAGATAGCAGAGCCCATTGTAGTTCTTTGTAAGAATGGCTCTGTAATAAGAATGGCTCTGCAGGCATTGGTCTGGCACGATCAAGTTGCATTTGAAGCATCCCGGGGTGGATGGCATAAATCTACTCAGTGGCGTTAGGCCTTTTATCCTCACCTTGGATACCATTATGATAGTTGGGAAAGTCTGCAAAAGATACAACACCATAGCTAGAAACAATATGCTCTCTGTGAAGATCAACAATCTCTCTCTTGGGAATGTCACGGGTCACAGTCTTTTTAAAGAAGTAGTTGAAGAAAGCTTCAGAAGGGGGCAAGAATTAGAGATCACGAGTGTGCAGAAAAACACTACTGAGACATGGGCATGGTTGGTGGCACCTATCTTCCCAACAGAGAAAATTGTGCAGTTCAAGGCTACTTTTCGCAATGAAATTATAACACCCACTATCAAAATTGGGGAGAGACTTTCTACAACTCAACTGGCCAAGAAGAATTGCTTGATGTTGGTTTTGCAAGGATTGAAGCTTACAAAAACTATAGAAGAGACACTTTACGAGATTAAAGAGATTATGGGATCCAAGAATGTGTCCTCTAGTTTCTTTCCAAAGCAACACGATAACTTGCACAGCGGATCAGTCAACATCGAATGCCTCAACCCTACTGTTTATCGTCAGTTTGTCAACAAGACATACAAGATTCACTACTCCCACGTGACTTTCACTCCACACCCGAAGAGCTTAGAAGGAACACTGCCACCATCAGAAGAGTAACAGAAGCAATTCGGATTTTGTGACATCAGCACCGCCATCGTGAACACCATAGAAGCGTTACAGAATGCACCAAGCAGCCAAAGGAAGAAACCACGAGCAGAGGAAGGAGTTGAAAGCAGAAGAAGAATTGAAGACAAAGTTGAAGAAGGAGTTGAAAGCAGAGCTCACGATTGAGTTCAAGGAAGAATTGGCAACGCAGAAAGCAGACATCATCACCACTACCAACACTTATGCCCAAAGACTCAACTCCAACTTGCACGAGATAATGAGAAGGCAAATGGCAGAATTTTCCAAGGAGGTCTCAATAGCAATCATGGGTAAAGAAGGAGGATCCGAGCTCTTAGCACTTCCGCCTCCACCAAGCATTCAGCCAAACATATGAAGAAAAACAACCCTATAGCTACACCAGAGTTTTTATCTCTAAAGTTCTTCTACCTCATAGCATTACTCAATGCTAAAATATTAACTCAACAAAAACAAAAAAACAAAAAAGCTATACCAAAACACCCAAAAAATACAAAAAAAGGCTCAAAAAACTCTAAACAAACAAAAACAACTAAAACCTTAAAAAATAATAAAGAGGAAGCATTTTTTAATGCTTTCAAACAAACAAAACAAAAAACAAAAAACAAAATATATAGCCCAAAAAACAAAACAAAACACAAAACTAGGTTCCAAAAAAACTCTAAACAAACAAAAACACATAAAACATAGAAAAAACAATAAAGAAACATTTCTTAATGCCTTTATCCAAATAAAACAAAAAACAAACAAAACAAAACACACAAAATCAAGCAAAAAAAACATCAAAAACCACCCTACAAACCTCAAAAAACACCTCTTCAAAAATAACACTTTCTCTCCCCACCTTTTATTGCTACTTAGTGGAGATATTGAAACTAACCCGGGGCCAAAAAACATAGACAAAAACCACCTAAACCACAACATAAACCAAAACATACTATCATCCAGAACTACCATAGTAGATCCAACAACTCAAGAACAACAAAAATGGACTCGGCCTACCGGCCTCGACCAAAGAAATAATAATAACAACACTCAAAATAATAAAAAAACACACGCAAAAAAAACCCTTCTCAAAAAGAAAAAGAAAATACACACAAATGCTATTTCTCATATTACTACTATTACTACTCCTTGGAGACATTGACCCCAAGTTTAAACTTGGGAAATTTAGAAACCCCAAGTTCAAACTTGGGCTACTTGTGACCCCCAAGCTCGAACTTGGGCTACTTGGAAACCCCAAGTTTGAACTTGGACTACCTGGGAACCCCAAGTTCGAACCCGGGGCAAAAACGAACACAAAACAAACAAATCACCAACTTAATAAAAACTCTAACATAAACAAAACAAAATCCAATATTAATATCACAAAGTACAAAGTAAAAACTCACCTTTTTTATAATAAAACATTTCCCTTACATCGTTTACTTTTACTGAGTGGAGATATCGAAACCAACCCGGGACCGGTGCCCAATATTCTACAACATAAAAAATACATAATACACAAATCAAAAAGAAATATCAAAAACCCCAAAAATAAATACCCCAAAAAAATAAAAAAACCAACAAACAAAATAAACAGGCTCGGCCTGACGGCCTCGTTCAAAATAAACACCAACAACAATGGACTCGGCCTACCGGCCTCGTCCAAAATAAACAAAGAAAAAAGAAAAAAGAAAAAATGGCCCAAAAATCTCTTCTAAAAAGAAATTTTTTTCACCGAAAATTAATATTATGCGGGGACATAGAAACCAACCCCGGGCCCATGCCCGACTTACTAAAAACACACCCACCCACACATAAAAGAAGATCCAAAACATACTTTATACCAAGTACGATTAAATTACAACCAGAATACCAACATTTAGCAAAACAATTCTCACCTATTCTAAATATAACACATCCAAATCATGCGAATACCATTAATGACTATCCACATTTATCAAATTATATTTATCAAATTATATTTATCAAAATCAACATCATCCATCACCTAGAATACTATACGCTTTTATCATTACAATTAGTCCATCAAAAGAAACATGTGATCAACTCCTAATGCAAATTCCAAACCCTGACTGGACAACTCTACTACTAGAAAAAATGTCCTTACTACAAAACCCACCTGAAAGACACATTTCAACTAAACACCCATACACAAAATTCACAGAAAATAACCAAAACCTAATAAACCCACCAAATATCATTCACAAAGAAATTTACGATTTTATTCATCAACACAATAATTCTATAACTCTCCAAAACATGATTGATAAATTCTCATTTCTCCCTATCAACTTATTAGAAGAAACCTTAAAAATATATGAACCACTACATGAATATAATCATCCCCCACCACTTCCAAATATACCCACAATACATTAACCTTTGAAAATTGTACCCGCAATACCCGCAATTAATTTTTGGCATACAAAGATTCCCCTCAAAAACATGTCCCATCTGTAACTCACCAGATGCAGATACATGGCTACATGTACTCTTACTATGCAAACAACACCATATACACGCACTAAGAACCAAAAGACACAATAAAGCGGTATGGGAATTAAGAAAATTAATACTATCCTCAAATAAATCAAGATGCTACACTCTCATGAATGCGGGCACATTCAACAATAACCCACAAAAAAACACAGTTCCTCTATGGTTATTACCATGTACTTGTAATCAACAAAGATGTCAATGTAATGCCAGATTCAAACCAGATATATTATGCATTAAAGGCCTCCCATACCAAAGCCCACCTCCTCTAAACCCCGACGATAACCTAACCATACAATTCATAGAATTCACATACACAAACGACAGATTTTCACCAGAAACTATTGGCAGATTTTTTTTAAAATACCAACCTCTAATTAATAACATCATACAACAAGGTTGGAAAGTAGATCCTATCATAGTCATTACAGCTGGAGCTAGAAGAACCACACGTCCCCTCAATGAAACAACTAGAAACGAAATTCAACATTTGCAAAACCTCCATAAAACACACATTCAAAGCAATAAATACCATTGCCATACAGTATGCCGGATCTATCCTTTTACATAAAAGACGTATAGAGAATAATCAAACAATACCAACAGACGTAGTACATTAAAAGAGGGAAGGTAGTGGTGAAAACCACTGCTAGCCACTCTTTTCAAACAACTAGCTCTTCTTGTCTCAGGGATAGGTAGGGCCGGTTGGTTGGTACAACTTCCTGCAATGACAACTCACTAGCAGCACCAAGCCATGTGTATCACACCACTGCTCAAACGAGCCCAATAGGTTTCGAACCCGGACCACATAAATGTGATACAACACCCTTCACCAACCAACCAAAGAACTCATGACTTGGCGATAATAATTAACCCAAAACATACCTTTATGCTATCTCGCACCAAACCATCATTAATTTGCTATTTTTGCTACTGTTAATGTTACTTTGTTTTGGTTACTATAGTGTCCATCCTCGAAACGGGAGAGTAGTATTGTTCCAATGTCCCTTTGTCCAGTGGGCATCGGGTCATTGACATTACGAACGGACACTTTATTCACGCCGGCCCTTTTTTAGGGTCGGTGTTTCTATCTATCTAGAAAATGGCGGCCGAATCAACAAAAAATCAATAACTTTTTGTTGTTCTATGCACCGTAATGACCATTTTACTGATTTTCAAACTTTTTGTTAAGAAAGAAAAAAATTCGTCTAATTTTTGTTGGTTTAGGTACCAAAAGAAAAAATTGTGACTCTATGAGCAGAAATCTGGCAAATTTCATAAATTACCAATTTAAAAGCTATTGAAAAGTGCATTATGAAGTGTCAGTTTTACAAAAACATTAAAAATAAGATTGAAAAATATAAATTTTAGATTAATTATGTGAAAATAGAGTCAACAAGTTCATTGTATATAATAATGTAGTAATAATATATATAGATCATAATAATAATATTATACTACTTATTTTCAAGAATGTTTTGTACTACAAGTGTCATAGTTTTGAACAAAAGAAGTTTCTAATGTTGTAAAACAATTGATTCAATGAAGTAATATAATAAATAGGAAAAATACCAAAAATATTTTAATAATGTAAAATAGAATCTTTTGGAATCTTTTCAAAATATATTATTTTAGAATCTTTAAGAATATTCTTAAAGTCTTTTTAAAATTATCCTTACGGTTTAATTTTCCATAATATTTTTAGATCTTCATTTATGGAATTTAGAAGCAATTAACATTAAAAATTCAATAAAATTACATTTTAGAATTTTAGAATTCTAAATCTGGAATTATTGGTTATAATTGTACATTTCATCATAGAAGCAAAACAAAATAAATGTACTAAAAAGAACAACATTACTTTTGCAAAATAGTAAAATTTGTAACACAAGACAATGTAGAGGTGTTGTTTTTTTAAAAGTTCTCCTAGGTGGACTTTAACTTGGATTGGCATGATTCAAATTGGATTCAAAAGTATACTTGATTTCCTATTAGAAAATAATTATAATTTAATCAAAATGTTTTTAAATTTTTTTTTATTATTATCTCGGGCAACTTATAAAAGGGGGCATTCACCAAAAATGGTCTCTCGAAGCATTACGGGTTAAATTGAGTTTGAAATCAGACTTTCTTTGAACTCAATTTGAACAACATTTAAAAAAATAAAATTGCAAAAGCTTTTAATTGCTTGTTACAACATTTTGACCATTGAAATTGACTTCATTCAATCCCAAAGTTATGCACTTTTCAATTTAGTTTTTTACTTTCATTCTATATACCTCTATTTCATTACTTAATTTCAAGACGAATATCCAAGGTTTTACTTTTTTTAATTTTTTATTTGACCCACAACTCATTTCTCTAACATAGAATAAAAAAATTCAATTGAAACACAAAGGCGTATTTGATGAAATGTCAAAAAGTAGAAAAAAAAAGTTGCAAAAACATAAAAACCCTTACACTAAAAATTGATTTATGGTTGTATCAAACATAAAATAAATAAATAAAATTGGAAAAATGTCTCTATCATAAAATAAATAAAAACATTGGAATTTTTACATCACTAAAAATATCCAATTTGAAAAAAAGAAAAAAAATGCTCGAAGCCATTACCATTTCGTCAAAGAAAAAAGAATTCAAAAATTTTTGAACGTTTTTCTATATATCCAAAAAAACCTACATAATCTACTGCAAAAAAAAAATTTGGAAAAAAGGGTTTTTGGCATCACGAAAAATACCCAAAGTTTGTTGGAAAAAAAACAACCAGCTCCTAGCTTTCACAATTTCATCAAAAAACAATTCAAATTTTTGTGAAATTTTTTCTACATATACAAAAAAGCCTGCATAATGTAGTGCAACAAAATTGAGTTTCTTAAAATTTACATGGTAGAAAAATCCTCAATGGTTACGTTCATTTATAAATAGCAAAAAGTTTCATTGTATTGAATGAAGAATTCTACGTGGTGTGGTGGTTTGGTGTTTGGTTTGGAGTTAGAAGGTCTTAAGTTCAATACCGTCCGCCATCAATGGAGCCCCAGTAGACCGTGGTGCACCCCACCGGGATGTCCGGGCAACCCTAGTAGTTCGACCGGCAGCCGAAACTTTTTCCCTAGACAAGCAATTTCTTTCCTCCTGACAGCCAATTGTTTTGCTTGGGCAACCTTTTTTTCTAGGCAGTCCAAAATAATGTTTGGACAGGGCACAAAAAATCAGAGCAGATTTCATATTTCATCGCGGATTTTTAAATTTTTTTTGAAATAAAATTATTTTAACCAAATCAACAGTTCCGGAACAACATATTTTGGTTAGAAATATGTCTAGGCCAACGCGAACAAGTCAACAGTCGCGATCAACAATTTCCAGTTGATTCGGTTATAGGATTTTCTAGTAGTGTGTACGACTCTTCTGTTTCCTTGCTGCAGCGTCGATATGAAGTTATGTCAATCTGTCTCCATCGAATACCCTCACTCTTTCTCTTGCCCATGGGTGACAAACATTGGTTCGTCTCTTCTGTATCCTCTCTTCCCCCATGTTTATTAAAATACTACCATAACATAGATGTATTCACACTACTAGAGAATTGGTGTCCAAAACAATAGATATTGCATTGAAATCTGTTGTTTGCTCTACACTGAATGGTGTATATAGTATCCTAGGACACTATTTCATTTTAGGAAGATATAGTGTCCTCCTAAGAATTTTTTTTTAATGTAGTGTTCCAATGACATATGGCAACTTTATAAAAAAATATGGCATGCCACCTCATGTCACTCTCATTACTTGGAAAGAACATGGCACTCTCAATGAAAGTGAGAATGACAAGTAGCAAACTCCTATGTAGTGTCAAGGGACACTATTTCTCTTCACCTTTGAACAAATTGTAGTAAAAGACATCAATTCTCTTTAGACACTAAATACGCCATTCAGTGTAGTTGTTTCGGACGTGTTGTCCAACTCATCAGTTAATAGAAAACGTTGATCCAAAACATTAAAAAATCAAATAATTAAATTCTCCAAGAAAATTTCAAAGTTGTCAAGAATTATTTTTGCTGCCCGGAAAAAATTTATGACCTACTTGGTTGATTTTTTTGAATTGCCTTGCAAAAAAAATTGGACTACCAGGAGGAAAAATTTGGGTTGTTCGAACACTGCCACAGGATCCACAATAATTTGCCCAAGCCTTGTTGACGGTGGCTGGATTTGAAGTCATGACCTTCTAACTCCAAACGAAGACCTAAACCGTCATACAACGTGGATTTCTTTATGCAAGTCTTTGAAAGTTTTTTTTAATTATAAATGCACATAACCATTGAGGATTTTTTCCATGTAAATTTAGTTTATTTTTTTCAATTTTTTTGCAGTTGATCATACAGGCTTCTTTTTATATCTCCAAAAAAAAATTGATCTTTTTTTTTGACAAAATCGTGATGGCTGAAAGCTGTTTTGTTTTTCACAGCGAACTTTGGATATTTTTAGCGGCGTTAAAAAGAATTCAATTTTTTTTTTGTAGTAGATCATGCAGGCGGTTTTGTACCTCTAGAAAAAGTTCAATTTTTTTGAAAATTATTTGTTTTTGACGAAATTTCCTATCTACATTGAAAACAAGTTTGTTATAAACAAAACAAAAACATAGCATAGCTTGTCTACTAGAACATTCTTACAATTGGGATTGGCATTTTTCAAAATAAGGGTCTCATTACACTAGAGACGAGAAGCCGTGAGGAGAGAAATTTCAGCCAATGGGAGGCTTAGAAACCGAGAAGACCAAAGAATGTCACTTTACACCCGAAATTTTCAGTCCATGGGACGGAAGGAGGAGAAAATGACATGGACAACACTTTTGTCCTTCGTGGCAACAAAAGTGTACATTTTTCAAGGCATCCGGATTTTGCGTCAAGTCCACCTCAAGAGATGGGTCTAACGCAAAATCCGGGAGGCCGTTTGGCCAAAATTCTCACAACCAATCATTTTTTATTTTTTAAGAATATGTAAGAACTTTATTATATTTAAAAAATCAACACTTTATTTTGTGGCCCCTTCTCACTTTACACTATATCCAAAGGCTGTCAAGTTCAAAGGTTAGCTTCTCAAGGATAAGCCATGGCCCTTGTGAGGTTTTTTCCACGGCTTCTCGCCTCTAGTGTAAAGAGGGCCTAAGATTTCAATGTAGAACTTCAAAATGAAACTTCAAAATAATTATTATAATTATTATTATAATTATTTTATTTTATTTTATTTTTGTTATTCGGCCACAATTTTTCTTGTACTGCTAAAACCAACAAAAATTAGGAGACATCTATGATTTTCTATTGGTTTGGTCGGCATTTTCTAGTAGTGTCAACCCTCAATCCACATAAAATTGGTAGCGCACCAATGAAAGTAAGCCAAAAACGTCAGTACCAAAGCCTAACTATGTTTTCGACATGAATTATATGAAGCAATGTATTTGCAAAACTTTCCAAAAGAGCCCCCATCACCAAACCCTACATCAAGCCTGCTGAGTAGATCCGTTGGAGCCCATTGGTGACACTAAGATCTATTCCCACCTTGACTTCCCCCTTTCAGAAGTGTACAATCCCGTCTTTCATCGATTGGCGTCCAAATTCAAAATCAAAATTGACATCATCACCTCGGGGAGGTTACTATCATGTATTTAGTGTAACGCGTTATGAGGGTATTTAAATGGGGGCTATCGCATAATTGGAATATTATAAGAATATTCTAGGCATATTCTAAGTAGATTCTTGAATTATTCCTTACTTGAATTTTAAATGTCCTATATTAGATATAAAATATTATAATTAGGTAGAATTTTTTTCCTCCAATGAATAAAATGGACTCTATAGTTTAACTCTTGTAGTTTTCTACTTTTTGCATAGTAACCTCCCTGAGGTCATCACTTACTTTGTATCATCATTTCCTGCTACTGCTAGGGACTTACCTTGAAACTAGAGCACTAGAAATATGTATCAAAAAGTCCATATCAAAGGTAGCCTACCTAGTCCTTTGGAAATTAAATACAGTACAAGAAAAAAGAATTACTTATAAAAAAACTGTCTCCAAAAATTGGACTTCTTTTACTACAAAAAAATCTATAATTCTATCTTTACACTTTTCTCTTAAAATGGGATTTATTTTATGATAAAAACAAAATTTTAAAGAACCTTAAACTAAGTCACTACCAAGCATTTTTGTATGTTTATATTCAAAAAAGCCCATATACAATATTGTTGTCAACTGTGTCTTTCCATACGCCTAACTTTGAAAGTCCCATACTACTAATAAAAACTATAAGTTCGTATACCAACTACATAACTGTCTTCATAATCAAGTTGTGAAGTATTCAAAACAAAAAAGATTATGAGAAGATGTAACCATCTTGAGCATTATAATCATTATAGTGTTAACGCTCCCTAAAAATAACTTTGTGACCAAAATATTGAGACACTCATCCATACATCTACCCTCTTGTAAAATCTTTTTAACACAATATAAATTGCAATTTTCTTCTAGAGGTCTATTCATAGGCTTGGTTTGATTCAAATTGAATATTTGAAATTTCTTCTTAAACCTTAAACGACATAGGGGTGCTTGGAGGAGCAACCCAAAAGCATCTTTGAAATTGTTGGGGTCCAGGCATCCACTAACACCCATGCCCCTCCAAGCACCTCGCATAAATTAAATATAAGTTAAATGAGGTCAAACATGCTCAAATAAGGTTAGAATATAAATCAAGGTGAGGTCAAATAAATTCAATGAGGACCAAGCGTGTCAGACATTCTCTGGCTCAACTCATTTTCTTGCAAGCACGTGAGGTGACATGCTCTGTATGGTATGGTTGTAGCATACTCTAGCTCAACTCACGAGGTAGAAATTAAATGAGGTAGCACACTCAACTCACAAAAAATCCCTCGGTCTCCTCCAGCCTTTGCCCAACTTCAATAATACCTCTCCCCCAACTAACTTTGATCAATCGGTGCGTGCTATGAGAAACAATTTCCACAAGGTTGTAGAAGAATCTCAATGCGCAATTCAATTTTCTTTCTAACGTGATTTACCAATTGAAAAGTGGTGTGCTACATCAAAAAAACATTCAAAGACCTTACAAAACTAAGCCCGTGGGGCTTAGTTTGTTCTTTAACCCCTAAATGCCCACATGCCTCTCAGGATTGGGCATTTTTGCAAAGATGCATTATGAAATGCAACCAAGAGGGATATTTTGAACTTGATGTATAAACAAAAGTTGTACATTATGAATTTTAGATTCTATCCATGCGGTTAGATCTATAATTGCTATCACCAATATTTATGTATAAATTTTCAAACTTAAAAGTCAAAATTATTTTGTAATTTGATTACGAACAAGATATTGACAATTTGTAGATGAAATTTGTTATGATGGGTTGAAATGTAATACTCTAAGTGTTGTGATTTTTGGGGACTTTTTGGTTGCTTAATTCTATGAGTTGAATTTTTCAAGAGCACTTTTGAACTATTTTGAATTAAGATTTAAATTTTTTTTGGTGAATCAATGCAACATCAAATGAGGCATAAAAATTTCACAAATCATCCCCTTTCTAATTGGATAATACATGCACAAAGCTAACTTCCTATAAAATCTGTAGTAAAAAATCTACACTACAAAAAGTGCATGACGGATGAGAAAAACTGGATGAAATCTGTACATCGTTCAAAAATGGAAGCCTGGGCAATTAGGGGTTAAGGGTTAATATACTTGACTTTTTTTAATGACAAATTCTTTTTTTTCATTATTCCTTATGATCTATACATTTAGAATAGAAGAAAGTTCCTTTAAGGCCTCAAATACATTCATTCATGAATTTGATGTCGTTGGTAAATAAAAATTAATTGTCAATGTATAAAGTTAGCCATATAATTTTTTTTCTTTTATGTAAAATGTAGATTGAAGCCATTTCTTTAATGCTCTTTATAAACCCCAATCTCAATAAAAATGAGTTAATATTTCATTTCACATATTTGAAGATTATTTCAAATCACAAATCTATTCAAGAAAACAAACCTAATCTTGTGTCCCCTCATGAATAAATTCCTCTGATTGCTTCATATAAATAATTTTGTTATAATTTCCATTTTAAAACATAGTTATCTCATTCATGATGAGCATCCAAATTAAGTATTGTTGATATAGCAAAATTAGTAGTCTCATAGTTAGCATCCTCATTACTAGTAAACGAGTCTTGAACATTGTAATTGACACCGTCAATATAATCATAGCCTTTGGCTACCAACATCACCTTGTATTTATCCAATGATCCATTTACAACGCGATGTTTGTCTATTCTTATAAAATCTATCTAATTTCTATGTCTTATTTTAGATGATTATAAGAACGAATTGTCTTATTTGTTACATTTAATTTCTTTAAGTCAAGTTTTTAAAATGTACATTAATCCCTAAATGCTCAAATGACCATTTCCTGGTCGCTGCCCAAATAAACCGGCTACCCAGAACAAAAGAATATGTTTTTTCTAAAATAAAACTCTTGTTTCGTTAAAAGTGCACATGCCATATAAAAAGTTCACATGCTGAAACTTTATACGTTTGAAAAAAGTGTAGTCATATTTTACCTATAAAGTGCCAAAATTGAATGTACGTTACATCAAAAAAATGTAATGCGAACTTTAAAGGGGGGTGGGTATGTTCCCATCCCCCTCTCCTTAAAATTAAAAAAAATGTAGTGCAAACTTTGGAGGGGGGTGGCCGGGTGGGTATGTTCCCACCCCCCTCCTTAAAATTAAAAGAAAAAGTAGCACAAATATTTAAGGGGGGTGGGTTTGTTCCCACCCCCTTCTCCTTTTTAATGAAAAAAAATGCAGTGCACATACCACTAAAAAATAATGCACATGGCTATGTGCACTTTTAACGAAACAAGTGTTATAAATAAAAATTAAAAAAAAATACTACATCAATTCTACATTCCAATGCCATTTGAATTATGTTAATCCGACATAAACTCCACATGGGAGAAATTTTCAATGTGGATCACCTCAACATTATCTTAGTGTTATAAAATTCTCTATTTGGGGAAAGTAATGATGTTCCCTCCATCATTTCTTTTGTTTTTTTTAAATTTACAATAGATAAACCAACTTTAACCAATCATGCTAAATTTCAAACTCCAAAAGTGAAAATTATAATTTATATAAATTTTCAAAGGTTAATTCTTTTAAATTCATTAAAAATATCTAAAGTTATTTTTGGAAGTTTGACCGTACAGATAATTTGTAGAGATGATGCCCTACATTTTCTCTAGTGAACCAAATTTCATCAAACATATAGAAGGCACATATTATAACACATTTATGTTTGGTCCAATACCCCTCGGGCTTTAGGGGTTAAAAGAGGAAACTTATACTATATTCTACAAATATCAAACATAGAATAATTCCTAAATAAGAGAATTCAAAAAATTCAAACATGAAAAAAATAGGTACTTTAATGTTTCAATTTATAAAAAATAGGAAAATATTGAATAAAATTAAATAAAAAATGGCCATTTTTTTCAGCTCTATTTGACTAAATTTGCACAAAAAAGCCCTGAAATATTAGAGTTATCCGCAATGTATAGGGAGTTTAGGGGGTGAATTTCCCTGAAATTCATAGAAATGTAAAGTTCCCTCATAAATTATAGAAGAATATAAAACATGTAGGTCGACTTATTTTTGGGTTTGTATGACGTGATGCCTCATAAGTGAGTTGACTCGTTTTATGAGTTGTTAGACATGATGTCTCACATGAGGAGGGTGAGATTGACAGAGGGAACTACGATTGAAGGTTGACTGCTTTATTTAACTACTAAACTTGAGTAATTGATGGTGCGCAAGAAAACTTAGGTCATAAGTTTTTGAGCACCGCTTTCAAAGTTTGCATCCACAGGTTTTTTTAGTTCCCGACACAAGTTCTTTTTTGGGAAATAAAGCTATTGTTCACTCAAAGTTCAATCCACTCACTCACTTTTGAGTGACTTTACATATAACTCTTTTGTTTTTCTTCTTTGCACTTGTATGCAAAATGAACACAAGTTACAAATGCCTACCCAATTGAAATTTTATTATTTTTGAAGACTTTTTTTTATATGGTATCAAAATATTAAATGTATATACTTTCCAAATTAAAGATTCAAATTCCAAAGCATAATCTCCAAATAATACTTCCAATCCTCAAAGCTCTATACATGACGAAATTTTATGAGTGCAATATAGAACATTATAATATGCTTTTAATAATTAATATAAACATCATATAATATGTTTTAGACGTCCATTTTCAACTCTTTTCCAAAGCATTTATATAAATGATTAATAATCACAAAGTTTTACTTAAAAAAATATTTGATCTAAAATAACTTGACAAAAAACCTGAAACGATATTTTAGCAACCACGTACCCTTTTCACTCAAGAAATTGTTTTATTTTTTACTATTTCATTCCATTTTTTCTATTAGATCTATTGTAAACTTCTTTAATGTTGAAAGATATAGATAACCACATCCCTTTCAAAAGGATGTCAGAATATCATAGTGAGTGAGGGAGACTATGGGATTGACGTCTCGGGCCTTACAAGAGACAAGGTAATACTATTGTTGAGAAACTAAGAGGTGTCTCAAACAAACAACACACAATATCATTTTGTGACAGACTAAAACTGACACATCCCATATACGATTCAAACCATGTGAGAGCACACACCCATGGGTTTAAATAACACACAAATCGGAGTGATGAGTCCAAAGTTACCAAGTCGGCAACATCCCAGGACATGTAAATTTAAATTGAGGGTGGGACTCAAGGTTCCTAATGTTACTTCCAAGAAAGTGGGACATGTTATAGGGCGTTTTTATGGTACGGTCCATAACTCCTCTTGGTGAACTAACTACATTTTGATGCACATTTGTGCACTTTGAGCATTTTGTTTAAAAAACTAACTTTCAAACCAATTTGAAAATTATGTAGCATTGATTCAATGAAAACTAAGTGAACCAACTTCTAGATTTATGTACATATTATCCCAAAAATATATTTTTTGAATGTTAAAATGATTTTGTGTTGAAGATTTTGAGTATCAAAACTCCCATTTTAATAACAGTTTTACCAATTTATGATCTAACTTTGAATGTAAATATAGCTCACGTTTGATTCTATATTTAAAAAAATAAAAATAAGCCAACCTCCAAATTTCATTCTCAAGTACATTCAAAAAAGAAATCCATCAAAAAAGTTTAAAAAAATAGAGAAACAATTAATCCCTCCCAAAAATAACGCATTTTAAAATTTGAAACTTTAATCAGTTCAAAAAAATTGGAAAAAATTGGAAGATATTTTCCTTCATATATTTGAACACTGGAAAAATTCATAGCTCAAAAATCCATCTACAACCCTTTGTCCTCCTCTTTTAGAATTTAGAGTGCATATTATGCAATGTGACAATGCATTAGTTTACCCTTTGTTTCATCCTCCATTAAAATATAATGCCAAATTTTTAATTTTCTATCAATTATTTTTTCTCTTTTATGGGTATGGTCCATTCTACCCTTTAGATTTCACAAAAATATTTTTCTCTATATAAAATGGATTTTTCAAATTCTCGAAATCCTCAAAAGAGTGCATAGCGACAATAATTCTAGTGGACCATACTATACAAACGTCCTATATGTCGTTTGAAAGCTAAAGAAAGGAACCCACCAAATTGCTAAAGGTTGTAAAAAGCAAAGAAAGGGCTTACATCAAGAGAGTAGAAGTGAGGATTTTTAGTATTGAAACAATATTGTATCATTTACTATAGCAACCTGGATGGGAACTATACAACAATTGTACAGGTGTCATATACAAATTGTATGGATTCCGAGCAATGAATCAATCCAATTACATTACACTAGAAGTATTGAATTCAATATAGATACTATATGTATACAAAATTTTAGTATATATAACATATTGACAAAGTGATATGGATATTGTACAAGTACAATACTATCTATTGTTTCTAATATATTGAATACGGGAATGACAAAGCCTGCCATATTAAGAAATATGGTAAAGTTACTATATAGTTTCTATCAAGTATGCCACCACAAGAATTTCCTTGACGTAGAAGTTATTGCCCAACAAAAGGACTTGGAATCATAGACGATGCGTCCCAAGGAAATAAATCTTTGGGAGGCCATAACCTCCTTTATGTGACTTGAAATGAAAATGAAAAAAAAAAAAACATCGCGGTTGATTTAAAGAGTGGATAATAAAAATGGACTTGCATTTGAGATTTGGATAACTAAGTTAGAAGTTATGCAATTGGAAACTCAGGAGCCTCTCGAAGGACAATTTTGAGACTAAGGCAAGGAAGTGCGTGGTTTTCCAAAACCAAAATGTGTCTACTTGGGAAGTGTCATAGACTAAGAGGATAGGGGAGCTTGCCAAAGACCGTAAAGAGTTCTATGAGGAGGGGTGGTATCTTTCCTCACTCCCCCATGGTGCGAAGGTGAGCAATTGTGGCTTTTAAAGGACGAGGCTAGTGTTGGGGCCTCACTTTTGCACCTTAGGCATTGTGAGGTGCTCGATTGCACCCCTTGACGCCAGTTTAGGAAATGTCCCGTTGTATATTAGGCTACCACTAGTAGAAATTTGGTCCTTTGTGTTGTTTGTATTCGTGTGTTTGTGATTTCTATTTAAATTTTTTCATATAAATAGCAAATTCTCTCTCTTGCATTTTCATCATCTAATCTTCTAAGTCCATAGAACTTAAATTCATAATTACTTCCCTCATATCAATTGCTATCATCAAGAAAATCAACCATTTTTTCATTTGTATTCTTCTATACCTCACTAATTCCCACCCATCATCTCTTTATAAATAAAAATCATATGTTGCAAGCTAAAGACAAAGATTAATCATTAAAACCTCAAGACTACCAACAGTAAAGAGACGTTTAAGTTAACCTTTAAATATCAAGAGGGCCTGGGCAGGGCAGCCCGAAAGGCATCTAAATTTTCGGAGGGAAAATAAAATAAAATAATAATAACTGAATTATTTTTTTAAAATGAAAAAACGGCTCTGCTGGCTAGCATTGTTGCGGCACTGTAGCACTGCAGCACTTTTCAAAAAACGACCTCAACTACCCCAACTTCAACTGCCCCAACCTCAACTCCTGTTCATTTTGATTATTTCGATTGCTTGCCAATGATTCCACAATCTCTGAAATGAGGTGCAAATTTGGAATTTAAATTGCTTTTTCAGTAGCTTTCCAACACACCAATCCTCGCTTGATTTGGTTGAGAAAAACTACTCTTTTTCTCAATTATTCCTTTCTAAAAAGCTCGTGAGACTTTTTCGACGCTTAAGGGTTAATGGTGAGGGGTGGCTTGAGGAGCCCCAAAGATGCTTGATTTTTAAGATGTGATGGATTAACCCAAGGAAGTCAGTGTCAAAGGTTTAGATAACTATGAGAGAACAAATATAGGGTGTCTTTTATTCATTCAAAATAAAATTTATAAATTTTTAGAAATAATACAGGATGTTTTAAAATAAATTTGAGAATAATTTATGAATATTCTTAGAATATACTAAGAATATATCCTAAATATACTATAAATTGTAAAATATTCCAATTATTTCATAGCCCCACATTAAATACCATGTGTACGTTCATGTATCCGAACATTTATACTATGAGACTTCCTCGAGTGGATTAACTTTCATACCAAGCGGGAGATTCTACCTCTTTCTCAACCTCTTTAACTGGATTGTGAGCACTTTTGGCATTTTGTAAATCGACATTTGCTTCCGAGCTGCTTAACCCCTAAACGTTCTCACCCTTTTCAGATTTGGCAGTTTTCCAAAGATGCATTATAAAATGCAACTAAGAGGGATATTTTCAACTTGATGAATAAATAAAAGTTGTACTTTTATGCATTTTAGATCCTATCCATATGGTTAGATTTGCGATTGCTATCACCAATATTTGTGTATTCAATTTCAAACTTAAGATTTAACACTCTTTTGTAATATGATTACGAATAAGATATTGACAATCTAATAATGAAATTTGTTGTGATACGTTGAAATGTAATACTCTAAGTGTAGTGGTTTTTCGAGATTTTTTGGTTGCTTAATTTTAGTAGTTGACTTTTTCCAGAGCACTTTTAGACTAAAAGCTTCAAAATTTTGGGTGAAACACTACAACATGAAATGAGGCATAATTTTTTCACAAATCATCCCCTTTCTAATTGGATCATACATGCACGGAGCTAACTTCCCATAAAAGTTTCAATAAAAATTCCACACTACAAAAAGTGCATGATGGATGAGAAAACGGACTTCAAATCCGTACATCATGCAAAATATGCATGGTTGGGCGGTTAAGGGTTAAAAGTTGTTGTAACTACATCCAAAAGAAGAGCAATAATCCCCAAATTATTGCTCTTCTTTTGGAAATTTTATTTTATTTAAATCTAATTGCTTTTAGTTTAATCAATAGAAGATTACTCTATTTTATTTTATTTTCATGTAGAGAAAGATTTAATGTAGCTAAAATTAGTAGATTTACTATTTTAGACCATGTTACTCAATTTTTTAAACAATTTTCTATATATTGGGCTTACTAGAATAAAACTACCATTCCACAATTCCACTTCTATTGAACAACATGAATGAGTCCTAAAGGACCATTTAAGTCACAAAAAACAAGTCACAAAGGACCAAATTCCTCCTAGTGTACTACCAATGAATCCCGAATAGTGAGCTTTGAATCGTGAGTCCCGACTTGAAAGTACTAAGGGTGTAGTGGGGAGTTGAGCATCAATTACATCTTAGATTTGGCACCCCACTAATTGCCAACAAACGTTTGTATTGTTTTAGTTGGTCATAAGTTTGTGTTTCAATGACACAAAAGCAACAATATATGATTCAATACTATAGCAACAATGATTATAGGTCAATGATTCTTAACCCTTTAACCCTTTAGTAAATTCTTTTGAGAATGCATCTTTTTGAGCTGAGATATATATATATATATATATATATATATATATATATATATATATATATATATATATATATATATATATATATTTATATATTTATATATTTGATACATTCACTAATAGTCTTCTAAAGGTAAAATTTGAATTTTGCAATGACAAATCGAGAGTGCATCCAATCATCTTAATAAGGAAAAAGCTAATTGAGAGGAAGAGATTCTTAATTTAAAGAAAATAATTACGTTTGAAGTAAGTGGGAGTTAGTAAATGAGTGTACATCATGTAGTGTAACTATATTACAGGTGTCCAACTATGTGGAAGTGTTGGAATTTAATTATTTCAAAGTAATTAAATTAACAAGTAGTTTATTGACTCTGAGGTAGAACACCATAGAACTAGGGTAGTTCCAAACTTCTAATATCAAGGTAAAAGAAAAGTACTATGTACTAAACAGTTGGTCATCAATTCTAAAATTAGAATGTTTTTTATCAAAGGCTATAAAATTATACCCAAATATCTTTTATTTTGGTATTTTTTTAATTTTTTAATTTTTATTGAACCCTCTATTGTTGTTATCGACATTTAAATCCACAGTTTCAAAAGTAGATTTTCAAAACATTCACTAGAAGTGACATTCGAAAAAAATGTCTATATATGGTTTCAAACATAAATTGATGACCTTAAGTATTTCTAACTTGACTTTTTTTATTCTTGAAGTTCGTCATGATGTCAAAACACCCAATTCCCTATTTTTGCACTTGGCCATATAATCATGCACTTGGCTTCCGGGCGCACTAAGAACGTAGTTTGGAAGAAATTGCATGAAAATTTTGGCCAAATTTTAATTCCGTCGACTTTGGTTGCAAAAAGGATATTTTGCAAATTCTTGGAAATTGTTGAGTTTCTTTATTTTGGAAAATGCTTTACTTGTATTTAGATTATTATATAATTTGATTATCTTTGCAGCGCATCTCTAACGTGAAATCGGGAGGTTAGAGTTATCGAATACCAATGTCGGTATTCATTTTACAAAACCATACAAGTACATTGTATGCAATTGGAAGTGGGACACAAATAGATGAAAGTGCTTTCATTACGCCTTTTTCTACATTACAACAATTTAAATATTCAGAATATCTAATAATAGTACTAACGTTTCCCTTAGAATCTCTACACCAATGTTTCAAAAACATATACAATAGGTATTGTACTCTTCTATTCTAATAAGCATCTAAATCACTATGCAACCTCTTGTCATCCATGCCTTCCATCTGCATTGCAATATATTCAAGTATATGCGACTTTGCTTCGTCGGGAATAGTGATTTGGCTCTCTGTTTGTACTCCATGTACAGTAATAAACTTGAACTTCAAGTGTCCACTTCTTGTTCTTGCTGGCACATCTATCCACGAAAATACAGCAGCTTCTTTGTCCACCCAACCATGTCTCTCACTAGACGGCTCCCAAGCTGCTTGAATGCAATTCCTGTACCGTTGTGCATCTGAACCCGGTTCATCCTGCACGCCAGCCCTTATATTCGGCCAATACCATATCACTTTTACTTTCATTGGCCACTTACGTTGTCCAAATTCTATCACCTTCCCCACATAGAAAGGTACTCCAGCCCGTACTTCTTTCCGCTCTATTGTCAAGATTGCAAGACTTGGTTTCGTCACAGTTAAATAAGTCTTTGGTGAGAAAGTTATTAACAGTCATATAACTTTCTCACCAAAGGCTAAATTGATGTTTAATTTACAAGGCCATTTAAAGTGAGATGTCATTCACAGTCATTCATAGTTCATTTAACCTTTAACGTCACAATCAAGCTTTGCAATGAGCTCACAGTCCTAATTTATAAAAAGCTTTGCAATTAGGACTGTGAGCTTAATCAATTCATCTGTTTCCTTTTATTACCCAGGGTCCTATGTTATTAGCCATTGGTCCTACGTAAAAGAATCCATACTTGAATGTCTGGCACAGAACCTGGGCCCTTCCGCCGTCCTTACCTGCAAATCCAATAAGTTAACATCTACATGTTAATAAATCAAATCTGCACATGCTCCGCTGGCCCCGCAGACTAAAGCAGGTATTGATGAATCAATTGCATGCATGTCAGTGAGAATGCGTGCTAGGCTTTCACATGGATGCTTTAAGGCATCTTTGCCAAAGGCTGAGCAGCCATATATGGCTAATGGTCCGCGCGCAGACCCTCTTCTCCCATTCATCTTGGAAGTATGCTCTTAGACCTCTCCTTTCTCTCCAAAATCATATTTTTTGGCCAGAACTCACGAACCTCATAGAATGTTGTACCCCATACGAAATAATGACAACTTTTTTGGCCTTATATACAAAATGATTGTCAATGCATGCATGTATTGGATTTACTCTTCTTTTTTTGCACTAAAATTCTCACAAATTCTACTTGTGCCTTTATAGATTGGTGTTTCATGATTTGGAGGTCATAGCAGTTGTGGAGAACCGGTGCGCGTTTGCGTTACATACAAAAAGAGATTCCAAACTTTTGGGTAAGTAATTTCATTCATGTAAAATTAAATATTGTATTTAAAAATCAGAATCTCTAAAAGTCATCGCCGTGGGCCACATTTGGGCCCCAAGTGTGTTTGGGGCTTGCAAATGGGGCCTAATTGAAGGCTGATTATTTTTTCTAAGACCCTTAGGGCACGATGTTGCTATGGGTCATCACTGTGGGCCCCATTTGGGCCCCAAGTATGTTTGGGGCTTCCAAATGGGGCGTAATTGAGGGCCTATTGTCCCAAAATCAAACCATGGTTTCCAATTGTACTCATTTACCCCCGACAATTAAACTTTGCGCTTGCTTGACAAGTGCTGCAGGGCATTGCAAACAATGTTGGCACTTAATCCATGGATTTCAATCCTGTTGATCAATAATGGATTATTATCATAGATTTTGGTCATGTGAAAAGAATGTCTTTTTGAGGGATGGAGGGAGTACTTGTTTTGACTTAACTCAAGAAATTTCACGCAACCCAAAACTCAATTCATGGCTATTTTAGAATGTTTTTTGTAGTAAAAGTTTTTGGTTTTTTAGGTTTTATTTTTCTTAAAAAATATTATAAATCAAATTCAAATGGGTGGTTGAATTTCATAAACTTCCAATTTGTAATTTACAAGATTCTTTGATACATATCTAATTTTTATTTTTATATTTTTCTCTAGAGATTCTAGTTGGTGAAGTAGTTGGTTAAATCCATATGTATATAGAATGATTTTATACATTGTATTCTTATTGGTGAAGTGAAAAAACAAGGAATTTTATATTGAGGAAAGATAAATAAATAGTTAGGAAAAAAAACAACAGATAAAATTCATTTTTGAGCTCATAATTAATTTTTTTCCCTCTTATTTTCGAAAATAAAAAATTGATAATAGCATGTAGAATGCTAAGTATAAATTCTTTATCATTGGAATTAACAAATCTCAATTTCATAACAAAGTTATTTTCTTCAATCAAGTACACATGCTTATTAAGTGATTTTCTAAAACTAATTCACATTTATATTGTTTTTAAACTTGTGTACCATGATTTTTAATACAATTACCTTTGCTTAACACATTTTTATAATTACATCCTACAAAAAATGTTTTATATCGAAGGTGAAAGCTTAAGAATGTAATTGGAGAAACACCAAAAAATAAAAAACATTAACCTCCATTTTGAACATTCTAATCTTTCAACTTAAGCAGTTATTTTTTGTGAAATGCTTTTAGAGCACACATATATGAGATGAGAATGTGATCCTACACTTAAATTCCAAAAAAGTGACATATTTTTTGTTTATGATTAATTGCACTAGAAATGATTTATTCTAAATTGATATAGATAAAATGCAATCATGGAATTTTAAGGGTTAAAACAAACATCTTATGAGCACATCCTATGTAGAATTTAAGGTTCATTGTAACAAAATCCTTACACGAATGCGAATGCTAGAAATTTGGCTATATTGTAATAAAAACCAACATATATTTGTAATATTTCTTGAATGCTACTTTTTTTTAGGTTCATGAAAAGTTCCCATGTGGGCCCCAAGTGTGTTTGGGGCTTGCAAATGGGGCCTAATTGGGGGCTGATTTTTTTTAAAGACCCCTAGGGCACGATGTTGCTATGGGTCATCGCCGTGGGCCCCATTTGGGCCCTAAGTATGTTTGGGATTCCAAAGTGGGCTTAATTGAGGGCTGAATTTTTTTTCTTAGGCCCCATAGGGCATGATGGTTCAATGGGTCATCGCCGTGGGCCCCAAGTATGTTTGGGGCTTCCAAATGGGGCCTAATTGAGAACTGAATTTTTTTCTTAAGACCCATAGAACACGATGTTGTCATGGGTCATTGTCGTGGGCCCCATTTGGGTCCCTAGTATATTTGGGGTTTCAAAATGGGGCTTAGTTTAGGGCCGATTTTTTAGCTAGGCCCGCAATTGAGGTCCCTAAGGCACGAGAGATGGTTATGGGTAATAGTTGGTGGAGTGTAGTAACCTTGAATTTTTTTGATTTGTTATGCTTATTTAGAAAATCTTATATATTGCAAATGTTTATTTATGTGTGTTTAATGTGTATGTGCAGGGTGTAGGGGGCATTGGAATGGCGCCTAAGGTGCATGTTGAGTTTACGGAGCATGGTTGGTGGATTATGGGAGAGGACGCTTTGAAGCCTAATCTATGGATTAGCGAGTTTCGTGTCTTACCGGGTAGACACTGGTCAGCTCTTGGGAGAGTGGTTGGAGTGCTTCAGTCTATTACCTCATCACCGAATGGTTTTTTCTTTATGCATGTGGAGGGTGAAGAATCGACGTTGACGAAATACAAGTTGAAGAAGCAGTTGATCATGGCACTAGATCCTCTAAGCTTGATAGATTGCATCCCTCCGATGAAGATGCTGCGAGCGCTGGAGAGAGAATACGACGGCTTGCCAGAGCAATTGAAGACTCTACGACTAGCTTCGGTTACGAAGTGCATACCGTTAGGCCCATCCCTTGAGGCGGAAGCACAAGAGCCACTATGTGAACCGGAGGCCACCGACCCTTTGTATTGGGTGTTTGCGGCACCAATGACCGATGGTTGGGTGCCAGTTGAGGAGCGGAATAGAGGACATCCTACACATGAAGGATCGGTGGAGGATCTGGTTCCGGAACCTTATCCTATTTTGCGTCCATCAGCACCGCAGAGGAAAAGAAGAAGGCTACAGCGAGGGCCACGGGTTGTAACTCCACCAGTGCATACAGATGTGGAGGGCGAAGGAGATGACATTGATGATCCTTCATTAGAGGAGGAGACTCTTGAGGGTAGAGGTGGAGGGAGTCGCGGAAGAGGAGGTTGGTATTTCCTTTCGAAGATGAGCTCTGGGCAGGTTATGTGTGGGGAGCAGAGGCAATGTTCAATGCCAAAGTGGAGAATATTCGTGCAGTGCAGAACCCCGAGACGAACCATCATGTGTTGACTGCAAAGAGGGTGTCGAAGATGTACCAACGGATGAGGGAGAAGGACAAAGAGTTGATCAGTCCATAGACTTTGCGACCGAACAACTATATTGTAGAGAATACGGGGCCTAATGGAGAGAGGGAGAGGAAGGCGGTGGCATTCATGGCCAACGATGCTATGCAAGAGTTTGACGCCGCATATTTGTACTACGCGAACGCGGTGCACAGAGATGGATTTCTTGGGGCCAGGTCAAATTGGCTTGAGAATAACATCATATGGGAGGCGGTGGATGGCCAACACATTGTTGAGGCTTGCAGGGAGGCCAAACTCGAGTTCGAAGCAGAGCTGCTATCACAGGAGGAGTACCGGGACGTTTTTGCAACACAGAGAGCGAAGTTTCTGGTCTACAATGACCCTCGTTTATACATTGATGTTTATGTGAGGATCAATGCGAAGGAGTTTGAAAGGCAGTTCTACACAACGATGGTAGAGGACCTCGAGAAGCTCCGGGCTATTTGAATAGCATGTGGGAGACCGGATGCGAATGATCGTGGCGATGATAAGCGGCGGGGAAAGGCATTGATGATGGCTGTGAGTGCATTGCATATGACTACAAATCTGAAGAACCACAAGATGTGTATGGCGTCTTTGGCAAAGCAGATGGTTCACCACACGAGGCATGCATGGCAGAAAGAAGATGACTGCTATGAGGTTGTTTTACAGGTGTGTTCAGACTATGAGAGCGGCTTCTTGTGGTTCAGCGAAGATGACGAGAAGAAGTGGAGGGATATTGCATCCAAATGCGGTTTGAATGTCACAGTGGATGTTCAAGCGGGGCGGAAGAAAATGGAGAAGACTTGGCTGAGACCTTTGACTAGGATTCCTCCTCAGCGGTATCTTCGGGTGGCTAAGGATCTAGCTGCAAAGCCAATGGAGAGAGGGACATGGATGCCCCAAAAGTATTACTTTAATGGCACTCACAGTCCTAATCCACCGAAGGGGACTTTGGCCTGGGTAGCGGATCGGATGCAGCGCAGGGAAGCGGTACGAAATGCGTTGAGGTGGTTGATGGTGAAGGGACGAGAGTGTAATCTACACACGATGGATGAGTTCTTTGCGATTTCTGTGGAACGGTATGGAGGGGTTGGTGGAGAGCAGTTGCAGGAGCTTGGGGAGAATATACAAAAGGAGATGAAGAAGGCTTGGGCTACTCCTTTGGTTGGGGCCGTGATAGCATTGGAGAAATTAGATTCCTTCATTTCTCCAATGATCAGGCAGCACTATGCGGACATTGCAGCCGGTGGCTGCGGATACCGAAGGCATGGGTTGGATGTTGGGGATTTAAGAGCAGCGCGATGGGATTAGCAATTTCTCATACCGTTTGCGAGAGGAGGGGATGCTTCGGGATGGCTTCCACTATGTGGTAGAGGATATTTTTTCACAGAGGACCACGTGCAACTAGGAGAACCTTGCTTATGGATTTTTGATTGTAGGCGGGGAGCATCAGAAGGGGAGGATAAGGCTTAGGGAGATGATGATGATTATACACACGTGATAGAGCGACTGCAGAGGTCGATAATAGATATTCATGTATAGACCGTTATATTTCTATTTCTATCTGGAGTATATTTCGAAGAGCATTTGCGGAACGCGTTGCATTTACCAGAGGAGAGCACGTCGTTCATGGGGGTGTGGGTGTTTCAGTCAGGTTCGATGAGCGGACACGGGCATGGTTTGAGACACGAGGGAAAAGTGGAGCAAGAAGTACAGACTATTGGAGATGTGGCTATTGTGTTGGTTCATCCAATCGGAGGTAGGGCATCGCAAAATGTTTGGAAGGGGAAGGTGGAGCTACCTACAATGTTCATGGATTGTTGGACAGAGGCCAGAGCTCCTTGTATAGCGGATTGGTTGGAGAGGTCGCCCACAGAGCTGCAGAGGCTTGTGGACATGATTTGCCGAAGAATTGGGGTCTCGTGGCTTTTGGTATCACCACCGTTATACCAGAGATATTGTAGGGTGGTTTTGTGGGTAGCCAGATCATTGTGTTTGACAGCTCGAGCACCCGTACTACATTGATGAGGAATGTTCTAGAGCAGAATTACGGGACCGAGTTGGATTGGCCGCAGTCTGGTCGTACCGGCCAGGCTATGGCAAACATGCATCATGCTACTGCTAGGGCTACACATATGAGTCCAGGATTGATGGACGGTGTGGACAGAGGAGCATATGAGCATTTTGAGGGGGAGTCGTCTGCTACACATCACAGTGCAGATACTGTACGACATATAGAGGTGTCGTTAGGCTCTATGGACACTCCAGAGAGGGAGAGGATCCACAATGACACAACTCGGAGTGTGAGGCATGACGAGAGCATCATATAGTTGAGTCCGAGGTAGGAGGCAGCTGCACCACTGGATCCACTTATTCTCGGTGGAGTAGATCGTTCTCCATGTACCGTGTTCTTTTCAGAGGGCCATGGCACCACTAGAGCTTCAGAGGCACAAAGAGAGGCGTCGGAGTTTATGGATGTTGAGGGGACGGGAGACGAGAGAGAAGATATTGAGATGGCGGATTTTAATATCAGTGGTGAAGAAGTTGCTGATATTCTTGCGACTAGCTTAAACCGCGAGGTCACATTCACAAGATCAACAGATATATTTGCATCCCCCGACCATCCTTCAGGAGCACTTTTAGTACCGGATTCATCAGTATGGGGTAGCTTGGAGGTGTTTCCAACACCCGGAGTAACACTAGGTACTACTTCCACTTCACTTACGTTTGGGTGGGCCCTAGCCGATCGAGATATGACGCTTGGTGCGGACGGCTTCTACTATGACCATGATAGAGTTAGATACATGCGTCATGGTATTGCAGTGCAGTATACGTTTGAGCAGGCAGCGTCTATCATGGAGAGAGCATCACCCGTGCACGTTGTGCTTTCTCCCATGCCTGATGCTATGGTGGCTCGAGTGTTAGAGTATGCCGATCCTGACACTCCTTCAGATATTTGTGCCACATTGGAGGCGCAGCATGTAGCTAGTGACACAAGGAGATCTTACGGCTATCCCATATGGGAATTTTCTCTATTTTCCCTCATATTTCCCTCATCTACTTACACTTATAACGGAATGTGGCAATGTGTGAAAAAAAGGGCAGTTCGCACATTGTGAATGAGGGAATTTCAATATGGGAATTGATCCGGGACTTTGAGGATGAGTAAAACTTCAAATAGTTTTAACGGTTTGACCTAGTAAATTATTGAACATTTTATTTTTTTTTCGAAATTATTTTTGGCCTGCCCGAGAAAAATTAGCTGCTCGAAAAAATGTTTGACAACTCTCACCAATATATTTAGAGCTCCAACCACCACAGTGGGGCCTACCACGGTCAACACAAGGTCAATTGCCTATGGCCGGATTTGAACCCAAGACCATCCAAACCCCAACCATATACTTAGCCACCACACCACATGCAAATGATCATGCAAGTGGGTGGATTTTCTTCATTATTATAAAATAACTTAACCATTGGCAATTTTTTTTCCATGTCATAAAAACTTTTTTTTCAAAATTTTTTTTGCATTTTTTCATTCAAGGATTTCTCTGTACCTAGAAAAAAATTCAATTTTTTTTTATTTTTTTATTTTTTTGCCGAAATCTTGGGGGCTGGACTGCTAGTCTGCTGGAGCTGTATTTTCCCCCCGGCAGGCTTTGGATATTTTTACCGTCGTAAAAAAAACTTTTTTTTGAATTTTTTTTTTTGCAATATTTCATGCAGGGATTTTTCTGTATCTAGAAAAAAGTTCAGATTTTTTTGAATTTTTTTGTTTTTTTTTTTTCTCCTTTTTTTTTCCCTTCCACCGGACTTTATTTATATTTTTGCGATGAAAAGAAAAAAATGATCCAACTTTCTTTTTGCACTACATCATGATGGCTTTTCTCTATATCTAAAAAAATTCAAAGAATTTGAATTGTTTCTTTTTGAGGAAATCATGATGGTTGAATACTTTTTTATTTTTCAATTTGCATATTTTTAGTGATGTTAAAAAAAATTATTTTCCAATATATGTTTTTAATTTTATGTTACAGAGACATTTATTTCCAATTTATGTTTCATTTTATGTTTGAATCAACCAAATTTTATTTTTATCATTGTAAGTGTTTTTATGTTTTTGTAACTTCTTTACCACTTTATGACATTTCATCATATATGCCTTTTTACTTCAATTGCAGTTTTTTGATTGTATGTTAAGAAAAACTAGTTGTGGGTTTAATAAAAAAAATTAAAGAAACGTAAAATCTTGGATATTCACCTTGAAATGTAGTAAAAAAAAGAGGTATGTAGACTGAAAGTAAAAAGGTAAACTTGAAAGTGCATAAATTTGGATTGATTGGAAAAAATTTGAATGGTCAGAATGTCTTAGCAAGCATCACTCAAAAAAATGATTGGGTAGGTAGTTAGGACTTAAGAAGTAATGTATACCACTATACACCAATTATCTTATTTAATCCGATCCGGAATAATAATAAAAATTTGGACTACTTGCAGAATTCGAAGAAAGTTTAAGTCGAAGTAATTGAGATAACTTGTAGTACTTGTGGTAACTTGTAGTACTTGTGGTAATGTAGGTATAGTGTGGTCTATACTGAAAATAATTATCAAAATTATAATGAATTTACCATACCGAATATGAATGAAATTCATACTTCATTGAGATAAATTGGGAAATTCCCCAATCAAAGTCAAATTCCCTGTGTCATGTAACATTCCCTTACTAGTACCAGGGAATTAAATTCCCATATACACGTGTAACAGGGAAAATTTGAATCCCGTTTACATTACTATTCCTACGGGGAATTTGTTTGAATCTCCCATATCTGTATGAGGGAATTTCAGAGGATCTCCTTGTGATATGGGAGATTCAAGCAAATTCCCTTGTAGGAATAGTAATGTACTATTCCTACAAGGGAATTTGCTTGAATCTCCCATATGTGTATGATGGAATTTCAGAGGATCTCCTTGTGTGATGAGGGTCAGGACGAAGGAACACAGTCATCAGAGAGGATTCCAGAGACCCCCGAGTAGTATTCTTATGTAGAGTATAGCTTAGTGCAAGTACTTGCACTTCTCATGTTTTGCTTGGACATTTTATCGTATATATTGATTTTATTATATATACATGTTTGGATTTGGTTTTATGTGGACACTTAGAGTAATTATGGTATTGTGTGAGAATGCATGATGGATTGTAACGGAGTGTAAGCAAACAAAATGGCAAAATTACGATTGAATAGAGTTAACCGAAAACATAACAGGTGTTCTGACCTCCAAAAAATCAGGAAGTCAGAGTCTATGCCCTCTTTTAGTGTAACCAAAATCAAAGCAAATAGGGAAGAAGATACCCTCTATCTTCAATTTTAGACACGAGCTGCAAGTTGTGAGAGCCAACTAATCAATGCAGTCACCTAATTATATCTCAAGTGGATGTGGGCCATTGCTTCCAAGCCTTGGCTCTCTTTGAACTCACCTTCATCTCAGTTTTGCCTCCTTTGTGACGGCAAAACTAGTTCACACTCCTTTCTATTTTGAATTCTTTGGAAACCATGCCAGTTTGCTTGGCTGCCTTAGATACGGGTCAAACTCACCTCACCTAACATGTCTTTTCTCTTCTTTTCGGTTAACTCTAATGAATGCAAATTTTTTATTTTTTACACCATTCACAAAGGATATTTTTTAAAAGAACTTTGCGTTTATAAATATAAATGAAAATTTAAATTTTGTTATGAAAAATTTGAAATATACGTGTTTTATTACAAAACACGACATGTTTCAACAAAGATAGAAATCGACATTTCTTCCATTTTTTTTTTTTGGATAACTTTTAATTTTTTCACAATTAGGTCTCAGAATGATTGCACTTGGCGAAGTGCAAAAGTAGAGAATTGGGTGTTTCAAGGGTTGCATTAAAAAATACTAAATAATAAAATTAATGCATTTTTAGCCTATTTTTTACAATTTTTCTTGATTGTTGACCAACTATTTTTTTGAATTTAGGCACTTTTTCAAATTTTATAAACATATAAAAATTCATTGAAGATGATTTTTTCAAAACTTTTTGTTTGGCTTTGTAAACAACATATCTATTACTTTTTGTGAAATTAAAAAAATAATTAAAATTTAATTTATGCAACCTTGAACCTTGCATTGTTGAATCTTCATAGGATACATTAAACACCTAATTCCATATTTTTGCACTTGGCCATATAATCATGCACTTTGCTTCCGGACGCACTAAAAATTCTAACCGATAGAAATTGCATGAAAATTTTGGTCAATTTTTTTCTTTTACAGGTTTGGTTGCAAAAAGGATAATTTGGAAATTGTCGAGTCATTTTTTTCTTGAAAAGTCATTACTTGTGCTTTGAATATTTTCTAATTGAATTCTATGCGCAACAAAATTCTCCTTGAAATTGATCTTGACACATAGTATATTAGAAAAATACAGGAGGTTAAAGTTCTCAAACAAGAGGCTAAGTACACATCTTACAAAACCATATAAACATATTGTAAGCAATTAGAAGTAGGCCACAAATAGACGATTATGTTTTAAATATACATTTTAGTATATAAAAACACTTTACTTGTTTACAATTTTTTATAATAGTACAAACTTTTAAATCAGTACCTTGACAACTAAACTATAAAACCACATACTATATAGTAATGTACTCATGTACTCTAGTAAGCATCTAGCAACCTCTTGTCACCCATGCCTTCAATCTGCATTGCAACATATTCAAGTATGTGCGACTTCGCTTCATTTGGAATAGCGATTTGCTTCATCCGCACGTAATCATAGCGCCACTGTTGCATTTGTTGCTTCCTCCCTCCAAATAGCAACTCCACCATGACATTTCTTTACTATGTTATCAAAATAGATTGTCCAACCTCTTCAAACAAACTCGTCAGAACAAGGAGTTGAGCGATTCATTCCCCTATACAGAATCCATGAAATTCCACATGAACAACATCGTTGTCAACTCCAACAGGACTTCCAAATGCACTAAGAAAAGGGAAAAAAGAATGTGCGACCATGCACACTCAACCGCCTGCATAAAAAATAAAACAAAAAAATCATTAAACAATTATCTATCTGTCTATTTATAAATAAATAATTAAATTATATATATATATATATATATATATATATATATACTTTTTACGGGTCGCTAATGATACATAGCTGCCCCTTTGTTTTCTTCCGTTCATAAAAAAAACATGCGTATGTTCTTGCATACCCTCTCATAGCTGCCTCAAGAGTATATAAGGCGGCCATGGGAGAATAGGATAACATATAGATATTCTCTTGAGGAGTTGCTTGACGTGAGGATGAAAAAGGGTCTACAAGCGCGGACCCTATACCCTCGAAAACCCGTAAAAAAAATAAAAAAAAAAAAAAAAAAAATTGGGCGTGGCAGAGGGTACGCGGCAGCGCATCCTCTTTCCTCTGTCCTCCAATCCTCATGAGAACGTAAATAAGGCGGCTATGGGAACATAGAAGAACTTGTTTGTATTTTCTTGAAGAGAGAATGGAGTGGGGTCCGTGCGCGCGAACCCTCAGCCCCCGAAATCCCAGAAATTTCGAAAATCTCGAAAATCCCGGAAAAAACGGAAAAAAAACGGAAAAAATTTAAATTTAAATTAAAAATTAAAAGCGGCTTTAAGAATAGCCGCTTTAAGAATATATAAAGCGGCCATGGGAGTATGGGAGAACATATTTGTGTTCTCCCATGGAGAAAATAGAACAGGGATCGCGCGCGCGGACCCTGAGCCCCTGAAATCCCGGAAATTTCGGAAAAAAAGGAAAATAAAAAAATAAAAAAATTGGACGTGGCTGAAGGGCTCAAGGTATGCGGCATTCGAATGTTGTTTTGAAGGATGGAGGAAGGAGAAAAACGCAGCCTTAAGTACTTTTTGGTATACAAAAAAAGAAAAAAGAAAACGAAAAATAAGAAAAATTAAATAAATTCCTTCTCCCATACACTCTAGCAATGGTGTTGTAATGTCTAAATCTATTCATAATTTGTATTTGTTTTTAAATAGTCAATCTTGCAATTTTAAAATTAAAGGAAATTCAAATTTTTGTTATGAAAATTTCGAAATATTAGTCTTTTATTGCAATATATTACAAGTTTCAACAAAGAAAGAAATCGATGTTTTTTCGTCATTTTTTTTTGAGATTTTTTTTTTTTTTTTTTTTTTTTTTTTTTTTTTTTTTTTTTTGCACAATTAGGTCCGGAAATGATTGCACTTGGCCAAGTGCAAAAATAGGGAATTGGGTGTTATTAGTAGTACACTTTACCTTGATTTCATCCATCAATAAACTATAGTACTAAGTGTCTTGTAGGTCCTTATCTATTATGTACTTTGTGAGTCTTTACATAGTTTATACTTTGTTACACTTTACATATTCTATACCTTGTAAGTCCTTACTTATTCTATACCCTGTAAGTCTTTACCTATTCTATACATAGTAAGTCTTTATCTACTCTATACTTCCTAAATCCTTACTTGTTCTATATCTAGTAAGTCTTTACCTACTCTATACCTCCTAAATCTTTACATATTCTACAAGTAGACACTTATGTGGTATAAAATAATTTGGTACGTGATAGTAATACTATTGAGTGAAGCATACTATTAAGTGAAGCATATCTCTCGATGAATATATCTTTCTATGGTTGGAAGGTGAGTTACACTATTGTGTTTTTTAAACGTTTATCTTTACTAATATTGTCATCATATATCTACTTCACATTTGAGCATGGGTTTGTCTCATTTGACCGTTCCAGTCTGGAATCGGTCAAGTCAGACAACCCATGCTCAAATATATAATAGATTACATCCATTATACTAACATCAACGTGCTCACTAGTCTATTATAAATTTGCACATGGGTTGTCTCACTTGACCGTTCCGTTCCGGTCCATAATCGGATGAGAAGACAACTCATGCTCGTGGAGTGATGGAGGTCTTTTTTGGCACGGGTCCCACTAGTATTCCAACATGCTACCATATATTTGAAGAACATATGCTACCATATATTTGAAGAACATTTATTAGTGTACTTAACCCAAGGCAGGAAGGCATAAAAGAAAAAAAGAAAAAACAAGAGGGAATACAGCGCCCTTTCTCAAAAAAGGGAGAATGCCATGCAATCCTTTTTCAAACTTCGGAAGAAAATAAAGTAGAGCTCGATCTTCTTTTCCAACTTAGGGCGTGGACTAAAACTCTGACAGACGACTCTGCATGCATTGACCCTACAGTAGCAGTGGTAAATTAGAAAATACCGCCATCTGTAATTAAAAAAAGTGAGACCGGGGGGCCCAGGAGTTTAACTCAGACGACATATGCAGGACGACTTCGTGGCCTTGTGGAGGCTCAATCATGCACGTCACATGAAAACCTATTCTCCGCTGTCCAGATAGTACTTGCCAAACCCGCCGAAACATCACCCTCATTTTAAGCGCACTAGGGACTCGCAAGGTGCTATTTAAGGCCTGCGAGCCGATCAGCTATATACGTGACCATATTTTCTGCCGATCGCTTACTAGAATTACCTACCGGAAATCACTACCACAGTGCTAACTCCGGCTGCAGGTAGACTAGAATGTCAACAAAGCAGTCGAGATTCAACCGTGAAAGATCGAAATCGTCTGCCTCTTTAAAAACGCCCCGTAAGCTGGGTGTCATCGATCACTGTCTTCACGCATTGAATGCGTGTCACCATGTCTACAGTTGCGTGACGGAGTTCAGCTATTTCACACTTGCACCCGGCCTGAAGTTTGGGTTTGCTTTGATCATTTCACCCAAAACCGATTGTACCGAAAGTGAGACGGCTGGGTGCTGTTTATCACGTGCAGGAGATGAACGTACTGCATCGACGTTTGTCGAGATGCTTCTCTCATGGCCCATGACACTAATGCTGACGTATGCGTCACGTAACTTTCAGGGAATTTGTTGTTAACTAAGAAATAGAAAATACGCAATTAGAAATTACTCTAACCTATGAGACAAAGGAACGCAACGCAAATAAGGAGCATGGCTCTACTTGCCGCACCATAATGCAGTTGCAGAGTAACTGATTACAGCAAGAAAAGACAAGGTTTTGAATTTTTTATTTTTATTTATTTTTACCTTTTCTCCATTTCGGGAAAGCAGATGACCGATTACTCAATTCGATCGATCATCAACCTGGCAGGTGAGGGCAAGCCTACTTCAGGAATCAATTTGCGGCAATACACAAATTTGATATCACTTTCGCGCATGCGGAATTACGGATCGGAAAGTTCGTGTCGACGAGGCAGCAGTCGCGCATGACGCGCAGGGCGCGCACGACGCGCAGGACGCCCATGGCACCAGCAGTGATCAGGACGTCGTCACCAGGAACGGGGGATACCCAGTTCCAGATCTCAATACCGGCCCTGGGCATGAGCAGCCCCAGCCGCTTCTCTACCGGCCACTCAACATCACCTGGAAGCACAGTATCTTTGCGTATCGTACGCCACGCAGATTCAAGAAAGTCTGCAGAGTCTGGCTCCTCATGCGGGGAGTCATTATCTGGACACTCTGGAAGGAACGTAAGAGCATGCCCAGCAGCAGGTGTTTTGGAGGGACCAACGCCAAGATTTGGTGTAGTCATCTCCACTTGCTTCAAAGTTTGGCCCAGCGACTACCCACTAACGCTAAAATATAGTTTTTGGAGCCAAAGTTTGAGGTTTCTTTGCCATCTACAGAAGCTTTGGCGCAAGCAAATTTCTCACACCAAGCAAGCAAAGATGCTCGATCAACAATTAAATAACGAGCTCAAAGACTATTCACCGGCCCGTGCTTCAAGGTCATCAAGTTACTTTCATAAAATCTTAGTTTTATAAGTTGCCTTGGTGTTCGCTCCATAAATGTTGTTGGGCTACTTCTTGTATGACATTCCTCTAAGTTAAAAATGGCCCTCAAATTAATGCTTGGCGGACATATTTTCTCTGGAATTGCTAGGCTTACTCTAAGAGCATGCCCAACAGCAGGTGTTTGGAGGGACCAACGCCAAGATTTGGTGTACTCATCTCCACTTGCTTCAAAGTTTGGCCCAACAACTACCCACTAACGCTAAAAAAAAGTTATTGGAGCCAAAGTTTGGAGTTTCTCCGCCATCTACAGAAGCTTTGGCGCAAGCAAATTTCTCACACCATGCAAGCATCTTTGCTCAATCAACAATTAAATAACGAGCTTGAAGACTATTCACCGGCCCGTGCTTCAAGGTCATCAAGTTACTTTTATAAAATCTTCTTTTTATAAGTTGCCTTGGTGTTCACACGAGAAGTGTTGTTGGGCTACTTCTTGCTTAACATTCCTCTAAGTTAAAAATGGCCCTCAATTTAATGCTTGGCGGACATATTTGATTTGGAGCTGCTCGGCATGCTCTAATGACGCAGCCTTCAGCAGCTCTTACTGGGACGCTGAGAAACTTTGTAGCAAGATGTGGTCGGATCTCGTGGACTATGGTCGTATCGCCTAGGAACGCACCCTGCTGGACACCAAGAAAAAGGAGGCCAATCCTGTGGTCACCAACCAGAGAATCACATACTTCAAGACTCTCTGGTGTAGAAAGGGAATTTTCGCCAAATGGGTTGGCGATCACCCTTGGTGGAACATTATAGGACCTAGATTTAGCTCCATTAGTAGTGTCTAGTTGCCACCCGGCCTCGCCGCACCTAGCGGGGTTGGTTTTGTATTTGTACCTTGCCTTCTTTTCTTTCTGCAGTAAAGGGCCTCCCTTTATTTGTGTAAAAAAAAAATTTTAAAATAAAAAATTCGTGTCGACAGCACTGAGTGATATGCTAGAGCATTGCCTCAAGCATCAGCTTTAGGATATGCCTCCTGATGATGTGAACCCACTTGCAGAGTCATTATAGTTCGAATTAATGTTTGTCCACACTGGGGCGGCCCGGAAGCCTTTACCCGCAGTAGAAAAATTTGGCCTGTTCACTTATCCCACCAATCCAGTAATCGACATGCTTCTTTAGAAAGCTTGGATGTGGGATAAGTGTACTGTATGCCAATTTTTGCTACCTGGTTATAATGGTTGAATCAAATTTGAATAAGTGCCACTACACATACATACATTATAATTATAATTATAATTGTATGTATGTATGTATGTATATATTCTCATGTAGCTTCCATTAGCTTCGATGGATTTATAGTATATAACTACTACGGTATTTGATGGATAAGTGCCTTGTCTTGGGGTTTATTTTACTTTTACTTTTACTTTTCATAATGGTACAATGAAGTGGTTATTTAGTCTTCTCAATTGCGCCAAATTATGTAATGTCAAAATGCTTTACTTGTTATCTCGTTTTTTTATCAAGAAAGTATTGAGGAAGAGTACGCACTTTGTAGAATGTGTACAACTTATTTAGTTAAGAATGACATCTCAAGTAAACGTTTTTGCATTATCTACCTATCCAAAGGTCCAAACCTTTTTTGTACTATTGTACAAAATAGAGCTATTTACACAAGGGGCCAGAGAGAGAGAAATTTTGGCCCTGGATGACCAACGTGGATGAAGAGTCTCTTGGAGTAAGTGTTGGAGGAGTCGTGCTAACTAGGCTACCAGGACATATTCCGCGTATGCTACCCTTAATGCACCCTTTCGGAAGTCGAACATGTAAGGGGACACTGTGGCTACATATGTCCCAAGTTCCGTTCTTCTCTCAAAATTAATTGATTAGAGCACTAAAAATTTAGAAATGACAGATTTACTCTAGATTTTATTCCTAAGTTTCACAGTTTTCTTACATAACAATCCTTTTTAAAAGTTTTGACATGAAGAGAAGTGGGACTTAAAAAAGAACAGACGATTCCATTTTGGATTAACCCAAATTCTCCTCCAAATCCCACATCTACTGTCATTTATTGTACCAAGAGAACTGAAACTTGACCTTGAAGTAGGACTTTGGAGGGAAGTGGAACTTGAGACTTGCGTCTACATAGGCAGGCCACAAAGTCAAAGAAAGCGTCAAACTCAGCACAGTATGGCAATCGCTAATTAATCTCTGGACTCAACTAACTTTATAGTATCAACGTGATAAATCATAGCATGGGAGGCAACAACCATTTGCAATGGGACCACAGACTAGCTACAATTAGAAACTAAGTTTATGTGACAATGACACAGTAGTTCCAGAATTTATGGAATACAAATGGCACAAACTCCTGAAGTCATTACTTAGAAAAGTGGATTGAAATGAAGATTCTCTTTCGATCCAATTTTCAAAAGGGTGCTCCATTCTTGCAATAGATGATTTCTATTTGTGCCAATTAAAAAAAAAAAAGGTGCTCCATTGCACTGCTCTATTATGCTATGATATACTGCACAATTCATGTATTTATCATGGCCCATTCACACCAAAAATCTAACGCATGTTCGTCTGCGTTCCTGAATTTTGGGTGGGTAAATTGAAGAAATGATTTATTATTCTGCACTTGTCTTATCTTGCTGCAAACATTGCGCAAGCACTGTTCAACTGCATTTTGCTGCCGCAAGTTCACCGCCATTCCTTTTTTGTATTGTGAAACTATTTACTTGCGTCTTCACCACTGTATATTGCATTAAACTATGATTTGTTTTCACCATCTATTTTATCTATTTACCTTGATTCTCGACGCAAGCGCGTTGCAGTGACTGGTTTGAATGGGCCATCAGTAAATAGACACTAAATACAGTATTTACTGCTAACTATACTGCTAGACAACAAATAGATTCTTAAGAAGAACATCCACTATAGTTGAGTTAACTGAAATCAGAGCATGTGATCTGACCCCCAAAATATCATGAAACCAGAGTCTACCCTCTTTTAGTGTAACCAAAATCAAAGCAAATAGTGAACTCAACACCCTCCAACTTCAATTTTAGATATGAGCTCCAAGTTGTCAAAGCCAACTAATCAAACCAATCACCTAATTATATCTCAAGTTTGCCACATGCCTTGCCATTATCTCAAATTGGATGTGGGCCATCGTCTCTAAGCCTTGGCTCTCTTTGAACTCACCTTAGTCTCAATTTTGCCTCCTTTGTGACGGCAAAACTAGTTCACACTCCTTTCTATTTTGGATTCTTTGGAAACCATACCAGTTTGTTTGGCTGCCTTATATACGGGTCAGACGCACCTCACCTCACATAATATGTATTTTCTCTTCTTTTCGGTTAACCCTTAAACGTCAAAGCAAGCCCCACGGGCTTGTTATAAAGGAATAATTGAGGAAAAAAAGTAGATTTTCTCAACCAAATCAAGCGAGGATTAGTGCGTTGGAAAGCTACTGAAAAAACGATCTAGGTTGCAAATTTGCACCTCATTTGGGAGATTGTGGAGTCATTGACAAGCAATCAAAGTTATCTAAATGAATAGGAGTTGAGGTTGGTTATCCAAATGAGCAGAAGTTGTTTCTTGAAAAGTGCCACAGTGCTATAGTGCTGCAACAATGCTGGCCAGCAGAGCCGTTTTTTCATTTTTTATTTTATTTTATTTTATTTTTCGCCTCCAAAAATTTAGATGACTTCCGGGCTGCCCCGCCCAGGCCCTCTTGACATTTCAGGGTTAACTCTAGTGTTCAAAAAAAATGAAGTAATACGGTCCAAGAAGTAATATCCAATATACTGAAGAAATTCTGGTTTCTCATGAACAGTATTACCCAAGGGCGAAAATGTTTCTAGTTTTTTAGCCCACGGGCCGTACATGAGTGAATTCTAAGTGAACAGTGCATACTCTGTATGTATGCCCGGTTTCCGGACAAGTGTCGTGGACTCGTGGGTCGTCGAGCCTACCTGATTGCAAGTATAATAATCCACGAGTTCAGTAATTTCAGCATCTCCATCACAAGCCTGCATCAGACTCCAAGAAAAAAAGGTTCGATTCGCACTGCAGAAAACAGGGCATCACTTTCCTTATTTGGTGCTGCCCGCACTGACTTCAGTGGCCTTGAAGAAACTTTTCAACGTAAAGCAAAATAATACAAAAAAGAGGAAGGAAACTATATAACATTCAGTAGTCAAGAGAGACTATGCCTCCTCTCAATGAAACGATGTGGAATATTTCACATCATTTCATCCCCATGAGGAATGATGAGGAATATCTCATTGGGGCCATCAGCAGCTATGAGGACATTTGGTGACAGAGGCGAGGTATGGCAAAATCATAAAAGCTAAATTTTAAAACCAGATAAGGGATAAGATAGGAGACAATACTTATTTTCTTTATTTGTTTCAATAGTTTCTTTTATTCGTTTAGTGTTTTTATTGTTTATTTGTATCAATAGTGCACAATGTCTCTCTGTTATGATTGAATCTGCCAAACAAATCTTATTATTTATTGTGTGATGTACGAAAAATGACTCTTTGCATTCTTCCACAATTCTTTTATCAAACACACTAACACACTCTTTTGCACTTTAGTATGAATGTTTTTATAAACAATGCTTTTTGATCTTATAAAATGACTACGAGATTTGTACTGAACAAAAAGGAACATTTTGTTTGAATGGAAAAAAAAACCAGGGCATTACGTGAATAAGTTGTATTTAGAAGTTACCGACAAATTGCAAATAACTTATATATACAAACTTGCACAAGGTTGTAATGTGAATGAAGTTTTTCATAGTGGATGGAGCGAAAAGGCAGTGCTAATGAAGACTACTGAATGTTACGAACTTACTAGTAAAGTGCCATACATAACATAATAGAGCAATTCTTGAAGTCTCCATTTTCCATAATTGGCAAGTTACCTACATTCAAGGTCATTGTCTTCGTAAGCATGGGCAGTATCAACTTCCAACAAGGTAATTACCATAGGACCTACAAAAATGGGAGCAACTGAAGTTCTTGGCATGGCTTTTGAAGGTACTTAGAACCACCAACTGCTAATGATATGACCTGTTGCAGAAGTCTAGAAGGTGAAAACTCGATCTCATTAAAAGATGCTCATTTGATCCAGTTCCAAAAGGGGGACTTCCTGCAAATGGTCCAAAAGGCAGAACATGAACATGCAGGTTTAAAGAACATTAATAAAATGAAATGCTGACCTTTAATTTGTTTTATTGATTGGATAGAACATCTGGAATTCATGAGACGTTCAGAGTTAGCCAGACTCAATTATAGAACATGATCTGCAAATCGTTAAGTTTTAGTATCACATCAGACTGTCACTCATTCCCATTTTCCCAACATTAATTTGGGAATATGGAGCTGCAATAAAGAATTGTAGGGTGTTGGGAGGGCCCCGCGTGCGAGGCAGAATCTGACTGCCATTACACGGTAGTGGAGCCAATGGAGTGCCTAAAATAGGGGGTAGGCCATGAAGTATGGAACTGGAATTCTTATTGCAGCAACCCTCCTGTATCGTGCGCAGAATGCGTCTCAATTAATTTATCATAATAGAGCAATGGGAGCCAACGCCCTTTTGATAATGGGATTACAGTCTAGTTACAATAAGTTTATGTGGTAATGACACAATAGGCCCAAAATTTATGAAATACAAATGGCGTTCCTTCATTACTTAGAAAAGTAGATCTTCGTGAAGGCCACTGCTCTACTATGATAATGCATGGAGTCGTATAGAGTGCATTTTGAAGATTATAATATTATTGATGGATAGAAATATTAGCTTATGCGTTTGATGGTGACACGTTGGCCCGCTTTTTCACCCAGTGGTCACAAATTTCATCCAACCACGTTAGTCAGATGAGCAAGACAAAGACGTCTCCTTCTTAGTCGTTGGATAACTTATGAATTCGTTGAACACGAAGTGGCAGATCGATCAAACCAGTAACTGTCTGTACAATAAATGGGGCTATGAAAGGTGAACCTGACTAGCCAACATGTTGTGAAATGCATATATCAATGAGCCTCTACAACTTTTCATGCATATGATCCTACCAAGATATAACTACTACTCGCTGGGTACAGCCTAGCTTTTGCATATAAAGTTAATGTCACTTGCACCGCACTCATTTTGTCTAGGGTACCACACCTTTCATTATTTAAAAAATGATGCTTCGTACCACACCTGATCACTGGACGTTGATCGATCATCATTCCATGGAACTGCCAGGTTCTTGTTGGTTTGAATGGGGTGTGACGCACATGAGGTCGGAGAATGTGAAGCCAGGACATGGAATGGAAAAAAATGGGTTCTCAAATGTCATTTGATCAAATAGAATTATATACAATTTCTCTACTGTCCTACAACTGAGCTAGTCCTACAAGGTGATCAAATTATTGACTACGACGCTCAGGGGCAAGGCCCTGATCAGCTATTTCACCCAAACTCTCCTGTTGATCAAGTGCTGCTTGGTGGAACCCCGCCATAGCCTGGCTCATAAGCTGCTGCATCTTCATCGCATTATGCAAATTAGGATTGAGGGGGCTGCCAGTTCGCAAGGCACGTCTAGAAAGAAGGCTACTAGTCAAGGTTTCGGGCACTTTTGGCAAACTAGGTCTCTCATGGAACTGATCTTCCGATTCGGAACCCTCGCCGTAGTTCGAAAGCAAGGCATTGAAATCGGGTATAGCGGAACCTGCAAGAGGATCCAAAAAGGGATTCATGAACGGATTCATCTTGGGCAGGGCACCTCCGAAACCTTGCTGGGCATTGTAACTCATGAACTGCTGGACTTTGGCCTGCAACTCCCACTGCAACCTCACGATCTGATAAGCCATCATGAGACCCACATTGTCGTGAAGAGATGGCGCGGGTGGCATGGCTTGCCGGTTCATGAGTTGGCCCCATCCTGGGAAGAGTTGGCTCAGATTTGGAAGACCCAAGTTGCTCGGGGCAAGCGGCGGGGTCGAATTCGTTGCCGCTTGCTGTTGTCTGTTGTTGAGCTGGTTCAAAGCGTCGGACAGGCTTTCGGCTGGCTCGTAAGGCGCGTAGCTGCCGGATGGAGTCCGTTTTGGTTGAGTCACTTTGGGGTGCGTGTGAGTGCCTTCGTAACTAGTCACCACCAGCCCTGGATCCTCCGTCGACCTTTCCACTCGTTTTCGCACAGGACAATTCGCCGTTGTGCAGCGGTAATAGTTTCTGCACATTATCAGCACATACGGTTAATCTTCCGATCCATGACGTTTGAGAACTCATTTACCAGTCAGAATGAACAAGTCGACACCGCGGATTTCGATCAGTATAGATAACTTAAACAACTGAATTCGACCTCTGATTTGAGGTACTAACTGTGGTTGACCTGGTCGACGTTGCAATTATGTATGTTAAATCGATCTGAGGACTTCTATTTGACACTACGAAAATGTGATGTAAAGACACATCCTTAAGATATATTTGGATCTGAGTACTGTAGTGGTGAAATGGTATAAACTAGCTTCTGGATCTTCATATTGAATGAGAATCTGAGAAGTTCTGAACGAGCGTGAACAAGCTTCTAGTCGTCATATTAATTAACTGCCAAAATTCCAAAAGACTGCTACTTTTCCATGCACCTCACTGTCTGGGACTCCGGATCTATACGAGATCTGTGCACGAGATTCGCACAGAAACACGCCGTTTAACTAACAAAACCATCTAGAAAGTGTTCACATTGGACCAATTGATGGTTTAGAATCTTTATGGACCGGTCTTTAGAGTCAAATCGGCAAGTGAATTTCTTTGTAAGATCGTTTGTAGACGATCTAGATGCAGGTTACTCATGAATCTCATCAATACTGATTTACTGAGAGACCTGGTTTTTGACAAGATGAGCTGTGCAAAATACCTTGGATGAGGGCTGTTCTTCACAGGCTTCTGGCCATACTTGCGCCATTTGTAGCCGTCGTCCATGATGTCAACCTCAGTTCTTGTTTTGATCGAGTAACGAGGCTCCCGCAGTCTCTTTGGACCCTTCATCTTCTGCTGCTTAACCCTGTCATGCAACAACGCAAATTGAAGAAAGTAAGAACCCATCTGACATACAAACGCAACTTACAGATCCCAGAATCGATCATTACACTACTGAATGATCCAGTTACTTTCACGGGAATTCGAAGCCAAAGTCCCAGAAGAACCAGTCAACTCACGATTTATGAACTCGGTTTTCGACTTCCATATCTTCCCCGTCCATATCTTCACCTTCACTACCAGCATGCGTCTCTTCATCTCTCTCAACAGATTTCCGCTTGCGTCTCTTCCCAGCATCCTCTCCGGAGCCAGTCGATTCACTGGTGCCCACCTTGCAGAGCTCACTACTACTACACGGCTCGCTGTCAGCGCTGACGGACGTCGACACACACTCGGAGTTGCTGACCCTGGTCAAGTCCAAGCTTTGCATCTGCTTCACCTGATCAGCTGCTGGCAACGGCGCCGCAGCAGCCAATGGAGCCACGGCGGCCGCTGGAGCGTTCGCAACCACAGACGACTCGGAATTGTTCACCTTGGGAGTCGCAGCACTCCAGGTTTGCAGAAACTTCAACTGATCGGAAAACAATGGCGACTGACACATCATGCCCAAGTCCGGGAATCCGCCCATCTCGCCGCGAGGCGACACTGTTAACCCCCGGGGAGAAAACGAACTCAAATCGAAGTATTGTGCGTCGTGCAGGTACTGCGCCCAGGCTAACTGGTCTTTGGGCGAGTCCGCAGCTTCCAAATTGGCCGCTGCGTGATCGTCGCCGGAATTGCTAATCTTCTCACTCTCCATCATCCCCTTCCGTTCGGGCGCCCGGGCCATCGAGAGCCCAAGAGAAGACTGCGGTCTTGCTTCAGTCCGAGCTGTACGTCTCGCGGTACGTGATTTAAACTACTACAAACTTGACAGTGCTAGAAGCAACCTGCTCTGGCTGCGCCCGCCTCAGGTAGAGCCTGCAATTCCAAAACTGAGCGTGATTGCAGCCTTGCGGAGAGCCCTGGTGTTAAATCTATGCGCTTGCGGGCAGCTCTCTGCAGAGTGTTTTATTTCGCTCAAGGTTTTCTCCCTACTCCGAGTGGAATGAGTTGTGCCGCAGTTAAATAATTATCCGAGGTGCCACAGGCTAAGTTGAGCCTTCTGCGGGCGGTCTACAGAAGAACCAGATCTTGACGTGGTACAGTATTCAAAGTTCACGCGGTTGGAAGGTAGACAGGCCCTCCTTAAGCTTGGCGGTGGCGGACGAGGATATCCGGAGATGTGCGACTCTGAGTCAATTAACTCAGTTTCTTTCTATCTTCAGTTGCACTCTCTGAGTTTTATATATTTCAATAACATTTCTTTTATATGTTATATATGTTGGCATAGTTGGTTATATTGAAAGCACATATGATATGGACGCTATCATTTTTTTTAATCATTTTTTTTGGTTTTTTTCCCCTTCCCTCCACTTTTCTTCTAAGTTATATTCAAACAGGACGCAAGTGGAGGGAGTACTGGGGATGTAAGTTACTGTGTTTTTTTTTTGTAATTTTTTGGGGCACAAATGATCAGAATTCCCACTGCCCCCACAGCCACTGGCAATGTTGCAACTCCTGGGGATGTACCTTGTGGATGGCGGAACACAAGGATTCCAAAAACAACTTGAGATGGAGTTTTCAATATTAAGCTGACCATTATGGTCTATTTCGTTCTGCACAAGTTAGGGCGAGTCCCCATGGGCCACCCGTGCCCACTCTCTGCAGAGAGAATAAACCAATTTTAGCTCCTGCTTTGGATTAGAGGACGGGTGCTAGAGCGATAGGACGGGCTTGGCACTTCCTCAAACCAAGGCCGCTGTCTTTTAGAGACCCGCTCTCACTTTTATTAGAGAAGAATCAGAGAAGGTTGAATAGTGAACCGGTTGTCTATTATCTGCAAGAGCGGGGACGGGCGGCCCATGGGGAGAGGCTCTTAGAGCATGCCGCCCGTCCTTCAAAATGGATGACTGCATATTCTGCATGAAAAACAAGCAACTAATGCTTGGACCCAAAAAATATTCTCCTTGTCCTAGTAAAATGCCAATTTTTTTTGTGGTTGTGCAATCCCGACGAATACTAAGTCTTTTTTTTACAACCAATAGGTTGAATAATAGAATTATCCGTAAAATTTAGCAAAATGTTACTTGAAGAGAAAACACAAGGCATAATTGGTTTTTTAGTTTTAGTTTCAAAGGCAGTGAAGACGGTTTCGCCTCTGTTTGTTAACCCTTAAACGTCAAGAGGGCCTGGGCGGGGCAGCCCGAAAGGAATTTAAATTTCTGGAGGAGGAAGAAAATTAATTAATTAATTAAAAAAATGGTTTTTTTGGAAAAACGGCTCTATTGGCTAGCATTATTGCAGCACTGTAGCACTGCGGCACTTTTCAAAAAACGACCTCAACTGCCCCAACCTCAACTCCTGCTCATTTTGATAACTTCGATTGCTTGCCAATGTTTCTACAATCTCCCAAAGGAGGCGCAAATTTGGAATTTAGATCGTTTTTTCAATAGCTTTCCAACGCACCAATCCACGCTTGATTTGGTTGAGAAAATCTACTTTTTTCTTGATTATTCTCCTTTAAATAAGCCCATGGGGCTTACCTTGACGTTTAAGGGTTAAACCAATTACCATGCTTTGCGTTGTAAAAAGATTCGAACATGCCACCTTCTCATTGCAAGAGAAGTTCCCCCAAATGACACTTGAGTTCCCATGGTGAAAGTTGGTACCATGTTCATGGATGTTCATTATGTCGATCATGTCTTATCATTCTATGTCGTGCCAGTCATGTCGTGTCGGACCCTTCCGACACGACAATGTAGGGTCAATCTAAACTTCAGTTTAGTCTTTCATCTAGTAAAGGTGATATAGTTACCTATGTGCTACCGTGTATGTTCCACATCGCTTCAAAAAGTTGAAGTGGCATGACCACGTAAATCCCCTCGAAACTTGTGTCCTACATAAACATGTAAGTAGATAACTTTTTTACCCTCATACTTTCAAGTCCAGCTACTCCCATCTCTGTCTACCTCCTCCCGACTACCCTTCTACCTTCCAACTGCCCTTCTATCCTCCCAATTGCCCCTCTACCCCCAACTACTTGTCAACCCCCTCGACTATCTTTCTACCCCTCCAGACTCTGCCAAATGGGCCAGATGGGCCAAATGGGCCAAATGGACCACAACCTTGACAATTTTTTCCTCAATTCCAACCGAAGACCTTCGACTGTCCCTTCAACTCCTCTTCATCCCCCTTTGACTACTATGACCCGACTAAAACCTTTCACTGCTCTTTATCCCCCCAACTACCTTAACCCAATTCCCCTCCAACTGTTCTTCATTCTTTTTTTCCTCCCCCCAATAGACCCCCCCCAACAGCCCTAACCCAAAGGCCCTCTTTAATAGCCACAATCCAATTGCCCCTAACTGCCCGGGGCCCTCTCCCCTTTCCACTGCCCAAACTCGAGTGCCCCACCTCGATTGTCCCTCAAATACCCTTCATTTTGTTAGAATTATTTATTTATTTTTCTTTAATTTTGTTGTATAAATAATTGGTGATTTTCTTTTTCTTAGAAACAAAACTACAAAACCTCATCAAATGAAATTGAGGAAACACACATGGAACCAGAGGAATGAGAAGATTGGAACTTGGAGTGAAAGCCCATTAGTAAAAAAAAAATTAAAAACATCAACACTCTGGTTATAGCAAAATAAATCACACAAAAAATTCAACCTACAAAACAGAGTCAGTAAATACATGCTCGCCAGCAAAAGAGACCAATTTTTAGTTTTTGGACTACAGCTAATAAAATCCTTGAGAAAGACAAATCGTTAAAGGTTATAAAAGTGTTTAAGGCTCCGAGAAATTCAAATAAAAGTGTCTTATATAATGTAAAACATATGTACATATTTTGAGGCATTAGTCACATTAGTCACAACATACTAAATTTCACATTAAAACTCACATGTTGCTTCAAAAAATCATCCAAAAAATTTCTAAAAATATAATAATACTAAATGAACACATGAACATTGGAAATTGAACACTACAAAGCTTAATAATTTTAGTTATTTGGTGGAAAGTTTAAAGAACCCAAAAAACGTCAAAAGCTATATATCACATGAAACAAATGTCTCATATTATTTGAATGATGCCAACATCTCATCCATGGAATTTTATAAGTAACTATGTCCTATGTCTCTTATTATATGCTCTTATATTATATGAAACAAACGTCTGATATTATTTGGATGATGTCCACATCTCACCGACAATATTTTACAGATAACTATGGCCTTTGTAGATTCTTATATGCCCTTATGTCATATGATACACATGTCTCACATTATTTGAATGATGTCTACACTTGAACCGTGCCATTCTATAAATAACAAAGGGCTACATATATTATTATATGCCTTTATATCATATGAAATGTATGTCTCATGTTATTTGGATGATGCCCACACATCACCCATGACATTTTACAAATAACAATGGCTTCTATATATTTTTGTACACTCTTGTATTATATGAAATACATGTCTCATGTTTTTTGAATGATATCTACACATCACCAATGGCATTTATAAAAAATTGGCTTTTGTATATTCTTATATGCCTTTATATCATATAAAACACGTGTCTCACCATGACATGACCATTGCCCATATGAGATCATATAAGAAATTTCAAAAGCCATAGTTATTTATAAAATGCCAAGGGTAATATGTAGGTATCATCCAAATAATTAGAGGTCTACATGCGTTTGATATGTTATGAAGGCATATAATAATATATGTAGGCCATAGTTATTCATAAAAAAGACATGAGTGAGGTACGGGCATCATCTAGATAATGTGAGACATGTGTTTCATATGATATATAGAGGCCATTTTTATATAAAATGCCATGGGTGGTGTGTAGGCAACATCCAAATAATATGAGACATTCATTTCATATAATATAAAGGTATATAATAATATATGTAGCCCTTTGTTATTTATAAAATAGTACGGTTGAGACAAATATTTTGGATGTTTTAAAGTAGTTGGGACAAACTTTGATTTTTGTACAAAAAGCCTCTTTTAAAATCTTTTAAATGCTTCAATTTTTACGTGATTTTTTTTTTTTTTTTGTACTTCATGAGTGTAGGAAATCAAAACCACATCTGATCAATTCATTTTTATTTTGTTTTAAAAAGGGAGTCATTCAAAGTCGCCATAGAGGTTGATTTAAGAGTTAAAAGGGCTTTTCAAGGTCCCCTGGCCATATCAAAACCATTGCCCTTGAGGTAGTTGATTGATCATTTCATAATTTCAATACTTGTCATTTTAATTTAACAATCATAGGATGTCTACAAATTTGAATTTGAAATCGTAAACAATCCAAATATAGATTTTAGAAAGTCCATTGTATTTTTATCAATGAATTACATAGATGTAAAGAATCCTTGGCTAGCTCAAATTGTGATGTATTTGATGGTCTCTTTCAAGTATGCAATTATTGAAGCAACACCACCAATATAAAACCTTCTTACAAGAGTATAAACTTTTAAGCGGACCAATTATTTTTTACTACCATAGTGCAATAGTTGGATCACCACTCCATAAAGGAATATTTAATTTTTTTTGAAAAATAACGTTTGTTCATAAAAAATGAATTCTCTGTTTTTGTTTATGAGCAAAATAATATTTTAAAATGGCCCAACATAGCTTTAAAATATCAAAAGATAGTTTAAAATAATTCATTCTATTTTCGTTTTTTGGTCTTCATAATTTCCGGATTTTAGTGTTTTTTTTTTTTTTTGGAATTAGTTTTTGGCAATCCAGCTATGGTACTACGGTATATGAGATTTAAAAAACAATATGCATTAGTCTTGTATTATGAAAGCGTGAACAAATAAGAAATATTATTTTCAAAGATGAAGACAAAAGATGAGCGGCATAACATTATTCGGAGAATTGAAAGGCTCCTTCATATTATGAAAGCGTGAACAAATAAGAAATGTTATTTTCAAAGATGAGGACAAAAGATGAGCGACATAACATTATTCGGAGAATTGAAAGGCTCCTTCACAATAAATGTAGAGGTAGAATCTTTTGCTTCTCCTATAGTCCTAATCAAAATGAGACCAATAAACTATATTTAATTCAACACTCCATTTGCATTGATTAATCCCTAAACGTTACTCGGACTCCATATGTATACTGGTATATTTTCTAATATATTGGAATACTATGATGTAGACAAATATGTTGTATACTCAAATAGAGTGGTGTACCTAAATATGGTATATTTAAAAATTGGTAGTAATCACATGCTTGTACCTTTGAGACGTTCACAAGTTAATAATGTTATTGATGGATTCTCACAATAACTAAATAAATAAATACTAGCATAGACTTGTTGCAGTGCAACATTGAACGTAAGAGAATATGAATTGGATAGCCGTCAAAGTCTTACATAACCGGATGAAAAGCATTCGGGATGATAGGATGAAACATTCGGGATGAAAACATGGCCGATTATGGCCGATTTTGTGACAATGTTCATTTAATAATATGGATATATGTAAAGATTGACTAACTCCATCCAATGTGGGTGATTTTGTCATCCAATCACCAAATCCATGCATGTTGAGGGAATCCTCCCTGATTGACAGAAGTGCCTTTCATTCTAGTGGCATTATATTTTAAAGTTAAATCTTCATGGAAATTTAAGACACCGGTGATAGACTTTTGTGCTTACGAACTGAACTTGTCAAGCTAGCACTCACTTTACCTGAGTGAGTCCAAAACCTCTGGATATTATTTTTATTGAACTAACGGGGAGAATCAACCAAAATTGACCAATCAAAATTGACACTTGATTGGTTGAATTTTCAAACTTCAGAAAGAAAAAAAACCAATAAAATCTTATGAAAAGTGACATATGTTATGTCCAAGTTGGTTGGGATCCCTAAAACAAACATAACAACCAATACATCCTTGGAGCCTATGACTAAATGATTTCAAAATAAGAGGGATTATTGTCGTTTCTTCCCAAATCCTCCGTCACTTCTCATGCTCCTGTTTTACTTTTTTTTTTTTTTTTCTTTCTTGAAAGAGTGAAACCTATCCATTAAAATGCGAGGAAAAAAGGAAAACAACAATCAGCCGGGGTCCCAGATAAGAGGCGGCAGACAAGTGAGAGTGGGAGCAAGCTTTCATCTTGTTCCACCATTTCTTACCAATTTTTGAGATATGACACAAGTGAAGCTTATCCGTGTATGTATCTCATTTGACATGCACGTGGTAAATTATCACGGCAGGGTACGCAGTCTTACATCTTATCTCCTCCTGACAATCCTGAAACACAGTACACAACATCAAACAAACTCCACAAACCGCAGAAGAGAAAATGATTTTCCAGGATTATTCAAACATACCCTGTGAAGAGGTCAACTTTTCCACGTTTTTATTATTTTACACAGTACATGCCTTAGTTCACGCTATCAATGGCGAGAGGCTGTCGTAGTCCAAACCCAATTCATGCGGAGAGTCCAAAGTTTTGGGCTGAAACATATAGTAATATATTTATTATATTAACCCTTAAATGTCAAAAGGGCAGTCCAAAGAGCATCTTCAAAAGTTTACAAGTTGTTGTTGTTGTTGTTGTTGTTGCAAAAAAAAACTGCTAGCCTGTCGTTAGCATAGCCAACATTTTTTCTCTTTTTAAAGATAAAAAATGCTTTGTCTCTCTCCACAATTGTTGCCCGATCATAGCTCCCTCCTACTTCCGATTCCCTCATTTGATTGTGGATCGTTCCACAATTGTTTAATTTAAGCGTACATGCTACATTTAGCCTCACTTTTTCATCACCTTTCCAAACACCAATCCATTTCAAATTTGGTTGAGAAAATACACTTTTTTCTCCATTATTCTCTTATAAACAAGCCCGTGGGGCTTTTTTTGACGTTTAAGGGTAAAGTACACAGTGTCACAATTATACCATGTCACGAAATCATCCAACTTTTTCATCCATGCTTTTCATCGAAAGTTTTCATCATGTTCCCAAATTGTTCTCTACATTTACCATTATATTCCCCAAAGGTTTCTATCATGTTCCCAATTGATTCCCATGTTCGTAATGCAATTCTTGTGCTTTCTTCTGTTGTTGCATACCAACGGGGTGTTTGCTAGTGCATATATAGTTAAGTTTCTATTCTCAGCCGAACTAATTCACTCATGTGCATGTCAATTCACGCACCAACCTTCTGTACCAATTCACATTTTGGCTCTCTCATGTGCTTTATCGTCTCTCAAACTGCATCACATTGGCTTCATTCTATTAGCATTTGCAGCAACCTCCCTTTCCATGTGTCTCTATTATGGATGCTCTAAGGAAATGGTTAGGATTGTTGAAAACTGTTTTGCATGGTGTGAAGAAATCTATTATAGAGTATTCTATCTTATGCTATTATGCTTACATTTTTCTAATTAGAAGCGCAATCCCACAACACTCAAGAATACCTTCCCATATGGAAACTCTCTCCTCATTTAGTCCCAATCTCTTCTTTTATTTGGGATCCTCACTAAATTTTTACTTGTATTTTTACCCTTGTTTCAATACACAACCCCATTTCAAAGGAAAAAAAGTACCTTCCCATACGCTAGTAGAAACGTGATATTGTGGCACCAAGCTATAGTGACATAAGATCATTTGGGCACTAGCTTGATATCCAAATGGTCCTGCCACATGGTCAATGCATAGACCATATTTAGCCAAACCAACAAGGGACACTCTAAGGTTTTTGTGCAAAGTTGGAGTGAACACCGCTACATGTTAAAATTGGGTTAAAAATCTAGATGCCTTTTGTTTGGTATTTTTTGTTTGAATTTATAATCTAAAGCACTCATCTATAATTGTAAATATGAGCTTTTATTCGTTTTTCAAGTGTAAAAAGTAAAGAGTAACCATACCTGGATGATTAGGATCTTGAATTTTATCTTCATGAATTGAAACTTCACACCTCCAATTTTTTTTAAAGCAACTAACATGATTACTTTTATTGGGTTCTCAACCGTAGTTTTCACGAACTTTGTCTAATCACCCCTCTTTTACAGACTTTGCGGATAAATCTAATAGTAGTAAGAATTCCAGTCTCCTTTCAAATTTGGCATGAATAAAGTGTTTGTTCAACCTACCCATGTTTCCAGTAGGAATTCATCTTTGTTTAATGTAAGCATGGAGTGTTCTCCATTTTTGCTTCTTATCCTTTATTAAAAAAAGGACAAATCTCTTCTAAGTTACATTCATATCAAAAGGAGAAATATAAAGTTGAGAAAGTTAAGATTTAAGATTCACCTTATAGTTCATACTAAGGTGAAAATTCTTCACCCTAAATCCACTAGTAGAAAAGGTGGCACTCCCCAAGGACATGCCCATGCAAAATTGGTGTGCATGCCTGGAATTGGGCATTACTTGCTTGGGCATCTCCCTTGGCAGTGCCACCTTTCCTACTAGTGATCCAATGTGCTACATGAAACTTCATACTAAGATATATTTTAAACTTTTGAAGGTTATGTTTCACCCCAAAGGATTATAATTTTATATATATTGAAAAGAAATACTGAGGGTATTTAAACTTCCAAAGAAATGGTAGCCTCTTATTGACTCTTGCTTGCCCCTTAAAAGTTATGTTTCCAGCCTTTGCCAGAACAACCTCTCGACCTTGGGGAGAATTTTTATCCTCGCAATAGTCAATTATATTCTACACTGCACAGGGTTAAAATATTTCCTTTTCAACACCCAACATCCAATTCCCTATTTTTGCACTTTGCCATATAATCATGCACTTGGCTTCCGGGTGCACTAAAAATTCAGACCGGTAGAAATTGCATGAAAATTTTGGCCAAATTTTTTCTCCCATAGATTTGGTTGCAAAAAGATAAATTGAAAATTCTTGGAAATTGTCAAGTCTTATTTTTTGAAAAAGCCATTATTTGTGCTTTGAATACTTTTGAATTGGATTCTATACGCAACAAAACTCTCTTTTGAAGTTGATCTTGACACAATATGTTAGAAAAATACAGGAAGTTAGAGTTCTCAAACAACAAGTTAAGTACACATCTTACAAAACCATATAAACATATTGCGCTCGGATGTTCCCACAAGAAATCAACGTTTTTTTGTCAATTTTTTTTTATAAGTTTGTTTGTTTTAGCACAATTAGGTCCCAAAATGATTGCACTTGGCCAAGTGCAAAAATAGGGAATTACTTGTTTCACCCTTCTTGTGAGTGTATAGTCGGTACCATGAGTCCATAATTAGGGGGGTTAACCTTTTAACGTCCCGACTCAACATTGTTTTCAAAGATTCATTATAAAATGTTTAATGAAAAAACAGGAATAGAGTTGGTGTTCATAGCAAAGTCGGGAAGATCACACATCTGTACAGTTGGATTCATTATATTTTAAAAACAGCTCTGCAAGGTTTTCTCTTAAAATTCAATTAAGAATCCCAAATTAACACAAAAATATATTAGAAAACATTGTAATGAAATTAGAATAACATGCACTACAAGATGGTATGGTTTCCCTTATTTGATTCTACTTATTTTGGAAAATCATGTTTAAGGTCTCACTTTTTGAATTAAGAATGAAACTTGATAGAACCAATTGTGTTGTTTTTCAAAAAATCACAATATCTTATTTTGAAGATCCATACTACATAAATGACAGTCAACTAGCACAAGAACCAAGAGAAATTTGGATGGATGAAAAATTGTACATGATGTAGTGTTGAAAAAGGTTGCAATCTGTTCGCCATTCATTACATGGATGCAGACACGTCAAAGGGTTAAAAACTAAAATTGATGCAATGTGATGCAATTTGAAACTTAGTTTTTGATGTTTGAAAGCATCTCCTAAATATTGAATTCATTGGAGTTGCTCATAATCCCATAGAATTATCTTACCTCATCGTAAGCCTAAGGGCATGTTTCCATGCAGAACCCAACCCGACATTGAGCAACGGGTTAGATGGCTTCCATGCAAATTTTACAACCCATTCCGTCACAAATCATGTTGGGTTCTACTACAGGTCTTCGCCACACCATCTCAATTCAAAACCGCCATTGTAGGCAATGATACTATATGTTCCTCCCATCCAAATTTTACTTTGAATTTCATGGTTTAGTGTCAGTGCCAATTTCAATGTATAAAACATGCAATCCTTTGTCGGGTTTTGGGGGAGTTCCCCGTTTGTGCCTGTCTTTTGACTCACGTCCTTAGGATGTTGTCAATGTGTAGAATTGTATGTACGCCGAAGTACCGGTTTTAGCGTCGCACCGATAGTGAACAACCGACATTGGAGCAATGAAAATGTTATATTATGATACCGACCCAAACGATGTGCAGTGTAGTGGAGCAAGTGAGGCATAAAAAGGCACATCAATTTTTTTAGCATGTAGTACATGTGGACCAAACCGCGTGCGTTTTCACCATAACTATGCATTGTGTAGAGTTTTGCACTTTTTGAGTCATGTCTCTCAACACACGATGGAGATATGAGTAACTTTGACGTTGCAAAGTATTATGTTTACATGTGAATATGAATATAATACGTATAATTTGTGACCGTAAGACCTAAAATCAATTGTACATGTTTACTCAATCGCATGCAACGTCTAATGAAACGTCATGTCCTAATAACAATGTAGGGATCAACCGTTATTCCACATGCTACGTGAAACGAGCTTGTGTCTATGATGATGTCTTCCATAACATGTCGAACATCCACTCAAATATCCAATATATTACCTCATTAGGGACACAATAATTATACAAAATGTTTGAAAAGACATCTAGAAAAGCATGGCTTGTTGAACGTAGTAACTACAATGATAGTGAGAACGATTGTATGTGAGGTGTGCATGTTTAGTGAGATGAATGAGTGTCCAATATGATGTCTATAACATGTCAAACATTCATTCCAATGTCATATATAACATGACTTTAGAGGCACAATAATATTACTGGACGTTTAAATAGTCTTTCAGGAAAACATGACTTGTTGAATGTGATATCTACAACGACATTGAGATGGGCGTTTGTATAGTAGGGTGTAAACGCTTAGTGATGGGAGCATGTGTCATGATGATGCCTTTTATAACATGTTGAACATCAACTTAAACGTTCGCAATAAGTCAACTTTCGAGAAACTATGCATCAATAACTCTCACAGTTCACGTACAAAATCCGTCGTGACATCTCTCATATCTTCTGCAGCGTAAAGGATGACGAAAAAATGATGTACAGTAGTCATACTCGATGTTGGTGGCGACGTCGACAAAGACATGAACAATTCAATATGGTAGGTACATTGACATTGGGTCTGGCATTGGTATAGTGGAGTGACACACTCAATGCGGCGATCGTCTGTCCAAGTAGACGTGGCTACATGTTCATAATAGCATGTATCATGGTAGAACAAGGCGGACTTCTGATCAGAAAAACCTCCAATTAAACGTCGTAACGCTCTATAGGACGTCCAATAACAATCGGTAACGACCACGTGAAAGTAAATAGAAATACAGTCTAGTCCATGAAGACGTCTCAAGAAACACCACAACGTCATTGAAGATGTCTAAGAAAACATCTGCGTTAGACGAGACGTCCAAATGAACACCCTCTTTATACCAAAACCACTCAAAAGTCTGCTGACAAAGCATGGTACACGTGTCATCTTTTGGCAGGTCCACATCAGTTTTTGGCGGTACCACGTCATGTGCCACATCATTTAGGGACTGGACGAAAAACAATTCCACGTGGCACTGCCCATCCGTGTAGCGCCTATATGGACATGATGTGGCATCTACGTGGCACATTTTTTGGACCTTCTAAATCCATGTTTGCTGAGACGTTATTTGAAAACATTCTCAAAACATTAGGGGAAATTTGAAGCCTTAGATTTCTCATGCACAAAAATGAATAATAATAATAAAAAAAATAAAATGAATAAAAAATAAAAAAATAAAAAAAACTTCAACTTGACGTGGATCTCATGTTGCTGTCTCTCGGCCTCGTTAGATTGAATATTAATATTTTAATATATTTTTAATTAAAAATAATAGTAAATTAATAAATTATTTTTAATTAAAAATAATAATAAATTAATAAATTATTTTTAATTAAAAATAATAATAAATTAATATATTATTTTTAAAAATATTATTTAAAGAAAAAATAATTAAAAATAATTAAATAAAAAAATAGAATATTGCATGAGCATTGAAATAGCTGCCATAGGCTTTAGACCTTTCTAATGTTAAGGCATGTTATTTGTGATTTTGCACGTTTTTGCTCCGTTTATCTTGATGGATTTTTTTGGGACATCTATGTTGATACAAGTGGACGTGTTTTTCTAACGTCTAGGCCTATTTTTGGCCTGTTAGAAAAACATTGGTTTCCTCTAGTGACCTCTAATATAAATTGAAATGAAAACAATTGCAAGAACTGGTCAATAACTCACAAATCCTTAACTAATACCTAATTTCCGAAAAAAATATAGAGCCCTCACTAGAAAGAAAAAGCATCTATACGTTGAAAAATTGCAAAACCAATAAATCTCTAAATGCAAAAAGATTAGACATGGATCCCCAATTAAGCTGTACTTCTTATATAACTAAGACATTTTTGAAAACAAATTTTCAAACTAAGTTCATCTTTGAAGCTTTTCTATCAAGTAGAATATCATAGTAAAAGATTGTATGTGGTAAAAAGTGAGATTTTTTGTATATTTCAATGCAAGAAGCCCAATTTTAGAAATCCAGTAACATGTGTATATCAAGATACAATTACACGAACGATTTCAAGTTTTGAATTTGCAATGTCACATGAACTTACCACTCAAAGCGCCCTTTCCGTACTTTAGCCTACTTTATTTTTAAGTATCAAAAATAATATTTTTAGAAACATGACTCCAAAAAAATCATGGCTTAGATACAAGGATATGAGAGAAAAAAATTAATCTGTGAAAATAGTGTTTTCATCAATGAATAAACACCAAACTCGAAGAACACCACACTGTATTTTCTACAGGAATACCAATTCAAGCACTCATTCTCTAAAATTAAGTGCTGAAAAAAAATCATAGACATTAATACATGACCACATGTCACATAACATTGCAAATTTTGAGTACGATATCAAATACAATTATTTTATATAAAAGTTTCAAAACAAAAAATCTAAAAAAACCAATAGTTGTGACAACATTTTTGACCACAACCTACTATGTAAACACCACCCCCCCAACCACCCCCCCCCCCCCCCCCCCCCCCCCCCCCCGTGGGGTCTCACTCTTGGATAGGACAAAGTAGGACAATTGCTTTAAAGTTAACCGGTTAAACTCCTTTACAAAAATGTGCATAACTTAAGCATAAAAACTCCAAATCACAAAATTCTTTTTGGAGGTGAAAGATTGCTTGATTGTGAAAATTTTCTTTGTTGATTAATATTCAAAATAAGTTAATCTACTATGCACAATTGAGCCTCGAAAGTCTGATCACAACACATTTTCTTATTATTCAACTCATGCACATTCTTCACTACCTTACTGAAATTTGTCCATATCTCATTCATAAAAACTTCAAATCACAAAATTAATTTTGGACGTGGAAGATGACTTGGCCTTCTAACATTTCTTAGTTAAAAACATTTTAAAATAAAATCATTTTCTATGCTCAATTGTGCACCGAAATCTACTGAAAAATATGTAGGGAGAATTCACATGGGCTTGCAAGATCTTATCCCATATTATTTGGGAGTGACTTAAAATGGATTCGATCACAAGACCAATTCTTTCTTCTTCCAAATCTGACGCTTGATCACTCATAATATTAAGATGGGTAAAAATTCGTCATTTTTCATCATTTTGGCAATTTCAAAAAATAATTTATGTGCAATTCAGCAAAAACAACTTATAATTTCCAAAAAACTTCGGTATGATCTATTTATGCGTTTCATTCAATACCGGTATATAAGTTTTATCACATATGTAAAACTATGATGATAAGGAGATTTTAATTGTCACATTGATGAATTTTACAGAGCATTGGTTTTCATTTTTTATACGTAGCAACAAATTCAACACATGCTTCTTTGTAGAAATAAAATGACAACTCTTATTGTAATCATTTTGTAAATCCTTCACATTACTACATAATTTTATTTATTTTCACTTCAATTTAGATGATCTCATTTATTATATAGAATTTACAATCAACTTTATCAATATTCAATGTTGTTTTTTTTCCAACAATGCTAAATGATTTAATATTGTATTCTTGTTTTTAGAATACCCTAAAACATTCAAAAAAATCAAAGTTAAAATGAAAAAATAAAATAGATCAAAGTTTAATTTGATATTTTAAAATCTTATTCAAGATCAATTTAATTATTTAAGGAAATTTTATTTGATTTACAAATTCAGTTAAAAACAAATTTTTCACTTTAAACACTAACAAAGTGTTTTTTTGTTATTTTCTTTTTAAAATTAAAGATCACTATAATTTTTTATGTTTGATTTATAGAAAACAACCAGTGTGGCCATGTGATGTGATTTAGCCACACTTTTGCTTTTTATTTTATTTTTAGATTCATTTATCCATAATATTATTTTGATTTATGGTGAGGAAATTCGATTAAGAATCCATAACTTTTACACCATAGATCCAAAAGCTACAAAATGACTTTGTTGCATGCCTACTCATAGAGAGCTTTTTGACGATGCCAAGAATGACATCAAAAACTTCCAATTTTAATTTTTCATAATTTACTTCAATTTATGATGTCAAAAATCACTCAATTTTTTTAAAAAACTCTCACAATGTACCTCTAAATGCAACAAAATGACTTTGGTGCACCTCTCCTCGTCAAGAGTTTTCTAACGGTACTAAAAACGTGACCAGCGGACGCACGGTCAAGGAGATCTCAACGCTCAATTATATTTTTTTCTCATTTTTCCTCCTCCCCCTCCTTTTTCCTTTTTTCCCTCCCCCTCCCCCTCTTTTTGCCTTTTTAGCTTAGAGTAGGTCCTGGCGGCCCCCCCCCCCCCCCCCCAACTCCTTAAATGGGGTGCACATGAGCATTATGAAGTAGTTACCAAACTATTCAATAGAGCAATTTCTCATGGCTTCCCAAATGAATGGACAAAAAATAACATACACCCGATTTTCAAGAGCAGAGAGAAATTGATAGCAAGTAGCTACTATACCATCATGCTAACTAAAGTAATGTGTTTAGCAAATTGTATGGCTCAACGTTAGAGAAAACTATTAGCAAATAGACAGAGCATCAAAAGGTCTGTGCAAGAGGACAAGCTGGTTTTTGATGTGGAATGTCAACATTAGACTAAAACACATTCTCACACTAAGAACACTAATTGAACAAGAAACATTAGAAGGAAATCAACTCTTTGATTTCTTTGTCGATTTTAGAAAAGCACTTGACTAGATCCACAGTGAAAAGTTATGGAAAGATTAAAAGAATTAGAAATATCACCACATCTGCTACATGCAGTCCAAGCAATCTACGGCAAAGTATTTTTGACAAATAGACTAAGCAGTTCATTACACGATAGTATCTAATCAAATGTCAGAGTCAAACAAGGGTGTATGTTATCTCCCACACTATTTGGATTCTATATAGATGAGCTAGAAAAATTCCTAGCAGAAACCGACGGAGACTCAATTTTGTTGTTAGATGTCCTGATAAAAATCCTATTGTATGTCGACGATATGGATTTACTATCCCAATCCGTCGCCAGCCTCCAAAGACTCTTAGACCACCTACGATCTTTTTTGTGCCAAATCATCGCTACTTATAAATCTTCATAAAACCATGATTATGATTTCTCAATCCTCAAGCGTAATCGTTATCTTGTAGAATTTACCTTTGAACAAAAATCAATAGAAGTGGTCATCAAATACAAATGTTTGGGAACAAACTTCTATGCAGGTTGTCATTTTTTAAAAGCGGTAGAGGAGAGAATTGTACATAGCTGGTAATAAAGCCCTTATGTCCACAATCCGCAAAATGAGTGAAATTGGAATCGAACATCTAGACCTCAATTTAAAACTTTTTCAAGGCTCTAGTTTGACCAGCCATCACATACGGCTTTGAATTATGGTGTAGTAGCTTTAATCAATCCACGTGGAATATAATGGAGATGTGGAATATAATATATAATTTTCTTAAATATAGACATGTTATGATGAGACACAACAACGCTAGCCATTCTACTTGTAGAATTTGGGGAGGTTCCAATAGAATTACACATTCTACAGCTCACTCTAGCATACAGACGACAAGTTTAACTCATGTCTCTACATAGTTGTGCTTACAAGGTCCTCGTAATATCTTCAAAAATACGACATTTAAAGGATGAAAACATGGTAAACTGAGCCATTTGCGATCCCTACGAGAAGCAACAATGCAAAGTCCAAAAATCCATTAATTTTTTTGTGAATTTGTTTTTACTGATAAAATAAAAGATACAATGTTTAATAAACTCTTACAAAAATTGCAAAATTCATCTTCAATATGTATTTATGCATGTTAGTAAGGTTAAAGTGGTTAAACTTGAAAGTAGATATAAAACAAGCTGAATGCATTAAATATTTATTTTTTCAAGATTTTTTCTTTGGAACCTTCAAATGTAAAATGAATTTAAAGAATATAAAATTTATATTCATATTGAACATCTCGTTGAATATAATTAATTTCATCAAATTTGCTCCCAAAATTAAATTTAGATATCTATTTCAAGTTTCACTTTTAGTAACCTTTTTTTAATATTTTAATTTGAAACTTTGGATTTAAATACGTAAAGGCCAATAGAGTGCACAAAGAATTAGAACTAAAATATAAAACTTTTTAGTCGTAATTTATGGCTTTTGATCAAGAAATTTGTAATTTCAACATTGAGGATGGCATTTCTGGTACAGTTTACCATGCATTCATAGTTTCACTTATAATGGTTATAAATTGTTGAAATGTCACTCATGGATACAAACATGAATGCTTGCCATTTAGACACCACTCTAACCGGGAGACTACTAACGCTGACATTGTCGCAATCTATTTAGCAAAGGAATAGAACCCCTCCTTGTTAACCCCTAACCACCCAACCATGCATATTTTGCATGATGTACGGATTTGAAATTCGTTTTCTCATTCATCATGCACTTTTTGCAGTATGGATTTTTTAATTGAAACTTTAATGGGAAGTTAGCTTCATGCATGTGTGATTTGATTAGAAAGGGGATGATTTATGAAAAATTTATGCCTCATTTCATGTTGTAGTGTTCCACCCAAAATTTCAAAGATTTTAGTCTAAACGTGCTTTTGAAAAAGTCAACTACTAAAATTAAGCAACCAATTAATCTCCAAAAATCACTACACTTAGAGTATTACATTTCAACCAATCACATAAAAAATTCATTATGAAATTGTCAATGTCTTATTCGTAATCATATTACAAACGAGTTTTAAATTTTAAGTTTTAAATTTTATACACAAATATTGGTGATAGCAATGGCAAATCTAACCGTATGGATAGAATCCAAAATGCATAATGTACAACATTTATTCATTCATCAAGTTGAAAATATCCCTCTTAGTTGCATTTTATAATGCATATTTGGAAAACTGCCAAATTTGAAAATGGTGAGAACGTTTAGGGGTTAATAGGTAAGAGAGCCCACTATCTTGATATCAAAGACATTGATGATTATAAATTGGAACTATACCTCACTGAGATCCACTGCATGCTTCAACATCGTGCTAGCGCAACATTTAGGACATCAAACCACAAATTAGAGGTAGAAGTTGGACGGCAGCATAACATACCAAGAGAATCTAGACTATGTCAAATATGCACATGAAATGAAGTCCGAATCCCATTTCATCTTTCATTGCCCCTACAGGCCCTACTATGATAACAGAAGGGCAAAACATCTTGATCGTTATACACCTAACACAACAGAAAACCTTAAGAAAATTTTCACATCTAATTGTTAAAAGCTAATCAATAAATTTTTAAAGCATGTCATTGAGTACCAAGCACAAAGTGCTCATTTATACGTTGCTAATCCCTTGGGCCACGGGTCTCTCAGTGAATGTTAACAATTCATTTCATTTCATTAAGAACATGTTCATTCCATCATTAGTAGGATTTTGGTCCTTAATAAATGGTGTACAAAGACTTTAAAATAATAAAAATTGAGTCACAAGGGACTCACCATTTGAGTCTCAAAAGACCAATTACAAGGGACCAAAATCCTACTAAGAGTGCGTTTTGAGATTAGGCTAAAACGTCCCAAAGATAATGATTTGAAGCCTAGAACAAACTATGAATACATTGCTTTCAAATCTCATATAGGAAGTTAGTTTTTCGGCTACGAGCCTGGCCGTTGTAACTCTTTTGCAGTGTTTAATAAAGTGAACACTTGTGACAAAAAAAAAAAAAAAAACTATCTTAGAATAATTGTTTTTGGCATGCCGAGACAAAAATGCACGACATTGGAGTTATCCGAAAACAAAAGAGGAGTTTGCTCCCTATAATTACAATTTTTGACAACCATTGTTCATGAATAGTCTACATGGTCAGGTTTCTTGGTTTGGAAGAACTAATCAGGGAACTCTCCGTTAGCATTGGGGAGGTCAAGAGTTCCGCACTCCATGGCTATGTAGGGCCTTACTTTAGATTATTCTCCAACTCACCATAGATTAGTTTTGTAGTCTTTTTGAACTCAAAACGAGTCTAAATGGCCATATTCGTTATATTGAGACTTTTTGCAGTCTCATTTTTATCTTCGACTTGAAGATAAACCGTTTTATCTCTTTATTAGTAGTTTTTTAGAAATAGGTAACAACATCAACTTTTAGAATTTCATTATAGAATCACTATTTGAGCATTATTATTATTTTTATTTCAATTACTAGTTTTTAAATGAATTTTTGAATAACTAGCATTCTGTCTCAAAATCTACCAAACGTCTCAATATAACAAATATGGCCTTCTAAGGTCAATTTAAGGTCTTATTTCACTGTGAGACACTCTTTTCGGTTAACTCTATTGCTCTACGATACCTATGGCGCTACAGTCTACATGTAACTTCAATCAACGATGTGATTAATGTGAACAAACACTAGTAGTAAAGGTGGCACTATCGAGGGAGATGCCCATGCAAGTAGTGCCCAATTCCACGCATGCATAGTGATTTTTCCTGGGTATCTCCCTGGAGAGTGCCACCTTTTCTACTAGTGAAAGACCCTAGCTAATAACATCAAGAGTGCTAAAGTGGAAAGATTAAAAAAAAAAAGTATGCAGAAGAAGGCAGGAAAAGCGGTTTCAAGACTGAGAGTCTTTCACACTCAAGAACTAGATGAAAAGTACCAAGTGCCCCTCAGAAATGCCTCTTGACTCTCAATCCTAGCGTGTTAAGAAATGGCCCTGCAAATCACTTTTTAATTAACTATATCCCACATTCTACTTGTGATTGGTCCATTGACTATTTGAAGTACGCTTTTGGCGTGCAAGGATGGGGGAGTGTAAGTGCAAAGGGCTTTTCAAATGTGGATGAATAATTTCAACGCGTCAGGCTGTAGCGAGCATGGGTGTGAATGCTCTGAAGACCTGACAGCCTTGGACGCACAACGTCAAACCTGGTCAAACAGCCGAACCTGCATATAGCGTTGTTGACTTTGTCGGTGAGCGTACACGTGGACGACCGTATGGTGTCCACGAAGTCGAAGGTCCCATTATATTGGTGCCCAGTGGCGCAGCCTCAATCGAACTACGTTAAGTCTACTGTATGCAGGAATATCCGGTGCCTCGGTTCTGGCCGAAGACTTCCATGCCATGCTATGCCCCGTAACTTACTACTGTCCATCCATCTCAGAATCAATCACCCTTGATCAATCAGCCTATGAATTTATGACTACAAGTCCCTCACACAGCAGTAAGTTCAACACAATTATTAAATTATTAAAAGAATTGAAATTGCGTCCAGGCACGTATATGTACCCCATTGTTTTCTTCACTGCATCAATAATTTCGTTGAATGAGGTTGATCTCGTGAGAACGAAAGTCTCTAGCCTAGTACGCTTGGATCAATATTATCATTGAGATCCTGTAGGTAGTATGCATTGACAATTGGGGTAACTAACAAGCTGCGAGTATAATAAGCGGCGTTGGGGGAGCGCTTGCAGAAGCTGTGCAGAAAATCCGGGAAGTGGCAACAATTTCTTCGCAATTAAGAATCGATATTAACAGAAAAATCATGAAATATTCACAGAGGCGTGGCGTGTTCAAGTATCCCCTAAATCTAGATTCCCGAGGCCTTCACGATGTGTCGAGCTTGTAGGCTCACACGGTTGGGCAGGTTGACTCAGGTGCTTCTCGCCCATCAATTCCTGCATTCGCAGAATTCGGTGCTGAGATCTTGATAACGGGGCCGTGGATATCCTCCCGGCCTGCTGCTGCTGACTTAGAGCGGCATTAGCAGCGGCTGCAGACCTAATCGATAAGTCGGAATTCGCCTGCTGCGCCCGTAACCTCATGCCGTAGTTTTGAGCTGCCAGTAACGCCAAGCTGGGGTCTAGAAAGGGCGACTGAGCTAGGGAATAATTCTGCATTAGGTTCAGCATACTAGATAAGAAGGGGTACTGCGTTTGGTACTGTAGCATAAACAACTGTTGCGCTCTAAGCATATTGATATTTCTGTGCGAAAGGGGGCTGGCCCCTTGCGGTGGTGGGGGTTTCGGCCACCGCGACCTATCTAAAAGAGCCCCTGTCAGCATGTGGTCTACAAGAGAATGGGACATGTAATTGGTGGGCGGTAACCTGGGTAATCCAGCGCAGCCGTCGGGCTGGCGGATTGGCACATTTTCACCGTTTCCGGCAGCAATAGATTCCCTCAGGCTGTGACTCGGATTCTTGGGGTGATTGTGATTGCCGTCGTAGGTTGTGAGCACGTTGCGTGGATTCTCCGTGCAGCGCTCCACTTGCTTCCGAACCGGGCAATTCGGAGTCGTGCAACGGTAGTAATTTCTGCAACCATTACATATAATATGTATTCATTGTAATTCATATTCAAACAATGATCGATCACAACAGGCAAGTTTCTCTGGCTTGCAAACAGTATTATACTATTATTATTTGAAGACTAGAATTATTTGCAAGACGTACCTCGGATGATCACTGTTTTTCACAGGCTTTTGACCATACTTGCGCCATCTGTACCCATCGTCTATAATGTCAACATCGGTTCTAGTTTGGATAGCGTATCTCGTGGATTTGTCTGAGCTGGAAAGCCTCTTTCTGACGTGCCTCTCCTGCACACCAGCGTTCCTGCAAAATCCCCTAGATGATATTACTACAGTATTCCAGTCCGACATTGTTGCATGAGTTAATCATTAAAAGCTCCCGGGTTTGCAAACAAGAAAAAGAACACCAAGGAATGTTGAGGCAACCACATATCATAGCTTCGCTATACTGGTTCCCATTAAAATCTTATGATTTTATTAGGAAGTGAACCAAGTAGTGAGTGCTACCTTTAAATATTTACATTAAGAATCTCGAAGCATTGAGTAAGCGCTAGGCGACTAGTGTAAACCTAAATGCAGAGAAAATCTTTAGAGGGAGGCTAAAAGGCTAGCTTACATTGAAGGTTTTGGTCGGGTTCCCGGCTCACCGCCATCGTCAACATCATCTCCCGCAGCTTCAATATTTCGCTCCCGACTTTTCCTCTTTCCGGGTGACCTACGTGTCGATGTACCCACGGAATCACTACTAGTCGTGACAATGGTTTGATCATCCCTGAACTCCCTATCTCCAATACTAACAGATTGTGACATGGTCTCCGTGGAGTTCTCCGGGGTCCCCGAATCCGAGCTGCTCACAAACTGCGGTTCTTGGTTCGGGAAGTCTATGACGCCGGCGCAATTCTCCAGGAGAGAGTCCAGGTCGTCCAATTGAAAACACTGCTCAAAGGCTTCGTCGGGAATGAGTTGGGCCCATTGCGCTAAAATCTCCGATGAGTCCTGCAGATTCTCCATGTCGGGCAGTCCTAAAACTTGGTGTCGGTGACTGCTTGGTTCTCGATCCATGCCACTCATGTCACACAGGTCAGATCCGTCAAGCCTTCGTACGCTCTTCCCTGGAGAACCGACTCCTGCAGAAGAAGAAGACGCCCGTCGTTGAGGCGAAGAGCTAATACCAACACTGCACATGGCCATCTCTGAAGCTATTACAGAAGGTGGCTCAGATTGCTCATTGGGGCTAGATCCAGCAACTGGATCCATAGAACAAAAGAGGTTCAGAAAGTCAGCAAACGCGGGGCTGTGCTATCCTCTCACCACAAGTACTACAACCATCAAGGCAACAATCATTGCACGAAAGCCTAGCTAGCGTTGAAAGCTGCAAGACGACAGGTCCGGTGTGGAGCAGGAACCTCGATCGATCAGTCGAAACAGTGCGATATTTTGAAAACCATTCACCGTTGCGAAACGAGCAGATGTTGAGAGGTTATTGTGATCGGTTAACGAGTCGTTAGTAACTTCGCGGATCACAATTGGCACGTGAGCCACAGGTCTGGCGTCGGGAGGCTTACAAGCATGGAGACTTGCAAGTTTGACATGTAAGTTCCAGAAAGCACCAGTGACCTAGAATGGCACTTGACGCTCCAGCGTCCATGTGGAACCACAGTCGTCCACAAGGAGCCGATGGACGGGGCCGGCTACCAGTGACACAAGTCAATGCATGTATGTCAACGAAGCACCACAAATAGCACTAAAGCCCTCCCCGAACGTGCGTAGCGCGTGCTTTCCTGAAACAAAAACGTTAAGCTGGCAAAAGCATGTGGAAATGATATAATACTCGGAGATCATCAAACATCAGTAAGGGATCCATCACATGTTATCACTAAATAAGAAGATCATTTTTTCGTTGTGGATTTACTCAGTCGATAAAATCCTTGAAATGTCCGTCGGGAATCTGCCAGCTAGTCATTCACAGTAAGTAATTAATTGTGGGATCTCGCAGGCTACTGTACCAAGTAACGTTACTTTCATCTACTGTATTGATCCAGCAGCGTATCTTAACTGCAGCTAAATGTACATACCGTATACTGCAGTCGGGACTGTAGTTACCATGAAAGGATTCATACGTTGTTTCAGAGGTACCAGCAGTTCCAGCCTGGTCATTTCCGCGAGATGACGAGATCCAACCTCAGCCTTCCAAAAATTTGATTTGAACACTCAGAGCATGCCCAGCAGCTCCAGACCAAATATGTCCGCCAAGTATCACAAGGGTCCCAAACATTTTTGCCGGGGTAAAAAGTGGATGGTTTGGCCCCATTTTTTACCCCATTTTTGGAACTTTTACCCTGTTTTCAAAAGCGAAGATTGGGAGTTGGGGGTCAATTTTTGACTCCCTTTTCGGAACCTTTACCGGGGTAAAACAATGGTGCTTTTGACCTGCATGGGGGCCAAAAAAACTGCCCCGAGGTAAAAGTCCCTCATTTTTACCCCCCACCCCAAGTTTAGCCCCGGGGTCAAATTGTGAGGGTTCCCTCTGTATTAAATTGAGGGCCATTTTTAACCCCTAAAGATTGGGCCTATGACCATGGAATCATGTTTTATCTATCACACTCAATTTTGCTACTAAAAATAATACAAAAATACAAATTTATATTTTTAGTAGATGAAGTCAGATAGATAGATAGGAACTCCAGCCTCGCTCCCGGCCAGCGTGAATAAAGTGTCTGTTCATAATGTCAATGACCCAGTGCCCACCGGACAAAGGGTCATTAGGGCAAAACTACTCTCCCCTGCCGGGAATGGACACTTTAGTAACGAGTAACAGATAGATGAAGTCACGTGTCTACTACAAATCATAAATTTTTCATAAATTTTGGTGAAAATTTGAAATTACTATGGTTTTATGAAGTGATTGTAAATAAAATCTATATCAATTACAAAATGCACTAGAAAATTATGAATTTTTTTATTTCAGGTGTAAATTACAATGAAGAAAAGTTTAGTTAATGAAAATCATCCGTGTATCTAAATTTAGAAAATTTTGCTACAATCATCCAAATGATATAACACATGTGTTTTGTATCATCCAAATGATATGACACATGTGTTTTATATTAGACATGGGCATATAATTATATCCAGAGTTTAGTACATTATAGAATATGCCTCCCGCAATGTTCTACCATCATCCAAATGATATGACACATATGTTTTATATTAATAATGGGTATATAATTATATCCATAGCTTAGTCGATTATAGAATATGCCTTCCACGATGTTCCACTATCATCCAAATGATATGACACTTGTGTTTTATAATAGACATGGGCATATAATTATATTCAGAGCTTAGTACATTATAGAATATGCCTTCCACGATGTTCTACCATCATCCAAATGATATGCCACATTTGTTTTATATTAAAAATGGGCATATAATTATATCTATAGCTTAAAAGATTATATAATATGCCTTCCAGAATGCTCTATGGAGAGATGTTGTATGAAGAGGGACTTCTGGTTTTGTAATTGGTAAAGTACGGATGCTAGGTAGTCGGCAAACTAGGGCAATCGGATGGGACAGTTGAGAAGGGCAGTTGAGAAGGGCAGTTGAGAAGGGCAGATGGAGGCAGTCGAGGGTTGGGGAGGGGAGGGCAGTCAAGAGCGGGAGTTGTATGGGCAGTCAGGGAGCCGTTGGGCCCAAAACCAAGAATCCACCTTTGTTTGGGTAGTGTTTCCCTCCGTGTACCCCCGGACAGGGCGTGTTATGGAAATGACAAAATTAAAAAATTAAGTCAGTCCATCATTAATTTAGTCTGACAAAAAAATTAAAAGCTCCAGGTATATAGTTTCATCGTCTAACGTGATTATAGATATAATAGTCTTCATTCTACACTCGTTATTATCACCTGTCCTCAAGTGAGGAAGGTTGGGGTGGAGAGATCTTGTATGGAGAGGGATTTGTGGTTTTTGAATTCATGATGTTTGGATGCTAGGCCGGGTCGGCCGTGGTACAAGATTCATGCTTAAAATTTAGCGTAGTGGATTGATACAACTATTTTTTTAAATAATAATATCTATGGCACATCAAAAGCAATGATATTTTTTCATTTAAAAATGTTCAATCCTATAGGAATTAAAGTAGCAAAATTGCTAAACTCTCTCTAAAAAAAATAAAATTTAGTGAAGGTTGTTGAGGTAGTGAGAACCTTGTTTAGGAGGGCTAAATAGTAGAGGTTTAGTTAAAATCAAGCATGATTGTGACTGTGATAACGTTGTGTGTTGAACTAAGGACCAAGGCCCATGCCGAATTAATCAAACTCACATTTTCATGGTTGGTCAAACAAAACATTATTTGAAGTGATTAATGCAATGATTATTTGTGTTAGAAAAATCCAACTAAACAATCTACATGTAATGTGCTAAACAATTTGACTAGAGGCACTTGAGAGTTGGGAGTTGAAAGGGGAAGTTGAGCTAGAAATGTTTGAGAGTTGAAAAGAGGCAATCACAAGTTGAAGGGGAAAAATGGAAAATTGGGCTAAAATTAGAGTTGAAGGGGGACAGTCGATAGAGGTAGGAGTTGAAAGGGGAGAGTCACATAGGTTGAAAAGAAGTAATTGGCTAAAGGCAGTCGGAGTTGGAAGGGGCAGTCAGCTACGGCTAGAGGCAGACGGAGCGGGAGACGGAGTTGAAAGGGACACGGACAGTCGCATAGAGGCAATCAGGAGTTGAAGGGACAATCGGGCTAAGAAAAGCCCGGAGTTGAAGAGAAGAATAAGACTAGAGGCATTGGGGAGTTGAAAGGAGGCAGTCGGGATAAACAGAGGGAGTCGGGCTAGGTAGTCGGGATAGAGGCAGAGGCAATTGAGGTAGACGAGATAGGCAGATCGGCTAAAGGCATTTGCAGTTGAAAGAGGCAGTCGCATAGAGGAGTTGGGAGTTCAAGGGGCAATTGGGCTAGGAGGAGTCCGGAGTTGAAGAGAGGAATAAGACTAGAAGCATTGGGGAGTTGAAAGGAGGCAGTCGGGCTAGAGGCAGTCGGATAGGCAGTCGGGCTAGACAGTTGGGAGTTGAAAACTCAATTGAATAATAATCAAGGGTAAAAACTAGAGGCACTCGGGCTAGGCAGAGGCAGTCGGGACAGTCGGATTGGCAATCGGATAGGTAGTTGGATAGGCAGTCGGGGGTTGAAATGGCAATTGAATAATAATCAAGGGTAAAAACTAGGGTAATTCTAAAGGTCCACGTAGGACAAGATTTTCAAAGGGTCCTACGTGGACATGCCACCTCAGCTTTTAAAGCCACATAGAGCTTGCAAGGTGGCACAAGGGTAATTATTCTACCCCTACATGGTGAAAAGACTAGACTGCAGTCTAGGTTGACCCTATAGTGTCGTGCCGGAGGGGTTCAACACGACATGATCGGCACGACACGGCATGACACGACATGACACGACATGACACGACATGACCGGCATGATGAACAACCCTGCCGATCATAGGAAGCGGTTGAGGGTGACAGTGGAGGCTATCAGGTTTTAAGCATCCAGCAAGGTTCCACATGTTTAGCGCCGTTGAGGAGCGCCAACACATTCCTTCCCCCAAAAAATCCCACAACATTTCCTTCCATATATACTAACACGCTTGATTCAAATTTGGACAAAAACTACACACTTCTTCATCCAAGTAGTTAAACCCATAATTATTCTACTGATCCTATTACACACTTTTAGAGGGATCTTATGTCTATGATCCTATTTTTTTCTAATAATTACTAAAATGGAGGAATTATCCACCACCCTATTTTACATATAATCATGTAGGGGACATATTTCCAATGCTATGGTAGATCTAACAAAATTATAAATTTTACCTTAAACGAATTAAATTGACCCTACTTTTTATCTGACGTGGTTTTTTAAAATTCCAATAGTCACCTCCCCAAGAGTAGCCCTAAGGTTTTGGTCCTTTATGTTCCAAACATACATGATATGCATGTGTACAATCTTCTCCATTAATCGAACTTGGGCATGCAATGTACAAATGTGTACTCTCGACAAAGGAATTGGCAAAATGGGCCTCCACTTTGTAGATGCATTCATATATCAAGGTTCCTCTGCTACACTGCTGGCAAACAATCCTCCCACCCAATTTGGTTTACCACGGTCTCTGATGGCAGCATTTGCCTAACTTGCTGTCCCCATTGACCATTGTAGGCTTAATCCTCTTTTGCTCGCAATATATGAAGTTCATTGCACAGGTAGGTCCAGTTTGAAGTCCGTACATATACTGAATTGTCTTCATATCTGCTGCTAGGTGCCATTCCACTTGAAATTCACCAACTCGAGGGACTTGCGGTTTTTGGCCATTCGATTGTGTTGTAATCACAGCTAGGAACTTCGATTTTGCAAATACCCAAGATAACATCGTACGACATCTTCTCCACTTGGAAGGTAGCAACAAACCAAATTTCTTGCTCCGATTGGACTGATAAGTACTTCTCATGCTCCTTCTGAATGTCTGCGTCTAATGCCCTGTTCATCAATGTGATACTAACACGCTCAATTTTTTTTCCATTTACAATCTCTGCCTCGTCCAGTTTCATGACAAAGATCAGAGGTGTCCCTCTCAACTCTACGCAAACAATCAAAGTGGGTGTGAGAGCACTTTGTTATAACAAACTAATTTCTTTGTTGTACACAATCATTGTGCACAAGTACATCGGATGCTGACACTAAACGTACAAACAGTAAGCCACTTACGTGAAGGAAAAACCATACATGTTTCCGTGATGCCATAGAAGATCACTATGCTTTGTTGGACAACCTCAAGATCAGTGAATAAAGAGTTTTTGTCATTCAAGACTACATCTTTTGGTATCTCAGCGGATATCTTAGTTTTCTTGGACGTTGTTGGCAGCGTCATTCGACCTTCAACGTGGTAGTATTCACCAACAAACTGTGGCAAATTGGCATTCAACTCCTTTCGAAGCAATTTCACATGATAAGGGTTGGGTAAAATGTTGGCTTTCATATCTTTGTTTAGAAGTTAATTGGACCCCTCACGGCTTTGTAAATAGCACCGTATTCCTGATGGGACACCCCTGTCTGGTCGTAAGCAGCAAGTATTTTTTCCGGTCCTACACTGTCACCAATTTATTTGAGGACGTTGTTGGCAATCTTGGTCTCACCATGTCCCATAGCAGGGTGGGTTGCGAGAGCGAGACCCTCATGCCTTGATAGTATCCTGGCTAGAGCTACAACGGTTCTGGTTTGGAACTCTTTACCCCTATGAAGTCGCTTTCGTCCACGCTGGACCCATTTGCGGTCATTCATAGTTTCAACGATGTGTGGTTGCAACACTGTTCTCATGAGCTTCACTCTGCGTTTCGCACCACCTATACCAGGATTCAGCTCATCAATCCCTCTAAGTGTCCGAGCCCTACGTCAGATTCCTATAGACATCTCTTTTTCAAAACTGGCTTTCAGCTGGAGTCGCTCAAATTCTTGTTTTCAACGGTGCACCTCGAACTCCAGATGCTTCATCTTCATGTTATAAGTTCTCTCTTTGTTGCTCATCTCATCACAGACATTCTGCAATTCAGCCCGCAATTCCATGCATCTCTTCTCTAAGTCACTTTACTCACTTAGTCACTGTAACGCATTACAATGAACTGCAGTTCTCGGTCATGCTTTGTGGTGTTGGCCGCATTTTTGTCTCTTACTACAATCACTTCTTCTTGCGGCTGCCTGCATCAGATTTCCAATTCTAACTATGTAGGACTTCCTTGGGAATGGAGCATCAATCTGTATGTATATCCGTACAGGCCCAGCTCTCCTTGGCATATGAATTGAAGGCAATCCTTAAGATTTTTGAATGGAGGTGGCTTCCTAGTTATTGGATCAACTGGGTAAATGCTGCCATCGGTTCATAAGTCAACGTTTGTATCTCTTGCTGCCCTTCGCGCTAGAAATGTTGATGTACATGGTTGCTTAGATCGCAAACAACCTCGCCTAATTAGTGGTGCATAGCGTGCATCAAGCAAAACTTGGGGAATGTACGAAGTACTGAGTGCAAATCTTGCTGCCATTGAAAACCAAAAAATCTAAAGAACCGCAAGAATCTCACAATGTTACTCAACAGTCTACAACTATGTAGACAAACCTTATTATGTTCATCCAAACAATCAAAACTTAGGAGTTGTCAACAAACAGAGAACCATGTGTCTCGAAAATGACAATGATGTACTTGGGAAGTGGGGACAACAAAGGTGGGCACCTTAAAATAGAATGTGAATAGAATTTTGTTGTTTATCTATTCACTATTTGAGGAATCATCGATGTTTCTCTTATCCAATGCAAATTTCAACTCTTTTTCATGGAAGCAAAACCTATTCCTCCTTGGTGGAAGCAAAATCAGAATTCCATATTTCTGAACCTGATACGTTGGAACACGTCTACGAGCTTCATAGCAACAATTGACTTAGACGGCGCTTTGTGTCCATCGAGGTAGACGTTGTAGCAACGACCTCGTTTGAACCCAAGAAACCAAATTCGCATCTTCGCTGTGCTAAACCTTGGGCGGCGGCTTTGTTCCACCGACGTGACCGTTGTGCCAGCAAACTCCAATGGAAACAAAATCAAAATTCCAGTTTTCCTCGTAAATTTGGGACACGTACTACGAGCTTCATAGCAGCAACTGACTTTGGCGGCGCTTTGTGTCTATCGAGCTAGCCGTTGTAGCAACATGGTCCTAAACCCAGAAAACCGAATTTGCATCCTCGCTGTGCTAAACCACATGCGGTGGCTTTGCTCCAGCGACCTGACCGTTGTACCAGCGAACTTCTGTGGAAGCAAAATCAAAATTTCAGTTGTCCTCCTAAACCTGGGACACGTACTACTCGCTTCATTGCAACAATTCACTTTGGTGGTGCTAATTCGTGACCATCGAGCTAGCCGTTGTGGCAACATGACAATGGACCCAAAAAAACCACTTCATTTCTTCGCTGTGGAACCGCGTAGGCGCCGACTTTGCTCCAGCGACTTTACCGTTGTGCCAGCAAACTTCTTTCTCGACTTTAATTCTAAGTTGATCGCATGAATCTAGTCTTCCACTTGGCAACAAACTCTGCCAAGATCCTTCATTGTTGGTGCAAAGCAGTAAATACAATGAAAGGGTCGTTCGCCAAACACCGTCGGGGTACATTCACATTATAACAAGCCAATGAAACCGTAACCAGTGATTAATTTAACGGATTATTAAGCAATAATCTTATCATTTGAATTAATAATGCAATATAAATTAGTAACTATATGTATCATATGTCATTCTACAATATACTAAAGTTTGATGATGTTCGAGAAGTTATTGGTACTCCAAAATGACTAAAATATGGTCGTAACCAGTCGTTAATAATGACTAAAATGTGCTTATTAAGCACTATAAATGTTCATAATATGTCGCAAAATGTCCTTGTATTTTTCTAATATCTACATAAATTGAAGATATGATTTTCTAAGCACTCATCAAGAGTCGTTAGATTTGGGCGGGGTTGGCTCGTTTTATTGTGAATGCACCCGTCGACACGTCGGAGCCAACAAGCCCCCCGGTTGTCCACGCAACTCGCTCCGACAGTGTCAGTTCAAGCTATCAACTCTGTGGGCAGCAACGGGAACTCATAGTTCTACTATCGGAGGGACGTTTGGGCAGACAAGTCACCTAACCCGGGTTGTCTTACAGGGCCTTTTGGAGACCCCAGATTTCTCCTAATGTTACAAACAAGTTCTATAACCGATTTCATTGATTCATTCTTCCTACACTACAAGAAGAAGGTGTGGCTTTTCACTCCTGTAAGTCAAACAACACTACATCACACTCACCAATTTTTTGGTTGGACTTGGTGATTGCAATTCGTCATGTAGGACAAGCGTGTACAAGGAAAAATGACAATGAATTGGATCCTCCAGAGTGAAAAACGATGCCTCTACTTGTAGTGCTAGCACAAGTTAAATACATAAATGATTAATATCAGATTCTCATAGTGGGTTCCCAGTGCGGAATCTACATTTGTTTTCCTTCGACTCACACTTTTCCCTATCAATCTCAACACTTGCTGGTTGCCGCGTGATAAACTTTCTTTCTAAGCTAGTTGGTCGTGGAAAAAGTCTTATTCTAAACATCCGTGAGACTAGAAGGGAATACACATGGAATCACATATAAGATGCCTTGGGTAGAACCACGTCTCTCTCTGTAACAGTATAACAAACCACTAGTAAATCAAATCAAGACACCAAAACCAACACAAATCAAATTACACACACAATAAAAGGGAAAAGGGTGCACTTACAATCAATGCATGAAACACAGCTTTAGCTCACAAGGATAACACTATTGTCTATACCTGAATTTATAAACATGTTCTTGTCAAAACCTCAAGGTTCTCAAACAACATCCTATGTCGGGTATCAATACCAAATAAATATCACACACCACTCAAGTCCAAACAAGGGAATCGAACCCGGACTTGCATTCAACCAACTATCGACACTAAACAACATTAATAAGTATATCCACATATGGGTGTACAAAAATCCCCAACTGCAATATTTAAAAGCATATACACATACACTTAGTCATCATAAATATCTTTTAGAATAACCTATATCAATACCAGGTAGAAAACAATATATAATTGTATTCATATTTTATATTTAGGATTAGTAGTGTATTGTATTTATATCACTTACGACAGGTAGATTGTAATTTACCAAAAGGTGGCAGTACTCCAAAGAAGAGTATGTCTAGGCCACTCTTACAGACGAACGGACTCTTTATTGACGTCGATTGTAGTACAGCAGTTCTGTATATTAACAGTATAGCACTGCAGTATACGCACAACGTTTCCAAAACATCTGTGAGTGGAGTATTGATTGAAACGGAAATTCCATCTGGTAGAAGACTTTGATGCAGATGTCAACGAACTCCGAAGAAAAAGCCTCCATGCAAAACCTCAGAAGTATTGAATAGTACAATGATTGCAGCAGCGAACATTCTGTCGTCCCCACTCTTTCCACTTACGACTCACGCCGTACGTGGTACGAGGCTCTATTCCTTGAGATCGTCCCTTCCCTTGGACCACACATGTCACAGCTACAGCCCCCCAAAGATCTACCGACATATCATTCGAAAAGAAACAAAGCTTGAGCTCCAAGTTTGAATTATCTGCGTAAGTTCCTTGCAAATTAAGGTACCCGCGTACAGATCGAGTCGATCACCTTTGGCAAGCTAGTGTGGTGCACACGGTTCCGACTAACTGAAGATTTCCCGTCCAATTATCACCGGGCCTGGCGGCACGCTATCCATGCGCTCTGAATGTAACCACATTCTTAGTTTCATTGACAAGTGTAGAGATGCATGTCAAGCTGCCTTCGCAGAAACGTTAAGTTCCACTCGGTATGTTAACAAGGTTTTCTGATACAAGAATTTGTTCTCCGGGCCTAAGTTGAACTAGTACTTGTGCTTTTCTTCTTTCTTTTTTGTTTACAATGAACACTTCTAATTCCAAGAGAAAATCGATTAAAAAAAGAGTTCAGATGTTTTTTTTCCTTGAAAGAGTGGAAACCAATCGATTGAGTGCAAAAAAACATAAAAGAATTGAGATGTTACTCCCGGTTACTCTCGTTAGTGCGGGACTGCCAAGTCTCAAAAGAGATTGAAAATTTTGTCTCTTCCTGGAGGTAGTTACCATGGAACTAAAACAGTCTTACCCTGAAATTCATGTGAATGATGTGCCCGCTGATTTAGGAGCGAGAAGCTTGGCAGAGATATCGCCCAGCGGGACCATTCGGACTTCGTCACCGGAGTCAGCCCCGGAAGTCCACCACCCAAGTCAACGTCCGCATGGCCGAGGGCCTGACAGCAAATCAGAGCTTGACCGTGAAGGTCATTAACTGTTTTATATATGGGTGCGTGGGGCCGCTACAGGTCAGTCTGGCTGATCAGAGACAATTATACCTCACTTGTCTGCCGGCCCTCATTTGGGACCTGGGCTGATTTGCACTTGGAATTTTGGTCCCACTCTATCAAGGAGAAAAAAGAAACAATTATACCGGTACCGGATGGCCCTGGATCGATAAAGCCCTACATGCGGTTTATCGTGTCGGAGCACATGTGGACAACACATGATATGTAGTGTACGTGGAGAGCTCGTATTGCCAGGATCCAGGCTTCTGAGTGAGAAACTCAATGGATATATGGCTTCCAACACCATGCAACGCCTGAATGATGGCCCATTCATGGCCGGTTCACACCAGGCCAGTGCCGCACTTGCGTTTGCGTTCCCCATATGCAGGAAGGTAAAACCCAAAAACAATTAAATATTGAAGGCCTTGTCCTTTCTTGCAGCAACTACTGTGCAAGCACTGTGCAACTACAATTCATCAACGCAAGCTGAGCCATGCTCTTTTTTTGCGTTGCGTTCCTTCTTGTGTTGCGTTCCAGTAATTTCTCATTTCATATTTTATATTTCTTGGTTTCCCACAGATTCCTTTGAATTTACCGAACGCACGCATGTTGGCTGCACGAGTGGCATATGTGAACGGGCCATCACACCAGCCTAGTGCCACTGTTGCGTTTGCGTTCCTGAAAGGATGGGAGGTAAAATGAAGAAACAAAAAAATATTCAAAACTTTGTCATTTTCTTTCTGCAAAACTATATTTTATGCCTATTTTCAGTAGATTTCTTTGGATTCTCAACAATGTTTGGACTCTCAATCCCACGGCCTCTCGACTTGGACGGCCATAGTGTGAAGCGGCCCTAACTCTTCAGTTGTAGAGAAATGACAGCAGATATCACCGTCACCCGGCCATGCAAATAGGCAAGGGTGTTACCCGTGCATGCCTTCACCAGCTTCACCGGGCCATGCTTACCGCAAGGATGGACGTGACTTCACCAAAGAGTGAGCCAGAGGTGTAGTTCCTTTTATTATACTGGACACTTTTGAATAAATTCTTGTCAGCAAATATCAAGGAGACTCTAGTACACCTGAGCACAGCATGTTGTATTTAGACATGATTTAGCAAAAGTTATAAAGATGCAAAACATTTTTATTTATTTTGGAAATAGAAACTATGGATTTATGTGCAGAAAGGAGAAAAAACAATCCACCCGGGTCCCAGGGGAGGGGCGGGACCACGGGAGAACAGTGACATTAGGAGCTCACTTCCATCTAGCAAGGTAGATGCTACTAGTGCAGAAAATATTGTTCACGCACCAAGTGGAGAAACTCTTTTGCCAATGCGGCTTGTTTCTTGTCGCTACACTTGCTAATGAAATTTGAGGATCACGCTCCTACGAGCTATCAATGTCGGCGTGGATGGTATCATGCCAAGCGAGATACAAAACAATTTTGGGTAGGATGACTCAAAATGGACATGAGTTTTAGGGTTGCTTCACACTAGGGCAGTAGGGCTAGTGGGCCACTCCACACTACAAGCAGTTAAATTCCACCAGTCATATGCAAGAAAGCCATAAATTGGCCTCTTGACCCTTCACAAATATTGAGGCCAAAATACCTACATGGCAACAATTTTTTGACCATTTTTTTCTGAAACAACATGACGCTTTATTCTGTTGAAAAAATATATATCACAGTGAACCAAGAGCCCCAGCGAGAGAATTTTTAATTTTCTAAAATAGCTATGCTTCAACGCCCACATTAATCTAGAACCTTGCCGAGTAGCGAAAAAGTTGGACTAGAGCCAAGTGCAATCAAACTTTGTGTAAAACCTATCAGCCTTAGTCGGGTGAAGTTCCACAAGTTATTGCGTCTTCAACTAAGGTGGTTACCCCATTCCCAACTGAATAAGCTGATCTTGCATGGGAAATTAGCAAAACCCAGAGGACCAAATTTACACAGATGTGCCAAGTACATAAAAAATCAATGCAAGTGGTTTGAGAATTTTAGGAGTCATTCCAAATTAGTTATGAATTTCTGAATGAACAAAGGTGGCCTTTCCATTCCCAACACCTAAACTCCTCTATTTCCGCCGCTTTCCGCCCTATACTCCACCATGCATTGCCTATTTCCACCTGGGTATTCCCCAATCCCATCTTCAAATTAGAATAGACCGTTTACCCCCATGCAATCAACCATGTTCACTAAGCCACAATCCCACTGCTTGTGACACTCATTTCCAACACCCCCCCTAAACTCTAAACCAACATCTGCCACTAATCCACTCCTCCCACTCCCATGAATGTTGCTCAACTTTATACAAACACATCTTAATCCCAATCCTCTCCGCCCTCTAAACCATTACTCCCACTACTATTTATATCCAAAATTCAACCTATTTCCAACTGCCCATGAAGTGACATTGATTTATGAGTTTCCCACTGTGGGATTTGGAGCCAAACTATAGACGTTGGAATAAGGAGCCAATTGGGAATGGGGTAACCACCTTAGGCAACACGGATGTAATCCGTAAAATAGTCATGTTAGAGACGAGTGGAGCTTGGGGCCGATTTTTGTACCAAAGTTAATACTAGCGCGGCGCGTAAGCCTCTGGTAACACACCGTGCCATTAGCAAGAATGGTTTGTAAAAGTTGAGCCCGGTTAGTCAACATTATTTGACCATTTTGGCGCCAAGGTGACGGACTCCAAAAGTCTCAAGGGAAGATTGGGTCAAATAAGAATGGAAAGTTGGAAAACCAATTAATGGTCAAGAGGGGTGTCGTCGGATTCCTTTGATAAACTAATGGGATTTTTATTTTATCAAAGTCTTGGCCATCAAAGGCTTGGACTTTGAATTTGGCCTTTGAGGCTTCACCCTATGGCTGGTCAAATGCCTAACTTTTAAACTTCCAAAATGGGTCTTCACAAAGGCTCGAATTTCTATATTTTGTTATATATTTCAAGCCGAAGCTTTTGGACTCTCAACAAAAATTGGCCATAAACTCCTATAACCTTTTGACTTGGACTGCCATTGTGTAAACCGACTTTTAATGTTTATGTTAGGTACATTTGCATTGAACTCAATATTTGTATTTGAGTTATTTGTAAAGTTGTCTTGGTCTACCTTGTTTGTTGCCTAGAATTTTCATGCCTTAAATAAATTTCACTATCAACGTCAAACACAACCAATCAAACAGTTAGCTTTGCGAGAGCTTGAGGCCGGAGTGGCACACGGTGAGATTCTATCATGGGAACTCAAGTGTGGTTTGGGTATTGCAATCTAATCTCTTTTTTTGTTTTTTTTTTGGTTTGTTTTTCCCTTTGCAAAGCAATAGACACTTTGGAGTCTAGCTGAGTAACCCTGGGTTAAAAAAATTGGATACACAGATATAGACCGCCACACTGTAACTTCTCTCAGTAGCAAAAGTGGAATTTTGGATGTCTCCACCCTTACTTATTTTATTTTATTTTATTTTTGATAATGAAATAGATCATTTAGAGCGTTTGAAATGAAGCAATATCATCCACGACAATACAAAAACTCCACTAGCCTCGCCAGTCATGGTGGGGTTGGTTTGTATGTTGTTTCTTTCCTCGCAATAAAGGGTCTCCTTTTGTTTGTGAAATAATAACAATAATAATAATAATACCAATACCAAGCAAATTGCAATACAAGTTTAAACAAAATGAGGTAAATTGACTTGAAACCGGGCTGGTGCTCATTTCTCCACCTTAACCCTTAAACGTTGAGAAGGCCTGGGCGGGGCAGCCCGAAAGGTATCTAAATATTTTTGGAAGAAGAAAATAAATAAATAAATAAAAATAGAAAAGAAATCGAAAAAAACAGAAAAACAGCTCTGCTAGCCAGTCACTGCTGCGGCACTTTTTCAAAAACGACCTGTATTGCCCAACTTCAACTCCTGTTCACTCCGACTACTTTGATTGTTTGTGGGAGATTCCACAAGCTCCCAAATGAGGCGCAAATCAAGAATCTAAATCACTTTTTCAGTAGCTTTCCAATGCACCAATTCTCTCTTGATTTGGTTAAGAAAAACTACTTTTTTCCTCAATTATTCCTTTACAATAAGCTTGTGGGGCTTGCTTTGACGTCTAAGGGTTAATTGGAAACCAAGATTTTGATACTTGTATTTAGGGTCGATTGTCCTATTACCAACCAGGTACCCAAAACCAACCACCCTGATTCTTGCCTAATTTCTAGATTTTCAAAGGGAAGATGTACCTCATTGTACATTAGAGCATGTGATCGGTTTTAGGGTTTAGGGTGACTTTCACTTTGAAATTTGTACTTATTCAAATACTTATTCTTATAAGTTGCAGTTTCTTGCAATCCTCATGAAATCCTATTTCGAACGCGGTCTTAATATTTTCCGGATTTACCACTGCCAAATATAAGTCAGATTGCTTAAGTGGTTGGTAATAGGACAATCAACCCTAGGTGACTGCTGGTGAGGGCTTCCTGCCCACCTTTGTGGCGAACTTTACTACCTTTTATCTTTCATTTCTTTTTTGGCACAAAACTTTACTTCCTTTTATCGCATGCAGTGGACTCTAGCTGCCCCTACTTAAAAAGGAAATAGAAAATACCATTATTTTTATAATAGAAACTGTGCTGAGAAGGAAAGCCGAGTGGCGATTCTGGGTGTCCCCACTTTACTTGGAAACCATGATTATGGACATACGAAACGAACTGAAGCCACTCATGCCCCATTCACACCAAGCCCCTGCCACACTTGCATCTGCGTTCCCGAAATGGACGAAGGTAAAATCGAGAAACAAAAAAATATTCAAAGCCTCAGTTGTCTTTTCTTGATGCAGTTACTGTTCAAGCACTCTGCAACTGCATTACTGTGCCGCAAGTAAAGCCATGCTCCTTTTTTGCGTTGCGTTCTTTTCTGTCATGAGTAATTTCTAATTGCCTATTTTATATTTCTTGATTGACAACAGATTCCCTCAAAGTTACTTGACGCATGCATGCACGCGACAACATTGGTGTATGTGAATGGGCCATCATGGTCCATTCACACCAAGCCCCTGCGGCACTTACATCTACGTTCTTGAAATGAAGGAAGGGAGAACCGAGAAACAAAAAAAAATCAAAGCCTTGTCTTTTCTTGCTACAATTACTATTCAATTATTGTGCAACTGCATTGCAGTGCCATAAGTAGAGCCATTCTCCTTTATTGCGTTGCGTTCTTTTATGTCATGCGTTAGAGTAATTTCTAATTGCATATTTTATATTTATTGGTTTACAACAGATTCCCTCAAAGTCACCTAATACATACATGCATGCGGCAACATTAGTATGTGTGAATGAGTTGTCAATATTAGATGCGGTTATGTACACTAATAATACACAGACCAAGAAAAATTGAAAAAACGTCATGAAAAAGAGATTTCCTACTCGAGTTAATCCTGAAACGTCAAAAAAACCCCACATGCTTTTTATAAAGGAATAATTGAGAAAAAGTAGTTTTTCTCAACCAAATCAAGGGAGGATTAGTACGTTGGAAAACTACTAAAAAGCGATATAGATTCCAAATGTGCACCTCATTTGGGACATTGTGGAATCATTGAGAAACAATCAAAGTTATCAAAATGAACAAGAGTTGAGGTTGGGGCAGCTAAGGTTGTTTCTTAAAAAGTGCTGCAATGCTACAATGCTGGCTAGCAAAGCCGTTTTTTCATTTTTTTTCCTTTTTTTTTCCTCCAAAAATTTAGATGCCTGCCGGGTTGTCCCGCCCAAGCCCTTTTGACATTTAAGGGTTAACAAAAATAAGAAGGCTATGTACAAAGTGTATATGGAGTCAACAATCTTATATAAGCGATTTCTGACACGACCTATATATGAAGAGTCATTTGGTCAATTCATGAATAATGTCATAGGCGGGGGAACATGTGGGAACTCTCTACTAACATTGGGGAGGTCTCGAGTTCCATTCCCGTGGGCGGTACATGGTTTTGTTTTAGATTATTCTTGAACTCACCATAGACTAGTTTGCCATTTTTCTGAACTCAAAAGGAGAATTAACCAAAAAGAGTGTCTCAAAGTTGAAACTCACCTCATACTCACCTCAACTTGTTTTGAGTTCCAAAAAACGACAAAACTAGTCTATGGTGAGTTGAAGAATAATTATCTAAAACAAGACCTTGCACCATCTATGGGAGTGGAACTCATGACCTCCCCAAATGCTAAGGTAGGAGCACCCAATTCCCTACAGAGTACCCGATGCCGATAATTTCTAGTCAAGACATTCATTTCAGAACGCAAATCTAAGCACATCATAGAGCCTTTATTGTTTATTGGCAAAAATGATAAGCTATCCATGGTCTACCTAGATTTACGTTCTAGAATGACTACCGTGTTTAGAAATTATCGGCATTAGGTACACTGTCGGGATTGGGTGCTCCTACTTTAAAAGAGAGTTCCCACATGTTCCTCCATCTTATGGGCTTTATTCATGATGGGACCAAGGGACTATTCACGTGTAAGTCGTGTCAAAAACCGCTTATATAGGTCCGAGATGACCCTAAACTACAAAGGTGATGGTGGTAAGGTACCCAAACCGAATGGAGAGGTTGGCGGTTCGATTCCCGGCTGTGAAATCGTCTTACTACTTGATTGGAAAAACTTGCCGCGGGTTGCAAAAATGCAATTCGAGTTTGTAAAAAAAATAAAAATAAAATAAAAAAATAAAAAAAACCGCTTATATAAGATTGTTGACTCCGCATAGACTATGTACAGAACCCTCCTTGTTTTCGGTTACCTCAATCGTACTGTCACTGAGGTCCAGATGTCCACGGGCAACAGTCTTGAGTCTGGCCAGAGTCACTCGCTCTGAATTTAATAAGCCAAATATATTCTTGGCAATTTAATATGGTTATGACGCAAGGATCCCCCAAAATGCCAAACTTGATTACGTAGCGGGGAAGCTATTACCGTAGCTGTAGCCCTCCTGAGCAGTAGTACTTGTCTTTATGGTTAAGAATAGCAAAGTAAAGTAAGCATCGATCGATCTGGCGGTTCTCGTTCGTTGCATTGCATGCACTATGCTTTCCGACTATTGAGCAAGCCCAGCAGTTCGAGACCAAATATGTCCGCCAAGCATTAATTTTGAGGGTCATTTTTAACTTAGAGGAATGTTATACAAGAAGTAGCCCAAAGTCGGGAGGCCGTGGGATTGAGAGTCCAAACTTTGTTGAGAGTCCAAAGAAATCTACTGAAAATAGCCAATAAAATATAGTTTCATTTTTTATGAAAAGAAATCGACGGCCTCTCGACCATAGTGACGGGTCTTGCAAAATGTAGGATCCAAACTTCCTCTCGAGAGGCCGTCACCTTGGTCAAAAAGTGTTGCCATGTAAGCATTTTGAAGGTCCACGGCCTTTGGACTTTGGCCTCTAGTGTGAAGGGTCGAGAGGCCGAAACCATGGTTTCTTGCAATTTGATTGGTGGAAACCAACGGCCTCTCCACCTTTGGCCATAGTGCACAACGGCCCTAATAAAACAAAGATTTTATGAAAGTAACTTGATGACCTTGAAGCACGGGCCAGTGAATAGTCTTCAAGCTCGTTATTTAATTGTTGATTGAGCATCTTTGCTTACTTGGTGTGAGAAATTTGCTTGCGCCAAAGTTTATGTAGATGGCGGGGAAACCTCAAACTTTGGCTCCAAAAACTATTTTTTAGCGTTAGTGGATAGTTGTTGGGCCAAACTTCGAAGCAAGTGGAGATGACTACACCAAATCTTGGCGTTGGTCCCTCCAAAACACTTGCTGCTGGGCATGCTCTGACTGAAGGCCCGTTCACATACACCATTTCTACTGCACGTATGCGTGCGTCAGATAACTTTGAAGGAATATGAGGTGAATAGAAAAATCTAAAATAGGCAAGAGAAGAATTACACTACCACATGACAGAAAGCAATGCAATGCAAAAAACGAATGTGACTATACTTGCGGTACACTAAATAGTGTATTTAGTGTGAGATAATTATAAGATTTGAAAATGTTATAGATTTCTACTCTCCACAAAAAAATTTACCAAAGACATTGATTCCAATACTATTGAAAGATCCCCATCTTGACCAATATAGAGGGTAAAAAAATTGGTCAAGAGTAAAAACTTACAACATGTTTATGTAAATTAGTGTATCTCACACTAAATACACTATTTAGAGTAGTGTATTGCAGTTGCACAGTGCTCAACAGTAGTTGCAGAAGGAAAAGACAAAGTCTTGAATATTTTTCTGTTTCTTCATCTCACCTCCCATCCTTTCAGAAACGCAAACGCAACAGTGGCACTAGGCTGGTGTGAATGGGCCATGAAGTCCGGACCGCATTTGCTCAAACCCCTAAGAGCATGCCCAGCAACATCCTTTTTTCACTCACCAACGCATGCAAGTTGGTGTGAGAGAATTAGGAACTTCCCCAGCAACAAACATCAAGCACGCTTAGAATAAAGGTCATTAATCAATTTTAAACTACTACTTTTGTCTCTACTTGAGACAATCATAATGATGGAGAATAAGTTTACTAAAGTTATCTTCATAAAGTGGGAGCACGGTTTTGTCAGAGAGTAAGACAAAGTGCTTGATGAGGAAATCACCTCCGCCATATGAACAATATTTGGAGTTGAAATATCAAACATCAAACTATGAGAGGCACTTTACCAGTCAAAAATAGCGTTGGTGAGTGAAAAAAGGATGCTGCTGGGCATGCTCTAAGAGCCTCTCCCCATGGGCCGCCCGTCCCCGCTCTTGCAGATAATAGACAACCGGTTCACTGTTCAACCTTCTCTGATTCTTCTCTAATAAAAGTGAGAGCGGGTCTCTAAAAGACAGCGGCCTTGGTTTGAGGAAGTGCCAAGCCCGTCCTATCGCTCTAGCACCCGTCCTCTAATCCAAAGCAGGAGCTAAAATTGGTTTATTCTCTCTGCAGAGAGTGGGCACGGGTGGCCCATGGGGACTCGCCCTAAGCTGCCAGTCAGAGGCTGTGACGATGGCACATCACGAATGCATCCGAATCCTACAACCTAGTACTCTTATCGACGACGTCACCGCTGCAGTAGGATCCCTTACTGTGAGTAGCTCCAACAGAAGTAGAATCTTACAAATTATGTGCACACACCGGCAATCATTGGGTTCACAACAATGTGATTCCACGTGCAAGTTCCCATCGACCAGTCCATTCAGAGCATCTGCACCCTCGCACCCTAAAACTCACACGCTAATCAGGGTTGTCTTCTTTGACACATTTTTGGCAATGTTTGTCTAGTTGTCTTGTTCGATGTTGTCAAGTTGTTCAACGGGTGTCTAGTACGTTAAACAACTTGGATGAAATATGCTCGAATGTTGAGAAATATTCTAGAATATTGTAGATGTATTCTAAAAATATAGTATATTCCCAGACGAGGGGGTGTGTTATCTGTTTTCGACGTCGTGTCGAGCTTGTCGCACAGAACAACCTTGACGCTAATGATATTTTTTGCACTGGTAGTATTTTGTTAGCCGGATGGAAGCTTGGTCCCACTCTCACTAGCATGCCACCTCTTATTTGGGATCTGGATTGATTGTCTCATTGTCTTTTTCCTTTTCTTTGCACTTAATGTTTAATTGGTTCTACTCTTTTAAGTTAAAAATAAAAAATAAAAAAAAATAAAAACTCATACACTAAAGTTGTTCATTGATATTTGAAGAGCCCTAACAAAAATTTACAGTGCTCCACCCTCACACACCAAATATGTACATCAACTACAGTAGTCAATGAACCAATCAGAAGTAGAATGTGGGATCTCTTTGTTTGGTGGCATGCTTGCTTGACCTTCCGTGAAACATGACTATTCCTGTATTTTATCTTTGCACAATACTACACACGGTTTCTTTAAAAATAAGGTTAGAATGTGGGATATATATACTCAACTAAACTTAGATTTAAAGGGTCATAGGTCAAGAGCATCGACAAGGGGTCTCTTTAACCCCAAAACGTCAGAGCGTCCAGAAAATGGACGACTAACAGATTCAAACCCTTCTCACGTTCTCATCAATGCTTGGATGAAAGTCATCCAATTTTTTGGAGATTCTTCACCAAGTTGTTGTCCTATCTAACGGTTGGATTTAGTCATACTTGATTACATATATTTTTTTAAATTACAAATGTAGAAGTATATCAAGTCGTTGACCAAGCCAAAATAACATTGACTGTAGTTCAAAAGTGGCCTTGCAAAAATGAGGTCATAGATTTAGGAAACACAAAAATTTCAAAGAATCACCACGTTTAAGAGTATCTCATTTCAAATTCATTCCAACAAATCTTACTCAAAAAATATTAAAATCTTGCTTGTAATTGAATTTAGAAGGAATTTTTAATTTTAACTTTCAAATTTTATAATTAAATATTGGTGATAGTATTAGTGAATCAAACCGTACGGATGGAATCTAAAATTAAAAATCTAGAACTTTCATTTGTATATCAATTCCAAAATATTCTTCTAAATAGTACTTTATAATGCCTTTTCTCAAATTGTCCATTCGAGGGACACCCTGGTACGTTTAGGGGTTAACAAACTCAATATGCCCAAGTGATGAGGTTCTAACCCTACTTGTGCCACACTGTAGACATGCCAACAGACAAAGTAAACAAACCACTTTAAATGCGAGCTATATCTTGATAGGATGCAGAGACGAGCGTCCTTTCAAGCAACCTCCAACTCCACAATTATGTCCAAATCTCTTATCTGTCAACCTATTTATATGAAATTCATTTTTACGGTGAACCTTATAGTCTGATCAAAAGATGAAGAGAGTGACATGAGCACTATCAAAAACATGGTCCCTTGTAACTTTAGTGGTCATGAGGGACAAGAATTGAGTGACAAGGGACCAATTAAGTCACAAGGGACCAGTTTAAAATAATCAAACTCCATAGTTCTATTTCGAAAAATAAAAAAATAAAAAAAATTCCTACTAGTGCTTGAGGGACTCGGATTTTGAGATATCAACCCCGTCAAACAAGATACACTACATGAAAACTGGTCACTTCTCACTGCTATTTTGAGCCATTCCAGAGTTGGTGAGTGTTTTTCATCACATAAGACAAGGGTTTCCTTGATTTCAGTCAATGAAAAGTGACAAGTCTGTTTGTAGTGATATGGCGAGTTCATTATGATGTTCATGGGTGGCAATGCTCTAAGAGCATGGCCACCCATGGCCTCCCAGAGTCTCTCACACTCAAAAAGTAGATGAAAAGTGCCAAGGGCCCTTCAAAAATACCTCTTGATTCTCAATCCTAGTGTGTTAGAAAATGGGCCTTCAAATCACTATTTAGTTGACTATATCCTCACATTGTACTTGTGATTGGTCCATTGACTATTTGATGTGCACTTTTGATATGTGAGGGGCGTGCAAGGGTGGGGGAGTGTAGGTGCAAGGGCTCTTCAAATGTAGATGAATAATTTCAGCGAGTTAGTTCTAGCGTGCATGGGTGGGAATGCTCTAAGAGCATGCCCAGCAGCTCCAGACCAAATATGTCCGCCAAACATTAAATTGAAGGCCATTTTTAACTTAGAGGAATGTTAAGCAAGAAGTAGCCTAGCAACACTCCTCGTGCGAACACTAAGGCAACTTATAAAAAGAAGATTTTATAAAAGTAACTTGATGACCTTAAAGCACGGGCTGGTGAATAGTCTTCAAGCTCGTTATTTAATTGTTGATTGAGCAAAGATGCTTGCATGGTGTGAGAAATTTGCTTGCGCCAAAGCTTCTGTAGATGGCGGAGAAACTCCAAACTTTGGGTCCAAAAACTATTTTTTAGCGTTAGCGGGTAGTTGCTGGGCCAAACTTCGAAGCAAGTGGAGATGACTACATCAAATCTTGGCGTTGGTCCCTCCAGAACACCTAGTGTTGGGCATGTTCTAAGAGCATGCCCAACAGCTCCAGACCAAATATGTCCGCCAAGCATTAAATTGAGGGCCATTTTTAACTTAGAGGAATGTTAACCCCTAAGCGCTCAAACGACCATTTTCTGGTCGCTGCCCGAATTTAACGGGCTGCCCGGAACAAAAATATTTTTTTGAAAAAATAAAAAATATTTTAAAATACTACATCAAGTCTACTTTCCAACCCAATTTGAATTATGGCAATCCGAGTTAAACTCCACCCGGGAGAATTTTTCAAAGTAGATCATCTCAACATTGTCTTAGTGTTATAAAATTTGCTATTTGGGGAAAGTAATGATGATCCCTCCATCATTTCTTTTGCTTTTTTGAAGTTTACAATAGATAGCCCAACCTTAACCAATCATACTAAATTTTGAACTCTAAAATTGAAAATTATAATTTATACAAATTTTCAAAGGTTAATGCTTTTAAATTCATTAAAAAATGATCTAAAGTTATTTTTGGAAGTTTGACCGTATGGATAATTTGTAGAGATGATACTCTACATTTTGTCTATTGAACCAAACTTCATCAAACATATGGAAGGCACATATTATAACACATCTATGTTTTGTCCAATACCCCTCGGGCTTTTAGGGGTTAAGCAAGAAGTAGCCCAGCAACGCTCCTCGTGCGAACACCAAGGCAACTTATAAAAAGAAGATTTTATGAAAGTGACTTGATGACTTTGAAGCACGGGCCGGTGAATAGTCTTCAAGCTCGTTATTTTATTGTTGATTGAGCAAAGATGCTTGCATGGTGTGAGAAATTTGCTTGCGCCAAAGCTTCTCTAGATGGCGGGGAAACCTCAAACTTTGAGTCCAAAAACTATTTTTTAGCGTTAGTGGGTAGTTGCTGGGCCAAACTTCGAAGCAAGTGGCGATGACTACACCAAATCTTGGCGTTGGTCCCTCCAAAACACCTGCTGCTGAGCATGCTCTAAGAGCATGCCCAGCAGCTCCAGATCAAATAAGTCCGCCAAGCATCAAGTTGACGGCCATTTTAAACTTAGAGGAATGTTGGAATAGAAGTACCCCAGCAACAATCCTTGTGCGAACTCCAAGGCAGTTTATTAAAAGAGAAAGTAATTCATAACACTTGATGGCCTTGAAGCATGAGCCAGTGAATAGGCTTCAAGGCCATTATCTTACCTTTGATTGGCAAAGATTCTTGCTTGGCGTGAGCAATTTTCTTCCTCCAAAGCTTCAGTATATGGCGGAGAAAACTCAAATAAAACCCACTGCCAAGCTTTCTTGGTGATTGAGATGAGATTTTCAACTGCTGCTGGGGCCATGTTTATGCCAAACCTCCGCCACCTTGAGGTTAGACTGGTGCTTTTGCATGCTGCTGGGCATGCTCTAACACGCTATGATTGAGGGCCCAGAGGATATAATTTGGAAGGGCCGGGAGCATTTTTCATGCAGTTTTCCTGTGTAAAAGATCATGTGTGCGGATGCTCTCGGAAGCCACGCGTGAGAGAGAGAGGACAAAAGAAGGTCTGTGAAGACTGTTGGGTTGTGCAGAAAAGCTAAAGAATGTGGCATATGTTTTTTTTTTAATCGAATCGAGCTACCTGAGCTTCTTTATAATCCTCATATATACATAAGTTATGTTTAGTCTATACAGATATGGTCCACATTGCACAGTTAGTCCCTTTTTTTTCTTTTTCTTTGATAGAGTGAGAACCAATCGATTGTCTCTCACTGTTTTCCCGCCCCTCCCTTGGGACCCGGGCTGATTGTTTTTTCTCCTTTCTGCACTTAATTCCATGGTTTCCATTTCAAAAATTAAATAAAAAATCGATTGAGTGCAAAAAAAGAGGAAAAAACAAATAAGCCAGTCCCAAATGATGGGCGGCATGCAACACTACTAGCAAAGGCATCACTTCTCATGACCCATTCACATCAACCCCCTGCCACTGTTGCGTTTGCGTTCCTGAAAGGATGGGATGTAAAATGAAGAAACAAAAAAATATTCACAGCTTTGTCCTTTCCTGCTGCAACTACTGTTGAACCACTGTGCAACTGCGTTACAGTGCCGCAACTATATACATGTTCATTTTTTGCATTGCGTTGCTTCCTAAGAGCATCCCCACTCCTACACGCTAGAGATGACTTGCCAAAATTATTCATTTACATTTGAAGAGCCCTTGCACTTACACTCCCCCACCCTTGGAGGCCCCTCACACATCAAAAGTGCACATCAAATAGTCAATGGACCAATCACAAGTAGAATGTGGAGATATAGTCAACTAAATAGTGATTTGAAGGATCATTTCTTAACACGCTAGGATCCAGAGTCAAGAGGCATTTTGGAAGGGCCCTTGGCACTTTTCATCTAGTTCTAGAGTGCGAGAGACTCTGGGAGGGCTGCGGTGGAGCTGCTCTAACATGCGGTGGAGTAATTCCTCTTTATTTATTTTATATTTTTCTTTTGACCTCATATTCCTTCAAAGTTATCTGACACATGCGTGTGTGGGGCAGAGTTGGTGGATGTGAATGGGCCTTCACTCAAAACAGTGACACTGTACACACTTGTCCTACGTGACGAATTGCACAGTGAGTGCAAAGTGGAGCCGTTTGACTCAGTGAAAAGCGACGCCTTCTCCTTGTAGTGGACCGGCCAGTCTCCAGCCATTCCACAGTTTCAGCATGCATGGTTCGTATGTTCAAAACTGATTACTATACCGGTATCTTGTGGAGCACATGTGTGTATCCGAAGCACATGGGCCTGAATTTCAAAAACGGGTGAATTCCAGTGCCTGTTACGCGATGAATTACCAGCCCACTGATATCAACCCGGTGATGAATTAAGCTGCTGCCAGTTTAAATATATAATTCTTTTCTATTGCAAAGAGATGGAGTCTGTCATTGACGGAAGCTGCTCCCACTTGTTCCTACCTCGTCTGTCACATTGCTATTCATATGCGACTGTCATACACTTTAGAAACACATTTCACTTGGCGTTTCACTCAGAAGCCACCAAGCTCGATAATAAGTTAGGTTAACCCACACCAGGCCGGAAGCCAAGTTTTTTTTTTTTCCTGACACAAACAAACGACCGGGAGCCAAGCTTGAATGCCGCATATTTGGTTGTGAACTTTTCTGTAAATGGACAGTCACGTTCAAAGGGAGGAAAAAAAAAACTACTTCACAGGCGAGACCTTTTAAGTTTTATTTTATTTTATTATTAAAATGTATAAATCATCGCCGACACTTCCCCCACTACGTTACTGACCCTACAATCTCATTCAGTTGCTGCACCCTAACTTTAACTGTTTTAGGGATGAAGAGGAGTGACGGCACGATGGAAAGAACCTGCGAACCAGCCGGGCCAGCAGGACCTTCTTCAGAAAATGCGCAGGACTGTCTTTGAAGCCTTGAAGAAACAAGCTGGCATGTCTCCAAAAATCTTGCACAATGGAGTTAACCGAAAAGAGTGTCTCAAAGTGGAAACTCACCTTATACTTGTTTTCAGTTCCAAAAAATTGCAAAACCAGTCTATGGTGAGTTGCCTGGAGAATAATCTTAAGCAAGGCCCTGCGCGGCTATGGGGCATGAATCTCGTGACCTCCCCAATGATAAAAGAGAGTTCCCATGAGTTCCTCCAAACCTAAGAGAGCTGACCAAGAGACTATTCATGAACAATGCTTGTCATAATTTGATAATATTGGGATGCAAACTCACCGTAGATGTTACAATACAAAGGTTATGTTTTCGGTTAACTCTAATGAGTACAAGGAATGTACACCCGCTTAATGTTGTGATGATTTTAGACTATCAAATAATCCTAACGCTGGTTTAAAGACCATTGTGAATAAAGAGTCCATTGGGGATGGTTTGTCTACCTATGCCTTAGGGCAGTCAGGGGTTGAAGAAAAAAAATACCTCTAGTTTTAAAACCAACGTGAAATATGATGAAATATGTATATCACTTTTCATCCAATTCCCAGGGTATTTCAATTGAGTGAGAACTGAATGAAAACTATTTATTTTCACTTCATCTTCTCAAAACTCCATTCAAATACAAACAACCTGATCCTAACAACTTCTGGAGAAAAACAAACAAATAATAGAGTTATCCGCAAAGTCGTCCCAAGTAGGGTGACTGGACCATAGTTTTCAAAAAGAGAGGTTCAGTTCACAATAAAAGTAGATGTGTCAGTTGCCTGAAAAAAACTACAGGTCTGAAGTTTGGAGGGACCAAAAACGGTGCCTTTTGATTTCACGACCTCAGTTTTCCTGCGCGCCAGTCTGACAGGCTGATCGAAGTGAACAATATGTATCATTTTAGCTAATCAAAGTGAACAGTATGTATTAATGTTAACCAATTAAAAATGTATCGTGTCAGCCCTGACAGGTTGCAAGTCAATTTTGGGGCCATAGAAAAACGCCTATTGAGTTTACGTTTCTTACATTTTCACAGAAACTGAGTCTCAAAGGGAAGATGAGTTTGCGGAAAACTCTAATATGAGGGAGTTTCGCTCTTCCATGCCTGTTGTTTCCGGTCGTGCATTTAAGAATAATAATAATAAACCTAAAAGACCATTGTGATTGAAGAGTTTGTTGACTCTGCTTGACATTGATGAACGAAATTCAATAGAAATCTCAATCAGTTAAATTAGAAAAGTTTGTTGAATTTCGTTCAATGCCTTATTACTAATCGCAATGCAAGATAATTTCATGGTTGTAAAATAGGAGGTCGAACATACATTTATCGGTCCAAGTACTTTTGGATGAATATTGGGAGAAAGATGAAACACAACTAAAGAAAGGAGAAAGAACAATGCACTTTGGACCAGAATCTTTGGACACTTGTAGAATTAGTTGTAATTTATCAAAGTTGATAGTCATAGCGTCCTAGTATGGTTCATTGGAAGGGGCGAAAAAAAAAACAAGACCCCTTGTTCACAAAATGGTGCTCACATTCAACCAACTAGAACAAAACCTCGACAGAATACAGAATATTAGGTTTTCAATAACCTTTGTAAATCCTGCAACAACGCTTGCAGGCGAGCAGTGAGCGCAGATTTTGGATATTTGATTTTAAAGACTACTCACAGGCTTTATAGCGTCTTCTACAATTGTCTGCAAAACCAAACAAAATTCTTGAACAAAAGCTCAAGTCTCGTGTACATGAAGTAATGTGTACCAATAAGAACACTCAAAGTCACATGGAAGAAAATTTCTTCAGAGAACCAAAACATATCAAGTCATCCAAAAACTTCAGGATAATAACACAACACTAAAGAGAAACTCAGGCTTCCGGACCTTGTTGCCGCTAAACTGCATCCCTGTGAAATCAGCGTTCTTCAGCCAAAACTCGAAATAGATACAAAGATTTCCACAATTCATCAATATGAAATACCATTGGAGTGTCTTTCTACACAACTTGGTCCAAACCTCCGCAACCCATGAAGATACCACCGATGAATTGGTGTTGATGAAAACAAGATTTTTTGGAAAATTAGACAATTTGAGGAACATGGAGACGACATCAGCTCCCCATGATTCATGAGAAGGTCTCTCTATGGTCACAGTGATCATACTTGCATCCAACGCTATTGCGTGACATATATCAAGTAGTCCCTATGATCGCTGCCTGCAAAGGAGGCCGGCTTAATGAAACTAATTGATATATGTAAACAGTCAAAATCATTATGGACGAGCCCCGCACAAAAATTCGACAACACAAAAAAACTATTTTGATCGAATCTCTTCTTACCTGTCAAATCATCTCTCTGCAGAGTTCTTCAGCCAAAATCTCTGATTCCGACATTATTGCGAAGGCCTAAGTCGCCATACTTGCAATCTGTTCAAATCCTAGTTCTGTCAGTACCAGACTCATAGTAACTCGATAAGCAATTATAGAAAAAAGCCCCGGCTCCTGCGATTGCCCAAGTACCATGACTACAACTACAAAGATTACTTCATTAACCATTCAACTAGCTCATTCACAGCGATCATCACTTTCACAACTCTGGTTGCAAATCATATTCTGAAGTGGGTAAGGGCAGACCGGGCCATTGGGCTGTTCAAGTAATTGTAAAGAAACTCTTTCTCCTTCAGCACATACTCAAGGATTTTCTCGATAGTCCAGGCCGCATCGCTACCCTCGCCACTGCATTTGGTTCTCGCGAAGGTCCACGAGTCCAATGAGCTCTTTGGTGACATGCATGTTCTTCATTTGCACCGCAGCCTTCAAGAGAGCCTCAATCAGTTCCAGATGTGGTCGTCCTGCGCAATAACATCTGAGCTACAGAAAAATCACTCTCATGAGGATTCAATTCACTGCATATACAAGTTTAGAACTAAAATTCAGAGTCCATGACTGTCATAGAAATAGAGAAAGGCGAACTGACCTTTCAGGTCCTCAAAACCAAGTCCACGTTATGCAAAATGCCTCGCAGCTTTGGAGCTGTCAAGCGGTCGTGGGGGAGAACGGCATGCACCGTGTCCATGCAATGCTGCATCGTTGATCGCAGACCTACACAGAAAGAAACATGAGCTCTTCATTCATACACAGAGCTTCTTCGTGCTTCCAAACCCTTTATACCCTAAACCCTAAAATGCAGCAAGGGCAGGCAAGAACACCGCACCTATGGCCCATCAGGCCCAGCGCAGTCGTGACCACGGGGATTCGCCGATCGAAGCAGAGCGCATCTTGCACGGATTGAGCATCGCCAGCACCCTTGTCGCTCACTCTGTCCACAGCCCCGGAGCTTTCACCGCATTTCTGTGCATTTCGCTCGCAGTGCTTAGAGTAGGCCTGGACCGAGGGAGAGCGGTCAAATGATGCATAGGCGGCCTCCTGTGAGGGGTGGTCGCCGAGGAGGTCGGCCGCCTACCAGAAGGGCTTGTGTAGGATCAACATGGTCTGAAAATATGTGAGGTGCTTCGCCAACGGGAGGTCCTCCCTTCATATATCAGAGAAGTGCGGACCGCAGATCCATGCAGACAGCCATACTTTATGATGTACACATTACGGGTCGCCGCCGATGAGGAACCGGATGTCGTAGTTGTATTTGAAGGTGGCGGCCACCACAAAGGAGTAGTCGTTGATGTACACGTTTCCGATCCGTCTTTGGATATCATCTTGAAGTTGGCGTTTACCATCGTGACCGTGGTAGGCGACTACGGGAAGGCAAAGGGGCACACTGTACTGGGGCATGCGGACGGGCTTCTTGAAGCATAACTTCGAATGAGCCTAAGGGCCGCTTCACACTATGGCCAAAGGTCGAGAGGCCGTCGATTTCCACCAATCAAATTGCAAGAAACCATGGTTTCGGCCTCTCGACCCTTCACTAGAGGCCAAAGTCCAAAGGCCGTGGACCTTCAAAATGCTTACATGGCAACACTTTTTGACCAAGGTGACGGCCTCTCGAGAGGAAGTTTGGGTCCTACATTTTGCAAGACCCGTCACTATGGTCAAGAGGCCGTCGATTTCTTTTCATAAAAAATGAAAACTATATTTTATGCCTATTTTCAGTAGATTTCTTTGGACTCTCAACAAAGTTTGGACTCTCAATCCCACGGCCTCTCGACTTGGACGGACATAGTGTGAAGCGGCCGTGAGAGTCCAAACTTTGTTGAGAGTCCAAATAAATGGGCTGAAAATAGCCAATAAAATATTGTAATTGGAGCCTTTGGCCGGGCATAGTGTGAAGCTTCCAAAGGCCAAGCCGAGAGTCCAAAGCTCAATCCCACGGCCTCTCAACTTGGACGGCCATAGTGTGAAGCCTCTAAAGGCCAAGCCCAAAGTCCAAACCCATACCATTTGTCCGGCTTCAATCTACTTCTCTCCTCATCAATTCATACAATTTCTGAAATTTTCCTCTCACCTTCTCTAATCATGGATTCTAGAAGGGAACGCATTCTTGTGTTACTCTCAATTTTCATGGTCATCAAGTATGTCATTGTGGGCATTTTGGCATTGCAAAAACTTGCAATTTTTCAACAAAATGTTCAAATGATGATGATGGCAGTTTTTATTACACAAAGACGGAGGGTGAATTATCAAAGGAGATGTTGGCATTATCAAAGATATGGAGGTTTTTTTGACCAGACGCTTTTGGGGTCATTTTCAGATGGTGATTTTCGGAAACGGATGAGGGTGAATACATCTACATTTCAATATTTATGTACTCTATTGGGGCCTGTTTTGAAGAAGAAGGATACACATTTAAGAGAAAGTATTAGTGTGGAGCGTAGGATTGCAATTACTCTTTCTCGATTAGCAACCGGTAACTCATTACAAATGGTTGGTGATTTATTTGGGGTTGGATTGAGTACAACTTCTATCATTGTAAGAGAGTTGTGAAACAATTAGGATTCATTTGAGACCATTGGTTTTTAAGAAACCAACTGCTGATTGGATGAAACAAGTAGCAAAGGGTTTTGAAGCACTTCATGGCATTCCGTTTATTCTAGGAGCAATAGATGGTAGCCACATCCCTATTGTAGCACCATCTCATGATCCTGTAGCATATTATTGCCAAAAAGGGTATTATTCATGTTTACTACAAGGAGTTGTAGATGTGAATTGCAAATTTTGGGACTATGATTTTGGATGGACTGGACGGATTCACGATTGGGCATTATTTCAGAAATCTGAAATAGGGAAGAAAACTATGAAAGGTTCATTTTTACCTTACAAATTCATTGGGGACGCTGTCTATCCAATGAGGCCATGGTTTTACTCACCGTTCAAGGGAGAAAGAACAGGATTGTCTAGAAGAAAGGCGCATTGGAATTTCATTCAATCGAGCACTCGTATGGCTGTAGAAAGAGCATTTGGAATTCTAAAAGGAAGATGGCGTATACTATTGAAAAGGGTTGACATGCCACTCCGGAATTTGTCCGACATAGTAACCGCATGCCTATCTCTTCACAACCTATGCATTATAGAGAATGATCAATTTTCTGTGGACTGGGCTAAAGAAGCTGAAAAGGAGTTACAAGCTGAAGCCAATATGTCACTAGGAAAATTGCAGCAAGTAGATCATTTTCACGTACTAGAATCAGCATTGAGGGAAATGAGGGAATTGCAGAAGGCCAATCCAGAAGCGGAAGAAACACCGTTCATAGAACCGGGAGAAGAAGAAAAAATAGAGAAGGAGAATGATTCAAGTGAAAGAACAAAAAAAGAGCGACATGAGAAGATGAAAAAAATGTTGGCGGATTCAACTCGGGTCCATTTATTACTAGCAAAGAGCTATTACAAGGCTCATTTGGAAAGAAAATCAAGCTTTCACTTTGAAAGCTGTACATACGATGATGATGACTATGAGGATAGCTCCGGTGAAGAGTAGCCAATAGCCTATAGCTTATTGATCAAACGATCAAATTGGTAATCCACCCTTTCTAGCAGCTCATTAGTTCTCTTAAAATTTTTCATCAAGCCTGTGCTAGTTTCTGCCATTTTCTCAAAGATATCAATTGCACGGTCGTGAAAGTGCTGCTTACCTTTTGATGTTGGTGTTGTCATGGTTGTTGTTGTCACGGTTGTTGATGTTTGAACACTCTCCACATCTTGTGCTGAATTGGTTTGAATCTCCACATTATCCGTGGTAGTAGCCGAGACATGCTTCATCACTTGTCCAACTTGGTGATACCACTCATCTAGAGCATCATAAAACTTGGCCTCCTGTCGGTTATTACCAGAAATTCCATTCGCCAACTTGTCTTCTTTGTATGCATCAAAGATGGTCTTGAATTTCTTACGGCATGCCACAGCCCTCCGGTTAAATTTTGGTAGCATGACAACCATTCTAGCATGAAGTCTCACCCATGTATCAATTCCTACAACCAAAAGAGCCAAAAAAAAATGAGAGATGAGTAAAAAATGGCCTTGAAAAATAAATCACAACACATGTACGGACCCTCAAATAAAGACTATGATTGTTATAAAGGGAAGAGAAAGGTAGAATGGATCACCAACGAGAAGTAGGAGGAAGGTGTGGCCATTGAGAGGAAAGTCTTCCCATTGTAATGGGGGAGACTAGGGCTCAAATCTCAATGGCGACATTCGGTTTGCAACTTCAATGGGGGAAAGGGGGGCCTGGGGGCCGGGCACGGGCGCGCCTAAAGGCAAAGGCCTTTAGACGCTCAATTGGCCCCAATCCTCAATCCGATTTTTATTTTAAATTTGACAATTAGGGAAAAAAAAATTTACCTTATTTTTTGCCATTCCTCACGAATTCAGGCTCCATCTCTCCTTTAAGCGCAATGAGCTGAAGCACCTCCGAATCCTCCCACTTTTGATTTGCCTCATCTCCTTCTCCTTCTCCTTCAACTTTCACCACCGTTTTTGTTGCCTTCTTCTCCTTTGCTGCCTTTGCTGCCTTTGGAGCCTTTTGCTTAGGAGCGGCTCTCTTTTTGGAAGACCCTACAATCTCACAATCCACTTCTTCTTGAACAACATTCTCTTCTACCCTTTGAACAACCCTCTCTTCTACCCTTTGGACATCCCTCTCTTCTACTCTTCTCTCTACAACTTGAGTTGAGTAGGGCTGGAATGCTCCATAAGAATTTGGGGCCAAATTTTTTTCTGTCTCCATTAGATTCGGCTGGCTACAATAGTAAGGGTTTTGAAAGAAACGGTCCATCTGTCCTACTCTTGAAAAAAATTGAGAGAGCCAAGATCTGCAAAAAAAAAAAAAAAAGAAAACAGTTTCTACCAAGACGTACGAGAGAGAGAGAGAGAGAAGAAGGAGCATTCCACTTTATTCCCTGTCCAAAACAGCCTTTTCAATCTAACGGCCAAGATCTTGTCAGTTTTTGAATTTTTTATGAAAAAATTCGACGGCCTCTCGACTACAGTGACGGGTCTTACAAAATGCAGGACCCAAACGAACTTCGAGAGGCCGTCGAAATGGTCAAAAAGCGCTGCCACGTAGGCGTTTTGGAGAGCGACGGCCGGTGGACTTTGGCCTCTAGTGTGAAGGGTCGAGAGGCCGAAACCATGATTTCCTGCAATTTGATTGGTGGAAACCGACGGCCTCTCGACCTTCGGCCATAGTGTGAAGCGGCCCTAAGAGTGGCTGTGCTATCATAGTAGTGTCATTGTCAATATGACCGAGTCTTCCGCGAATATCTCTGTTGCAACATCCATGAATAGGAGGTGGCCGGGGAGTTGATGAGGTGGTCGATCTGGGTGGCGTCTATGGCCTCAGGTTGGAGTTCCACTGAGTCGGCCACCTTGGCGGTTGCCTACTTCAAGAGGATGTCATTGGTGAAGCAGGCCTTACAGGGCAGACAATTGGCGGCGATGAGGGCGATCGAGTTCTATTATCGGCCTCTTGAAGACCGACATTTGTAAGATTGTATAACAGTCCTGCAATCGTTTAGCGACTGCAGCAGAATGAGGTCAAACGAACCACAGTTGAATTCAATTGCGGTTTTTTACCAAGTTTTCTTATAGTGAGTGGTCCGCCATAATCTGGACAGAAGGCATCTTTCCAATTGGGACGTCAGCTTTCAACATGTTCGATTGGTGGACGAACAACCAGTCCATGAACTGCAGATGTGGAGTCCCATGTGAGCTGTAGGAAGCAGGTAGTTGTGGTGGGTTTAGACAATGTGCTTGGAGGTTCTCGGATCCCTGCGACTCCACGGAGGCAGAGTAGGCTTTGCAGAAGCCAAAGAGTCCTCTTCCGGGAACCAACTGCTGGTGATTGCGGTCCCATCGCATAAGGTTGATGATGACGACATTCACGAAGCAATTGAAGGAGTGTGCACGTGGCCAAATTAGTGGTGACAAATGTGGCTCGTTTTGAGAAAATTAATAGGATGGCGGTTTCGACTTGGTGCAGCTAGGGGTCGATATTGTCTCGACGTAGTTCGTGGCGTGTAGGACATCTAGAGAGGAGGAACACCAATGGAGCACATTAGGGTTTACTTTCGGACTAAAGTAACAAAGAGGGAAGAGGTGAAGTTTCTCAAGCATACAACTTTACTACAAACAAAGATATCATACAAGCTTGATTCTACAGTACTTATACAACTTATCTACATCTAACTCTTACATTACAATAATGCACCAAAAGGTGTAGTTGACTAAGCTACTAGCTGACGTCATGGATGAATACATCATCTAGATAAGGATGGAGATAAAAGGTGATACAAAGCAATGAGTGTTACAATAATTTCCAACACCTCCTCTTGTTCAAGCTCTAGCCCTTTTTTTCTATTATGATGTCTCGCTCTTGTTGACATGCTCAAGTTTGTAGTTCTCTTTAGAATCAAATAGATAACTTGACTACAATAAGGTTGTACATACTAGTCTGATTATCTCATTTGATGCTTCTACACATTCTAGACTTGAGATTAACTTCAAAGTTTTAGTTTATAGTAGGAAGAGTTCCTTATAGGAATCTGGTTCTTAGTGGGCGCACTTCGACGGGTGTGTGATTTCATATTTCAAGGTATTGTTGCTTGGGTGGTGGAGTCCTTCGAGGACGAGTTGATGTTGCCAGAGGAAGAGACTGAGGTCTTCTCAAGCGTGCCTGTATGCCGTGAGTGGCTTTGTAAAGATGTTTGCTTGTTGAATAGATGTGGGCATATAGCTCATTTCAATTTGTCCTTCAGTTAATTTCTCTCGCACAAAATGGTAATATATTTCGATCTGTTTTGTCTTCTCATGAAGAACAAGGTTGTGAACTAGTCTAATACTTGACTGATTGTCGCATAGTAGCGACATAGGATCGTCTCCAGTGATCTTTAGTTCAAATAGCAATCTTCTTAGGTACATAGTATCTCTTATGGCTTCACACAAGACTCGGTACTCTACCTCAGTTGTTGATAAGGCAACATTAGGTTGTCTCTTGCTTCTCCAGTCTATTGCAGCTTCCCCTAGTTTATGAATTATTCCTAATGTCGATCTTCTTGTGTCTCTGCACCCCCCGTAATCTAAGTTTGCAAAACTAATCAAAGGTTGGTCGTCACTGTAAAGATAGAACAGGGCTGAATCTAGTGTACCTTTCAAATAATGCAAGATGTTTTTGAGTGCGGTCATATGAGCTTCATGCGGTGCATTTGCAAACTTGCTTATACAGCTTACAGCAAAGCATATATCAATGCGGGTGTTACAGGCATAGATTAAAGATCCACATATTGATTTGAAGAGATGAGCATCACCTGGTTTTGAACTCATATCTACTTTCACATTTGCGCTTGTACTCATAAGAACTTTGAGTGGATTGCAATTCTCCATTCCATACCTTTTGAGAATATCCTTGATGTATCTCCTTTGATGAACCCATATTCCATCTCAATCATAAACTAGTTCTGTTCCGAGGAAGATGTTTGATTTTTTCATTCTTGTCATTTCAAATCCTAAGGCTAATATCTCTTCTACATTGTACTTCTACTGAGTTTGATTCTATCGAGCTAACTTCTAGCTGATACAACCCGTTTCCTTTGTTTATCACTCCTTTTGCTACATTCAATATCTTTGTTTCGAATATTATCTAGGAGTAAACATCTCTTGTTTGTAAACACGATTACATATTGACCTTTGTCAGTTAACGAACCCACAAAGACCAAATTGTGCTTCAGAGAAGGTACGTACATAACATTGATCATATTTATTTCCTTACAATGTGATTTCATGTTTACATCACCACTACCACCTACTGCGTGACGCTCTTTGTCTGCAGTTGTTACAATTTTCCGCCCTACAAGTGGTATCACTAACTCAAGATGCTCTCTTGCACCCGTAACAAGACAAGACGCTCCAGAATCCATATACCACTTATTGGTGGTGTTCATGCTCTCTTGAAATTTTGTGAAAGCTACCTCTAGTTCTCCCTCTTCAATTTCCATTTTAGTTTGACTATCTTCTTCAATCTACTAGATTTACTAAAGACGAAGGCTGACCGTACATATGCCAGCATTCTCTAGCAAAATGTCCACGTTTTCCACAAACCAAACAGGTTTTTTTCTTCCTTGAGCTCCTTGTCTTTCAGCTTCTTGAGCTCCTTAAGGACCGCATCCTTTATTTTTTATCCTAAAGCCAACATTCAAGTTCAATGATCCTGTGTGGTTTGGGAAATCTCCAAACGGCATCAATACTTTGCAGAATATTGCAAGAAAGGTTGCTGAGGATATACCTAAGCTTGCTTGCAAGAAAATTACGAATAAGACTGGTCGCAACATTAGCATAACTTGTCTAGACGATGCTTTCACACCAATTGAATATGGCATGGAATTGACAGGACATAGAGATTTGAAGTCATATTCTAAGTGAGTGACACTTATTGAGTGATATTGGAGATAGATGTTTTCGTTCATCACATTCATCTACGTTCATCCTTTTTACTGTTAGGGTTTCGTACTTAGTCTTGCTGCTGTTTCCTTCTCGTTTAGTCTTTCATAGTTACAGATAGTATCTGCGTAGCGCTGCACGTTCTGGGAGAACTGTAGAGTGATGGTACCGACGAAGGTGTTTTATGAAGTGTACTCATACTGCAATTGTGCAATAGAAATAAAGGATTAGAGATTTCTGTATCCCTGTGAATAAATGCTTGCAACTCGTGTAGAAAGAGAGAATGAGACTTAGTAGATAAATTCAATAGGTTATGGGCCTTCTCACTACTTAAGATCGCGTATACTCTGGTTCTGTCGTTTTTTTCTTTAAATTTTAGTTGTTACCCTAGCTATGGCGTTTTTAGCAATGGCTGTGCATTGATTACTTTCTGATACTCTCACGTATTTCTTACAGTATTTGCTATTATCTTGGACCGTTACTTTTACTCTTTCACGTTTTCTTGAACATATCATCTGTTCTTGAAATTATCGAGATAGATTATTTTCTTAATAGTTTTTTCATTACAATTTTCTTTACAACATTCTTTTCTCCTTGTTCTTCACACTATTCTTTCTAAATATAGTATAGTATTACTTCTTTGTTAGATTTTTTTATTTCGTTAGAATTTTTTTTGGTAATCATCAGTTATGGAGAAGTCTGAGTCTAATTACGGCATTAAGGTTTTTGATGGTACTGGTTTCTCCATATGGAAGTATCACATGGAAATCGTCTTCCAGCACAAGAAGGTGCTTAACGTTGTCAACGGCTTAGAACCTCGCCCGTTTTTAAATTTTCCAGTAGGAGCCGAACTTACTCTTGAGGAAAAAAAACTTATCGATCAGTGGGATGAGAAGAACGCTACAGCGCGGTACATTATTAGCTCTGGCGTTACTCCTAAGATTCTTGGCAAGCTTACTTCATGTCCGACTGCTGCTCAAATCTGGAAGAAACTTAGCTCTCTACATCTTAAGAAGACAGCAGAGAACGTCTTCAATTTACAGGCAAAGTTCTTTGACTATCGCATGTCTCGTACTGATGACATTGCTTCTCATATCCAGAATGTTGATAACATAGCCTTACTTCTTCAAGATCTAGGACATCCTATCCCTGCTCATATGATTTTATCAAAGATCATATGTAGTTTACCACCTAGTTACAACAGTGTTACAGCTGCTTGGGCAAATGTTCCGATAGAGTCACAGACCGTTGATCTTCTTGAAGAACGTTTAGTACGCCATGAGGTTCTTCTTGCTACACAAGGAAATGTAGATGAAGTAAGCGATAAGGCTTTCTTTACTAGAACAGGACCTCAAGTTAAACTCAATCGTAGAGAACAACATCTGAAAGATGTTGAATACATACACGATCTTAAAAAGCGGACCAAATGCTTTAACTGTGGAGATTATGGTCACTGGAGTTCTGAATGCTCTAAGGACAAAGCTGATAGATCTTCCAACCAGAAGCCTTCTACTTCTAAACAGAAGATTAGGAAGCATTCTCAACGTGATGATCTTAGGCGTGGAGTTACTGAAGCCAATCTAGTCGAGAGTCTTACTCTGTACTCCAGCGATGAGGATGACGACGATATTCAAGATGATGATGCGGATCCAAGCGGGGCTATACCGGGTTTTGCTTTTATGACAACCTCTATCTCATTTGTGTCACTGGCTTTTCTAACTACCACCATCAACAATGATATATGGTACGCTGATTCAGCTGCTACTGAACACATGACAGATCGTCGTGAATGGTTCACAACTTTTGAGCCTATTGCCCATGGACGTTGGCCAGTTACAGTTGCCGATAACTATAATATATGGGTTCGTGGACGAGGTGATATACTCATTGATAGACATATCAATGGTGTTTACATCCAGGGTATACTTAAAAATGTTATTTACATTCCCGAGATTGGTCGCAACTTGTTTTCTGTTGGACTAGTATCTGAAGCTGGTACTTCTTTCCACTCTGAGATTCCGGATCGCCCTGGATACTGTGAATTTCGTGCCAAGAATGGAGTTAAGGTTCTTGAAGGTGAACGAGTGAATCGTCTATATCCTCTTGACTTTAAGGTGATTTTACCCTCAACTGTGAATACTGTTACCACTGGTTCCTTACCTAGTAAGACTCTGGATATTCCAAAGTCTCAGCCTCAAGATCTCATGGTGTGGCACCAAAGGATGGGACATGTGAACATTCCAACAATTCAACACATGAATAGAGTTGCTTCGTTTTCTGATTTTCATTTGGAAAACTGCTCTGTTCCAAAGACTCTATGCTATGGGTGTTTACTTGGAAAACAACACAAGGCGGTTTACAAGGTTAATCCTCAGAAGACTCGTGTTCAAAAGCCAGGAATATTCCTACATGGTGATACTTCTGGAAAGATGGGAACCCTATCTATAAATGGCGCCCAATATTATTATCTTCTCAGAGATGATGCTACATCATATTGTTTTGTTCATTTTTCTGCAAAAAAGGATGAGGCCTTTCCGTTTTTTAAGCGGATTTTCAAGATCGTTCGACGTGATACTGGCAATACTGTGGAGAAATTTTGAACTGACAGGGGAACAGAATATATCAATAGTTCCTTTCAAGTTTTTCTTACAGAAAATGCCATTCAACATGACACAAGTACAGTTTATACACCGCAGCAGAATGGATACATTGAGCGTCACAACAGGACTATTATGGAATGCGCGAAAAGTATGATTCATTCAAATAATCTTCCTCTTCGTTTGTGGGCTGAGTCGGTTAATACAGCTGTTTATTTGATCAATCGTACTATCAACAAGCAGACAGGTGATATCACACCTTTTGAAGCTTGGTTTCACAAGAAACCATCAGTCTCTCATTACAGGATTTTTGGTTCACTCGCTTATGTGTTTGTTAACGATCAAGTCAGGACGAAGCTACAACCCAAAAGCAAGCCTATGATCTTTATTGGCTATAGTGCTACTAGTTGAGCTTATCGATTTTGGAACCCTTTGGATGACTCTGTGGTGGAAAGTTCAGATGCCCGGTTTGATGAAGCTGCCGGCAGATTTAATTCAGACACGTTTCCTCACTATAAACCTTCTCTAGACGTCTATCTTGACCTGGAGATACCCTCTGATAACACAGATCATCATGATCCTCAGTTACTTGGAGACATTGGTTTTCCTCAGATCTTTGTTTCACAGCAAGATCCAAGTACTGTCACGGCAGCTTTACCCGTCAATCATTCTTCATCGGAAAATAATTCTTCACCAGTGGGAGATACTTTTCATCAAACCTCAGTCGACCTGATAATTTCAGATTCTGATACTATTACTGAAAATGAGACTGTTACTTCAGTGGGAGCTCATGCTATTGAAGAACTGGATGGTGGAGATACACCACAATCTGAACCGATTCGACCCCGGTTTCGATCCATGAATGATCTTCTTGCAAATACCTTTCGTCAACCGGATTACTCTATCGACGATTTATATTTTAGTACACCTGAATCGTCAGCAAACTTGACTGACTGTTCCTCAAGTATTATATCTAATGAACCGGTGCTATTTGGAGTTGACATTCCTGTTTTAACTGATCAAGATGAACAAACTTGTTCATTCGCATTACTTGCAGCGTTGGGTGAATCGTTTCAAGAGCCTCAAACTTATGCTCAAGCAATGAGATCTCCACAAGCTGATCAGTGGCAAGATGCAATGAATAGAGAATATAATTCTCTCATTGAAAATAATACCTGGACTTTGGTTCCCTTACCCCGTGATCGTACTGTCGTGCAAAACAAGTGGGTTTATAAGGTCAAGTACAAGACTGATGGTGCCGTTGACAAATTCAAGGCACGTTTAGTGGCAAAAGGATTTACACAGAAAGGAGGGATTGATTATTCTGAGACTTTTAGTCAAGTTATCAAACATCAATCCATTCGTGTACTACTTGCTACAGCAGCTGAAAAACATATGCAACTTCGACAGTTTGATATTGGGACTGCGTTTCTTAATGGGGATCTCTTAGAGGAAATCTATATGAAACAGCCTATTGGTTTTATATCCTCGACTCATACAAATTTTGTTTGCCAGCTACATTGAAGCCTTTATGGACTGAAACAATCTTCTCGTCAGTGGAATCGGAAGTTTGATACTTTTCTACAGACTTTCGACTGAAAGCCCACTAAGGCTGATCATTGTGTCTATCACAATGCCACCGGTGATATCCATACCCTTCTTGGCATTTATGTTGATGATGGGCTTATATGTTCTCTTTCAAAGTCTATGATTCTTCAAGTTATTACGTACATGAAGACCGAATTTAAGGTTACTGACGGTGAGGTGGACTATTTTGTTGGTTTCCAAATCCATCAAGACCCTGTCACTTTTGACATTTTAATCCATCAGAGCAGGTATATTGACGATATTCTCAATCGTTTTGGCTTCACTGATGTGAATCCCGTTGTTTGCCCTTCCGATCCACATGTTCGAGTCATGAAAGGAGACGACGATACTGATCCTATTACGACTGAACCATTCAGTGAAGCTCTTGGTTGTCTAATGTATGCTATGATTATTTCCCGCCCGGATCTGTCATATGCTGTTTGTAAAGCCTCTAGCTACCAAGCCAAACCCCGAGCCTCTCATTGGGCTGCTCTCAAACGGATTTTCTGTTATCTCAAGGGAATGAAATCTTGGGGAATATGCTACTCTGGTCAACCTCGGATCATGCAGCTCATTGGCTATTCAGATTCAGATTTTGGTAGAGACCTTGATTGCCGAAAGTCTCGTACTGGTTATGTTTACCTTTATGGAGATAGTGCAATTTCATGGGCAAGTATTCAACAAGGAACTGTTGCCGATTCTACTACTGTTGCAGAGCTTTATGCTATGGCAATGACCTCGAAGGAAGCGTATTGGTTGGGATCTCTTCTTGATACTCTTCATCTTCCATGTTCTCGACCCTTGTCTATCCTCTGTGACAATCAAGGTGCCATTGCCCTAGTCAAGAATCCTGTTTATCATAAGAGAACCAAACATGTTGACTTGAAGTATTTCTTCGTCCGTGAATTCTGGGAGCGCAACCAAGTCGACTATATCTATGTCAATACTAAAGACCAAGCTGCTGATGCTTTTACTAAGCCTTTACCTCGTGATAGTTTTCACAAGTTCCGACAGATGATTGGCATGACAAACCTTCCTTCCTAAACACTCATTCAACAAGTGGGAGAATTATATTACTTTTCTGAATGTGTTGAACGAGTGGGAGTATTGGAGATGGATGTTTTCGTTCATCACATTCATCTACGTTCATCCTTTTTACTGTTAGGGTTTCGTACTTAGTCTTGCTGCTGTTTCCTTCTCGTTTAGTCTTTCATAGTTACAGATAGTATCTGCGTAGCGCTGCACGTTCTGGGAGAACTGTAGAGTGATGGTACCGACGAAGGTGTTTTATGAAGTGTACTCATACTGCAATTGTGCAATAGAAATAAAGGATTAGAGATTTCTGTATCCCTGTGAATAAATGCTTGCAACTCGTGTAGAAAGAGAGAATGAGACTTAGTAGATAAATTCAATAAATGACATTTGAAGTTATGTAGTTGATTCGTGAATGACACTTGAAATTATAGTGAGTGACACTTACGTTATGTAGTTGTATAGTGAGTGACATTTAACCCCTAAATGACAGAGGGGTAAGGGCAAAACCTAGATGTGTTACAAAATGTTACTTCTACAACTTTGATGAAGTTTGGTCCAAAAGAAAAAATGAGAAGCATGATGTTTAGTAATTATTTGTACCATGAAACTTTCAAAAAATGTTTTGGACACTCATTTAATGAATTTAGAAGCATTTACCATTTAATATTCACCAAAATTACAATTTTTATTTTTAGAATTTGAAATTTGGTATGATTGGTTAAAACTAGACATTGTATTCTAAATTTAAAAAAGCAAAAATTTCAAAAGAGAGGAATCATTACTTTCCCGAAATAGAAAGTTTTATAACACTAGGACATTGTTGAGGTGTTTGTCTTTGAAAAATTCCTTAGTGAACCTCAATATTGCAAATGAAATGCATCAAACAACATCTCTATCCCCAATTTTGACAAAAAATCAAAACTCAAAAAATGTCATTTTCTGACCATGGGCAGTCACTGCTGTTTGGGCTGAGACCAGAAAATGGTCGATCGATCATTTAGGGGTTAAAGTTATGTAGTTGTTGCATGCATTTAATTTAGGTTTGGTTTCTGATTTATATTTTCTTGATTGCAGGTACAATCAAAGCCAAAAGGAGCTTTAAGATGTGACTATGCAGTGAGTGATTGCCTGTGAAAAACGAGATGAAAAACTTCTGAAATTTCAATAGGCTTTTGAGGAAGAAATGGGGAAATAAAATTTATAAAAAAGAATTTGAATCTTCCGGTGTTGTGGATTTTGAAGTGCACAAATTGCAACAAAAGATCCTCCCGTCAAATTTCTGCTCCTTCAGGCTTCAGTAGTTGATTCTTCAACTCTGGTTCCAATCACTGAATCTTGTAAGGAAAATAGTGGTGGTTATCGATAATAATTCAAAGGTTTTCCTTCACTAATGATGCAATTTGGAGATCTCCAAGTGGAAATCAAACTTTGGAGGATGAGATTAAGGTGTACCGGATGAGAATGCTTGCAAGTAGCAGTCCATCAGTCTCCAACACTCAGTTAGGCAATATATTCGGGAATGTCACAAAATCACCTATCACGATTGTGAACATCATAGATTCTGTTGCTAGTGCTGAGTTTTTGAAGGGATTACAAATTCCTGGTCAAAATGCGAGTTGATAACAAGGAGAACATTCCTCCAAGGGATTGAAGCATAGTTAGCGCTTTGAATTGATTCATTTTGTAGTACTGGATGATGTAACGAATTGTTGCAATTGGAACTACATGTATAACAATTCTTTGAATAAAAGCTCTGTAGAGCAAATTTTGAAACAACTTGTGTGAATGCGCATTTTGTACAACAAATTTTATGTTGAAAGAAATGTCATGTCTCAACAAGATGTTGGAAAGATGTTGGAAAGACGCTGAAAAGATGCTAGAAAGATGCGAAAATGGGGGAATGGTGGCAGGAGTGACGTTACGCAACATGACGCCACTCTGCAAATTCCAATTGTGTTCCATCGCATGATCCACCTGCTCGGAGGAGGTAGTCAATTAGGGTTCACAAGTATAAGGCCACTCAATATGCAAAGGATTTTATTCAAGCAACGTTTACATCATCCTAATAAGCAAGATTAACGCTTTGATGCGCCTGTGTCCATATAGTGAACAACAAATAAATTGCAACCTTTCTTTTGACTACATCCTGTACATATTTTCATTCATCCAAATTTCCCTTGGTTCTTGTGCTAGTTGACTATCATTTGTACGGTATAGATCTGCAAAATAAGATATTGTGATTTTTTGAAAAACAACACAATTGGTTTATATCAAGTTTCAAACTTAGTTCAAAAAATAAGACCTTAAACACGATTCTCCAAAATAAGTAGAATCAAATAATGGAAACCATACCATCTTGTAGTGCATGTTATTCCAATTTCATTACAATACTTTTTAATTATTTTTGTGTGAATTTGGGATTTTTAATTGAATTTCAAGATAAAACCTTGCAAAATTTATTAAAAAATATTAATAAAAAATATGATGAAATCCAACTGTACAGATGTGATCTTCACACTAACATTTACAACTTTGCTTTGTACAGTACATCAACTCCATTTTTGTTTTTCACCAAACATTTTACAACAAATCTTTGAAAACAGTGTTGAATCGGGATGTTAACCCCTAAACGTCCCAGAGTCCAAAAGCTGGATCACGAACAGATTCAAAGCCTTCTCACGTTCTCATCAATGCTTGGATGAAACTCATCCAATTTTTTGGAGATTCTTCACCAAGTTGTTGTCCTATCTAATGGCTGGATCTAGTCATACTAGAGTACATATTTTTCTAAAATTACAAATGTAGAAGTATGTCAAGTTGTTGACCAAGCCAAAATTGCATTGACTCTAGTTCAAAGTGGAATCGTGAAAAATGAGGTCATAAATTTAAGAAACACAAAAATTTCAAAGTATCACCACATTTAAGAGTATCTCATTTCAAACTCATTCCAACAAATTTTACTCAAAAAATATTGAAATTTAGTTTGTAATCGAATTTTGAAGGAATTTTTAATTTTAACTTTCAAATTTTATAATTAAATATTGATGATTGTATTAGTGAATCAAACCGTACGGTTGGAATCTAAAATTCAAAATCTAGAACTTTCATTTGTATATCAATTCCAAAATATTCTTCTAAATAGTAGTTTATAATGCTTTTTCTCAAATTGTCAATTCCAGGGACACCCTGGTACGTTTAGGGGTTAAAGGGTTAATATTACAATTTATAAAAACAAGTGCTTCTATCATACAGTCCTATCGGCTTGTGCTCCGTACCAATTTGCGTCCAATGGTACACACTCAAGTCTCCTTCAGAGTCGGCCACGTGGCCTAACCAGACTCAACCAAGTCGGCATATCCTTAACCACAGACTCAGGAGAGATTACGTGGCTCTCAGCCAACCAAAAAACGCCTAGTTGGCCATGATGACTCAGATCTCAACCCGTCCAGTCCAATGACCGGCCTCCCTCGCATCCGACACCATCTCTCCCCCCCGTCTATGTTCCGTGGAGCACAAGCTTTACACAATTTGAGTAATGGCGAGCATGTGGTCACCTTCTCTAGTGTGGTGAAGATCGAGCTTAGAGCGATCACCTGGTGCGATCATTTCTTAGCCTAATATGACATGATTTCTCTCTAGTTGGTGTCTTTGTTTGAGTCAATCTGTCTGTGAGTGAGGATCTAGGTTAACCCCTAAGCGTCCACTTTGTATTTTCTGTAGTATAGGAAAATTGGACCCCTAACTGCAAATCGTGAAAATGACTTCAGTTTGACACGATCAACACTGTTGATCTTGTAGTATAGAACAAGAGCTTTAAAGTGATGTATTGCAGTCAGAAAACCGAGTTAAAATGAGAAAATGCCACCGTTGCAAAGTTCAGTGATGCAGATGGCCATATTGGGCGTTTTAGATGCTTAGGGGTTAAGTTAACGTCGAGATTTTCCATAGAAATCATGGTTTAGGGGTTCAAGCCAACCTCTGCAACAGTTTTTGGTGAGATTTTTGAGGTTTTGCGATTGAATTGCTCAATTTGTTTTTGGCTTGTGTTTTCCTTTGAGTCAATCTGTCTGTGAGTGAGGATCTAGGTTAAGTTAACGCCGAGGTTTTCGAAAGAAATCATGGGTTAGGGATTCAAGGCAACCTCTGCAACAGTGTTTTGTGAGATTTTTGAGCCGGTTTTGGGATTGAATTACTCAATTAGCTTTTGGCTTGTGACAGACAATGGCGCAGTCGATGGCGATGCGAGCGGCGGTGTCGTTGCCCATGGTAGCATGGGCAATTCTCACGGGCGCTTTGCTGTTCCGAAACGCGGAGCATGGGATGGCGCTTCTGGCGAAAGGCTGCCCTGACAAAGCCGCGTACTCATGGAGGTCCAACATTCCCGCGGTAGACAGAGGATTGTGTCTGCTTGTGGATTTCTTTGTCCGCGCGCAGAGTTCGGACGAGGGAAAATTTGACACGGGCTATATCGGCACGCTGCTCGTCTCCGTGATGGCCTTCATGGCCGTGGAAGGCTCTCGAATCAAGTCTGGGTTCTTCCTGTCCACGACCTGGATCCACGGAATCGTGTTGCAACTCACGGGCGTTTCGGTCTCCTTCCCGCTCCTCTGGCTCCCCACGTACTTCCTCACGGATGGGGCGAATCGGGACCCTGAGAAAATTTGGAAGAAGAAAATCTCCCTGCCAAGAGTTGCCGCCATCGCTATCACCTTCTTGTTTTTGTGGTTGAATTCCATCGCGCTCTTCTTCCCGCTCAGGACGGACCAGAAGCAGCTGGCGTGCTTGCTTTTCCTGGCCATGCCCGCGGCCGTTACCCTTCTTTATCTGCCATTCTCGACCTCCCCTGACGCGCCGCAGCAGAAGGGGCACAAGGGCGTGATTGCGCTCCATCTCCTGCAAGCCGGATTCGGCCTCGCTTGGCACCTCGTGGCCGTCTTGTACGTGATCCGCGACCCGGAGCTTCCCAGCCGGCTTCTCCACCTGTTTTCCTCCTTCCGATCCGAAGAGTATCCCGTTTACTTCTTGTTGATCGACGTCGTCTCTCTGTTCCTGTCTTTCCTCTACCTCACGGCGGTCGAAGACGGGATTCTAATTGCGCTGGTAGAATTCGTGGGTGCTTGCGTTTTCGGGCCTGCGTTCGCCGTTTCCGCTTACTGCGTCTTCCGCGAGCAGAGCATCTCCAAAGCAGTTTCCGGCGTCCGACACAAGAGGAAAAACTGAAACGGTGCGTGCAAACCCTAAACCCTAATTCCATCTCGTTGTATGTAAATTTCATATTTTTCCGGTGTGTGGTTTTCGGTCACTTTCGGACAACATACACATCTACGCTTTTCGTCATAGCCTGCGTGGATTGTGCCATGAAGTTGGATTTGCTTGTCACTTTTGCTGGTTTTCCAGCTCCTAACATGTGCGACTCGCCAACGTGGCACGAGCTATGAAAATCTCCGGGCAGTAACTTATTCAGCTGTGATGTTGTTCCTATGTTATCAGGAGGCCACTGGGGCCGTGCTGGTGTCACGAGAACCCAACAAGCTGATAATCTATCGAGGCTGTGAACGTCGTCCTGGAATGGTTTCTGAGGATGAGAAAGAGGAAGTGGTTCCGCCAGAGCTTCTCATGAGCTATCTCATGAGAGAAGAGTGTGCCTTGGTTGGGATTGAGTACAGAGGAAACGGAATCGAGGAACATGGCGAACAAGGGGCAGAGGAAGACGATGTCAACAATACGTGTATAATGTTGTATGCTAGGGGTGGTGATGATGATGACGATGATGGCATAGCTGAGGTAGGTGTAATTATGTAGAACGAAGAAGAGGATGAGGATGATGCAGAAGCTGATGGAAATGTGGAGTTCGAAGCTGGCGGGAGTTGAAGCTGATTGATGGAGCTTGTACCGTTATTTTTTTTTTAGTGAACTATTCTGCAACTGTAACGCGCTCAGGACGTGGTCACCTGGGGCATACAACCATAAGGAAGGCTCCAATTTGAGAGTTTATGTATGAGAGTCTTGCGAGAATAGCCTTGGTATCAATCCCAGTTGTTGTGCTTGCTTTGTCTCTTGGTTGCTTCGATTCCTGAATTTAACTTCATACAAATTCACGAAGTTATTGTCACGAGCAGAGAGTTGGAGACCGCAAAATTAGATGCGTTGAAGGGGATGGTGTTTTCATTCTTGGTCTTCGTGGGGTTCCAGCAGATGGAAATGAAAATGCACTCAAATGTAAATAATTTTGTACAAGTTTTGCACTTGTATGCGCTCGTTCTTAGGGTCACTTAGAACAACTGAACATCTGTACTATGACTTAGAACTAGAAACTGTAAGTGAAAAAACTGAGTTATAATGGTGATATATGTGTCAGTGGCTACCTTTACTCCTATCATAATGGTGATATATGTGTAAAGTCTTCAATGTTGAATTTGTTTTTTCCTCTCCCACTTGGACAATAACACCATGTTGAAATAAAAGTAAATACACATGGATAATAGCACCTTGTTTTTTAATGTTGATTTGATGATCAAGTTCTGAATCATTTCGTATGTTCTTCAATGTTTGTCATTTCATTTCTTAGGTAATTAAATGAAGTCCAAGGCATGGACAGATAAACTACCCCGTCAACGGACTTGGTCTTCAGGCCAACGGTATGATTATGATCAATGTAAATAGATACCATATTGGGTTGTCCGTACCAAGTTCAACCACATTCTTTTTCAATGTTCATTCCTCAAATTTTGTAACCAAGTAACAAATAAGGTTGGATGTCCTAAAACCACCAACTTAAGAAATATGGCCTCATTTTAACAAGGTTATTTATGAGAAATATTTTTCAGTCATTTGGAAGAAGATTTCTCACGGAATGCACAAATTTTAGCAATTTAATTCTCAATATTCAAATTGATACAAATTTTCAAAGTGAAAAGAACTTCGTGGCCTAAATCAGACCTCTAGGTTTCCCCATGTCCACACCATATGGTACTAATTTTCACTTATAATGATACCCAAAACCACCAACTACTTCTTTGCAATGCTTGGCATGCCATTGGTTTACTTGAATAGTGAAATTGGTGGTTTTGAGTCTCAACTGTGGTCGCCCCAAGAAAACTCTACATGTCACAATTGGGGGAGGTGGTGGTTTTAGGACATCCAACCTTATAAGTTGCAGGATGTAACATTATGCAAACGCACAAGTCCATGCAGACATCGTCTGTTTTGGCATTTGATTGATGGGCTCTGTAAGAGATAGTCCAAAAACTCAGGTTATCCAACTAGTGCATAGTTTTCTTTTAATACCATACCTCCATACGAATACTTATTTTGTTACTTGAAATTTATTTTGCCACGTGTCACATAGGCATTGGTTGTAACCCCAAAATAATTTAAGTGGCACCAAAATAATTACATTGTTCACCTCAATATATGGGTATGGTATGAGGTGAATAAATAGTTTGCTTTGCGTAGAGCACCTTGTTGGGGGTTTTGCAAAACAGAGTGGACATTCCACACAAAGCTAGTACTCGTACAATGAACCCACCGTTCTAATTATTGTTGGTGTTTGGATTCCAAGATGGTAGCAGTTGATGATCAACGAGAGATGATTTCTATCAAGAACATATATGTACATGCAGCATCTAGTTGACATTTCGGAGTGATTATAGTATATTTGAAATTGACAAAGTCGGTTAACAATTCAATTTTCTCAATAGCTCAAATATCTAAGCATGGGTACTTAGGAAAGTCATCACATTCAGTAGCCTTCAAGAAGGCTGCCTTTTAGTTTCATCCACCTTTATATATGGAGTGACCAGTGATTTGTAATTGAATGGGCTATTGAATCAAATAAACAATTACTGGACATTGTTGAAATTATGACCGAATAAGTGTTTTCGATTACTATTCATCATGGTTAGTTGCTTTTGCTTAATGCCACCTGTCCCCATAGCTACTGATGTGATGTGGAATATCCCACATCATTTCATTGGGGGGATGAAATGATACATGTGGGATATTCCACATCATTCTGTTGAGGGGAAGGTAGCAGTTACATAGGCTACTGAATGTTATGGTGTGAGTCTCTTGAGATTTTGCTATTTTAACTAATATGAATATCGATAAGTTCCACGACCTGGCCTCCCTTTAACATAATTCGTTTCGTCTAAAAGCAACCATGAAAGAGTTCTTCATAATTGAGTCATGAAGTGGTTGTTTCATAGGCTTGAGAAGAACGTACAGACCATGATAGGAATTAACTCAGATTCATTTAGACTAGTGTGGTTTTGTGCCGTTGGTCTAGTGTTCCCTGTGATCTAGTCATGTTTTTTTTTAAATTTAATTTTTTTTAAAATTTAGAATAATTTATTCATAATTTAATTCAGTTTATGATGACAAAATTTGATTAGAAATCTATAACTTTCACACCACAAGTCCAAAAGTTATGAAACAACATTGATGCACCATTACTTGTCAAAAGCTTTCCGATGATGCCAAAAATGAGATCAAAAAGTCTCATATATCATATATCATAATTTAATTCAATATATGATGACAAAAATCACTTACAAATTCATAATTTTTCTCACACTGTATGTTCAGAAGGGACAAAACGACTTCAATACTGTACCCCTCTTTGTCGAGAGCTTTCCAACTATACTAAAGTCTAAAAACATGTTATGCAGGCACATAGCTGGGAGATCTCAATGTTACGTACAAATTAAAATAAAATAAACAAACAAACTACCTTCTCCAATAGTAAGACTATTGTGTCCAATGCCGTTGGCCTAGATGTTCCATGTGTTCCACATATCTCTTGTGTTTCCCATGTTTCCGTGCGTTCCTCCTGATCCATGCGTTCTTCGTGGTTTTGGTTTTGGTTTTAAAAATAATTTATGCATAATTTAATTCAATTTATGGTGACAAAATTTGATTAAAAATCTAAAACTTTCACACTGCTAGTCCAAAAGCTATTAAATAACTTTGGTGCATCCCGACTCGCTGAGAGCTTTCAACGATGCCAAGAAGGACATCAAAAACTCCCCTATTCCATTTATCATGATTTAATTCAATTTATGATGACAATTCACTCAAAAATCCATTACTCACACACCGTACATCCAAATGTGACGAAACCACTTTGGTGCACCCCTCTTCGTCAAGAGCTTTTCAACAATACTAAGAATACGGCCGACTAGAGCCCGGCTCGGGAGATCTCAACGTTACTTACAATTAAACAAACAAAACAAAACAAACAAACAAACAAACAAACAACCTCTCTACAGGGTTGTTCTGTGCAATAAGCTCAACACGACGTCGAAGACAGACAACACATCTCCTCGTCTAGGAATATACCATATTCTTAAAATATTCTAAAATATTCTAAAATATTCTTGAATATTCGAGCATGTTTCATCCAAGTTGTTTAACGTACTAGACACCCGTTGAACAACTCAACTCGACAACGACTAAGAAGACAACTAGACAGATATTGCCAAAAATGTGTCGAAGAAGACAACCCTGCCTCTCTTAATAGTAAGATGGATGATATATTTCAGTGAAATTGACATATCTACCGGGCAATCTACGCCCAATTGAGACCTCAGATCTAGACCTGCCCTCGTATTAAGACCTCGGAGCACTTGAACGTCACAGTTTTGGAGCTCTGAAAAAAGCCATAATTATCTTAACGAATATGAGGGCACATACTTTACCCAGGGAGGCCACAATGCATGCATGCACATCGCGTCGTTGTTCAATGTTGATCTCTACAGTAGCCAGAGTGCTACCTCTCGATCAAGCTTCTCTTTCACAATTAATTCCAGGCTGAAACAAGGATGTATCAGAAACAAGCAAAGTCCTCCTAGTACCGAGATGGACTTGGCACTTCCGGTCGACAGACGATCGAGACTCAAACGCATTCAGTTCCAAGTCGTCTCGGTGGCGGGTGCAGGACGACCTCACGTATAAATTGGTGGCGAGGCTCACTTCAGCTTGCTAAGCTTTCTTGTCTAGACTCTTTTTTGGTCCTCGTGATTGGCATTAGTGTCCACCGAGTTCTGTGGAAGTACTTGAAGACATTCAACTACAAAGGCGAGCGAGATCGATAGCCAGGGTTTAGAACTGTACGTGCATCATGGCTCCGAAGAGGGACGAATCTCCAAGTTCACCGACTCGTAATTCGGACAAGTACATTCATGTCCATTTGTATGAAGGAGGCCGATGGGGCGCTTGGGTGAGGTAAGCCGTACCAGTTGAATTTTCAATTAGCTCGCTGGAATCTTAGCTTAATTCTTCAAACATGGATCATCTTTATGTTTGTTGTTGCGCAAGTTTGCTTTTCGTAAAACCCCAGGTGAGGGTTTATCAACTTATCACAATCGAGGGACATTATTCGATCAGAAGACGCTTGGAATAAAACGAGATCTATTGTATGTCGCTGTCCGTCGTTCTAACAGTCAACGACCTTGCCAAATGTGTGGCAGAGAGCCGAAGGCTGGAGGAAAGCGTCTATTTCTTGGTACGTTTCTGCGACCTAACTTATGGAACATCATTCTGTAGTTGTCCACAGTCCAAAAATGTGGAAACATGATCTTTTACATTCGACCAGTCCTATTGAAATTATGTTTTTGCACAAGTGCGCTAGTTTTTATTTTTTAAATTATGGGGGTAAGCACAGATACACAGCACCCAAAAAAAGATAAGATTAAGCAGAAACAGTTGGGGTTTCTTCCGCAGTAGTGCGCTGTCGCCGGCACGGTCTTGGGATTTCATTGGCACGGTCTTAGGATTTTTTTCCATCTTAGAACTCTATTGGATCATTCCATTAATCTTCGCAACAATGTATTTCTGTGCTTTTTTAGCTCCGACCAGATTACTAGTCTCCAGGATTTTCGTACATGACAGACGGAAAAATGGACGTCATGTCTGTTACTAACATCATGTAGAGCTCTCCTCTCGTCCGACACTCATTGAGAATATTTTAAAACATCCATGAAATAGTAGGGATGTTATCAATGTATTTCTTAGATTTCGTCGTGTGGGACCGGTTGTTTCGTACAAAGGGACAAGAATTTGCCTTAGTTTTTCATCTTGCTAATTTGTGTTCTTGCTCCTTTTGAAGGCACACATTTGACGGAGAGATTGGCAGCGAGGTACTGATCGACTTTCTGTAATTCGTATATCAATGGGGTTCATCCTTCGAACTTGAACAAGCATTCTACATCTTGAATTGTTGATTATTTAAAACAATAGTTGCATGCAACAGTAAAATTCCATGTAGGCATGCACTAAATGTCGCAAACGATCGATCGCTAGCTAGCGGGAAACGTACAGGCTTGAGTGACCTGGTTCATATGACCGTGTCTTGATCTTGCCAGATGCCAAGACCGAGCCTTGCTGAAAATGGAGCGTGGGTCGAAACGAAAGGCAAAACTGAATTTCGACAGAGAAGATTACAAGGAAGACGAGCACCTGGTATGATCTCAATCTATCAGTCTCCACAGTGATTCTTTACAGTCAGTGAGTCCTGCATGCTCTTAAATTGTGATGTCGATCATATGTGAGTGCCAGCTTTTTGGAACATGATTTCGTAATCATGGACAATGATCTCTCTTAGGCAGGTGAGTCCAAGCTGTTCTTTAATAAGATTTAAATTATGTCCAGTTTATGCATGATCTTGTTTGCACAATTCCATTAACAGACTCTGAGGCATTGATCCTTTCATTGGTACTTCAGAGGAACTCGCTCACCACTGCTGAATTCCTGAAGTACTTACGTGGAGAGAGCCGTGAGACATACAAAACATACACGCCAACTCCTTGTGAGATTCTTTCCCACTTTATGTGACCCTAACACTAATTATTCATTGAGTTGATGAATTTCATGGAATTATCCATTAGAGAACTGTCTATGAGAAACTCACATGATCCAAGCAGACATCATCACGAGATTAATATGATTCATCCACATGATTTTCAGGTCTGCTCAAGTTCAGGGCTGAGGAGGAGGCTAGTGGAAACCTGAAGCCGGAAGAGACCCGCTTAGCAATTGCCGCCCCTAAGCCCACTTCCAAGGGTACTAGCAAGTTGTCCAAGCCTACAGTGCCGAAGTCCACAAACTTGAAACCGAAGAATAAGAAACGGACTTTCAAAGAGTAAGACTGAGGCCACCCACATCAATCTAAGCAGTTGTAGTTTACATTCTTTTAAATTACGTCGACTTTAAAAACTATCGATCCATCCCAAGCTAGCTAGACAGTCCATGAGATATATAACTGACTAGTAACACGTTGTAAACTTCTAATTAATAATATCCATCCGGATGTTGGTCAACCAGCAACTACTTTAGCGATGAGGAGGAATTCAATCACTACCCAAGTGCGTCGGAAGGCGAGGGCGAGGGCGAGGACGAGGAATTCAATCACTACCCAAGTGCGTCGGAAGGCGAGGGCGAGGGCGAGGACGAGGACGAAGACGAAGAATTAATGGGTGAAGATTTGCAAACTACTGCATATTTGGCACGCGTTGCCCATGCTGATAATCCTGAGCAGCTTGCTTCAGTTGCAGCACCAGTCACCCCCTCCCTCACTGGAACTCGGAAAAGGTAGAGCTCTATTCGATCTCAAGGACTCTGCAGTCTGTGATTGGAAATGAATTGAGTCCTCGTTTGCTTCATCTTTGTCAACGGTTACACACCCACCAGTAGAAAAGTGATATTGGGGCACCAAACTATAGTGCGAGAGCATGGTGTCACAGGACCAGTTGAACACCAAACTAGACAATGCCCAAATGATTCTGTGGCACCATGCTTTGGCATTGTAGCTTGGTGCCCAAGATCACTTTTTTTTACTAGTAATGATTATTTGTTCTCACATACCTATAAAATCCCTACAAAATCCTAACTCAACCAATGATAATCGGTGAGGTTGGGTGTGGTTTAAAAATACTTTCAAAATGAGATAATTTCAGAAACAACTCTCCAGAGCTGGAATGGATTTAATTTAGGATGGAATGTTATATAATTAATATTGAATTGGTGTTTTGATGTGTAGGCAATCTACTCTACGCACCCAAGACGACAGGCAATATACTCTAGTCACAGAAGATGGCAGGCGATATACCCTAGTCACAGAAGACGACGAGGCGCTGATGAAGGACGAGGAACTGACAAAGGACGCAGAATTGACGAAGGACGAGGCACTGACGAAGAACGAGGAACTGACGAAGGACGAAAAGGAGGTGCTAGAAGCTTTGTTGATGTTGGCTACCGGACCCCCGAAAAGGAAAATTCCACGTCATGAGGAATACTAGTACTGAGTCTCAGGCCCTCTTTACACTAGAGACCAGAAGCTGTGGAGAAAACCTCACAAGGGCCATGGCTCATTCTTGAGAAGTCAACCTTTGAACTTGACGGCCTTTGGATATAGTGTAAAGTGAGAAGGGGCCACAAAATAAAGTGCTGATTTTTTAAAATAAAATTCTTACATATTTCTTAAAAAATAATAAATGATAGGTTGTGAGAATTTTGGCCAAACGGCCCCCAGATTTTGCGTTAGACGCACCTCTTGAGATGGGCTTGACGCAAAATCCGGAGGCCATGAAAAATGTGCACTTTTGTTGCCACGAAGGACAAAAGTGTTGTCTATGTCATTTTCTCCTCCTTCCGTCCCTTGGACTGAAAATTTCGGGTGTAAAGTGACATTCTTTGGTCTTCTCGGTTTTTAGGCCTCCCATTGGCTGAAATTTCTCTCCTCACGGCTTCTCGTCTCTAGTATAAAGAGGCCTTCAAGGTGCATTCATTTGTACAATGAATTCATGGAGCAAGGTGGAAACACTCAATTCCATTACTGCACCCATTGTAGATGTGCTCCAAAACCATCACATAAAGTGAGTTTAACCCCTAAATGCCATAGGGTAAGGGCAAAACCTAGATGTGTTATAAAACGTTACTTCTGCAACTTTGATGAAGTTTGGTTCAAAAGAGGAAATGAGAAGCATGATGTTTAGTAATTATCTACACGGTCAAATTTTCAAAAACAGTTTTAAATACTCAATTAATGAAATTAGAAGCATTTACCATTGAATATTCACCAAAATTACAATTTTTATTTTTAAAATTTGAAATTTGGTATGATTGGGGGTGGTTGCAAGCTACGGTCACCCAAACTTTTTGTCGCGGCATGCAAATTTGTGCACTTACCAATCTTTGGAAAATCATCAATAAATATTGGAATGGAATTTTGTGACGAAACAAATTGCATTGTTTCTAGAATTCCAAAGTTAAGATGTCTACCACAATAAATTTTGCAAAATTCCAATCTTTCTATCCAAATTAAGCATTTCTACTTGGATTTGGTAGCGTGTCGCTTGTCAAAAGTGCACCTATTTTATGGGAAATGCTAGAAGGGGGTCAAATTTGAACTTCAAAAATTTATAGCAACATACCACAAGTGTGTAAAAAGTTACTATATTTTGTTTTTTTTGGTATTACGCTTACTTATTTTTTAATTAATTGTTTTGTGATGTTTTTGTTTTTTTAGATTTTCATGCAGTTAAAACTTTTTTTTGGATTTTTTTTTTTTGGAAATGAAATAATGGTTCAATTTCAGAGGTGGGATATGAAATGCATTTTTCATAAAACCTAGCTAAGGATGTTATGTAAAAAAGGCTCTAATTACCCCTACTCGGTAAAAAACAGAAAAGGCTATTGAGTAATGCCCAAAGACTTGAAATTAACTTAACAATTGCTAAAGTGAAAGTATTAGCATAAACCCTATTTGGGATGGTGAAATTTTTGATCTAATTGAAAGTTGAGAGGTGCGCATTACTACGCTAGTGCACGAGCTGCATGGCCTTTAGCTGCACAAGCAGCACTCTCCACTTGGTAGACCGTAGCTTGCAATCACCCTTGGTTAAAAACTAGACATTCTACTCTAAAATTTAAAAAGGTAAAATTTTCAAGGAAGAGAACATCATCACTTTCCTGAAATAGTAAATTTCCTTACCATGGGCAGTCATTGTTGTTTGGGCTGCGACAGAAAATGGTCAATCGGTCATTTAGGGGTTAATCCCTAAACGTCCTCACCCTGTCTAGGTTCAGCAGTTTTGCAAAGATGCATTATAAAATGCAACTAAGAGGGATATTTTGAACTTGATGTATAAATAGAAGTTGTACATTATGAATTTTAGATTCAATCCATATGGTTAGATCTATGATTACTATCACCAATATTTTTGTATAAAATTTGAAACTCAAAATTCAAGATTCATTTATAATTCAATTATGAATAAGATATTGACAATTTGTGGATGAAATTTTTTGTGATGGGTTGAAATGTAATATTCTAAGTTTAGTGATTTTTGAAGATTTTTTGGTCGCTTAATTTTATAAGTTGACTTTTTCAAGAGCACTTTCAAACTAAAATCTTCAAAAAAAATTGGTGGAACAATGTGGCATAAAAATTTCACAAATCATCCCCTTTCTAATCGGATCACACATGAATAAATTTAACTTCCCATAAAAAATTTAGTAAAAAATCCACATTACAAAATGTGCATGATGGATGAGAAAATTGTGTTTCATTTTGTATATCGTCCATTTTTAAAATGGTTGGATGTTTAGGGGTTAAATTGTATCCAAACTTAATTGTTATTGATTGAGTTTGAACATAACGTTCTTTAGCCCTTGTTGTATTACACCCTTTATGCTATAGCAAAATTGTAGAGAAACTACTAATAAAATAGTCCAACTATCCAACCCTCTTCGCTTGAACCAGCTGAAGTTAAAGAAAATTCTTTGTGATTACTCTTATCCCTTGATAGATGCTTCAAATTCGGCGGTGCGATAGTGGGCCTCTAGACAACGTTATGTATAAATTTATGAGACGGTTTGAAAAATGTAAGCAACGTTCTCTTTGGAATTCATAACAATTACATGTGACTTATTCAAAAATATAATTTTTTTCTATTAGAATAAAAAATATATATCATCATTTATAGCTGCTAATAGAGATGTGCTCAAAAAAATCCATTTCCAATAAAATGCATTGTCTATTAAACAATTTCACTTCAAATTTGATAATAATTACACTTGTAGAATGCTCACAATGGGGGATTCATGCTACATTTTTTAGTAAGAAAATGCTTCCAATATGGACTTATTCACATTTGAAAATAATAAGCAACTCAATTTTTTCCTATTTCTCAGTTGTTTTTAATACTCCTTTGTGCATTTTGTCCATTTTTGTTCACTCTAATTAACATTTTCTTCTCCTAGAGTGCACTCTACATTATGTTTGAGAATCACGTGCACTCATGACCGCCCCCTCTAAAAACCCCATGTATACGAGGGATTATATGTCTAAAAACCTTTATATACAAATCTATTCCATCCTGAATATATATTTAATGTAAGTATACGTCAATATTCTCATGTCTAAATATGTTTATGTATGTATATGTCATACGGCAGTGTTCAAATTAATACCCCTCTAATGCACTCATATATACTTGTACATGCTTAGTACAATGCATTTTCCCAATTGAGAAAGAGAATTCCTAAACTTAGATTCTTAGTATCCTTCAATCCAACTTTTGATTTGAAAATAATTTTTTTTATAACCTTTAATTAGAAAAATTGTAAAATTAGTTTTAAAGTTTCAAGTGCAAATATTTTCTCAATAAAGCTTATTTTTACTTCAATCAATCAATGCATTCATCTTCATTTTGTGAGCTTTCCAAGCATATAGAAAGATTATAGAATTTGGAACAAAATGAGCATAATATGAATCACTTCTTTTGGGAGTGGATCTTTTTTAGCTGAACTAAAGTACAAAATATTTTATCTTGGAAAAAGCGTCTTTATCTTAGTCAGCTATTTTTTAGTGCTAATTCTAATGATTTTAAGTGTTTCCACCTTATTGATGATATTTGAAGGTTAGAACACACATTTAAGTAAAATCGGACAATCTATTATATCCGGACTAGAAAAGTAAATTGGGAGTGCTCCCCATCTCAATAGAGAGAGGTCCCCAATTTTCCTACAATGCTCTTATTCCACAAAACAAGATATCTTCAAAGAGTAGTATAGGTAGACTTGACCTTCATCAAACTTATTAAATTCTCCCATGCATTCAATATAACCCAAAAAGTACTCCAAAAGCCTGGGGGTGCACTATACATTATGTTTAAGAATCACATGCGTTCATGACCTCTTCTAAAAAAACCCTTGTATACAAGAGGTTACATGTCTAAATACCTTTGTATACAGATATATTATATTTTAAATATATGGTTAATGTAAGTATACGCGAATATTTTCAGTTCTAAATGTGTTTATTGTATGTATACGTAATACGGCAATGTTCAAATTAATACCCTTTCTATGCACTCACATATACTCGTACATGTTTAGTACAGTGCAGCCCCCGGATCCAAAAGACTACCCTAACCTTGGAATCACCCAATACTAAATCCTTATTTCAAGAACTTTCATCTTACTCTTTGCTTGAAGTTTTGAACATGCATATTAGCCTGAAGCTACGACTAAGCAAGATTAAATGTAGATAATCCAGCATTGATTATTCCATCTCTAGTAAGAGAAATTTATATATTGTGGTATTGAAACAGTAGGTACATATCACTACTAGTGAATCGGTATTCAAAACAAAATAGATATTGTACTGAAATCTGTTGTTTGTTTTAGTTGTTTTGGATGTGTTGTCCACCTCATCGGTCTCCAAAAATTTGTTGATTCAAAACATTCAAAAAATTAAAAAACCAAATTTTTCAAAAAACATCAAAGTTGCTTGGAATTATTTTTGCCGCCTGGACAAAATTTATGGTCTACTTAGTTGATTTTTCTAGGCTGCTCGGGAAAAAATTTGAACTGCCCAAAGAGAAAATTTGAAGTGCTCGGGGGAAAAATTTGAATTTCCCAGGGAAATAATTTGGACTGCTCGAACAGTACTGCAGGGTCTACTACGGTTTGCCTGGTCCTCATTGATAGTGGCCGGAATCAAACCCACAACCTCCTAACTCCAAAAGTGAAGCACTAAACCACCACACCACGTGGATTTCTTCATGCAAGTCAATAAAATTATTTGTCAATTATAAATGAATATAACCATTGGGGATTATTTTGCCATGTAATTTTTTTTAAATAACAGTTTTTTTGCAATAGATCATGTAGGCTTTTTCCTATATCTACATAAAAATTCAAAAAAAATTGATTTTTTTTTATAAAATCCTGATGCAGGGTTGTCCATCATGACATGACGTAGGGTATTTGCATCGGTTTGTCGTGACGCATTTGTCATGACGTGTCCTGACGCGTCAATATCGTGTTTGGATCCCGGCAACAGTCAGAATTTCAAAATTTATGATTAATTTTTTACTATTTTTGTATCACCGAACAGTAAAAACCATGGATGAAATTCGTTTCGGGTTATTCTAATTGTCCGTCGACTGTATAGCCTGTCCGTCCACTAGACAGCTTTACGTCGACTGGACGGGTGATTTGTCGTCTGCACAGTCTATTTGTCCACTGGACGACTTTATGTTGATTCAAGGGCCAACGGTAACGAATGGATTGTCCATCCGTTACCTCCCAGTCCATTTGAATGTGCGAGATGGTCATAATGAATTGCGTGAATCTATAGAGATGTGTGTCATATGATAATGATTGACTTGCTTAACCCTTAAGTGACCCCACTACAATTATTTGGTCAAACCTCATCAACTCATATTTTAAAATATATTATATTTTCTTTTTCTCATATTAGGTATTGTTAAACCAATTTACTATGTTTTTTTGTAATTATTTAAATAAAAATAAATTTTATAAGAATTTTCAAAGTTATTTTCTTGTAAAATCATAGTAATTACAAAAATGCTCAAAATAGTATGAATTTTTTAGAGAAAATTTAAATAATAGTGATGAATAGCAAGGTGTAGGTGGCATGTATTTTTAGCTTACATAAAAAGAAATTTTATAGAAAAACTTTTTTTGCAGTGTATATTGGAATTTTAGGATTTTAAACTGTAAAGTGCTGTAAAAACGCAATTTTAACAATTTTGAAAAATGGTAATTTGGACTAGAAAGTAGAACATAACCCCCACACTTTCTTAGTTAGGAACTAGGTGAAAATCAATGTTCGACAAAAAAATGACCGAACATGGCCCCATGGGGCTCCTTTCACGCTTAAGGGTTAATACTTTAATAACAATAAATGTACATCCATATTGTTTTTAAAATGACAATTTTTTGATGTCACCAAAAAATTTGTCATGGAAAACATAGGATTCTTAAAGTGAATTGACATCTAATCAATCATTTGAACATAGAAGTATATTGAGTTGGTAGAAGATGTATAGAATTGATTTGAAATACAAATGCAACATCCAAAACATAATATATAGTATACATTCATGAAGACTTAAAAATTGTATCTTAAATAGTCTATTGTTGCCTACTCAAATTGACTACCGTCATCTTGTCAAGTTTTTCCAACACCTTTTGGATGCATGCTAATCACATCAGACATACGAAATTGAAGAAAATTGTTCACGAGCAACTAGAACAACTTTGATGCATGATGTCATGCATCAATAATCTTCACAAGTGGTGGAGCTTGTTCATTTGCATCAATTGGTTTAAGGGATTTGTTGAAATTAAAATCATTACAAAAGTTTTGAGGCCTCCAAAGGGCTACAAGTTTGGCCAAAAATGCCATGCAAAAAATATATTTTAAAAGAGAATATAAAATATTTAAAAAATAAAATCCTACGTGGCCAAAATTTGGCCACATCATATCTAGACTTATTGTTTTTTAATTTTTTCTTAATAATATTTTTTAAGAATAATAATTTAATAATGGTTTAACTATAATTTTGATACTTTAAAAATAAATAAATAAATCCTGAATTTCTTCTTCTTTTTATATTCATTTTTGTGCATGCGGGTGCTGGTTCAACTCACGGCCCTTTGGAGGCCTCAAAATCTTTCTAATGATGCACACAATGATGAATCAATTCCGAATGCCATATCCACAAACTTGTTGGTATTTAATTCTTGCTTTGAAGTATCCTACCTTGCCATTTGTATATATTATACTACTCCTATATCTTCATCTCCAAGGTTTAATTTTCCAATTAGACTTGAAAGCTCGTTTGATTCTTTCGGCATCTTGACCTTTTCTCTTTCACCATCAACAATTTAATCCTAAATCCTAAACTGGAAGAATAATAATTGCCAACTAGTACAAATGACTAGCAAGAGTTGTAGTGCTCAAGGATATAAAGTAAATACCAAAAAGACCTAGATCTTGGTACTCACCACACTTTAGAACCTCCAAACTCTAAAAACAAATCTTGTTATCTCTAGACAATGTATTAACTAGGCGGATGGTTGCAATGTTGCATCTTCAAGGTACACTGTCTATGCCCTTGAAGTATATTCTACGGTGTGTAGTACACTACTGCATGGCTACTTTACATTGAAGTACAAAATGTGTACTTGATGTAATATGTAATTTCTAAATTTAAACATAATTAACATTATAACAAAAAATAATATATTTTCCAATATGACATAAATCCAAAATAAAAAATCCATCGATAATAAAGAATTTACAAACATGAGATCTTACATTCTAAAATCCATTCTAAACCTTGCTTAATGCATGTACCAAAACGTTGCTCTCTCAGCAATGTCTCCTAAATTGCTAACAAACAACGTTCACAGCCTGAAAAAAAAAGTTCACTTTTAGAGAGTACCTTGCAATGCCCAAGGTAATGAATTCCCCCTTCCCCTCAAATTCTCGTAGTGCAACCTTAGCTAAGTGCCACTCAATGTATTCATAATTTGTTTTTAAGAAACTGCAACGAATTGAGTATTTAAGTTGTCAAAAATCATGCCCTTTAAAAAAAAAGTTTCCAACCCAAAAACGAAGCCATTGCTACAGTCTGCAAAGCCAAGATTGGCCATCATGTCAAAGTTAGACTTAACAATTGTAACAACCGAATGAGTACGCATGCACAAAATGGCACTAAAGTAGAAATCTTGTCCAACACGACATAACCTTAATGACTTAATGCACATTGTGACATTTTGAGTCACCAAAGACATGTCACAATAGACATTAGTCATTAAGGACATGTCTCATTGGACAAGATTTCTACTAGTGTGTATCATTTGCTGCAACAACTGCTACGTGCTAATTATTCTCGTAATTATTTGATGAAGATGCTTGCTGGAGTATCACAGGCACAGGATTCAAAATCTCAAAGTAAGACTCATGGTCGTTGCATACATTCTATAAGACCATAACGAACCTCACCATCAACAAGAGTTACCATCATCGCGGCTAGTCATTATCTTGTTCTCCGTCTACTCATACCACCTGGAACTCACCAAATCATATGCCACGACCGTGCCACTGGTGCATGAGAACACAATGAAATCCCCACATCCCACTACCTCCACAACATGCAAAGTGCTCGTAATAGACTCAAACATCTCCATAAAACACCCATTGAAATCGTGCCTACAATTCAAGGACGCGACCAAATTGCACTCAGCCGATGCCACATCGATCTCCACGAGCATCACCTCAAGTCCATCCTCTCCGTCCAGAAACGTAAATTCCACAAAGGCACAAACACTATAAGAAAACTTGGTAAAAAAAATCGTAGTTGAATTCAGCTGCAGTTCATTTGACCTCATTCTGCTACAATCGCGCTAAACGACTGCAGGATTGTTTTTTTCGATTTGCGGCCTCGATTTTAAGAATTATACTATACACCCCAAAATTCTTAAAATTGAGGTCACAAATTGAAAAAAACAGTCCTACAGTCATTTAGCGACTGCAGCAGAATGAAATCAAACGAACCGCAACTGAATTCAGCTGCGGTGTTTTTTTATCAAGTTTTCTTATAGTGAAAGAAAAGGCACCCCCGTGCGGTGGCAAGATGGACACCCCAGACATCAAGGGGAAGCTCCACACCTATGTCGGTCCATGAATCGCGCATCGTGTCAAATGCCAACAGTTGGGGTGGATACACGTTGCTCGTCATGTCCGCGAAAAGTGTGAACAAAAGAGAACTCAGCTTGAGGATGTGCCTACACAAGCGCTCCAGGCGCCTACGGAATCTCTCACCTATGTCAAACTGGAACCAAAACACACATTTCCTTTCTGGATTTGCAAAGTCAGGTTCCAACATATAGAAGAGCATAAACGTCGAGTAATCTTCTGCGACCACTAGCAACACGATCCAAGTCCTAAACCGCATTGTCATATTGAAACTACTGTTGAGGGTGAGTAGTGGAATCTCTACAACGGAATGCGTGATTGGATTTGCCATTTGGATAGATTTTCTCGGATTCAGGCTTGCCGAGAACCACATGACACTAACGAACCCCTTGTCTGCAGCCAATGTTAGGCAATCATCCTGCATACTAAACATGTCACGTACACCTTTATGTAGAAACTCCATGTTGAGCTTGAAACTTGTTTGTGTAATGGGGTCGTAGATCCGCCATTGCCGTAGTGGATTCCTCCATACCGTAGTGTGTCTCAGGCCAAGTTGCAGCTCCATGGTGTCTAAAGTTTTGAAAATGAACATGGCTTCATGAGTTTGTGATTGTGATACTAAGCTAGATTGATTCATGATGTAGTTCCATTCACGTGAGACGGTGCGGAAGCAACAAAGTTCAAGAATGGGAATGAAGCGGAGGACGATTTGGTGGAGCTCCGGTAGAAAGTCTTCCAACCGCGAATCCATTATCATTTGCTCCGCATGTCGACCTTTCATCTTGACGATCCCTCCTTTGCTTGGACTTTCTCTGTCTCTTCGCAGAATGAGGATTCAATCGCTCGCCTCTTTGATGGCCTTAACATTTGCTCCTCTTCTGGCTTTGCCTCGAACTGATTATTATTGGCCACCATAGTCACTGCGTCTCGTCTCGATCTGATGTACCAAAAAACAAGTCAAATACTCAATCATAGAGCGTGAGCTATGAAAGCAAAGCAATCAAAAAGTACTTCATACATTATAGAATGGGTTAAAAAAATCTATAAGAGTCTTGCAATATAGATTCAAGGATTGTGTTTAAGCAACAAAGCTCTATAAAAATCATAGCATATAGATTGGCTATCAAAAACATTTCATAAGAGTCCACTAGTGGAATGGATGGACTTTGAGCACCAAGGAATAGTCACAAAGTGCTTGAATTCAATACATACCGGTAGAAATGTAAATGAAAAAGAATACCAAAACAAAATTCAAGAACTTACTCATTAAAAATGGCCTTTGCCTCTAATGCTTAGAACTAGGCCCCTAGGGTTGGTGAAAATAGAGTTGAGAATTACTTGTTAAATAAGGTTTGTACTCGATGTTAGGGTGAAGAGTTATTTTGTTCCATAAGTTTTGAAGCTTGGTGTTAGGGTAGAGGGTTACTCATGCACTAGCGGCACGACTATGGCACATGATTTGGTGAGTTCCAAGTGGTGTGAGTGGACAAAGAACAAGATGATGACCATCTGCGCTGATGCTAATACGGTTTCAACTCTTGCTGATGGTAACACGGTTTCAACTCTTACTGATGGTGAAGTTTGCTATGGAATGTATGCAACAACCATGACTCTCACTTTGAATCCTGTGCCTGCGATACTCCAGTAAACATCTTCATCAAATAATTACGAGAATAATTAGCACGTAGCAAGTTGTTGCAGCAAATGATACACACTAGTAGAAATCTTGTTCAATGAAACATGTCTTTAATGACTAAATGTCTGTTGTGACATGTCTTTAGTGACTCAAAATCAATTTTGAGTCACTAAAGCTGTGTCACAATGGACATTTAGTCATTTAGGACATGTCATGTTGGACAAGATTTCTACTAGTGACAATTCGTGCATGCGCGTTCATTCGGTTGTTACAATTGTGATGTCTGACTTTGACATGATGGCCGTTATTGGCTATGCAGACTGGAGCAATGACTTCGTTTTTAGGTAGGAACATTTTTTTTTATAAAAGGCATGATTTTTAACAACTTAAATACTCATTTCGTCGCAGTTTCTTAAACAAATGTTGAATACATTGAGGGGCACTTATCTAAGGTTGCACTACGAGAACTTGAGGGGAAGGGGGAATTCATTACCCTAGGTATTGCAAGGTACTCCAAAATTGAACCTTTTTTTTGGGTTGCGAACGTTGTTTGTCAGCAATTTAGGAGACATTGGTCAGAAAGAACAATGTTTGGTACATGCAATAAGCAAGGTTTAGAATGGATTTTAGAATGTAAGATCTCATGTTTGGGAATTATTTTTTATCGATGGATTTCTTATTTTGGAATTATTTTTAATAATGCTAATTATGTTTAAATTTAGAAATTACATATTACATCAAGTACACATTTTGTACTTCAATGTAAAATAGCCATGCAGTAGTGTACTACACACCGTAGAATATACTTCAAGGGCATAGACATTGTACGTTGAAGATGCAGCATTGCAACCATCCGCCTAGTTAATACATTGTCTAGAGATAACAAGATTTGTTTTTAGAGTTTAGAGGTTCTAAAGTGTGGTGAGTACCAAGGTCTAGGTCTTTTTGGTATTTACTTTATATCCTTGAGCACTACAACTCTTGCTAGTCATTTGTACTAGTTGGCAATTATTATTCTTCCAGTTTAGGATTTAGGATTAAATTGTTGAAAGGTAGGATACTTCAAAACAAGAATTGAGTACCAACAAGTTTGTGGATATGGCATTGGGAATTGATTCATCATTATGCGCACAATTTAATTTCAACGAATCTCTTAAACCAATTGATGCAAATGAACAAGCTCCACTAGTTGTGAAGATTATTGATGCATGACATCATGCATCAAAGTTGTCCTAGTTGCTCATGAACAATTTTCTTCAATTTCGTGTGTCTGATGTGATTAGCATGCATCCAAAAGGTAGTGGAAAAACTTGGCAAGATGACGGTAGTCAATTTGAGTAGGCAACAAACTATTAAGACACAATTTTTAAGTCTTCATAAATGCCCGCATGAATGTATACTGACTGTTGCATTTATATTTCAAATCAATTCTTTACATCTTCTCTCGGGTAGTTCACTCAATGTATTTAATGTGTATCAGGTGCGAACAAATCTTTGGCCCCCTATAGTACATTGTAAATAATCAATCAAACATCTTGAAAAAATTATAGGACGTTTTTTTATGTTGATAGTTTATATTGTGAATTTTTGGGAATTTTCTTTATCCAAATTAATTTCTTACAAATTTTTGAAGTAAATAAATACACTATACAACTAATTTTTGTATTTAGGAGCTAGTTTCAATTGTGTTTTTAGAGTTAGTTTTGAATTTAATTGAAATAAGAGTTTTCTAAAATAAAAGATACAATGATTATGTGACCACACTCAAAAATTTGGAGCTAAATCAAACCTTATAAAAAAGTATGTAGGGGGTTGAAAATCACTTGTTTGCACGTTTTTACGTAATATTTGGAAGTGAACTCCCAGAGAGTATGTATGGATATAAATATTTGTACACATAAGTATATTCCAATGAGGAGCGTAGGAAAATGTTCAAAAAAATGGTATTAACAACTTTAGGTTCCACTTGTGGCTTTCCAACGGTTGCAGGGTTTGTGAGTGAACTAGCCAACAGCGATGGTTTCTACGATGTAACCTTTATGTGATGTAATTTAACCTTTCACATCCTTGAATGATCTTCCCATGACTATTTCATTTCGTCCTCAAAAATCATTATGTGAAGTAACCTAGCCTTTCACGTCTTACTCAATTTCATCGCCGTTCACGTCTTACTCCATTTCATCGCCTTTCACTTCATCAATGGTGATGCGAAAAGAAGCAGAGTCCTAGTGTGTGTGTATATATATATATATTCAAATGTAATCTATACATATGTATATGTATATATATACATGTGCGTATATTATGTGTATAGGTATATGTATGTATGTGTATACAAATAACTATGTATATCTATAATTATGGATATATACTTATATCTTTATCTATATATACATATTTATATTTATATATCAATTGCATAATTTTATATGTGTGTATATATGTGTGTGTGTGTATGTGTGTGTGTGTTTATTTTCATGTATACAAACATAGGTTTATCTATATAGTGTAAGCAAAAAATTGATTGTTTGAATAATATTAAAATACATTTGTATTATATAAATATATATATGTATATATGTATTTTTATACATTAAATAAATACAATTACCTATATATACATATGTGCAGTGGAATTTGGAAATCATGGTTAACATGGTTGATTATTATAGTAAATAGAGTAAGTAAGGAACAATTTCAATAATGTGAGGTTATTAATCATAATAATAAATATAAAAAATAAGTTGTTAGGATTTATTTTAAAGAGATGCACTTGAATATTTGCAAAACAAATTACCTATCCTTGGCATTAAATAGATCCTCATTACCCTAATATAATTTTGTTTTTCTACTCGGAGGGAGAATTATATGGGAATTAAGGAATCCTATGTTTCCACGGATATGATGTGGGTTGTTCAATGCATGTACCAAAACATTGTTTTCTCTAACTGTCTAATGAACTAGGCGTCAAATGGTTGAGCAAATCATTGAAAGAACAACCAAGGCATCAAATAGGCACCCTAGCCGTCGAGTGGACGGACTAGTCGTCACCAAGAGACAAACTAGCCGTTGAGAGGACGGATTAGTTGCTAAAGGACAAACTAGTCGTCGTTAAGGGATGGATTGAATGGCTATTGTCAACGGACTAGTCGTCACTAAGGAACAAACTAGCTGTCACAAACTAGTTGTCGTGTGGACTGACTTGCTGTTGCCAAGGGACGGATTGGCTGTTGAGTGGATGTTAAGTGGAGAAAAACCTAATTACACAGCTAAAATATATCTTTAAGTTAACCCCTAAGTGCTCAAAGGTTTTCTTGAAATGCTAGATGTGTCATAATGTCTATCTTACTCAACTTTTATGAGTTTCAGTTTTTAAACATATGTATAGCACAACAGTAAGACAACATCCATATAGTTAAATTTTGGAAAAATGCTATGAATTATTTAATAATCAATTTATAAGAATTTTCTTTGAAAATTCATAAAAAAATACATGTTTAGTCATTTTGACTTGGAATCAAGTATGATACCGGGTCAAAAACATTGGTTTTATATGGTGGTTACCTTGTTCATGTTAGAACTAATCTTATTTGGTAGAAAACTTAAAGATTCCATTCCGGGCAGATTTTCAAAATTGTGACAATTTGAGATGCTGTCACTTTGAGGGCTTTAGAGGAAAATTGGTAAAGGTTTTTTCAGAATTTCTTTTTGGAAAAGTTGCTCAGTTTCAATATCTACAAGGGAAAAAAATGACGCTCAAAAATTGTTATTTTTGCAAAAGTTATGGACGTTTAAAGTGGGCTGAACTCTTTTTAAACTCAGAAATTTTGGATCGACCATATATGATCGATTAGGCAGTTAAGGATTAAGGGGGCTATGGTAGGAGCAGGTAGAGGACCAGTGGTAAAGCCAGCAATAGGATCAGTAACTAGACTTGTAGAGGCAGTAAGTCCAGATGAAGGGACAGCGCACGGATGACACGGCCAATGCCTGGATGAACAGGGCCAAGATGAACTTGGGTCTAGAGTAGGGTCTGGATGGACAAGGCCAAGGGCAGCACATGGACGAGGCGGTCGCGAATGAAAGTTGTTTGCCTTAGGATTTGTGAGAGGGGGGTAGTGGGAGCTTGTGAGCTCTCACTTTCTCATTGTGCATTGTGGAGTTTTGTGTGTATAGGGTGTTTGACCTTAGAGCTTGTAGGAGGAAGAGGAAGAAATAGTTTTGGAGACTTAGGAAGCATTTTTACTATCTAAGAGGATGAGGAGGCCAAAGGAGGCCATTGTATATGGATTTTGAGGCTTTTAGAGAAAGACTTTGTTCCCTTATGTTCAAGGGGCAAAGATAAACTTGCCTTGTGTTGTTCTAGTCGTGTTTGTGTTGTTGAAGCTCATTTTGGTGCACGTAGAAATGATAGATCGGTTGTTTGGAAGTGTGGGTGTTGTAAATCAAGCTCATTTGATGTAAGTTTTTGTATTAGATTTAAAAAAATAGAGCGGGGTTGATTGTAGATCTAATTTATTAAGTTGGGGGGGGGGGGGGGGGGGGGGGTCCAGGAGCTATAATTCAGAGGGTCCCAAAACAGCAATGTTTTAGGAAGATTTAAAGGGCAGCTACTAAGTGTTAAACACAAAAAGGGAGGCATAAAAACCTCCCTTTCACAGTGGACGGACTAGTTGTCGTCAAGGGACGAATTGGCCGTCGCCAAAGGACATATTGATCGGCTATTTAGTAAACACACTAGCTGACGCCAAGGGATGGATTGGCCGTCTCTAAGGGACGGACAGGCCGTCGAGCCGTCAAGTGAACGGATAGCCTCAAAGAACTTCATCCATATATTTTTTTATTGTGTGGTAAATCGTAAATCATGATTTTAAATTTAAATTTTTTTTAAATTTTTATCGACGACAAGATTTTGACGTGATCCTGACATGTCAACTCCTGTCATGACTGACGCATTATGATATACCGATGCAAAATGCCAACGTCCCGTCATGATAGACAACCATGCATCAGAAGTTGTGTACGTCATGAGAAAATTGCAACTTTCATTGTTCCACGTTGTCGCGATGCAAATACATATATAATGTAAAAACTTATAGTATTGTTATTTTGATGAGTTTAAGATATCTCATGTAAAGAAGAAATGAATAGGAAACATTAGGGAAAGATTGTGAATTGATTCACAATCTTTACAAGGCTTTAATTGCCTTGTTTATTTACTAACAAGAGTTAAACCCTAGATTTACCTTCTTAGAATGACTTTTGATATTTAATTTGAATTTTCATAGTTGTTGAAAAAAAAGGTGAAGATTGTTTTACCTTTCTTTTAGTTTTTTGTGAGTTTATCATTAAAATAAGCGAATGGATAGAGGTATGGGGGGTATTTGGATCACCCAATTAGTTTTGGGTGCCCATGTGGCATTGTATGGGCTGATGTGTCCCCCTTGTGGCATGATAAGGGGGGGCCTTCTTCTCCCGAACCCCATTCTCTCTTGTGTCCATTCTTTAGTTTTCTAGTTTGTGCCGTGTGTTTGAGGAGGAGAAAATTACTGTGTATACTTTGGATTTCAATAAAATTTTGTGAGAATGTTCCTTTTTTGTTGTGATTCCAATGGTGTGTGACACTCTTCATTTGGAGTTGTTATGAGAAAGTTATGGCTTCTGAAGTGAAGGGTGGCTTACTGCCGTCGGAATTCAAGAGACCGACATCTGAGAGCTTGTAGAAATCTGTACAAAAATTATATTATTGTGAGATTTTGTGAGTGTTTTTACCAAGTTTATAGCTTTCTAAAAATATATTAAAACCTTATTTTAGAATCCGTATGTAAAAATTATGAGTGTATAAGTGAGGGGGTTTAGAAATTCCGCATCTTTTAGGAGTTCCATTTTTGAGGAGCTATAAAAACCGGAAAGTATCATGATTTGAGCTTAGTTTTTTATGAGACATGGATAATGAAGTTAAATTTCCAAAAAGCTATGGCGCTGAGTATTTGGAGCTTGTATGAATACTATACATGCTCTGAAGTAGGGAGGTATATAGCTGCCAATGAGTTTTAAAGTCTCAATTTCAGCACGCTATATATATCGATAGGTAAACTATTTTATCTTGAAACTTGTAAAGATTATGTAACTTTGTGTTGGCTTTCTAAAAAGTCATAGCAAGCTTGATTTGGAGTAGTTATGCACTTGTAGCATTCATTTGAGTGTTGACAGTAGTTTTGAGAGTTCAAGCCTGCATGTGGCTTGTTTCTTTTGTAATGTAAAACATAACTTTTAGTATTTTAAAGGCATAAACAACAATTTGCACTATGATATCCCCCCATTACTTTGTACATTGAGTAGTTGCAACTAGAAACCTTGCGTTTTCCCGTAGCAAAACCCTCTCTTCTCGACAACGTTGCCTAATGTCTATATCGGTGCATATATGTTTAGTGTACGTCGATGAATTCGCCTGATGCACTTCGACTAGTTGTTTGATCTACAGTTTCCTCTCTTATACATAATTTTGAAATTTTGATCAAATTTCCCCAGAGTAACATGATTGAGAATGGAGACATATATAGACAATTATGTCTGTGGAGTAGTTCACCTCAGTGCCTCAGAGCACCCAACCCCAATCCCCTTAATCCTCACAAGGCACTTGGGGAACTCAGATGACTGTGTTCAAGGACCGGTTGGCCGCTACCCAAGAAATTGAGGAGTTAGCGATCCACACATGCGAACAGGAAGACTTGGTCTCCCATTTACGCCAAGCAATCCAGACGCTCGCACGTGATCTTCAAAAGATTCAGGGCTTCAAGATGGAGGGAAGACTCGGTCTCCCATTTACGCCAAGCGATCCAAACGCTCGCACGTGATCTTCAAAAGATTCAGGGCTTCAAGATGGAGAGATGCAACGTTTTGAGCTATTGAGAAAATTGAATTGTTAATCGACTTTCTTAATTTTATATAAACTATACTCCATCACTCCAAAATGTCAACTAGATGCTGCATGTACAGTGGTTAGCAAAAGTGTTCGGACAGTAATGACAATCTAAGTTTAGTAGTAACACTTGTCAAGTTTGGTAGGTAGGTGCTGATATTTTTAGCTAATTATAACTAAAGAGCCATTTGTAAACTAGAAAGAGTACCATCATTGACATTGAGCCACTTGCAAGGGCAGCAGTTCATGATGTGTCAATCATGGGTGTCCAATTCATTTTGCACACAAGTTGTGCATTTAAAAAATCTTGAGAATCAACATGTATTTATGGAGACCTCTTAGATTTCAAGATTCATTGTGATTGAGTAATATTGCTCTTGATTAGCTATGGCTCCTAGAAGGTCTCTTGCTGAATGTGAATTAGTTCTTCAGATGCATGAGAGAGGGAATTCGTACTCTGAAATTTCAGCGGTTCTAGGCATCTCTCGAAGCACTTGCCATGCTATTGTGCGGAGGTTTACAATGCGAGGTCATTTGAGAGATGCTCCTTCACAAGGGAGACCTCGAATTCTTGATGAACGTGGTGATCGTGAGGTTGTAAGGTTGTTGAATGCACCATCTAATGGTACAGCTGCAGCAGTGGGTAGAGAAATGCGATCTCAAGGATTGGATTTGAGTGATGATACAATCAGAAGATGTCTTCAAAGGCAAGGATTGAGAGCACGAGTGAAAACTAAGAAGCCATTCTTGTCAAAGAAGCACAAAGCATGTCGATATACATGGGCAAAGAAGTGTAGGCATGCAAGTTGGATGGATTGGAGTTATGTGGTTTTTTTAGATGAGTCAAAATTCAATTTGTTTGGCTCAGATGGGAGGTAGTATTGTTGGAGGAAGAGAGGAGAGCATCTTTTAGACCAGCATGTGCAACCTACTATCAAATTTGGGGTGGAAACATTATGGTTTGGGGATGTATGACTTGGGAGGGAGTTGGCAACCTTCGTCTTATAGAAAGGAACATGGATAAGTTTGTGTATCGTGAAATTTTGGAGATGGAGCTCATGAATACTATACACATGCATGATTTAGGAGAGGAGAATGTTATTTTTCAGCACGACAACGATTTCAAACATACTTCTAAGTATGTTACAGATTGGTTGTTAGCACAGGAGTTTCAACTAATTTGGCATCCGGCTCAATCTTCTGACTTGAATCCTATAGAACACCTTTGGAATGAAGTAGATCGTCGTATGAGAATGTCGGAGAAGAAACCCACTAACAAGAAGGATTTGTGGGAGAAATTGCAAAAAATTTGGTATAGCATTGAGATTGATACCGTGAGGAAATTGATCATGTCTATGCCTGAGAGAGCTGCTGATGTTTATCAAGCAAAAGGTGGCTATACACGATGGTAGTCATTATGATTGTACAGTGGGGTGACACCGAAATTGGCACCTTGTGCAATTCCAGGGATAGTGCCCACACTGCTGCCAACTTTGACACCCTCCCAAAGGCTAGAAAATTGTTATTTATACATGAAATTTTAGAAACAAAATCATTATTATGTTCAAAACATGTGTACCAAATTTCAAGGCCAGAAGATCGATACAAAAAAAGATATTCAAGATTTACTAACAAGGGGTAGCTATAAGAAATGTTTCACTACTGCCAACTTTGATACCCTCCCAAGGATTGAAGAAATTTTTTTTTCCCATGGAATTTTTGGAGTAGGAATATCTTTATGTTGATTACACATATGAAAAAATTCAAGTCCAAAAGACCCACAAAAAAAATGATATTCCAAATCTACCAACAGGTGTAATTGTGAGAAACAAAGAGGAAAATCGTCTCACAACTTTGACAGCCTCCCTAGAGTTAAGTATTTGTTATTTCAACATGAAATTTTTTGCACGTGTTATCAACTTAAAAGTGATTTTGTGCCAAAAAATTCATTTTAAAATAACAAATCGTCAACCCTAGAGAGGCAGTCAAAGCTGTGAGACAATTTTCCTCTTTGTTTCTCACAACTACACTTGTTGGTAGATTTGGAATATTTTTTTTTTTGTGGGTCTTTTGGACTTGAATTTTTTCATATGTGTAATCAACATAAAGATATTCCTACTCCAAAAATTCCATGGGAAAAAAGAAATTCTTCAATCTTTGGAAGGGTATCAAAGTTGGCAGTAGTGAAACATTTCTTACAGCTACCCCTTGTTAGTAAATCTTGAATATCTTTTTTTGTATCAATCTTCTGGCCTTGAAATTTGGTACACATGTTTTGAACATAATAATGATTTTGTTTCTAAAATTTCATGTATAAATAACAATTTTCTAGCCTTTGGGAGGGTGTCAAAGTTGGCAGCAGTGTGGGCACTATCCCTGGAATTGCACAAGGTGCCAATTTCGGTGTCACCCCACTGTACATTCAAGTTTTTAGGTAGTCATCATGATTCTACATTCAAGTTTTTAGCTTGATTTTGTAGCTCATGGCTTTGTTTCCAATGTAAATAGATAACCACTTCACTTTTTGCATAAAGAATTGGACACCCACATCATGTGTTTTATTTTTGATTGATTTCTTGATTGACATTTTTGATTATGAATGTTATGTTACATGTTTGTTGTAACTATGTGATTGTATGTTTAAATTTTTACAACTTGAATGTGAGTTATGTAGGAAAACTAGCTCATATTGGAAGTGGAAGCGTCCTATCCGAACACTTCTGCTGACCACTGTATATGTTGTTGATAGAAATCATCTCTTGTTGATCATCAACTACTACCATCTTGGAATCCAAGCACCAACAATAATTAAAAAGTTGGATTCATTGTGCGAGTACTACAAGCTTTGTGTGGAATGTCCGCTCTGTTTTGCAAAAGCCCAAACGGGATGCTCAACACATAAGTAAACTATTTATGCACCTCATTCCATACCCATATAGTATGATTGTATAAGCTGTGTAATTTACCCATATAGCAAGATCGTATAAGCTGTGCAACTTATATTTGTTACTTAGTTTCAAAATTTGAGGAATAAACGTTGAAAAAGAATGTGGTTGAACTTGGTACACTTGAAATAACTTTTCTAAAAAGAATTTTGTTTTTCTAAAAAGTATTTCTGTATGGTGGAAAAACAAGCAACCCGAAGGCCCAATGACCCTTATCATAGAGCCCATTGGGGCAGAGGACACTCATAAACCCAATTAGTGCCCGAATAGCGGATGCAATGCAACCACAGTCCCTCGTCGTCACCAGTGTACCTGCATCCATCACCTGACTGTCAATACCTCTTAGAATCACCAAATAAGGTCCAATGAATGAGTGATATATTAGCATATCTCCAAGTAGCTTATCTACATAGAACGGTTCAGATGAAACGCACCCAGAAGGTTCCAAGTTGGGGCAGTGGGTACAAAGAGGATCGACCACGAAGTCTGTATTTGTGCTCTTAGAAACGCCTTGTGGATCACCATCATTGCACAAAACTGCACTTCCTTGGCAGTCAACATCTTCGTTACTCTTATGGAGCTTCTCATGTTGCTCTCGTTCACTATCATTAATTACTCCACCCTGTGTGGCAATTGTTACATCTGCCGGTACGGTATTTCTGCTTGAACCTAATTCTCCATCATTGTTAATCACCTCGGTAGTAGATAGTGTCATACCAGAGGTCTTCTCTACTCTTGACAAAGCTTCTGAGAACTCTGTAAGCTTAGCAGCTCTATCAGCAGTTGTATTCCTCTTTGACCGCTTGGCAACGTTAGAGTGAAGGTATAGGGCATCATTTGCTATTGGGAAGCCCAAATGTTGTAAGTGCACACGAATCTACAGAAAGATCCCATTGTTATCAATTAGAAGCCAGCAATGTGATTATAAAACAGAGGAACTCGTTATCATAGGACTTAGGCCCACATGTGAGGAAGTCACGCATTGCAACCCTTAGCAATTTCGACACTAGTTGACCAAGACAGACTACTGCGACCCAAAAAAACTGCTGAGTGGTAGCTTCTAGTGGCAAAAAACATTTAGACATCTGATGTACAGGAACGATTTAAAACAAGTTGAAAGAGCTACATTTTAGTAGATTGCATCTCTATCATAAAGATTGAAAGTACAGTTAGCCATCGAGGAATCTCACCTGATGCGTGCGGCCTGTTTGTGGCATGCAACGTACAATACTTTCAACACCGTTGGTACTCAATCTCTGAAACCTTGTACATGACTCCTTGCCCTTTGCGTCACTTCCTGGAGCTTTTCTGGGAGCTTCTTTAAGAGCTGGTTCCATCTCAGCTACAACTTCGGCTGCTGGAGTTCCAACCTGGCAATCCAGTCACGATGTAGAGAACTCCATGTCACGAGATAGGGATATCGGATCACTAGATATACAAACAGTACCTAAAACAATTGAACAGATTTCTCAATAAGCATGCTACATCCAAATTGATTGGAGCATAAATTGCGCTGGATTCACAAAATGATCTCGCAGAAATTCAAAACCTGGAGGATATGGTTCACTAACAGTTGCAAAGCACTGCGTCACAAATCAAGGTATTTGCTAAATGACACATAATATATGCACACGCCTTGACACGTGATCCACTAATGGACAACCTTGTACCTCCACAAAACTCCTGCCTTCACAGGGATCGTAAAGTACTGCTGCATTCAACTCCACCTGTGCAACACTTTCTTAATACCACTACAATGTGATTAAATTTTGCCTCACATCAATATGCATATGGGCTTCTGGCCCTCTATTCTGATGTTACATATAAAGCAATGTAGAAGATCGCCAGCAGTTAGGGGATAGAATTTACCTCCTCTGCTGGGAAAACGCCCTTCACCTTGGCCACATATTGCTTCTGAACGACTCCAGCCTCAATCTGCCAATTTCAAACAACCTTACGAGACACAAAATAGGATAAAGGCAGAAACAAACTACCAATAGGACTAAATGAGCACAACTTCCTGAATTGAAAACCGACCATGCGAATGCAGTGAAATAGAAAGAGCAATTGAAAAGTACTGAAAAATGTTGTGATACCTCTTGTCGAAAAAAATCTGCTGTGCGAGAATTCCGTGCCAAGATGAGCAGCCCTGAAACTAATCGATCCAAACGGTGCACAGCTTTTCACAAGTTCCAGTAGTGAAGGAGCTTCATTTCATCCTTGCTACAAAATAAAGCATTCCAATACAACATCACAAATCTTCTGCAAAGACAGAACGATATACCGCTAAATTAAGAGAACTTAACACTAGATTAGAGAACTTGGATGGAGTGAACCAGTAACTTGGAATTCTACCAGACTTCTTAATAGGATACGAAAAAGTTGGCCAGTATTATGCTCAGCCTCCAAAATGCTCATCACCGTATTCTTGCGATATTGTCCACATGGATGCACCTGCACAGACAAAAGGCATCATGATGGCATCGGTCCTGTTTAAGATCATGCTGCACCACATAGGGTGCTTAAAACTTTGGCATGAAGCTTTATTTTAGAGCTCATTGGTAGAAAGCGAGATTATCTAAAATTGTACAGTCAAATTTCTAAGACAGGTTCAAGTCTCATACGATCGTCAAATAATCTCTAGCAAATATTAGCTGTCCCTCTTCACTACTCATCCTTTTGACCTTTTCATTTTCAGATGTTCAGTACAAACATTTCAATCCAAAGCAATGCATCCTAAACATCAATACGTGGGCAAGGTGAACAAGAAAGAACGTTACAGGAACTGAAGCTGGTTTGCAGACAGTAATGACATCTGGTCCTTCTTCCAGGACAGTCACTGCTCCCGCAAATACAGGTGGTTCATGTCTGCTCGATCAAAAGACGTGACCCACAAATAGTTGTAAGATACAATAGCAGTCCTTGAAAGTAATAGAATGTGCAAAGGGCCCCTGCCACAAACTGTCCAAAGCTCCAGGAATGCATCAACCTGAGTCCCAAGAATACCAATTTCAATAACGAAAAAATAAGTGCTGAGTTTATCGACCTGTGAACAAAGTGACTCATTGTTTCTGAGTCACGGACCACGTATGAAGGTGCCACCATCTTTCCTTCTACTCGGATGCGACCCAGCTTGACTGCTTCCTCCTACATATGTGAATATAATGAACTTATTATCTGGGAAAATTAGATTGCCCTTCACTTCAACTAGCAAATAACAAGGTATAATTCTCAAGTAATTTGAATAAATCCTTGTAAGCATTGCAAGTCTTCAAGAACTATGTCCATGAGATGAAGGATCTAATATTGCATCCAAGGAAATCCATACACCCCACATGCCCAGGATATTGAAACAGTCTAAAGTCAACTGAGAACACTTCAAGCAAACGATATTTGCCTCTCAACAAGCAAGCATAGTAATGAAAGTTTTATAATTACGAACTCTTCTGTAATTGTTGGCAGTGCCAAAAACAGTAATAATCAGAAAAGGAGAGAAGTAAAAAGTGGCCGCACATAGTATTCGCGAGGACGCTGCCGGAACTCTTGTGCAAACAGATCCACCACAGTTTTCCCTGCCCATCGTCTCTTGACCTGCAACCAGCCAGTTGTATCTCAGAAATCTGCAAGGACATTAAATATCTTCCTCTTGTACAAAGGTAGGTGAATTTGTCTTCGTGATATTCTTGTAGAGAAAAACAATGCTCAAGAAACTCCAACAGAATGAAAAGCCAGCAACATATTTGCTTAAAAAGATATGTTCATTCAAAAGGCACATGAAAAAATCGAAGGTTTAGAAACGCACATGGGCAAGGAATTCAAAGAAGTAAGGGCGCACCATCCGCGATCCTGTGCCCACATTAATGTGCCCATTTTTCTATCACGGTCTTGCCAATCACAAAACCCTGAAGAAGTTGATTCTTAATCTTTCAGCAAAGACAATAACTCTTCTTAATCTTTATCCTTCTATGCAGTGCAAACGTCTGAACTGAGATCTATTAAACTGTGCCCCTTGCATTAGAATTCTCAGGTTACATTGCATTGTGAAGTACCCCTTGAGATCAAATTCAGACTACGATGAGAGGAACTGATACGAAAATGCATATGTGCAGAAACTGAAACATAATCCACACGCCTACTTGTACTACAAGAATTTAGGACCCCCCGGATTTTTAACGATTTCCGTGCGAAGTCCGAATTTTCATGGGTGCCTACATTTTTCGAATGGATTCCGCGCTAATTCCGCACAGATTCTGCATTCGCTCTTTTCATTATATGACGAAATGCAAAATCCGTGCGGAATTAGCACGAAATCCGTGCAAAAAAGGTATGCACCCATGAAAATTCGGACTTTACCCGGAAATTGTTAAAAATCCATGGGGTCCTAAATTCCTGATGAGTAGGCATGAGAAATTGTCATCACTTCTAGGGCAGGAAATATAAACAGGAAAGAGGGAGAGGGAATACCATTGATGATGACATAGTCGTTTGGACTCGCGGGAGTCGAAGGAGTCTCCCAAGTGATGTTCAAGTCTGCAGCAATCTGAGCCTCCACCTCGGCCTCGACTTGCCCATGGACAGTCGTCATGATAGAATAGGGCCAGAACACTAGATAACGCAACCTAAACCTAAATTGGTCTTACTGGACAATGCGGGAGAACGCTACATGGCTGCATTCATGTCCATTCCTAATTGTCTGTCTTAAAAGTGCATCACTTATCTTCATTGTTCAATCAACTGTCTCCAATTGGAGCAAAACGAAATCCTGTTCAGCTTATTTCGCCTTCATCCACAAAGCAAAATGAAACTCAGTGCCTAAATATTTTCACAGACTGGGACAAAAAGACAATGCAACACTACAATCAAACCTGCAGCTCCTTTCTTCTGGCACGACAGACTTGTAAAATCACTCAACCTTCAAAAAAATATCATGCTTCTACAAATTGACCACTTCAAATATATGCAGCTATTGAACATCACGAGAAATTGCCTAAAGCTTCCAGATCGATCAACTACGCCCTACATTTGATCGATTCAGCAACGACGACGTGAAAATCGCAGGGGGCGTGGACTAAATCAAATGTAAGAGAAGAAAACGACTCCAAAACCGAAATGATAACTGTGATAGTAGCATAACACTAACCTGTGCAAAAAGTCTGTGGCTTGCATTTCAATTAAAATGCTGAAGCAAGCAAAGTCTCAGTCAGAATCAGAAATGGTGATCATCTTTTCTGAAAATAAAATTCATGACAGCGATAGAAACCGATTCCGGAAAACGTCAATCACCAAGCACAGCAGCTCATCCGCAGCTCAAATGATCCATCGCAACCATGAATTGAATGCCGCCACAGAGATGTTGGTCTCTGTTTCGAAACCCTAATTTCAGCATTCTAGCGAACTCTGCCCGACCAATGAACGGCAGAGCTGACCTCTGAAATTATTTAATTAATTGTAATCAAAATTAATTGACACTTGACCGGTTGAATTTCAAAACATCACATGAAAAAATCATTCTTATGGAAAAAGTAGAGATTGGTTGAGATCTTAAATAAGACTTACCGTACCACCATAGCTGGGTTGCCAAAAAAAATTCCAAAAAAAAAATGTAAAAAATCGAAAATTATGAAAACCAAAAAACAAAAATAGAATAAATTAATTTTAGCTGTAGTTTTACATTTTTAAGCTATTTCGGGCCATCTTGGGCCATTTTTAATCATTTTTTTGGCTCATAAACAAAACTCAAGAAATTCATTTTTTGAAGAACGAACCTTATTTTTCAAAAAATATTAAATATTTTGTCTGTAGAGTGACGTCCTAGCTATGGTACTACAGTAATTAGTAGTGACGCATTTAGAGCATGATTTCAAAATAGAGGGGACTATTACTGATTCTTCCTAAATTTACATGAAATTTAGAAGGTCTCTTGATTCAATTTTAGCAAATTATCAACCTCAAAATAACATAACATTGTTAAGCTCTAGACTTTGTACCCCTACTAAAGTTTCCAAGATTCTCTCTTATGCTCTTGAATGCTCTTTGTTTTCACATCTTAATTTTGCCTTACTTGCTTGACTCTTACTAAATCCCCTCATATAATGCCGTGTCATCTTTGACTCTAGTTCAAAGAAAAGTTACTCTATTAGTAAAAAATCAAACCAAGCAATAGGGGATGTTGAACCCTATTTTTATAGAATGTAATGAATTGCCAAAAGTGGCCATATATATAGATGTTATAAAAATTGATATAAATTATTGAAGAAGCATCGACAAAGGTAAGAAGAGCCTCAATGCAATATGACATATTTCCACTTCAAAATGGAGTTCTATCTATATTTCAAATTTTAGAGATTCAAGCAATCCTACATATTATTGTAGGTAGAAGGTCGGATCATCACATATGTGTTGAATATTTAATTTTTTCAAAAACTAAGGTTTGTCAATACAATATTCTCAAATATTCTTCAATATCATCTTATTCACCATTAGAAACAAATAAAAAAATTTAATTAAAAAAATTTTAATTTTAAAATTTTAAAAAAAAATTTTAAAAAAAACTTTACAAAAAAATTTGACATATATATGTTTAGAATTTTTTTTGCCAAATGGCTGCCCTCCACCTATGGTATATGTGTCTGGACAATAGCAATTGATCCAATCACAAACTACTATTAATATGTAGATTATGAAACAAAATTTCGTCACATGTGTAATTAAATACTCCCTTTGTTTTATAATAAGAGTCCACCTCTTTTGGCATGTTCAACTTGACGTTTACTTTGCTATAAATAGTCATCTCAATACTAAAAAAATGGGCTATCTTTAATAGTAGTATGTATTTTTTGTGTCACTCTTACAATCGAACCTGTTTGAAGTGGACAATGCTCATGTTTTGAAGTATAAAACATAAAACAAAAACTAGGAAAAAAACTGTCAGAAAAGGTGGACTCTTATTATGAAACGGAGAGAGTACAAGATTTCACCTAAAGTTAGTTATAGAGAATTCTTTGAAGATCTTGGAACAATGAAAAATCACAAAGAGTTCATTCAAGCTTCATGGCAAAAAAAGACTATATAAATATTATTCATCCATTTTTCAATTGTCACACAATATACTCTATATTGCATTGATGATCATGTCTTAATGGAAAATGTATCAAAAAATAGAAGAAATCATATCTTGTAATGTTGAACAATTATTGAAATATGTTTACAAAGTTATTAAAATCAAACATTGCATTAATAGTCGCATTGCGGTCAAGAAGCCTATTTTATTTGTAGCTCATATGGCTCGACGATTAGCTTTTGCACAATAACATCGTAGTTGGACTCAAAAGCAATAGGAGTGCATTATTTGGACAAATGAATCAAGGCTTTTGAAATTGGCATTCTAGTCATTCAAGTATGGCGAAAGGATCATGAAAAATACTCGTCTAGTTGTGTTGTTCCCTCATTCAAGACTGGTTGTACCTCTCTTATGATATGGGCCGCATTTTCAGAAAACCAGAAGTCTGAGTTGAGTTTTATGCCAAAAGGCTTACCCAAGGCTATTGATTTTGTTGAATTCGTTTACGATGGAGAATTGATTCAATTCATGGATAAGATTCCACGTAGAATCTTAATGGAAGATGGAGCGTATGTTGATTGTAGCAAACTTCCAGAACAATGGTGGCAAACGCGCATGATAGAAAAGCTTGTTTGGCCACCAAATTCTTATGATGTGTCCCATGGAAAATACATAGAAAACACTCAAAGATATCGTTCAAAACCTCGGACAACGCGGTTGAACTTCTTCCAAAAATTTGAAGAAATTGCAGAAAACTTTGAAAATGGAGTGGAGGTTGTTTAGTTTTGAAAAGCTTCTTATGCTATGCCATTCTATGCGTGAAAGATTAAATGCAATGATAAAAGCAAATGACACACTTGTTGGTAAATATACTATTTTTATTTTAAATAAATTTCCCATATTGAAATTGGATACATATATAGTTCATATGTAGAAAGTATTATGTAAAAAAATTGTGGCCATATGCCTATTTTTGGACTTGTGAATAAAATATGAATATTGAGATACACTTATGAACTAAGAAATTTTAGTGCAATTATAAAAGCTTTTATAATTAGATTTTTGAAATAGATTTATCAAAGATATTTTGGACATTTTCATATCTTTATAGGTATGAGTTTTCAATGAGTCATGCTTCTTACATGAAACCACCTCAAATGTCATCCTATGGTGAGTTTGTTTTTCATGGTTTTCATAATGTCAAAGAGTAAGTTACTAATTTTCCATTCTTTCATTTCCACTCATCATTTTGCCATATAATTATGCACGTGTAATCTACTTGCTAAGTATGCACTCTAAAAGTATTGGTAATTTTAGAGCCATTTATGAATTTATGAGAAAAGTTTGAAATTGGTACAATTTCGTAATGCCAAAGAGTAAGTTACTAATTATCTATTCATTCCATTTCCACCGATCATTTGGCCATAAGATTTTGCACATATGCAATCTGTCACGGACATAGAACCTTGAGATGGGTATTGCAAAGACTAGGCCTTGAAGCCAGAGATATGTTATTGTTCAAGACTAGTTCGTGATGGGTATTGCCGTAATTGTCCAGAGATAAGTTATTGTCCAAACTAGTTCGTGATGGGTATTGCCGTAGTTGTCCAGAGATAAGTTATTGTCCAAACTAGTTCGTGATGGGTATTGCCGTATTGTCCAGTGATAAGTTATTGTCCAAACTAGTTCGTGATGGGTATTGCCACCGACATAGAACCTTCTAGAATACTTCTAGAAGTTCTATAGGTCCTTTGACTTTTAGGATCTTTCTAGATACTTCCTAGGGACTCTCATAGTCTCTAGGAAGCTCCTTCATAAGCTTCCTTAGTACTAGTATATCTAGGGGACGAGATGAGGGACTCCTCACTCTCGTCAACACAAGTTTAGGAGCAACCTTGAGTGTGCCTTGTCTTGTATCTTGTTCAACTATCGATTTAGTTCAATATACTTTCTTGAGAACCACTCTTGTGTACTATTGCACTTCTTGTTCTTGGGTCCTTGTTCATGTTCTTGCTCTTGTTCTCTTGTTCTCTTGTTCTCTTGTTCTTGAGTTCTTGTGTCCCTGACAGTTTGACGAGAGTGACATTGACAATACTAGAGCTTGATCTTTCTTGATAAGAGTGGATTACCCCTTTCTTGAAAGTACTAGAGCATTCTAGAGGTTGCGGATTACCCTCCTCTAGGCTAGTATTGTTGTATGTTGTAAAATTCTTTCTTGATCAAAAGCGGATTACCCCTTTTTCAAGATTGGGTTTTAACATTTTTTGAAGGTTGCGGATTACCCACCTTTAAATTGTGTCTACTCATCATAGAACTCTTTAGTTTCTTTCTCTAGAGTGATTTCAAGATGTCGGGAGTTGTAGATACGAGTATAGCAGACTTAGCTGAATCAAAGCTAGACGCCATTCTCAAAGCCATCGAAGCCTTGTCTATCAGGACCAATGAGATCGAGAGCTTTGTTTCTAGACTTCACAACGACCTCGGGGCTGGACCTTCACAAACGAGTCCTGCGCCTCAAGTTTTTCCATCCGGAGAACCATCAATTCTTCCAATTCAAGTAGAGAATCCATCTACTCAACATGTTGAGACTTTGAGGATCAAGGAGCCTCGGATCAGCCTTCCAGAGAAGTTCGATGGCACACGCTCAAAGTTTCGAGGGTTTGTCAATCAAATCCAACTTATTACATTTCTTCAACCCCAATGCTATCCGACAGACGAATCGCGAGTAGGTCTAGTTGGAACCTTACTTACGGGGCAAGCTCTATCTTCGTTTGCTCCTCTGTTTGAAAAAAGATCACCGATCTTGAATAACTTCGAGATGTTCTTAGCTGCATTTGGAGAGGCTTTTGGAGAACACGACAAGATCCGTTGGGCAACAACGAAGATTCGTTCTTTGCGACAAGGATCGCGATCTGCATCTGTGTATGCATCAGATTTTCGACAATTAGCATGCGACATCAATTGGGACGAAGAAGCACTCATGAGTAATTTCATTGGGGACTACGAGATGACGTCAAGGACCTGTTATTATCTTTGTCTGATCCTCAAACACTCAGTGAGGCAATAAGTCAAGCCGTGAAGTGTGACAATCGATTATTTCAGCGACGTCAAGATCAACGTTCTTGGACTTCATCAAAACCATATAGAAATCCTTCTCACTCGGCTGCTTCAACAAATATTTCAGGGAGTCATTCAGAAGAAGAAGACATGCAAATTGATGCGGTACGATTCAAGCCACTTACGCCACAAGAGAAGAAACGACGATTTGAAGAAGGTTTATGTTTGTATTGTGGAAAACCAGGCCATAAAGTTGACAGTTGCTCCAAAAAGCAACACCGCCATACTTTCAAGACACGGAGCACGTTCGTGGGGGACCATCAACAATCAAAAAACGAAGAGACCCAGCCACAATAGAGACCGTGCGGTTGGACAAGTTCAAATCACAAGGTCTCTTCCTTTCCGGTCAACCCTCTCGTTGTTTTAATGTACCTTTATCTTTTATTTGTTTGAACCTTCAAACATCCGCCTTGATAGATTCAGGAGCCTCTGCTTGTTTCATAGATGAGGATTTCGTAAAACTTCACAATATTTCTTTAGTTAAAAAACCATATCCTGTTCCGGTAGAAGTAATAGATGAACGATCCTTAGCCTCAGGTCATGTCACCCACGAAACTATTCCTTTAGAAATAGAGTTAGAAGGTCATAATAGTTTTCTTGTTTTTAATGTCATTAAAACCCCTACAAGCTCTATCATACTAGGACTATCTTGGCTTAGAAAATACAATCCCAATATAGATTGGAGTACCCTCAAAATCAAGTCATTTCCTAGCACTACGATTCCCTCAACATAACCAACTAGGTCCAAAATTTGTCACTCTAAACCATTGTTCATTGGAGCAAAGGCTTTTATGAGAGTTGCAAAACACAGCAATCCGTTTGCTATTTATGCAACTCCGGCTCGTGATGAAGCAACTATAGTTACGAGTATTCCGGATCAGTATAAGGAGTTTCAAGATGTTTTTGAGAAGAAAAATGTTGATATTTTACCGGAGCATTGACCTTATGACTGCGCGATTGATCTGCAAGACGGCGCGCAACCACCTTTTGGCCCGATTTACAACCTCTCGCAAAACGAACTCGTAGCGTTGAAGGAATATATTGAAGAAAATCTCGCCAAAAACTTCATCTGACACTCGAAGTCTCCAGCTGGTGCCCCAATACTCTTTGTCAAGAAGAAGGACGGCTCTTTACGAATGTGTGTTGATTATCGCGGCCTGAACAAGATTACTGTGAAGAATCGATACCCGTTGCTGTTGATATCTGGACTTCTAGATCAACTTGGACAAGCCAAGATCTATATGAAGATTGATTTACGCGGAGCTTACAACCTAGTACATGTTAAAGAAGGGGACAAATGGAAAACTGCATTTCGAACAAGGTATGGTCATTTTGAATACAATGTCATGCCTTTTGGACTTACAAATGCACCTGCCATATTTCAACATTTGATGAACGACGTCTTCCGGGAATTTTTAGATAAATTTGTCGTGTGCTATTTGGATGACATCTTAATCTATTCCAAGAATGTTGAAGAACATGAAGAACATGTGAAGCTTGTATTACAAAAATTACGAGATGCTGGATTATACGCAAAAGCAGAAAAGTGCGTATTTCATCAACCGCAAGTGGAGTTTCTTGGGTATATTATTTCCAATGAAGGCTTATCTATGGATCCAAAGAAGATTGAAGCTATCACAAATTGGTTAACTCCCCGAACGGTATGTGATGTACAATGTTTTCTCGGATTTGCTAATTTTTATCGAATTTTCATCCAGAATTATTCTCAAATCGCTGCTGCATTGACTCGATTGACATGCAAAGACAAGCTCGATTGGGGACTTGAAGCGGATAATGCTTTTCAAAATCTGAAGACAGCTTTTACAACGGCTCCAATTTTGATTCATCCAGACTTCTCAAAACCATTTTACATGGAGACTGATGCATCAGACTTTGCATTAGGTGTTGTATTATCGCAAAAGGGAGATGACGCAAAACTTCATCCAGTTGCGTTCTATTCTAGAAAATTCTCTGCTGCAGAAATCAACGACGAGATCCATGACAAAGAACTACTTGCTATAGTGGACTCGTTTCAAGAATGGCGTCATTTTCTTGAAGGCGCTTCGCACCAGGTGACTGTATACACAGATCACAAAAATCTTGAATATTTTATGTCAGCTCGTGTATTAAATCGTCGGCAAGCTCGTTGGAACATGTCATTATTTCGTTTTGACTTTGTCATCACATATCGACCTGGAAGACAACAAGGATTATCAGATGCTTTGTCTCGAAGATCCTATCTTGCGCTTAAAGAAGGAGAAGCTGCGTATGACCAACAACGAACAATTCTTTTGAAAACCGAGCAATTTCGAGTTCATGGAGCGACTATGGCAATGCCAGTTGACTCATCATTTCTTGACCAAGTTCGTGCAATATCAGCAACGGACCCTCTTGTTCTTGACATTCAGCGTCGCCCTGCTACTGATCGCGACAATTTCAAGTTTGTGGATGACCTCTTGTATTTTGAGGAGCGCTTGTATAATCCAGAAGGTTCTACACACCTTCGAATTCTTCAAGCCCATCATGATTTTCCTTCAGCCGGACATTTTGGGTTCAACAAGACGTTAGAACTCATTTCTCGAGATTTTTGGTGGCCTCAGATGTGGAAGACTGTCAAAGATTATGTCCTTTCTTGTGACACTTGTTCTAAATCGAAGAATCCACGACATCGTCCGTATGGACTCTTGCAGCCGCTGCCTATTCCAAAGCAGCCATGGTCTTCTGTTTCTATGGATTTCATCACCGATTTACCTCCCTCGAAGTCATTTGATACCATATTCGTGGTTGTTGACCGATTGACAAAAATGACACATTCCATTCCTTGCAAGAAGACAATCACCGGAGAAGAGACAGCAAGATTATTTTTGGACAACATTTATCGATATCATGGATTACCAGATGACATCGTTTCAGATCGTGGACCGCAATTTGTCTCTAAATTTTGGAGATCTCTTTTGAAATCTTGAAGGTGCAAATCAAACTCTCTTCTGCTTTTCATCCTCAAACTGATGGCCAAACGGAGCGTGTAAATCAAGTATTGGAGCAGTATTTGCGTTGCAACATCAACTATCAACAAGACGATTGGACTTTGCACTTGCCATTGGCTAAGTTTGCATATAATAATATCGTTCATGCATCGACTCAACAAACGCCATTCTATGCCAACTATGGATATCATCCAAAGTTTGACATGTTAAAACCGATAGAGAATGAGAATCCGACAGCAGTCGACTTTGCAACAAGATTATCAAAACTCCATGCATTGATGAAGATTCATTTAGGAGAAGCCCAAAATCGCTACAAAGGCGCTGCAGATAAACTTAGAAAGGAATCACCGTCATTCCTAATTGGCGACAAAGTATGGCTTATTCGGCGCAATATCAAGACTACAAGACCATGTGATAAGTTGGACTATCGTCGATTAGGACCATTCCCTATTCAGCAACAAGTCAATCCAGTGGCTTTTCGGTTGGACCTACCAGCATCTATGAAGGTACATCCTGTTTTTCATGTGTCACTGTTAGAACCATACAAAGAGTCGAATATACCAGGAAGAAAGCAAACACCACCGCCCAGCATTGAAGTTGATACCCACGAGGAATATGAAGTTGAAAAAGTACTTGATTCGCGGCGAAGACGAGGCAAATTAGAATATCTTATACACTGGCGTGGTTACGACATCAATGAACGGACGTGGGAACCAGCAATAAATGTCGTTGGCGCGCCTCAAAAGGTACAGGAATTTCATCAACGTTATCCTGATAAGCCACGACCTATTCGATGATAACTTCAACAAGAAGCTCTTCCGTTGAGAGCTGTATATAAAGAGAGGAGAGCAGTCAAAGAGCAACACAGCTCTCAACCTGAGAAACATCTTCTCATGTACTTCTTTTCTTCTCAATATGTCTAATTGGAAGGTATTCCAAGACTCTTTAGATTCTGAATCGCAACCGGAGTCTGAGAGTGAGCTGTCTTTATCACAATTGCCGAACCAGCCTGCAGATCCTTTCCCACCACAAGAGCCTCGAAACGAAGCTGGACCTTCTCAACAACGAAGACGGCCTCAAGATGAAGAACCTCTTGAACCACGGCAACGTCGAAAAATACCCAGTAGCAGATCGTTGGTGATTATCATCGAAGTAGAACCTGCTTTTGAAGGTCGCTCGGAAGCAGTATTTGAAGGACTTTTTTGCAACGAAGAAACAGAAGTCCAAGCATGGTCTCAAGTAGCGGGTGTCGGTCACTATCGCTGGTTGCAAGGGCCCTTAAACAACTTAACTCGCGCTAGACAACTTGAGTATGTCGGAGAAACCATGAGACATATTTTTGATTTTCTTCGCCTCTGATCGAGAGTCCACAACAACACTCCTCGTGAAGACTCGTCGCTAGAGAGGGAGGTGATGTCACGGACATAGAACCTTGAGATGGGTATTGCAAAGACTAGGCCTTGAAGCCAGAGATATGTTATTGTTCAAGACTAGTTCGTGATGGGTATTGCCGTAATTGTCCAGAGATAAGTTATTGTCCAAACTAGTTCGTGATGGGTATTGCCGTAGTTGTCCAGAGATAAGTTATTGTCCAAACTAGTTCGTGATGGGTATTGCCGTATTGTCCAGTGATAAGTTATTGTCCAAACTAGTTCGTGATGGGTATTGCCACCGACATAGAACCTTCTAGAATACTTCTAGAAGTTCTATAGGTCCTTTGACTTTTAGGATCTTTCTAGATACTTCCTAGGGACTCTCATAGTCTCTAGGAAGCTCCTTCATAAGCTTCCTTAGTACTAGTATATCTAGGGGACGAGATGAGGGACTCCTCACTCTCGTCAACACAAGTTTAGGAGCAACCTTGAGTGTGCCTTGTCTTGTATCTTGTTCAACTATCGATTTAGTTCAATATACTTTCTTGAGAACCACTCTTGTGTACTATTGCACTTCTTGTTCTTGGGTCCTTGTTCATGTTCTTGCTCTTGTTCTCTTGTTCTCTTGTTCTCTTGTTCTTGTGTCCCTGACACAATCCACTTGTTAAGTATGCACTTTTTAAACAATTAATTTTAAACCCATTTATGAATTTATGGTGCAAGTTGGAAGTTGGTTCAATTTGTTGTAGGGTGAAAGGGCGACAAAACTTATGTCAATGGATTGTACATAAACATTTTTCACTAGTATATTCAAAGCACCAAGGTGAATCTATATATGAGATGGGACAAAGGAACTAATAGCAAACTCACACACTTGTATTTAAGGTAATCCAACCTATTTGTGCTACAATTCATAAGTCATCCTATATGTATCAGTAGTGTAGATTTTAAAATATTAAATGTAAAACATGGATATATAGTGACCACAAAGTGATACAAATAGTCACTTGCCACAAATTATAGAGTAGCTTATATTAGTGTCTTGAAACCTATCCTGCATAAAGCACCCTTAAAAAAACATCACTAAAATAATAAAGAATGTGTGTTTGTGATTTTGGGGTCACATGTATACACTTAGTCCCTGGAGATAAAGTGGTTACCCCATTCCCAACTGGCGCCTTAAACCAACAGCTAGGGGCATTTTCCACAATCAATGTTGCAATGATGTTGGTTTTAACATGAGTTACATGTGGAAATGGGTTCTCTCTTGTTGGTTTTAGTATACCGTAGTTTACTAGCAGGTTCGCCAACTTGCTGCCTAATATTTAATTAAAGTTCAAAAAGTAGGTTCGGCACCTAAAAATAGTATATAAATACTTTCGGCAGTTTTCTCTTTAAGTTTTTAAATTCTCTCTTTAAATTTTTATTATGTACGATGGGGTGACACCCAAATTGGCACCTTGTGCAATTCCAGGGATAGTGCCCACACTGCTGCCAACTTTGACACCCTCCCAAAGGCTAGAAAATTGTTATTTTAACATGAAATTTTAGAAAAAAAAATCCCTGTTATGTTGAAAACATGTGTACCAAATTTCAAGGCCAGAAGATTGATAAAAAAAAAGATATTCAAGATTTACTAACAAGGGGTAGGTGTAAGAAATGTTTCACTACCGCCAACTTTGACACCCTCCCAAGGATTGAAGAATTTTTTTTTCCCATGGAATTTTTGGAGTAGGAATATCTTTATGTTGATTACACATATGAAAAAATTCAAGTCCAAAAGACCCACAAAAAAATGATATTCCAAATCTACCAACAAGTGTAGTTGTGAGAAACAAAAAGGAAAATCGTCTCACAACTTTGACAGCCTCCCTAGAGTTGAGTATTTGTTATTTCAACATGAAAGTTTTTGCACGTGTTATCAACTTAAAAGTGATTTTGTGCCAAAACTTCCATTTTAAATTAACAAATTCCCAACCCTAGAGAGGCAGTCAAAGTTGTGAGACAATTTTCCTTTTTGTTTCTCACAACTACACCTGTTGGTAGATTTGGAATATCATTTTTTTTGTGAGTCTTTTGGACTTGAATCTTTTCATATGTGTAATCAACATAAAGATATTCCTACTCCAAAAATTCCATGGGAAAAAAAATTCTTCAATCCTTGGGAGGGTATCAAAGTTGGCAGTAGTGAAACATTTCTTACAGCTACCCCTTGTTAGTAAATCTTGAATATCTTTTTTTTGTATCAATCTTCTGGCCTTGAAATTTGGTACACATGTTTTGAACATAATAATGATTTTGTTTCTAAAATTTCATGTATAAATAACAATTTTCCAGCCTTTGGGAGGGTGTCAAAGTTGGCAGCAGTGTGGGCACTATCCCTGGAATTGCACAAAGTGCCAATTTGAGTGTCACCCCACTATACAACTCCCTTGCATTGGTTGACAAGTAAGATGTGAGAGGAGAGTGGAGAATGCTCTGTGGTTTATGCAAGTGGAGTGGAGTTGTATCCAACAATGCATATGGGATATGTAAACTTTGAATGAAGCACCTAGTTAGTCTTCATTTTATAACACGCATAACTTTTGCATAGAGTCTTCAAATGACATAAAATTTGTTGGAGGTGAAAGATTACTTGATTTCTAAACTTTTCTTTAACCAACAAAATTCCCAAAAAGTTGATCTTCTATGCACAAATGAGCTCCAAAAAACTTTTAGGAACGCATTTTAATTTTTTGACCTTTACACGGCTGCAATGTTTTGTCCATATCTTTTGCATAAAGACTTATTTTGACACAAAACTTGTTGGAGGTGGAAGAAGGCTTGATTTCTCAACTTTTGTTAGTTGGACAAAATTCTATAAAACTTCATCTTCTATGTTTAATTGGACTCCAAAAATCTATGTAGGACACATTTCAAAAGCTAGTCTTACTATTTCTTAACCCATATTCTTTGTGGACGGATGTAAATGAACTTGATTACAAGAGCAACACCTTCTCTCCACTAAAATTCACACATGCTACCACACTAAGTAAAATCTAGTGGAAAGTAACAATTTCTTACTTTTCGGCAATTTTGAATTATAATTTATATTATATTCGGCAAAAAATGTCAATAATATTCCGAAATTTTAGGCATCTATTTTTAGAATTGTTTTATGCCGAACGTGCTAGTAAACTACGGTATGTGAGTGTGGTTATGGATTGGTTGTTGTTGGTTTAAGCATCTTTAGTGTGTGCAATACAAATCTTCTTTAAACAGAAACAACTCTACCTATGTAGCGTGAATGGGATGTGTCATGTTTCAACTTTGAAAATTTATAACTAATTCATTCTTCATCCAAAAATTATGTTTCAACTTGTGTTGAAATCTATTTCTTCTTGTCTAACTCTAAAAAATAATAATACCAAATAATATCAATGACTCATATCCGTATTTCTTATTCAGTTGGGAATGTAGTAATCACCTTAGTGCAAGTGGCGATCATCACAGGAATGATGAAATTGTGAAATGATGAAATGTGAAATAATGAAGCTGCTTACATCCATAATTTGGATGATACATGTGAAATATGGATTAATTATTATTTATTCATCCAAAATCATTTACATTCATCCAAAATCATTTACATTCATCCAAAATGTAGTGATATATCCCCTTGCATTATATCTTTTTTGAGCAATTTTGGCATTATTTTCTTATGACATTTCAATACACTAAAATTGTGATTTAGTGTCCAAAGAGAATTGATATCTTTTACCACATTTTGTTCAAAGGTGAGGAGAAGTAGTGTCTTTATAATACATAGGAGTTTGCCACTTGTCATTTCTACTTCATAATAGAGTGCCATGTTCCTTTCAAGTAATGAGAGTGACATGGGCTGGTATACCATATTTATTATAAAATTTTCATTTGTCATTAGAACACTACATCCAGAAGGTTCACTTGAAGTTTTTATAATTTTAAATTTTATAGTAATTCTTTTTTACAGGGATACTATATCTCCAAAAAATTCAATAGCGTCCGTGTTGATAATTAGTGTCCCGGACACTAGAGTTATACAAAAACAGAGGAGGAATATGAGTGGAGTTCAAGTGGACTTTGCTCCCTATAATTACAATTTCTGACAAGCATTGTTTATGAACAGTCCCTCGGTCGGCTCTCTTAGGCTCCATTGGTCGGCTCTCTTGGGGAATGTGTAGGAACTCTCTTCGAGCATTGGGGAGGTCACAAGTTCCATAGATAGATAGAAACTTCGGCCCTCTTTCGAGGCCGACTTGAATAAAGTGTCTTTGTAATAACAAGGATCCAACGCCCACCAGACAAAGGGCTATTGGAACAAAATTACTCTCCCCTATTGGAAAGAGATACTTTCGTGACCATAACACAAGTAACTAGAAGTAACAAATAACAAAAGTGACCGCAGTCTAGTGAATGGTAGTTTGTTGAGTATAACACAAAGTTTGTGTGTTTGGTGGTCGCCAAGTCATGAGTTCCAAGGTTGGTTGGTGAGGAGCATTGTATTACAATTAGATGGTCCGGGTCAATTCTTGATAGGTCCGTTTGAACAACGTTGTAATATACATAACTTGGTCCTGCTAGTGAGTTATCATAGGTAGGAGAGTTACGTTTGTACTAACCAACCGGCTCCGTCCTACCTACCTGAGACATTGCACTAACAGTAAAGAATGGTCTTAACCACTACCCCCCCTCCCACGTTTTCGTTTAATTGCTCAGAGTGGATCAAGGTTTAGTAGCAGGAGTTGCTTGTTCTTAAGTTTTCTTTTATGTAGTATAATTGATGCAACATAGTGTATAGCACCGACATTTTTTTTGAAAGTTTGTTTGATGGAGGATTCAGGTAATTTTAGTTTATTTTAGAGTTGTTTCATTGAGGGGGTGTGTGTTGTTCTTCTAGCACCGGCTGTGATGACTATGAGTGGATCGACTTTCCAACCGTGGTTAGTTATGCTATTTATTAATGGTTGGTAGTTATGGATCTTATTATCGATGGTTTCTTGTGAGAATCTGTCATTGCAGTATGTGAATTCGATGAATTGTATAGTGTGGTTGTCTGCTGGATTGAGTGGTGGGGCATCTACAAGTTCTATACCTCACGGCAGTGTAAGACCTTGCGTTAGATTAATATTCTCCAACTCATCATCAACTTGTTTGCAGTCCTTTTGAACTCAAAACGAGTTTATAGTGAGTTCAACAAGAGTTTCCACTTTGAGACACGCTTTTAGTTAACTCTACTAAATTGCAACATTAGTGTAATGTAGTCCATTTTTGGACAATATATTTTGTATAGGAATTTAGGGATAGATCGTCCAAAAAACACTGCCTCAGAGGTTGGACTTCCAGCTCCATTGTCTGTACTTCGGCATGTCTTTTTCTCCTTTCAGACTTCCAGGTGCATTAATTGTCTGTACCTTAGGTTGGCACTTGCATGGAGTATCACTTCAATGGACACTGCAGTCCTGACTGGTAGACAGATATTCATCAAAAACAATCTGAGCTTCACCGTGCCATTTGACACATGGCCTACCACTCAAAGGATCAGATTTAAGCAAATTATAACCAAGGGTTGTGATTGGAGACAATGGATACCCCTGTTTACAATAGAACTCATCATCTTTGTTTGCCACATTGAATGTTTGAACCTTTTGATAGCACTAAGTGAAAGTCTTCACTCACAGAAGATTTTACTGAAGTGGTTTGTGGGATTTAACCCCTAAACGTCCCAGCGTCCAGAAACTGGATCATGAACATATTCAAAGCCTTGCAACTTTCTCATATAACTTCGGATGACTTTCATCCAAGTCATCTTTGTAAGCCTATTAAATTCTCTACCAATTACAATAAACCTCTTGTGATGGGGAGCTGTTGATAATATTGGAGAGGCCTATAACTACAAGTATGTCAAATTTGTTGGGTAGATTTGTATGCTTGCAATGGTCCTTTCATGTACACCTCATGTACATCTTACCCATACTAATATCTATTTCTGAGTCTAGCATCTACTTCTGTTCAAAGGGTCGGTACATTTAGGGGTTAAATAAAACCCACCACAGTATGTTCCCTGGTTCGTTGAGGATGGCCTGGTGCATTTACCAATGAAGATGGAATAAAACGAGGTTCACATTTACTCATGGACTCATGGCTACCAATCCGAGCATGTGCAGACCGTGACATCATTTGCATTTTGAGTCATGAAGACTTCAACTTATATCCAATGTGCAACAATATTTATCCAAGTTCCAGCAGAGTTAACCAAACCATCTTGTGAGAATCCCAACATTTAACAACCAGGTGCGCAGAGACTGGCAAACATACCATTCCCGTCTAGCAAACTTGCCATCCTTGCATTTTAGCACAACAAGAGAGACCATGTTTGTTCAACAAAATTTTATAGAGCTGCTAACCAAATTAGCGCTCAAGTGTAAGGAACTCAACAAGGATTGGTAGGGACCCTCCTCTACAACCCACAGTAGTAACGTAACCACTGCAGTGAGGATCACTACACAATCAGTAACAAAAAAGGAAGAAAAAAAAAAAAAAACAACCTCCTCGAATTCTCATGTACCATTAATTCTCAAACTCTGGAGGATACCATTACCGTCGTGCTCCTTGTTTGGGCAACCTTCCCTCCTCTGGACATCAAAAAAGATGTACTCAACTCACTCATCTTCACATCCTGTATTGATCACAAAAGCTTCACTATAAACAAGTTCCAGCAACTATTCTATTCTAGCTGCCGCCATCACTATCTCCCGTTACCTTCAACTCTCACACATGTTTACAAATTTGTTCCAAATCCTTTAGTCACACCCCTCCCTCAATGGGACTGAGCATGATGCTTATTCATGTACCAGGGTCCTGTAAACTACAAGATGAACGCAAGCAATTTAAAAAAAAAAAGCTTGCTGATGTAAAGTCTCATGAGCTGCCGGTCCTCTTCACAAACCGACCCTGCATTTCCACATCCACCACTTGACCATCAGAATATAGAAAAAAGTAGTAATGGCATCCACCACCAAACTCATATCTAATTCCAGTTTTCAAGGAACACATTGGAGTGTGTGTGTGTTTCTAAATGAGCTATAAACACATGTACTGTAACTCATATCTACTTCCAGTTTTCAAGGAACACATTGGAGTGTGTGTCTGTGTGTTTTTAGATGAGCCATAAACACATCTAACTCCTTCTATTTCTAGTTTCCAAGAAACACATTGGAATGTGTGTTTCTAGATGAGCCATAAACACAGGAAAAAGAGAGGGCTTATGAGTCACTTTATGAGTAAAATAAAGGACAGACCTTCATGCGGGGTCGTCTCTCGGCGTTAAGCTTGCGAACCTCGTAGCGGATGGTTTTGGAGAACAAGCGGCTACGACGCTTCTCCTTGTAACGCAGGACGCGCGCTTCGCGGCCGGGGCTCATGTCTGGCACAAGGCCGTCGGGGTTGACCCACGGTTCGCCACGGTCAGACCACGCCGTAATGACATCGTCATAGTTCAATTGCAAACTGGGCACAGCGCGCAGATCCTCCTCGGACATCCCCTCCCTACAGCAGCGCAGAATCTCCTTCGCCTCACACTTAATACTCTCAGGACTCAATTGCGGCGTCGTCGACGTCACCCATGATGCAAAAAACTTCGCAAACGGTCCGTTCGCAAATCGGTCTGTCTCAGTTTCCACCACATTGCTCGGCGACGAGGAATCGCTTCCTGCACATGATTCAACGATCAGCACCATACATATATATATATGTATTTTTTCCTATTGATTATATTAGACCACTAGTAGAATATGGTGTTATTTATTCAGGGGTGAAATGCGGAAAGGTTTCCATTAGTGGAGTGAATGTTGATCAAACATGACACAAGTGAATATTGAACAGACACGAGACACGACACACGACACAAACCTTGCATAAACCTGGCATAGGATTACTCTTGCTAAAATACAGACAGGACGTTTCATGTACAAGCACAAGATAAGCATAAGAAGAGAGACAGAGTCTAGACGCCGCATTACGACAACAACGACGACATTGCTGCATTGGAAGAGTTCCATACCAGCTTCGTCTGCAGGAAGCTCCAGGTCGAATCTCAAGCTACCACCGAAATCCTCGAACCCGTCCAAGTCTGGAATATCGCCCGGAATGAAGCACGCCTCGGGAATGCCCCCATCCACGTCGCACGAGAGCGGATCGATTAATCCAGCATCCAATCCATTGTCCGGCACCAGGAAGTGGTCGTCATCGTGCGCCGCGTTCCCTTTGAAGCACGCCGCGAGGTTGGAGACGTCTTCAGACGGCGAGCTGAAATCCGGGGAAAAGATGTCGAACGAAGAGGAACTGTAATTATCAGACTGCGACGCCACGGTAATCTGACTGAGGTTGGGCACTTCTTGCACGGTGTCGTCGTCGACCACGAAGAAATCCTCCGTGTCGAACAGGTCGTCGAATGTGAGCAGCTCCTCCGCCTCGGTGCTCTGTTTCTGGGGGATGCTCTGTTGTTTCGGTTCGGGATTCGCGAGCTGTTGCGGGCGATGGTGGGGATGGGGGCGGGGGCGCGTGGTGCGCGAGCGTTTGCGCGAGGGGAGGACTTGCGGGACGGGCGTGCCAGCGTGCAGGATTTTGGACATGGAGCGCTTGCGAGGGGGTGGTGACGCGTCGGAGTTTGAAGGTTTTTTGCGCGATGGCGCGTGACCGCTCGGAGTGAGGCGCGCGCGCTCGTGACGGAGCGAGAGCGAGTTCGCGGAATGCACCTGCGTGTCGCAACGGTCGCAGAGATACGCCGCGTCCGCACCGCAGTACCAGCTCGCGCTCTTGCTCGCGCACACGTCGCACGCCCGCGACGCGCGCCCTGCGATGGCCATTGCGGTCCTGACCTCTCCCTTCGTCGCCATCTTGTGCAATCTCCCACTCACTAGCTGCTACTCTCACCAACACTAATCAATGCGCACTGTAACAATCTAGCTCACTAAACCCACAACCATAGCCCAAACTCATTTCAAATTCCAAAACCCGAAGTCCTCTACAAACCATAAGCCATTCTTTTATATCGACAAATTCATCGATCAGTCAGTACGCACTGGAAGAGAACAAAACATGAGCAGTCTCCGGTTCGCAATCAGATTCTCAGTCAGAGTGTCAAGCTCAATCCATCGCCATCGGGCTGATCCTTTGATTCACAGGATTCAAGAGCGCTTGCGCGCACGACCTGCACGCAGTCAGTGGTACCTCTGGGTCCCTGGCTTGCAAAAGCTTACAGTGGTACCTCCGTCTACCTTGAGCTACCAGAACAATGACGAGAAAAAGCGTGCAACAGCAAACTTGTACGTGAAACTGGTTTCGTTTCGAGGAGGGGTCGTCACTCGTCAGTGACAGGCACGGCAGGTGCTAGTCTAGTACTGATGGCCAGCGCGTGTAGAGCTGCTGCTGCGAGATTCTCAGCAACTGGATGAAGTTCCCTTTTTCAGTGTTCCAAAACTATTTACATACTGTATATTACTATTATTATTACTTTTGGATAGCTTTTTGTTAAACTACTAATGAGAGCTGGAGGAGTAAGAAATTTGACTTGGTTTAAAATCTTTACTACCCAGAAGGTTCTGTATCTCGGGCAGCTGGCGGGTCAGATCATCTTTGGGAGAACGGCAAAGTGGGCATTTTCTAATATTGCCCTGAGATTAAAATGCCGGGATACCGGTATTATAAAGGTGGGAGATTTTTGGGGCCCTGAGTAGAATTTTGCGAGACTACTCATGGTCAGTGCTCAGTTGCGGCGTTTCGTATTGGTTAACGAACCCAGCTGAAGCGGAATTTCCTTTCCTGCACAGCTGCAGCGTCGTTTGTTTTGGAGTATATCAAGTGTGAGACTGCAGGCTGAGTACGTGGCAACTGAAACATCATCTCTCCAATTTGGGTTGCTATAATTACTCCTCAGTCCCATATTAAGCTTCTTGTACCCTGAAAATAGACGACTTGACCCCCAAAACGTACTAGTGTCCCTGGAATTTGACAATTTGAGAAAAATCATCATAAAATACTATTTAGGAGATATTGGTGATAGTATTCACCAATACTATCACCAATGTTTAATTATAAAATTTGAAAGCTAAAATTAAAAATTCCTTTTAAATTTGACTACAAAAAACATTAATATTTTTGAGTAAAATTTATTGGAATGAATTTGAAATGAGATAATCTTAAATGTGGTGATTCTTTGAAATTTTTGTGTTCCTTAAATCTATGACCTCATTTTTGCAAAGAACTTTTGCACTACAGTCAATGTAATTTTGGCTTGGTCAACAACTTGACATACTTCTACATTTGTAATTTTAGAAAAATATGTACTTATGTAACACTAAATCCAACCATTAGAAATGATAACAGCTTGGTGAAGTATCTCCAAACAATTGGATGACTTTCATCTCAGCATTGATGAGAATGTAGGGTGTGTTTGAATCTGTTAGTCGTCCAGAAATTAAACGTTGTGACGTTTAGGGGTTGACTAGTCCAATGTTGTAGACCATGAGCACAACGGTGTGGACCCTAAGCCAATAGGAGAAGTAGTTTGAGCAAACAAAAAGCTTAATGTCAGACAAATTTACAAGGCATTGAAGGAGCTTAATATGGGACAGAGGAAGTACGAAGTGCTAGAATGTGCTTCAAAATATTTAATTGAGTGTAAAGAAGAAAATTAGCTCATTTCGAAATGGATATACACTACACCGATTGTTGCCATTACTGTGATTCACAATAATTGAGTATTCTTATAGTAATTGTGGCATTAGAACAAAAGTGTGAGTCACAGTAATTGAGAGTATTTGAGAATTTTTACAATAATGTACATTTTAGATGTATGTACTGAAATTATTGTGTGAGGATTGGTATAAAGTCTCACACTTGTACTGTGAGCCACAGTAATGGCAATAATCGGTGTCGTAGAAAGGTTGGTCTTTGAGCACCAAGCAATAAGCACCAAGCAATATTGCTAGAGCCAGTGGTGCTCCGACACTATTCATTGGTACTCAAAGAACACCCTTTTGTATCCAAGGGGTTGGCAGTTTGATTCCGGCATTAAAATTGTCACTCTTCTTGATGGAAATTCCCCTATTATGGATTACAAAGAACTATTCATTTGCTTGCCGCGAGTTGCAAAGCAATCGTGTGTGTACTACTAGTGCTAATGTATACTTCAACAATATTATCCTCTAACAACCCAAGAGTTTCAAAGAGGGCTTTTAGAGATTTTAGTACTACTATAGTAGAAAGGTGTACTTGGAGCACCAAGCTATAATGCCAAAGCATGGTGCCACAATACCATGCTTGGTGTCCAAATGGATCTATGGCAGTGTTGTTTGATGTTCCAAATATCCATTTTCTACTACTATAGGCATACTTTAGTGATATCGTATTAGTGAACTGTGTTTTATGAGATTTTTAAAATATATCATCTAAGATATATTTTTCATAGAAAGGTTTGTTTTATGAGTTTATTTTAATAAGTATTGCAAAAGTTAAAATTACCAAAAGTCATAACTCAAATTATATTTCTTAAGCTTTAATTCAAGAGAAGGAGATAAAAATTTGACATAATAATCAGAGGACTGTAAATATCGTTTGGCACTCAAAGACCACTTCACACTAGTTTTAACTACATGTAAAGATATCCACAAAGTAGAGAGGGCGATCCATTTTCCTCACCCACCTTTCTCTACATTATATTAATTAGTTGCTCAATTCTAATTGAGACCACAAGGAGCACATGGCTTTGGCTTGGGTGAATTTCCCATAGGTGTGGGGGAACATACGAATGGGAGCGTGGGCTTGGATTAGGAGAATATGGCCTTGAATTAGGTAAGTCCCAAGTTCAAATCCCACCGACCTTGCTTCTACTTCTCATTGGTGCAGAAAAATTTGAGATGAAACCGTATCGGTGGTATTGAAGTTTAGGCCCGAGTTTGCAAATTCTTTCCTCATTGAAAGGACTTTGTGGATATCTCTATTGTCATTGTTTTTTCATTTTGAGATCTGTGAATTTCAAGGGGTAACTGACACACTCATCGTGTCAGCTGATAGCATGCCTATGCATGATCTGTTGATTTATTTCATTACCACTGCAAAGCCAGGGCATTCATTCAAACTGTTGTGAAGCAATTCTAAGTTAGTGGGGGCGGAAAAGTGCCGACAAGTGAGGGTTTGCTTCATCTCTTGCAATTTATTAACATTCTTATATAAGCTCATCAAAGTTATGGCCCAAAAAGCATATTCTCTGAGGGGTAGGTAGTGTATGCAGTATAAAGGTCTCAAGAGCATATTTCAGGTACAAATTTTTCCTGAATTCGGGTTGGATTATTGGGCAGCATTAGAGTTAACCCTTAAACGTCAAGGTAAGCCCCATGGGCTTATTTAAAAGAGAATAATGAAGAAAAAAGTGGATTTTCTCAACCAAATCAAGCGAGGATTGGTGCGTTGGGGCAGCTGAGGTGCCGCAGTGCTACAGTGTTGGCTAGCACAGAGCCGTTTTTGCTTCTTTTTTTCGTTTTTTTTTTTTTTTTTTTTCTCCGAAAATTTAGATGCTTTCCGGGCTGCCCCGCCTAGGCCCTCTTGACGTTTAAAGGTTAATCTAAAAGAGTGTCTCAACTCTCATTGAACTCACTTTAAACTCGTTTTGAGTTTAAAAAGACTACAAAACTAGTTTAAGGTGAGTTGGAAAATAATATAAAGTAAGACCTTACACCGCCGTGGGGTATGGAACTCATGACCTCCCCAATGCTAGCAGAGAGTTTCCACAAGTTCCCCCAAGCTTAAGGGACTATTCATGAAAGGACCAAGAGACTATTCATGCACAATGTTTGTCAGAATTAGCTATTATTGGGACGAAGACTCACTTTACAAGTTCGAAATTATAAGGTCTGTTTTCGAATAACTTTATTGGAGTGGAACCCGTCTTGAGACTATTCAATTTTGAAGCAAGAAAAGCCCTCTTCTATGAGGCTTTAGAGTATTTTCACTAACAATTATAATAATCTCACTAAAATCAAACCTAAGTTCTTGCAAGCCATGTGACTTGTTTTGTCTTAATAAGGTTATATAAAGTCTTAGGTCCACTTTACATTAGAATTTGGCTGTTGGCCTAACTCAAACTTCACAAATTTTAACTAGTAGGATCCATTACAAGCATTTTGAGGCCTCTAAAAGGCTGCTGAAATTGCAATGCAAATAAATTTTTAAATTTTTTTTAAATTTTTTTTAAAAATCTAATGTGGCCGAGTTTCGGGCACGTCAGATTGGTTTATTTATTTATTTATTTTATTTTTTGCATGGCACTTTGGCTGAATTCGCAACCCTTCGGAGGCCTGAAATTTCTTCTAATGACTCAAATATGGCAAATTGGACCAAAGGGCTTTTTACACTAGGACCCGACCCAAAGTTCTCTTCATCCTACGTGGCACAAATTTGGCACCAAAAATTTGGGTTGGCTCAAGGAATTTGGGTCAAGGATTTTCTTGATTCGAAGTTTGCAACTTGGGCCCAAACCTCAAATGCACCCTCATGGCGTTGGATCGCACACATCTTTACCATTTGTATGATTATTGACTCAAATGCTTGTCAATTGAATTTGGGCCACCAATCAGGTCGAGTCCTAATGTAAAGTGGACCAAAGAGCATCTACACTCTTCTCCCTTCAATTCAGTCCTTGACCACTTCATCACATCTAAAATTTGGTGCCATAAGCTATTGTCTCCACACCGTTGAACTGCTATATGCCCTTCTATATAGTTGGTGAACTAATCACAATCGCTATATATGGGTAATCATTGTTGTCTATCAATCTAGATTACCAAGATCTTAGTTGGATGTATTCAGATATCACTACATCGTGCTCATATCCCGTGGCTCTCTCACATGTCTTGAAATTTTAACATTAAATACAATCACTTTTTGTCCAATTTATAGAAAATCTCCTGCTTTCAGTGGTAGGGTGCAGATGCTTTAACGCCCACTTTACATTAGAACCTGGTCAAATTGTTGCCCGAACTCAAATGACAAGAGATTGGGTCAATGGTTATACATATGATAGATATGCATGAAATCTAATGACAAAGGTGCATTTGATCCAAGTTGTGGATTTGAAAACCTCGATCAAATTTCATTGAGTTGACCCAAAGTTTTGGGCCACATAGACCACCACACAGGATGAAGAATTTTTTTATCAAGCCTTAGTGTAAAGACCTTCAATCCAATTTACCTAACTTGAGTGACACTATTTATAGTTTTTTTCCAGGCAATTTAGAGCCAATTCTTCAAAAATCTACTAGCTGAGAATTGCCATATGAGAACATAATGAGAAGATGCCACCTCATGTAGCCACCAAGGCAGTGACACGCGTCGGTTGCATGCCAAACTAGGACTTCATGAACTAAACGCAGTGTATGAAAAGGCCAAGATGTTGGATGAAAAAGTCACAATGTGTCAAGGGTTTTACTAAAGGCCAAGATGTTGGATGAAAAAGTCACAATGTGTCAAGGGTTTTACTAAAGGCCAAGATGTTGGATGAAAAAGTCACAATGTGTCAAGGGTTTTACTAAAGGCCAATATGTTGAATGAAAAAGATAGGATGTATTAAAAACATAGATTTTCAAATTAAAAATTAAAAATAAAGTGGTCATAAAGCCACCTCTATTCACTTGAATGTCAACTTTCTATATAACATTTAGTAGCCTCTGTGACCGCTGCCTTCCCTCCAACATGATGATTTGGAATATTTCACATCATTTCATCCCATCAATGAAATGATGTGGAATATTCCACATCACATCAGTAGCTATGGGGCCAGGTGGCATTAAGCAAGAGTAGCTAACCATGGTGAACAGTAATCGAAAGCACTCACTCGGTTACAATTCAACATTGTCCTATAATTGATTATTTGATTCAATAGCCCATTCAATTAAAAATCATTGTCACTCCATCGGATGAAACGAAAAGGCAGTCTTCTTGAAGGCTACTGAATGTTTAGGCTACTGAATGTTACGTAGCCTAAAAATAGATGACCCGGAAGAAAAAAAAAAAAAAAAAAAAAAAAAAAAAAAAAAAAAAAAAAAAAAAAAAACAACACAGACGCTGTTGGTTCACATTTGGGTCGGGCTAACTATTGGGCCCTCATGGAAAGTGGGTATAGGAATAAGGAAGGCCGTACTTGGGCTCTATCCAATGGGAGTGGTGTAAAAGGCATTCTTGGGGCCCCAAGTGTGAACAGGGTTCCGTGAGCACAGTACCTATGCTGTGAGGAACCGTGCGGCAAACTGCGCGCGCGTGTCCATCAAAAGGCATAAAGGCACGGAGCTCACTTTTCCTTTGTCTTATCCTCTCTACAGTCTTTTCTTTTATCAAATTTTTCCAGAAATCAAATCAACCCAATCTCTCTTTTCTAAAGCCAGTGCCCAATTTCCAGTTGCCCACAATATTCCCACCTTCCATGATTGAAGACCCTGGCTAGATTCCAGTGAAGAGTGAGGAAAAACAAGCGGCTAGTCGCGTAGTCTCTGCCTTAAGTTAGTATTTACCCTAGATTTATTTTAACACCTTGTTTGTACTGTTCAGCCACGTAACTCCTTGAAAACAAAACGTTTATGTAGTCTCTCCCCTGGTGGGGCACAGACAATAAATAAAAACTCCCTATAGTAAAAAAATTGTTTATTTTTATTTTGTATATTTTTTTGACACAAATAGAACGAATTCCATTGTAGAAAAGGATAAGACACAACCACCCCAGCCGAAATTGGCATGGAGGGATGACGGATAGACCAAATTAAATTAAACAAAGACAAGGCACCCGGGTGCCGGCCCCACGGTGCCCCATCCTAACTAAACATGAACGAATTATACTGACCCACGAGCACCTATCGAAGCCGGTCATCGACCATCGACGCAAACACGTCCTGCATGCACCAACTAGTCTTGAAAGTACGCAGTAACTTCGCACGCTGGGGAGTTTGATCGTAGCTGCCCAATCCGCTCACCCGTAATCCACAAGGCACAATCAAATCCTTTGGAAGAGTTTAGCTCTAGTCCAAGTGATGTCGTTGAAAATCAATTGTCGTTCCTTTGATATGTATGTAATAAGTATGAAACTGTCAATACAATTGACAATTTTCCTCCATGAAATATAAAACTTTTTACAATTTCATTGTCTTTAAGCTTTTGTGCTCAAGGCGTTTAATTTTTTTTAATATTAATGTGATTCTTAAATCAAATAATTCATTTTCTATCTTGTATAAAAAAAAAAACCTTTAAAATATTTGATTGCCATTTTATACACAAAAATATAAATTTCTTCAATCTTTCAAACGATACATAAGAAATCACTTGACATATCTGACTCAAGGAAGCCGGACTATATTACCAAGCAGTAATGGATACAAGAATGATGGTAAATTCTTGGTAAGGGTGAAAGTATTGTATTGTGTACCAAAAAGGTGATCCGCCCCACTGAAATTACAATGTTTTGGGTCAAGGGCTATGATAACATTCACTAGCCTTCATGCTCTTTGCCTTTCCTTCATGCATCATTTTGGAACTCCACCTATCCAATTAGCTACATTGAATGGCGTATTTGGTGTCTGAAGATAATTAATGGCTTTTACCACAATTCGTTCAAAGGTGAAGAGAAATAGTGTCCCTCGACACTACATAGGAGTTTGCTACTTGTCATTTCCACTTTCATTGAGAGTGCCTTGTTCTTTTCAAGTAATGAGAGTAACATGAGGTGGCATGTTGTATTTACTATAAAGTTGCCAAATGCCATTGGAAAACTACATTCAATTTTTTCTTACAACGACACTATATCTCCCTAAAATTAAATAATGTTTGAGAAATAGTATCTCCGACACTAAACACGCTATTCAGTGTACTAATTTGGTCTTGTTGAGTGTAGAATATGTTGCACCATCTACTATGGAGCAAGGCAGAGCAACTACAATCTACTGAATGTCATGATAAATGATTATCAAATTGTCTTTTCTATTGATTTTAATTTCATGGCGCCTTCTATTGTTTTTATAAGTACTCGAATCCAAAGTTTCAAAATAAGAATCACTAAAAAAGATTACTAAAAGTAAAGTTCAAAAATAGATGTCTAATTCCAATTCCGGGAGAGCTTTGATGAACTAAATCATATTTGATATGAATATAAATTTTATACTCTTTAAGTCCATTGTCCATTTGAGGGCTCCAAAGAAACATATATTGAAAATAAGCCCGCCCCAGGCCGATTCCGGCTGGGGTGGTGTTGTATTTTATTTTCCCCTGCAATGGAACTTGTTCTATTTGTGTCAATAATAATAATAATAATAATAATAATAATAATAAATATTTTAATGCATTTTCAACTTGTTTTATATCTACATTTCAATTTGGTTCGAAAGTGCATTTTCAATTTTGACTACCTCAATGTCATTAAATCATGCATAAACAATTACTAAAGATGAATTTTTCAATTTTCTTTGTGAGACTTTGTTAAACATTAAGTCCTTTATCTTATTAGAAAAATAAAAATTTACAAAAAATAAAATTTTAATTTTTTTTTTTGACCTTGCATTGTTGGTCCACTTTACCATGCTTTCACCTGTAATCATTTGCTAATTAAACAACCACTTGCAAAATCTAATGTAAACAACAGTTTGGCATTAACATTTACTTCCCAGTGAATTGGACAAGGTTCCCCATGTTAATCTGAATGTTTATTGATTTAAATTTTAATTGAAGTAAATTACAATTCAAATAATAATAAGTTTTTAATCTTGTCAACAACAAATGAAAAAACATTTTTCAAAGTATTAACCACAAAACATCTAAAATTGTTAGCTCACCCTAAACCACAAGACATCTAAAATTGTTAGGGTTTAGGGTTAATTCAAATTAGATTTATATTTCAACTCAATTTTGATTCAAATAATTATTTTTTAATTCAAATTTAAATTTAAATTTCTATCCTGTACATAAGAAATCTATTATCTTCATTATGAACAGTGTTTCAATCCAAACAAATGAAATGCACAACATTTTTAAATTCTCATTTTAAATTGTAATTAATTAATCTCTATTCTATACACAATAAAATTGTGAATTTTTAATACTAACAAGCTTTTATTACTCACCAAAAAACAATCACAGTGGTGATTACATAGGAGCTATGTTGGGCAGATATAGGGACTGTATGTAGTAAATTTGCATCATGTCGAATCGCCACTAGTCCATGAACCATCCTTTAACCCTTTAACGTCCCAGTTCAACACTATTTTCAAAGATTCGTTATAAAATGTTTGATAAAAACCAAAAATGGAGTTGATGTACAAAGCAAAGTTGTAAATGTCAATGTGAAGATCATCTTTAAGGTCTCACTTTTTGAACTAAGAATGAAACTTGACATAAACCACTTGTGTTGTTTTTCCAAAAATCATAATAACTTATTTTGAAGATCCAAACTGTACAAAGGATAGTCAACTTGCACAAGAACCATGAGAATTTTTGGTGGATGAAAACTGTCCAATTTGGATGAAATTCCAACAGTTTGAATATGTTCAGCGTCCACATAGTGGACGCTGGCACCTCAAAGGGTTAATGTCAACATGGCCGAATGGAACAACCAACATGAGCATACCCTCAACAGTTCCTCTAGTAGCACTGCTCTTGGAGCATTGTTCATTTCTCTCACTCATAAGTAATTTTGAAATAACCCTAGAAATAACCTTTGAAATTACATTTTAACCCCTAAATGTCCAACCGTCTAGAAGTGAATGATGTACAAAATCAAACACAATTTTTCTATAGAGGCACACGAGTTGCTTTGCAACCTGCAGTAAAGCTGACAAGTTGTTTTTGGCAACCCATCGCCGGGATTTTTCCATCTGGTAGAGTGGTGATTTTACGGCCGGAATCAAACCGCCAACCCCTTGGGTACCCCGACAACACTTTAAGGGTACCCCTCCCCATCATATGGTAGTTTAAGGTCATTCCAGACCCAAACACAGTTTTTCATCCGTCATTGACTTTTTGTATTGTGGATTTTTTACTATATATTTTATGAGAAGTTAGCTTCATGTATTTGTGATCCGATTAGAAAGGGGATGATTTGTGAAAATTTTATGCTTTATATCATGTTGTAGTGATTCATCCAAAATTTTGAAGATTTTAGTGTAAAATTTATCTTAAAAAAGTCAACTCATACAATTTAGCAACCAAAAAATCTCTAAAAATCACTACACTTAGTGTCACCAGTATTTTATTTCATTTTTAAATCATCTTGGGCAACCCGTAAAAAAGGGCAGCAACCATAAAATGATCGTTCGATCACTTAAGGGTTAACTCCTAAGTGACCAAACGACCGTTTTTCCCTTTTTTATGGGCTGCCCGCGATGAATTTGTCTTTATATAAAACAAAAAAGATATTTTCAAATAGGAAATCAAATCCACTTTCCAATCCAATTTGAATCATGCCAATTCGAGTCAAACTCCACAAAGGAGAATTTTTTAAAGACAAAGACCTCAATATTGTCCTAGTGTTATAAAATTTACTATTTGGGGAAAATAATGATGTTTTTTTCCTTTGAAAAGGTTGTTTTTTTGAATTTTAGTATAGAATGTCTAGTTTGAACCAATCATAGAAAATTTCAAATTCTAAAGTAATTTTTAAAATTTTGGTGAATATTAAATGGTAGTGCTTCTAAATTCATTAAATGAGTATGTAAAACAGTTTTTGAAAGTTAAACTATACGGATAATTACTAAACATCACACTTCTAATTTTCTCTTTTGGACCAAGCTACATCACACTTGTAGAAGTAACATTCTATAATACATCTAAGTTTTGCCCTTACCCCCTTTGTCATCTAGGGGTTAAACATCCAAACCTTTTTTTTTAATTATTAGACATTTGGATTCTATTCAACAAACATTTACCAAATGGTCCAAAATGACCTTAATCTACCTAGGTGATAGCTAGGAGGTGGGCTCCCCTTAGGAGTGCTTATTAGCACCAAAGACGACGGCGGTTCGATTCCATTCGGATGCACGTTATGAGGTCTAATACTTCCATGCTTGATAGGAACCCCGGGCATGACGAGGACAACCCCCGGGCCTTATGTTACGATGCAGGCGTCGCTCTTAGTAGGAAATGATTAGGAGCTTTGGGTCTAGTCTAGATATTGTAGGAAGAATAATCCAAAAAGAATCATCCACGGGGGAGTACTGGAAAAGTGCTCTCTTCGTTCACAGTGTGCAATGGAAATAAAGCATCCATTTGTTTAAAAAAAACTGAAAAAAAATTAAAAACATTTACCAAGCGATTGACTTGAAACCGGTATACCAATCGGCTATGTCATATTTTCATTTTTTACCCCACGTGGAATAACTATCTAGTTACTAACTTCTCTTTTGAAATAAAACTATGCACCCAACCATAAAAAAAGCAGGGACCAGTCAGCATCTCATCCAATCACCTACTTTCATCCACATACTTTCATCCGTTATTCGTCTCTGTCACGTAAAGCGGGCAATTTAATGAGTTTACTAAAAAAATTCAACACAAATAGTATGGAAGTCAATGCACTGAGTCACTAGGAGTTGTTTTTGGAGCGCAAATGACGGAAGCACTCACTCACTGCCCAGTTTGAGAATCTCAATGATATGTAATAAAGTGCCCATGTATAGTGGAACTGTGGGACCCCAAAAATAAGGTTAGCAGCCAATGAGCAATGGCACCTTCTCATATCAAGATATGATAAACAAATTAAAACGGCTACAAAGCCAAAGGGGATTGGTGGAGTGGGATGTCGGCCGATCGAAGTTCTACGGCCTCTGAATTGGTCCAATCCCGCAAATCTCCGGCCAATACTTTTGAGGATGGCCCATTTTAATATTTTTTAACATTGTTTGTTTATTTTAGGGTCCGATGGATTATTTTTGAAAATTTTGAACAATTTGATGGAGGGGAGGCGCGATGAGGCTACATGAGAGTCCCTCAGGGCAGATCGCTGTGTCATTCAGACACATCATGCCTAAGAGGTATCCAGATCCATAGTCTCCAATGTAAGATTGCGCGGAGCATTCTCAGAGCTTTGTTTTGACACCCGATCTCGCTGGGACAGCATTAGGGTTCACCGGTCGAAGTGGGAGACAGGGGTTTAGTTAGGTTTAGGTCATCGATCGTAATTCTTGTGGTAAGGGCAGCCTGCTTCTGGTCCAATAGCCGTAGTTAGGATGGCGGACAGTTACGGGAAGGGAATGAAGTCAGGAGATCTCAATGTTAGACAACGATCCAATGCGATATTAACCCCTGAGCGCCCCCTCCATGCTGCCCGAAAATTCAGACCGTGCCCGAGATTTTCGGCCACCGATTCCACAAAAAAATTAAAAAATTGAATTTCACCGTTGAAATAACATAACAACTTGGATGTGCAGCTGTGGAAACAATTTTAAAGAATTTCACCGTGTGGATTTGGCTTTTATAATGGTCAAAGTTGAGTTAACCTTTGTTTTGGACTGGTTTTGGGCGGACACATTCTGTCCACTGGGGCGCTTAGGGGTTAAGGGATGCTAAGTGCAGAGGTGGCATATTCGCCAAGCAGAGGGGAAAACAAACAGGACGAGGAAATGGGCGAGTTATCTTCCTCAAGCTATACCGACATGCTCAAAATACAATTGGCGCATGCACCAATTAGGAAATCGGCACAGGAGGAAAAAGCGTTGGCAGAACGCATGGCGAGACATGAGAAGGTCAAGCCAGAGCTAGTGGCAGCAACGACTCACTGTGGCAATTCACCAAAATTCACCTGATCAAGGCAACACCAGGGGAGAGTCTACCTGAAGGGGTCGAGAGGAGAAGCTTGGGTTTTTTGGTGACGACAACAGCCTACAAAGTTGCTTTGTGTAAAGAAAAGGTGCAAAAGGAGATGGAGTTTTTCAAAAGTGGGTCTCCATCGCGTACTTTGTAGGAGGCCGCCTCAATCTACGAGCATTGCAGGAATGGGCGACGGTAGTAAGCAAAGAATTACATGAAGACTGCCATATTGGAAGAGAGCTCGGCCACGGATTTTTTCAATTCATCACCACGCAAGAAGCTGCAACCAAAAAGTTACTCATGCTCACACCTCATCTTTCCAAATGGGGTACGTGCATTTTACAACTTTGGATTCCCAGCTTCAACTCTAGGAAACCTACAGGCACTAAAATGCCAATCTGGATCACATTGAAAGCTATGCCAGATGAATTTATCAGTAGTGCCCCTGATAATGTTCAAAGTCTAAAAATTCTAGGTAAGAATAGAGGCAATCCAACTAGTTTGGATCAGAACTTTAGATTGATTTATTTTGTGAGTTTAGTTGAGTGTTCTAAACACCTTGTTAACCCTTAAAGGACATACTAAGCCCCACAGGTTTATTTTTTTGGGAGGAGAATCTTGCTCATAACTTTTATTACGTTAAACCAAATGGAGTTTTTTCAATGCCAAAACAATCACCTTAGAGGGATCTATACTTCTTTAGAATAGAATCAAAGTAAATTAAAATGAGAATCATGCTTAAAAGTGGAGTTTAAAAGAGATTTTTGGATGTAGGAATTAGAAAAGCCATGTCAATTGAGGGTTAAGTTGGAATTTGTTGCAAGAGGTTAATCCCGAAAGGACCAAGAATTCATATCATTCAGTAGCCTTCACACATATTGCCTAAGCCTCTGAGAGAATGTGTAGAATGTTCTTCATCCTCAAAATGTTAGTAGCTACATTTGTTACTAGAAGACGGAGGTAAGGGCCTCTTTACACTAGAGACAAGAAGCTGTGAGGAGAGAAATTTCAGCCAATGGGAGGCGTAGAAACCGAGAAGATCAATTTCTCATTGGTTGAAATTTCTCTCCTCACGGCTTCTCGCCTCTAGTGTAAAGAGGCCCTAAGTGGGAACCGGATGGGGAGGTGAGTAGGAGTCTCAAGCTGACTCCACTATAAGAAACCTGCGTTTTTGGTGATGTCTTCGGCAGACGCAGAGACATCTGTGTGATGTCTTTGCGGTTTGAGTGGATGTCTCGCACAACAGACGGATGTCTCTGCGTTTTTGGAGATAATTTGAAATCTCAGGGTTCGGCGAGGTGCGTGTTTCGGAAAGAACGCGTAGATGTCTGCAGACATCTGCGCGTTTATGAGGACATGACGCAGGACATCCGGAAAGACGCAGGTTTGCCACGTTGGCACGGGATTCCGGATTTACCGAGGGTAAGTGTCTGAAATTTACTGGAATGCGAGGTGAATTGCTACCCGATGTAAAAAATTCAGTATAATGGGCAGCGGTTTGCAAGAGCGGAAAAAAGAACCGGTTCACCCTATTAAATACTCTTTCCTTTTTGTCCAATATACTTTTATTTATAATCACCACATAATTTGGAATATTGATTTTATATTCGATATCTTGTACTTGCCATATTTCTGATTCGTCCATTCTTTAAAATAATTTTAAATTATAATATAATAATATTATATTAGAATCAGAATAATATAATAATATTAAAATAATAATATTTTAAAAATATTATATTATATAAGAATTTTTTATATAAAATTTATTTTTAATATTAATATATGAAAAAAATTATAATTTATTAATATTATAATATTAAAAATCCTCGTCAGACAAAAATAGACTTTTATAATCTAGGAGGATTTTCCAAAATTTATGGTGGAAAATACACGTGGATATATTTTGGAATTTCCTAATTTACAGAACTTAACGTACATGGCACGGAAAAATCCACGTTGGACGAGCTGCCACGACATATTGTGTTTAGGCCATCGTCCGTAAGACATCTCGTTCACGATGACTTCGATGACGTCGGGATGTTTTCGTGGACATCCCTTGGGATGTCCACAACGACGTCCTCGAAGCGCAATGATGTCTCCGGTGGTGAACTGCAATGTCCCATGGTACATCCCCATTATCATTTACTATGCAATAGTGAATGCTCACGTAGCCGACGTCTTGAAGACAGCGCAGAAGCACATAAGTCACGGTCGAAGACGTCACAGACAGCGTCCCATGAAATAGTTACACGTCTCCCGAAACATTGGAGCCTCCTGACCCTATAAGACATGCGGGATACTGCTGAGCACGTCGTAGCGGATGTCTATATGAACATCCACTGAGACATAGTAGGCGACATGAGATACAACGTCCTCCCACGGATGTTTTAGTTCACGTACACTATGTCTGCGCTGACATCCAAGATCTGTGAGAAGTGGCCCGTGATGTCGCTCTCCGAACGTCAGCTGGGACATCCCGGGGACCTCCGCATGCTGTTCATGACATGTCCACAAAGACATCCGGAACAGACAGGCCCGCGTCTCCATCATTGTCTTCTAGGATGTCCAAGGAGATGTCCCATCAGACATCGCCGCATACATCCTTCATGTAGTAGGGCGTCTTCGCACAGACGTCCACTGTGACACGGTCTAGGACGTCTATAGATGTCGGGGATGACATGGCACCGTCTCAGAAGTCACAAATCCAGACATTCTGGACAACGTACACCGAAACATTTGGGATGTCTTCTGGAACATACCAGTATAGCGTGGTCTAAGACGTACGGGATGCTTCTACAGACGTCGTGACGGGTGTCTCTCTAAACACCCGTGAAGACATCGGGTGCGACATTAGAGACCTGGGATTGCACGAAACGTCTCACTCGATGTGCGCGGTGTCTTCGCGGTCATCTCTGATGTCGCGCTCCGAACGTGGGCTGGAACATCCCGGCGGACATTTGCACGTTGTTCGTGATGTGTCCGCGATGACATCCGTAATAGACGTGCACGCGTCTTCATCATTGTCTTCTACGATGTCCACGGTGATGGCAGATCGAACGTCCGTCTCTGGGCCACAACACGGACATCCTTTATATCCCTTACAGCATAGGCCTGAGATGAGGCCGTACGCTGGAAAATCGGAAATGGTCCACATCAGCAACCCACGTAGGTTGAAGCGTCGGGACCCGAGTGGTTGGGTGAAATCTTGGGCCGCGACACCACGCCAAAGTTGATGTAGCTCTTTCAAAAGTAGTCGCAAGAAGACATCTATGTTTGTCGCCGTTGGCGACCGCTTCCCCGATATCAAGATGCACACCACGTTGAATCCGTACCTGTCACATTCAATGTTGGAGACTAGAACATCACGTGAGGCTTTAACCCATTCGCAGAGCAACACCGCCGTGCATGGTATGGTTCACCATATTGAGGGAATTCAGAGTTGTGAATTATCATGCCTTTTGGTGCACATTTGCGCACATTGTGCATTTTTAAATTCATTGAAAGAGAGAACTTTTAATCCCCTTTAAAAAAAATTAAAAAATATTACAATGAAAAATGAAGTGAACTAACTTTTAAATCTATGTATTTATGAATGATAGAATTAAATCCTAGTTTGTCTAAATGATTTAATCTTGAAGATTTTGAGTATAAATTAAAACTCCCATTCTAATACCACTTTGAACAATATAGTTAAACTTTGAATGTAAATATAGTTCATGTTTGGTTCTATATTTGAAAATTTGAAAATAGTCCCACTTGAAATTTTTTGTTATGAAGGAAACAAAAATAAATGAAATCCATCAAAAAAGTATTTTAGAAATAGTCAGAGAACAATTTTCGGCAACATATATTTTAAAATTAAAATTTCAATAATTTGGAAAAACTCGGAAAAATGTGGAACATATTTCTCTTCACATATTTCTCTTCACATAGCTCAAAATTCTATGCACAACCTTCTTGTCTTTCATAATTTTTGTGTGCACTTTTGCACTACAACAAGGCACTAATGTTTCACATAAACATTAATTTCGATTGCATGTTTGTTACTTTTTACTTCTTTTGTTGGCATTGGTAGAAGACATCACTTAGTTGTAGTAGTTCAATTTTTTTTCAACTTCTACTACCAATTTCTATTTATGGTGTTCTAAAAGATTAAAAAGAAGAGCAAAATTTTGCATTGTAACAAAAAAATTGGTGAACTATACCATGCAAAACCCATACTCATCATTGAACCTCATCATGTTCATTACAATGTTTTTTATTTTTATTTTAAAACTTAGGTACTTTCAAAAACTTCATATTTCTTAATATATTGAAAAGCATTTAGACGCAACTGTAAGATGTTTTATTTGTCTAAAAATAAAATTGTGCTTGTATCAGAGTTTATTTGATTAGAAACTTGTAAAAATTTCTTTTAACACATTTTTAGCCAAATAAAACATTTTGAGAAAAGCAAGATGTCTCAGTAATATGAAGCTTTAAATTTATGTGAGTGCAAGATGAATTCAAAAATTACAGTCAATAGCCAACATTGGAACATTTGGAAGGACATCAATGATGACATTCCGCTGTCCATGAAGATGTCTAGGATGACGTCCATGAAGATGTCTAAGATGACGTCCATGAAGATGTCTAAGATGACATCCATGCGTCCCTGCAAACATCTACTGGGATGATTTTCATCGAGTTCACTGGATGAACAGAGGCGGCTAGGGTTAGCTGCCGCAGCCATAGTTAGGTCAGGAGACCTTTAAGTAGAATTCAAGGCTGCACAAAGCTCATTTTTGTCTTCATTTTTCCAAGAAGTTAGAGTTTAGAGTGTAGAGGTTCTCAAAAGTGTTGCCATTCATTTTTAGAATGATTGTAAACTATAGTAAGAGAATAGTAGTTGTAGAGAGAGCCATGGAACATGCACTGCTTGAGAGATGGGTGTGCAACACTAAAAGGATTCTCTTTTTCTCTCTCAGCGGACACAAGTGAGGATGCTACGCCGCCTTGGAAGCGTGGCGGCAAGGTCAAAGTCGGGGGAGGGGGAGGGGACAATTTGATGAAGAAATCGGTGTTAGTGGATTTCAAAGGCGTCATGTATGACATTATGAAGGTGTTGTTGTGGAAGAAACCCTAAAACTTGTAGTATTTGATTTGTTGTGAATGAAACCCTAAAACTTGCAGTATTTGATTTGTTGTGAATGAAACCCTAAAACTTGTAGTATTTGATTTGTTGTGGAAGAAACCCTAAAACTTGTAGTATTTGATTTGTTGTGGATGAAACCCTAAAACTTGCAGTATTTGATTTGTTGTGAATGAAACCCTAAAACTTGTAGTATTTGATTTGTTGTGAATGAAACCCTAAAACTTGTAGTATTTGATTTGTTGTGGATGAAACCCTAAAACTTGTAGTATTTGATTTGTTGTATAGCGCAGGGTACAACACTCACTCTGAGCAGGAGAACGACGAAGAAGAGGACGGAGAGGACGACGATGAGGAGTCGGAAGACGAGGGGACACTGCCTCCTTCTCAGTGGCGGCGCGGCAATGTGCAGCGGGAATGGGAGAAGAAGCCGCTGCATGTGGACAAAAGAGGAACTCCGTGCGAGGCAGTGGTGGGGGCGTTCGAGACTGAGTTGCGGCGCCTGTCGAGGGACTTGGATCCCGGTCACAATTGGGTAAAACAGCAGCCAGCAGTATGCGAAAGATTCATGAAGCGCTTGTGGTCAGGTACAACCATTTTATTTGTCCCAAAAACCAAGAAGCCTTACTTCAGAATGCAAACAATGGATGTGTATGCGGAGTTTGTGCTGTTGCCTATCACATAGGGGAGGTACTCATTTGACATGGCATGCAAAGGAATCTCCATGTTCTGGAAGTGATGTGCAGATATCGTCTTGGACGTTAACGAATGTTCATGGAGACGTCTGAGGATGTCTTCAGAGACGTCTGAGGATGTCTTCAGAGACGTCTGAGGATGTCTTCAGAGACGTCTGAGGATGTCTTCAGAGACGTCTGAGGATGTGCATGGAAACAGGACGACTATGAGAAGGGGTAGTATTCAATCAGAAAGCTGGAATATATGAATTGGCAGTGCTGAATCGCCTGCAATGTCCCTGTTGTTGACGTGATTGTGTCTTATGTCTGTTGAATGACTGTTGTTGTTTGTACGTCTGTTTGCCCGTGACAAATTCTGGTGCTACCTTTGTGATGCGTGAATTTGCAGGATGGGAGGTGAGGGGCGATATGGGCCGGAAGACAGTACACGAAGGGTGGATTACCAAGAGTGTGAACAAGGCACTCACGAACAGACGGTTCAGGCTGAACCGCATGATCGATGAGAAACAAAATAAGCCACCCGAAATCACCGAGAAGCAGTGGAACTATCTTGTCTCGAAGAGGGCGACTGCTATTGAAGTAATAGATGCAACGTAGTATTGCTAGAAGCCAAAGACGTACGGGTGCTAAATAATGGTGTGTGGGAAGAGGGGTTAGGCATGGGCTGATCTCTCTAGAGTGTCCTTGTGATGAGTTATCCCATATGGTTTGTGCATGGTGACCTCCTAGTGTACACTACTTAAGGTGGAAGGCCTTTGAGTAAAGATCATCTCTTTCTACGCATTCCTTGTGTTTGTGTGTGTGCCTTGTGCAATCTTCTCTACCTTCAATAGGTTATGGGCCCACTCATGTGTGTTTCATGAGTATTAGATTGCATTTGTGCAAGTATTTTGAGGTCGGTGCGCAACGGTCGGTTTTGGAGCATTGTTGGAGGTTTTGGAGCTTGTTGAAGCGTTGGTGTTTCTTGGAGGTGTGCATGGGCTGAAGATACATGTTGGTGCACTCTCTTTGGTCAATCTCTTCCCTTGATCTCCTTCTTTTCTTGCTTCTATCTCTTCGTTGCGGTGGAACTTCGTTTGGTTCAATTGTGAGCATTTGAGTGAATGCAAGTGATTTGTGACGTGTGAGGGCTCTCGTGGAGGGTCTACCATCTGATCCTAGTGATTAGGCACTTGCTTTGAGGTGTTGCATGTGTTTCATGCTCTTGGGGTGCTCAAATTTTCATTTGGAGCTAGTTTGTGCACAAAGGTGCGGTTTTGAGCAATTTCAATGCAATTGGGGTTTTGAGGGACTTGTGTGAGTTCATGTGCATTGAGTGAGTGCTCTTGAGGGACACAAAGGTGTCATTGACGCGCATTGAGTGTTTGTGGACACTAAGGCGTCGTATTGAAGCATTTGAAGTTGTTTTGAGCTCCATTGAGTGATTTGAGGGGCTTTGGTGAGCCTCTTTGCATTTTTGGGTGAGGGTTCTCACATTTGAGTGTTGGAAGGTGTGTGTGGAGCACACAAGTGCTGATCTAGTGTTTGGGGTTGTTTAAAATCCATTGGGTGCACAAAGGTGCAATATTAAAGCAAAAATCACAAAAACAAAGTTGTGTGTTTGTGTTTGAGGTTTAATTTGTGTGGGGAGGCATACGTAAGTGAGGATCATGGCATCTTTTGAGGGTGAGGGTCCCAAGGTCGTGGACAAGTTCGATGGGGTGAATTTCCACTTGTGGAAGTTCAAAATGGAGATGGTGATGGCCGAGAAAGAGTTGTGGGAGATTGTCGAGGGTAGTGAGGAACCTCCTTTCTCTTCTACGGATTCTAGGATCATGCGAGAGTACACGAGGAGGGAGAAGAAGGCATTTGCCATTTTGGCACTCAACCTCGCGGATTCGCAACTTGCGCACATTCGTTCGTGCAAGACACCCGCGGAAGCATGGTCCAAGCTTTGCAACATTCACGAAGCAAAAACATTGGCCAACATTTTGTTTTTGAGGCGCAAGTTCTTCACCATCAAGATGGGCGAAGAAGATGACATGTTGGCGCACATCAACAAGGTCAAGGCTCTCGCGGATCAACTCAACGGTTGCGACGTGTCGATTACGGATGGTGACATCGTGATGACACTTTTGGAGAGCCTTCCATCATCATACGAGTACCTCATCGTGGCGATGGAATCAAGACCTATTACGGAGCTCACATTGGACTATGTGACCTCACGGTTGTTGCACGAGCTTTCGCGGCGAAAGGAGAACGAGTCTCGAGAAGATGGAGCGGCACTCGTGGCGAAGCAATCCAAGAATGGAGGCGGTGGGAGCTCAAGCGACAAAGTGTGCTTCTATTGTGGTAAGAAGGGCCACATTGCCAAATTTTGTTTCAAACGCAAGAGGGATGAGAAGGGGGAGAGTGCAAACAACACTAAAACTCGTGATGATGATGAGTACGCATTTACGGCTAGATATGATGCAAGCATGAGTGATGGCATCGAGAGTGATGCAAGCATGAGTGATGGCATCGAGGGTTATGCAAGCATGAGTGATTGGGATGAGTATACAAACATGGCAAGCAATGTATCGTGCAATGGTAGTACGAGTGATTGGATTGTTGATTCGGGGGCTACAAGCCACATGTCACCACATAAAACCTGTTTTCATTCGTATGCTCTCATTAATCCAAGGAGAGTGATTTTGGGAGATGATACGGTGCTTGAGGCCGTTGGCAAGGGCCAAATTGTTGTAGACACCGAGGTGAGGGGTCGTGTGAAGACAATCACTATCAAAGATGTCCTCCACGTTCCCAAACTAAAAGCAAATTTACTATCGGTGAGGCAATTAGTGGCAAAGCACTTGAGGGTAGAGTTTAGTGATAAGGGGTGTTATGTGTTGTCACCGAGTCGAGATGAGGTGGCCATCATTGAAGAACACGAGGGCTTGTACCACATCAAGTTTTCTAAGGTGCATTCCAAGGAATCGGCGGCGTTGGCGCATTCAAACTTGAAAGACGACAAGTTGGCGTTGTGGCATCGTCGACTCGGCCATTTGAACATCAAGAGTGTGAAGACACTACGCGGCATGGTAAGCGGTATGGATCTTCATCAATTGAAAGTGGATGCTTCTACATTCACATGTGAAGGTTGCATTGAAGGCAAGCAACAACGGTTGCCATTTACGGGTGAAGCGGCGACTCGGGCCACGAAGGTTTTGGAGATCGTGCATTCGGATGTGTGTGGCCCCATGAAGACCACGTCGATGGGAGGTTGCAAGTACTTTGTGACCTTCATCGACGACTTTTCAAGGAAGATATGGCTCTACCCTATCAAAGCCAAGAGTGAGTGCTTTGAGAAGTTCAAGGAGTTCAAGACATTGGTGGAGAACCAATCCGAGATGAAGATCAAGGTGTTTCGGTCGGACAATGGCGGCGAGTACATGTCCAAGAAATTTGACGAGCTTTTGAAGAATGAAGGCATCGCTCGCCAAACTTCGGCCCCGTACACGCCTCAACAAAATGGAGTTGCGGAGCGCGCAAATCGCACGATTGTAGAGATGGTGAGGAGCATGTTGCTCGCTCAACACTTGAAGTTGGACCTTTGGGCGGAAGCGGTGGTGAATGCGGTGTACACACGCAATCGGTGTCCAACAAGTGCGGTTGAAGGCATGACGCCGGAGCAAGCGTGGAGTGGGAGGCAACCATGTGTTGCACACATGTGCATCTTCGGATGCATTGCATACGCCAAGGTTCCCGACGAACGGAGGACTAAACTCGAGGCTAAGGCCTTGAAATGTGTGTTTCTTGGGTATTGTGAAGGTACCAAGGCGTATAGACTCATGTCGGTGGACACGAGGAAGATCATTCGGTCACGTGATGTGACGTTTTGTGAGGAGTCTACGATGGAGGCTCCTTTGGAGGTTGGTCCAAGTGGGAGTAGTGGAGACGTATTGGTGGACACACCCTCCAAGTCTCCTAGTGTTGTTGATATAGGTGATGATGACGGTGATGACGAAGATGGCGACACGGAGGTTGTCGAAGCGCCATCGAGCTCAAATACCAAGAATGGCGCAAAGGGTGTGCAAGAGGAGCAAGTTTCTTCAAGCGAGCGGCGGTACCCCGAGAGATCGCGCAAGCCACTTGGAGAATGGTGGAAGAATCACATCTTCCCTCAAGAGGTTGACGAGCATGCGAATGTGGCACTATCGGATGGTCCATTGACCATTCGCGAAGCCATGCAAGGTGAGGATGCGGTCAAGTGGGAGCGCGCCATGCAAGAGGAGTACGACTCTCTAATTGCTAACGGTACGTGGCAATTAACTCCCATTCCAAAGGATCGCAACCCCATTGGTTGCAAATGGGTGTTTCGTACAAAGAGGGATGTTTCGGGCAATATTGTGCGTCACAAGGCAAGACTAGTTGCGAAGGGGTTCGCGCAAGTGGATGGGGTGGATTTTCACGAGACGTTTGCTCCCGTGGCCAAGTTCACCACCATTCGGTGCATTCTTGCGATTGGTGCGGCTATGGACTTGGAGATGCATCAAATGGATGTGAAGACCGCATTTTTGAATGGCGATTTGGAGGAAGACATCTACATGGTGCAACCCGAGGGCTTTGTGCAACAAGGTAAAGAGCATCTTGTTTGTAAGTTGCAAAAATCATTATATGGGTTGAAACAATCTCCAAGAGCGTGGTACCAAAAGATTGACACGTTCTTGGTTGCACACGGGTTTACTAGGAGCATTGCGGATCATAGTCTCTACTTTATGCAAGTGGGGCAACATGTGGTGATTGTGATCATGTATGTTGATGATTTGATCATTCTTGCAAGCCTCATGAGTTTAATGAATGCATTAAAAGCCATGCTTGAGAGAGAGTACGAGATGAGTGATCTTGGAGAATTGCACTTTTGTCTTGGTGTTGAGTTTGTGCGTGATAGGGCTACACGCACTATCACCATGAGTCAAGGCAAGTATGTGATGGACGTGCTCAAGAGATTCGGGATGGAGGATTGTAAGCCCGTGGCAACACCATTGGATGCAAACTCTAAGCTCGTCAAGCTTTCGGAGGAGGAGTATGCGATGGAGGCTAAATCGATGGCGGAGGTGCCATACAAGCAAGCGGTGGGGTCGTTGATGTATGCGATGATTGCGACACGGCCCGACCTTGCGTATCCAATTAGCGTGGTGAGTCAACACATGGCGAGACCGGGCTCAATGCATTGGATGGCGGTCAAGAGGATCATGCGTTATTTGAAGGGCACAAGCGATGTGAAGTTGTGTCTTGGAGGCAAAGACATTGTGTTGAGCGGCTATTGCGACGCGGACTACGCGGGAGACACGAGCGATCGAAGATCGACAACGGGCTACATGTTCAAGGTTGGATCGGGAGCCGTGTCGTGGAATAGCAAGCGGCAACAAACCACGGCCACATCAACGGTGGAGGCCGAGTACATGGCTACGAGCCATGCCACGAAGGAGGCCATTTGGTTGAGGCAACTAATGGTGGATGTGGGTTGCACACAAGGTGAGGCTACAACGATTATGTGTGACAACCAAGGGTGCATTTCACTTGCAAAGAACCCTACACATCATTCACGCACGAAGCACATTGATGTGCAATACCACTTCATTCGGGAGAAGTTGGAATTGGGAGTTATACACTTGGAGTATTGTCCAACGGAGCACATGGTGGCGGATGTGCTCACAAAGGGTCTTTGTGGAGACCGACATCAACGATTAGTAATAGCATTTGGACTAAGAGGCTTTGGCTCTACGCAAAGTGGGAGTATTGAAGTAATAGATGCAACGTAGTATTGCTAGAAGCCAAAGACGTACGGGTGCTAAATAATGGTGTGTGGGAAGAGGGGTTAGGCATGGGCTGATCTCTCTAGAGTGTCCTTGTGATGAGTTATCCCATATGGTTTGTGCATGGTGACCTCCTAGTGTACACTACTTAAGGTGGAAGGCCTTTGAGTAAAGATCATCTCTTTCTACGCATTCCTTGTGTTTGTGTGTGTGCCTTGTGCAATCTTCTCTACCTTCAATAACTGCGGCATCAAAAGAGAAGTCGGCGCAGATGCGGAAAGTATCGAAGGGCAAGGGCACACGGTCGACACAGATGGCCGCACTTCGAGAGGGTGCGATAGTGAAACTGGTGAGTCACAGTTTCTGCAATGTAGGATGGACACTGCAGCTTGCTGTTTGGGTGTTTGGGGAATGTGTAGAGCTGTTTTGTAGTACTTCATGTCATTCACAGTGCCTCTAGGGACATCCATGTGTTTGCAATGGCGTCTTCAGCAGAGTAGGTGACGTCAGTGAATGTCTTAGAGAACGTGAGGATGTTTAACAAGACGCATTGATGCCGTCGCGGACGTAGGTGGATGTCTCAGGCGATGTTCACTGCGACATCTATTGCAAACTATAGGTGCTTCCGGCTGTTCTTTCTGGTACTGGCTGCAGGGACATGGCGAAGAGTGCGGAGATGGCAACGTCGGGAGTTCTAATGTATATGAAATTTCTCTCAGCCACTTCATTCAATGTGTGTTGACTCGTATACCCCCTGCTGTCTTGCTATGGATTTTTGGTTGGATTGTGGCAGGCTCTGGAGAAAGGTCGACCACCATTTGAGTCCGAGATTAACGACGAGATCGACGACCAGTACGAGCGGCTTAACGCGTTGGATAAGTCCGCAGCAGATGCAGTCGAAGAGGATGACGACATTGACACTAGGATGGAGGACCTCGAGGCGCGGCTAGAGGCGAAACTAACGGCATCCAACAATGCGCTCCAATCGAAGATCGAGGCCATGTTCAGGCAGCTCATGGCCGGGAAGCCGTCGTGCACGGACACGACCCTCCCGCAGATAAAGGATGCGCCACTGCCAGCAACCCCGGTGTCATTGCAGGTCACTTCGACGCCGGCGGCCATCACCGAGCCGCGTAGGGCACCCTCGCCGAACCACGGTGCATCGGGCGTGTCACAGACGTCATTGTCCAGGGATGACGAGGTCGGTGCTGCGGAGGAGGTTGGAGGAGGGCAGTCGATGGAGGAGGGCAAAGGAGGGGGCACAGTGGAGGGAGAGGCAGCTGTCACCGCACCCGTCGCCGAGCCGGTTCACCAAGGAGATCCATATGCGGTGGAGCAGACAACGCCGTCCGCTGAGCAGACACAGCCTGCGGTCCAGAGCGAGCAGGTAACGAGCTGAGAGTAGATATGGTAGAGCAGTGACGCGTAACCACGTCTGTGACCACGTTTGTGAAGATGACTTAGGAAACGCACGGACATCTGCAGAAACATCCCCGCGTCACGTCGGACATTGCACAGACATGTTTTGGAACACTGTGATGTCTTGTTATGGAACTCTGTCTAGGCAATTGGGCATGGTGTTTTTTGAATGCGATGTATGTTTTCATGTACAGACATCATGACTGTGAAGTGTATGGAACTGAAGTTGTAATGTGCGTGAATGAAAGCTTGGGTGATGACAAGTAGGGGAGGTACACTGCATGTCTCGACATGGGTGGAGAGGGGAGGTGAGCAGTCTCTGCTCTGCATACCATACTTGATTGTCTAGTGTGAATGCGTGCATTTGAAGTAGTAGTGATGAATTGGAAGTGCAGGAGGTTGTGGACACACCGGGGGGTTCCGCGGCTACTGTCAGGCGCAGTACTAAGCCCAACAGCATAACAAAGGCAGTTGCAAATAGTCCGAAGCCTGCAGGATTGTCTAAACCTGGGAAGAGCAACACAACGAAGCCGACGGGGGCATCCAAAACGACCAAGGCAGATTCAACAAAGCAAGCGGGCCTGTCAAAACCGGGGACTGCGGCTGAGAAGGTTGGGAAATGTAGATGCACTGTCATGATTGGATGTGCATTTACGCTTCACGTGAATGTCTGAAATTCAGTATTTCGCGTTGAGTAAGGCAAATTATGCAATGTCTAAGTGGTTTTTAGATTGTCATGTACAGTATACTGGGACATTGCATGGAAAGAGTCCGTGACATGATGTAATTGCACAAGTGCAGGGTCGCACGTCAACAAGAGCGGAGGCGGCCAAGAAGAAATGAACATGCAGCGTGAATGACACGCAGGTGAGCCACAGCATCCCGGAATGAACGTTGAGGTACAACATGGACGATGGGCACGACGTCTGCGTAGACGTCAGTTGAGACGCTGTCGCGACTCCAGGAGCGTCCGCTTGTCTGATAGAACATCCCAGGAGACGTCTTCAGCTGTGATGTATCTTGAAGTATTTGCTGGGAGATGTATAGAACGTTGTTTTCGTATGGGATGAGGGGCCAGCGGTCATGCAAGTGTACAACGATCCATGCATATATAGAACGTCCCAAGTATGAGGAATTATGTAGTTCATTGCCATCGCCTTGTTTAACCACAATTGTTGTTGGCATATGTTCATGTGCAGCCTCAAACAAGCGCGGATGACAGTACTCATGATTTTGGGAGCACCAAAAGCAACCGATGACATTGGAGCGTGTGCAGCTAGTGGATGCATAGTACACCGACGTGTGGTGGACGGGCCCATAGATGTGCACTATGCGCCACATGAGGTCACGGACTGAATAGTTATGAGTATTGAATTGTGCTGTTAAAACGTTTTATGCATATGCAATGCGAGTACGTATTTGTGACTAGCAAGCATCACTCCCATGGTACAGTACAACTGCTTTGAAATGTGACGTCTTGATGTTCTCCGATACTACTGCATGTCACGCGAGATGTATTGTTCTACATGTTGTTCATGACGCACTGCATGTTCTGTAAGACGTCCCCGAGAACATAGCCACGATTGCAGAATGACGTGACCACGATTCGTGAGACGTCCACGTTTAGCGCGGCTGTCTCTGACAACACATGGTCCACGACGTGAGGATGTTTTCTGGGTCGACTGAAGGATGTCCATGCTCATGTCTTTTGTAACATCTTCAAAAATCACGCTCTCGCACGTCCGCGTCTATGCGCAAATGTCTCTTGAAACACAGTGATGTCCCGGGAGACGTCCACGAATGTCTCTTGAAACACAGTGATGTCCTGGGAGACGTCCACGAAAACATGAGGCGGAACTGAAAAAACCCAGGCCTCTGCTGACGTGGCATGCCACGTCAGAATTTCCCGCCTGACACGTCGGAATTTCCCGCCGCCACGTCAGAATGTGGCGGGCCCATTTCTCCGTCCACGTCACCCACGGGGAGGATGAATTCCATCGCCGACGTGGCACTGCCCGTCCATTTGCCGCTGATGTGGTGTTGACGTGGCGCCGACGTGTCACACCTTTCAGCCTCCGAAATTCGGTAGACATCCAAGGATGTCTACGCGTTTTTGCTCATGTCTTCTAGACATCTTAAGATGTCCCCATTATTAGCCATGCTAGAAGACATTGCACACCATGTCTACAGGTTGTGTGCAAGACATCACCAAAAACGAAGGTTTCTTATAGTGAGAGTGGGTGGCAAGGAGGCCAACTCAAATTCAGAACAACCACTGCGACCACCGCCACTCCCAGTTCTAGTAGGCAAGGAGGAGAGTCAACACTGTAGCTTTGCATGCGATCAGAGCGAGGAATGGCAGAGCGGAGGGTTAAGCCAGAACGACGTGGTCAGAGGAAATCAACAGAACGTCCGAAGTGGAGCGCGTGAAGACTCGGGCGCACACGACGCGCAGGGCGCTTATGACGCGCAGGACGCGCATAGCACGTCCAACGTCCAGCACCCCGTCACGAGCAACTAGGTGGTCATGGTCCCAGACCTCAACACGGTTCCAGGGCATGTGCAACCCCTTCCTCTCCTCAACCGGCCCCCCAACATCACCTGGAAACATAGCATCTTCGCATACCGAACTCCACGCAGGTTTAAGAAAGTCAGGAGGGTCTGGCTTCTCATAAAAGGAGTTATTATTTGGACACTCTGGAAAGAACGCAATGACGCTGCATTTGGTGGCACTTAATGGGACGTTGAGAAACTCTGTAGTAAGATTTAGTCGGACCTCGTGGATTATGGACGCCTCGCATGGGAGCGTACCTTAACAGATACCAAGAAACAAGAGGCTAACTTCGAGATTGCTACCCAGAGGATCACTCATTTCAAGTCCCTTTGGTGTAGGAAGGGGGTTTTTGCCAATTGGGACGGTATTCACCCCTGTTGGAACACTTTAGGACCTAGATTTAGTTGAATTAGCAATGTCTAGGTGTCCCCCGGCCTCGCTGGACTTGGTGGGGTTGGCTTGTATTTGTATCTTGCCTTTCTCTTTTTGCAGTAAAGGGCCTCCCTTTATTTGTGTCAAAATAAAATAAAACAAAATAAAAAATGAACAATTTAACACGACTACCCCATGAATTTTTTGGAGTTATTAGATTTATTCGTAAAGTCTTTCAAAATTTGAACAAGATACCAAGATTTTTGCTTTAATACAGTTATCCGTAAAGTCACCTTAAATTTGAAGAATCTTCAATGAATTTTGCTTTATTTTACTCTTATTTGTTCACTCCAAATAGTTAAAAGGTGTGGAAGATCTTGGTGGTTTATCATTATTAGATGAGTAAGAGATGTGTAAGATCTTGGTGGTCTTCAAAAGTTTTTTAGCACCAAGAAAAAAACTAAAAATATTTTGAAGACCACCAAGCTCTTACACACCTCTTACACACCTCATACACACCTAATAATGATAGACCACCAAGATCTTCCATACCTTTTAACTATTTAGAGTGAACAAATAAGAGTATAATAAAGCAGAATTCGTGGTATCTTCTTCAAACTTTGATGGACTTTACGGATAACTCTAATATATTGTTATTTTTTTACTCCAAAAGGTATGCAAGAACTTGGTGATCTATCATTATTAAGTGTGTAAGAGACTGGTCGTCTTCAAATCCATAGAAAATAAAATAAAATAAATTGCCAGCAAAAAAGAAGCTCAATAAAAAAATTCTTTGAATTTCAAGACTATGGAGCTCTTCTATGTTTAATAAAGTTTTTAATTAAGAGACCACAAAGCTCTTCCATACCTTTTAACTTTTTGACGTGCATGTGTTCATATAATGAACGATGAATAGATTGTAAGCCTTCTCTTGACTACATCTCGTACAAATTTTCATCCATTCAAAATTTTCTTAGTTCTTGTGCTAGTTAACTACCATTTGTACACTGTAAATCTTCAAAATAAGATATTTTGATTCTTTTTAAATGACAAAATTGTGTCAAGTTTCATTCTTAGTTCAAAAAGTGAGACATTAACAATGATTTTCCAAAATAAGCAGAATCAAAAAAATGGAAATTATACCATCTCATAGTGCATATTATTCTAAATTCCTCACAACACTTTTTAATAAAAAAAAATTTATTTGGGATTTTAAAGTGAATTTCAAAATAAAGCCTTAAAAAATTAATTAAAAGTTCTTTAATAAAAATATATGATAAATCCAACTGTGCAGGTTTGATCTACACATTGAAATTTACAACTTTTCTTTATATATTAACTCCATTTTTGTGATTCATCAAACATTTTATAACACATCTTTGAAACCGGTGGTGAATCTGGATGTTAAAGGGTTAACTATCTGGAGTGAATAAATAAGAGTATATAAAAGCAAAGTTTTTGGGACTTTTTCAAACTTTGAAGGACTTTGCGGATAACTCTATTGTGTCTTTGTAAAAAAAAAAATTTGAAAAATTTAAATGATAAAAACTTCAAGTAAACCTTATGGATGTAGTGTTCTAATGTAAACTTTATAATAAACATGGCATGCCAGCTCATGTCACTCTCATCACTTCAAAAGAACGTGGTACTTTTGGTGAAAGTGGGCATGACAAGTAGAAAACTCCTATGTATTGTAGTGACACTATTTCTCCTCATCTTTGAACAATCTACCAATGGAGTACATTGCACCAATTTAGGCTAATTGAACCTTTACGGATTCAATATTTTAATCAATTCAAACAATGTAAATTGAATTAGGGACTATTTCAGCAATTTTTCATTTGTCAAACATACAACACCCGAGACAACACCAATGAAACAAACATCATAGCACTTTTATCTAGATTTCAAATGAAGACATCACAATTGAAGGAAAAGTTGTTCAAATTGATGAAACTAATGGACGAAAATTTTAGCGATAAAGGAATGATTATTGGTCCAAATTCAGCTATTCCAAAAAATATATTTTATTTCTAACTATATTTTGCCAGCTTAAAAAAGGTTGCATAGAACAAAAGATATGGAGGTTGGAAGTTAAAAGTGAATTCTTCCAACTTTAGGGGGAGTCGGATAAGGGTTGGGTTGAAAAATTTAAGTGCTTTTGTGTTGAAAATGATTTCAACCCTGACAAATAAATCTCTTAACCATGGTCACCTTCTTTAAGTTGCTAAAACCCTCAAAAATAAAAATAACCATTATCGGACAACACGGTTCTTTAGGAATTTAAAATAATTTTGCACAAGCACTTGGTTTCCACCTTTAACCCTTTAACGTCCCGATTCAACACTGCTTTCAAAGATTCATTATAAAATGATTGATGAAAAATAAAAATGGAGTTGATGTACAAAGCAAAGTTGTAAATGTCAATGTAAAGATAACATCTGTACAGTTGGATTCATCATATTTATTATGGATGTTTTTAATTAATTTTGCAAGGTTTTCTCTTGAAATTCAATTTAAAATCCAAAATTAACACAAAAAATAAAAAATATTTTAATGAAATTGGAATAACATGCACTACAAGATGGTATGGTTTTCATTATTTGATTCTACTTATTATGGAAAATCATGTTTAAGGTCTCACTTTTTGAACTAAGAATGAAACTTGACATAAACCACTTTTGTTATTTTTCAAAAATTCACATTACCTTATTTTGAAGATCCATACCGTACAAATGGTAGTTAACTAGCACAAGAATCAAGAGAATTTTGGATGGATGAAAAACATCACAGTATGTGATGAAGGGACGCGTCAGAAATCATCCAGCGTCCAGAATATGGATGATGGCGCGTCAAAGGGTTAATGTGTGTGATATCTTCCGCACACTACTGTAGTGAGATGTATCCTATATCTAATTTGAAGCTCTGAGCCTCTAAGATAAACTTTTTCTATGTGCATTAAGATAAATGTATCCACAATTACCATTGTTTATATTGTATCATTTGCTAGAATTTAGTTATAATAATATATCCACGACGAACATGTACTCCATCTAAATATCAAAGTCAGATAGAGTCGGCTTGTAGTACACTATATGTAGGAGTTTGAAACTTTACAACTTATTCCCGTGGTGCTTTTTGAGTGTATAGATTTGGACCTATACAATCACGTCCCTCCTTTGAGATGAGATAGTGAAAGAGTTATAGATTCCCAAAAAGAACGCTCCTTATTCTTACGAAGTTTGAATAATGAATATTAAAATACCTTGAAATCTTCTTTCATTTGTTAATATAAGCCAAGAAAATCTAAGGTTCACCTATAAAAGTCCGTTGTTGAATAGGTTGTCTAAGCTTGGGAGTATGGGAGTACTCCAACTCTAAATTTCCCCCCCACCCCCTCCCCCCCAAATGTTAATGCAAGCATTATTCATCCATGGGCCCAATTTTTTGAAATTTCCATTTTGGACACCCTAGGGTCTTTTTTTGGCATTTTGTTTTTGCAAATTTAGAGCCTACGGCTCAATTTTGGTCTAGGGGGGACCTCCTTGGAAATTTTAAATCCTTGTAAGAGGGGATTATTTTTTAAGATGGCCCCTACATGTTCAAAATAAGGAGCAGGTTTTGTCCTCTTGCATTAACGTCTGGGGATTTAGAGTCTTTCTATGGGAGTAGGGCCTTACACACCCACAAAATAGGGGATAAATTCAACATTGTAAAACCTAGGCACACATGTGAAGTAAACACATACAACTAAGTTACTTTCCAGAATTTAGAGCAGCATCATCATCAAGATACATTCTCCAAAGCTCCATGTGTCATACCAGCATACCACTACTGGTGTCTTTTTTGACGAAGCTATTTTTTGTTATTTGTGCGAAATGTCAGATGCTGCATCAGGAAAACTAATATATATATATATTATATATATATATATATACCTGATGTTGACTCTCATTGCCAAGGCCATGCAAAAGGGGAGGAGGATATCAGTTCTACTCTTGTACTTTCCAAGTGCGTTTAGACTCGAGAGTGCAAATTTGTCGCTATATTGTGCTTTGATTAACCCCTAAATGTACCGACCCTTTGAACACAAGTATTTTCTAGCCTCAAAGATTGAGATTAGCATGGCTCAAATGTACATGAGGTGTACATGAGATGATCTTTGCAAGCATAAAATCTACCCAACAAATTTAATATACTTGCATTTGGAGGTCTCTCCAATATTATCAATATCTCCCCATCACAAGAGATTTACTTTAATTGGTAGAGAATTTAATAGGCTTGCAAAAGTGATTTGGATGAAAGTCACATGAGATTGTATAAGAAAGTTACAAGGCTTTGAATATGTCTGTGATCGTGCAGATGATCCTGTTTCTAAACGCTAGGATGGTTAGGGATTAATCCCCCGTTCTAATGTTTATTTTTGGAATAGTTACCCTTTCTCTATCCTCATTTCATTAGAGAATAATTAGAGGGATGTGGTTGTATGTGTCCAAATCTATGAGAGAGAGCAATACATCATCCAAAAAGATAGAGAGAAAAACAAAACAAAAACAAAACAAAACAAAACCTAACCTACTAAAGTCATTTACACTAGCATATATAGGAAGCATTCATGTAGAAAAAATCACCTTGCAAACCAGCCTTGAAGGAAGATATTAGTTCTATGTGTATACTTTCCAAGTGCAAGTAAAGTCTACATTGTAAATTTATCCATATTTTGTGTTGGAGTAAGCATAACATTCTTAAATAGTAGGGTACTACACTGCCTACTATTTAATTACCTTTTTACTAATACAATAACTTTCCTTGGAACATAGAGTGAAAGATGACACTTGCCATAATATAAAGGAGTCAAGCAAATAAGACAAACTTAAGATATGAAAACAAAAAGCATCCAAGAGAATCTTGGAAAATTTAGTAGGGGTACAAAGTCTAGGACTTAAGAATGTTATGAGCCCTTTTACTCCCAACAAGAAAACCATTGACATTACCACAAATAGAGAAAAGATCACCTTGCCTTGAAGTGAATGCAAACAAAAGGGCCAACTAGGATTGAGAATCCGGCCATTCTTCACACCTTCCAAAGTTTGAATCCAAACAACCAATGAGAATTCATTCAATCACTCCCTGGCCGGGGCATGGTGGGGCCCACTTGGCACGCATGCATGGGGATATTATGGGCAATCATTTGCACCCCTCCCTGCCAGGTAGGCAAGAATTGTTCGTCATACGTGGATTAGTGCCGAAGTGGCAGCCCACATCGGACTTGAGTGAGTGAGTCACAGGATAGCCTGAAGTCCACCGTCGGTCAAACAAGTAATAAAAATAAAACAATTGCCTTATTTTGGGGTTTTGGGTTATTTTTTGGACAGTCCCCGGCCAGAAGAGCCCTTAATACATATTTTCCGACCTATGACCAGCCTGCACATGAGTGGTCATGAATGTAGCCACGCTTTTGCTGCCGTGGCACCTCAGCCTTTCAAAGAAATAAAAAAACACTTCTGTTTGACCTTCTTCTTCTTTATTTATTTGTTTATTTATTTATTTATTATTATATTTTTTGTTGGTAGAAACAAGCGGCTAGTCGCGTAGTCTCTGCCTTAGTATTTACCCTAAATTTATTTTTATGGCTTGTTTATACTGTTAAGCCATGTAACTTCTTGAAAACGATGCGTTTCCGTAGTCTCTTTCCTTGTGGGACAGAGACAACAAATATAGAAGTACATAACGTTCTTTAAAGGCCTCCGAATCTCAAGCATCTGTTGGAGGATCGGAGGAATCGCATAGCATTTTCTTTAACTTCAGTTGGGCCAAGCAATGGGTTGGAGAGTTGAATTATTTTATCCGCAGTTTCTCTATTGTGTAAAAGGTGTGGTCTAGCGAAGGCTTAAGAATGTTGTGTACCCTCTACTGCAAGAAATAATAAAATACAAACCAACCGTGCCAAGTCCGGCGAGGCCAGTGACACCTAGACTTTGCTAATTGAGTTAAAACTAGGACCAAATAAAATCCACTAAGGCCGGGAGCCATTCCACCAGGGTGTTTTTTTCATTTTTCATGAAGTGCCAAAGTGGCGATATAAAATGTTACGCTGGTGCTCCATATTTCAACATTCATCCACATATTTGATAGAAGATACCACATATCCATAATTTTGTATTATTTTCATCTACAATCTCGCGATTTTATCCAATTTTTTTTTTAATTTGAAATATTATGGCGAAAAACTACATGGTTTTTGGCCATTTTTTAGCCAAATTTTGTTTTTGGTGCAATTTGGCAATATTTTGTCCAAAAAAAATGCCATGCATCCCACCTAGCAAATTTGTTTGATCTTCTTCACTTGATATGCTCTACACTACATAGTACAATGTAGTAGCCTGAAATTTTAGGTTGTCTTACTTCGAAAAATCACTTCACAAGTCATCAAAGTCAACAGATATTTCCATTTGTACACATGGAGGTTCATGAGTTCTAATTACAAGATTATCTAATTCAAAAGTAGTGCATTCTTGTATATAAATACTTAAATAGTGTCAAATGTCAAAAAACTAGTGAGGGGCAACCTACCTGCACTATTTAGTGTAGAGGATATAGCATACCAAGTTAAAGCAATATGAGCAAACACCCTTTTCCAATGGAACAACAATCTAGTTTTGATTAAAAACTAAGCTTATACGGCAATCACAATGAAATCCCACGATTTATGAAATACAAGTGGCATCCATACATCACTTAGCAGAGTGGATATTCTCCTTGAGATCCACTTTAAAAAGAGTGCTCCTTTCTTATGCTCTATTATTCTATGGAGGCATTAGAGCCTATCTTGACCCCCCTCCCAACCTGATTTAATGTAGATTTCATGTGAGGACCGGGTTGGTGAAAGCCGCTAGAATACAAAATCCAAGTTTCAAGGACCACTGATGATCCACCGGTGACCACAAAAATGGAAACCAAACTCTTGGGTTCGCCCATTTTTGGTGGTACATAGATAGCTTTCAACTTTCCAGGATCCATCATTGATACATGGAAGGAGGCCCTTATTATGATAAGTGAAAAAAAAAAACCTTACATCATGCCCACCCTACCACTAAATTCTTTCATAAATAAAAAAAGTGGATGAAATTCAACATGCACATTCATGGAGGGTGAGAGACATTGAATATGTACACGATATGAGTTCAAGGGTGTGGACACGATAGTTGCGTGATAGACTATCCAATTGGCTTATTATTCATAGTGCACAAATCTCTTGGAATTAGAAAACAAGCCTAATTTTTTTTAAATTACTTGAGATTCACAACAAGAGCGTTCATTTATTTTATTTGGTGAAAAAATATGCAAGATATTAAAGGTTAAAATTTGAACATGTCCTACCCTTCTAGAGGGAGATTTTTACCTTGAATATCTTGTACATTTTTTTTCACTAAATGAAAAAAGAAGGTTCAATAATGTATTATATCTTGAAAGGAACCAAGCTCAAGATTTCAAGATTATCTTCATCTAATTTGGAGCCAAACAAAAAAGAGAAATGACCAAAGTAGTCGTGTATTATAGATCGGAGTGTTTTTTAACCGTTAAATGACATACCCAACTCCAGGGGTTGAGTTTTTTCATTTTCAAAGCACTTTGACTACAAATATCTAATAATGGAGAAGGATTTATACGGATTTTCTTTTTCAAGCATCATACATAACAAAGATATGTGTTTACATTTTTTAGGATATAAATAACTTCTCCATTTATAGGTGAAATCTAAAAAATGTTCCTAATTTCCTATTCTTAGATTTGTCCTTTTTAAGGATAAAACATGCTTAGGAAACACTTTAACTAAGGGAATTTTTTTAAATTTATATATGATGAAACATTTTATTATTGTAATATATTTTATTTTATAAATAAAAATAATTTTAACAAGAAGATTGATTTCTGTGTCCCATATACATGAACACTTTTAACTACTATGTATTGGAATTCAACATGGAATCAAGCTACTATAAAATTGTGATTTAGTGTTTGTGACACTATTTCTCAACATGGACACAATTTGACTTTTTGGAGATATAATGTCCTTGTAAGAAACTATTTATTGTAAAATTTAAAATGATAAAAAAATCCAAGTAAACCTTTTGAATGTAGTGTTCCAATGAGGAATGACAACTTTACAATAAACATGGCATGTTAACTCATGTCACTCTCATCACGTGAAAAAAAACATAGCACTCTCAATAAAATTGGGAATAACAAGTGACAACTCCCATATTCTATAAGGACACTATTCCTCCTCACTTTTGAACTAGTTGTGGTATAAGTCTTCAATTCTTGCTTAACATTAAATCACAGTTTTAATGTAGTTTAGATGTGGCTGCCAATATCACCTTTCCATGATTAACCCTGAGCTACCTAAGCGTCCTACATTTTTAGGTAATTTTTTTTACATTAATTTTTCAAGTAGTTACCTTCATGTAAGTAAATTTTAATCAACCAAAAAAACTAAAATTATATTTACTAGGTCCTTCCATTCCATATGAGCTTCCATTTTGACAAAAAAACAATTTAAGGTTTTGAGCTATAAAATGCGGACTAAATCCATTTGTTGAGGTGGCATACGAATCAAAGTTGTAGATGATGACTTTTCCATGGCATCCATATGGTTCCATTAAGTAATAGTGTCAAAATATGTTAATATTATAAATAAATTATCGTTTTAATTATATGAAAAATACAAAAATACTCATTATCTTATGATTTTGGAAAGTTTGGCCAAATGCGCACAATGCACAACATTGAATCATTCTTTGCATAATGTGTAATATTTCAACTTATAAAATCATCTTTTGATAATTTACAAAGAGATATCAAGACACCTTTATAAAACCATAATAAAATTTATGTAAACAACTTCACCACTATTGAATCATATTGAATTCAACCGATTATATGAATTACAATATGAGAGTATTAAAATTGTGATTTTAGTGAATTTTCAAAGTTTTTCTTGTAAATCCATTTAAAAAATATTTACGCATTTTATTTCTAATTCAACCGTACGGATGTCTTTTCATAAGGATGTTTTACATGTGCTCTTTAGAGTTGAAGCTCGAAAAAGTTAAAGAAGCCTCATTTTATGAGACATTTAGGTATTGCCCAAAACCTATATGCATTTAGGGATTAAAAGTCAAAACAAGTTTAATTTTAGAATTGAGAATGTACGAAACGTCATTTATTAGTTTTCAAAATTTTAGAAAATTTACTAATTGTGTTGTTTTGAATTTCACGAAGAACTAAAGTCATTCAAATAACTTTTTATCTGTTTGTCGGATATTGGCCTACAAATTTTTCAAAAGTTGGACATACTTCAATGCTTTTTTAACCCCTAAAGGACCAAGTGGCTTGAATGGGACAATTTCAATATTTGTGTACGTTCACATGATGTCAAATTTGAGTTTAATATTTTGAGATTTTTAGTGGACATGAGAAATTTCAAGAGCTTTGTGGGAATATAATTTGTTTTTCCATGGGATGTCAGTAGAAAAAGTTATGTTGCCCAAAACCATTTTCTTGTGAGTCCAAGCAACTCGAAAAAAATGCTAGACTACATCAATAGCTCTACAATTTGATTCAGAAGCAAGCGACATGATGTTATTTGGGATGGTAAAAAAATTACTCTCCATTGTTCAAATATTTCATTCCAAGAAGAGTAAAAATTTATAACTTGGTCAGGCAAGTTAGGAAAAAAATAACTTCTTTTAACGATAAAAATGAGAGATTTTGTAATTTCTATGTAAGTTATTTTTCTACTTCAAAAAGAAACAAGTATCTTTTTGTTTACAGTTTGGATTGAGATATCAATCAAAACTAAGTTCACAATAAAATTAAATAAGTTAGGCAATGGTTTGCACTTCCTCCACTTGCAGTATTGTTTTCAATATTCTAAATCATTCTCCTACTTCTCAAATTTGGTATACAAATAACTGACACTGTTTAGATTGTGAAAGTGAAGAACAACAAGTTTCCGTATTGAAACGTTTTCAAAATAGGAAGAAAAACACTCAGCTGAAAATTTTGGGCGAGTTTTATTTTCTACACACATCGTCGCTTTAAACGTACAATTCTTCTAATCTATATAGTCAAAGATTGTGAATTTCTTTTTTCACATTCCTTTGATATTAAAGGACAAGTTTCTACGGTTGAATTGTGAAGAAAAAAAAAGTTTTTTTGAAATTGTGCATGAGGAATTGTAAATGGCAACATTGTAGTGTTTTTGGAGCAAAATAGTCCCGGTTCTTTAGGGGTTAATTATTTACAAAACTAACTTGTACGTAGGATATTTAGCATTGAAACAAGCAGCTAATCGCGTAGTCTCTACTTTAATATTTACCCATATTTACTTTTGCGGCTTGTTTTTATTGTCAAAGTGTGTAACTCCTGAAAACGAATGTTTTCGTAGTCTCTCCACTTGTGCAGCAGAGACGACTATATAAATATATAAATCTAAATCTAAATATTATGTATATCACACGGATTTATTTTATTTTTGACACAAATAAAGGAGACCCTTTACTACACAAAGAAGAAAGAAAACATACAAACCCACCCCGCCAGGTCCGGCGACGTCGGTAGATCCCTAGACCTTGCTAATCGAGTTAAAACTAGGACCACTAAGATTCCAACATAGTTGGATCCCGTCCCACTTAACGAATAACTTCTTTCTACACCACAAAGATTTAAATTGGGTCAAGATTTGAGCCGCCTCCTCCGGTTTGCTAATGTTCTTCTTAACCTTTAAAGGTCTAGATTGCCCATTCCGGCTAATATTATACGGCCGTATTTCATTGTATTTGGAATGGTTCTACACCTCCTATGAGTTTCATATCAAAAGTGAAGTTAAAATTCATGTCTACATGGTCTTAAAAGCTATTGGGATCTCAATTTGGAACTTTCTACTTACAACAAATGTTAAATATATGGCAACGTATCTACTATACCCTAAATCCTTTAAGGGTTAATATCGGCTTGAGTTCTAGCCCTCCCATAATATCACACGGATTTTCAAGTTTATTGGTTTGTTCCCTTGTGGCTCAGGTTGCCTGATGACTCACTAGAGAATTTGTGTGTGAGCTACTTCTTCTGCGCTTTTATATGTACCTATTATCCCTCTTCTGCACTTTAGTGAATTGCTTTTTAAAGTCCCCAAAAAGCATCTACTTCTTAAGCCACTCAATCATCCACTGTATGACTTTTGAAAAAAGACGTTAATTAAAAAGTCACTCATGTTGAGCCTCAAATTCACAAGCCAGCGCTCTTACTTGCCACAGGCAGGCTACATTAGTGGTTCCAGTCTTATTAATTGCTGCACCACTTGTTTTAACCCTTAACCCTTAAACGTCAAGAGGGCCTGGGCGGGGCAGCCCGAAAGGAATCTAAATTTTTGGAGGAGGAAAAAAGATTTTTTTATTTTTTTTATTTTTTTTAATTTTTTTTGGTTTTTTATGGAAAAACGGCTCTGCTAGCCAGCATTATTGTGGCACTGTAGCACTGCGGCACTTTTTAGAAAGCGACCTCAACTGCCCCAACCTCAACTCCTGCTCATTTTGATAACTTCGATTGCTTGCCAATGTTTCTACAATCTCCCAAATGAGGCGCAAATATGGAATTTAGATCGCTTTTTCAGTAGCTTTCCAACGCACCAATCCCCGCTTGATTTGGTTGAGAAAATCCACTTTTTTCTTCATTATTCTCTTTTTACTAAGCCCATGGGGCTTACCTTGACGTTTAAGGGTTAAGCATGCAAGGAGCGTGCAAGGAGCCCTGTGGGGTCATGCTTGATTGTTCTTCAGTCAAACGCTAATTTTCACCTAAGGTAACTATACCTTAAAGTGCCCAGCTTACCAACTGAGCTTATTTACACACATAAAACAGAAAATATTTTCAGTGGGTCTTAATAGCAAGTTCAAAAGGACTTCAGTGCTCTTTAGCATGCATTATTTGGACACCGTATGAATAAGTTATGAATTTCCAAAGTGTTGACTATAGGTTGACCTTAAAGCGACCCTAAACTCTCATGTTCAGATTGTGCACATTCTCATCAATAGTAGGGTGTCAAAATCTATTTATTATGGAAGATTGAGCTTGGGACGCTTTAACCCCTAAACGCCCAAACAACCATTTTCTGGTCGCTGCCCGAATCTAACGGGCTGTCCGGAATTAAAAAAATGTATTTTTTTGAAAAATAAAAAATATATTAAAATACTACATCAAGTCTACTTTCCAACCCGATTTGAATTATGTCAATCCGAGTTAAACTCCACTTGGGAGAATTTTTCAAAGTGAATCACTTCAACATTGTCTTAGTGTTACAAAATTTGCTATTTGGGGAAAGTAATGATGTTCCCTCCATCATTTCTTTCGCTTTTTTGAAGTTTACAATAGATAAACCAAATTTAACCAATCATGCTAAATTTTAAAGTCTAAAAGTGAAAATTAGAATTTATACAAATTTTCAAAGGTTAATGCTTTCAAATTCATTAAAAAAAAATCTAAAGTTATTTTTGAAAGTTTGACTGTACGGATAATTTGTAGAGATGATGCCCTACATTTTGTCTATTGAACCAAACTTCATCAAATATATGGAAGGCACATATTATAACACATCTATGTTTTGTCCAATACCCCTCGGGCTTTTAGGGGTTAAAGAAAGGGTCGCTTTCGGATATAGTTACCTTACATAACATTCAGTAGCCTTCATCCCTATTGCCTTTCTTTCATGCACTCTGCTCATCACCTTGAGCCTCCACCTGTCCACTTAGCTACTGATGAAGTATTGTTGAATGTGGAATATTCCACACCAACTACTGTAGAGCCAAAGCAAGGACAGTGCATGCTAATGAATGTTATGTAGTTCATAATTTCATATGAAAATGGTTCCAACTAAGAAAGTGTGGGAGGCTATCTTCTACTTTCTAGTCCAATTTATTGTTCTTCAAAATTTGTTAAAACTGTGATTTTTTATAGCACTTTAAAGCTCAAAACCCTAAAATTCCAATATACACTGCAAAAAATGTTTTTCTATGAAATTTCATTTTATGTAAGCTCAAGAAGCATGCCACCTACACCTTGTTGTTCATCACTATCATTTACATTTTTCCTAAAAATTTCATACTATTCTAAGGTTTTTGGTAATTATTATGATTTTTTTCAAGAAAAAAATATTGAAAAATCTTATGAAATTTGTTTTTATTTAAAAATTTATGAAAAAAATGAGGGTAAATCGGTATAACAATACTTTATATGAGAAAAATACTAGAAAAATATAATACATTTTAAAACGTGAGGAATTGATGAGGTTTGACCGGGTAATTGTAGTGTGGACGCTTAAAGGTCAACCCCTAAACGTCCAGCCTTCCAAAAAGTGAACGATGTGCAAAATCAAACACAGTTTTCTCATCCGTCATGCACTTTTTGTAGTGTGGATTTTTTACTATATATTTATGGGAAGTTAGCTTTATGCGTGTGATCCGATTAGAAAGGGGATGATTTGTGAATATTTTATGCCTCATTTCATGTTGTAGTGATTCACCCAAAATTTCAAAGATTTTAATGTAAAACTTTAAAAAATCAACTCGTAAAATTAAGCAACCAAAAAATCTCCAAAAATCTCTACACTTAGAGCATTAAATTCCAACCAATCACAAAAAAATTTATGTACAAATTGTCAATACCTTATTTGTAATCAAATTATAAAAGAATTTTGATTTTTAAGTTTCAAATTTTATACAAAAAATTGATGATGGCAATTGTTGATCTAACCATATGGATAGAATCTAAAATTTATAATGTACAACTTTCATTCATACATCAAGTTCAAAATATCCCTTTGGATTGCATTTTATGATGCATCTTTGCAAAACTGCCGAATTTGGAGAGGGGTGATGACGTTTAGGGGTTAAATGGCCCAAAAGCCCTTTGTGGCCGTATAGTATATTGTGTAATCAATGGTATTTGATGACATAACAATGACCAAACACTTTTCAGACTTACAAAGTAAAATTAATAATCATGATCATATGCATATAACAATTCATATAACAAACCACAATTAACAATTATAAAGCTAAATACGGGTTTTAGAGAGGGATCCCAAGGGCCTTTTAAGGGTTAATCCATGTGAGAACTTAAGCAGAAAGGAGATCTAGAGCTTTTTGAGGATTATTTTATTTGAGAACTGACAATATTTCGGACTGAGAATCTTCATTTATACAATTTTTTTTAAAAAAAATTATTCATTTTTTCTTCATATTGCAACATAAGTTACTTCAATCCCTAAGTGACCAAACGACCATTTTATGGTCAGTGCCCATTTTTATGAGTTCTTGAAGATGAAAAGTAATAAATATTTCAAATAGGAAATCGAGTCTACTTTCCAACCCAATTTTAATCATGTCAATCCGAGTTAACCCCTAAAGGACTGGGGGGTGTTGAACTTAGCTCTTGTTTTCTTGACTAACTCTTGTAGCAAGCTCAATTCTTCATTGGTGTGGGGTAATTTTGACAATCAGCACCGTTGAAACTAAAGAAGACTTACATAGCTTTCTTATGAAAAAAAGATCAACAAAATCGCACAATTTTTGAAAAAATGCCACCGTTGAGAAGATTGATGGAACTTGTTTGGGGTATTTTGTACACATGCTGAAATCGGATTGTTCAAAAGTGCTCCAAAAATTCTGAAATTTTTACTGTGAGTAGAAATTGTCATTTCAAACATGTGAAAAAAATTTCAAGTAATTTGGAGGTGTGAGGAGGAAGATATGAGGGTCTGAAGTAACGCCTAGATACCCACCGTGCAACTCAAAAAAATCACCAAAAATCGCTCACTTGATGAATTTCCGATCAAGAAGTACCTACAGATTCGGCTCTCAAAAAGAGCCAGGGTCTCTTTGTTGCTCATCCTACAATTCAAAGCCCAAGAACTCGAATTTCCTCACTTTCTAGTTCCAGAAGCCGCGTGGGGACCTTACGGTCTTTTAGGGGTTAAACTCCACCAAGGATAATTTTTCAAAGACAAAGACCTCAATATTGTCCTAGTATTATGAAATTTACTATTTTTGGAAAGTAATGATGTTCTCTCCTTTGAAAAAAATCATTTTTTAACTTTAGAATAGAATGTCTCGTTTGAACCAATCATACCAAGTTTCAAATTTTAGAAATAAAATTTGTAATTTTGATAAAATTTTGAAGTTAAATGCTTCTAAATTCATTACGTGAAGATTTAAAACTACTTTTGGAAATTTACTTGGAAGGATAATTTTAAAATACAATGCTTTTCATTTGCTCTGTTGGACTAAACTTGATCGAAGGTAAAGAGGTTACATATTATAACACATCTACGTTTTGTCCAATACCCCTCTGTCATTTAGGAGTTACAGCCTAGCACAAAAAATGCAGCAACAAGTGACTAAGCTACTCACGCCATTGAAGAGTAAACAAAGGTCACATTTTAAGCATACTTGGTTGAGTTCCATTCATTTCATACAACTCCATTGACCCCTAAACGTCCAACCATCCATTTTTTTGAATGATGAACAAAATCAACCTCTGTTTTTTCATCCGTCATGCACTTTTTGCTGTGTGGATTTTTTACTATAGATTTTATGGGAAGTTAGCTTCATTCATGAATCAACCGATTAGAAACAAGACAATTTATGCCTCATTTCATGTTGCAGTGATTCACCAAAATTTTCCAAGATTTCAGTGTAAAAGTGCTTTTGAAAAACTCAACTCATAAAATTAAGCAACCAAAAAATCTCCAAAAATCACTACATTTAAAGTATTACATTTCAACCCATCACAACAAATTTTCTGCATTTTTAGTAAACCTTATATTTTATAATAATTCTACTTTCTTCAAGTATTTTCCACCCTGTGTGTAATTATAAATTATAGTGTCCTTAGTCATTTAGATCATACATTATTTATAATTTTTTGAAATTTTCTTAAACTGCCTTATCATTGCACTACAACGTCAAGAATTGAATGCATTACATAACAAGACTCATGTCGCAAATACAAAATGCAACAAGTTGTTTACAAAATTGGTTACATGTCTAAGCCCATAAGTATTGGCCCACTTAATTGTTTCACCAAAACATGAAAAGAAGTCCGCAAACCTCAAAACAAACCACTACAACATCACTACAACATCCATAATGTGTTCACTAACATTTTTTTTTTATCAAGTTCTTAATTTTTTCTCACACTACATCCTAAAAAGAACTCACCCTAAAATGATTATTTTTTCCTAAATATTACTGTAATGCTATTTTTAAAATACTATGAACATAATTTTGGGTATTAAAAGTGACCCTATATTATATGTAATGTGCTATCATGCATTTCTTCGAGGCTATGGTATATCAAATATATATATATATATATATATATATATATATATATATATATATATATATATATATATATATATATATATATATATATATATATATATATATATAAATTTTATCAACCATGAATAAATGACACCCTATCTTTGTCCTCTCCTGGTTATTGAAATTTTTGACAGTGACTTCCCCGAGCGTAATTGCCCATAATTTCGTTAGAACACCATTTTCTTTGAACACAATGAAGTTCACACTTGCACTAATTTTTGTACACCAAAGGATAAAAAAAAAACACGCTAATTTTATTTTATCAAAATTAAGAAAATATAGTAAACATTTCAATCCACACTAATTTTGATGTATTATAAATATTGTATCTTTCAGAAATAGGATAAATCAACATTAAATATGATGATTTAACGTTTCCAAAATTAACATTTATAAAAAAACCACCGTGAGTGAAAGAATATCTACTCCGTCCAATATATTATTATTTTAAAACAAAGATCATCAATTCATTGGAAAGAACAAACAACACATGAACCAACAAGGGCAAGAATAAGTTTCTGAGCCAGTAATGAGGCTTAAATAGGCCAATTTGGGCTTGTGAATTAATCACACAATAACATGGGTTTTGTTTTGTAGTAACTAAGGGGCCCCTAAATCCAAAAGGAACTGAGTGCCTTTTCAATGGATGTGGTGATAGAATGGATGTGGATAGAATGTACACGGGGACCAGGTTATTTTATGTACTGTATGTATGGTACAGTACTGTAGTAGAATAGAGATGAATGTTCCTTTGGATATTGTTGCTCATTGGTCTTGTATAGGCCAACAATCATACCTAACATGCCTCTCACAATGAAAGGCCAAGCTGGCAGATTAAGTCTTCATACAAAAAGGGACCCTCATTCCGTCCCCTTTTGTGACGCGTTTGCCCGCATTGGTTTGTTCCAAAATGGCTTTTTTCCTTCCTGCATATTTCCGGTAGAAAAGGCTTTTGGATTTCGAAAGCAAAGATTCTTTGCGCACACTAGCTCTTATCCTATGAACAAAAGAGGAAATTTACCATGTCGAGGGTTTTCTGCTTTAGACCAAAATGGCCCGGAGTTTGTTTTACATGATGTTTGACTGAGGATGGTTCAAAGGTCTAAGGATTTATGGTTTTAAAATGACATATTCAATTGATCATATTGTGAAAAATACAATTCAATTGAGACCAAATGTTATATCGCTAGAATCACTGAAGAATATTGCAAAGAATAAATAAACTTGAACAAAAGGAAGTTCACATATGACCTACTCAAAATTATTAAAATAAGATATGAAGCTCAATTAGGGTTTTTTGGTACTTTAGAGGTTAACTTGTACAAGACCAAGAAGCCCGAATTGGGCCTTGTGTGTGTGTTTTTTTAGCAGTTTTGAGTAGGTTCTATGTGGACTTTCCTTTGTTCAAATTTATTTGTTTTTATCAACAAAAACATTGTTCTTCATTGATTTTAGTGGTATAATATTTGGTCCCATTCTTAATTATATTTTTCACAATATGATTGAATAATTGATTTTTCCATTTTAAAACCATGAATCCTTCGTCCTTCAAGGGTTAAGAACAACTATCCGTAAATGGACCACTAAAAACGGATATTTTCAAAAAAAAATTGAAATTGCAATCTTGCATAAATTTTGTGTATGTATATCGAGCAATGGGCTCAAACGTTATGGGGTTTGAAACTCTAAGGATAACCTTCATAGGCTCTTGAAAAATGGGGTGAGTTGTTGGGCAAGGTGTGAAAAAGAAATTCAGTTGATTTGCCTTCACTTTTACTGCCAATAAATGAGTATTCAGCTTAGGTTGCATTTCTTTTTACATAGTAACTTGGTACAGGATTCTACAGTTCAAAGTGAAAAAACAGTAATAAATCAAATAAAATGATTTTGATGGATGCACTAGAAATGGTAAAATTGGAGCAATTTTTGGAATTGGAAGGGCAAATTCTTGTGTAAAATTATGATATTATTTAATTATTTAATTATTTTTCCCCTTCTTCCCCCATTGATTTGAAGTAGGAAAGCTTTGTGTTCATTATTGAGATTGTGATTCTTTCAAATTTTTGAGCTCCCAAAAGAAATTGAAATCTTGCAAGTCCAGTTGCCCAATTTTCAAATATCCTCTTAATGCAAGATGTTTTGGATATGTTAAATGCGTCATCTATATTTGAAAATTGGCACACAAATAACTAACATGACTATTTTACACAATGGTCAAAAAACACAAATTTGCATAGTTTCAAATTCTTCACAAAAATGAGTCAGTTTAAAATTCTTGTTAGACAAGCCGCGAAAAAGAAAAAGAAAAATCTTTTACTACGACTACTATATAATTTTGTGATTCATGAAAAAAAATGGGCTAAAATATTTTCCACACATTTTCATTGTAGTGTAGAAACATATTCTAAAATTGGAAGTGGAAAAGACTATAATTTTGTTTTAAATGTTCTACTCATTGCACAAAAATGACAATTTTGGAACAATTTTTTGTGAAACATCATAACATTCAGTAGCCTTGAAGAAGCATGTCTTTTAATTTCATTCACCTTTATAAATGGAGTGACCAGTGATATGTAATTGAATGGGCTATTAAATCAAATAAACAATTACATGACATTGTTGAATTGTGATTGAATGAGTGCTTTCGATTACTGTTCACCATGGTTAGTTGCTCTTGCCTAATGCCACATGCCCCCATAGCTACTGATGTGATGTGGAATATTTCACATCATTCTGTTGGAGGGAAGGCAGTAGTCACAGAGGCTACTGAATGTTATGATAGTTTGTCCTTACGGGTTTTTCATTATTATATATATATATATATTTTATCCTATCCATATCAGTGCTGAATTCTCCGCAATGAATTGCAATGTTATTGGACTCCAACCAAGGTATCCTATCTTGTATGATTTCAGGGTAACTTGGCCATATCAAAAATCATTTAAAAAAAGAAAAGAAAAGTAAAAGGTGCGAAGAATTGTTCTATCATGCTTTAGTATTTCCCCCTCAATTGAATGGCATAATTGATAAGGATGCATTGAGCTGGAATGATAACCAAAGTGGATTCAATATGGGACCGAGCACACCTTTACAAGAAGTGATCATTCATTTGCTGCCTGGTTACTGGATGCCAATTTATTTTCCAGGTTCGACTCCTTTTTCCATTTTAAATGGGTTTCTTCAGTTCCCTCGTGATTGGTTACCGTGGGGCAATTGCATGAAACATGGAGACTACTTGGAAAACTGGAATTAAGGTCTTCTTGTTGGTAAATTTACAACAAGGATGATAATATCTAGCCAGTGGAGAAGAACTCACTCATGATGCCATGGCCCATGGCTGTAGGAACGTTCTAGTTTCCGCAAGTATCAAATTATATATATATATATATATATATATATATATATATATATATATATATATATTACTATGCATAAAATAAGCAGCTACTCTATGAGAAGCTCTGACCGGAATAGAACAAGTGAAGGACAAGAATGCATTTCAGTGGAATCATGGATGGAATATATTTGCTACAGTGATATCTAGCACAAAAAAATGAGTGTCCCTGCAATGCCTATTCCCTATGGTCAGAGCCAATAAACCTAGTACATAACATTCAGTAGCATGCATTGTCTCTGCCTTGGCTCTAGAGTAAATGGTATAGAATATTCCACATCCAACAATACTTCATCAGTAGCTAAGTGGACAGGTGGAGGCTCAAAGTGATGGGCAGAGTGCATGAAAGAAAGGTAGTGGGCATGAAGGCTACTTAATGTTATGTACCTTTTCAGGCAAGGAACGTTTCTGTGTGTGTACTTTTGACATGTGTTATTAGAGTTATCCGCTAACTCACCTTGAGTTTGAATAAGATACTATGAATTTTGCTTTAATATACTCTTGTTTGTTCACTCCAAATAGTTATAACGTATGGAAGACTTTGGTGGTCTCTCATTATTGGGTGTGTAAGAACAGGCCCAACAACACTCGTTTTCCACTCACCAAACCTATTTCTGGATGATAAAGTACCTCTTATGGTGTGGAGTTTTGATATTTGCACACCAAATATTGTCAATCTAGTGAGGGGTGGTTCTCACATCAAGCATTTTATCCTATTCACTGACAAGACCATGTTCACACTTTATGAAGTTAAATTTAGTAAAAATATTATCTACCATTATGATTGTCCCATGTAGTGACAAAAGTATTGATATGTAATTGGTTGATGCACTGTATTCCAAGCACGCTTGGTGGTTGTTGTTGGAGAAGTTTCATTTCTCACACACCATCTTGCATTAGAACTTGGTGCACAACTGCTGAGCATGCTCTAAGAGCTTGGTGGTCTTTAAACTCAAGGAAAACTTTTTTTGCCATCAAAATAGACTTTTTTGAGTTTTCCTTGAGTGTAAAGACCACCAAGCTCTTACATACCTAATAATGAGAGACCACCAAGTTCTTCCATACATTATAACTATTTGGAATGAACAAATAAGAGTATAGTAAAGCAAAATTCATGGTATGTTATTCAAATTCAAGGTGAATTAGCTTATAATTCCATTGCCTCAGTTCTAAACCCCAGCTGTCTTTAATGCAAGTATTGTTCATTTGGGCCACATTTCCTTGGAATTTCTATTTTAAACACCTTAGGAGGTTTTTTTGGCAATCTTTTTGGCAAACTTGGAACCTACGGGTCCAAATTATCTTGGCCCGGGGGCTACTTGGGAATAAAAAAACCAAAAAGGAGGGGGTTACTTTTTAGGTGGGCTCCCAACCATAACAAAATAGGAAGCAATTTTTTCCTCATACATTAAAGACAATCGAGGGATTTAGAATTTTGTGTGTTGTTGGATTTTGAATTGGATCAGTCTTTTGCCCTAGTGGTTGTTTTTTTCCTTTTCTTTTATTTTGATACAAATGTAAGTAATTTTGTTGCAATAGTTAGAGCATCCGCATTATTCTCCTTTGATTCACCCCTTGACCACCATCATCACATCCAAAATTTGATGTCAAAAGCTATCGTATCTATAGTTTTGAACCGCTATGTGTTCCTCTATATATATCCCGTGAACCAACCACAAATCACTATATATGAGTAATCATTATTGTTCATCAATTTAGGATACCGAGCCCTTCTTAAACTTAGTTGTAGAGAGACATATTAAAATGTATCTATATCGTGTTCATATTTAGTGACTTTCTCACCCTCATTGAATATGCATGCTGGATTTCATACATGTGAGTAAAAGATTCTTCCCTTATGTCACATACAAATCTTGAGTGGGCAAGTGACTCATAATATGATATTTTTAGAGTTTGTATAAGTTTTATTAAAAATCAAATTAATTACTCATCTTAGATTTTTAGTAGTCCTTTTAAGCAATGAACACTTTTACTATTAAAATTTTTATTTTTATTTTTTTAGAATAATGTTAAAGCATAGTTCATGATGTTTCCGAAATACTAAAATACATTTAATTTGAACAAAGTATGCAAAAGTTATGAGTTTTTTGTTTTGGATGATTTTAAAGTCAAAAACTACAAATTTCAATTTTATCCTTCGATTGCTAAATGTAATTTTTTGCAATTTCAATTATTTAAAAAAATAAATCATACCACGCTTTTGTATCTCTTATGCCATTTATAAAAATATAAAATTCACCTAAAATGGATGTACAGAATAGAAGCTATGGATGGACAAAGTTTTGTTACAATTTTTCATCCATTTTACTTCCTAAACGACAACGTGCAATTATTTGCTAATTAAATTGATTTTCTTAAAAATTAACCACAACATGCTCTTCTATCTTTAATGCCATTCATAAAAATATAAAAACCACTTTTATTGGATATAAATTATTGAGAATATAGATGGATGAAGTTTCGATATAATGGTTTATTTATGCAAAAAAAGATGTTTGAGAGTGACGAGTGTACGTACCATTTTTGAATGAGTTTGCAATATCAATTGAAGTATTTTGGTTCCCTTTCACGCCACTTTCACACTCATATGCTCAATTTAAGTATTTCACACGATACACAATCCTTGTGTATTAATCACAATGCTTCTTTTCACACAAATACACACATATACACACATACAAACACATACAAGTATACACACGCATTATTCCTCACATTTCACTCTATACTCTTCACAATATCTCACAAAACATATATTAGTACATAAAAGAGAAGTAAATGAGTACAAAAATTAGTTAAACAACAAAAAAAAACACTTAGATTATTACAATAAGAAAAAAATATCAACAACAACAATAAAGCTTACAATTGCACCACATGCAAGGGGAATGAGGTATCAATTGAAAATTTATTTTCATTGAAGTGTTATACAATAACTCACAAATGATGGAATTTTTCACTAATTACATACCAATCCTCTTCGAGGCTTCCGCCACAACAAAAAAAAAAAAACACCACAAGTTTTTCCAAAAAAGATGTATTAAAAGAGAAGAAAAAAAAGAAATCACAAACACACCACCAAACCATCAATTCAAGTGACCAAATTGATGGTTTTTGAGAGAAAATGAGCCTCCTTATATACTAAACAAAACAGCTCAAAAACGCGGCCCGCGACCAAAAATTCCACGAATCATGTGAAAATTGGATTTAGACCCACGGTCCTACGAACTCTATAACCTCCGGAAGTTCTTAGTTAGCGATCCTATCTTTATTAAGTTAATTGAGAAAAAAGCCCAATTAACCCCAAACCCTAATTTACTGTTGGATATAAAATGAAACTTTCTAAATATAAACCGGATTGACAAACGGATTTTACCGTTGGATATAGAATGTCAAAACTAGCCTATGGAGACTATTCACGGGCTAAATAGACATTTACACCGATTATACCCCATTTTAGCATTTTACCGCCTGCAAGATTTACCATCAGTTGATAGATGTAACTTTTGCTCCAATTGATTTTATCGTTGATCTTTAAAGGCTTCTTTTAGTAGAAAACGCCTTTCGTAATCCTCCAATCAAACTCCCGGTTGGTCTTGTGTGATTCTGGCTGATTTTTTGACATTTTCGCGGAATTTACGGCAAGATATTAACTTTTAAAAAAGCCATAGTTCCCTAACTCCGGTCATTCCCAAATTTGGCCACCCTAACCAAGATACCTAAAGGTTCTTGTAACAATTTTTTGGCCAATTTAGCACCATCCGATTACTTTCTATGAATTTTCAAAACTTATTTACAGTCTATAGTATTTGCGTTTTATCCTTTGTAATCACGCAAAACTCTACAACCTTATTAGGAGTTTTCTAAGTTTATTCTCAACCTTTTAGAAAGGTTTTTACTATTCCCTTCTTCTTCTACCCTTTATTAAATTAATTATTAGCTAGTTAAAATGGTAATTAATCATAAATTCCTTCTAATTTCTTATTTCATGTTACATTTTTACCCTAGAGGGCATTCCCCTTATATAGAACTCAAAAGATGTTAAACTAGTCACGACTTAGAGTAATTTTATCTCGGTCGTTGATTAAACTATTAATTTACACAACATTGCCTTTTTACGAAAAAAAAAACTATTAATATAACTACTTTTTTACTATAACTTCAAAGTTTTACGAGAAAAACATCAAAATAGGTAAAGAAAAACCCTTATTTACACTTCCCAACTTTTTCCTCAAATTTGTTTATTATTTTTTCATTTGTTTACGTAAACATACTAATATTTGCAAACAATTAAAAAAATTGCAACTTTGAGCACCAAGTGTCGATTTGACAACTCACAATTCACTTTCATAAAATTTCAAAAATTCAATAGTAGGGTGGACATGCTCTTACAATACAACAAACTCCAATTGAGCTCGGTTTAGAGGAGTTGAGGAGTAACAATTAGCATTCGTTTCTTTTTTTGCAATGAAACTTATTTCAAATGCAAAAAAATTAAATTAAATTGGATTAAATTAAACGGATATATCATTGAAAATGGATTAACTTACACAACCACAAATAGGGGGTGTGTTTACACTCTAGGCCCTTGTCTTGAATTTAGGAGTCCTCAAACACATATTATAAGCGAAGTAAAATATGCGCACCGACAATTGATACTTTGAATATAGTTACTATTATTAAAAAAAAATTTGAAACTTATTGACAAGTGAAAGCACATTCTACAAGCATTTGAGTTAACCGAAAAGAAGCTCATGTAACCTCCCTTTTTGCTCTACTTCTAACCTATTTCTTGAACTATACTTGGGTTAAATATTGTCGTGTCATAGATTGTCCTCTTGTGGGCCATGGACTTAGAACTTTGGTGGAAGGTGTGGGAATCATTGCGAGGTGTGAAGAATAATGACAGTGACTTGCTTTAGATAGTCTCCCAACTCATCATAGACTAGTTTTTGGTCTATTTATATTTCAATATGAGTTCAAGAGGAATTTGACACGAGTTTGCTAAAACTTTCCTCTTTGGGCTGACTTTTTTGTTAACTCTATTATTAGCCGGATATTGTATGAATAATGGCATGTTTCCATGTACCACCCAACCCATCATCAACCACATGTGACGACTAAGTGCAATCATGTCCACTCTACCCCCATAGACCCGTATACAAATTGGCCTAATTTCCTCAATCAGGAAGATTAACCCCTAAAATTCCTTGACCGTATTCTCACAAAAAACCATGAAAAACGCAGCATTTGGAAGTTGCAGAAGAAATCATATGTTTTTTATTTTTTTCATCATTTAACCGTAAGATCTAATACCCAACTTGAATTTTCATGTGAGCACAAAATTTGAGAGCAAAATGACCATTAGATTCTTAGATTATAAGGATCAAAGTTGCAAAAGAAGATTTTTTGGGGTTCAATCCGGTGACAAATTTGAACTTTAGAAATTAATATCTTTTTTTTGAATGGGTTAGAAATTCAATGAATGGCAAGGCCATGTTAACAATTGAGTTAAGTCTTCAAATATAAAATCTTGTAAGAAAAAAGCTCATATTAATTTTTTCATAAAACAATTACTAGAAGTGGGTACAAAGTGAAAGGAAAAAGAAAATCATTAATAAGTTTGACATGGACTTGTAAAATGTCAATCTTAACGGTGAGAATGTTGTACTTGGAAATCTTCACCGAGTGCCTTTTATTTCATTAAAAAATATTGAAAATTGAGTTTAGAAATAAGCTTCAAAGTTTTTTTTGTCCAAATTGCCCAAAAAACAGATCTCCTCATAACTTTTATCCCATTGCTCAAAATGGGTAGATTTAAAGCTTCATTTGTAGATAAAGATCAACCAATCATGAATCAAAAAAGAAATTTTGAAAAAGAGTAAAAAATAAAAAATTCTTGCTGCCCGATCTCGCTTCAAAAACTTCAAATGCTTATAACTTTTGCAATACTTATCGGAATGACATGAAACGAAGTGCAACATGTAGAGTGTAGTTTTTGGAAGCTACACTGAAATTTTCATTGAAATTTTTAAAAGTATGAGATCCCTGGAGGCTGCCCAAAAAGTGGAACGACTAGAATATGGTCGCTCAAAAATTTAGGGGTTAACTACAACTTTCTACTACACTAAATAGTATATTTAGTGTGAGGCACATTAATTGCGAACATCACTCTAAATATCAGAAAACCTACTTTTGTAAAAACACTAATTGTGAATTCTCACACTATTTATGAAGAATAGTAACATTTTGACATTGTGATCTTTTGAGATATGGATATTTAGTGTGAGTAAGGAATGAAACTTGAGATGAAAGTTTAGATGGAAAAACTGAAATTTTAGAAATGGAATGAATCGAATTGGATGATAACTGAAATTGGATGATAAGTATGATTATCATCCAACACTAATTACCCACAAATTGACAATTAGTGTTAGACAAGGAGTAGGGGTAAGCACATTATTCATCACCTCACACTAAATATACTATTTAGTGTAGTGACATGTGTATGCAAAACAAATATCATGCAACCAAGGCTTGCTTGGAAAGAGCATTTAACTAAAAGAGCTTTTGCAATGATACATGGATTTGAATAAAAATCACCTTTAAGACATATGACGCAATATTGGCTTCATTTCCAGTCAATGTCGGGTCTTCCAAGCTGTTTTTTATTTCCACAGATGTTGCAAAGGCCTGTAGTGCAATCCAATATGGTTTATGGTGGGATAGGTTTTGAAAAAAAGCATAGAAGACACCCAACCCGTCAGCCAACAACGGGTTGGGTTGCACATAGAAATAGGCCCTGAATTATGGATCTTCAATATTTTAGGACTTCTAGTTTTTGGATCAAAATGTAGCGGTCGTTTTTTATGTCCTGGATGATTATGGGTGCACATAGCTTGAATATTACCATCTCAAACTACACTTTTCATTTAGTGCGGTTATACGCTAAATATATGTTATACTATTTGAGATGATACGTTGTGATGGTGCAATTGTTGTGATCCCTCCAAAAGTTGTACTCTCCCAAATTCTATAATTTTCATAATTGGTCTTATCAATTTAGAGGAAACATTATTCAACATCTGAAATGATTATAAGGTTTGATCTCGAGTTTTTTTTTGAAATTTTTGAGCAAAATCAAAAGGTCATTCACAACAAACATTCTCATAAATTGTAGAACTGTGATTAGCGATTGAAAGTTCAGGAGCATACAAAGATGTACTATGCCTAGGTGTTCACAAAAAGATGGTGTTCTAAAACTAAATACAACAACAATAATTGATTCCAAAACATTTATGTTTGGGTGAAGTGGCTTGTTGGTGAGTTGTTGAGTTGTCGAGTTGGTGTTTATGATCGTTATTTATTGTTACATTGCATAAAATGTGTAAAGCTTTCAAAAAAATTGGAGTATTCCAAAATAATATACATATGTAGAAAAGATTCCAAACATTTTGAAAATATTCCATTTTAAATATATTTAAACATTTTCCGTAATTATTATATAGTATTTATGTTGCAGTAATGACAAATATTTTATATATTGTATACTTTTTTTTGACAAATCTAATGCCCGAATGTAAAAACGTCCTATAGGCCATCAACCTCCCTAACTACCATGTTCAAAAATTCACCTACGTTGACATTTTTTGTTTTTTCTCGGCGGATCGATCAATGTAATTGCACATCTTGAAGGATTTTTGTGTTCTCATAATGAACATTTACAATTCTCTACTTCAAATTGAGTCAAAATTATAGAATCCAAATAAGTTACTAAAGTAATGAAATTATTCTTGGACACAATGTGTCCTCTTGGTCCTTTAGGAGTTAACAAGATGCATGACTCAATTTAAGAGGTTCAACTTTCACCTGCTATTTATTCTCATTCTGCAAACCTTCAAGTGTAAAACCCTTAGATATGAATAAGGTGTTTAATTCATTAGCGTTTTTTCAGAGACCTTGTAATGGGTGTAGGTATGAAGGAAAACAAGAGATTTGGTCAAATTGGATTAATCCTTCAACTCTCTTCCAATTGGAAGAGCCCACAATTCATGGCATGTAACCCATGTGGGCTGGAGTCAACTTCCTTTGAGGTGCCCAATGAATCTCATTGGCTTAGATTTTTGGCAAGCGTATCTGAAGTGTTGAAGTTGTTTTCAACATTGCAGTGTTTCACTTTGAAATTTTTCCCTACATGGAGTTTCATATTATTTTTAAAAATTTAAAATTTTAAGAATTTATTTTGGATTTAGCTTTGGTTTTTGAAACCTAAATATACAAATATGTCTTGCTGCTCAAACTAAATTGTACATGTGACCTTAATTACTACGTTCAATTTTTGAATTTACTTATGCTAAAGTGGACTGCCTCTAAATGATTGGGTTCATATTATGAGCTTAATTATTGAGTACCAACGAGGTGTCTACAACATACTACTACTTGTTATCGTATATTCACAAGAGAAACAATCAAAGGCAACAAATGCAAACTGGAAAGCAATATCTAATGAGCACTGCATAATGCACCTGTTGTCTGCTACTTTGTGACCTGGATGCCATTGCTTCAAAACTCCCGATCCACGTTTAGCACAATTGGATCCGCAATTGGAGCACCAATAACTCGTAATTCACAAACATGTAGGAAAAATGACTACTTACAGGCTTAGGGTTTGCTTAAGTATGTCAAGAAAGGCGTCGACTGAATTGTTGTGGATTACAGTATTGCGGCGGCATTCAGCTGTGTAAGCAGCGCGTTGGGATCTATGTATTATTACACAAATTACTTTATTACTTTTGAAAATTATATGATTGGACATTGTGGATGTTGTAACTATTGTTATAGATCTAAATAATAGTCCTATTCAAATTGGGGAGCTAAGTTACTTGATACAAATGAATACAAAATCATTTCTAGTTACACTCTTCATTCTATTTAGTGTCATCTAATTTAACTCCTCAGCATCCCTAACTTTTTGGGTTTAAAAACATCATTCCTTTTGAGGTGTTATAGGTCTAAATGCGAGTGAGGTATAGAAATCTCAATTGTAGAATCTTGTAGTGTATATGTTGTAAATGATGTGAATAAGATTTGGAGTCATTTGGCCACATAGATTGCAGGATTGTAATGTTTGTGTTCAAAATGGATGTTGAAATTTGCATAGCAACACAATAGAGTTGAAATTCTATTTCTAAATCTACTTGGGTGAAAAAACTTTAAATAATACAGTGGTTTATAATCATCATATAAACACAATGGTATAAAAAAATCAATAAATATCTTTAATATGTCCAAAATGTCTTTGAAATGTTAAAAAATAGCCTAGAAAGTGATTCAATTTTTTTAAAGCAAAAGGTGTCCAAAATTGACCCCGAGCCCTAAAGTGATTCCCAAACATTTAGAACAATTTGGATTGACATAAAAAATTTACCCTAATAACTAAACCTCAAGGGAAATCTAACCTAACAAGTTTTTATTGAAAATGGACATTGGATGAAGGAGAAACAAGCCCCCAAAGTTGCAGCCATCTAAGAGTGCAAAAAGTCACTTTAGTGAACTAAAATTGAACCTTCGTGTACTAAAATGATTCCCAAAAATTCATCAAATCTTGAATTGATTTGAAAATTTTACCATAAAAAACTTGACTTGTAGAGGAATCTACTCCAACAAGTTTTATTGAAACTTAACATTGGATGAAAAAGAAACAAGTCTTTAAAGTAGCAGTTGTGCCAAAAACGTCAAAAATATGGAAGTCGGCGCCGTTAGGGGTTAACATAACATCAATATAATATATAATACAACAAAAAATAGTTTCAGATTAAATGGCATATTTTAGTGAAAATAATGAATAGATGAATCAAAGTTATAGATCTATGCAAAGTAATAGAAAATCAACCTTCATATTATACCTGAAACCTATACACATATCAACTTAAACCAACAGTGCGGTGGTAGCCATTAACCCCTAAAATTCTGAGCGACCATATTCTGGTCGTTCCACTTTTTGGGCAGCCTCTAGGGACCTCATACTTTTAAAAATTTCAATGAAAATTTCAGTGTAGCTTCCAAAAACTACACTCTACATGTCGCACTTCGTTTCATGTCATTCCAATAAGTATTGCAAAAGTTATAAGCATTTGAAGTTTTTGAAGCGAGATCGGGCAGCAAGAATTTTTTTATTTTTTACTCTTTTTCAAAATTTCTTTTTTGATTCATGATTGGTTGATCTTTATCTACAAATGAAGCTTTAAATCTACCCATTTTGAGCAATGGGATAAAAGTTATGAGGAGATCTGTTTTTTGGGCAATTTGGACAAAAAAAACTTTGAAGCTCATTTCTAAACTCAATTTTCAATAATTTTTAATGAAATAAAAGGCACTCGGTGAAGATTTCCAAGTACAACATTCTCACCGTTAAGATTGACATTTTACAAGTCCATGTCAAACTTATTAATGATTTTCTTTTTCCTTTCACTTTGTACCCACTTCTAGTAATTGTTTTATGAAAAAATTAATATGAGCTTTTTTCTTACAAGATTTTATATTTGAAGACTTAACTCAATTGTTAACATGGCCTTGCCATTCATTGAATTTCTAACCCATTCAAAAAAAAGATATTAATTTCTAAAGTTCAAATTTGTCACCGGATTGAACCCCAAAAAATCTTCTTTTGCAACTTTGATCCTTATAATCTAAGAATCTAATGGTCATTTTGCTCTCAAATTTTGTGCTCACATGAAAATTCAAGTTGGGTATTAGATCTTACGGTTAAATGATGAAAAAAATAAAAAACATATGATTTCTTCTGCAACTTCCAAATGCTGCGTTTTTCATGGTTTTTTGTGAGAATACGGTCAAGGAATTTTAGGGGTTAAAGATGACATTACAAAAGAGAATTTCCTATTGAGCTCCCCATAGACTTGTGCCAGAGAGGGAAAGAAGAGAGAGCACATTGGTTGAAAAAAAAGAGGATGACGTCATCTTAGGGTTCCACCTTTTAATAGAGACCATGGGTTCAACTTTCTCAAGCCACAATGTTCACTGGTAGAAAACGTGGCACTGCCTATAGAGGTGCCTAAACAAATAACATGTTCATACGTGGAACTAAGCAGTATTTGCCTAAGCACCTCCCTCTGCATTGCCACCTTTTCTACTAGTGATGTGTAGGCACTATCCATTAGAGGAAAAATGGGCTTGCAAGAGACCCTCAAAGTGCCCATTTTTCTAGTTATGGTGCCCATAGTCATGGTCCAACCACATGCTGCCATTTAGAAATTTAGAGACTATGCTACAGTGGCATTGATACCATTTTAAAAATTAAAAAAACAAAAACAATGCCTGCAATTGGGCTTGCCGCAGCTCAGCAGCGGGAAATCACTTTAAAGATTTGATAAATGCATTTTGTAATTTAAACACACATGTAAGTGACAATAATACACTAATTTAAGAGTTTGAAATTTTGGGTTTGCTATTTTTTTAAATAGTGTTGACATTATCCATTCAAAGGTATACTATCTTACATTGTTTGAACTAGCATTAAAGCTACAAAATAGTGCATCATACACTAAATAGAGTAAAGTATAGTTAGCAAGAGTTAATACGAATTTCCTCATTGACACAACTTGGACAGCATGGGCACTTAGTACTGATTCTAGATACCTAGAATTCCTATTTGGTTAGTTGATGCAGTCTTCTACACTCCTAAGAGCATCCTCAATGGACACACTAGAGCACTCAATAATGTTATCTTGTAGTGTGGATCTATAGATCTTTGTACCAATATCACCTTCAGCATTTTGTTGCATCCTTCATATATTCGCCTCTCCATATATTTCATATATTCCATAAAGCGGCAAACCTTGGTCAATGACACCAACAACGTCCAAAAGTTGTGATGCATCCATTATGTATCCTATTTTGATTCTCTCTTTCATATATTTCATATATTCCATAAAGCCTAGCAAGTCCCTCAACAACCTTGGTTCTGGGGCTGCATTGTACTAAACATGTACGAGTATACTTGAGTGCACAAAAGGGGTATTAATTTGAAGACTGCCGTATTTCGTATACAAACAATAAACACATTTAGAACTGAAAACATTCACGTATACTTACATCAAACATATATTAAAAACAAAATTTATCTGTATACAAAGGTATTTAGACATATAACCTCTCATATACAAGGGGGGTATTTAGAAGGGGTCATGAACGCACGTGATTCTCAAACATAATGTAGAGTGCACCCCCCGGAACCTTGGTCAATGACACCAATGAGGTTCAAAAGTTCCAATGAAACACTGAAGCAAATGTGCGATGACCATGGTAAATAACTTTACAAAATGTGTAAGTTTTTGTGTTTCTTGGTGTGCAACTATTGAGTGGCCCATACCGCTAGAGTGGCCCATACCGCTAAAGGCCTCGGCTCACGATTCATACCATGAAATGGCCCAATATGGCTCGTTTGTTGTGTCATTATGCTATGCAACTATTGTGCTACTAGTAGGGATGCTCTTATATAGTCACCGAAATAACACACTCCTTGTTCATAAGAGTACTAATTTGTACAACAAAGAATGGCATTCTCATGATTTGTCCAAGATTCCATGCTTCACTGTTTTCATGAAGTTGTTGTGGCCTGTGGAAACATCAGGAGCTATCAAATAGCATCTGTACTTTAATGCAAGATATTGCTAATAAGATTGCATCAATGAGAATCATGAACATAACATTCAGTAGCCTTCATGCCCACTGCCTTTCCTTCATGCACTCTGTTCATCACCAGTCCACTTAGCTACTGTCCACTTAGCTACTGATGAAGTATTGTTGGGTGTGGGATATTCCACACCATCTACTGTAGAGCCAAGATAGAGACAGTGCATGCTACTGAATGTTATGAATGAAAGAATTTGTTCATACCATGCACCTTGCAGTGATTTTCTTGTGTTTTTTTTTTTTTCTTGAATCTTAATTGGCGACGTAAAAACAATTGGGAAAGAATATTTGGTGAAATCTTAAGCTTACAATCATAATTTGATAGAATTTCTTCATATTTTGATAGTTTTCTTCACAAAAATTGACTATCTTTACAAAAAAAATATAGAGAAAAGCTGGCAAAACTTTCTCAAAACTTTCTCATTTTTTTCCTTAACAAAAAAGAAATGTCATATTTTGGCTTTGATATTTTAATTTTGAATAGCATGTGGACACAAAAAATTCATAGGAATACCATCTTTTTTGTGACACCATATTGTTTGTTACTGCAACTTCTACCTCCCCACCAAAAATTTGAATCCTTAGCAAAAATTTCAATGTACGAAATTCGGCCCAAAAACGCTTCATGTTCAAACGGTGGTATATGCATAATTTCGTGGTCAGTGAACTGTCGTAATGAGTGTAATAAATAATTTAGTGAGGTTGAAAAATGGGGTTGCAAGACATACACTTCCTCCCACTATACATTACCCTACACTTCGTATCTTGTCACCTTGGATTTTCAAAGGTTTGCCATTAGAAAATGATAAAATTGGAATTTTGGAGTCAAATTGGAATATGTTGCAAAACACAAGATACACAACACATATGGTTGAAATTTGATTAAAAAATAATAATTACCCATTTTCACTTGAAGTTAAAACTTCAGTTTTAAACCCTACATTCAAACGACAATAAATATAAATTTTGTTACTTACAAGGTATAAAACTATTAATAAAAAGAATGCAAATCCTCTATAGAATCATATACAAAAGAAATCATGATTTTTGGAGGCTTATTGATTATAAAATTAATGACTGAAACCTCTTATCCTAAGTTACTCAATTTCCAAATGATTTTTTTTTTAATATTTCATCCCAAAAATATTTTTTAAAATAATTTGTTAGCATATATAATGTTTATAAATTTTTTCATTTTTTTGACATTTTAGAGGTGAGATTCTCACACAAAAATAAAGGAGAAAACTTCATAAAATAAAGATTAATTCATGCATCTGTACATCCCATAGAACTGACACTAGTTGGGCAGAGACTTCTAATATCAAAGTACATGGCACATCCTCCCAAACTACAGAATGCAACGTAAGACGTGACAAAAACAATTCCTTCAGATGGTTTCCAGATGGTTCATAAAACCAATCAATTCATAGGATGTTACAGCATCTTCAACAGCAACTCTGAATTGCACTCTGAAGGTCATCCAAAAATTGTAGTTCCCCACCAACATCACTCAATTAGACTCTGAAAATAGTAAGTAAACCATTCACAAGTCCCCGCATGGATTGTGCAATTAAGAGAAGCTACACTAGCTTGAGTCATTTTGAGGACCCTGAACTCGACTGTTGTATTCAGTGTCTCTCCAAAAAATTGTTGACCAACCCATGCACATCATGATGATTGCATAAGGATCATCCGTAGAAGATAAGATCAATGTGTTAGAATGGGGAAGCAGCATTTGCTACTAACCTGGCTGTGTATCCTTCATATGCTTCATCTTCTCCATAAGTTTGAAGTTGATTTTCAGAGCCTGTCATCATAGTTGTTCTCATCTCTCAGTCCCTGCATAGGGATGGAGCATGGTCATTCCTTGACAGCATGTTCTGATATTTGTTCCACCATGCAATTGTAGGATTCTGCATAACGAGGAGTTACTTGATGCTTGAAGTGGGCATCCAAACATGACCAGAGCCGTGCCAAGGGTCAAATTGTATGGAGGCTCTGACCCTACGCCATCTGCATCAATGACTTGTTAGAAGCATGGGACGGTGGTTCGAGAGCAGCTCATCATTTCGTAACGACGAGTATGGAGCCGAGAAGGTGATCATAAAGCATGAGAAGATGGTGACAGATGCTTCATCATCATTTTTTCATAGTTTTTCATTATCTGCAGACTTGACACCAGTAATCCTCCTTACTTCTCTTTCCTCAACTTGCCCATCCGGTTCACCGACTCTGCAAGCTACGACCCTGAAAACCACGCAATCGGTTTTCTTAGCCGCTACTTGCATCAATTTATTCATGCAGTTCAAAAAGGCAAAAAACTAATCGAAAGATATAAACAAACGGACGCATACTTCAACATGAGATAGTAGTGGAATGGTCAAGCAAATCACCTGATTAAGGGACCTCCAAAATCACAACGTAACAATTGTTGAAATATATACTCCACACTGCCATAGCTGCAGATTCCACTGACTAAACCTTAAGGTAAATTGGTAACGATTGAACATGGACAATGATTGAGATTGAAATTGTCACACTACACAGAAGTATGAGACTGCTAAAGATACGGACACCATATGAATCGGTGTGAGTCAGTAAGCCACATCAAGTGCCGTCTCTAATACAAAGACGTTGCTTCCCACAACACAGGCCCATGCCAACTTGTTCAGTTGCATGGATAGACTAAAAATTCTTCTACTTCAAGTACCATTCGTGGGCATTAGTTGAACAGTAGCTCAGGCTAGTTTGTTTTGCTTATTTCACCAGAGGCACCTTTCAACCAGTCACCAGGAGCGAGGAATGCCTCCATGACACAGTTTAGAGAAAGTCTATCTATGAGATGAGAACTTTGCAATGGTGGCATTTTCTCATTTTACCTCGGTTTTTTGATTCCAATACATCATTTTAAGCTTTTGTTCTACACTACAAGATAAACAATGTTGATCTTGTCAAATTGAAGTCATTTTCACACAAACAAATGATTTGCAGCAGGGGTCCAATTTTCCTACACTACAGAAAATACACAGTGGACGCTTAGGAGTTAAACTCGCTTAAACTTGGAGTGCCGAGTGATTATCCGTGTAGTTATGTCCTTCATCATAAACACAAGGACAAGTAACCTGATATGGTCACAACTGCACCAATCAGTTTTTCCCACACATCCTGCATCTCCCAACCAATGCCCAGCTGAAAACTGGGTAATGTATATTTACAAACCTGACGCTACAAATCACAATCGGGGGAGACTTCTTGATGCGTGATACTCAAATTGGTCCACTACTTGCCGAAGGGTTTTAAGCTGAACCGCCAGGGTTCCCACGCTCTTCATCTCCTCATTCAACCGCAAGCAAGCGTTGATGAACCTCTGCCCTTTCGAAGCAGCGTCGATAGACGCGTCTTGCAGCAACCCTGCGGCTTCGCTGTGACACCGCATGTGCTCGATGGAGCTCCCCGTCACCTCAGACAGTGCAGACTGCAGGGACGAAAACAATCCCACAAGACTCCCCGCCAGTGCCGAAGCATCTTCCTCCACAGCCTTGACCATCTTCACGGCCATTGCAATGTCACTCAACCTCGCAGTACCGGTACTGCGAACATTACTATTCTCACTCGTACCGCCAACCCTCGGGATCCGCTGCACGCCCTTGGCAGGCTGCTCATCTCGTTCTTCTTGTGCAATTCCAGGCTGCGATTCGATATGCTCCTCGTCCACGACTAGACCACCTTCCATCGGAGATCACCTGCTCTCTCAATTAACCCCTAAACCCCTAAAGGACCAAGGATTCACGGTTTTAAAATGACATATTGTGAAAATTATAATTCAAATGAGACCAAATTTTACATCATCGGAAACAGCGAAAAACATTGCATGCGTTAATCAAAACATGAACAAAGTTGAACAAAGGAACTCCACTTAGAATCTGCTAAAAACAATATGAGGCCCTATTTCGGGTTTCTTGGTCATTTAGGAGTTTAAAAATGCAAAGCTCTCAGGAAAAAAAACAGACGATCCAATTGTGGAATTGAGAGTGAATTGCAAATACCTAAATTATTTCTGTGGAGTATTCACGCTATGACATTCGATTCTTCCCAGGCAAATAATTACAAGGCCCGAGTAACTGCGTACCAAGCGGGTACTACGGATCGAACGACCCGGCCTGACGAAACTCAACGCCAAACGGCTTGTGCAGAAACCCGAACCCGAGCTTCAAACCACTCCTGACAGATCGACCACCATGCACGCGATATCCTACCAAAATGGACGATCTAGAGCTCAATCGAAACGCCGTGGAATAGAGAAGCACGCAGAATGCCAGGGGGGCGTGTGTCACGACCCGATCGCGCGGCAACCAAGCGCAGAAGGAACGAGGAACTCGGAGCAACGAAACCCTAAGCGTACGAAAGGCATAATTTCCACAGCGGGTGTCCAGCCACGTCAGCAGGCAGCATCAAGTTTCAGGAAGGGCTCGGGCGGTCTCTGCCGTTGATAGCCTCCGACGGTCACGATCCACTCCAGCTATTGATCAAAATATATATATTTCACCATCTTGATAAAAATATATATTTAACAATTTTAATTTTAATTGTTTGTTGTTCTTTTAAGAAATCTAAAAAAAGGTAATGGTAAATTTAAGTTATTATCATTACCGGTATATGTTATTTTATATTCTATTGCTCGCCTAATCAATATTTTCTTATTTTCTTATTTTTATTTCTTATTTTTGGAAAGTATAATCATTCAACATAAATCCAATTTTTAATCCGAAATTGTTCAAAAAAATTTACAATCCTAAGGTAAGTATAGAAAAGTAGTGAACGGTGAAGATAAAGCTTTCTGATTGATAAGTACATAACATTCAATAGCCTCTGTGACTCTTGCCTTCCTCCAACAGAATGATGTGGGAATATCCCACATCATTTCATCCCCCCAATGAAATGATGTGGGATATTCCACATCACATCAGTAGCTATGGGGGCACGTGGCATTAAGTAAGAGCAATCAACCATGGTGAATAGTAATCAAAAGCACTCACTCAATCACAATTCAACAATGTTTTGTAATTGTTTATTTGATTGAATAGTCCATTCAATTACAAATCACTGGTCACTTTATATATAAAGGCAGATGAAACTAAAAGGCATCCTCTTGGAAGGCTACTAAATGTTATGTAGCACAGTGATGAGAAGTGATGGGGGCAAAATAGCAGTGATGTATAGTAGACATGCCAATGACCGCAAGTTCCAAACTATAGTAAATATGTCAACGACTATACAATTTCTTCCAATCAAAACGTAAGATGCCACCCAATCACCGCACGGTGTGTGGTGAAGGGCTCTAAACAATTTTCTATTGAAAAACATACCCAATGTGTTTGACATGCAATAAAAGTTTTTGTACAAAACATTTTTGAGTGATTTTTTCAAGGTGAATCCCAACTCAACATATACCAATCTTTCAAAATTTGAGACAGTGTAAGTTTCTACATTGTTGTGGGGAAGTATTTGAGTATTGCATGTGCGGTCATTTAGCATGTCTACCTTAGATGTTTGGGATCATAAAGTAAGATTAATAGTTTTTGAGTTTACCCCTAAACGTCCTCACCCCTCTCCAAATTTTGCAGTTTTGCAAAGATGCATCATAAAATGCAATCAAAAGGGATGTTTGAACTTAATGTATGAATAAAAGTTGTACATTATAAATTTTAGATTCTATCTATACAATTAGACCATGATTGCTATCACCAATATTTTTTAATAAATTTTGAAACTCAAAATTCAAAATTCTTTTGTAATCCGATTACGAATAAGATATTGACAATCTGTGGATGAAATTGGTTGTAATGGGTTGAAATGTCATATTCTAAGTGTCGAGATTTTTGGAGATTTTATGGTTGCTTAATTTTATGAGTTTACTTTTTCAAGTGCACTATTGAACTATTTTGAACTAAGATCTTAGAATTTTTTGGTGAATCGCTACAACATGAAATGAGGCATAAAAATTTCACAAATCATCCCCTTTCTAATTGGTTCACACATGCATGACGTTAACTTCCCATAAAATCTATAGTAAAAATCCACATTGCAAAAAGTGCATGACGGATGAGAGATGTGAATGAAATTTGTACATCGTCCAAAACATGGACGCGTGGGCAGTTAAGGGTTAAGCTTTGGAATTTTGAAATAGATATTTACATAGTGAAGATAGAATTCAAATTGTTCAATTTACTCTAAGCTTGGAGGATATTAAAGTTGAAACACAAGTAAAGAGAGTTTGTTCATTTCTATTATTCTTTGGATCTATTAGCAGCATGACAAGAAAAGTCGGTGTTTGAGGGTCTCTTGCAAGCCCATTTTTCCTCTAATGGCTTCATGGTCCTTTAAGGGTTAAAATATGCTAGCACATATGTAATGATTCGTGTGATTGGGGTTTTAATTAGTTACTATTATAGTTAATGAAGTTGTATATATTATTTTTTAAATTTGTGTCATGTTTGAATTGTTTACTATATATATGCATCATGTATAAGAGTGAAACACTTAAAAAAACATGAATGGAATATAAGAATTACATTATAACCGAATGATTAAAATTGATTACAAGAATAAAAATGAGAAAAAAGCTTGAAATGTTGCTAATTATAGTAAACATAACTTTTGTTTTATGGGGTAATTTGAAATAAATACCCTATAATCACAGGTAGTACCTAAAATATACATAGTGCAATTCACGTTGATTTAGATAGCTCATATATTGTTTATGATTCACACATAAGTAAAGACAAGCTTCCCAAACAAAAAGCACTTCTTTGTGCACTTGTCTTGTGATTTTTTCTTTGTTAGAATTTGTAAAACAACAACTTCCAACTAAATACATGATTTGCATCAAGTAATTTGGGACAAATTTTCTTCTCAAAAGCATCATCTATAATGGGATGGAGAGAGTATTTTCCTAAAGAAAAACAAAAAGTCTTTTTTTAAAATGGTATTTTAGTACCACATGAGGGAAATTATTTTGAACAATTTTGGGTTAAAAATTGGATTTATGTTGAATGATTTTACTTTCCAAAGATATTTGTTGTTTTCTAATCAAGCCAGCAATAGAATATAAAATAATATCTAATGATAATAACTTAAATTTATCAATACCTTTTTTAGATTTCTTAAAAGAACAACAAACAATTCAAATTCAAATTGTTAAATGTATAATTTTGTTAAGATGGTGAAAAGTTGAAATACTTTTAAATAATTTTGAGATTCAACTAATTCAAAATTGTTTAATATTAAATGAGACGTTTCATTTCTAAGAAACTCCTCTTTTGAACTTTGCTGTCAAAGCCTCTGTTCTCCCATGGTATAGCATGGAAGTGCCCCCATGACATGGCAACACCTGCATGGCATGGCATGCCCTGGTGTTAGACTGCTTTTGTTGCGGATCAATGGCTGGAGTGGATCGTGACCATCGGAGGCGATCAACGGCAGAGACCGACCGATCCCTTCTTGAAACTCGATGTTGCCCCGTCGCTAGGTGTGTCCATCCCCAATTCCCGCGGCCCGTATAAGTGTGGAAAAGACGCAATTCGCTAGTTATGCATTTGGCCACGTGCGCGCGTTCATTTCATGAGCAAATATTGCTTAATTTTTTTGTGTAAAAAAAACAACGATTTTGTCTAAAAAAACAACGATTTTGTCTTTCTACAAATCACTTACATTGTAAACAAACAATTCTTTTATTTATTTTTTATTATTATCTTTCTTTTTTCTTTTTTCTTTTCTTTATCTTGTTTCTTGTATCTTGTCTCTTTCTTGTCTTCTTCCTTGTCTTCTTTTTCTTTTCCTTCTTGTTTTCCTTCTTGTCTTCTTTCTTGTCTTCTTTTTCTTTTCCTTATTGTTTTCCTTCTTGTCTTCTTCTTTTTCTTCTATCTTTTCTTCATTCCTCTTGTGGCAGCTGCAAACTCGACACCCACACTGAGGAAAAAAAAACCTTTTTATTTTAGGGTTCATGAGTCCTAAAAAAAAAAAAAAAGATGAAAGCCAAAACCAAAAAATAAAAATAAAAACAAAAATAAAAATTAAAAACAAAATTAAAATGGTTTCTTTTCCTTGGTGTGGGTGTAGGGTTTGCAGCTGCCACAAGAAAAATGAAGAAAAAATAGAAGAAAAAGAAGAAGACAAGAAGGAAGACAAGAAGGAAAAGAAAAAGAAGACATGAAAGAAACAAGATAAACAAAAAAATAAAAATAAGAATAAATAATAAATAAAAGAATTGTTTGTTTACAATGAAAGTGATTGTAGAAAGACAAAAATTGCATTTTTTTAGAGAATTTTGTAGACAATTTTTTTAATGTGTCCAAGGGCCGAGTGCATGATTATATGGCTAAGTGCGTATATAGAAAAAGGCGTGTTGGAAGTGAGTCTTCAAGGTCACCTCTCAACCAGCACGCTTCTACATTTTACACAAGTTTTGAAAATCACTCTTTAGCGTTATCTGTAAAGTCAAACAAAAAAATTCCACAAGAAGAAAGACAAGGTAGAATTGGTTTTTTAGCTTCAATGACGGCGAAAATGAGTTTTGGCCTCTTTCTTTCCAACCAATCACAATGCACTGTGTTATCCAAGAGATTTAGACCTTGAACCTTCCAATGCAAGAGAAGCTCCCCCAAATCTAGTTTGAGTTCCCATAGACAAAACTCCACGTACCCCACACGAACCTTATGCTAGTCTAAGGGAAGGAGCTTGGTGGCTTGTGTGGGTGAATGTCAAAAAAAATAACATCAAAATCAAAAACTCTCTCTGGCAAATAGGCTACCTAGTGCTCCCTTTACGGATAATTCTATTGTGTCCACGACTTTGAATACTAAAAGTTGGGCATGTTCTCATTTTGAAAATGATTTCTAGAACTTTGATTTGATACCAAATTCAAGATTTGAGGTTTCCAATTGCATTCACAAACAACAAAAAATAATATCTAGACACCAAGTGAAGAATGATAGATTTTCAAATGATCGTAGTGCAGAAAGCGCTAGGAGCTAGGAGATTGACTTAGGAATCCTCTAGAGATGTGCTACAAGATAGAGTGCTTGTTTGTTTCATTTGATAAAAAAAAATGCTTAAGATATTGAGAACAAAAATGTCCATGTTTGCATGCTTTAGTGTACAAGTTTTGGAATGAGAAGCTATATGGTGCAACTTGCAGGCGGCCCTATCTACGCTTTATGTTGAACACATGCTTTCATCCATTGACTGCCTTTCATCAGTCACTCACCCTCAGTCCACAATGTCTCATCATCCATTCTTCAATTAATGTTGACACTTGACTACATGACACACTTCAACATTCACTTCAAGGGTTGTTTACTTGATGGATTTTAAAAAAAACTTTCTTTTTATAGTTTTAGATGTTCAATTATAGCTAATAATAGGGTTTTGCATTTATTGTATATGACCCTTCTTACTTTGGTTGTAATGGTTGGTAGTCGTGCAACATTCTAGCCTTGCTTTTAGATGTTGTTGATGAATATGTTGTATGGGGATTTTTTTACTTGTGATGACTTCTAGTGTGAATCCTTGTATAAATCTACCATAGAGATATTTGAATTTTACAAATTGTATCAATATTATTTTTGGGTTTGGTTGCGTAAGTAATGGATTATTGTGTGGATGGTTTAGCACTAAAAGTAAGTATAGTTATAAGATAGTGCCACTATTATGTGATTTGGGTGGTCAAGTGCAATTACGCATTTAATTTAACCCCTAAACGTCCTCACCCCTCTCCAGATTTGGAGAATTTCAAAGATGTCTTATAAAATGTAACTAAGAGGGATATTTTGAACTTGATATATGAATAAAAGTTCTACATTATGAATTTTTGATTCTATCCATACGGTTAGATCTACAATTGTTGTCACCAATATTTTTGTATAAAATTTGAAACTTAAAATTCAAAATTCTTTGTAATTGATTAATTACAAATAAGATATTGACAATTTGTACATGAAATTTGTTGTGATTGGTTGAAATGTAATACTCTAAGTGTGGTAGTTTTTGGAGATTTTTTGGTTGCTTAATTTTATGAGTTGACTTTTTTTAAAAGCACTTTTACATTGAAATCTTCGAAATTTTGAATAAATCACTACAACATGAAATGAAGCATAGAAATTTCACAAATCATCCTCTTTTTAATTGGATCACACGTGCATGAAGCTAACTTCCTATAAAATTTATAATAAAGAATCCACACTACAAAAGTCAATGACAAATGAAAAAACTGTGTTTGATTCTGTACATCGTTCACTTTCTGAATGGTTGGACATTTAGGGGTTAATAGTCGTCATGATGGTTGGTCATTTTTTCTTCCAACATTGACAAGGTTGTAATATCTTGCATTTTGAGGTTCGTGAATAGTTTTTTGTATTTTTCATGCCACATAATAGTGGTATATAACTCGTAGGTTGCATATATTTTTCTAAAACTATGAAAAGGAACAAATGTGTCCATGTGATTATTTTTCGAAAGTTGCAATATGTATACTTTATATTCACATGTGCTCATTTGGCTAGAATTGATGTTGTTGGGTAGTTTTCTATGTATTGTTTATATTGGGGTCTATATTAGCAATTGGGTAATTTGTTTGCTTACTATATGTGAGTATACCAATATTTAGAAATGATAAAATTTCAATGAGTATATTTCGACATTACTTATCTATTTTTTTTGACAGAAGACAACTCCTTGCATAACAAAGTGGCATGTGCAAAATGAGATTTTTTTTGGGGGGGGTGTCTATAAGTAAAATGCATATTCATATTATATTTTCAAAATGATGAATACTTATGAAATATTCTTACATTGGATTTTTCTGTACTTTTAATATTTTATGTTTTTTCACATGCCATTTTAATGATCGTAGTGTGTGTAATATTGAGGAATTTTTCAAGTATATGTTGTTACCCCTAAGTGCCCAATTTTATGCTTGATTTTTGGCCCAAATAATTAAGTGTTTTAACTTTGTTGAAGTTGGTGTTTTCATTAGATGTTTAAGTTAAGTTATGATACATCTTTTGACCATTGGGATTGAGGAATAAACTTCATTTGAAGATTTTACAATGTCGAGAATCTAAAATTTGAGTGTCCAAAACACAAAAGGCTTTCTAAAAATGTTTCAATCATGGGTCTCTTTTAATTTCTTCACTTTCACTTTTTTAAACTATAATACCTGAAAACATAACTCTTATCTACCTTAAATATAATTTTAGATATTGAATTTGACAAAAATACATTTATTTTGAATTTTATCTTGTTTACATCATACAATTTGTAAATATTCAAAACATCTTCCAATCATGTTGGAATTTTTGTCATACCTCCATAATGTTGATGACTACCGTATTTATGAAAAATTATAAATCATACAATGTGATATTTCAAGAATCGGCAAATTGTAGTGCTTTGACTTTTTACAAAAACATTTTTTTTTTCTTTCAACTGTCTCTTGGAAATTTATAATGAGTTCTTTTCAAGGGCAGTGAAGTAATAAAGGAAAAATTATGTACCATGTGCGAATAGGTGCCTCCAGCTACCGCCATTCAAGAAACCTAAATCTGACCACTTGTAATCTTCAAAAAACCTCAAACCGACAACCTGTCATTCAATCTAAAGTTTTTACTAGTGGGAGGAATTGGGGTGTTTAGGATGCAATTCATACTGTTTTTAGTGTTGAAGAAAATGACAGCCTATCGTGGCACAAATGGGATATGACTAATTTTTCACTTTCAAAATTCAAATAAACTACATTTTAATTAATCAATTATTTATTTTTCATTTTTATTCATGAATCTTAGGGCCTCTTTACACTAGAGACGAGAAGCCGTGAGGAGAGAAATTTCAGCCAATGGGAGGCCTAGAAACCGAGAAGACCAAAGAATGTCACTTTACACCCGAAATTTTCAGTCCAAGGGACGGAAAGAGGAGAAAATGACATGGACAACACTTTTGTCCTTCGTGGCAACAAAAGTGCACATTTTCCAAGCCCTCCGGATTTTGCGTCAAGCGCACCTCAAGAGGTGGGTCTAACGCAAAATCCGGGGGCTGTTTGGCCAAAATTCTCACAACCAATCATTTTTTATTTTTTAAGAAATATGTAAGAACTTTATTTTAAAAAATCAGCACTTTATTTTGTAGCCCCTTCTCACTTTACACTATATCCAAAGGCCGTCAAGTTCAAAGGTTGGCTTCTCAAGGATGAGCCATGGCCCTTGTGAGGTTTTCTCAACGGCTTCTCGCCTCTAGTGTAAAGAGGGCCTTATGTGTTTATAAGCCAAAAATAATCCTAGTCGCAGTAGCTTAAATGGTCGGTTTTAGGTACCTCCACCTAACATGATCTGCCTTGGATTTGAAGTGATTTGCGTTAAATTTATCTTTGTCAGTGGGCGCTGTGCTTAATTGGGGGATGGATGGATGAGACTTCGCTGACTATGATGGGATGCTGATGGCGATGGACGAATGAAATACGGACGATGGATGAATGATGGCAGCCTGATTTCGCGCCTAGAATGGGAGAGGGTAATCGTTCGCTTAGGGTTTCGTTGCTCCGAGCTCTACCTGTTGATCGTTCCTTTTGCGCTTGGTTGCTGCGCGATCGGATCGTGGCACACTTCCCCTGGCATTCTGCGTGCTTCTCTATTCCACAGCGTTTCATTCGAGCTCTAGATCGTCCATTTTGGTAGTGTATCGCGTGCATGGTGGTGCGATCTGTCAGGAGGGGTTTGAAGCTCGGGTTCGGGTTTCTGCACAAGCCGTTTGAACCTGAGTTTCATCAGGCCGGGGCGTTCGATCCTTAGTACCCGCTTGGCACAAGGTACTCGGGCCTCGGGGTTGGAATTAGTTGCTACTGGTGGCGTACTTGGGAAGGATCGCCGTCTCCGGGTGTTTCATCGGGTGTTTCAAGTGCTTATTTTGAACCCGTGTTGTATGCCCGGTGCAGGTAATTTCCTTATTTTTATTATTTTTAATTATTTTTTCTTGTGCTACAATGACAGTGATTTTAAGAGTTCTAGCTTATTTTGATGTCCGTGGTTACATTTAACAGAGTGTTGTTCTAGTGAGTATTGGTTTTGTCCATATGCCCTGTTTTTAGGGTTTCATTTCATTTGGAACCGACTCCTTTGGGTTGTTTTCAGGATGTTCTTAAGTCGGATAGAGCCCTGGTTCTAGTGGATTGGTACTGTTGTTGTCTGGCGTCAACCCAAACTGGCGTCTTTACAGCAGGGTTCACAATCTTCTAATCAGTTTCTGTATCTAGTTGTTCTGGTTGTTTTTGTTATTTGCTTTAGATTAAAGTCTTCAATTTTGTTAGTCTTCCTGGGTTGCCATTGTTCTGGTTATAAAGTGGTCTCTGTACATGTGATGTTATGTCTTTAGATGGTGAACCAGTTACTATGAGGAAGAATATTTATTCTCACCAACCTGGCTTACTGTTGCTCGGTTTTTGCAAGTTGAGGGTCTAGCCAACGTCCTTTGATTTCTTTCTAGGCTGCTACTCTAATCCTCTTACGCTCCTATTTTGGCATAAGTTTTGGTTACCCTAGCGTAAGTTTTGATTGTTTACGAATTTACGCTTCGTATCAAGTGATCTCAGGTCATTCAGAACTTCACCTTGTCTCTAGCCTCTAGTTTTTCCCCGACGATTAGAATGTATGATTGTTGTGATTGGAAGCCCTGAAGATCTTTGGCTCGAAGTTTACTAATTTGATTCCACTTTTTCCACGTCAGGCAATTTGCAGTAGCTTGATGCCTACGGCAGTGTGAGAAATGGGGAGTTCAAATGCTGCAGTGAAGGATGAACCAGAATCGAGTGGAGATGAGAAGGCAGAACCTGGCCAGTTCAAGGAAGGTGAGAAAGTGTTGGCCTATCATGGCCCTCTCATTTATGACACAAAAATTCAGAAAGCGGAGTATCGGAAGAAGGAATGGAAGTACTTCGTACATTACTTAGGGTGGAGCAAGAACTGGGACGAGTGGGTGGGTGCGGATAGGCTAATGAAGCCTACAGACGAAAATCTGGAGAAACAGAAAAAACTCTTCAAAAACCAGACAGGGGATAAACAATCGAAAGGCGGTCGGGTGCCAGCAGGGAAACAGAAAAGTGCAGCTGAGAAAGAAGAACATAATAAAACTGAGCCTAGCAAGCCTACACGAGGGAAGAAACGGAAGTCCGATCTAGTAGTGGAAGCCAAAGATGCAGACGACCATGACCAATCACTGAAGATCTCTTTACCTGGTACTTTGAAGAAGCAGCTGGTTGAAGACTATGAATTCATTACTCAAATGGGGAAGTTGGTAAAGCTGCCACGGTCTCCCTCTGCGGAAGAGATTCTCAAGAAATATATAGACTTCAAGACCAAACGCGATGGCGCAGTAGAGGACTCTTTAGTTGAAGTGTTGAATGGTTTGAGATCTTACTTCGACAAGTCTCTGCCAGCGATGTTGTTGTACCCTCAGGAAAGAGCCCAGTATGCCAGTGCAGTCCCTCAAGGAAGCACGGTTAGTCCAAGCAGCATTTACGGGGCAGAACACCTTCTTCGGTTGTTTGTGAAGTTATCTGAGTTGCTGAACTACACCAACATGGAGCACGAAGCATTGACCCAGCTTCAACAGAAATTGGCGGATTTTCTCAAGTTTCTCCAACGGAACCAGAGCAGCTTCTTTCTTACCAGTTACGGTTGAGCTCCAGTTGTAGATATGAAATTGTTCACATTGGATTGTTAGGGCCTTACTCATTGTATGATAAACCGGATCAAAAGTGGTCTCCATTGTTTTGTACAGCTACAGGGTCTCGAATTATCAATGGTGCTTCTGCTAGTCCATCTTATTGTGACCTTTACACAGTCATTTCGCTTTGTGGTACTTCTGATGTGATCACTTGTGAAGCGTTTACTAGTAGCTGTTCTGAAGACACAGGAGGGACGTACCGGTAATGGAGGGAAAATTCATGTTTACAAATTCATTTCAACAAGTGAATGTGAAGTCAGCCGTTGAGCCAGGTGAGATCATGGAGCAACATCTCCCACGGTTACAGGATGAATCATAGTCATAATCACAGTCACGGCTATGATAGCATTAGAACGAAACATCTTGATATTTTCACATCTAACACAATGGAAAACCTTAAGAAATTTTTCACATCTATTTGTCACAAGCTAATCAATAAATTTTTAAAGCATGCCTTTGAGCATTGATCACTTGTGCTCATTTCCGCCGCGTCTGCTAGTCCCTTGGACCACGGGCCTGTTAACAATTCATTTCAATCAATACTGACTTAGGGTCTATTGTTGAGCCTGCTCTTGAATTGGCTGGGGAAGCTCGTGAGGTACATGCACTGCATTTTGTATCTGAGTTGCGACTTGTTTGTAAGATACCTCCTGACCTGCAGGCTTATGGCTGGCATACGAAATGTACACATTCCATGCTAAGCCTACGACATTGCTAAACAGAACCTGCAAGGTGCATTTCAGGTTCAACAAAGATTAGGTCAGGGGATAATAAGGAGCTTTTGCATTTCCTTAATGAGTTACTCGTGTGATTTTAACGAGGTATCACAATGCAATGATTTTTGATTGACCGTGCAGCGAATGCTTAGAATATAGCAGAGCATACCTGCAAAATTGGAGGCACAAACATAAAGTTGCAAAACTGGAAGGGAATCCATAATTTCCAGTTTGCAATCAAAGTGGGTTTCCAATCCTGCGCCAACAATGAGCGTGAGTGGCTACATGATTTATGAGCCTGTGCCCACAGCACAAATATGCACTCAGGATTCAAACCTGGGCCAACACATACAAACTCTCTTCACCCCTAAAGGACCAAGGATTCTTGGTTTAGAATAACCATCATAAGGTTCTTTAGCCCTAGTGAGCTGTACCTTGGAATAAGAATCGTTGCACAAGAATCGTTGTAGCGGATTCTAGAATCTTGGACATGCCACGTCATTATTCACCTAAAGAATGATGATGGAGGGTTGGAAGTTCACAGTTGCCCCACCTCAAGAATCACATGTTTTAAATTTTCACTAGTAGAAAAGGTGACGCTCCCTAGGCAAAATCACTATGCATGCGTGGAATTGGGCAGTACTTGCCTGGGCGTCTCCCTTGGCAATGTCACCTTTTCTACTAGTGTTTTTATCTTTCATGCATTGAGAGCAAAAAGGTGAACCCTAGTAAGGGCTAAAGAACCTGTTATGATATTGTGAAAAATATAGGTGAGATGGGACCAAATTTAAATCATCAGAATCAATGAAGAACATTGCATGTGTTGATAAAAAATAAATAAAAAATTTAAACAAAAAGGAGCTCTACACAAGACCTATTGAAAAATGCTAACTAAACAAGCAGCTACGCTACAAGGAGCTCTGACTGGAATTGAATAGGTGAAGAAAGAGAATGCATTTCAATGGAATCATGAACAAAATATATTTGCTACAGTGATATTTAGCCCAAAAAAATGAGTGTCCCCGCAATGCCTCTTCCCTATGGTCAGAGCCAATAAACGAGGTCCAACATAACATTCAATAGCATTGGAAGGCACTGCCTTTCCATCCATCAAGCAATGGGGGAGCAGTTTCATCCAAGGCAAGAGTCGCAAAGGGATAAAATCACAGAGCATTTATGGTCAAAGGGAACAATTATGACTTTTTGGCCGTGACATGTTACGAGCACTATAAGAAACCTTCGTTTTTGGTGATGTCTTGCACACAACCTGTAGACATGGTGTGCAATGTCTTCTAGTATGGCTAATAATGGGGACATCTTAAGATGTCTAGAAGACATGAGCAAAAACGCGTAGACATCCTTGGATGTCTACCGAATTTCGGAGGCTGAAAGGTGTGACACGTCGGCGCCACGTCAACGCCACATCAGAGGCAAATGGACGGGCAGTGCCACGTCGGCGATGGAATTCATCCTCCCCGTGGGTGACGTGGACGGAGAAATGGGCCCGCCACATTCTGACGTGGCGGCGGGAAATTCCGACGTGTCAGGCGGGAAATTCTGACGTGGCATGCCACGTCAGCAGAGGCCTGGGTTTTTTCAGTTCCGCCTCATGTTTTCGTGGACGTCTCCCAGGACATCACTGTGTTTCAAGAGACATTCGTGGACGTCTCCCGGGACATCACTGTGTTTCAAGAGACATTTGCGCATAGACGCGGACGTGCGAGAGCGTGATTTTTGAAGATGTTACAAAAGACATGAGCATGGACATCCTTCAGTCGACCCAGAAAACATCCTCACGTCGTGGACCATGTGTTGTCAGAGACAGCCGCGCTAAACGTGGACGTCTCACGAATCGTGGTCACGTCATTCTGCAATCGTGGCTATGTTCTCGGGGACGTCTTACAGAACATGCAGTGCGTCATGAACAACATGTAGAACAATACATCTCGCGTGACATGCAGTAGTATCGGAGAACATCAAGACGTCACATTTCAAAGCAGTTGTACTGTACCATGGGAGTGATGCTTGCTAGTCACAAATACGTACTCGCATTGCATATGCATAAAACGTTTTAACAGCACAATTCAATACTCATAACTATTCAGTCCGTGACCTCATGTGGCGCATAGTGCACATCTATGGGCCCGTCCACCACACGTCGGTGTACTATGCATCCACTAGCTGCACACGCTCCAATGTCATCGGTTGCTTTTGGTGCTCCCAAAATCATGAGTACTGTCATCCGCGCTTGTTTGAGGCTGCACATGAACATATGCCAACAACAATTGTGGTTAAACAAGGCGATGGCAATGAACTACATAATTCCTCATACTTGGGACGTTCTATATATGCATGGATCGTTGTACACTTGCATGACCGCTGGCCCCTCATCCCATACGAAAACAACGTTCTATACATCTCCCAGCAAATACTTCAAGATACATCACAGCTGAAGACGTCTCCTGGGATGTTCTATCAGACAAGCGGACGCTCCTGGAGTCGCGACAGCGTCTCAACTGACGTCTACGCAGACGTCGTGCCCATCGTCCATGTTGTACCTCAACGTTCATTCCGGGATGCTGTGGCTCACCTGCGTGTCATTCACGCTGCATGTTCATTTCTTCTTGGCCGCCTCCGCTCTTGTTGACGTGCGACCCTGCACTTGTGCAATTACATCATGTCACGGACTCTTTCCATGCAATGTCCCAGTATACTGTACATGACAATCTAAAAACCACTTAGACATTGCATAATTTGCCTTACTCAACGCGAAATACTGAATTTCAGACATTCACGTGAAGCGTAAATGCACATCCAATCATGACAGTGCATCTACATTTCCCAACCTTCTCAGCCGCAGTCCCCGGTTTTGACAGGCCCGCTTGCTTTGTTGAATCTGCCTTGGTCGTTTTGGATGCCCCCGTCGGCTTCGTTGTGTTGCTCTTCCCAGGTTTAGACAATCCTGCAGGCTTCGGACTATTTGCAACTGCCTTTGTTATGCTGTTGGGCTTAGTACTGCGCCTGACAGTAGCCGCGGAACCCCCCGGTGTGTCCACAACCTCCTGCACTTCCAATTCATCACTACTACTTCAAATGCACGCATTCACACTAGACAATCAAGTATGGTATGCAGAGCAGAGACTGCTCACCTCCCCTCTCCACCCATGTCGAGACATGCAGTGTACCTCCCCTACTTGTCATCACCCAAGCTTTCATTCACGCACATTACAACTTCAGTTCCATACACTTCACAGTCATGATGTCTGTACATGAAAACATACATCGCATTCAAAAAACACCATGCCCAATTGCCTAGACAGAGTTCCATAACAAGACATCACAGTGTTCCAAAACATGTCTGTGCAATGTCCGACGTGACGCGGGGATGTTTCTGCAGATGTCCGTGCGTTTCCTAAGTCATCTTCACAAACGTGGTCACAGACGTGGTTACGCGTCACTGCTCTACCATATCTACTCTCAGCTCGTTACCTGCTCGCTCTGGACCGCAGGCTGTGTCTGCTCAGCGGACGGCGTTGTCTGCTCCACCGCATATGGATCTCCTTGGTGAACCGGCTCGGCGACGGGTGCGGTGACAGCTGCCTCTCCCTCCACTGTGCCCCCTCCTTTGCCCTCCTCCATCGACTGCCCTCCTCCAACCTCCTCCGCAGCACCGACCTCGTCATCCCTGGACAATGACGTCTGTGACACGCCCGATGCACCGTGGTTCGGCGAGGGTGCCCTACGCGGCTCGGTGATGGCCGCCGGCGTCGAAGTGACCTGCAATGACACCGGGGTTGCTGGCAGTGGCGCATCCTTTATCTGCGGGAGGGTCGTGTCCGTGCACGACGGCTTCCCGGCCATGAGCTGCCTGAACATGGCCTCGATCTTCGATTGGAGCGCATTGTTGGATGCCGTTAGTTTCGCCTCTAGCCGCGCCTCGAGGTCCTCCATCCTAGTGTCAATGTCGTCATCCTCTTCGACTGCATCTGCTGCGGACTTATCCAACGCGTTAAGCCGCTCGTACTGGTCGTCGATCTCGTCGTTAATCTCGGACTCAAATGGTGGTCGACCTTTCTCCAGAGCCTGCCACAATCCAACCAAAAATCCATAGCAAGACAGCAGGGGGTATACGAGTCAACACACATTGAATGAAGTGGCTGAGAGAAATTTCATATACATTAGAACTCCCGACGTTGCCATCTCCGCACTCTTCGCCATGTCCCTGCAGCCAGTACCAGAAAGAACAGCCGGAAGCACCTATAGTTTGCAATAGATGTCGCAGTGAACATCGCCTGAGACATCCACCTACGTCCGCGACGGCATCAATGCGTCTTGTTAAACATCCTCACGTTCTCTAAGACATTCACTGACGTCACCTACTCTGCTGAAGACGCCATTGCAAACACATGGATGTCCCTAGAGGCACTGTGAATGACATGAAGTACTACAAAACAGCTCTACACATTCCCCAAACACCCAAACAGCAAGCTGCAGTGTCCATCCTACATTGCAGAAACTGTGACTCACCAGTTTCACTATCGCACCCTCTCGAAGTGCGGCCATCTGTGTCGACCGTGTGCCCTTGCCCTTCGATACTTTCCGCATCTGCGCCGACTTCTCTTTTGATGCCGCAGTCGCCCTCTTCGAGACAAGATAGTTCCACTGCTTCTCGGTGATTTCGGGTGGCTTATTTTGTTTCTCATCGATCATGCGGTTCAGCCTGAACCGTCTGTTCGTGAGTGCCTTGTTCACACTCTTGGTAATCCACCCTTCGTGTACTGTCTTCCGGCCCATATCGCCCCTCACCTCCCATCCTGCAAATTCACGCATCACAAAGGTAGCACCAGAATTTGTCACGGGCAAACAGACGTACAAACAACAACAGTCATTCAACAGACATAAGACACAATCACGTCAACAACAGGGACATTGCAGGCGATTCAGCACTGCCAATTCATATATTCCAGCTTTCTGATTGAATACTACCCCTTCTCATAGTCGTCCTGTTTCCATGCACATCCTCAGACGTCTCTGAAGACATCCTCAGACGTCTCTGAAGACATCCTCAGACGTCTCCATGAACATTCGTTAACGTCCAAGACGATATCTGCACATCACTTCCAGAACATGGAGATTCCTTTGCATGCCATGTCAAATGAGTACCTCCCCTATGTGATAGGCAACAGCACAAACTCCGCATACACATCCATAGTTTGCATTCTGAAGTAAGGCTTCTTGGTTTTTGGGACAAATAAAATGGTTGTACCTGACCACAAGCGCTTCATGAATCTTTCGCATACTGCTGGCTGCTGTTTTACCCAATTGTGACCGGGATCCAAGTCCCTCGACAGGCGCCGCAACTCAGTCTCGAACGCCCCCACCACTGCCTCGCACGGAGTTCCTCTTTTGTCCACATGCAGCGGCTTCTTCTCCCATTCCCGCTGCACATTGCCGCGCCGCCACTGAGAAGGAGGCAGTGTCCCCTCGTCTTCCGACTCCTCATCGTCGTCCTCTCCGTCCTCTTCTTCGTCGTTCTCCTGCTCAGAGTGAGTGTTGTATCCTGCGCTATACAACAAATCAAATACTACAAGTTTTAGGGTTTCATCCACAACAAATCAAATACTACAAGTTTTAGGGTTTCATTCACAACAAATCAAATACTACAAGTTTTAGGGTTTCATTCACAACAAATCAAATACTGCAAGTTTTAGGGTTTCATCCACAACAAATCAAATACTACAAGTTTTAGGGTTTCTTCCACAACAAATCAAATACTACAAGTTTTAGGGTTTCATTCACAACAAATCAAATACTGCAAGTTTTAGGGTTTCATTCACAACAAATCAAATACTACAAGTTTTAGGGTTTCTTCCACAACAACACCTTCATAATGTCATACATGACGCCTTTGAAATCCACTAACACCGATTTCTTCATCAAATTGTCCCCTCCCCCTCCCCCGACTTTGACCTTGCCGCCACGCTTCCAAGGCGGCGTAGCATCCTCACTTGTGTCCGCTGAGAGAGAAAAAGAGAATCCTTTTAGTGTTGCACACCCATCTCTCAAGCAGTGCATGTTCCATGGCTCTCTCTACAACTACTATTCTCTTACTATAGTTTACAATCATTCTAAAAATGAATGGCAACACTTTTGAGAACCTCTACACTCTAAACTCTAACTTCTTGGAAAAATGAAGACAAAAATGAGCTTTGTGCAGCCTTGAATTCTACTTAAAGGTCTCCTGACCTAACTATGGCTGCGGCAGCTAACCCTAGCCGCCTCTGTTCATCCAGTGAACTCGATGAAAATCATCCCAGTAGATGTTTGCAGGGACGCATGGATGTCATCTTAGACATCTTCATGGACGTCATCTTAGACATCTTCATGGACGTCATCCTAGACATCTTCATGGACAGCGGAATGTCATCATTGATGTCCTTCCAAATGTTCCAATGTTGGCTATTGACTGTAATTTTTGAATTCATCTTGCACTCACATAAATTTAAAGCTTCATATTACTGAGACATCTTGCTTTTCTCAAAATGTTTTATTTGGCTAAAAATGTGTTAAAAGAAATTTTTACAAGTTTCTAATCAAATAAACTCTGATACAAGCACAATTTTATTTTTAGACAAATAAAACATCTTACAGTTGCGTCTAAATGCTTTTCAATATATTAAGAAATATGAAGTTTTTGAAAGTACCTAAGTTTTAAAATAAAAATAAAAAACATTGTAATGAACATGATGAGGTTCAATGATGAGTATGGGTTTTGCATGGTATAGTTCACCAATTTTTTTGTTACAATGCAAAATTTTGCTCTTCTTTTTAATCTTTTAGAACACCATAAATAGAAATTGGTAGTAGAAGTTGAAAAAAAATTGAACTACTACAACTAAGTGATGTCTTCTACCAATGCCAACAAAAGAAGTAAAAAGTAACAAACATGCAATCGAAATTAATGTTTATGTGAAACATTAGTGCCTTGTTGTAGTGCAAAAGTGCACACAAAAATTATGAAAGACAAGAAGGTTGTGCATAGAATTTTGAGCTATGTGAAGAGAAATATGTGAAGAGAAATATGTTCCACATTTTTCCGAGTTTTTCCAAATTATTGAAATTTTAATTTTAAAATATATGTTGCCGAAAATTGTTCTCTGACTATTTCTAAAATACTTTTTTGATGGATTTCATTTATTTTTGTTTCCTTCATAACAAAAAATTTCAAGTGGGACTATTTTCAAATTTTCAAATATAGAACCAAACATGAACTATATTTACATTCAAAGTTTAACTATATTGTTCAAAGTGGTATTAGAATGGGAGTTTTAATTTATACTCAAAATCTTCAAGATTAAATCATTTAGACAAACTAGGATTTAATTCTATCATTCATAAATACATAGATTTAAAAGTTAGTTCACTTCATTTTTCATTGTAATATTTTTTAATTTTTTTTAAAGGGGATTAAAAGTTCTCTCTTTCAATGAATTTAAAAATGCACAATGTGCGCAAATGTGCACCAAAAGGCATGATAATTCACAACTCTGAATTCCCTCAATATGGTGAACCATACCATGCACGGCGGTGTTGCTCTGCGAATGGGTTAAAGCCTCACGTGATGTTCTAGTCTCCAACATTGAATGTGACAGGTACGGATTCAACGTGGTGTGCATCTTGATATCGGGGAAGCGGTCGCCAACGGCGACAAACATAGATGTCTTCTTGCGACTACTTTTGAAAGAGCTACATCAACTTTGGCGTGGTGTCGCGGCCCAAGATTTCACCCAACCACTCGGGTCCCGACGCTTCAACCTACGTGGGTTGCTGATGTGGACCATTTCCGATTTTCCAGCGTACGGCCTCATCTCAGGCCTATGCTGTAAGGGATATAAAGGATGTCCGTGTTGTGGCCCAGAGACGGACGTTCGATCTGCCATCACCGTGGACATCGTAGAAGACAATGATGAAGACGCGTGCACGTCTATTACGGATGTCATCGCGGACACATCACGAACAACGTGCAAATGTCCGCCGGGATGTTCCAGCCCACGTTCGGAGCGCGACATCAGAGATGACCGCGAAGACACCGCGCACATCGAGTGAGACGTTTCGTGCAATCCCAGGTCTCTAATGTCGCACCCGATGTCTTCACGGGTGTTTAGAGAGACACCCGTCACGACGTCTGTAGAAGCATCCCGTACGTCTTAGACCACGCTATACTGGTATGTTCCAGAAGACATCCCAAATGTTTCGGTGTACGTTGTCCAGAATGTCTGGATTTGTGACTTCTGAGACGGTGCCATGTCATCCCCGACATCTATAGACGTCCTAGACCGTGTCACAGTGGACGTCTGTGCGAAGACGCCCTACTACATGAAGGATGTATGCGGCGATGTCTGATGGGACATCTCCTTGGACATCCTAGAAGACAATGATGGAGACGCGGGCCTGTCTGTTCCGGATGTCTTTGTGGACATGTCATGAACAGCATGCGGAGGTCCCCGGGATGTCCCAGCTGACGTTCGGAGAGCGACATCACGGGCCACTTCTCACAGATCTTGGATGTCAGCGCAGACATAGTGTACGTGAACTAAAACATCCGTGGGAGGACGTTGTATCTCATGTCGCCTACTATGTCTCAGTGGATGTTCATATAGACATCCGCTACGACGTGCTCAGCAGTATCCCGCATGTCTTATAGGGTCAGGAGGCTCCAATGTTTCGGGAGACGTGTAACTATTTCATGGGACGCTGTCTGTGACGTCTTCGACCGTGACTTATGTGCTTCTGCGCTGTCTTCAAGACGTCGGCTACGTGAGCATTCACTATTGCATAGTAAATGATAATGGGGATGTACCATGGGACATTGCAGTTCACCACCGGAGACATCATTGCGCTTCGAGGACGTCGTTGTGGACATCCCAAGGGATGTCCACGAAAACATCCCGACGTCATCGAAGTCATCGTGAACGAGATGTCTTACGGACGATGGCCTAAACACAATATGTCGTGGCAGCTCGTCCAACGTGGATTTTTCCGTGCCATGTACGTTAAGTTCTGTAAATTAGGAAATTCCAAAATATATCCACGTGTATTTTCCACCATAAATTTTGGAAAATCCTCCTATATTATAAAAGTCTATTTTTGTCCGACGAGGATTTTTAATATTATAATATTAATAAATTATAATTTTTTTCATATATTAATATTAAAAATAAATTTTATATAAAAATTCTTATATAATATAATATTTTTAAAATATTATTATTTTAATATTATTATATTATTCTGATTCTAATATAATATTATTATATTATAATTTAAAATTATTTTAAAGAATGGACAAATCAGAAATATGGCAAGTACAAGATATCGAATATAAAATCAATATTCCAAATTATGTGGTGATTATAAATAAAAGTATATTGGACAAAAAGGAAAGAGTATTTAATAGGGTGAACCGGTTCTTTTTTCCGCTCTTGCAAACCGCTGCCCATTATACTGAATTTTTTACATCGGGTAGCAATTCACCTCGCATTCCAGTAAATTTCAGACACTTACCCTCGGTAAATCCGGAATCCCGTGCCAACGTGGCAAACCTGCGTCTTTCCGGATGTCCTGCGTCATGTCCTCATAAACGCGCAGATGTCTGCAGACATCTACGCGTTCTTTCCGAAACACGCACCTCGCCGAACCCTGAGATTTCAAATTATCTCCAAAAACGCAGAGACATCCATCTGTTGTGCGAGACATCCACTCAAACCGCAAAGACATCACACAGATGTCTCTGCGTCTGCCGAAGACATCACCAAAAATGCAGGTTTCTTATAGTGGAGTCAGCTTGAGACTCCTACTCATCTCCCCATCCGGTTCCCACTTAGGGCCTCTTTACACTAGAGGCGAGAAGCCGTGAGGAGAGAAATTTCAACCAATGAGAAATTGATCTTCTCGGTTTCTACGCCTCCCATTGGCTGAAATTTCTCTCCTCACAGCTTCTTGTCTCTAGTGTAAAGAGGCCCTTACCTCCGTCTTCTAGTAACAAATGTAGCTACTAACATTTTGAGGATGAAGAACATTCTACACATTCTCTCAGAGGCTTAGGCAATATGTGTGAAGGCTACTGAATGATATGAATTCTTGGTCCTTTCGGGATTAACCTCTTGCAACAAATTCCAACTTAACCCTCAATTGACATGGCTTTTCTAATTCCTACATCCAAAAATCTCTTTTAAACTCCACTTTAAGCATGATTCTCATTTTAATTTACTTTGATTCTATTCTAAAGAAGTATAGATCCCTCTAAGGTGATTGTTTTGGCATTGAAAAAACTCCATTTGGTTTAACGTAATAAAAGTTATGAGCAAGATTCTCCTCCCAAAAAAATAAACCTGTGGGGCTTAGTATGTCCTTTAAGGGTTAACAAGGTGTTTAGAACACTCAACTAAACTCACAAAATAAATCAATCTAAAGTTCAATCTCTTGCTACTTAATTCTGGCTATTTGGTGACACTTTTCCAAGTCGTAAAACACTAGTAGAAATGGTGGCACTGCTGAGGGAGATGCCTAGGTAAGTGGTGCCCAATTCCACGCATGCACAATGATTTTGCCTAGACATCTCCCTGGGGAGTGCCACCTTTTCTACTAGTGAAAGTCTACCACCAACAATAGGTCTCAAGGGTAACATTCGCTACCTACATCTAAGTACGAAGTACGGTAGTAAAACTACTGTCAATAGACTCTTTATTCATATTGGTTCAAGACCAACATTTCTCTTTTATAAACTTGTCTTAGTTACTACATGGTCAAGAATATAACCGTACTTTTTGAAGCTTCTCTTGAATCTTGTCAACATGTCCCTCCATCAACAACAAGTAGGCGAAAGTTATAGCAATGAAAGTTGGTGCAAAAACAAACTGCACACTTCGAAAGTTACTTGTATTAGTTAGCATTGAGGTGGATTGGAGTTGGTTTCCTTTTACAAACTCAAGTACAAAAAGGTAGAAACACACCCAAATCTGTCAACCGATTAGAGTTATCTTTAACTCACCTTGAGTTTGAATAAGCTACTATGAGTTTTGGTTTAATATGCTCTTATTTGTTCACTCTAAATAGTTATGAGGTATAGAAGAGCTTGGTGTCTCTCATAATTAAGTGTGTAAGAACTTGGTAGTCTCTAAACTCAATTTTTTTAGTTTTCCCGTCTTTTTGATGGCAAAACTAGTTTTTAATGAGTCTGAAGATCACCAAGCTCTTACACACCTAACATTGAGAGACCATCAAGCTCTTCCATACCTTATAACTATTTGGAGTGAACAAATAAGAGCATATTAAAGCAAAACTCTTAGTATTTTATTCAAACTCAAGGTGAGTTAAAGGATAAGTCTATTGAACAATTATGGTTGTTTAAAGATGGTTTCTATATTTTTGTAGTATTGCTATGAATTTTCACAGTGAAAATTATGTAGACCATTAATAAATTTGTGTTTAGACTTATCACCGCTCTACTTCCAATACCATGACCAACGACAATAAAGTATAGGTATGGTATCAATATAATCTATTTTTAGATTCATATGGTTGCTTCATACGGGGCTTCCACCTTACTAATCAATAAAGTTGCAATTAGTTTTGGATACCGTACCCGGCCATGAGGGTTGGCATCTCATGACGAATAATTAATTTTTTTGCAACTTTTTTTAACAAATACCAAATTTAGTGAACATTCTTCATGATTCTCTTTTTCACCATATAAAATATACATTTTGTGAAAAAATAAATTGCTAAAGATTTGGCTTTCTCTTCTTATAATTATTTTTTGCCGATCTTGATGACCGACTATGGTATATATGTTTAGAAGAGGTGAAATACATTGAGCAGACCTGGTCCAAAGCCAGTCGAATTGTAACCCCCGTTGTGCCCTGAACCTTGACCACTTGGTTGAGGAAACCATACCTGCACCACAAATTCAACCTAAATACATGTCTTCAATTAACCCCTAAGACAAAGGATTCATGGTTTTTTAAATGACAAATTCAATTGATCCTATTTTGAAAAATATAGTTAAGCTTGGACCAAGATTTATATCACTAGAACCAATGAAGAACTTTGCATTGTGTTGGTCCAAAAACAAACAAATTGGAACAAACAGAATTCGACATAGGACCTGTTCCATTTTTTAAAAAGAATATGAGGCCCAATTTAGGCTTCTTGGTCCTTTAGGGGTTAACGTCCTCACCCCTCTCCAGATTTGGAGAATTTCAAAGATGTCTTATAAAATACAACTAAGAGGGATATTTTGAACTTGATGTATGAATAAAAGTTGTACATTATGAAATTTAGATTCTAATATCCATATGGTTAGATTTTCAATTGCAATCATCAATATTTTTAATTGCAATCATCAATATTTTTGTATAAAATTTGAAACTTAATATTCAAAATCCTTTTGTAATTTAATTACAAATAAGATATTGACAATCTGTGGATGAAATTTGTTGTGATGGGTTGAAATGTAATACCCTGAGTGTAGTGATTTTTGGAGATTTTTTGGTTGCCTAATTTTATGAGTTGACTTTTTCAAGAGCACTTTTACACTGAAACCGTAGAATGTTTTGGTGAATCACTACAACATGAAATGAGGCAATTTTTTTTCACAAATCATCCCTTTTCTAATCGGATCACACATGCATGAAACTAACTTCCCATAAAATCTTTAGTAAAGAATCCACACTGCAAAAAGTGCATGACGGATGAGAAAACTGTGTTTGATTCTGTACATCGTCCAAAAAATGGATGCTTGGCCCTGGCCCTTTAGGGGTTAAAATGTTTGTGAAACTATGCTTTTATATTTTACCACAAAAAACAACAGATTCTCATTCAACGTTTGAAAGAATTAATTAATTCAGCCTTGAAAATAGGAGAAAGCAGTACCAGTAGTGTAGCGTTGGTCCAACAACAAAAAGCCCTAGTGATGTCATAGAGGCCACCCTTCTCAAATCCAAGCTGCTCGTTTTCTCGACAAAAAACTGTCACCCAATATACATTTTGTTGTTACAAGAAAGAGAGATATCACTCCTGTTCTCTTTTTGAAAATGGCGTACATTAAGAGTTTGTTCATTTAAGGTCCCGCGTCATGGCCCATAGGGTTACAACCCATCTCATGCATGACTCCATCAAAATACTAAAACAAGGAGGGACATTGGCTTGGGATACGGTGCAAGTGTCTCATTGTGGTTACTGTCCCGGGTGCTCGCAATTTTTTTTTTGGAAGGAGCTGGTAACTGGGACAGTAATCACAATGGGACACTTGCATAAGGTTCTTTAGGAGTTGGTGGAGTTCACCCTTTTCAATAGTAGCACTATAGATGGTTCGATCCCCAATGAAGCACTATAGCATTGTCTCACCACCCAATCTTTAGCGAAAGATGATGTGGACTTGCCATGATTCGAGAATCTGCTACAGTGATTTGGGAATAGTGGTAACGTGTTCCAGAGAGGGGCTAAAGAACCTTATGTGCACCGTGTCTCACCGTGGGACATGTAGTTTTCCCTCTTGAATTGATGGTTTTGCAAATTGGACTTACAAAGTGTCAGATGCTTCCAAGACCAAAATACCAAACTAGCATAACATTCAGTAGCCTTCCAAAAGGCTGCCTTTTAGTTTCATCCACCTTTAGATATGAAGTGACCAGTGATTTGTAATTGAATGAACTATTGAATCAAATAAACAATTACAAAACACTGTTGAATTGTGATTGAGTGCTTTCGATTATTGTTCACCATGGTTGATTGCTCTCGCTTAATGCCACCTGCCCTCATAGCTACTGATGTGATGTGGAATATCCCACATCATTTCATTAGGGGATGAAATGATGTGGGATATTCCACATCATTCTGTTGGGGAAGGAAGCAGTCACAGAGGCTACTGAATGTTATGAGATGAGGGAGGAGTTGTAACCATGGTTGAGGGAATAGTGAACCTGGGTGAAAATGTCTCCAATGCACTTGAGAATGCCCAATGTGATCGCCTTGGTCTTGATAGGGTGTGATAGCAGAAGTTTGGTATACCTGGATTCCATTCATGTTCACCATTTATTCAGCACGGGTGGGAGTACGTCTGATGGACATTATTAATTTTCATTTTTCAAATAGTGACACTTGTCACAATGTGGTTGGTGTAACATCTTGAAATGTGATGTGAAAATTCAATTCTGACAACTAAGGGCCGCTTCACATTATGGTCCAAGGTTGAGAGGCTGTCGACTAGATTAAGAATTCGGCCTCTTGACCCTTCACATTAGAGGCCAAAGTCCAAAGGTTGTCGCCTTCCAAAATGCCCATTTTTTGATTAAGGCGACGGACTTTGTAAGGAAGTTTGGGTCAAACAAGAATGGAAATCCAAACTATGGTCAAGAGGCCGTCGATTTTTTTTTCATAAAAAAACAAAAATATATTTTATTGCCTATTTTCAGCCCATTTCTTTGGACTCTCCACAAAGTTTGGCCACTCAATCCCACGGCCTCTCGACTTGGACGACCATAGTATGAAGCGGCCCTAAATGTTGAATCTGGCCCAAATGTATGTATGGGAAGAATGGAGACGACCATACCAGCCACTGGGTGCAGCACCAGCTCCATGAACAGGGGAACTGGCAGCCCCATTGCTTGATGCTGTTGCAGAAAGAAAGTGTATTAGATCACAACTCAGTTAACCCCTAAAGGACCACGGATTCATGGTTTTAAAATGACAAATTCAATTAATCATATTGTGAAATATATAATTCAGATGAGACTAAATTTTATATCACTGGAATCAATGAAGAATAATGCATATGATGGTCAACAAACAAATAAATTTGAACAAAAGGAAGTCCACATAAAACCTACTCAAAACTGCTAAAAAATAATACTAGGTTTAATTTGGACATCTTGATCTTAGGGGTTAAGACTCATGATGTGCAGTTTCCATGCTCTAAAGAGCATCTCCACCAGCAACTCTAAATTGCACTTTGAAGGCCATCCAAAAATTGAGACCTCGCCATGTTGTCGTATCCCACCATCATCATTCAGTTAGACTCTGAAAATAGTAAGTAAGCCACTCACAAGCCACCACGCATGGATTGTGCAATCATGATGTGCAATAAGAAGAGAAGATACACTAGCTTTAGTCGTTTTGAGGACCCTAAACTCGGTTGTTGTATTCAATGTATAAATTGTTAACCAACCCATGCACATGATCCATTTTTCTAAACCCAGACAACTATCCATAGCATCCTTCAATGCATGCTTTCACAGAATGGTTGTAGCCACAATGAATTCACTTCTAAAGTAGAGGTACCTAATTGTGACACTTTATCTTGAAAACTGTAATCTATGACTCACAAAGAAATACATTTTCAAATGAAGACCATTCCAGGAGTGTCACAATTGGATGAAGTGACACAATTAGGTGCTTCTACCTTATATCTTTTTACACATTGCCTTCAATGAGGGTTCAGAATAAGAGAGGAAATGGTGGTAAAAAGGGACTCTGGCCAACATAAAATTCTTGAGGAACTGCCTCAACACCCTTGGAAGAGAATTCGGATTCTGTTTGAGCGTATCAAAAGTTACAAGAAGAAAACCAACCAACGTTGGTCACTTCCGTGCATGCTCTCTATAGTGAATGTTAGACTTTTGAGTTTTGTTTTATTGGATTGCCATCTACGTCGAATTCTCACAACCACTAAATTAAATGTTATGAATGAGAACCTCTAAAGACAAGGATGTATATTTGTAGCCCTACCGACTTTCTACTACTCTGCACTACAAGGAGAAGGCGTCGCTTTTCACTCCCTCTGTGAGTCAAACGGTGCCACTTCGCACTCACCAATTTTTTGGTTGGACTTGGTGAGTGTGATTTGTCACGTAGGACAAGTGTGTACAATAAAAAAAAAAAAGGCAATGAACAGGATCCTCCTGAGTGAGAAACAATGCCTCTCCTCGTAGTGCTGGAATGTTCAACCAGAGAACACTACTAGCAAAAGCATCGTTTCTCACTCGTGAGAATCTGGAACAGTGTTGCTTTTCACTGTACTCGCTTGTCCTACGTGAAGAATCGACACGCACCAATTCCAACTAAAAAATTGGTGAGTGCGAAGTGGCGCCATTTGACTCACCGAACGAGTGAAAAGTGATGCCTTCTCCTTGTAGTGGAAGGTAAGAAATACTACTCATTACTGGATACTCAATACTGACTGACTCTTTGCTATGTCGGTATTAGGGTTGAGGAATTGATAAAAAGTTGAGGTTTAACCTGATACTCTCCTTCTCATTGTTGCCTTCCACACGTACGCCCCGTTGGGAAACCCAAAACTTTGTAACGCTGTCACGCTGCCTGATGAGATTACATTCTATTACCTAAAACCCCACCAATTTTGATTTTTGCAATCAGAATTCAAGTCCAAAAAACACTATTGTCTTTGAATAGTCTTAGTAGACTATACCTTGCGAAGTTCATTCTGTTTCCATGTTTCTGGTGCATAAGGGATATTGTTACATTACTGAAATGAAAAGGCAAATTAATCCACTTTCTCTCATTGAAGAGAACATGCCCAATAGTTATTTAGGTTTTGAACAAGTTTACCAAATGAACAAAAGTGCGGATATATATATCATTTCTTACCCATGTTATATGGAGTGATTCATCTACAGCTTCATTTTGGACAGATTGTTAACCAAGTCCTCAATCTTCGCACGAAATCCTTGCTGTTAATTGATTGAAAAATGTCTACATTTTGGCAGAGCACCCTACAATGAAGAGGCTTCCACATGCATGCTAATTTCTGAAGCTAGAGGAGTGTTTTATTATTGAACTTCTCATCTGTGAGCCTGGCAAGTCTGTAGATTATTATTATTATTATTATTTTATTTTATTTTCCTCCTTTTTGGACTTTGAAAATCATGAGATTGAAATTATGTTACTCCATCTTGACAAGAATGCAGTGAGTTATCAAAGACTAACTTAGGGTTTCATGTTGTTGTTGCAGCATGGTGGGCACCAGTTGGTGAGGAACTTTCATTGAGAACAGGGGTACAGGACCCCAATACCGTACCCACAACACATAAAGTTCTTAAACCCCTAAAGGACCAAGGCTGATTTTCCAAGTTCGCTCAACATAGTGTCGAATGAGTATTGATCTTCAATTTTTGAGATTTTTTGTGGTGATTCTACTCTTTGTAACAAAGATGGGATGGTAATTTGTGTACGTAGGTGATGTATAGATCAAAAGATACAATCATGCAAAGGTGAAAAACCTAACTGCGGACAGCTCTTAAATTTTTTTCATACAATGAGCTATGCATTTGATTTTTTGTACACAATGAGCTAACACCCCCATATACACAACTTTCAAATTCATTTCACCAAATCAGAGACTACACTTTGCATTTTGGGCATTTTTCAGAAAGTTTCAAAATCGAGCATCGGGCCCAAAAAAAGAGTCCAACCAACATTATAGCTCATAATCTTACTATTGATGAACAGTGAACGGTTGAAAATTTGTAGGTACTGATAAATTGAAGTTGATTAAAATATCCTTTAGTTGGATCGGTCAAAAAGATTTTAGATTGAAAACTATTTACCATTTTATGAGAAAGGTACTTTTAGGCAACTTTGGAGTGTTTGGATTGAAACATAATTGAGGTCCTTTAGGGGTTAACCCCACTCTGGAGTACCTCAGAATATGTAGCAGATCTTCAAATCACTATAGCAGAATCTTGAATCATGGCAAATCCACATCAGAATTTAACTAAAGAATGAATGGTGAGAGTGGTGAGACACTGTAGTTGGTGTTTACAGTGCTACTATTGAAAAAGGTGTGACCTGGTGTTGGCTAAAGAACTTTATGCACATGCCCTTCAAATAATTTATTTTTTTTGAAAATTTTCATCGTGGCAATGGCCATATTCTGTAGTCAATACACTCATCATAGTATTTAGCCCGAGCCACATTAACTATTTACTCAAGGCTATAACTTTTTACACAAGGCAATTTTTTTACCAAGATTGAAAATTTTGATACTATTCATGTAGGAAAACATCCATAAACATACTTGGTAAAAGTATTCATTCTACGTAAAAAATAGTCATTATAAAACAATCAGTGCATCTTGAACTAAATACTATTAATAATGGGTGTAGTGAGTTTCACACTACATGGTTGAATCTAATTTCAAGGTAGAATAGTCCGTTGTAGTCAATTGATTATTGCATAATTCAATTTATGTTGATTGGATTATTATTTTTAAATTTAAATTAAAAAAACAAAAAACAAATTTGCTGCAAAATTAAAAATTAAAAGATACTTAAAAAAAATTCAAAAAAATCTATCAACAAAATAAAGATATCGTAGGTAAAGGACAAGGTCAGCACATTTCGTGTAATATATATATTTTTGAATTCATTCCACGTCACTTTCAAATAATATGGATAAAGACTTGCAAGCCTATGTGAATTCTCAATACACAAACGTGTGAATTCTCACTACACAAACGTGTGAATTCTCACTACACAAACATGTGAATTCTCACTACACCATTGTGTCCAGCTATTAGGATCGACAGCTCGTCCAAAATATTTAATTATTTTCCCAAATGATGAAAATATTCTTTAAGATTATGTGGATATTCTCTTAGATATTTTTCACCATAGAAAATATATATTTTTTGAAAAAATAATTTAAAAAAAATTTGAGCTTCTCTTTTGTAATTATACTTTGCCAACCCTGACAGTTGGGTACGATATGTTTTCAGTAGATTTGATGCACAATTGAATATAGCAAATGATCTTATTTTGAAAACAAGTGTTCAAACAAGTTAAATTAGAAGACCAAGTCATCTTTCACCTTCAAAAAGAATTTTGTGATTTGAAGTTTTTATGCATGAAATATGCACAAAATTCAAGAAGGTTGTGAAGCATGTGTATGAGTTGAATGATATGAAAACATGTGATCAAAATTTTGGTAATTGTGCATGGTAAGTTTAACTTATTGTGAGTTTTTATTGACAATGAAAAGTTGCACAATCAAATAATCTTTTGCTTTCAAAAACAAAATTGTGATTTGATATCGTTTTACTCAAGTTATGCACATTTATGAAAAAGAAGTTTAACTTGGTGTTAAGAGTAGAATGGCAAGAAGTGAGAGGAGTTTTGCATATTTCACATGCATTGTTGACAGCAGTATACTATATTTTGTATAAAGCACAAGGTTTTACTCCCTCCATAACTCATAATTATGAAATGTAATTTGCCTCTATATATCTTTGACATATCATTGATCTATAGCCAAATTTTATTTTTAAATTGAAAGAAAAGCCAAAAAAAACATTCTATATTATTTTTAATGCCAAATCAACTTTTTACACTTTAATTAAATATTTAACACAATTGTGTTGGACTTGCTACTAACCTACATTATTTTTAATTATTTTTTGAGATTTCTATAATAACTTTTGTAGAGTATGCTTTACATGGAAGCTTTGTTTAGTAAGATCCTAATAAATATTGCAAAATTTCTAATAAAAGGTTCAAGGCTGTTATGTGTTTTGTTAGCAAACTAAAAAATGAAACAAGGTCTATTAGCATTATACTCCCTCCATCCTGCCAAAAGACCTTGTTTCATTGAAATCCATGAAAATTTTATTAGCATCCCGCCAATATGAAACAAGGTCTTTTGGCAGGATGGAGGGAGTATAACGCTAATAGAAAGAAAATGATTTAGACAAAGTTGATAATTGATATAACAATTAAACAAGGTCTATTATAAATGCTAATAAAATTATTGTCTTTTTTAGAATATGTTTGTATATATTATATACTAAAAACAATTTGATTGACCTAAATATAAGTGAAGTGAAAAATATGAGAAATTTTGTTTTATAGGTAGTGATGGAATCTTCTAAAAAATAACATATGAGGTTCATTTTTGGACTCAATTTTCACAATTTTCATAAACAAAAAGTACATAGGGTGTGTAGAAAGTTCATTAAGACTTTTATATCATTAGAATTGGCATGTTCCATGTTAGTTCCAGAATTAGCATTGTACTCCCTCCATCCTGCCAAAAGACCTTGTTTCATTGAAATCCATGGATTAAGCATTGTTTTCATTGAAATTCGTGGATTAAGCTTAATTACCTGATTACAGAGGGAGTATGTTGACTATGATGCAAATCTATGGGTTAAGTGAGTACATAGGGAATATTTTGACTGCCATAAAGTGTATTTGTGACCAAAATCCATGATTAATTTGATCAAAATCTATCGATTAAGGTGCCAAATTGTCTGCAACGCCCTGAAGCAGTTGTCAAACACACGCGAAGCTTAATTGCCAACGGTGAATGAATACAATTGGAAATCATCATTTTATTTTGGAACAAAATTTAAGTCAATCGATATCATGGTCATTTGCGGTACAAAGGGAGTATTAATTTAAGAAAAGTAATATTTTCATCAAATGCATTTGTGAAGGATTGAATAAAACTTGCTTCTAAAATCAAACATTATTGTAATTAATGGGAATTTTCACTTTGAAATTTTAAAAAACATGCTTCAACAAATTAATCAAATGATCATAAATATAATTAAATTTTATTGCCAAAAATTGAATAGTATGAAAATTTAGTCATTGTTTTAAGATGGGTTTTTGGAAGCGGATTTTCACCAAATGCACTCAAAGAACTTTAGTAAAGATTAAACTATATATTTTTGTAGTAAATGCTCAGGGAAGTCACTTAGTGTAAATTTTGAGTACATATGAGCAAACAAAGGGTATTTAATGGGGGGCTATGAAATAATTGGAATATTATACTATTTATAGTATTTTAGGGTATATTCCATATATTATATGAATATTCCTAAAATATTCCCAATTTGGTTTTAAAACACCCTATATTACTTCTATAAATTTACATTTTTTATCTCAAATGAATAAAAGACACCCTATATTTGTTCTCTCATAGTTATCTAATTCTTGACAGTGACTTCTTCGGGAGTAAATGAATTTTTTTTACAGTCTAGTAGTCGTTGTGATGATTTATACAAAAATTAACTATTTGTGATGAACTTGCCTTCCAATTACAATACACTCTTCTTTCTCTTTAGTGTGGTCCAAACCAATTTGCATATTTTTTATTAACTTTAGACTATATAATTTCACTAAAAGTTCTATTTTTTATCTACATATAGGAAAATAGAAGTATGAAGATTCTTTCATTGCACTAGTAGAAAAGAGGTACTAGGGCACCGATGAATACAATTTACTTTCCATACAATGACACTCCATAATATGACTTATTGTTTCAAGCAATACACATGTGACAAGTCATTTCTCTGACTAATCCCTACACTATATAGGAGTTCCCCACTTGTCATTCCCACTTTCATTGAGTGACATGAGGTGCCATGCCATGTTTATTATAACATCAGGAATTTCGGACCCCACTGATTCTGCACTGATTCAGTGCGATTTCCGATATTTCAAGGGTTCGTACGATTTTCGCACTGATTCCGCATCGTTGCGTCATTCATCGCAACTACACTGATATGACACGATGTTTGTACAAGCGGATATAGTACTGGTTCGACACAATTGATACATCCATTGAAAACGTATGAATTCAGCACTCTTTATAGTCGTCAAATGTCGTGTTTTAATCGTCTTTAAAACTACACTGATTCAGTGCGTTTTTCGTGCGACATCATCTTTTCCATATCTAGATTTTCTTTTCTTTTTATATCTAAATTTGATCAAAATAGTATTATTAAAAAATAAAAAATAAAAAAATAAAAAATAAAAAATAAAAACTTTCCTCGCTACCCACTTCAACTACACGGAAATTGCCTACACATGCGGTGGGGCCCACCATAGCTTCCCAAGCTCTATCGCCACCGGTGGGATTTGAACTCTCAACCTCCCGGTTGCTACTCAAGTTCCTAACCACCAAACCACTTCAAACTCTTTATGCATAGAATAGAACTCCACTGGTAATTATCAAACTTTTATTTTCAGCGGACTTTGAATGTTTTTAACTATGTGAAAAAAACTTTTTTTCCAAATTTTTCTTTTGCACTAGATTATGTAGGACGTTTTCTATATCTAGGATTTTTTTCATAATTTTTTGAATTTTTTAAATTTTTGCCAAAATCGTGACGGCAGAACAGGCTGTGAGCTGTTTATTTTTTTTCAGCGGACTTTGAATGTTTTTAACTATGTGAAAAAAACTTTTTTTCCAAATTTCTTTTTTGCACTAGATTATGTAGGATGTTTTCTATATCTAGGATTTTTTTCATAATTTTTTGAATTTTTGAATTTTTTGCCAAAATCGTGATGGCAGATCAGGGATTCAGGGCTGTGAGCTGTTTTTTTTTTTTTTCAGCGGACTTTGAATGTTTTTAACTACGTGAAAAAAAAAAAATTCCAATTTTTTTTTTTGCACTAGATTATGCAGGACGTTTTCTATATCTAGGATTTTTTTCATAATATTTTGAATTTATTTATTTTTTGCCAAAATCGTGGTGGTTGTGAGCTATTTTTTTTTGCTCCTATGATGAAAAGTACAATGATAACCAATAATACCAAATTTGAATTCTAAAAATATAAAATGTTATTTCTTTGAAATTTTAATGTGTATTGCTTCTAAACTCTATAAATGTAGATCTAAAAATGTTTTGGGAAATTAAACCGGAAGTATAATTTAAAGAAGATTATTGGAATATTCCAAAATATTCCAAAATAATATAAAATATTTTGAAAGATTCCAAAAAATTTCAAAAAATTCCAAAAAATTCCAAAAAATATATTAAAATATTGTACACGGATGTCGTCATTAGGAATTTCGGACCCCACTGATTCTGCACTGATTCAGTGCGATTTCCGATATTTCAAGGGTTTGTACGATTTTCGCACTGATTCCGCATCGTTGCGTCATTCATCGCAACTACACTGATATGACATGATGTTCGTACAAGCGGATATAGTACTGATTCGACACGATTGATACATCCATTGAAAACATATGAATTCAGCACTCTTTATAGTTGTCAAATGTCGTGTTTTAATCGTCTTTAAAACTACACTGATTCAGTGCGTTTTTTGTGCGACATCATCTTTTCCATATCTAGATTTTATTTTATTTTTATATCTAAATTTGATCAAAATAGTATTATTAAAAAATATTAAATAAAATAAAATATTAAAAAATATAAAATAATTACTTTCCTCGCTACCCACTTCAACTACATGGAAATTGCCCGCACATGCAGTGGGGCCCACCATAGCTTCCCAAGCTCTATTGCCAACGGTGGGATTCGAACTCTCAACCTCCCGGTTGCTAATCAAGTTCCCAACCACCAAACCACCTCAAACTCTTCATGCATTGAATGGAACTCTTTTGGTCATTATCGAACTTTTTTTTTCAGCGGACTTTGAATGTTTTTAACTATGTGAAAAAAACTTTTTTTGCAATTTTTTTTTGCACTAGATTATGCAGGACGTTTTCTATATTTAGGATTTTTTTCATAATTTTTTGAATTTTTGAATTTTTTGCCAAAATCGTGATGGCAGATCAGGGATTCAGGGCTGTGAGCTGTTTTTTTTTTTTTCAGCGGACTTTGAATGTTTTTAACTATGTGAAAAAAACTTTTTTTCCAAATTTTTTTTTTGCACTAGATTATGCAGGATGTTTTCTATATCTAGGAATTTTTTCATAATATTTTGAATTTATTTATTTTTTGCCAAAATTGTGGTGGTTGTGAGCTATTTTTTTTTGCTCCTATGATGAAAAGTACAATGATAACCAATAATACCAAATTTGAATTCTAAAAATATAAAATGTTATTTCTTTGAAATTTTAATGTGTTTTGCTTCTAAACTCTATAAATGTAGATCTAAAAATGTTTTGGGAAATTAAACCGGAAGTATAATTTAAAAGAGATTCCTAGAATATTTCAACATATTCCAACATATTCCAAAATATTCCAAAATAATATAAAATATTTTGAAATATTCCAAAATATTCCAAAAGATTCCAAAAATATATTAAAATATTGTACACGGATGTTGTACGAAAATAATTTGCATTATAATAGATACTGAAATCGCACGAATACAGTAAATGGCATTAATATAATACGTATACGATACTGAATTCGCATTAACTAAATCCGCACGTTATCCGTGTCTTATCAGCCATGTGATGTAAATACACGATTAACGCACGGATTCCGTCAAGCACGACTTTCGTACGGAAACAACACTTTTCTGATAATCATTGAAAAGACACTGCATCGACACTCTAGTAATGCATGTCACTTCCGTACCGTAACGACACTTCTAAATGCACGTATGACGTGCGGAATCAGTGTTGAACGATAAACGCACTGAATCAGTGCAGAATCAGTGGGGTCGGAAATTCCTGATGGTACGAAAATAATTTGCATTATAATAGATACTGAAATCGCACGAATATAATAAATGGCATTAATATGATACGTATACGATACTGAATTCGCATTAACTAAAACCGCACGTTATCCGTGTCTTATCAGCCATGTGATGTAAATACACGATTAACGCACGGATTCCGTCAAGCACGACTTTCGTGCGAAAACAACACTTTTTTGATAATCATTGAAAAGACACTGCATCGACACTCTAGTAATGCATGTCACTTCCGTACCGTAACGACACTTCTAAATGCACGTATGACGTGCGGAATCAGTGTTTAACGATAAACGCACTGAATCAGTGCAGAATCAGTGGGGTCGGAACTTCCTGATGAACCACCAAGTGTTGGGATATTTACAATGATTGTCAAAATTGAGTACGAAATAGCTTAGTCTACCTTTAGCCATTCATATTTTATAATATATTGCATTTAATGCCAAATCAGTTGACTACTCAAGTATACATTCAAGTAAATGATGTGGCTACCAAATTACAAGTCCAGTAATGCAAAATAATTTGAGAAAGATATAGATCAAAGTAAATTAGCTCTAAAATCAGTTATGCTCACACTTGGATTATGCAATGAGTGTTACAAATCTGACATGCACAAGTGGTTTTCTGGGTCTGATTCTTTAGATGGGCATGTTCTTGGCCTTCACATTTATAATTGTGTCCCTATTCAATGCACATCATTTATACAATTTGAGCAAAATGGTTTCATTAAGGTCTCTCTCTGTTGCTGATAGAAAGCACATAGAAGAAGCTACTTTAGAGAAGTTGAGGATGGGTGAAAGTACTAGAAATGTTGCTAGAGACTTACAAGTATCCCAAAGTTGGGTTACACAATTTCGTAAGCAACATTTGAGTGAATTGAGTGATGTGAATCGTAGTTTTGGTGGCAGGCCACATGTGTACAATACAACTGATTGCAGGGCTTGTGTGAGAGAAATCACTGTAGGTGGCTTAGAAACTGCACACAAAGTTGGAAATTACTTGAGAGAAGAGCTTCATGTTGGTATGAGTGATAGTACTGTAAAGAGAGTGTTACGAAAAGCAGGTTTGAAATATAAAGTGAAGCATGAAGAAACCAAAGCTCACACTTCTTTAGATTAAGGGACGTTTAGAATTTGCTAGACGTCATTGCCATTGGATTGACAATGATTGGGATTGTGTAGTATTCTCTGATGAAACAAAAATCAACGGATTTTGCTCTGATGGTCGCAGTTGGTGTTGGTTTCATGATGGGCAGAGTAGAAGTGCTGGAATGGTGCAACAAACTGTCAAGTTTGGAGGTGGGGGAGTGATGATGTGGGGATGTACGACTCCGAGTGGCCCTGGTATGATGTCTAGGATTGAGGGAAGAATGGATCAGTACATGTATAGAGAAATTTTAGAGCAAGAACTGATTCATACACTGCAGAATGTTAGAATTGTGAGAGCATGTTGAGCTTCAATTACTCCCAATGAGTGTAAGAACTTGTATCGAAGCATGCCTAAGCGCATTGCAGCTGCTATAGCTGCTAAGGGTAGGTGGACAAATTTTTAACTTTGTTTCAGCTAGTGTGAGCAAAACTGAGTTTTGGACGGAACTTCACTTTACTTTTTTTTGTACATGCATACTTGTGTGTAATAGACCTCAATCCCCATGGAAGTATGACTGATTGCAATGGTAATCCTGTGCAATTTATGGTTTCATTTTTGGTGCATCCAATTTCCCTACGTTGTTTGTTGAATTTCAGTATGTTGTGTTCGTATTCAGTTTTGGCAGTCACTTTATGTGTCCGTGTGCAAGTACTTGTTATCTTAGCCGGCCTGTTGATGATGATAAGAGTACTAGCCTGAGTGTACTGTACTGTACTGTACAGTACTAGGAGTGTGGAATTCGTCAATGTCTTTGGTGGTAATGGTGCCTGATATGTGGTGTGGATATGTTGCAGGATGGAAACTTGGTGTTGTTGCGTACAATATCGATTCAAGTGAGCTCAAGTGACCCTACTGTACAGTACAGTACTGTGAAGGACATACAAGTCATACAGGGCAATCAACAAATTCGTCATTGCAAGCGTATGTTCAAGAATCTTACATTGTCCAACCTTGGACCAGTAAATTTACCACACATGTGAGTACAACAACAATGGAATTCAATGTCAGTTGCAATGTCGGACATGAAGGTATTCTACACAGTTTGAAATTTGAGCGTTAGACATGGCTGTCATTCAGTCCTAACACTACAAGGAGAAGGCGTCGCTTTTCACTCCCTCTGTGAGTCAAATGGTGCCACTTCGCACTCACCAATTTTTTGGTTGGACTTGGTGAGTGCGATTCGTCACGTAGGACAAGCTTGTACAAAATAAAAAAGGAAATGAACAGGATCCTCCTGAGTGAGAAACGACGCCTCTCCTTGTAGTGTAAATGTTCAACATGAGTTAGCCAAAATTTTGAAGCAGACGCAGAGACGAGAAAGATAGTTGTTGCATTCTTAACATTTCTGGAAATTCTTGCCTAGTGAACTATCCAGCAACTGACTGCAGCTGGTCTCGATCTAATTTTTGCTGAACTCTCATATCGGTTGAAATTCATGGATTCAGTGATTTGACTCTACTGTACTGTACAGTACCCTACACTAAGTATATGTCACCTTGGGTTTACAAAGGTTTGTCATTAAAAAAATGATAAAATTGGAATTTTGGAGCTAAATTTGAATATGTTGCAAAACACAAGATACACAATACATACTATTGAGATTTGATATAAAAATGATTTTTTTACCCATTTTCACTTGAAATTAAAAACTCCAATTTTTAATCCTAAATTCAAACAACAATAAATACAAATTTTGTTACTTACTAGGTATAAAACTCTTAATGGAAAGAATGCAAATCCTCTATAAGATCATATGTAAAAGATATCATGATTTTTGAAGGTTTATTAACTATAAAATTATTGATTGAAACATATTATCCTGAATTGCTCAATTTCCAAGTGAATTTTTTATTTAAAAAAAATTTCACCCCCAAAATGTCAAAAAAATGAATTTTTTAATAAACATTATATGAAACGATTATATATGCTAAAAAATTAATTTTTAAAGTATTTTTGGGATGAAGTATTTAAAAATAAAAAATTCACTTGGAAATTAAGCAATTTAGGATAACATGTTTCAATCAGTAAGTTTATAGTTAATAGACCTCCAAAAATCATGATTTCTTTTGCATACAGTTCTACACAGAATTTGCATTCTTTCCATTAAGAGTTTTATACATGGTAAGTAACAAAATTTGTATTTATTGTTGTTGAATTTAGGGTTAAAAATTGGAGTTTTTAATTTCAAGTAAAAATGGGTAAAAAAATTATTATTTTTGATCAAATCTCAACATTCATTTGTTGTGTATCTTGTGTTTTGCAACATATTCAAATTTGGATAAAAAATTCCAATTTTATCATTTTCTAATGGCAACCTTTGTAAACCTAAGGTGACAGATACTTATTGTAGGGTATTGTATAGTGGGGTCCAACAAGTCTGTGTAATTTTTGTACTGTCATCGACATTTACAGTTCCCATTTGTACAGAAGTGGTTGAATGAGCATGAAATTTTGAATACAACATTGTAACTTCATGAACAAATATGTGCAATATTTGGTACTATGAAGATAAAGAGAAAAATAAAAAAAAAGTAGAGACAAAATTTAACTTTTAATACGTAAAAATTCATAGCAATTACATAAATGCTTTTTACAATAAAAAATTTGGGTACAAAGTAGAGGTTGTGATGCTGAACAATATGGTTCATTTCAAATATGAAACATATAACTGGCCTAGAGGGGTGTATAGATGATATAAGTTTTTTGATACAATTTCAATATACCAAATACAAACAACAACTTTGACATGATGTTTCTTACTACAAAATGCCTATTTTTAAAAATCAATCACACCACATGAAAGCTGTTTGAGTTATTTACATGACAACACAACTACCCGCACTTTAAAGTTCAAATTCATACAATAATTTCAAATTTTCATTCAACAATCTACTATTTAGTATGTGAACCGTCGAAACGGTTCACTTTAGCGGTAAATCGTTACCGCTATAGTTTTGATGTATTTTGTATTTTATATTTGTCTAACCGGGGCATTTTAGCCAATTAGACAATTTCCCGCTTTGTGTGCATTTAGATTTGGTTTTGATTGCTCTATTTTATGATGCCGTTTTGTTTAAGTAATTTTGGTTGTTTATTTATTACTAACTATTTAACCGTTGGATTTGGGGCGTTTGAACCATTTGCCCTATTATTTTATTCTATTGTTCTGATCTATTATTGTGGTTTATTATTCTAATCCATTATTTTAGTCTAATTTATTAGTCCATTCTACTAGTTTATTTTAGTCTATTCTTGTGGATTATTATTTTAGTCTATTATTCGCCTATTATTTTAGTCTAATGGTTTTAGCCTATTATTTCGGTTTATTATTTGGTCTATTATTTTCGTACATTATTTAGTCTACTATTTTAGTTCACTAATTAGTCTATTATTTTAGTTTATTCTTTTAGCCTTTTACTTTGATCTATTCTCTTGGTCTATTACTTTATTCTATTATTTTCTAGCCTATTATTCATTCTATCTTTCAAGCCTATTATTTATTCTACTCTTCTAGTCTATTATTCTGGTTTATTAGTGTAGGCTATTAGTTTAATTTATTATTCTAATCTATTAGTTTATTTGGTCTTTTAGTTGGTTGATCCACGGTAGACTAATTGTGAACTCCCGGTCTCATAGGAGATAAGGGAGAGTTTAGTGGATGAGGGTTTAGGTTTGGCCTAATTGGATGAAAGTCTAGGATAAGGGTTTTGGATGGATGTAGTTTTGGGGTGGGATTTTGAATCCCACCCCTGTGTCACAAGTTGAACGAGTTAGTTAGTTAGTGTGAGCGCTTGGTTTTTGGGAGAGGTTAGTCTCCAGATCTAGATCTAGTTTTGTGAGCTTGGGGTTTTTTGAAGAAGGGTCTTTGGGAAAAAATCATAAAATATTAGTGTAGGGGCTTGGGAGATCAACTGTAGAAGTTAGTTAAGTGCTTGTAGTTGGAGAAGTGTGGGAGAACGGTTTTAGCTGTTGGCGGTTGTGTTTCCCGTTGTGAGGTGCGGCAGGGCCTTCCGGAAGGGAGTCACGGTGACTGCGTGAATTCCAGCACCCAACAAGCGAGGACCACGAATCCGGAGTTGACAGCAGACGGAGAGCACGCGAGAGTTCGGCCACAACAACATTGCCAGGGCGTGAGGGCGCGCGTCGAGAGCGACAGCAGCTGGGAACCGGAGGCGACAAAGCAGCTGAGTACGAAAGGCTGCGGATTGCAGGCGGGGAGCAGGTCGAAGGATTCGCAGCGCTGCAAGTCCAGCGGCGGTCGACACTGAGCAGCGAACGCGAGGGAGAAGATTGAGCAGCGAACGCGAGGGAGACGATCGACAGCGACGGAGGCGGCGAGGTGTCTGCTGCAACTGCGGCAGCAGGGGACGTGCCAATCAACACCGAAATTCCGACGGAGTTCGGAGAGCGTTCGGTGAGCAGGGCGAGTCCAGTAGCAAGCTGAAGACCACAATCGGGACGAGATCGCAGGGAGAAGCGGCAGCAAGCGACGACTCGGAGACGCGGCTGAGAAGCTGAGGAGCGACGACAGCAAGCAAGCGACGGAGCGATGTGAGCATTGGGTACTGGCTACACGGGGAGGCATCGCTAGCAAGCGGCGGAGATCGACAACAACAGCGATCAATACGAAGACAACGAAGAGCAGCCATAGCAACGAAGGCTAGGGCAGCTTCGGCAGAGAAGATCGGCGAGCACCAGCAGATGCATAGACAGGGTGATATTACGGAACAACAGCGTGACATTAGGGAGGGAGAACACTCCCTACCCTTCCTATCTAATTTTTTAAGTTTGAATTGAACTATCTAGACTTAGCAATTGTTAGGAAGTATAGAGAATCATTATTATTAAAATTGGTAATTGTGATTGCCTAAAAAATATTTGTGTGTAATTCTTGAATTCTTTTCTATTGTTGTGATTTGCTTATACTTGGTTGGTTGGGTTTGCATTGTGGTGTGTGTTGTGTAAAATTGGTCCGGTGAAGGGTATAGCGCGGAAGCGTTGCCTAATTTTCACTGGGCCAATTGGGGATTTTTGTGTGTAATTTAGGGTTTAATTTTAAGGTTATTGGGCACGATGCGAAAGCGCTGCCCAAAATTTTCCCAAAAAACCCTAATTGCTTGGAATTGTGTTGTTTAAAGTACAAGGGTGCTTTATAAGGTTTAGGGTGTTTTTGCAAGGCTTAAGGATCAAACAAACTTCCAATCATGGGAGTTTGAGGTCCTTGTGATTGTTTGTAGTTGTGCTGTAATTTTTAAGTTTAGGTCTAAAAACCCTAATTAGAGGGCCTAAACTCCAAATTTAAGCCCATTTTAGAGCACTGAGTGCTTAGGGTAATTTGTGGAAGGCTTGGGATCATTTAGGTGCTTGTTAATGGTCCAATTCAACCTTTTAGATGTGCTGTAATTTCTTGGCATTCACCCATTTGGCCACTTTTTACCATTTTTCACCATTTCAACTTAGAAAATTCCCACACAAACGCCTAGGTAGAAAAGGAGCCCATTGCTTGTATGTTTGACACACCCACCACTCGGCCGAACAATATGACATTTTGACCGGCAACGGTCAAAGTGTTCATATAGTACTACCACCATTTGCTTTTATTACAGCATGCATTCTTGCAAGCATGTTAAAGATGCGGGTTTGCAGATGTTGTACACTCACCTTGTTGCATAATCGTAGCATTATTTCTACCATTTTTTCTCTATTTCTTGGTTTAGACTCATGCCGCAATAAGTCTTTCACTACACATCTTCAATTGGGTTTGGGTTAGGTGAATTTGTTGGCCATATCATATAAAATGCTATAATTTTCTCTCCACTGCCTTAGTAGAGTACTACGGTGTACCAACAGTATTTAGTAAAAAATAAACATAATTGAGAAATAACTCATTGTCAAATGGGCGTTACACACTTTATTTCAATCTCTTGCATCACTCTCTGAGTCTTACACATTGCTTAGGGATTATAAACTATAAGGGGAATATTCTAATTCATTGTCAAAGTCTAATAAGGCTCTATTGCAATGCTATATTTGGTCACAATTTTAGTACACTCTAAGATGACTTTTGACCCCCTCTTCAAAAGTGGAGATTTACTCATTCTTCCACATGATTCTATCTGAAATATAATATAATATAATTTGTGGTATGAAGACCACTCTTAATGCTCTCTTGCAAAACTGGTTTTGTGGAAATTGGATATCGTGAGTGTGAGCTATGTTGATTCAAAGTGCCAGTTACAGCTAGTGAACTAAGGCTTCAAACAAATAGAGATTACACTCACTTTCTGGACCCCACTGTACTGTGTCCTAACAAAAAGATCGTCACCTTTTCTACTCACCAATGAGAAAATTGATCTTAATTGGCACAAAATTAATATTGTACAAAAGTTTCAATTTATACTCTTATCTAATACTCCTATAATCAATAATACCAAGTTTCACTTTCTAAAAATACTTTGGTGAATTTTTAAGTGTTTTTTGGTGTTTGAGCTTATAAATTCATTTAAAAATGATTTATGATAGATTTTAAAGTTCCCATTGGACATACTAGTCGAAAACATAAAAACAAACAACATTCTAGTTAGATGAAAATTCCAAAAATTTACAAATTTTCATATAAATATAATTTCATATTGACTAGTGTGACCCTATGCCTTTGGCTCAGATGTTCCCTGCATTCCATGTGTCCACAAGTCCCTAGTGCTCCCTAATACTCCTCGTGCTCCCCGTGCATTTGCTTTTGCTTTTTAGAATGATTTATCCATAATTTAATTCAATTTATGGTGAAAAAATTCCATTGAAAATCCATAACTTTCACACCGTAGGTTCAAAAGCTACGAATCAACTTTGGGACACCCCTACTTGTTGAGAGCTTTCTAAAAATGCCAATAATCACATTAAAAACTTCCAAATTCCATTTTTCATAATTTAATTCAATTTACGGTGATGAAATTCGAAGAAAAATCCATAACTTTCACATTGTATGTCCAAATGCAATGAAACAAACTCCATGCACCCCTTCTTGTCAAGAGCTTTTGGAGGTTACTAAGAACGCAACCAGCGAGTGTACGGTTGGAGAGATCTCAATGTAATATACAAATGAAACAAAAAAAACAAACAAAACAAACAAACAAATAGCTACGCTACAAGAGGCTCTAACCTTTGGCAAATTTTTTGTGGGGTTTAAGAGAATCTTGTATATAGATTATAAAGAAAACCCACTTTTGACATTTCACAATTGAACTCATCACCTCAAAATTCACCCTTGAATATAAATACTTCATTTATAATAATTGTAATGAAAAGTGGAATCTAAAGTGTAAGTTATACACAATAGATTTTTTCATAACTATAAATTGTACTACATATATAGTCTAAATTCGAAACTTACAATATTTATTTATGCAGGAAGAGATTCTTTTTTCTTCCAAGTTTAAATTCACAATGGGTTTTTACATGATTCATAATTTAAAAAAGGATTTGCAATACCCCTCACCAACATACTTAGAAATGAAAAGCCCTCTTTGATTGTCAAATGACCCTCATGTGAGAGGTATTGCATACATAAAGGATGAGTAGTTTTTAGCACGTTTGGTGAGGGCTATTGCTGTGCAACATCTCTTGCCGAGGGTACTTGAAAACCAAAATTCTTCTCTCGTCTTCAAATAACCCTTACGTGAAGGGTATTGCACATTTGAAGGGCAAGCATTTTCCTACACACTAGGCGAGGGGTATTGCACTACAAACAAACTTGTAACGAAAATCTTTGGACAAAATCTAATTGCTAGTTGGAATATACTTGCTGCAGTGGTATTTAGTCCAAAAAATGGGTGTCCATGCAATACCTCTTTCCTAAAGGTCATAGCCAACAATCAACCTCCTTTAATGTATAAATTGTTGCCTATTACATTTGACTACTTCAAGCTCTACAACTACTTGATTGTCTATACTTCTCCTACACACGTACAAAAATGATTTAATGATCACAAAACTTGACTCTAATCTATCAATGTGAGTGTCCACCGTTTGCTTTGATCATTGCTTCCAATCTAGAAGGCATAGATCAACACAACTTAAGGAGATTGTTTCCACAAATAAATTTCAATGGCATTCAAGAATTTGCCTCAACTCCTCCAAATTTTGGGCAATACTTGGACCATGTTGAATGGAATCTTTGAGAATCTTCTGGACATTCTCAATTGGGATGAGAATGGGTGAATTTGTTGATATAATTATTAGTTCATGAAAATATTGTTGATATTTCTAAGTTCACATGATATATGTTATGGTCATGCCAATGAGTTATTAATGGTTGATGACTCACTAATTACCATTGTTAAAATTGACCATCGTAATCTTTGAAATTCCACTACTAACAGTACAATAAACGGCGTATTTAGTATCCGGGACACTATTTCTCAACCCGGACACTATTTAATTTAGGGAGATATCGGGGGGGGGGGGGGGGACACTGGGCTAAAATTCGTGAGATCAAAAGCAGGGTATTTTTTATTCGTTGGAGATAAAATTAGAATTTTTTCTATCTACTATAGGGTATTTGGAATATGCAAAACCCATTCATAAATATGTAGGGGCTTATTATATTACCTCAATTTAGAAATAAATTATATAAAAATAAGGGTTCAACATAAGGTGAAGGAAAAATTAATTTATGTAGTGTAAATGTTTTTTCATACCCATAAAGAACTTTGGATGAAAAATGGCACATTTTCCTCTAAAACCTAGATGACACTCAATGATTTGTGTTTTTCTAAAGTGATGGGGGGAATATTTTTCATTCACGGTCTAGAATTTTCATAATTCTCTTCTCCACACGAGGGAATTTCTCTTCAACGAGGGCAAATTTTTGCTAAATGTAAATATCACAATTAAATAAGGAGATTGAAAAATTATAACTACCGTATATAGGTAGGAAAAAATATATGGAAGAATTTAGGAATTTACATAAATATAGGGTGGTGAAAATTCAAGACATGTAGATAAATAGCCCTCCAACTAATACATGGTGTTTGCATATGTATTCATCTTTCATAAGGTAGTGTCCCCCCCCCTAGGAAGATATAGTGTCTGTGTGAGAAAAAAATGAAAGTAGTGTTCCATTGACATGTGGCAACTTTACTTAATAAACATGACATGTCACCTCATGTCACTTGATCTCATCACCTGGAAGGAACACCTTGAGAGGAACACGACATTCTCAATGAAGGTGGGAATGTCAAGTGGCAAACTCCTATGTATTGTAGAGGCACTATTTCTCCTCACCTTTGAACAAATTGTAGTAAAAAACATCAATTCTCCCTGGACACTAAATACACCATTTAGTGTACATATCTTTTCTTGTGATTTTGGAAGTTCAAATGAGATTAAAAAATCATTATAACCATAAAATAATTTCAAATAATCTAAATTTTTGGTGGATGGTGAATTTCACAATGGAAAACTATATTGTGCAATTGTTTATAAACTGATAGAATGATTTCTTGACGCCTCTGGCTTGGCTTTGGATTCTTGGGCGCTTCAGATTGAAGAGCTTTTTTCAACAAGTGGAATGAAGTCATTTCTATGTCCCCATGCTTTTGTGCACACTGTTTCATTTTGTCCTTTGCTTCAATGACGGAATTACTTTAGGGCTTAGGATTTTAGGATTTGTCATGCTGCGATTTGGCCTTCTTTCGAAGGTTTTCGGTGTCTCTTTTAGTGTGATAATGTTGTATTTGTGTATACGTAGATGAATACAGTAGTACGTCACGGTATTGATAGTATTGTTAGAGGAGCATGTTGTGTACCAAACCTTTGGTACACATGTTGTATTGTGTTTTCTGCTTTATGTAATGCAGTACTTTTTGGGGTAACAAGCACTGTGACTCTGAGTAAATTATTACAGTATTGTTTGCATTGTTTATTTCAAGTATTGCTATATGTTTACAATAGGTTATGGGCCTTTTATATGCATCTTGAACTTACGTCATTACTTTGTTGTCTCTACCCATCAGGGGAGAGACTACGGAAACACTTTGTTTTTGAGGAGTTACTAGGAGTTGCGTGCCTGGACAGTAAAAAGAAGCCGTAAAAGTAAATTTGGGGTGAATACTAAGGCAGAGACTCCGCGACTAGCCGCTTGTAGCTGCAGTGTCATGTCTAGATTCTGCACATTTACTCTAGCCTCACAAAGATTCAACTGTAGATCTTTTTGTCATCTAGTAGTTCGTTCACGTCAATTCAGCCTTGGGACTAAGGTAACTATATCTAAAAGCGACCATTTCCTTAAAGCGTACATAGCTCAATCTTCCATAATAAGTAGATTCTGACACCCTACTGTTGATGAGAATGTGCACAATCTGAACATCAGAGTTTAGGGTCGCTTTAAGGTCAACCTATAGTCAGCTCTTTGGAAATTCATAACTTATTCATACGGTGTCCAAATAATGCATGCTAAGGTGCGTTGGAATCCTCTTGAACTTGCTATTGAGACCCACTGAAAATGTTTTCTGTTATACGTGTGTAGATAGGCTCAGTTGGTAAGGTGAACGCTTTAAGGTATAGTTACCTTAGTGCCTTTCTCAGTTTATCCGTTCCAACATGGATGCCTCTCGGGATCTTGGAAATATCGATAGGTTTAACAAATTAATAGTCTAAACTTCCATCTTTGGAAGTTCCAGATGCAAGCCGTATTTCTAGACAAGAAACTCATGGGGTATGTTGATGGTTCTATCCCTAAGCCTAACAACACTGCATCAACCCTGCAAGAATTAATACACCAAATGGATCAAACGCGATAACCAAACGTTGAGCCTTCTTTGTCAGGCAATAAACAAAAAGTATTTAATAAACGTTAGCAGTTTTACGACCTCTAATGTCATCTGGGTTAAACTCAAGTTCCTGCATGAGCAAAATGCATTTGAAAATATTCATGCGTTACATCAAGCTTTCTATAAATGTCAGCTAGGTTCGGACGACAACATTGTTGCATATCTCGGTGATATCGACGTGATTGTTACACAAGTGACTACCGTAGCCCAGTAGCACCTTCGGCACCTTTTTGTCAAATTGTTTTTTTAAAATAGATTTTGGCAAAATGAATATTCTCTCAAATCCGTTTTTTCTATTTTTTTATTTTTTTGAAAAATAACTTCCCAAAATTTTCGGCATCTATTTTAGAATTATTTTCCGCCGAAGGTGCTACTGGGCTACAATAGCCGTAGTGACACAACGTCAACGACAATGCCGTCATTGCCAAGATTCTATGCAACCTTCCTACAAGGCTACAAGTTATGACCACTTTATGTCCAACTGGAATATCTTGCCCTCTGCCGATAAGGCACTGGACAACTTCACCCTTCATTTACGATCAAAGAGTGAATCAAGCATTGGGTAGAAGTTGAAACCGCAACAACTACAACCCTTGTAGCAACTTCACGAGGAAAGGGGAGCAGTAGCAATACATCTGCATCAATTGAATATACTGTTGAGGAGAGAGCGGCCCGACGCAAAGAAATCAACGATCAAGAGCAAAATAGTGAGTGTTGGAAGTGCGGGAAGCATGGTCATTGCAATATAACAAAACATGGTAATAAAAACCGCACTAAAAATTGACTGCGGTTTTTTTTGCCACGTTTCTGTGCATGCGCGCATAGTGGGTTGTTAGCTTCTTTTGCAATTTCTGACTACAATTTTTAAAATTTTGAGGCGTGTAATATACCATTGGAAAAGTATTGAAAATACCTTTCCAATGGTATATTACACGCCTCAAAGCTCTAAAAAATGCAGTCAAAAATTGCAAAAAACAGTGGTTGCGCGTGTAGTGGGCCTGCACAAAAACGTGGCAAAAAGAACCGCAGTCAATTTTGATTGTGGTTTTTTTAACCATGTTTTGTTATAGTGTTGGGGCCATGAGTGTCAAGCGCTTGAAGAAGAAAAGAAGACTTATCAATAAGCTATAAGAATTCTCAAGGAAGCCGCTATAATCAAGACCGTGTCCGATATGACCAAGAATACCGATGACTACAAAGCCTACATGGTGCACATTGGTGACATGTTAGATGAGTCCATGTTCTGGTTCGTAGACAGTGGGTGCACGGAGCACATGTGCTAGAATCGTGCTGCTTCTGAACTTTTTGCAGTCTCATGCACGAGAATTGTTATACAGTGGTTAGCAAAAGTGTTCAGACAGTAATGACAATCTAAGTTTAGTAGTAACACTTGTCAAGTTTGGTAGGTAGGTGCTGATTTTTTCAGCTAATTATAACTAAAGAGCCATTTGTAAACTAGAAAGAGTACCATCATTGACATTGAGCCACTTGCAAGGGCAGCAGTTCATGATGTGTCAATCATGGGTGTCCAATTCATTATGCACACAAGTTGTGCATCTAAATTTTTTTGAGAATCAACATGTATTTATGGAGACCTCTTGCATTTCAAAATTCATTGTCATTGAGTAAGATTGCTCTTGATTAGCTATGGCTCCTAGAAGGTCTCTTGCTGAACGTGAGTTAGTTCTTCAGATGCATGAGAGAGGGAATTCGTACTCTGAAATTTCAGCGGTTCTAGGCATCTCTCGAAGCACTTGCCATGCTATTGTGCGGAGGTTTACAATGAGAGGTCATTTGAGAGATGCTCCTTCACAAGGGAGACCTCGAATTCTTGATGAACGTGGTGATCGTGAGGTTGTAAGGTTGTTGAATGCACCATCTAATGGTACAGCTGCAGCAGTGGGTTGAGAAATGCGATCTCAAGGATTGGATTTGAGTGATGATACAATTAGAAGATGTCTTTAGAGGCAAGGATTGAGAGCACGAGTGAAAACTAAGAAGCCATTCTTGTCAAAGAAGCACAAAGCACGTCGATATGCATGGGCAAAGAAGTGTAGGCATGCAAATTGGATGGATTGGAGTTATGTGGTTTTTTTCAGATGAGTCAAATTTCAATTTGTTTGGCTCAGATGGGAGGCAGTATTGTTGGAGGAAAAGAGGAGAGCATCTTTTAGATCAGCATGTGCAACCTACTATCAAATTTGGGGGTGGAAACATTATGGTTTGGGGATGTATGACTTGGGAGGGAGTTGGCAACCTTCGTCTTATAGAAGGGAATATGGATAAGTTTGTGTATCGTGAAATTTTGGAGATGGAGCTCATGAATACTATACACATGCATGATTTAGGAGAGGAGAATGTTATTTTTCAGGACGACAACGATCCCAAATATACTTCTAAGTATGTTACAGATTGGTTGTTAGCACAGAAGTTTCAACTAATTTGGCATCCGACTCAATCTCCTGACTTGAATCCTATAGAACACCTTTGGAATGAAGTAGATCGTCGTATGAGAATGTCGGAGAAGAAACCCACTAACAAGAAGGATTTGTGGGAGAAATTGCAAGAAATTTGGTATAGCATTGAGATTGATACCGTGAGGAAATTGATCATGTCTATGCCTGAGAGAGCTGCAGATGTTTATCAAGCAAAAGGTGGCTATACACGATGGTAGTCATTATGATTGTACATTCAAGTTTTTAGGTAGTCATCATGATTCTACATTCAAGTTTTTAGCTTGATTTTGTAGCTCATGGCTTTGTTTCCAATGTAAATAGATAACCACTTCACTTTTTGCATAAAGAATTGGACACCCACATCATGTGTTTTATTTTTGATTGATTTCTTGATTGACATTTTTGATTATGAATGTTATGTTACATGTTTGTTGTAACTATGTGATTGTATGTTTAAATTTTTACAACTTGAATGTGAGTTATGTAGGAAAACTAGCTCATATTGGAAGTGGAAGCGTCCTGTCTGAACACTTCTGCTGACCACTGTATGTACAAAGCACTGGAGGTTCAGTGCTTCAAGTCTGCGGCATCAGTGACATCATTATCATAATACAAGGCATTGATGACATTAGTTCTGGCGTGCTGCAATGGGTAATATACGTACGTGCTCTTGGCCGAATTTTTTTTCCCACATATGTTGCTCTTCAGTGCAAAATGTATTCCTTCTATACCATGGATTTTTTTTGGTTTTTGAAGAAATGCCAAGGTGGCAACGTAAAAGGAAATGGTGTAGCCAAATATTTTCATATTCATCTATATTTTGGATATAACTATCGTTTCATCCACATAGTTGGATGAATTTCATTAAAATTGACAATTTCATCAAAAATATTTTTAAAAATTGGAACAATTTGGCGTCTTCATCCATTTTTTCTTCAAATTTTTCGTTAAGGCTTGGTGCACGCCAATTAATTTTTGGTGCTTTTTGGCATTTAAATACTAAAAAAATCACTGCTCCATACAAACACCAGTTGTCAACTGCTTGAGAAAGGGAAAGTTGTAATAAGAGGCATCATTCACAGCCGTTTCTATCGGCTGCTATTTGAGGTTGCCCAACCAGAGCAAACCAACATTGCAATGACTACAAGTTCTTTCAGTATTTCCAACAAGATGGAGAGCACACAGAGTCTTGACAAATGGCATTGCAAGACTTTGGCATATATCAGTCACAACATCATACGCTTGATGGTATCACACGAGATTCTGTGGGTGTCCCATATGGAAAATAGCTTGGTTTTCCCTGTTATTTCCCTCTTCCAATTACGCTTATGAGGGAATGTGGCAATATGGGAAAAAATAGATAGTTCCCTCATAGCGTATGAGGGACTTTTGATGCATAAGGGATTTGCTAAGGGAATTTGAGAACAAATGAATTGCAAATCGGTGTTCAGCAGGGAAATTAAAATTCCCATATACACGTCTAATAGGGAAAATTTGAATCCCGTTTACATGTCCATTCCTACAAGGGAATTTGCTTAAATCTCCCATATGTGTATTAGGGAATTTCAGAGGATCTCCTTGTGACTATAGAACATTGTTCAAGCTGTGTTCATTTCATGCAGAAGATGCCATACACGCCCACTACTGGTAAATACATGATCTTTAACTCTTAAAGGTCCAGAGAGCCCTTTCTAACCAGTATTATACACCAATATTTCATTGTATTTGACATGGTTCCACACCTCCTATGAGTTTAAGATAAAAAGTGAAGATAAAATTCACGTCGATATAATTTTAATGAGCTATTGGGGTCTCAATTTGAAACTTTTTATTTACAACAAATGTCAAATATACGCCAACGTATCTATTGTCCCCATCAGCCCTTTAAGAGTTAACAATGTCAGAAAGTGGTACATGTGATCGTACATCATGGTTTTCTTGACACACTTATGACAAGATTGATTATGTTAAGGAGAATTGATATTTGGTACCCTAAATTAGGACTTCAAAATGTTTAAATAATTATGAATCCATGTAAACAAAATTTCATCCATTTCAACACATTTTACGTCATTAGGATAACTGAATAATTTTTGCAGTTTCAAAGAACTATGGATTGTCAAAACATTCAATACCTATTAATGCAATTAATTTATGTCAACACTGACGACTATTTATGATATAATTTGGAATCTGACATTTTCGATTTTCCAAATCCCATCTTTATAGAAAATATCCCAATGAGCCATAAAGATACCTTTTATACAACATGATACCAATTTGATTCCAAATTTCAATTATCTAAACTTGTTCAATTGAATTAGAAGTGGTAATTGTATTAAAGATGAATGTAAAACACTCTTTGAGTAGGAGATAATCAAAGAATTTTACAACACCTTCTTTGTATATTTTTCCTTCATTTATGAATTATTTATTGTCAACTTCTTTGAATCTTTTTTATCGCTTCTATTGTTTCTATAATTTCTCTCGAATAAATAATTGTGCTTATGTAGATAAGAAACTAGTAGATATTACATATGTTTTAGAAGTATGATTCTCATACAGCTACAATAATGTTACAGAGTTTTTTATAACCTCAACATAGAATAAACTCTCCCAATAGAAAAATTAAAGTAAAAGAATGTAAGAAATATCTAGGTGGAGGAAAATAATGACAAAATTTGGAGTTGCAATATTGGTTATACATTGTTATATCATCATTAACTTAAACAAAAACAAACTATGGTACTAAAACTATAAATACTGTTAAATCTAACAGGCCAGTTTGGAATGACAATCCTTGAGCTTCAAATGACGACAAATTATAGAATATGCAAAAACGCAGTACTCTCCAATGTCACATTAAAATAACCCTAAACCACTACCCTATACCCTAAACCCTAAAACCACCCAAAGGATACTCAATGTTATGTTCAAAACTATCCATCCTACTTGCATTTTAGAATGCATCTTTTCAATTTTTCAAATATGGAGAGGCCGGGGTGATGACTTTTTTAGTTATGAGTTAAGTTTTTATTTTTTGAATTGTGGCAAATCAAAAAGTGAACACTACATTCAATTTAAACATGAATAGTCATCTCAAACCTAGAAAGGGGTTATTAAGGGTTGCTTTACACTACGGTAGAGAAGTGCACCGGTTGGTCAAGAATTTCAACTCAAAACATGGTTATTTGAGGCTACAGATGGTATGTTGGAGAAGATGAAAAGACAATAAAAAATGTCTTCAAGTTGAAGTTCTGCGAAGGCCAAGTTTTTTATCCAAGGCTTTGAGGTTGTTCTAGAAACTTGACCTCCGGAGAACTCTCTTTAAAAAAAGTACTTGATATTGTAATGGACAAATGAGTGTACTTGATAAATATTCTAAAATGAGTATATCTGATAATTTAATGGACAAATGAGTGTACTTGATAATGTAATGGACAAATGAGTGTACTTATAATTCAATAGAAACAAGAGTATACTTGATGATTTAGTGAACAAATAATTGTACTTGATAACTTGATGGACAAAAAATTAGCCTTTTAGACTAATGAATCCTCGACAAGGTTGATACAATGGACCATGGCTAATTTTAGCTCGTTAAACATAATTACTTTATACTTGTTATGCTTTTGGTAATAAAAAAAGACAACAACAATGCCCTAATGCAATTGAAGAACAATAACACTTGTAGATATGGGTGACACTCCAAGGACTAGCCAAAGTCTATCCAAAGACTAGAGAAGGACTAGCCAAGGTCCTCATTTATGCTTGTGTTATCCTCAGTTATGCCCGCCGTTGTTGTGACGATTTGTTTTTGCCTTGGGACAAGCCACGATTTGTATGCCCTGATGCAACTGAAGAACTAATGCAATAACACTTGTATATATGGTGACACTCCAAGTGGTGGCCAAGGACCCGTGAAGTCAACATTGCAATTTAAGCATGAACAGTCTCTCTAGAAACGAGGAAGTGGTTATGAAGTTCAGGTTACAACAACTTGTAATTCTTTTCATACATGGCCCCACCGACGCTTCCTTCTTCCAAAGCAAAGCAGTCCGTCATAATAACTCCGTCCGGCTTCAGGCAATAGAGAATTTCAAGTGCTATAGAGAATTTCAACATTGAAGAAACAAGCTCGGAAATTGTGTCCACAAGTGTGATTTTAAGAGGTTTTCTGCATATACTGAACTTGCCCCTTCTTTGTTGATTCACATGTCCAAGCAGTTGGTTTCAGAATCTGAAGCAGTAGAATATTTAAATACACTTCTTTGAAAGGTATTAATGTTCAGTACTTTACGCTGCTCAGAGAGCTCTTGAGAGGAATGCAGCCGTTGTTGGAGGTGGCGAGCTTGTAGTGCCTGCACAGACTATCCCAGACTTCTTGGAGGACAATCTATCAGGTTTGACTTGGTTACTATCAAATATTTGGCTTCCCCTGCAAGGTAGCGCTTGCTGATAAGTCCAACCAATTGTATGAATAGATGAATCGCTGTTGGTAACAGAGGTCAATATTGGAGATGTGATCAGGTCCCGAATGATTTTAGTATCCTCCACCATAATTGGAGCTGATTCCCTCGGTAATCAGTATCAAGTTAATATCAATTTTTGTCTTTACTGAGGGTTTCTCTCTGGAGGCAATTTTTGAAAATGCAGAAATTTTGGCGCATGCTTGTAACATTCGATTGTCGGGCGTGGATGGAGGGAAGGTACTAAGTAGACTGTCGCATCACTGAGTTATGTGAATTGTTACTGTACTTGTGGAATGAATTATTTGGAAATTTAAACGAATATAGAATGGCTCAGAGTGCAAGGCTTTTTTTAAGCAGTCAAGGTGATTCTTGATGTTCGGCATATTTTGGAACGTCACCTTGTATTCAGTATTCATAGCTGTATGGAAGTTGTTGCAATTGTCGTGAAATCATTGCATGATGTGGATGACCAAACCTCGTTCTAACCGCCGTTCACAAGTACCACAGTTAGTACTATCTTTTGTTCTTTCCCCGTTGCTAGCTTTTCGATAATGTTCTTATGTTTTTTTGATGTGGTTTGCTTGTTCATGCACCTCCTTCTGACTTACTTGAAAGAGGACGGTTTGACTAGAGGAGAATTCCATTCTTATGGCCATATGTATACATATAATTATGGTCGATTTCACCAGGAGATTTGAGATGGGAAATTACGTCAATCAGTAACATAGCATCTGCAATAGATAAACTCATCTTAAAAAGCTCCCTTGACTGCAAGGAGCTTATGTGGAAGTAGTTTTTTTTAATTTTTTCACTTCGTTGCTCGATCTGACCATTGCTGGCTTAATTTCTAGTTTTGAGGACACGTATCGTATCGTATCGCATTTGGGCTTTTATTGGATCAACAGGAGACATGAATAAACTAGTGAATATTCATAGCTGACATGAAGAATAAACCAGTCATAGTTTTTTTTATGCCACATTTTAACATCCAGATCATGGTAGTCACCGAGTCTTTCAGCATATTTCAAGAAGGGCATCCAGCCGTTCTTGGGCAGGAATGTTATTGATCACGAGGAGCACGAGTTTGAAACCATCTAAGAAGGTGTCCGAGGTGCTCGGATGCAAATAGCCGTCTTCTCCCAAACCCACGCCGATTCCATAATTACTGTTATGTCCAAAATGCTCATGAGCCCTTTTGTGGCAGGTGCTGGAACGGAAGGTGCCAACAGCAGGAGTTCCTCAACATAACTTTGATATTTACCTTCGCACTCTGTTGAAGAAAGGCATTGTTACTGTCAAGCAAGATCAGGCAATTTTCTTTCTGCCTCATGCGTTGCATTGTAATTTTATTTTGGATTTCTAGACACAGATGCTCCATTAATGCAAGACCGCTCATTTAGTGCCCGGAGGCAATTTTCTAGTCAGTCAAAGGAGCTGGATTTGCGTATGTAATTATTCTTCAGGAACTGGGTATTTGCTCGATAAATTTCATAGTTATTCAGTGTTGTGTATAGCATTTGAGTGATTCATCATCTATTGACGTGGATCAAAATTACATTTTCTGAGCACAAGGATCAAAATTTGCAGGTCAGTACTCTAGATTCTAAAGTACGGACAATAATCCATTGCCAAGTTATTGTTGTGCTCACTCCTCGCACCCTTTTGGACGAGGGCATGCTGAAAGAGTCTTGCAACGATTTCTTGGTTGCTAGCTTTCTTCATGCGGATGAAAATGGAACTTGGGGTCTTGCTTACTCCAATAATTCAATAGGTACTGCTCTTATGATCTATTAGAAAATTGGAACCGTTCTTTCAAGTTTATTGATTTCAGGTGTTTAACGAGCTTCTTTTGCCTCTTAAGTTTCTAAGTTGTCATGACGAGTAAGTTTTTTCTACCCACATTTCACTTATATTGCATCCCTACTACTAAACTATTGAGTAATGCGTCTTGAATGTTGATTAGGTTGTAGAATTTAACTTTTTTGCATGTGGCAGGAGAGTTCTGGGCAACTCAAGGACATTTTAGATCTTCCTTGGTACACGAGTTCCAGAATTTACAACCTTCAGAGGTCATCTTTCCTGCAAATGTAAGTTTGTTGCCCCTTCTGCAATGCATATCTTTATATTGTACTACCCTCTGCAAGTTTGCATTGATGGATGAAAACATCAGAATATTTAGAAGTATGTGTTTCATTTGGCAACCTTCGGATTTTACTGTCTGATCCACATAGCATATAGTTGATGCGGAGATGATGCTTTAAATATTAACAGTGCTAGATGGTCTCAGCATTCATGTGTTGAAGTTGAGAAGATTTTAGAGTAATAAACAATAATACGTTTGAAATGTTGTCCAAGTCTACATGAACTTTTAGAGTTTCGTTGGAGTTGTATGCTTTAGTATGACAACCGATAAATCAATTGCACGTAGATAAGAAGACTGAGGTGCTACAACCAATCGGTATGCCAAGCAAATTGTGATATTCTAGCTGCCCAACTTTGGAATTCTTCTTATAGGCTACTGAGAAGGTATGGTATGAGTTGTCTCGTCTAGTTCAAATACCATTAGACATGAATTATGTATGCAGTGGCTAGTTTAGATGTACATGGTGCTTACATATATTTTGTGATTATGTCATAAATAAGTGGATATGTCTGAGATTCGACAAGTGAGAAACATCGTGCATTTTAATCTCAACCTCACTGCAGCTTGCATGTTGATTGCCAACCACAGAGCTATCAACTAGCGAGAATTTGGGAAAAGCATTCACAAAGCAAACAATATTGGAAAGTATTCAACAGATTTGGATAAATCATTACGATTGATCCCTACCTATGTGATCAGAATGCGTAGTAATGAAGCAACAACATATACGGTTACTTGCATATGTTCTTATAAATGTTCACACACAACAAATGGATATGATGTTATACCTTCTAGAACAAAAAGAAAGCACATGCAGTGTGACCAAGAGGGCAAGATTCATCCAAGTGTGGTTAGGAGTATCGGTGAAAATAGACCTTCAGAGACTATAGACTATAATGACCGTGGAGCAGAGCAACCTCTTGAACATGTTCAAAGTACCCGACCTATTCAACCTGAGACAACTTACAGCAATCTTCCTAATGCAAATCAGTTGAGTTGTGTGAATATGAAAAAATCGTATTTGTCATGTAACTGCTCAAAATGTAGAGGGAATAGAGTCTTGCATAGAAGTATTGTGCATAATCACTTGGCATTGGATGAGTTCTATGCAAGGTTGCAGGATTCAATTAGCTTCAGCTCTATGGATGGAATAAATATGGATTATGCCAATTTTTTTGGTAGAAGAAGTGAAGTTGGAGAAAGTAGTAGAAGTCAAGGTTATCCAGTTGAGTTTGAAATGGAGGATGAACTGGAAACTGAAATGGAGGAAGAACTAGAAACTCAAATGGGAGGTGAACCGGAAACTGAAGCGCCAGGAGATACAATTGAAAGACTTGGGAACATCAGTGATCAACCGTCTCCTACACCATTGATGCTACATGATGCCATTTTGATGAAACTAGTTTCATTACAATCTACTATGGATACTTACAAACTTCCTCAAAATTTGCAGATCACACTACTGAAAGAGGTTTTTGATAAGAGTCCAAAACCAGATGAGTTTTCAACTGTTTCCAAGGCATCCCATTAGGTCAGCTACTTACACTAGCTGGTCCAGAATGGGATTTCAAGTGTAACGACTTCTAGTTGCCAACTACTTGGAAACAATTAAATGATACTTACAAGAAATTGGGAATGGCTAGCCCTCAACGGTGGAGACTATGTACTGGACGTGCTCATGAAGTCCACATTCCTTATGTAATGAGACCTTCACCACAAGATGTTTATATTGGCGAAGGTCGCGTGCTTTGCCATTGCGATGGCAAAAGAATATTACAAAGAGATTGCAACAACTGTTCAGAGCGTTGCCCAAAATGTAGAAGCATGAGGAAGGACATCTTGGCATTTGACTACATGCCTTTAGGGGACCAGATTGCATCTCTTTGCAAAAGTCGAACTTTTTGCTATGATTTTCCCAATATGTGGCGCCACAAAGACAAATGGTTGAACCCTTCATTAGAACCTGACAACATAATTGAATTTTGGGATGGCCTAAAAGTGCGAGAATATGCTTATTTTTGGGATCCATCAAAGGACTGGGAATTACCTGTGATTTGTCAAAATAGTAGATGCAAACAAAGCTATGTTGCCTTTCCTGAATCTCAGAGATGTCAAGAATTAGTGGAAGGGTGGAATGTAGTCAATCGGACCTACACTTTTATCTGTACATCATGTCGTGCTCAAGTGCAAGCAGCTCAGAGAGTGCAGAAGGTTTGAACACTCAATCCTATAATCTTTTCCAATTCATTTCATCTTTCTATTGAAGTATTATATTAACCCTTTTTTAAAATTTTATGTAGGGAGATCCAAGAAATATTGCTCTTATGGGACACTGGGATGGGTTTCAAGCTGCTACTACAACAGTAAAAGATTGTTGGACCCTGGAAATTATGGTCATGAATAGAGGAAAGCATTCTGACATTGGACCAATACCTATTTTGTTCATTCCAACAAGTTCAAAGACATTATTCAAGTCAAAATATGTGAATGTATTACAATAATTTCTATTGCCTTTTATCGAAGAATTGGAACATCTTCATGTTGAAGGAATAGATGTGCCTAGCTATGCATACCCATCATCATTGATTAGTGAACACCTTCCTCAGAGTCCACCCGGAAGCCCTGCAGTAATTAGAGCCATGTTGATGATGTTTACTGCTGATCACCCTGCCCAGTGCAAGATTGGAGGATTCAAAGATGGAAGTTATGGAGCATGTCGTCGTGACCATATGACTTGCAAACAAGACTTGTTTCGTTAAAAGTACACATAACCATGTGCACTTATTTTTTTGGTTAATTTTACCATTGGCTCAGAATGATGTCAACAGAGAGCCTAAATTGTGAATATGCACATAAAATTTTATATTCATATATGGATGCATCAAATATAAGGGAATTTATGAAAAAATGCATACGTATTGTAGTAATTGGTGAATTTAAAATGATGAAGGGGGTGGGCTTAAGCCCACTCCTCTTCTAGTTTGGAAAAAAGTAATGATGAAGGTGGGTGGGAAAAATTTCAACATGTGCACTTTTTATATGGCACGTGCACTTTTAACAAAACAAGTGTTAAACTTGGAATGCAAACATCTGGAACAAGAAGATTTGGTGGAGTTTTATATCCTCTCAATCGGAAGCAGAGGAGATTTCCACCAACTCTTTGTTCTATAGAAGACATATACGCTAAAGTGAAGGAATATCGAAGATGTGCCACAAATATAGAGAGAAAAGAAATTACAAGTCCTGGTCCAATTTCAGGTGGGTCCCCTTTATGGAAATTATACCATTTGTACCATTTTGATCTTTCCAAGGATCTCGTTTTTGACACCATGCATATATTGGCATTATGTGTATTTAAAAAATTTGTGGAAATTCTTGTCCTCAAAGTATTTGAATCAAACAAGTATATCCTTGATGAGGCTTTGGAAAGGATTACAATACTTAGACCTGGAGATTTAGGAAGTAGATGGCCTCATAATCCAAACTCCCGATTGGGCTATTGGAAAGCTGAAGAATATACCCTTTTCATAAGATGGTGTTTGCCTTATGTTTTAGATAGTGCTGGGATGATATGTTTTAGATAGTGTTTGCCTATTTAATGATAGCCATTTAATAGGGGCTATTGGGATGATCCTTCTTGAAGTAGAAAGGTTGTTTTATTCCCATTCTCGTACTTATGGGTGGACACAAGATAGCATATTCATAGCACGTGAATTATTAGCTACATGGAGGATCAAGATGGAAGAAGCGTTGGGTCCTAACTCGTCTCCCCTAGAACATGTTGCTGGTAAGTGTCTAAATGAAATGATGAGATATGTTATATTTTATTTGCATAAATGTTGCTCATAGATTAAATAAATTACATGATAAAATTTCTTTATAAACTAGATTTATGAGCTTAAAATGTAAAATTGATCATAGATATACGCGAGGTATCAAATTATGTAAATATATCCTCTAATGAGAAGAGAAGTGAAGTCACATATACTCTCTTTCATGCTTGGGTTTGGTTTTCAAAAGTATTCAAACAAATTCAAGTTGACCAAGATAATTTGTATCCTCCACAACGGGCTCTAAATGAGCTACATGTCCACTTATTGACCCCCTATGGTAAACGCTTGCATGGACAAAATTGTTGTAGCTGGCATGAAAATGGAGTACTTCAAGCTCATAGTCAGGAAAGAGCAAAATATTTGTGGAGTCTTCTCAGGATTTTACCAACGTCGTGTCCGTGTGTAAAAGCAGCTTATTTGAAAGGAATAAGTGTTGGCCGAAAGGAGGGACTCATGGAAAAAATGACGGAAAGTGTGGAAACTTATTTGAAGCATTTTTGGAGAAGTATTGGTCATCTTACAGATGAGAATGAGGTGATGTTTGACAACCACATTTTCAATGTCTCATACATTGTATTATCTAGCAAACCATATCGTCCAGGAGATTTTGTTGTGGTCAAGCCAGAGGAAGACTATCAAAATCATGACTGGACTTGGAAGTGTAAGATTTCAAAAAAATTCACACACCAATGTAATGGAAGTATTGATGTTTTCTTTCAAGGGGAGTATTTATGGCAGATAACACATGGACAAGATGATGCTCCAAAGAAACATAGCCTAACCAACATGTGCCTACTGAAACCAAACCCAAGAAATTGGGGAGGCAATGATGTGCGGTTGGTGAGACAAATCTTATACAAGTTCTTGCCTTTCTCAGACATGTCAAGGGAAGGTCTCAGAAATGGCTATCTAGTAGCATTTGAGTACGAAGATGTTTTTCCAAGGCAACATTTATTACAATTGGGGGGACCTCGTTGTTCACCCCCTTATCCACTTGTACATGATGTTGTATTAGCCAAAATTGTGCATGGGATAAAGCCAGCTATAGTTAGAGATGTAAAGCTTCCAGCTTGTGAAAGAGAAATTTTACAGAATATAGAAACTAATTCACTAATACCGGGTGAAGAGAGCTGCACAAGTGAAAGTGATACAGACGATATTGATATTCTTGAAGTGGAAGATTTTGATTTAATTAGACGCCAATCAGCAAGGTCTATGTCTAGGTCTAGTAGATGCCAACGTGGTGGTCAACAACCACAGGGCACACAAAATTGTGACATTGATTTGCATTCCATCAAGTCCCAAGACTCATTAGTTGGGCAAGTTCTTCTTACTTGGCTTTCTAGTGTACGAGGAAGGCCTAAATTGTACAGATCTACAGGGTCAACAGAATTATCATCTTGGCATTCACTAGTGAAGATTGTAAATGATGTAGTGGTTATTAAGAAAGATAGGAATGGGAGGCTTATAGAGTGGATACCCACATTGTGAGCTTCTCTGTGCTATATCATTTTTCAGTGCAAATAATAGTTCTGTGCTATTCTTTTCCACTTTTGTATTTTAGTTATGAACCAGAACTTGTTTGAAAGATTATTGAAACAAAATAGATTCTTGTTGGACTAACATAATCCTTTGATTTGGACTTTTGATTTTAACATGTCTCAATCAAGCTTATCATTGGCTTCCAAAGCTTTATTGAAATAAGTTAAGGAATAAATTGAGCTTTTAGTGCTTGATGGAGTAAGTGCATTTGTTTAGGTTCAGTGGTGTAGTATGAAAAATGATGTAATTAACCAATTTTTGATAATTAAAAATAGTATTGATAATTTCATAGGAAAATCATCAAAATTCTACCATTTCTATATTTGTAAGCAATACATTGGTTAGATAGTATGTTTTAAGATTTATTTTAATCAACATTCTTAATATGCAATAATAAATTATTGGACTGACATTAAAAAAATTAAATGAAAATAGTATGGAGAGTAATCCGCAAATGCTTACACCCCTCTCCAAATTTGGAGAAGTGCAAAGATGCATTATAAAATGCAACTAAGAGGGATATTTTGAAATTCATGTATAAATAAAAGTTGTACATGATGAATTTTAGAGTGGTCCATACAGTTAGATCTATGATTGCAATCACCAATATTTTTGTATAAAATTTTAAACGTAAAATCCAATATTCTTCTGTAATTTGACTACAAATACGATATTGACAATTTGTGGATGAGATTTGTTGTGATGGGCTGAAATGTAATATTCTAAGTGTAGTGATTTTTTGAAATTTTTTGGTTTCTTAATTTTATAAATTGATTTTTTCAAGAACACTTTTGATTTGTATTGAACTAAGATCTTACATTTTTTTGGTTCATTACTATGGGTTGAAATGAAGCATAAAATTTTCACAAATCATCTCTTTTCTAATCGGATTACAAATGCATAAAGGTGATGAAGCTATCTTGCCATAGAATTTTGTAGTAATTTTTTACTGCAAAAAGTGCATGATGGATGAGAAAACGAAATTCAATTCTATACATCACTCAAAAAATGATTGAGTAGGTAGTTAGGACTTCAGAAGTAATGTATACCACTATACACCAATTATCTTGTTTAATCCGATCTGGAATAATAATGAAAATTTGGACTACTTGTGGAATTTGAAGACAGTTTGAGTCGAAGTAATTGAGATAACTTGTAGTACGTGTGGTAATATAATATATAGGGTGGTATATACTGAAAACAATTACCAAAATCATTATGAATTTACCATACCAAATATGAATAAAATTCATACTTCATTGAGATCCCGGGGGTGCATTTAGTATTAGAAGTCAAGTATAACGTGCGTGCGTCACCTCCAAATTAATACCCCTATATACGGTATTTTTTTCATTAAAACAAATGATATACATACATACATATAACAAAATAGAAGCCTAATGTATGTATGCATGTTCAAAGTAAATTAATAAAAAACAAAAGCATAACATATGTATAGTTACAATGAAACTCATAAAAGTTTTTTCTTACTACAAAAGTTATTGAAGTTTCTAACAATTCTAAGTCTACCAAGATATGACCTGTCAAGTCATAAGTTCATAGAGATACATGATCTTTTTTGTACCAATACAATCCAATCTTTTTTGATCTTTTTTGTAATATAATATGGTCAATCCAACAAATCAATTGGTTCTCTATATTCAACCAATTAGTGATTTTTCCCATAATTAATACCCCTTTTGTTCACTCACGTAATTCCATATGGGATATTGTAGTGCACCCCCGGGATTGAGATAAATTGGGGAATTCCCCAATCAAGGTCAAATTCCCAATGTGATGTAACATTCCCTCTCTGCCCGGAAAAAGCGGAAGCAAAAAAAAAAAAAAAAAAAAAAAAAAAAAAAAAAAAAAAAAAAAAAAAAAAATCTCTTCTTGGAACATCCTTTCTAGAAGGCATCATTCTGCTGATTTCCAAGCTTATACTCGTCAAGAAAAGCTAAAAAAGCATTGCAGTATCACCCTTATGTGAAGCAGATCCTATCAAGCTTTCATAGAAAAGCAATAAACAAACTTTTTGTAACTGACATTTTAATGCAAGTTACAATCAATTAATGGCTGCATCTAGCAGTACTATAGCTAAGTTTGATAGAGGAGCAAACTGTAGCAAAACCATAGCCAGCTGTAGCACAACTTCGGCCGTATACTTTCAGCATCATGTAATTTTTGAGCATCAAATTAAAAATAACAGCTATATCAACATGTATTACTGTATAAGTGTATGCATGACATGTAAAATATTACATTTCTAGCAATAGTACTAGTAAGTTCTATGTATGTGGAATGTGAAGCTTGCCAACACGTCTCTTTTCCTGCAAAAAACTCTGAGAGGTATAGGGCCTCACCTGTGCCCATCCCAAGAACACACCACAACAGTTTGTGAGGTTAGTGAGGATGCAACAGGTGTCTGCAGCCCTAATACGCTTGTTATTGCTTTCACCCAGAGAAGAATTTAGCAAAACAAACATGTAAAGCAAAAATCGTTCCACAAAGCCCAGTCAATCAACCTGGTTATTGCCTGTCTGCTGGGACGTAGCTATCATGCCGTGAGCAGTCTATGGAAATTTTAACAGAGGTTATATCTCACTATGAACTGTCAAAGCTTTCCCCTAACCTCAGCAAACAAGTGCACTCAGACTCCAGCTTCCGAAGCAAACATATCGCAGTGAAAACTTGTGGTCAAGTCTAAGCGATGCGAGGTATAAGCCAGGTGAAATTTCATGAATTGTATCTGTTTGGTCATGAACTAATTTGTCATCCATCTTTCTGTCATGGTGGTACAGGCTGAGCACAAGGGCGTTATTACCACCTGGTGGATACTAGCGGCATCAGGTACATAACTCCTGAGTATCGAGGGTAGATTCAGAGCCTCCAAAATTGTTAGGAGATGCGAACAGTCATTGCTTCTATGTTCGTCATTTTAAGTAAAAGTTGTAATTGCATGTTAAGTGGCTGCATGTTCAGACGTCTCATTGAGCTAGTTGTACATGAGCTGTCAGGTTACAGTGATTCGATTTTAGCCAAGACTATAAATATGCGAATAAGTCATAATGACTCCACAATTAGTTAACTTTCAGATGGTAATCAGACTTGATAACCAGCCTGCAGCTGGTAGTAAGTATGAGCTCTGAACAAGGTTTCAGATGGAATTTTCAAATTTCAAATGGCTTGTCATATCTTTGGTATTGTTAGGTAGACTATGTGAAATTATATTCACTTATATCACGGGATATGGTATAAATTGTAATCTGAAAATAGAACTTTTTTCGAAAGCTTAAGGGCTATGTAACATATGTAATTTATGATTCTGGTATAGTGATCAAGGTCACGTACGATAGGAATTGTTTTCGAATTCCAGACTAGAATACGAAAGCTCAAAAAAGAAAAAAAAAAAAAAGAAAAAAAAAAAACTTATTATTATTATTTTATTTTTTTTGGCCTCTATTGGATTCAGCCATCGGCTGCTCCCTGATTTTTATTTTAAATTTTTTTTTTAACGTTTAAACTCCAGAAATGGCAAGGTGAAGAAAAAAAAGGAAGATAAGAGGAAGACTAGAAGAAAAAAAAACAAGATAAAAGAAAAGATAAGATAAGATAAAGATAAAGATAAAATAAAAGATAAAGATGAGAATACAAAATAAATTTAAAAAATGTTTTTTTACAACGTAAGGGATTGTAGAAAGACAAAAATGGCTGTTTTTTAGAGAATTTTTCAAATTAATTTTTTTAAAGCCAAATTTGCTCATGGAATGAGTGCACTTGGCCAAGTGCAAAATTAGGGAATTGGGTGTTGTATGTGTTCCGATCTTGATCCATGCACCAACTTTTTTCATTTTTTAACGTATATATTTTTGTCCTAAATTGTATATGGATAAGTCATTCTCACTTATAAAATTCACAATATTTATGTGTGAGTCCGTTCTTGATATGAAAGATTGCAACAGAGAGGTGTTGACATAGGGTGTTGTTGAACGTCTTCACTTTAATTTTTGAAAACTTAGCCCAAATTCTATTTAACTTTGAAATCACACACCCTTCAAAATCTCATTTTTGAGTGTGCATTATACGGTTCATAGACATACTATGATCTTCCAATCCCACGATTGGATGATTCTCTAATTTTGATAAAATGTCTCCACTCGAGTTGAGAATAGAATTATACAGTTACTTTCTAATTTAATCCATTTTATTTTTGGTAGTATCAATCATGGTGGAAAAACCCACTGAAATCTAGTGCACCCAGCTATAGTACCATGAACACGAAAGGGTTAATTTGACCGAGTGTTTCGCAATGAACTCGTCTTCCCGGAGTGATTTCTCGACGCCTCTTGCTTGGCCTCGAATTCTCAGACTTAACCCTTTAACGTCCCAATCTTTTGTAGAACAGTCAAACTACACTTTCATACACAATTCAACCTTCAAGATTTATCAAAATATATTTGTAATATTTTGCATGCATGAAATTGTATGTTTCCTATTAGTCCTAAAATTTTCAAATTTCTCTTAATACAAAATGATCTTTTTACAAATTTTTAGGTCAAATACTTCAAAAAATTCATATTAATTACAAAATAGCTTTTATATATATTTATATTCTGGTACACATTCAAGTTACAATGGAGAATGACATGATATGTTTTCATAGAGATTTAAAATTCAAAAGGTGAACATCCTACGCAATGTAATTTAGAACTTGTGCTACATAACTTGCAACAAAATAAAATACTCAATACTTGAAATTTGTAAGATCTAAAATGTGCAGTGCAAACTAGACTCAATAAAATTCATTTTCTTAATTGAAAGTAATAGTAAAAAATTCATCGTTAGGGTTGAAATTGGATTTGACCAACAAACATCCACTATTTGAATGCGCGGTGCTGAAAGGGTTAACCCCTAAATGTTCAAACGACCACTTTCTGATCACTGCCCGAATTCAACGAGTTGCCCAGAACAAAAAAAAAAAAATTTGAAAAAAATAAAATAAAATTTCAAATACTACATCAAGTCTAATTTCCAACGCAATTTGAATTATGTCAATCCGAGTCACACTCCACCGGGGAGAATTTTTCAAAGTGAATCACCTCAACATTGTCTTAGTGTTATAAAATTTGCTATTTGGGGAAAGTAATGATGTTCCCTTCATCATTTTTGAAGTTTACAATAGATTGACCAACTTTAACAAATCATGCTAAATTTTAAACTCTAAAAGTGAAAATTATAATTTATGCAAATTTTCAAAGGTTAATGCTTTTAAATTCATTCAAAAAGATATCTACGATTATTTTTGGAAGCTTGACCGTACGGATAATTTGTAGAGATGATGCCCTACAATTTGTCTATTGAACTAAACTTCATCGAGCATATGGAAGGCACATATTATAACACATCTATGTTTTGTCCAATACCCCTCGGGCTTTTAGGGGTTAAAGAGCTTATTCCTTACGTCATTTCTATGCCCCCACTCATGCTTTGTGCACAATTAATTTAATTTTCTCCTTTGTTTCAATGTTGAACCTTTTAGGGTTTAGGGTTTAGGGTTTTAGGGTTTGTCACGCTGTGATCCGGCCTTCTTTCGAAGCTTTTCCGTGTTTCTTTTGGTGAGACGATTCGTCCAGGGGCGTCGGCCGTGGAGCTGGATTTCGTGATCGGGGAAGGGTCCATCGGCGTGTATACTCCGAGAGGTCTCACGGTGTGATGAGCTGAGTGAATACTCAATAGAGGCTGGCATCTTAATTGATAACAATTGTGCTCTTGTGCAGAATAATTTTTGACTGATCGACAATTTTTAGCCATGTCAGGAAGTCCCGCAATGGCAGGAAGCCCAGCAGTAGTTGTTGCCAAGGAAAAGAAAGGTAGTATGAAAGGAAATAAGGGGTCCAGTGCCCTCATGATCACAACTGATCCTTGCAAGGGGACCCGAGATTTTCCACCCGATGATATGCGCATGCGTACATGGCTATTCGACAATTTCAGAAAGGTTGGACGGTTTGATTTCTGCTTTTGGGATTCATCAGATTTATAAAACAATCTTCGTCATTGAAATTTGAGGGTTTACAGAAAATGATGTCCACTGTTTGGTGTAGGTATCCAGATTATTTGCATTTGAGGAAGTTGACTTCCCGATGGTAGAGTCCGAGGAGCTTTATACTCGTAAAGCTGGTGAAGAAATCGTTGAGCAGGTACTGAACTTCTCAACTGTCGTGAGGGCATTCGATATCTAGGAAGGAATTGTTGTGCATGCATTTCTGTTTTTAATCCCTAAGCGTCTAATGTATATTTTATGTAGTGTAGGAAAAGTGGACCTCCTGCTGCAAATCATTTGTTTGTGTGAAAATGACTTTAGTTTGACACGATCGACACTGTTGATCTCGTAGTATAGAACAAGAGCTTTAAAATGATGTATTGCAATCAGAAAACCGAGGTAAAATGAGAAAATGCCACCGTTGCAAAGTTCAGTGATGCAGATGGCCATATTGGGTGTTTTAGACGGTTAGGGGTTAAGGCGTAGGTCATTCATTGGTTTAGATTTATATCGAGTACTGTCGGTCCCCTACAGAGAAGTGTGATGAATTTCTAAATCTACCAATGACACATGTCACTTCATCAATGCAGCTCTACAATTTTGAGGACAAAGGTGGAAGAAAGGTGGCGCTGCGACCCGAGCTAACACCTTCTTTGGCCCGCCTTGTTCTGCAGAAAGGGTTCGTTTTTCATGATTCAATCTTCATTCTCCTTTTTCTCACTGTAGTTTCTGTCACTGTATTTAACCCTAAGCGTTCACTGCGTATTTTCTGTAGCGTAGGAAAATTGGACCCCCTGCTGCAATTCATCTGTTTGTGTGAAAATGACTTCAGTTTGATACGATCGACACTGTTGCTCTTGTAGCAGAGAACAAGAGCTTTTTTAATGATGTATTGCAATCAGAAAACCGAGGTAAAATGAGAAAATAATGCCACCGTTGCAAAGGTCAGTGATGCAGATGGCCATATTGGGCGTTTTAGACGCTTAGGGGTTATATCATGTGAATCTTGAGGATTGGATTATTTTTGACGCATTTAATTTTTTTGCCTGGCAGGAGAGCTCAGACATTTCCTTTGAAGTGGTTCGCTATTGGCCAGTGTTGGCGGTATGAGAATACAACTCGAGGACGTCGTAGGGAGCACTATCAGTGGAACATGGACATTATTGGTGTTCCCGGAGTTGAGGCAAGCTTCGTGAACCCTATTAATGTTTACTATGGAAGCGTAATTGGTTCTTTTTGCACCATGTTCTATAAACATAACGATTTTGTATGTAGTTTATTTTATGGTTTTTAATATGAAACGATACGAAACTGATTTTCTGTAGACTTTTACAGCGATGATAAGGATCACCTTTTGGACTCTTGATACATTGTGTCCAAGCATTTACAAGAGTTCTGAAGACAGTCTGGACTTGAGATTTGAGATTCTTCTTGACCGATTTTTTTGTTGTAGGCCGAAGCTGAGCTCTTATCAGCCATCGTGATGTTTTTCACAAATCTGGGCATTACATCTAACGACGTTGGAATTAAAGTTTCGAATCGAAAGGTTGGTGCTCTTTTATGCTCATAGTATACAGTCTCACAAGTTGAACTGGTATTTATGGTTTAGAACTTTGCTATCCTGATAATTGGTTGGGGAATTTAAGTAATCCTGCTGTCAAACCTTTATTTTTCTTGAGTTGAAGGGATGTGTCAATACTTGAATGTCTTTCACATGCGGCTCCAAGTGTCAACAATCTGGACACCTGTACGACGTGTCCCCCCTCTTGAAAATTGCAGCACTGTCATGTCCTGGTTTTCTCTGATGGTGAAGTTGTTGGTCGTTAAAAACTGGACCGATGTGTAAAACTTACAAACATCACGTCCCTGGTTCAAGGCAGGTGCTGCAAGCAGTTCTTGAGACGTACAATATCCAGCCTGATTCCTTTGCAGCTGTATGCGTGATTGTTGACAAGGTATAAAATATATGCATCATTTACTTCTTGAAATCAGAGATTTTTACCACATTTTCTTGCACGTTCGTTTGTTGCTACAATATATCTTGCATTCAAGCAACGTTATCCTTCAATCTTTATTCAACACGATGCGGACGGTTTTTGTGTCAGTTGGATAAACTACCAAGGAAGGAAATCGAGAGTGAGCTGGATAGAGTTGGCGTTCCCAGTGAAGCCATTGAGGGAATCTTGCGAGCACTTACGCTTCAATCTTTTGACGATCTTGAAGGTAATGCTTCTAATATGATTTTCAATGTGAGTTAAATCAACGCTGCCTCCGGATGTACATGTCCGAAGGTTAATTGACAAATTTGCAGGGCTGCAATATCTCGATGTGGTTGACAAAGCGACTTCAATGTTATCAGAGTGGACCATATGTATTGATTCTGTTTTGTTCTTACGATATATAGTTAATTTTACTTCGCTTATACATAATGTCTCTGTTTCTTGGAATTGATAAGAAAAGCTGCAAACATAATTTAAAGACTTCCATTGACTTCTTATCTGGTGGTTGCAGCTTTAATAGGGGCAAACAGTGGTGCAGTGGCAGAACTGAAACAACTATTTGCCTTAGCAGAGGGCTACGGTATCCAGGATTGGCTACGGTTTGATGCCTCGGTGGTGAGAGGCCTAGCATACTACACCGGAACTGTGTTTGAGGTGAGGTTCTTTCGACCCGAGACTTTGCACATCTAACCTCCAACCCCTTGAGGAAGTGGCTAAAACTTTGTGAATGAAAACAGTACCTTACACTTGTTAGCATTATTGAATAGAAACATTGGAAGCCCTTATGGAGGGTTCTATGATATCGTACAATCAATTTCTTGTGAGGGAGCACATCCCTAGCAGTGGAATATGTTTGAGCAAAATTTCGCCAGATTCCCCCTGGATTCCGTCCGAAGCTGAACCACACCTGAAGAGCCGGCCCTAGATCCCCCCAAAAAATAAATTTGCACTGATCCCTAGTAGTCCCTCAATTTCGAAATAAGTGTCCTAGTTTTTGGCAAATTTTTTCTTAACGTTTTTGTTGCCAATAAAAGTGGTCTCATTACTCGAAAAATGGTCCATCTTTAATAGTAATATGTAGTTTTTGTGTCACTCTCATTATCCACCCCGTTTGATGTGGATAGGGCTCTTGTTTGAAGTATAAAACATATTACAAAAACTAGGAAAAACAGCTGCCAAGAACTAGGACACTTATTTTGAAATGGAGGGAGTATGCTTTTATTGTCATTGTCAATTTTGTTCCATTTTTGTGAATATGTGCTAATGTTGGCTATGTTCCAGGGTTTTGATAAGGACAAGAAATTGCGAGCTATATGCGGAGGTGGTCGTTATGACCGGCTACTCTCCACCTATGGAGGCCAAGACACACCTGCATGTGGATTTGGTTTTGGAGATGCTGTTATTGTTGAGGTCAGAAAGCATTTCTACGTTTTACTGTTTTGGGTTTCTCTTGCCCTATTTCAAACCAGATATCAACCTTCTAGACATTCTTCTTGAGAGCTAGATGGAATGTTGAACCTTAAACTTAAAAATCAGTAGCTCTCTACAGCTTGAGTACTGCTGAATCTTGATTTATGTTCAATGCTATTATGAAGGCAATGATACCCTGAATAGACTTAAGTTATCATGAACGGATTTTTGATTTTGTGGCTACAAATCTCTGTGAGTCAATGTTTAAGATGGGGCCGTTCTAGTGTAGGTAGTTTTCACCTACTTTGGAACTTGAGCGAAGAGGTTGGCTCAAGCATAAGGAATGTACTGACCCTTGCTGGGTGTATGCAGCTTCTGATGGAGAAAGGGTTACTTCCTGTGTTCCCTCACGCCGTGGATGACGTTGTATTTACTTTGGAGGATTCACTCAAGGTGCATGCAGCTGGAGTTGCCTCACGCTTGCGTAATGCCGGTCGGGTTGTTGAACTTGTCATTGAGAAGGACAAGAAGATGAGGTGGTAAGTGTTCCGTGCATTGTCTCCCTTTGAGCTAGAAACCCAACATTACTCAGCTGCTTAACCCCTAATGGACCAAGGATTCATGGTTTTTAAATGACAAATTTAAACAATCATATTATGAAAAATATGATTTAAATGCACCAAATTTCATATCACTGGAATTAGTGAAGAATATCACATATGTCGATTAATAAATAAATAAATCTGAACAAAAGAAAGGACCAAGAGGCTGGAATTGGACCTCATGTTTTCTTTCTAGCATTTTTGAGTAAATCTTATGTGGTGTTTCTTTTGTTCAATTTTATTTGTTCTCTGATCAACACATACAATGTTCTTCATTGATTATGACGATATAAAATTTGTAAATATATTTTTCAGAATATGATTGATTAAACTTGTCATTTTATAACCGTGAATCCTTGGTCCTTGAGGGGTTAATGAGCAGCATTAGTGCAGATATATGTACGCTTCATTGTAGCACTGGTGAAAATTAGACACATTCAGGTGAACACAGAACAAGATCTCTCTTTTTCCCAGTGTGTCGTCTGTTGATAATCCAATTGGGCTGGTTGATGAAGCTGACACGTGATACATGCTCATGTTATTAATTAGTGTGTCTAATATATTAGTGTCTGTCTCACAGGGTATTTAAACAATGCGACACGCTGAAGGCTAAGCGGTTGATAGTTTTGGGTCCAACCGAATGGGAGCAAGGGAAAGTGAGCGTGAGGGACTTGGGTGCGCGGGATACGACAGACAAGACAGTGGATGAGCTCATGGCACTCAGTATTTCTTGATGTATTATTGATACTTGTTTTCCCTAATTATCAGACAGACGGTCAAAATACATTCTTTGAGAGACGACACCTCCGCTTGTGTATGAGAAGTATCTCATATATGAGGTGCAGCATTTGAGGTTATGAGGTACTGAACTTATTTTTTATTTTATCAAGCATAATGGACTAGTAGTCACTGTTTCTTGTAATGATTTTCTTGGCATGGTGCTCCTGTGTTTTTGAATTCCTCTTGCTCTTAGCGACAGTGTTAGAAGGGTTGTTTGCAGCAGCCTTGATTAAGTAATTAACCCCTAAATACCCACAGCCCTCTCCAGATTTGGAGAATTGCAAAGATGTATTATAAAATGCAATAAGAGGGGTATTTTGAACTTGATGTATGTATAAAAGTTGTACATTATGAATTTTAGATTCCATCCATTACTAACTGAAAAGTCAGCCCAAAGAGGAAGGTTTCGACTAACTCATGTTGACTACTCATATTGAAATAATAATAGACCAAAAACTAGTCTATGCTAAGTTTTGAAGCAATCTAAAACATAGCCTTGTCATTGTTCTCCATACCTTGCTAACGCTCCCACATCTTTCACCAAAGCTCCAAATCTATGACCCATGAGGAGACAATCTATGACAAGACAATATAACACCTAAGTAGAGCAAAAAGGGAGGTTAGATGGAGGACTTTTGGGTAAACTCTATTATTAACCCTTTAGTGCCATACATGTTTTGAGCAATATTTTTTTCATACCTGAATGCATTGTTGTCCATCTTCTGAAGTACTAAATAAAGGATATAATTCTACAAAAAGAAAAACAAAAAATAGCCTTGATCTAAGAGTTCCAGTTAGACACGACGTGTATTCATGAGTGTATGGTGCACTAATAGAGATATACTTTAATTTCATCATGTGTATTTGTTTTGACCTCATAATGATTGCATTTGACAATTCAATAGTGTTTCCAATTTTTAAACAATTTACATACTAGGTAAGATAGAGGTCAAAAGTTGATTATGAATTCATCCATCTATCAAATTTGTATGGAAAATAAAATGAAATATATACCACTAAACTAACCACAACTTTGAAAACACAAAGGTAAACTCAATTTTGAAGGGCTCTTAAACCTTAAAGGTCATAGAGGCCATGAGAGGGCTTTTGGGTCAAAAAAAAGTTTATTTTAAGTTCCAAAATAATGTTATTAGGAAAAAAAATTAAAAATTACCCTTCTCCAGAATTTCCCAACCCATCTATTGGAGTTGTTTATTTCTTGACTAGTCTATCAAGTGGGATATACACATCAAAAAAATTGCATATCTTGACGTCGATTAAACTTTGACCATGCATAATTCCATGAGGTTTTGTCCAATCATGTTATTTACTTCTTTTCAAAGTGTGTCAAATAAATATTTCTTTGTTTTGGTCTTTTAAATTGATGATTTTAGGTTCATCCTGTCATCCAAGTTGAGGAAAAACCAAGTGTGAGAATTGTTGTTTTGTAATACTTAGTATTTGTTAAATAGTAGGTTTATTCATTACTAGAGAGAAATGTAGAAAGAACATTCAAAGAAGACAATAAAGGTTTCAAAAAATAAGAACAAAAATAAAAAGGTGGCATAAAATTCCTAGTTTGTTTCCAACACAAAGATTTTTTGCACATTTCTCTCTAATATAGTTGCCACTTGAGATAAAAATCTACAAGGTGAGACAGAACTTTGGAATCAAGTTGGCATCAAGTTACACAAAAATATATCTTTGTGGATTATTGAATAATTTTTCAAAAGGATTGAATTTTGCAAAGTCAAGAACACTAGGAGAAAGGATGGTCTTTAGGCACCAAGGAATAGATGGGAATTGGAGCACTTTGAGCTAATCTTCGCAATCTATAAACTTCCTCTTGGCAATAGAATATAGACGGAGGATAATCTACTAATCCCAATTACTTCTCTCATTTTCTTTTTTATGAGGTATTTTATACTTGCAAAAAATGATTTTCTTCAAAAAAAAATTGATTGAAATTTGTTTCTAAAGCAATTTTATTTCTTAGGTGATTATTGAATTCACAATGTGCAAATCAAATCTTTGTTTATATTGCATATATGATTACGAGCATCATATACACAAACAAGTAGGTTGCGCTTCAAAAAATTATAGATTTTATGTGTTGTTATGCATATCATGTGCCTTATGTTATTTTGAAAATGTCAAAAATCATAATCACGTTCATCCCTTTCAACCATGGCATGGGTTCATTTGTCATAATCATATTCATCCCTTCCAACCAAGGCATAGGTTCTAAAAGTCATATATAACCATAATTCATTCGTTGCTCTTGCGATAGGGGTCTAATAATAATCACCATATTTCATCACTTGCTCTCGGGACATGGGTTTAACTATCACCACTATGTTTCTTCAACTTGCTTTCAAAATTTGGGTTCAACAATCATCACCGTGTTTCATCCCTTGCTTTTGGGTCACAGGTTCAACAATCATAACACATGCCACTGCTATAAGCACAACGATTTGGGAAAGTCTAAATCACCTGGTACACATGCCATCGTGTTCAAGGGGTATAGTTCCATGGCACTTGAATGGGCACTTGTCATTTACTTAGAGGTATTTAACTCTCGTCAACCTCTGCCATTGTACACCATTATTCATAACTAAATAGCATTAGTATAAATTCATTCATTAATCATCCATCAATTAAAATAAGTTCTTGGATCATTACATTATTGGGTTGCAAGCCTACTACTGTAAAGGTTGAAAATATAATTTCAAAACAATATCCTTAACCTTTAATATAATTTAATTCTTTTAAATCACCCTAGAATAAGTGGTGTACCAAAAAATGGACTTAAGGGAATAATTCTTGTGATAATTGAAAAAATATTTGTCAATAAATTTTTTAATCAATAGTAAATTATGGTTATAGCTTTTCATTAAGAGGCATTTTATGACTAAGAATTTTAGAGCATATTCTCTACAACTGTTATTTGTGTCTAAAAATAGATTTGCAAAATATGATTTATATTTTTGGCAAAGAAAAAAAATTGTATAGAAACTTTTAACTAATAAAAAAAATTGTCTTGGATGCAAGAAATCATTCATTGCTATTAATATAAAGAATTTGGTATATAAAATAAACAAGGGGCATTAACACCTCTATTGATATGTAAAAATATTTTGTATACTACTTTTCCTCAAATCCTTATAATTTTTGTTTCGTTTATGTATATTTAAATGTTTTTATGAATTATATTTATTTCATTTTGTATAACATTTTGAAATAGAAGTGAATATTCAACAAACATTTTACATTTTCAATAATAATTTATAAACGTTAGTTCTTTGAAATGTTTAGTTTCCTTCATTTTGTTAGTTCTTAAACATCCTGAGTGAGTTTATGGATCACTTGACGCTCTTAAATTCATTAAAAATGCTTTTCATTATATCTATGGTTTTCATTTGTTCTAATTTTACTTTAAAATACAATAAATAAAAATAAAATATGAGTGTTTCAAAATTAAAATATATGTTCATTCATGAGCTTTTATGACCAAATTTGTAAAAAGTACATATAATTTAATAAATTAAGGTAAATGTCTACTATAATATCTACAAAGAAAATATGTAATAAAATATATGAATAAGTGGAAATGATTCTCAAAATTGAAAAAATACCTATCATTCAAAGATTAAGTGTCAAAAAACTTGATCCTAAAGGAAAAGAATTTAAGAAGGCAACACCGCTTCCATTAAAAGTGCACATGAATGTAATACCGGTATGAAAAGTGCACCATACAAAACTAGGTATATGAATTTGGGTTTTGAGGTTTATGAGGTTGGCAATTATCAATCTTTTAGCATGCAGTTTTTGAAGTTTATCCTATGAATTGAAGCAGATTGGCAATCATCAACCTCCATATCATGAAATTTTGACATATTGTTTTTTCAAGTGCAAAATTGGTGTGCACATTGCACGTGTACTTTTAATGGATGCAGTGTTGGGATTATTCAATGTTTATAAGACCAACTCTAATTGGTTGATGTGAAAAAGCTCATTTGAGATGCATTGTTTAACCCTTTAGTGCCCACCATCATGAATTTAGGACACCACGGATTTTAAACAATTTTCGTGTAACATCTGATATTTCATGGGTTCATACATTTTTTGCACAGACTTTGCACGGATTTTGCGCTAATTCTGCACGAATTCTGCACTTTGTTAGATAACGAAAAGAATGAATGTAGAAGCCGTGCGGATTCAATACAGAATTAGCATGGAATCGGTGTAGAATCCATGCAAAAATTGTACGAACCCAAGAAATATCCGATGTCGCACAGAAATCGTTAAAAATAAGTGAGGTCCTATATTCCTAATGATATGACCATATTCTAGTCATTGATGTGTCAAAAACGCAAATAACGGAAAATTCATGAAGAATTGGATTCTTAATTGTGGAGTTCAAAGTTGGAAATTTATAATACACATCTTCTAGAAAAAATAAATCAAATTGAGTTGTACAACAATCAAAACTCCTTTGAACAAAATGCGAAAATACAACACATGTACTATGTGGTAAATCTTGGGTTTGAAGTTTGTTATCTTGTTTTATTTCTTTTGGATTGTGTTTTCTTGTTCATGTACTATTATTATATGTATTCCAATCTTGATCAATGTACTAATTCCTTTCATATTTTAACGTAGAAATATTTGTCCTAAACCATACATGGATAAGTCTTTCTCACTTATAAATTTCACAATAATTATGTGAGTCCGCTCTTGACATGAGAGATTGCAATAGAGAGGTGTTGACATAGGTCATTGATGAACATCTTTACTTTCATTTTTGAAAATTTAACCTAAATCCTATTTAACTTTGAAGTCACACACCCTCCAAAATTTCATTTTTGAGTTTGCATTACACAGTTCAAAGACATATACTATAATCTTCTAATCCAACAGTCTAAACTTACGAGAGTTTAACCAACACTTGTTTGATTAAGCTAAACTTACATTTATACAGTTGGATATTATTAATAGTATCTCTAATTTCAACACATAGAGTTAAAAAAAACACCAAAAAACGAGGATTTCTCCCACAGTCCGGGAAGTTTTTTGAGCTTTACCGGTTACTTTCCTTTCATTCCAAGATTGAACCAGTTTTTCAAGTGTGGAGTCGGGTTATTTTCTCTATTTAATATATAAAATAGATTTTTTAAAGCTTTCTCACCCGGTTTTTAGCCGCTCCTTCTAAATTCCAATCGGTTTTTTAGAAAATCAACCGGCTCATCTTACACTAGCTGCCGGTTCTCCCCGTTCATTGATTTCTCCATAACCACCCTAGGTACTAAAGGATTAAATCAAGGATATAAGACATGGTTCAAACCACATGGCTTGTTGAAAGATACCCTTCTCATGAGCCGATTTTCTTGGTCAATTTAACAACCATTGCCTTTCCTCTTTGTTTCCATAAGCAGAACCAAACTTTTTCCTTTAGGATAAGAACGTAAGACCTTGAATGAATAAACATTTAATGTACACTAGTTCCAAGAGAAGAGTTGGAGTTAATTTTCGTCCCAATTCAACACTATTTTCAAAGAAGCGTTATAAAATGTTTGATGAAAATAAAAAATGGGGTTGATGGTTCAAGCAAAGTTGTAAATGTCAATGTGAAGATCTGTATGGTTGGACTTATTCTATTTTTATTTAATATTTTTAAATTAATTTTGCAAGGTTTTCTCTTGAAATTCAATTTAAAATCCCAAATTAGCACAAAAAATTTAAAAATATGGTAATGAAATTGGAATAACATGCACTACGAGATGGTATGGTTTCCATTATTTGATTCTACTTGTTTTGGAAAATCATATTTAAGGTCCCACTTTTTGAACTAAGAATGAAACTTGACATAAACCAATTCTGTTGTTTTTTCTAAAATCATAATAACCTATTTTGAAGATCCAAACTATCCAAAAATGTCTAATTTGGATGAGAATCTAGCAGTTTCAATTTGTGCGTTGTCCACATAGTAGACGCTGGTGCATTAAAGGGTTAAGAGAACTGACTTAGAAATGCCTTGAAACCTCATTAGGTGAGCCATTGGCCAAACCAATTAAGTATTGTTTAGTAATTAAATCCCTTGCTATTACACTCTTGTACTTACAATTCATGATGTATATTTCTCTCCAACAAACAAACAAACAAACAAACAAACAAACAAAAAAAAAAAAAATCCTTAACATTCATCCTCTTAATATAGGTGTTACTAAATTGTTGATCTAAATACACTAATTTATATTGTTAGCAAGGGAGATGAATCTGAAAATTGTTTAAAAGATACATTATACCTTGATGCCAACCCGCACTAATTTAATCATGTTACAAATAATGTGACTTTGGTAAATTAATGTAATATATACTAATATCGCACATAAAGGTCATATGCAGACAACTTCATGTCAAATTTGAATTCTCACGTCAGAATTTGAGAGGTGGACCCGTATCATCTCCAAACCAATGTCTAAGGAGAATCGACCTTTAGTTACAAATTAGCCAGTTGAAATTCAAAATTAGGCAAAATTCAAGAGTAGTTCAAAATCTTAGGAAAAAAACTAATCATTTAAGGGAGGAAACACAAGAATCATTCCCTATTTTCATAAGTTATAGCCGAGAGAATGTTCTAGAAAACATGTTGCTCCAAGAAAATGTAAGATTTTAACTCGTTAAGCTAAAATTTAAAATAATGTTTCTCCCCGGACATGGTGCTCCAAACCAATCACAAGATGATATGTGGCACTTTTTGACAAAATTAATTTAGTCTAGTCAAAACTGAGCATGATGTAGGGTAGAATAAATTAGTGTACATCAACAGTTACACTACTATTTTGCTAATAGTGTGGGTAGGTTTATAGTAAAGAAGGGTAATTAGTGCAAGTAACACTAAAAATGTAAAATCAATGCAAAAAATGAAGATTTCAGCCACTCACTAAATATTTCAGCCCTCACCAATTTCATGATTTTCCAAAATTGAGGGTGTCTTCTTTTCTTTCTTTTTTTTTTTTTTTTTTTTTTTTGACACACAAATTGCATTTTTGCAACCCGCGGCAAGTTTTCCAATCAAGTAAGACGATTTCACAACCAGGAATCGAACCGCCAACCTCTCCATTCGGTTTTGGTACTTTACCACCCATGGTAAGGTACCTTGGTAGTTTAGAGTCATCTCATACTGTAGAGTGTGTCTTTGGAATTAGTACCGCACGCACTATTAGCAAAAAGTAGTGTAGTATAATTTGACACCCAATATTATCAATTTATGACAATGCTTATTTATGAATAGTTCCTTGGTCCTTTCATGAATAGTCCATTAGGTTTGGGGGAACTTATGGGAACTCTCGTTTAGCATTGAGGAGGTCACGAGCTCTACTCCCATGGACGGAGTAAGGCCTTGCTTTAGATTATTCTCCAACTCACTTTAGACTAGTTTTGTAGTCTTTTTGAATTGAAAACGAGTCTAAGAGCATCCGCACCCATACCCTCCTAGAGTTTAACACACACAATAACTAGATGAAAAATGCTAAGGACCCTTCAAAAATGCCTCTTGACCCTCAATCCTAGCGTGTTAAGAAATGGCCCTTCAAATTTAAGTTTAGTTGACTATATCCGAACTTGTGATTGGTCCACTGACTACCATATTTGATGTGCACTTTTGGTGCTTGAGGGACGTTCAAGGGTAGGAGAGTGTAAGTTCAAGGGCTCTTCAAATGTGGATGAATAATTTTAGCGAGTCGACTTTAACGTGCATGGGTGCAAATGCTCTGAAGTGAGTATGAGGTGAGTTTCCACTTTGAGACGCTCTTTTTGGTTAACTATTCATTTCAACCAAATACTCCTACAATGGTCTACGGCTAAGACAAAACGCTGAAGCTAATTATGGGACCCAAATTTTGGAATTATCACACTAATAGCTATAAGAATGTGGGGAGAGTATAATTAGAGCGCATGAGGAAGTTACAAAAGCTTCTTTTTTTCCTTTCCTTTTTCCTTTGGATGACCTATGCTTCACTGAAGAGTTAGGGTATCAAACAAGAGCTTCACTACTCGGAGAAGAGAGAAAATACTATGAGCTAATTTTAATTCCATCTTTAATTAAACCTATCTTTGTACCTAGTTAAAAATTAGTTCATTCCCAGTATATTCACCAGACTTTGGAATAGGAATCCAACTGGCCTTATAACAGCAATTCTGTTACTCAGAAAATTTGGACTAATTACTTAATTGAGCAGGTGTTATATAACGCCCCCTCCGGCATTTCATTAAATTAACCCCCATTTCACTATTTGGGTTTAGCATATTCTCATAAAAACTGTGGCCCAGATATTGGATCCAAGACTCTAGGAGTTTCCACAATATTTCGTTTCAAGATGCCCAACACACATAAGGTTCTTTAGCCTTTCTAATGTTGACTTCAGAATCTTGGCCACTATTCCCGAATCAGATTCGGAATCATGGGCAAGTCCACATCATCTTTAGTTAAAGATTGGATGGTGAGACATTAATTTTAATGTTAAAGATTCTACAGTGCTACTGTTGAAAAGGGTGGACTTCAATAACTGTTAAAGAATCTTAGACACCTATTTTATTTTTATTTTATTTTATTTAATTTATTTTTTAATTCTCCAATACATATTGTTTGTAAATATGCTATACCTCAACCAAATGCTGTAACTGGCTTAGAACTGTGATTTTATTTTTTTTCTGTTTTTTGTTTTTTTGGTATTTACCCTTTCTCCAGTTTTACAGTATTTTTTTGGAACTGCTTTTCACATCGTTTTTCTTTTCTATCCACGGTTACAAACTGATTGCAGTTTCTGTTGGGCTAATTTAACACCAAACAGTTGGCCTGCCTTGCTAAATAGAAAAGTAGAAAGTGCCATTCTTCTACCTTTTTCGTTTTTGTCTCAAGCCGTTGACCGCTTTAGGACTGGTTTGATAACCCCTTAAGCTACACTATTTTTTGCTAATAGTGAGGGTTGGTTTATAGTAATAAGGGAGGGTACTTAGTGAAGGTGACACTAAAATGTAAAATCAATGTGAAATGAAGATTTCAGGCACTCAGTAAAAATTGCAGCCTTTGCTAATTTTATGATTTTGTAAAATAGAGTGTTTTTGGAATTAGTACCACACGCACTATTAGCAAAAAGTAGTGTACACTGTAGCCTCTTATATATGACATCCTCGGTTAAAAAAAATGTTTAGTGTAATTGAAATGTGACATAGTCAATAATATCACATTAACAACGATGTGACATTAACAATATAGTAAGAAAAATAATGCCAAAAATAAAATATAAGTTCCAAGTGTGCATAAAATATATACAGTATATTATAACTAGGGTTCCGCTTCTCTCTACACCACCAGTGATGAAGTGAAAGGCCATGAAATTAAATAAAACGTGAAAAACTAGGTTACTTCATATAATGGTCTTTGAAGGCGGAATGAAACTGTCATGGGAAGACCATTCAAGGATGTGAAAGGTTAAGGTTACATCATAGAAAACCCTGCCCTAGAACTATCGATTGGGGCTCGCGGCTTGTCAACTCACTTACAAATTCCACAACCGTTGGAATGCCACAAATGGAACTTATAGTAGTCAATACCATTTTTTGAACCAACTACGACCTACGGTCGTCACTAGAATTGCACTTTAGTACAAGTATTGTAACAAATATTTTCATGTATTATTGATTAAAAGTAAATAATCTTATATTACTATTGGGGTTCTTGCAAAGTAAAGATTGAGTTAACAATGAAGTATTAGTAATACATTATTAACAAACAATCTCATTTTAAATCTCACTAGTAGCTCTGCTATTACCAAGGATCCTTTTTCTCATAAAGTGAAATTGCAAGAGAACTTGACAAATACTTCACCTAAAAGTTTAAAAATTTACAAAATCTTTGTATTTTTTTTCTCCTTGTTTTCTTTACAATTTGCATTTATTTTAAGACCTTAAAGTCTTCAAAAATCAAATCTTTGATGCAACCAAAATAAAAAAACATCTTGAATTACCTCATTTAAATTCCGGCTTCTCTTTTTACAATAAAGAGGTATGCAACTTAAACATAGAAAGAAGAAGGGAAAAGAAAGTACCTTAAATCATTTGGAATTGTCTTTTTTCACACCTACTTTTTTGTTGCAAGTTACACTTACAATTTACTCTTTTTTATTTTAAGTATAGTATTTATAAAGGTGAGTGGGTGACAAGGATATTTAAATTGTTCAATTTATGCTTGGAATTTGTTTCCAGATTTTTAGCAACATAATCAAGGTGTGATAGTAACAAGGGTAACATTAACAAGGTTAAATGATATTTATGTGTTTTTCAAGGTTCAAATTTTTTGAATGTAATGAGGAAAAAAATTGCTATAAGTTTGCATGAGCTATTTCTAAAATACATATGAGCAAAGACAAGCTTCACATACAAAAAACGTTTCATGTGTTGACTTGTCATGTGATTTTTCTTTGTTAGATTTATAAAACAACAACTTCAAATTGAATAAATGATTTGCATCAAGTAATTTGGGACAATTTTTTTCTCAATAGCATCATCTATTATGGGATGGGGGGATTATTCTCTATTTGGAAAAATAGAAAGTGGTATCTTAAACCTTGCACTTTGTATGAAAAGAGAAGCCAAATTCAAAACAATTTGGATTAGAAGATAATGTTAAGGTTTTACAATATACCAAAGTAGCATAGCTTTTGAATCAATTATTGTTAAAGGCAACACTATTTCAAATTTGTGACTGAAGCATCGTAAAGACCTACCATCACATATTTATGGCATTTTTCATTAGATTCATTCCCTATGTTTTTTACAAAACAAGATCAACACCACCACTTTGACAGAGTTTAACTCTTAAAATCACTCAAAACTAATAGGTAATCCAACAATGCAAGGCCTTAAAATACATAATAAATTGGAATTTTAGGAAAAAAATTTGACAACACAATGAGAGATATGATGTTCTATAAATTCCAATATCAAATTTAGAAAGAAAAAATTTTCAATCAATAATTACATAAGTTTCAATCAAGTTGTAATAGCCAAATTTGAAAATGTGGTAATTTACCAATTTGAAAAAAAGATGAAAATAGGCTAAAAGTGCACCAAATAAGGTGGTTTTTTTTTTTTTTTTTCCTATTCCAAGTTCAATTTAATCATAAACTTCAAGAATGTAAAATTTATATATTTATAAAAAAGAACATTCAATTTGCATTCAAAACAAAATTTGGATATCAATTATCAAACTCTACTTTTTATAAACTTTTTCAATATTTTGATTTGAAACTTTGGATTTAAGTACATATATGAGTATTAAAGCAAAACTTTGAATTATAAGTAAAATATATGACATTTTACTATCAATTATGGACTTTGACCAAAAAAATGTGCAATTTCAACTTCAAGGAGTGCCTTTTTGGTTGGAATACCATAGTTTCATCCTACATGAAATTCCTTTTGTTCAAATTTATTTGTTTTTGTTTTTACCAACACATGGTTCCAATCATTGATTCCGGTGATATAAATTTTGGTTCTATTTGACTTATATTTTCCACAATATAATCAATCGAATTTGTCATTTTAACACCATAAATCTTGGATCCTTTAGGGGTTAATTTACCCACTAAATTTTCAAAAGAAATAAATCTTGGATGTAGAAAACCATATTAGTTACGTGTGTGCTAATTTTCAAAAGTATTAGAGGGGCCAACTAGAAGAGGAGTGCAATATTACTCTTACGTGGAAACACAAAAAATTTGCCCACATGATACCCCGAAGATTTTAGCAAGATCAACAAATTTTGACTGGTTCTTATATGTGTTATTATGTGGACGCTTTAGAAAGAAAGAAATGATGCAGCATTTAACCCTTAACTGCCTAAGCGTCCATTTTTTGGACGATGTACAGATTTCATCCAAAATTTCTCATCCGTCATGCACTTTTTGCAGTGTGGAATTTTTACTGTAGATTCTACGGGAATTTAGCTTCATGCATATGTGATCCGATTAGAAAGGGGATGATTTGTGAAATTTTTATGCCTCATTTCATGTTGTAGTGATTCACCCAAAATTTTGAAGATTTCAGTGTAAAAGTGCTCTAAAAAAAGTCAACTCATAAAATTAATCAACCAAAAAATCTCCAAAAATCACTACACTTAGAGTATTACATTTCAACCAATCACAAAAAAATTCATCCGTAGATTGTCAATATCTTATTCGTAATTGAATTACAAAATAATTTTGAATTTCACGTTTCAAATTTTATACAAAATTATTGGTAATAGCAATCATAGATCTAACCGTATGGATAGAATCTAAAATTCATAATGTACAACTTTTATTCATATATCAAGTTCAAAATATCCCTCTAAGTTGCATTTTATAATGCATCTTTGCAAAACTGCCAAATTTGGAGAGGACTCTAGGCATTTAGGGGTTAATAAAACTACCTTTAGAGACATTAGATTGGAGCTAGAGTTATTATTCTTTTTGGATCGAAGGGAACATGTCAAATTAGCCTTATAGGACATGGCTTTTATAATTCCTATACCCAAAATTTCTTCTAAACTCCATTTCAAGCATGATTCTCTTTTTAATTTACTTTGGTTATATTCTAAAGAAGTATATATGCCTTAAATATGTTCATTTTGGCATTAAAAAACCCCATTTGGTTCAACGGAGTATAAATTATGAGCAAGATTCTCCCCCCCCCCCCCCCAAAATAAAATAAAATAAAATAAAAATGCCCGTACGGCTTAGCATGTCTTATAACCCCAAAAGGTCCCTAGTAGTGAAAAAATTATTGGTGAATTTTTGCCACCATTTTATCTATTTTTTGGGCTAGCTACTTTTACACTAGAAAAAATGGGCAAATATGTGGATGAAATCGCCGAAGTCTTCTCATAAAAAATTTGAAATCGCCAATATTTAGATGAAAGTGCCTTATAATATATATGTTTTTTGGATGAGTGTATATATATAGATGATTATGTCCATTTTTTACTTACTTGGCTACATTTCAGGGTGCGTGTCGTGCTACCAACGGAAAAACTTAAAAATATTCATTGGTCCCTAGCTTCCAAAGCTTTTGCAAATTCAATTTTTTTTCTCAAACTTTGAAGGCTATGTGCAAGAAACATAATGTATCTATTTATATGGCAACCATATGATATTCTTATACTTAGAATCCATATCATAATACAATTTTTGAAATCCAAAATTTCTTATAAATGAGAATTTATTAGCCTTTGACCAAGTTTGACTAGTTTAGACAACACAACTTTCTTTTATTCTAATCCAAATTTCTATTTCAAAATGAAATTGAAAAATTTGACAAAAAAAATTTACTATAGAAAATCTTATTAACCTGGAATACCAATTGCTTTCATCTTAAAAAATTAGTTTATTGAAGAAATGAGAAGCTTGTAACGAGAGTTAAAAAAATTAGCATCTTAACTTCAAATCTTTAAATTCTAAAGATTTCACGTTATACTTGTAACGCTAAGAATCAAAGTGAATAAAAAAACTACATCAAAAGTGGTCATCAAACTTGCCACAATAGCAAAATATACTTTATGTAGAATCTAAGGTAAATTGGACGGATGAAGAACATGTAGAGTGAAGAAGTACACTGAAATCACCATATACTATGGGTGGGTAAATGGTGTGGATACATTCATCCAATTGGACAAATTATCATCCACTTTGGATTAATTTTACCACAATATTTTGAAAAATAATTATTAGTAAAGCCACATTATATGGTGATTTCAGTGTAATTACTGTTCAATTTTGTCCATCATCCACTTTCTGGACATGGAGACGTTTAGGAGCTAAGGGTTAATTGGAAAGGGAATACACTTGGATCTTGAAGGCAAGGAGAGCATGCAAGAAATAACATAGCGAAAAAACTTCCACATTGGTTTCTCAAAGGAGAGAGTTATTATTCTTTCTTTGAAAACCTCACATGCATCAATCTACTATATAATATAGACCATGTATGTACGGATACAAAGACAATTCCACCGCTAGAATTGTTGCCACTGTTACACTTTGGGCACGGACCAACTATAGTATCTATTATACAACGTAGAGTGGTGCACTCACGTATGCACGCTCTCTACTGTGGTTCCGCCGTTGGAACGGAAGTGCTGGAGTTGGATCCACTTAGTTTATTATATAATGCATGCCGTGCACGCACGCTCCTTACAACGATGTCGCTGCAAAAAAAATTGTGCCAAATTTCGACAAAGGCGAACCTAGTCTATTATATAATGCAACACACTCCTACACGCACACACATACAATTTCCCACGGACTCCTATATAGACCAACATAATTGTTCCCTAGTGAAGACTAAAGAGTGGCTAGGATGATGGCATTTTTTTCGGCCGAAATAGTGCCAAATTGCACCCCCAAAAAAATTGGCTAAAAAATGGCCAAAAACCATGATATTTTTCTCTAGTAAAATTCAAATTATAAAACAAATCTTAGATGAAATCGCCAAATTGTGGATGAAAACACGCGGATAGTCGCGTAGTCTATGCTTTAGTATTTACCCTAGATTTACTTTTACACCTTGTTTGTACTGTTCAGCCATGTAACTCCTAAAAAACAAAGCGTTTCCATAGTCTCTCCTTTCGTGGGGCAGAGACAAAACAAGTTCTGGATTGTTCTAATGTGATATTTTCTATCCAATATATGGGTGAATGTTGAAATATGGAGCACCGCTATAACATTTTATATCGCCACTTTGGCGCTTCATGAAAAATGGAAAAAAAAATGCCCTGGCCAGGATACCACAAACCAACATAACTGTTTTGCTACAAGAGTCTACAGTATGTCTCCCAGGTTGCATTGATACCCGGGTGTCCTGATACCCGGATGGAAGACATCCATGATTTCATGGACGTGGGAAAGTGATTGCTGGAGGGGGGAAATGGCACCCATGCAGGTAAACCGTCCACCCAAAATTAACTCTGTCATTAAAGAGGCTCTTTACCCGAGGGGAACACGACATGGGAACTTTTCCAAAGATCCCTTTTACGTTTATATATTTCTTTTTTGTTTTGTTGCTATTATTAATTTAGTCTCCCTAGAGGAGGGAACCGAGAACTGGGAACCAGTGGACAATTGACGGGTTATTTTTAAGTATTTAATTTATTTTTAATTTACTTAATTAGAAGCGACGAATGCCCTTTGCTTTATCCCCTGAATGAGATGCTTTCGTATGGTTTATTATATTATATTATTTGTTTATTTATTTGCAGTGGCCATTTGGCATGATAAACCATTGTAATTATCAATTGTTTTTAATATTCATAACAAAGTTTTTATAAATTGGAAAAATGTAGTGATGAAATCATATATGCATGAAATGTTTCATGATCGTCGTGGTAGTACTATAGTAGGTTGTCATGTGTAAGACACTTAACCCCTAAGTGACTGAACGACCATTTTATGATAGCTCACTTTTTTTTTACACACTGCCCAAGATGAAAAGATATTTTTATAAATAAAATAAATTTTAAAATAAAAAATCAAGTCTACTTTCCATCGCAATTTGAATCATGTCAATCCGAGTTTAACTCTACCAAGGAGAATTTTTCAAAGACAAAGACTTCAATATTGTCTTAGTGTTATAAAATTTACTATTTTGGAAAACTAATGATGTTCTCTCATTTGGAAAAAAATTATTTTTAACATTTTAGAATAGAATGTTTAGTATTAACCAATCACACCAAATTTTTAATTAAATTTTTTTTAAATTTTTTTTTTGGTGAATATTAAATGGTAAATGCTTCTAAATTCATTAAATGAGTATCTAAAACACTTTTTGAAAGTTTGACCGTGTAGATAATTACTAAATATCATGCTTCTCATTTTCTCTTTTGGACCAAACTTCATCAAAGTTGCAAAGGTAACATTCTATAACACATCTAGGTTTTACCCTTACCCCTTTTGTCATTTAGGAGTTAATATATGTACTCCTTCCGTTCTACAATAGATGATTATTTTAAGACAATAATTTGTTCCAAATTACTCGATGCAAATCATTTATTTTATTTGAAGTTTTTATTTTACAAATTCTAAAATGAAAAATCACAAGATAGGTGCACAATAAGTGTTTTTTTTTTTTTGTCTGTGAAGCTTGCCTTTGCTATAAGTGGAAGCCTGTAACTATTGCACAACCACCCATTTTCTTAATTTCTACCATGCTATAGTGTAAACTCAAGAAAGCCTTATTCAAAACTTGACTGGACATGCTATTATACGCCTCGTCCACAACATGGACAAGCTTGTCAATTGAATTGCGAGCATGCTCATGCCCAAGAGATTGTATAGCATTACAAAAATCTCAATTCTACAACATTCATATTATAACTATTTAGAGATTGGTGTAATTCTTCCGTTACCGAGGGCATTGTTAACTTCTAAATAGTCTTGATATTGCTTGGACAAATAGCTACTCCAAAATATAAACTTACTATATTAAGAGTTTTAAAAATGAAATCATTCTAATTTTCTTTATTTATTTATTTCAAAAGCATCATCTATTATGGGACATAGGGAGTAGTACTTTAACCTTTAGAGAATCACAAGTGTTTTTTATTATCATGAAACATACCTAAAGTGCCATTGCTAATGTCTTAAGCCGAAATAAATTGCAAAATGTTTATTCTATATCCAACTAAAGGTCTCGTACAAAACTACTTTGAAAATATGTGTTAAAACATTCGGCGACTTTGATCTAATAGATTTTGACATATTGACGTTTGAAGCGAAGGAAAGGTTATTTTGATTTTATTACTTTTTAATTATTTTTCCACCTTGTCAAATTAGTACAAAAGACTTTGAATCCTTTTAATTTTAAATTTTTTCACTATAAAATTTTAAGGTTTAAATATTTATGTTGGAAAATTGAATTGAAAGTGTATTTTTATTTCATTTTTTGAATGAAATTAATTTTCATTTAAAAAAATTGTTAGGTTGAAGTAGATATAAGCCCAAAGGAAAAAAAAAAACCATTATTAGTTATATAGTTGAATTGATACATCTAAATATATATATATATATATATGTAGATAAATTTTTTGTTCATTCTATTTGGTTAATTAACTTCTAAGTGACCGATCGACCATTTTCTAGTCGCAGCCCAAACAACAGTGACTACCCATGGTTAAAAATGACATTTTTCAAGTTTTGATTTTTTGTCTAAATTGGGGGTCAAGATCATGTTCTAGTGTTGTTTGATACATTTCATTTGCAATATTGTGGTTCAGTGAGGAATTTTTCGAAGACAAAGACCTCAATATTGTCCTAGTGTTATAAAATTGACTATTTTGGGAAACTAATAATGTTCACTCATTTGAAAAAAAATTCTTTTAAAATTTAGAATAGAATGTTTAGTTTTAACCAATCATACCAAATTTCAATTTCTAAAGATAAAATTTGTAATTTTGGTGAATTTTAAATGGTAAATGCTTCTAAATTCATTAAATGAGTATCTAAAACTACTTTTGGAAGTTTGACCGTACGGATAATTACCAAACATTATACTTCTCATTTTTTCCTTTGAACCAAACTTCATCAAAGTTGCAGAAGTAACATTTTATAACACTTCTAGGTTTTGCTCTTAACCCCCTCTGTCATTTAGGGGTTAACGTGAGAATTGTGAAGAATCTTGTTATGCGGCAATTAGACCCTAAAACCTAAATCCTAACCAAATAGAAAATAGAAGTTATATTCCTACAAAGCTTGTTTGTTCTATCGACGTAAAAGAAAATCATAAAAATTTACTTAAACTCTCAATAGTGTATGGACAATGGTTGTTAGGGTGAAATTGCTCTCATACATTGTATCTAAAATATTTAAACCTTGAAGTAAAAGATTTGAGTTACTTTGAGTTAGTGTACAACATGAAGATAATTTTAAATAGAGCAATTATAGAAGTTTGTACTAACAACATGTAAAAGACAACATTCAAAGACATCACTACTTGGTATATAGTATAAAAGATGAATTGTGGAGGGAGTTGAGTTCCAATAGATCCATTTACGTTTACCTAAGAGGATAATACCAAACTTCAATCCGCCTCTCTAATTCATCATGTCATTCAAATATTATATGCTTTTGTCATGACTCTTCAATAAACTTAGAAGATTAATAAATAATCCCCAAGACTTTATGATTCTCTCAACAAATAGCTCAACAAAGTTATTTTACTTTGCAATGGTTGGATTTAACATTACCAAAATGTATACTCTAGAAGAATTAAATATCTATATATATGTGTATGTATGTATGTATGTATGTGTATGTGTATGTGTATGTGTATGTGTATGTGTATGTGTATGTGTATGTGTATGTATATGTATATGCATATGTACATGGATATGTATATAGAAAGGACTATGGTGACTTTCAATTTTGGCAAAGGTGGCATTGGGAAAAAGATCTTATTAACTTGAGCAATAGAATTTTTTCAAAAAATCACTTCCATGGGATTATCACATTTCAAATTTAGAAATACCACTCAAAATTATCAATAATTTGTTTGTATTCGAATTTTGAAGAAATTTTGAATTTTAAGTTTCAAATTTTATATAAAAATATCTCCATAATAACAACGATAAATCTATCTATAGATTACCTATTTTAAATATAAAATTCAAAATCTACTATTTTCATTCATACATCAACTCCAAAATATTCCTCCATGTTGTGTTTTTTAATGGATTCTTGCAAATCTTCCAAAATGAAGAGAGGTTTTGCGTTTTAGGGGTTAACCCTTTAGTGCCTAGGGTATTGCAGTTGTGTGCACTGGATTTTTGTAGTTTTTACCATTGTGATACTATCAAAAATAGAATGGACTAAATTAGAAAGTTACCATATATTTTTATTCTCAAGTGGAGTGGAGAAAAATTGCCAAAATTAGAGAATCATTCAATGTTATGGTGGAATTGCAAGATTATAGTATGTCTTTGAACCGTATAATGCACACTCAAAAATGAGAATTTGGAGGGTGTGTGACTTCAAAGTTAAATAGAATTTGGTTTAAATTTTCTAAAATGAAAGTGACACACTTCAGTAATGCCCTATGTCAATACCTCTCCATTCAATCTTTTATATGAAGAACATACTCACACATAATTATTGTGAATTTTATAAGTGAGAGTGACTTATCCATATATGGTTTAGGACAAAAATTTATACGTAAAAACTGAAAGAAGTTGGTACATGGATCAAGATCGGAATACATACACTACTGGAACATAGACAAAAGAACACAATTCAAAAAATAAAAACGAAATAACAAACCTCAAAACACTAGAAATACAACATAGTACATGTATTGTATTTGTAAGTATATTGCTGTATTTTGAGGTATTTGCAATATTTTGGTGTTTTGAACATAGGTATTTGGATAGTTGCACAACTCCAAATTGAAATTTTCATTTTCTAGAAGATGTGTATTATAAATCTCCAAATCTGAAGTTTACAATTCAAAATCCAAAATTTCACGGATTTTCTGTTATTTGCATTTCTGACACTCCAATGACCAGAATGTGGTCAGCTAGGCACTAAAGGGTTAAGCTCTAAAGGACCATTGTTTGTTCGAGGTAGGTACCTATGATGTTTCTCAATAAGACATTAGAGCAATAAGTCACAATATTTTTAATGTTTTTTGCCAAGAAATGGAAAGGTAGGAAGCTTTTATTTTCCATTGTTTTCAGTTGGGGCTAAGGTAAACATGCCGATGACCGCACATGCAATATTCAAATTCTTCCCCACGACAATGTAGAAACTTACACCGTCTCAAATTTTGAAAGATTGTGGTATGTCAAGTTGGATTTCACCTTGAAAATATGACACTCAAAATTGTTTTGTAAAATAATTTTTATTGCACGTCAAACACAATGGGAATGATTTTTAGTGGAAAACTACTTGGAGCCCTCCACCACACGGTAATTGGGTGGTATCTTATATTTCTATTGGAATTGTGCGGTAAAATTGTGCGGTCATTGGCATGTCTACTATAGAAAATGCATAGGCATCAACATGCAATGCCTGAGTATATGTCTAATGCATGTTGCCCAAATACACAACATGCATATTTGTACAAGGAAATTGCATAGTACCTTTGAAAGTTTGGGTAGGCACATATGATATCAATGATTTGTGTGATTTTTTGAATTTTTTAGTTGGAGAAATGGAGGAGCTTTGCAAGGATACAATTTCCTTCTCAATCGGACATTGTGGCCATAATTCACAACGTTTTAAGTTTTTTTAATGTTTTTTCTTCCCCAATAAAAGGACAAGATGAAAAACTTTGACTTCCCAACTTGGCCTAGAAAATGCATGATACAAATATGCAAAAGCCCAATGCCTAAGAATATAACATATAGTAATATAACATATAGTAGCCCAAAAATCTAGTACACAAAAGTGTAGTATGTATATATATATATATATATATATATATATATATATATATATATATATATATATATATATATATATATATATATATATATATATATATATATATATATATATATATATATATATATATATATATATATATATATCGTGGTAGAGTACAACAATAAATTTAGGTCATAAATTGAATACAACCATGCTCTTGGGCCTACGCAAAATTAATTATCTAAGAAATAGACAATGGAAGCAATGGTCAAGAAACAAAGGATATAAATGGTGACCAATAATCACTTTGAGAGTGGATTAGCCTTGGAAACCAATCTAGAGCTACAATGTTTGTTTATTGTCCAAAAATCCCAAAATCTACCATAGAAACGTTAGACCAACATAATGTGGCCTTGTACATATTATTCAATATGTGATAACAAGTTTATGTGATTCGGAAAAGGAGGCTTTTAAAGGTATCATGAAAACCTCCCATGAATACATCGAAGAAGAGTGAACACAATGTGCCGCATTTATTTGATGTCAATGTCAAAGTTTATTCATATTCATGTTGAATGTAGGAGGTAAACTATTTTATGTTGTAGGCTGTTGATTGGATGAACAATCTCACCCTAAGATAGATAGAAACTCCGGTCCTCTTGCAAGGTCGGCGTGAATAGCGTCTGTTCGTCTTGACAATGAGCCAATGCCCACCGGGCAAAGGGACATTGGTACAAGACTACTCTCCCCTTCCGGGAATAGACAATCTCACCCCAACCCATTGTCCGCACTCCCATTGTTCCATCTAGCCAAGTAGTTTAGGCATTGACATAGTGTTGTAGAGCTTTCTTTATCCATATTAATTATAAACTTTTCTTTTTACCTATAGGTTTTTTAAACCTTGTAGATGTGAGGCGATCCTTTTAATGCAATTTGGATTATCATTTAATAAAAAATCAAGTAAAAAGAAAAACGTGCTACAATGGCCAAAGTATTGGCGATTTTCTACACCTCATCCCATTGCAAGATTTTTTGAGATATGCTTCACACCTCCGCTAGTCTTGAAACATAGTGGACAAGTACCTAACATCATCTTCTATATTAAAGATTTAAATCGTCATTTTTCGTAGTGCAAAAAATTTACACTAAGGGCAGTCAAAAGTAATTGTAATATTTGGGCCGGGTGTAAAAAAACCTTTTCTTTTCCCACTTGAAATGCTTACATATTGCAATCTAAGCAATCAAATGTCATGAATTTTTTCCAGGCCTTCTAGTAGTTTACCACAAGATTCTACAATTAGAAATGGAAAAATGTTTTAAATTTATTTTTACTCAATGCACTTTTGAGTGCAACATAGTCATAGTCCCGTTGATGGGCTAAGACAACTTCACACTCCTCATCCTACTTGCCAAAATCAATGTGAGAGCATCGCCGCTAGTTGCTCTGTAAAAGAGCCCACCATAACTATGTAGCAAGGCCAATTCTCTGCAAACAAATGACCAATTGCCACGGCCGCCACATTTGCTTGCAGAGAATTTGGTCTCGGTATAGGCCAATTCTCGTTGGTAGAGATGCTCTAAATATGGTTACGGTAAAAGCACCTATAACTGATAACTTAAGCTTTTTAGTCTACGCACAATAGTAGAAGGCATATAGTAATTTTCCTTCATAGGAAAATAGAAATCATGAAGGATGATTTTTTTTCATAATTTTATTCTAAAAAAATGAAATTTCTACAAGTTTTCAAAGTGAAAAGTTAGGCATCATCCAAAACTGATAACTGGACTATCCTAAATCCGTGAACATATGATTCCACAACCGGTCCAAGTTGCTTATTGGAATTGACTAATATAAGTAACAGTGCAAGAAGTTGATTAGTTGACAAAGATTTCTACACAAGTGACATTGAGTTTGGATGAGTTTGGTTCTTAACCATTATGGGTCAGTCTACTTGTTGGTTTTGGGTGCATTGTCGGTTATAGGTGCTTCTACGTTACATCCAACGGTGTGTCTTGTTCTGCCAATGACACTTGCAGAAACATTGAAGGGGTTCATCTGGCAAAATAAAAATTGCAGCTATTTGTCCTAGCATTATTTTTTTCTTTTCCAAAAGAACTCCATTGAAAAAGAACATTATACAAATTTTTTGTCCTGGGCATTCGAGACTGGTTCCTTTAAGTCCCCAACTCTAAATCTCCCCTCGACGTTAATGCAAGCACTATTCACCCATGGTCCCATTTTCTTAAATTTTCATTTTGGGCACCCTAGGGTCTTTTTTTGGCAAATTGTTTATCAAAATTGAAGCCTGCGGCCCTATATTAGTCAAGGACCTCCTAGGGAATTTTAAACCCTTGTAAGAGGGGGTTATTTTTTAAGTAGGGCCCCAATATGCACAAAATAGGAGGCAAGTTTTGTCCTCTTGTATTAACGTCGAGGGGGCTTTAGAGTCGGGGCCTTTAAGTTAATCCATCCCTGAACAAACATAAAAAATTCAGTTGATACCCAAATGAACTTGAAAATTGTTGACATGTCCACATGATTGCTTCTTCTTTTTTTCATAAAAATTGTCATGTAGAGTATAAATGCCTACCAATGGCACGCTGGTAGGAAACCTAACATGGATGGGGGGCCATCCAAGGCAGGAAATTCCTCACTAAAAGGGGTTCTAGGAAAATTAATGTAATGTGGTTGACTATTTAGTTGTGGGGACAAGGTTCTCATCATATCTTCATGTGTGCCAATCCTCATTTGCCAAAGGGTTTTTTTCGTTGACAACACACACACCACAGTTATTTCATTCAGCACAATTCCTTGAGCCTTGTTATCTGCGCAATTACAGCTGCCAGCTCCACATCATGGGCACTTAGTTGAAGCTACAGTGTAATTCATGGGAGTCCAACCCAGCCTCTACATGACATGTGCTATTCTTATTTATTTATTTATTTATTTATTTTTAAATTTTTAAATTTTTATTATCATGTTTTTTATTTTTATGTTTATATTATTGTTGAGGCACACGAGTTGCTTTTGGCAACCCGGCAACCCGTCGCCGGAAAGTTTCCGTCCGACGAGTGGTGATTTTATGACGGGAATTGAACCGCCAAATCCTTGGGTACCCCGGCAACACCTTATGAGTACCCCTCTCCATCATCTGGTAGTTTAGGGTCATCCCGGACCAATAACATGTGCTATTCAATCCAAGGATATTGATGCAAACCCTATAGATCCTCAGTCAAGCTGGGTTGTAATGTTTTCTTTTTAGCAATGGGCTTGCCCCTTTTGTTTTCAAAAAACATAAATGCCAACCCTGCTTTGAGCTTTGTAGGACCACTAGTAGAAAAGGTGGCGCTCCCAGGGAGATCTCCAGGGAGATCTCCAGGGAAAATCACTATGCATGCGTGGAATTGGGCACTACTTGCTTGGGCATCTCCCTCGGTAGTGTCACCTTTTCTACTAGTGGACAAAGTGTTGAAAACCACCACCGTCACCGAGAATTGGCCGACGCAGGAAATTGAGCATTTGGCTTGGGAGGCAATCGTGGATCATAGGAGATTGGCGTGGATCAAGGTGCAAAACTCATGCAACTTTTACCCGGAGAAGGTTGGGTTGTTTCGGTCCCGATTTGATAGAGCGTGGATGGTTGAATTTTTTTTAGGTGACAAGGTGGATGATACTCTGTTGTGAAAGAGGTTTAGGTTTAGAACTAGAGATTTTATCACAGTTCTTGAAAACCAAAAAAAAAACAAAAAAAATAAATCACCGAACGATCTCCCTTATGGTTCAAAGGTTGTTTGTTCTTTTATCAATGGAATAAATGTTCATTCCATACATTTTTAAAAAATAAAAAATGTCTGCAAATCCTACCCTCACCACTCTGCTCACAAGTTTGTGGAGAATTATCACGCGATATGGACGGTTTCTCCCTTTTAACCCCTAAATGCCTAGAACCTTCTCCAAATTTGGCAGTTTTGCAAAGATGCATTATAAAATGCAACCTAGAGGGATATTTTGAACTTGATATATGAATAAAAGTTGTATATTATGAATTTTAGATTTTATCCATACAGTTAGATCTATGACTGCTATTACCAATAATTTTGTATAAAATTTGAAACGTGAAATTCAAAATTATTTTGTAATTCAATTACGAATAAGATATTGACAATCTACACATGAATCTTTTTGTGATTGGTTGAAATGTCACACTCTAAGTGTAGTGATTTTTGGAGATTTTTTGGTTTCTTAGTTTTACGAGTTGAATTTTTAAGAGCACTTTTACACTGAAATCTTCAAAATTTTGGGTGAATCGCTACAACATGAAATGAGGCATACAAATTTCACAAATCATCCCCTTTCTAATCGGATCACGTATGCATGAAGCTAAATTCCCATAGAATCTACTGTGAAAATTCCACACTGCAAAAAGTGCATGACGGATGAGAAATTATGGATGAAATCTGTACATCGTCCAAAAATTGGACGCTCAGGCAGTTAGGGGTTAATTCCGGCCTTTGGAATGGAACTCAACTTGCATGGGAATACGGTACAGCCAGCGATTTTTATTTTTGTTTTCATCTTACACTGTACTTCCTCTGTCCGGAAATAACTGTCCTAATTTTTGGCATTTTTGGCATTTTCTGTCCAAAAAATAATTATCTTATACTTTACACTTCAAATGAGACAGACCATTTTGCAACTCATAAGGACCTAGTTATACTTAGAGGCCAAAGGCAAGAAGCCACAAGTTTGAATTTTTTTGAAGGCTGTGATTGGTTGAAATTGAGAAGCTGTTGGAAATTGGCTTTACACTATGAAATTCTGGTTCAAGGGAGGTGGAAGGAGAAAATGAGGTGGCAAACACCTTATTTTTTCCTACATGGCACAAAGAGTGTTGTGGTTTTGTGTCCCTTTGGAATTTGCGAAAGGCCCACTTCAGAAAGAGGTTGGTATGACAAAAAATTTGAGAAGCCGTCTTCAAATAGGTCAAGAAAGTTAGAGAATTCACTTTCTAAGATATTTTTTCGGATTGGCCATTTTCACCTACCACTACCAAACGGCTACTACTATTCACTATCATCTTGTTCTCCTTCTTAAAAGAAATTGTCTATGTGGCTACCCAAGGCCGGCCTTTGGTCTTGATGCGAGGGACCTTCACAATGCTTTTGGACACTCAACCTTTGTCTTTGGCATTTAAGTATAAAGAGGCCTTGAAGTTTTCACTTGGGTTTTATCATGAATTTCATAATTATGAATTGCAACTTGTAAGATTTTCAGAATGCAAATGAATGCAAACTTGTGAGTTGCAATTTAGAAATCATGGTTTTTCAGAATTCAAATGAGTTTCGTTATGAATTTTTTTCCACAAAGAGTAATTCCTTCAACATCAAAATCTTGTCCACTTTTGAGTATTAAGACGTTCCTTTTTTTTGGGGGGCAAAAACAACGTTAAGAAAGGTGCCAAAAGTGCTACTTGGATACGGTAAACAAAGTGACCACTCACAAGTCACTATGTATGGATTGTACAATCATGATGTGCAGTTAACCCCTACCTATCCCTATCTTTTTTGGATTTATAAGCATGATTGCTTTTGAAGTGTTATAGGTCTAAATGTAAGTGAGGTATAAAAATTTCATCCATACAATCTTGTAGTTTACATGTTGTAGATGACGAGGATCGAATTTGGAGTCATTAGGCCACATAGATTGCAAGATCATAATGTTTGAGTGTTGAAAAAGGATGCTGAAATTTTCCTAGCAACACATTAGAGGTGAAATTTGATTTCTAAACCTACTCAAATGAAAAAACTTTAAACTATAAAGTGGTTCAACTTCATCATGTACACACATTGGTACAATTTTTTTAATAAATTTCTTTGATGTGTCCAAAAATGGCATTGAAATGTCAAAAAGAAGCCCAAAAAGTGATCCATTCGACCCAAAAAGCAAAAAGTGTTCAAAATAGACCCGTGCATTAAAATGATTCCCAAACATTCATAACAACTTGGATTAACATGAAAAATTTACCATGATAACTAGACTTCAAGGGGAATCTAACCCAATATTTTTAATCCTTTTTTTTTTAAATATTGAAAACAGACATTGGATGAAGAAACAACCGCCAAAGTTGCAGCCATCAAAATGCACTTTGGTGAACCAAAATTAAGAACCGTGCACTAAAATGATTTTCCAAAATTCATTACATCTAGGATTGATATGAAATTTTTACCACATAAACTAAACATTAAGACACAAATTTTTAGGAAATTTTGAAGGTGAAAGCAACCCAAAAAATGTTCAAAATATGGACGTCATGACGGTTAGAGGTTAAAAAGAGAAGATACAGTAGCCTAAGTCATTTTGAAGGCCCTGAACTCGGTTGTTGACCAATCCATACACATCCATTTCTTTCCAGGGCTAGAGAGCTATCCACAGTGCTAACATTCACAATTTTTTTTAAAAGCATCTGCACCATCAACTCATAATTGCACTACGAGGTCATCCAAAAATTACCGGGCATACCATGTAGTTCGCCACCAACATCACGCAAGTAGATTGTGAAAATAGTAAGTAAGCCATTGAGAAGTCACCACCCATGGATTATGCATCATAATGTGTAATTAAAAAGAGAAAATTCACTACACTAAAATCACCATATACTCTGGTCCACGGTATTTGCGAGAGGCTTTACCAATAATTATTTTTCCAAAATACTATAGTAAAATTCATCCAAATTAGATGAAAATTTGTTCAAGCAAATGAGATATTGTCCAAATGGATGAATATAACCATGCCATTCACTCACCCATAAATATATGTAGCTTGAGTGCTTTAGCCTCGCTTAGAGCATGCCCAACAATTGCTCATTGTGCACCAAGTTCACATCCAAGATGGTGTGTGAGAAGTGAAAAATTCTCTAGTAACAACCACCAAGAGTGCCTGGAATAGAGTGCGTTGACCAATTACATACTACTACTTTTATCACTACTTGAAACAATCATAATGACGGAGAATAAATTTACTAAACTTAACTTCATAAAGTGAGAGCATGGTCTTGTCAGAGAATAGGACATAATGTTTGATAAGAGAACCACCACTCGCCATATTGACAATGTTTGGTGTGCAAATATCAAGCCCTACACCATAAGACATACTTTATCATCCAGAATTAGGTTTGATGAGTGGAAAATAGGTGTTGTTGGGTATGCTCTTACATTATCCAATGTCATAGTCATTCACCAACCCATGCACATCCATTTTTCCAGAGCTAGAGAGCTATCCAAAGCGCCAATGGAGATGCTCTAAAGACCCACCGGCAAAGCTGCGTAGTCCACCATTGCTATGGAGTAATCATGCTTGGATAGTAGACAAAGAAGTCCACCATAACTTGTACAACAAAGCTTGCCCACTATAACTGCTATAACAAAGCTTGCAACCACACAAACTCTCAACAAATTCAATTGATTAGAGATGCTTTTAGAAACCACTAAAATGATAATATTAAATTTTCCATTGGATATGGCCATGTCCACTTGGTGTCCTACTGATGTTTACAGAGTTGATTGGTTCATATCTCTTTTACAACACTACAACTATGAAAACCTAACAAGTAGACTACTTATGAGTTCATTATGATCATACAGGTGAAGCATTTGTACATAATGATGACCCATATCCTCACGATTTTTATTAAACATAGCGAGAGTAGCCATATTTGGCGAGGGCGAACTTATATCATGTATGTGGCTATGCTTGTATTATTAAAAAAAAACCAACCTTCACATGAGTCACATTATTGATTGAAGACTTTGGAAGGAGAACTCTCCAAGTCCTTTTTCGATTTGCCATGAATTCACTTACCTAGGAAGTGCTTTAATCCATAAGTTCAACTTTAAAAATTCATAATAAATATTAGGAACTTTATAAAAAAATTAAATTATGCCCATTGATATATGTAGAATTTTGTTTAGGCTCTTTTTTTTTTTTTTTTTTTTTTTTTTGCACTTTAAAACAATAAATTGTATTGAAATTTTTTATGTATTTTTTTCTTGAAGCTTCTATACTAAATATATATGTTGGATGAAGTGTTTTTTTTAAAATAAAAAAATCGTCATTCATTCCATGAATACCTGAGCATTTAGAGCTTTAAAATACGTATTAAGAGTTAGGGCACACAACATAACTCATAAACTAGCACGTAACCTATAAATTAGCAAAAAATGAATCTTGCGGAAGTGTTAAAGAAATTACCAAGAAATATAAAAACGCACATTCACGCTATACAAACCCATTCCAAATAAATAAATAAATAAATAAATAGGAAAAAGGAAAATGAAAAAAAGAAAAAGGAAAAAAGAAAATCAACGAGCAACACGATATGTATATATGGACACATGGTTACATAACATAGGAAACACAAGAAAACACTTATTTTAACAAAAATGAAAACCCAAGAATAAATTGTACACTATGCAATACCCACAAGGTAGATTCATGACCACATCTCTTCATCTCATGTTTCGAACAAAATATAAAAGATTTATAAGTAAAACCTCACAATAATGCAATACAAAAACCCAAATATTATTTATGAGCCACAAATACACAAGATACTACTACCTTGTAGATGCAAGAAGAAAAAAATGACCAACTACAAGACAATACGATATATTCATAGTTACTAACATGCAATTGCACATGCCCACGTAAATCATTTAACTATAAAACTACACTAAAACCATATACACTTCTAATACTACACCATCCACATAACAAATTCCAACATAATAATACAATTTGTAAGAGTTATATATTGCACAATAGGTTCACACCAAAAGTCTTTATGTACAAAGATTGAAATAGGTATCGTACATTGATTAACATGATAAAGAATCAACGGTTGGAATATTGCTCCACTACTAACCATTACATGCGCACTAAGATTGAAGAACCAAAGAATGGATACATGCCCAAAATTTTGTTTACAATGAACCACCTACAACTAAGCAAAAAAAATATCTGGAAAAATCTTAGAAGAATACACCAAAATGCAATAAAATACCTCGTACTCATAATACTCATAAGGAAGCAATTAGTGAATGATCAACCACTCCAAAAATTCAATTAATAACCAATGAAAAAGAATTCACGATTAGTTCAAATTAGAGACAATAACCAACAACATAAAAGTGGTTATACATGATTCAAACATGAGTCTTCAACTACAAATTCATTGAATCTTTGTAATCACACTTCAACCTAAAGGAGTGATTGCTGCAAAATATACAAAAACTATAAAACATAAAATACATAAAAATACCAACAATGGTTACTACTTAACTTCTAAAGGACTATTAACTATCGATTATTGGTTACTAGCTACTAATAAATTTCACAGAGTAAATTCCAAAACGAGAGCACTAAGGATAGACCTTGCAACTATCACTCATGAGGCAAGATAGACAAATGACCCCAATAAACTCTTTATTCACAATGGTTCATAAAGGGAGTATTACACTGAAATCACCATATACTATGGTCCACGGTATTTACGAGAGGCGTCACCAATATTAAAAAATTCAAAACACTGATAAAAGTCATCCAAATGGGATGAAACTTCGTTCATTTTGTATGAAATATTGTTAATTGGATGAAAATTTGTTGCAAATGGATGAATGTACCCATGCCATTCACCCACTCACAGTATATGGTGGTTTCAGTGCAGTATGAATTTTATTCATTCATTCTCAAAAAAGTGAAACTAATGCCATGCTGGCCCTTGTAAACTATATTATCTTCAACACATTTTTAAAAAATCTTAAAAATTCAAGAAATTGTTCAAGGGCAAAATTCCTTCCTCACAATCATTGCGACCCATTGATGTTTATTAGAGGATTCTGTGCAGTACTGTACAGTACTGTATATTACTGTATATGAAGAACACCACATGATGACATCTACGTGTTGGGCTACTTGTGCAAATTAAATGAAGTTGTAGCCCACCTTTGTCTTTCTATTTGTTCTTGACCAAAAATAGAAAGTAAAAAAACAAGTACCAAAGCACCTATAGTGGACAAATTATTCTCTACTGGAAAATTAGAGTAGGAAATGACTGCTCCCAACAACATGAATTTATTGTTTGCTGAAGTATAGGAGGAAATGAATGAGGTAGGTAATGAAACCTTTTGTGATTAACTGAACTTAATGGAATGGAATGGAATGGGTCATGACTCATGAGTGGTGTTTGCACTTTTAATCATCTCATGCGCATTCAATTCAGCACTTTGAATTGAGGAATTTTTGGTGAATGACATTTAGTGTAAGACGGGGACTATATTTCACAAAAATTGTTCCAAATTTGCCAGTTGTTTCTAGTGCAATGAGTAAAGAATGAGAAAAGAAAAGGTACACTGAAATCACTAAATACTGTGGCCCACAGTATTTACAAGAGGCTTTACCAATAATTATTTTTCCAAAATATTGTGGTAAAATTCATCCAAATCTAATGAAAATTTGTTCAAATGGATGAGAATTTGTCCAAGTGAATGAATGTACCACAACAATTATGCACCCACGAGTATATGGTGCAGTATTTTTTGTCTTTCAGTTGTATAATATTGCCCTACACTATTAAGAGAACATTTAAGTCTTATCTTTGATTTAATCTCGTGTTTTTTTTGTTTTTGACCCTCTTGCAGTTATTGTATTAGACAACGAAATGGAGTAATCCTATCACACTTCACTAATTAACCCATAAAGGACCATAAGGCCCCCACGTGGCTTCTTGAATTAGAAAGTGAAGAAATCCAAGTTGTTACGCTGTGAATTGTAGGATGAACAACAAAGAGACCCCGACTCTTTTTGAGAGTTGAATCCATGGGTACTTCTTGATCGGAAATTCATGAAGTGTGCAATTTTCGGTGATTTTTTTGAGCTACAAGGAGGCTATATGGGCGTCATTTTTTAAACGGTCCACACTATATCTCCCTAAAGCGAAATAGTAGAGTTAACCGAAAAGTCAGCCCAAAGAGGAAAGTTTGGCAAACTCGTGTTGAATTCCTTTTGAACTCATATTGAAATATAAATAAACCAAAAACTAGTCTATGATGAGTTGGGAGACAATCTAAAGCAAGGCACTGTCATTATTCTCCACACCTCGCTATGACTCCCACACCTTCCACCAAAGCTCCAAGCCCATGGCCCACAAGGAGACAATCTATGACACGACACTATTCAACCCAAGTATAGTTCAATAGAGAGGTTAGAAGTAGAGCAAAAAGAGAGGTTAGATGCGCTTCTTTTTTGTTAACTCAAGTGTCCGGGTTGAGAAAGAGTGTCAGTCCGGACACTAAATACGCCATTTTTTCTATAGTCCAAAATTTAATAATAGTTCTATTTATAGTTGTAAATAGAGGCAAGAGCCGAAGTAGCCATGTGAAAACCGGTTGAATGTTGAGGCATCCCGCAAAAATCTTCCCGGGGTGGTTTTGAGGAATCGCACAAATGCATGGAAGGCAGCGGGAATAGTTGTATAGAGAGGAGGCAGATACACTGGCTCTTTCATGTATACATGAATGGAGCCATGGAAAGTCTAAATCAGGAATGCGGTATCATCAGATGTTTGAGTGCACAGTCAGGCTTTCTGCAAGTTTGGCCTCAATCCACAAGGCTCTCCTCGTGACTTGGTATCAATGCTTTCCTTCACTGACCTTCCAAAGCCACAACTAACTTACTCAGCACCAGTGTGCATTGATGGCATTGCTATCTTTACACCCTCTAATCAATCACACATTGAAACAAGCAGTAGAAAGGAGCAAAAGGGACCCTTTCAGTAATTGAGTCACCCGTCACTCGCTGACTGTTGTCCGCTTCATGAAAAAGCCTGCAACATTTCCACACGATCATGACGGACACCAAGCCCTCATCACATAGCCCATAACCCATAACTTAAGTTTTTCTTTTTTGAATAACTTAAGGTTTTTAGTCTGCCTACAATAGGAGTAGAAGGCCGATAGTATTTTTCCTTCATAGGAAAATAGAAATTGTGAAGAATGTTTTTTTTTTTTTTCATAATTATATTCTAAATAATGAAATTTCTACAGATTTTCAAAGTGAAAAGTTAGAACATTCCCAGTAGTTGCTCATTGTACACCAAGTCCATAACCAAGATGGTGTGTGAGAAGTGAAAACTTCCCTAGCAACAACCACCAAGTGTGCCTGGAATAGAGTGCATCGACGAATTACATACAGTTACTACTTTTGTCACTACTTGGGACAATCGTAACGGTGGAGAATAAATTTACTAAACTTAACTTCATAGAGTGAGAGCATGGTCTTGTTAGAGGATAGGACAAAATGTTTGATGTGGGAACCACTCTCGCTATATTGACAATATTTGGTGAGCAAAAATCAAACTCCACGCAAGAAGGTGCACTTTATCATCCAAATATAAGTTTGGTGAGTGGAAAATGCATGTTGTTGGGTTTGTTCTTAGTCATCATTCAAAATTGATAACTAGATTATCCCAAATCCGTGAACATATGATTCTACAAACCGGTCCAAGTTGCTTCTTGGAATCGACTACTATAAGTAATAGTGTAAGAAGTTGATTGGTTGGCAGAGATTTCTACAAAAGTGGCATTAATTTGGACGAGTTTGGTTCTTAACCATTATGGGTTTAAGGTGTAGGGTGGTTTTGGGTGCATTGTCGGTTATGGGTGCTTCTACGTTAGATTGAAAAAATAGAGTGGCTCGTTCCTTGTAAGATGGACATACTGGACGCAACAAAAAACGAGTGTGGGAGCTGGTTTGCCCTCCCCGGCTTCGTCTCACTGTTAGTAAAGGCCGCTTTATATATGAAGTCAAAGTTGGTTTTTTGGCTTGATTCAACCAAATTCATGCCCATATTACCTTTAAGGTTGGCCTCAAGTATTCAATATAATTAGATTATAGCAAAGGCCATTTCTCCTATATCTAATGGCGTTGGGGCCAAAAATACAGAGGAGGATGAAAGGAAGAAGATGCTAAAAAGAGCCATTCAAATTTGCAAACAATCCAATGGTATTAATTGCTAGAAAAAAATATTTATTATTGAAAAAAGGTTTTTTATTTTTATTTTTTATTGAAATTAGGATCTAGCCTCAAGTTGTGGTATAAGGTAGCTATACCTTAAAGCGACCATTTAGTGAAATGCGTATGTATCTACTACATTGTGACATTTTTTGGTTTAAATGTCACACTACAGTAGATACAGACGCCTTTTAGTAAATGGTCTTTTTAAAGTATAATTACCTTAACCCCTAAACGTTCTCACCCTTTTCAGATTTGGCAGTTGTTCAAAGATGCATTATAAAATGCAACTAAGAGGGATAATTTCAACTTGATGAATGAATAAAAGTTGTACATTATGCATTTTAGATTCTATCCATACGGTTAGATTTGCGATTGCTATCACAAATATTTGTGTATTAAATTTCAAACTTAAAATTTAACACTCTTTTGTAATATGATTACGAATAGGATATTGACAATCTAATAATGAAATTTGTTGTGATGGGTTGAAATATATTACTCTAAGTGTAGTGATTTTTGGAGATTTTTTGGTTGCTTAATATTAGTAGTTGACTTTTTCAAGAGCACTTTTAGACTAAAATCTTCGAAATTTTGGGTGGAACACTACAACATGAAATGAGGCATAAAAATTTCACAAATCATCCCCTTTCTAATCGGATCACACATGCACGGAGCTAATTTCCCATAAAAGTTTCAATAAAAAATCCACACTGCAAAAAGTGCATGATGGATGAGAAAACGGACTTCAAATCCGTACATCATGCAAAATATGCATGGTTGGGCGGTTAGGGGTTAAAGGGGTTGGGACTCGTTTCGAGATTTGGACGAATGAGAGGTGAGGATTCAAACCCTCTTACATATTAAAATGGCCTCAACTTCATACATAAAGCGGCTCTGAGTATTTTAGTACTGTTTTTAACATTGTTTCATTATTAAGCGATGTATTAATTGTTCAATACTGAAACATGTAAAAATCAGTGGGGAACAAAATTTGTGATAATGTGTTAGAACTCACATCAAGATGTTTTTGAAAATACTCTTCAAATATCATGGAAGATGATGAATGTTCACGGATAGATGTTTGTTGTCTAAACACTAGTAGAAAAGGTGGTCTTTGGGCACTAATGAAAAGTGTCAAAATGTGGTGTACATACTGGCACTAGCTTGAAAGTTTGGTACTACGAGTTGAAATCTTTACTTGAATTATCCATATTAAACATATTATTAGATGGAATGAGTAAATATAGTGTGAGGTACTTAGTAGTAAACATCTCAATCTTGCGGAAGGCCACCATAGTGTTTCAAATTTAGGGTCTTTTAAGAATAAAGATATCCTTATCATATCTTGGAACATTTTAAATTTTCCAAATGCTTGAGCTTTAAAATATCCTTCTACCATACCTAGTCCAATACTTTATCAATATAAGTTCAACCCTTAAAAAATAACTTGAAACTTGTTTTTGAACATGACAAACGATATTTGAATGGACATCCATACCTTTACAAATTTGATTTTACTTTGATTACATGCCAGTATAAGGTCCAACAGGATTTAAACACATAAAAATCATTGAGTCTAATTTGTGAATATATGCAAACCAACATTTGGAACTAACTGAATTTGGTCAATTGGGCCTTTAGATGATAAAGTTTTTTTTAATTAGTAGGTTACCCATCCTTGGAAGTTGGGTAGCATTAGGAGAGAATTCAGGCCTTCAGAAGGCCCCTTCCCTTTATCAAGTTGTTGATCAGCAATGAACCAACAACAACCAATAAATAAAAATTTAAATATATGTATATTTTTTAATGTCACGTTAGATTGCAATTTTTTATTTTTTTATTTTTTATTTATTTTTAATATATATATATATATATATATGTATATATTTATATTTAGACTATCATGGCTAGCTGAATTCAGAGCCTTTTTGAGGCCGCATATCTCTTTTAATGTTTTAATTCGAACTGTTAAAAAAAATTAAAAGGTGAAGACGTTGGGTTACTATAGCTTAAAGCTACAAAGAAGAATTTATAAAATAGTTTAACCTAGAAAGGTTAATGAGGCCAAAAAAAGATTGTGGATGACATTTTATGGTTGGTGCTTGATGATCATTGTGATAGGTTTGTCATTTCATAGTTAACCCTTAAAGAACTATCAAGGGCCTGCAGCTCTTCATCCGGTGGCGCGCCTTGACACGGGACAAACCCTGTCACCCAAGTTTTGATTAATAAAGTAGTCACTTGTGTCAAAATAAAAAATAAAAAAAATAAAAAAATAAAAAATAAAAAATAAAAATCAAGAAAGTCTTTTTCTTTTTTCTTTTTTCTTTTTAAATTTTAAATTCTTGTATTTTTCCATATTTTCCTTCTATCCACAAGACCTACAAGGGATTCAATGTATGAACAAATAAAAAATATAAATTGAAGAATTGTGTTATGTTTTCACAACTTTATTTTGTGTTAGCACTCATCGTGTTACTCAATTACCATATATAAAGTGAAAAAACCTTACTCCAAATGTAGAGTAGTTTTATAGCGGTTGATTTATGATATACATAAAGTTAGTGTGACACGATTGTGGTGTATCTTGTAAGTGACAATGTTCCTTAGAGGGTCACTTGTGGTTTGGCTAAATATGGCTCATGCATATGCAAGCTTTTGGGAGGCGCAACCATTCAACTTGTAGAGGGTTTGGCCAGAAGGAAGCAAAGCCATGGACCTTTGCGTTCTACCCCCCTTCCACTTTATTTGTGCCACATGACGCTACTTCCGCATGTAGTGAATTGAAAACTTCAAAAGGACACTCCAAATCTAAAAGGCCTTGGCCGTTTTGTGATCCCTCCTCCCACTTTGGGCTTGGGTAGTGTTGACAACCGCTACTGTGTTGCGACTGCATAGTACGCTCTTAGGGACACTTTACATATGAAGTTGAGCCCGTTTTGATGTGTAAGAAGGCTTGAATCCTCACCTCTCATTGGTTCAACTCTTGAAATCAACTCCAAACCCTTTACACCAAGACTCGAGGCCAATATTTTGAAACTAATTTAAAAAAATTAAAAACCACAAGGTCTGACCCAAACCCAATTCCAAGAATTGGGTGCACCCAAAATGAAAGACCAATTCGTGAGTTTAGGCATATTTTTAGATTTCAAATTATTTATTTTTATTTAAAGATTTGTTAAAAAAAAACATTTTTCTAGCAATCAGCATCCTTGGATTATTTGCAAATCTGAATAGTTCTTTTTGGTCTCTTCTTCCCTTCATCCTTTTTCATCTCTTTAAGCCTGACACCATTAGACATGGGAGAAATGGGCTCCATTGCAATCTTATTATGTTGAGTACTTGAGGCCGGGCTTAAGGCTAATACGGGTTGAAATTTCGTTGAATTGGGCCCAAGAAAAAACGGCCTTGACTTCATATTTAAAGAGGCCATTACAATGAACTGTTCCTTGCCATTTGTCATGTGAGCCTTGATGTGGGCCTTTGATAAATGCCGGTTTCCAAATGAACTAGAGTTTTCTTCTGAGTCTTCTACTCGGCGTTTTTTTTTTTTTTTTTTTTTTTCTTTCTTTCTTTTTGGCTATATTTTGCCAGATTTCTCTACAAAATATGACATTTCTCTTTTATTAAGAAAAAAAATAAATATGGCGTTTTTATTTCTCTTTCGCAGTGCTTCTACTGTACTTTTCTCAAGCTTTAAGTTACAGAAATACAGAAGCTGTACATTGTACTTAGGTTGCTACATTTAGTGATAGGGCATAGTACATTTCATGTGATGAATTATACAATAGCCTCGTGCAACACTGGGATGTGGATTTGCTGTAGCGGTTCTTAAATTTCTGGGGTTGTCAGGGTACTGTAACTGGGTTCACTGGATCTCAGTGGTTTTTTCCAATACTATTGATATCACCAGAAATAGAATGAATCCAATTAGAAAGTAATAGTAAAATTGTATTCTCAACTGATATTTTGCCAAAATTAAAGAATCATCCAATGATGGGATTGGAATCATCATAGCATGTTTTTGAAGTGTATAATGCACACTCAAAAATGAGATTTTGGAGGGTGTGTGACTTCAAAGTTAAATAGAATTTGGATTAAATTTTCTAAAATGAAAGTGAAGAGGTTCAGCAATGATCTATGTCAACACCTCTCCATTGCAATCTTTCATGTCAAAAATGGACTCACACATAATTATTGTGAATTTTATAAGTGAGAGTGACTTATCCATGTACGGTTTAGGACAAAAAATTATACGTTAAAATATGAAAGGAGTTGGTACATGGATCAAGATCGGAACACATACATTAATGGAACATGAACGAGAGAACACAATCCAAAAAATATAAAACAAGATAAAAAACTTTCAAGCACAAGAAATACCGCATAGTAAATTTGTTGTATTTGTAAGTATTCATTGTATTTTCAAGTATTTGTAGTATTTTTGCGTTTTGTTCATAGGTATTTTGATAGTTGCACAACTTGAAATTGATTTTTGGATTTTTTCTAAAAGATGTATATTATAAAACTCAAACTTTGAACATCACAATTCAAAATCATATGTTCACGGATTTTTTGTTATTTGTGTTTTCACCACATAAGTGACTACAATGTGGTCTTTTGGACACTAAAGGCTAAAAGGATGCACAACCTTCCGCAACACAGGAACACGGCATTAGTAATAGTGACATTAGAAATCTTCATAAACATATTTTTTATGGAACATAAATACGAACACATTAGTAAAAAAGAATATTCGGGACACCAAGCTACAATGCGAGAGCATGGTACGACAAGCTCATTTGGGCACCAAAATGGTCTCCACATGGGCTTATGAAACATGCTTTGGCTCTTGTAGCTTGGTGATCCAAGTATATATTTCTACTAGTGTAATATGAAGGGATGAAAAGTGAGGAAAATGAAAAATAAAATAAAAAATCTATGTTTTTGAATTCTAGTTTAAATCTTTGTAGTTGGACCTTTGGTTGTGAGAAATGACTACCAAGATTTTTATATCAATCATGAATATTTGAAAATTGATTGTTTCTTTTTAACCTTCATTAGTTTTATAAACAATGTGTTATTGCAACATACAAGTTCTAAAAATTATGAAACACAATTTTGGACCCAACACCAAATGCTAAGTTGTCATAATCAAAGATCCTATAATCAAAATTAAAATTGAAAAGAAATAAAAATGTCAGGTATGCTAAGTAGGTCATCATGTATGCCAAGTGGTAATGGTTAAAGATCATGTGATTGTGGCTAAAAAGTGACTGTAGTTAACTTTTAAAAGGAGATTTTATAATTTAGAAAGAAAGGAGTATTTTAGAGTTTTAACCTCAAAATATATGAACGATATACATTCTAAAAATGTAGGTACATATTATTCTTGTCACGGATGATGCTTGAAGAAACCATTAAAAAAATCTCCTTTATTAACAATTCATGGAGAAAGTGGTTTGAAAACTAAAAACTCAAGTCCGAGGAGATTAGTATGTCCTTTAAGGGTTAATGACCACTTAACCAAAGTATAAAATAGCAAAACCAAAACCAAAAACCAAAATGTTAGGTAAACCAAGTACACTAGATAGACCAGATATGCTAAGTGTGTGAGACATTTTGATTTTTGACTTTGGCTTTGTTGATTCTTGCTATATGGTTTTTGACTATGACAATTTGATATTTGATTATAATCACTTGATCTTTGGCCATGACAATATAGTATTTGATATTATGATATATGTTGTGTCTAAAATGACATTCCATACTAAATTGAATGATGATGTTGGGATCCCAAATTCCAAATGGATTTAGAATCTATTGAATATGCTCCTTGGATCTAGAGACACTTCTAATTGGTGGTTCTTTACTGCATCACAAAAGATAGAATCCATATGTTTTGACCCGGGGGTCACTAGCAAAAAATTTAGAAACCACGTGAGTTTAAAAATATGGTAAATTTTATTCATGGGAAGAGTAAATTATATATTTTTTAGAAGTACCATAGCATTGATCCAATGGAAAAATTATTGTTATATGTAACATAGCGTCTCCAAAAATGGTGTGAACTACCTGAGTATTAGAAGAAAAAACAATACACTATAATTGGTTTATAAAAAATAATGTAATAAGGTGGCTTTGGATTTTCGGTCCACAAGCTATTGGATGATTTTTTTAATATTATATTGTGCAAGCTACACAATGGGCACGGATGGCAAGTTCAGTTTAAAGAAATCTTTTCTAAAGGGGGGAGGGTTTTCCTGCCGCATGTTCTATTAGTAAAGATTGATTTTGACAGTTTAGGCATTTAGATTTGTGACAACCCTTACCTACATAAGGATTGATGGATAACTTCTAGTAAGTGCAGGTTCATTGATTTTGTTGGCCTCTTGTAATAAATGGTCATTTTAGGTACCATTATTTGCATCTTGGGGCTTCATAATTTTTTTGGTGAACAACCAAAACTAGTAGCTAATCCTAATTTTTGGAACTAACTTAGGATCCTTATAATTCTAGTAGTGCATGTTTTATAAGTAACAATATGATATTATAAATTATGAAAATTTAGAAAATTAGTTAACAATACGGTACTTAAAATTCACAAAATCCAACATAACACACATCCCCCAGAATGTATCGAAAATTTTAAAATGGTCAATGTTCACAACATTTTAAATTTTTTAAATTTTTGACACAAATGAAAGAACATTCATTGCACAAGAGACCAATACAACCCTCCTCATCAGACCGTGACAACATTTTTATTTTGACACATATAAATATTGATGAACAAACTAAACCAACTAAATTCGCCATTATAATATGTAAGATTTTTCAAAAAAAATGAAAAGTTCTGAACTTTTTAATACATGAATGGGTCCTCGTGATTTTTTGGTCTAGAATTAGTGAACAACTTTATATGAATTTATACATGTGAATTATACACTCAAAAATATACCTCCCTAATTGTTAAAATGTCAATACATTTGAAAATATTTACTCATGAGACATACTCCCTATGTCCAAAATAATAATAATAATTTTTTTTGTCATTTTATGTTTTATACTTCAAATATGAGTCTTGTCTACTTCAAACGTAAGAAAAATGGGGCACACCATTTTGCAACTTGTAAGATTTTCAAGAAATTTCTGAATTGTGAATTGCAACTCATAAGATTTCAGAATTCAAATGAATTCAAATCTCATGCATTGCAATTCAGAAATCATGGCTTTTCAAAATTCAAATGGATTTTATCATTATTTTTTTTTCACAGAGAGTTGATGTTATCAACACTTATTGTACTGAGATGTTTTAAATTTTTAAATTTTTTTTGGTTTGGTTTGTTTGTTTTGTTTTTAGTGGCAAAAAAATGTTTATGTTGATTGTTTATTTATTTATTTTAAATACGACAATTATTTTAGGACAAAGAGAGCAACATTTATCGGTGGACTGTTTTGTGTTATAAAGTTGCGTTGTTAATTTAAAATGCATTCATAATGTTTCCGGCACTTGGGGAAATACCGTAGTACCATATCTGGGTCGCTAAAAAATAATTTAAAAAAAAAGAACATAAAAACATAAAAACATAAAAAATCAGAAATATATGAGGACCAAAAAATGAAAATTTTATATATATATATATATATATATATATATAATATTTTTCTAAGCTAATTTAGGTCATTTGTGGCCATTTATAATCATCTTTTGCACAGAAACAAAAACTAAGAAATTCATTTTTTGAGGAACGAACCTTTTTTTCAAAGAATATTAAATATTCGTTCGTGGGGTGGCGACCCAGCTATGGTACTACAGTAATGTGTGTCATTTTATATGACCTGTAAAGTTAATGCAATGGAACCTCATAGTGGGAATTCTGCATGCAGAAACTATTCAGTAGTTTGTCTAGTTTGTCACTTGAATTGAAGCGAGTATTTCATTTGCAGTACAAGCTTGAAGTATGTTCCACGTCTTGACCTTTTTGGTGTACTTTCAGTCAATGGTTTGCTTCAGGACCCATCTGCATTTGGCTTGCTAAGAACATTAATACTACAATGACGTTGGATTCAGCCCTGCATTATTTATGCTGTAGTACTTCATACCATATACAGAGGAGCTTTAGTTGATTTTATTTTCATTGTACCATCAAATATGAACACACAAAAGTGGATTTTAGGGGCGGTTTACACCATGGATCATGAAGTCGGACCATGGAAGATGGCTACTTTCCATGGTCCGACTTCATGGGACAACTTCCATGGTCCGAGTTATTAAAAAAAACCAATTTACAAGGTTTATGGGCCCTTCACTAGGTGTAAACCGAATGTGGACCAAGAGGAATGACTATGTACCAAAAAGTGGATGTGCTGATTTTTTTAGTATATGTTCAGAAATGATTATGCACCTTTTGCATATGGCTTTGAAATTACTCATTAAAAAAATAAATTATAATGGCATTTCTCTGCCATGGGCCCTTGCTTTTTCTACCAGACCACCTCTTTTGCCTCTCTCAACCGAAAAGCCGTTGGACCATGTCAGTGGATAATGTAGGCCTTAAATATTGTTTTTTGGGGACCTCAAACTCCGTGGCCACTCTGACATTTTTTCCTTGGTGTAGACCGCCATGCTCCCGGGACGAGTTCAACATCCAATCACAACTTTTAGAGGGCCGTGGAACGAGTTCATGGTCCATAGTGTAAACAGGCCCTTGAAAAAATTAATTAATTAATTAATTAAAAAAAATCTGCTCTAGAATAAGTATGCAGGTAACTTGGCAATATCAACAACCTCGAAGAGGTACGATTGATTGGTAGCTGAAGGTGTCACAGATTAGGTTTTACAAGTAAAAATCCAAAAAAATGACTTCACCGACCAGCCGTCTTTGAGCTAGATTTGGTTCTGGAATCCCGCCTTATATTGCTTTGAAAAGTATAATTCACTATTCATTTGACTAAAAAAGAAAAAAAAGTAGTAAAATTGTGCTAAAAAAGATGCACTTGTAATTGAATTAGTTACGACTCCTTTGTCCCACAATAAGCTTCCTCAACCCTCGAAATAGAAGAATTAACTAGTCCAATGGTGTGGACCTTGAAATTGCATGTCTATTTGAAGCAATAAATATTTGGTCTTTGAAGGGTTCAAATGGCCACATGACATAAATGGGGGCTCTAGTAGGTATGACAAATGGCCACATGTCATGAATAGGGCGCACTATACCTTTGTGAGTGAAATGACGAGAAACAACAAACATGTAGATGCCAAATCAGAGCATGTCCATCCTACCATTGAATTCTTGAGATCCTTTGAGAAGTGGATGAAATTCTACATGCATATTTAGGAGGGTGAGAGAGCCACTTATGAACACGATATATAGACACCTCAATACATCTCTCTATAGCTAATTTAATTTAAGGAAGGGCTCGGTATCCTAGATTGATGGACAATTATGATTACCCATATATAGTGATTGTGATTGGTTCATGGATTATATACAGAGACACATAGCAATTCCAGGGTGTTGAGACGATAGCTTGTGACACCACATTTTGGATGTGATGATAGTGGTCAATTTGGCGGTAAATTGAAGGGAGAAGGGTGCGGATGCTCTTAGGTCAGCCTTTATGTGTCCCGCGTTGTTGTTGTCGTCGTCGTGGAGGCCTCTGTACTTTACTCCTTGTCCCATAATAAACTTCTTCAACCCTCCAAATAGAAGAATTAACTAGTCCAAATGGTGTGAACGTGAGCCACTAGAGTAGTAGTTTGAGCAAACATGAAGCTTATTATGGAACAAATAGTTTGAGCAACCATAAAGCTTAACCCCTAAAGGGCGTATATTTGACATTTGTTGTTAATAGAAAGTTCCAAATTGAGACCCCAATAGCTCATTAAAATCATGTCAATGTGAATTTTTTTATCTTGAACCTATAGGAGGTGTGGAACCATGCCAAATACAATAGAATATTGATGAATGATACTGGTCGGAAAGGGCTCTATGGACCTTTAACCCCTAAATGCCCAAGCATCCAAATAGTGGATGGTGGTTGGTCAAATTCAGTTTCAACGTTGAGGATGATTATTGGTTTATGTCCTACTCATTCTTAGTTCAAAAATCATAATATTAAGTATTTTATTGCACTTGCAATGTCAAGAGGTCATAATCCAAACTACACTACAAAGCATATGTCATTATCAAATTTCCAAATTTAGAAAATATATTTTAAGTTGAATTTTCTTGTATGGTTCTTTATTGTAACTTGAACCTTTTATAAAAAATATTGGTTATTTGGAACAATTTTGTAATTTATATGAATTTCTTTGGGTATTTTACTTCAAAAATCATATTAAATTTATAACACATTAATTTTTTTTGAAAAATTGAGGACCAATAGGAAATATGTGTTCACATTTATTATAAATATCTCAAAAAATATCTCAAAAGCTATTGATGAGAAAACTCCATATGAAAGTGTTGTTTGACTGTTTTATGAATGCCTTGGGCATTTAGGGGTTAAGGGTTAATATGGGACAGAGGGAGTATCGCCACATTCATTTAATTGGGAATTTCCACCATATTGGGACTCTTTGAAATCCACAACTGACATAGATTCATTGGGAAATTCTATACCAATTGTAGATTTCAAAGAGTCCCAATATGGCGGAAATTCCCAAACAAACGAATATGACAATGAGTACTTTTTAGCAATTGAGTATCGTAGTACACGATTGGATTCAGCAGTAGGGTGCGGAATATGTAATTGATTTTCTTGAAGTAGATTCGACCCTTTTACTTTAAAAAAAAACTTCTTTAAATTTGAAGAAAGTGAAAAAAAAGTGAAAAAAAAAATTCCTAAAACTTCGGCCCTTATTAAAATAATATAATTAGTGTGGAAGCCAATCATATACTTCGGTAGTTTCTTCGATTTGTGCCAAAAATATATATAATGCAGATGCCCAAGGAGGGTTTTGCTCAAGGGGGCAAACTGCAGCAAGCAAGCATGGAATAATAACTTAGTAAAACCCTACAGTGGGGAATATGAAGTGCATCCATCTGTGGAGGGTACGTGTTCCCGCTCATCTCTTTGTACACTTGAAGTGTGACCACTATATTTACCCATCGGGTGCCTAGGAAACTGTGCAGCCCAGCCAACCTCGTTTTGCTCACAGCGACCCAAACATGAGGACAGAATATACCACATCACACCCATGTTCACATTTTGGGACCATGGCGGGAGCCACCACCAGTGGATCATGGATCTCGTTGACATACGTACATACAACCCGCTCACTCGCGCGTTTCCATTCAACCCTCAACTCAGTCAGTCAGTCGGGCGGCATTTTTTTGAAGTCAAATAGCAGGCCGCCCGAGCACAATATAAGTTATCCCACAGCTGCCGCCGCTCGCTGCTCTCCATGAAATTTCTTCTTCGAGGCGGCATTTGAATCGTCGAAGTGATGATCATCGTAGCACCATTTTTTTTGTTGCCGGTAGCCTCTATATGCACAGTAACAATAATAAGGCCATGCGAGTGCCCCCAGGTTGAGGGGATTTTGGTGGATTTCTCATTAGTTTCATCTCTATTTAATTAATGATGCCATTGACCTCAGTTCACCCATTATAGTATTTATTTAGTCTAAGATGCACTAGTTTTTTTTATAATGACTATATATTTTTTTACAGAGAATGAATAGTATGTTTATGGATGTTGAGTTCTCCTCCATGAGTAGTACCAAAATCTTCAATCTTGGTAAAAAAAACTTGCCTTGCATAAAAAGTTTTTATTTTTTTATTTTTTTTGAAACAACAGGACATTTTATTCCTTTGAGAAAACAAAACATCACAGTGAACCAAGGGCCAAGGCTCCGGCGAGAGCAAATTTTTTTGGTTTTTCTATTTCCCTACCACTAACCAGCATCAAATTAAAAAACGAGGAACAATACCAAAGCTAGAAGAAAGACCCCACTGGAGGTCGTTTGAGAGACCAGGTTAGTTCGGTGGCAACTCTTGTAGCGAAGAAGTCCGTCTGGAGCCAAGTTTTGTCGAACACGTTCAAGAATTTTGGAGCCTTCGTTGGGTAGCGTTCGCAAAGTTGCTGTGAAAAGTTATAATTTTGAGTAAATAGTTCGTGTGGTTGGAACTAAATACTATAATGGGTGTAGCTTGAGTGGCAAATACTCCTTCTTAGTTTGATGGATTTCTTGTTGGTCCATTTTCATTTTCATTTATTTTAATATTCTATTTTATTTTTAAGATTTAAGATTTAAAAATCAAAAATAAAAATAAATTAAAAAGAAAGGGAAACGCAAAGGACCCACAGCAGAGCTGCTAGAAACATAAGGGAGTCTACCACAACCAAGCCGCAACTATTAGTAACCAGAATGATCCTGCTTTGACATTTTTGAGGGATGGATTCTCTCAATTTTATGAGTATCAGAATTCATTATGAAATTTTATTTGGTCAACAGAGGCATTTGGATACCAACCGAAGTTTCAAAATTATTGTTTGGTGTTCAAAATTCTTCAATGTTTGTTTGCAATGTTTAAATCAAAGGTATTGGAGAATCATTTGATTCTTGACCAAGTTCCCAACTAATTCCTCGTCTGCTTGTTTCTTTGTTATGATTGGTCATGCACCCATGCTCGGTCTAAAAATATGATCGGTATTCTTTCAGAGATGCTTGGGCTGCCCATTGAGGACATGAAATGTCGTTTAAGGGTTAACCCTTAAACATTAACCCCAGCCCCTCGAGCTTGATTTTCTCAGTTTTCAAACCACTTTGACCATGAATTGTTAACACTGGAGAAATGTTTTATCAATGTTCATGACAAGAATAGTATGTACCTACATTTTCAATATTCAAATTACTTCTATATTTTGAGGTTAAAACTCAAAAATATTCTTTTTCTTTCTAAATTAGGAAATAGGATTTAAGGGTTAACTCCTAAAGGACCAAGGAGCCCGAATTTGACCTCATGATTTTATTAGTAGTTTTGAGTAGGTCCTATGTGAACATCCTTTTGTTCAAATTTGTTTATTTTCTTACTAATGCATGTATTAATTCCGGTGATATAAAATTTTACCTATAAATTATAATTCACCTTAATTATAATTTTCACAATATGATCAATTGAATTTTTTATTTTAAAACTATGAATCCTTGAATTCATAGTTTTAGACCAAGGAATCCTTTGCCAATTTTGCATTAAGTGGAATGCACCAAAATCTATTGGTGGATACTAATGAAACATAGGTTTCACGAGAGAACCGCACAAAGATGAAACCATGCTACATTGAATCACTCTATAATTTATTTGATTTTTTAATATAAAAACTAAAATAGGATTTAAACATCACGTGGATAGACTTGTGGTTGTTGACAATGTAAGATAGAAAAAGAACAACTACTTTGCCTTTTTGTCTCCTTTTGAGGCCGGAAGGAATGTAGAGTCCATTTGTTGGCTCTATCCCTTTGGACAGAAACTACCTCATGATTAATACTAATTTCTTAGAGTCTATTTTCTATTGAACACCCTTTTGACACATCAGAGAGTTTATTCCTTAAAAGACCAAAGGAGTTTTTGCTTCAAAAGCACACTTAATCTGCCATTTCTAATGCATTGAGCCAAAATAATACAAAAATATGATTTCTTTATATCTAACTATAGGATCCTGAAAAAAACTTCCGGTAGTATGAAATCATTTGGTAAAAATTTCACCAACTTTGATCACATAGATTGCAAGATTTTAGCATTTGAAGAGATTTTTTTATTTTTATTTTTATTTTTATTTTTGCACCTTGCCACACTAGGTCATTGGACTTTGAAACATCTTAACTCCAGTCTTTTGGACTATGAAAAATTACGGTTTAATTCTTTATCTTGAAAATTTGAGTTTAAAATCTAGGAAAAAAATCGCAAAAAATTAAGTTGATTTTCATTCTTTAAAAAGTTGTTAAGTGAAAGTAATAATAATAATAATAATAATAATAAATTCTATAATGGAATTGGAACATGTCAATCTGAATGGTGAGAATGTTGTAAACAAGAAATCTAAATCTTATAAAATTCATTGTTTGAAACATTGAGTTAAAAAATAAATCCTATACATCATTGTTTTTAGAATAATGTTCTAATTGCATGCAAAACAAGATTCTTCATGACTTTCACATCACTTATCCAAATGGAATGAAAATAAACTTTTAATGTATATATAAAAATTACAAATGTAAAAGCTTTAAAAGATAAATATTATTTAAAGTTTTTAAGATTTTTTTGTAATTGTCCCATGTCAAAACAATGTCTACAAAATTGTACTAAGGGGGGCATAACTTTTGTTCTTGAGCACTAATTGAAGAAATTATATATATATATATATATATATATATATATATATATATATATATATATATATATATATATATATATATATATATATATATATATATATATATATATATATATATATATATATATATTCCCACAAAGCTTAGCTATTCTTCCATGTTCAAAAAAATATCCAAAAGATTCCACTAAAATTTGACATCATAGGTACCTATGCAAATTTTCAATCGTTTTTTAAACGGACAATGATTCTTTAGGAGTTAACCCTTAATGGACATGGCTTTCATGATTCCCACACCCAAAATATCTTTTAAGCTCTATTTTAAGCATAATTATATATTTAATTTACTTTGGTTCTATTCTAAAGAAGTATATAATGCCTTCAACATGTTCATTTTGGCATTAATAACCCCAATTCGGATTTAATGAAGTAGAAGTTAAGAACAAGATTCTCCCAAGAAAACAAAAAGCCTGTGGGACTCTCTGCGTCTATTAAGAATTAAGATGGATCAAGATATACCTTCTTACACTGTGCTAACCAAGCTATATAATTTTGTAAACAATGTAATATTCTAGTACAACATATATTATGTGATAGTACACATTATCTACTTATTCATACAATTCCAATAATTAATTATTTAAAAAAAAACTTATTCAAACATTTACAACAAATATAAAGAAGATTGGAACATAATGACATAACATGTAGACACACCCAACGATATGCAATCATGGCTCTCCCTTGACTCTACAGTAGATGGTACAATATGTTCCACATCCAATAGGACTTCATAAGTAGCTAATTGGACATGTAGACTTCCATGGTGATGTGCAAAGTGCATGAAGGAAAGCCAGAGGGTATGAAGGCTACTGAATGTTATGTAGTCAACACAATAGAGTTATTCAAAAACAGATTGTTACGGACACGGAAATACACACAATAAATCTAAACAAGAAGTTCAGAGAGAACATGCAAGAACTAGATTGATTAGATGAGTACACAAACAACACCAAGAGAGGTGAGCTAGAGCTCTAAGAAATGCGTTGTCGAGACTGAAGAACCCTTCAGCCTCGAATCCTATATATACTACTGGATAGGAAGCTTCTCGAGCTACTTCTGTGAACTAGGACGCTTCTCAAACAACTTCCACTAACTAGGAAGCTTCTCGAGCAGCTTCTTAGAATCTATTAGAATATACTGAGAATATTCTAAGAATCTTCCAAAACCTTCTAAAAGAATCTTTAAAGAATATTCTATAGAATCTTCAAGGAATCTTCTAGAAGTTTCTAATGTATGTCCGTGACATCACCTCTCCTTCTAGCTTCGAGGTCTCCGAGAAGCAATGTTGTCGCCGGTCAATACCATCGTAAAAAAATGAAGATTTGTCGCATGACGTCTGCAATGAACTCCAATTGTTGTTCACGAGGTAGGTGGTTCATTGGTCCTTGAAGCCAACGGTAGTGGCCTACGCCTTCCACTTCTGACCAAGCATGAACTTCCGTGTCTTCATTGTGAAATTGTCCTGCAAACACGCCTTCTGGTAGACCATTGAAAGCAGGCTCTACCTCGAATACAATCACCAGCGATCGGTTGCTTGGTATCCTTCGTCGTCGTCATGGTACAGGCGGTTCTTCATCTCGGGGTCGCCTTCGTGGGTTCGTTGGTTGAGATGACACGACTGGTATACTATCTATCTCTTGACTATCCATGACTGCAGACCAAACTATGACTACTTGAATAAAACTCTATTCTATCTTAGAGAAAATAACAACATCAACTATGAGTTTTAGGTAGTGTCCTCCCCTCCTTTTATACTCTTGTCTAAAGAAACTTGAGAAAAAAACTATCATCGAGATGGCTTCGGTTTATCAGGATATCGTTGATGAAATTCCTGTACTTTTTGCGGCGCATTTGTAAGATTTTCGGCTGGCTCCCACGTTCGCTCATTAATATCGTAGCCGTACCAATGAACAAGATACTCCAACTTGCCCCACCTTCGTCGTGAATCTAGCACTTTTTCGACCTCGTATTCCTCGTAGTTCTTAATTTCAATGCTAGGTGGCGGACTTTGCACTCTTCCAGGGAAAAATGATTCTCGATAAGGCTTCAATAAAGAGATATGAAAGACTGGATGTACCTTCATAACGGCTGGTAACTCCAGACGGTAAGCCACGGGATTGATTTGCTTCTGGACGACAAATGGTCCTAATCTGCGGTAGTCCAGCTTATCACACGGTCGTTTAGTCTTGATATTCCGTCGGAGAAGCCATACTTTATCTCCAATCTTGAAAGTAGGTGCCTCATTCCGGAATTTATCTGCGGTCCTCTTGTAAGATTCTTGGGCGGTCCGTAATTGAAGTTTCAACGTAGCTTGAAGTTCCGACAGCTGCTTCGCAAAGCCTTATGCTGCCGGGTTGTTATTTGCTACTGGATTTAACAAATCGAGCTTTGGATGGTATCCATAATTGGCAAAAAACGGTGTTTGTTGAGTCGACGCATGAAGGGTGTTGTTGTAAGCAAACTCGGCAAACGGTAGATACTTGGTCCAATCGTCTTGCTGGTAGTTGATGGTGCAACGTAGATACTGCTCCAAGACTTGATTCACCCGTTCTGTCTGACCGTCGGTTTGAGGATGAAAAGCCGAAGAAAGCTTGATATCCACCTTCAATATCTCAAAAAGAGATCTCCAGAACTTGGAAACAAACTGAGTTCCTCGATCCGATACAATATCATCTGGCAAACCATGATAACGATATACATTATCAAGAAAGAATCTTGCTGTGTCCTCACTTGACGATGTCTTCTTGCAAGGAATAAAGTGCGCCATCTTTGTGAGCCGATCCACCACAACAAAGATGTTGTCGAACGAGTTTGAAGGCGGCAGGTCCGTAATGAAGTCCATGGAAACTGAAGACCATGGTCGATGCGGAATAGGCAATGGCTGTAGAAGTCCATAGGGGCGATGCCTAGGGTTCTTGGACCTTGAACAAATATCACAAGAGAGGACAAACTCCTTCACATCCTTCCACATTTGGGGCCACCAAAAGTCTCGCGAAATAAGCTCCAATGTCTTGTTGTATCCAAAATGACCTGCTGCTGGAAAGTCGTGACGAGATTGGAGAACTCGAAGTCGTGTTGGTCCCTTTGGAATATACAGTCGCTCTTCAAAATACAAAAGATCTCCCTTTACCTTGAATTTGTCATTATCGGCACACTTCTTGATCTCAAGAGCTACAAAATCTTCAATTGTCGCAGTACGTACCTGGTTGAGGAAGTCCGCATCAATTGGTACGACAGCAGTGCAAATTCTAAAATGCTCCGATTTCAACAATGTAGCGCATTGTTGATCAAACGCTGCTTCTCCAGCTTTAGGCGCCATATACAATCTCCTCGATAATGCATCGGATAGTCCTTGTTGCTTTCCAGGCCGATAGATGATAACAAAGTCAAATCGCGACAACGACATATTCCACCGAGCTTGACGTCGATTCAGGACTCGAGCCGACATGAAGTACTCTAAATTCTTGTGATCCGTATATACGGTCACCGGATGCGCAGCGCCTTCGAGAAAGTGTCGCCACTCTTGGAAAGAATCCACTATAGCAAGGAGTTCCTTATCGTGGATTTCGTAGTTGATTTCAGCGGCAGAGAACTTCCGAGAATAAAACGCAACTGGATGGAGCTTACTGTCTTCGCCCATCTGTGAAAGTACGGCTCCCAAAGCAAAATCCGAAGCATCAGTTTCCAAATAGAAGGCCTTTGCAAAGTCAGGGTGTACCAAGATTGGAGCCGTAGTAAACGTCGTTTTAAGATCTTGGAATGCCTTTTCTGCTTGAGGTCCCCATTCGAGCTTGTCCTTACAAGTCAACCGAGTGAGTGGAGCAGCGACTCGAGAATAATTCTTGATGAAGATCCGATAGAAGTTAGCAAAGCCAAGAAAACATTGTACGTCTCTAACTGTCTTCGGAACCTCCCAGGATACAATTGCTTCCACCTTCTTGGGGTCTATCTTCAAGCCATCCGTAGTTGCAACGAACCCTAGAAATTCCATCTCCGTTTGGTGGAATAGACACTTTTCCAACTTCGCGTAGAGTCCTCGTTCTCATAGTTTCTCAAGAACCAAACGAACATGCTTCTTGTGTTCTTCTTCGTTCTTCGAAAATATCAGAATGTCATCCAGATAGATGACAACAAAGTCGTCAAGGTGCTCCCGAAAAATGTCATTCATCATATGTTGGAAAACAGCCGGAGCATTGGTAAGGCCAAAAGGCATGACGTTATATTCAAAATGGCCATACCTTGTACGGAAAGCTGTCTTCCACTCGTCTCCTTCCTTGATTCGTACGAGGTTGTAAGCTCCCCTAACATCAATTTTCGTAAAGATCTTTGCACGTCCGAGCTGCTCCAAGAGACCAGAAATCAAAGGTAACGGATAACGGTTTTTCTTAGTTATCTTATTGAGGCCTCGATAGTCCACGCACATTCGCAGAGAGTCATCCTTCTTTTTCACGAACAAAATCGGTGCCTCAGTTGACGACTTTGAGTGACGAATAAAATTCTTGGCTAGATTTTCGTCAATATACTTCCGCAATTCTGCCAACTCTATTTGCGATAAGTTGTAGATTGGGCCAAAAGGTGGTTGCATTCCTTCATGAAGATCTATAGCACAGTCGTAGGGTCGATGTTCTGGTAGCATGTCAGCATTTTTCTTTTCAAAGACATCTTTGAATCCTTCATACTGCTTTGGAATAACGAAAGTTGGAGTCGCATCTTTACGAGTCGGAGTAGCAAAGATGACAAAAGGTGTATTTTGCTTGGCTTCCTTCATAAAAGCCCTTGCACCTATAAACAAAGGTTTGTTTCTAGACATTGTCTTGGCAGATTCCACCTTCAAGGAGTTTGTTGGAAATGTTACTTTCCGCAACTTCCAATCTATTAATGGATTATATCTATCAAGCCAAGATAGTCCCAAAATGACAGGACATGAAGGGGTCTTGATAACATTAAACACAATGTTGCTCTTATGGTTTTCAAGACGTATCTTCAACGGTTTAGTTTCAGGGATAACATTGCCCGAAGACAATGGTCGTCCGTCTATGACCTCTACATGGACAGGCTTGGGTTTCTTCACAAGAGGAATATTGTGAAGCTTGGTAAACTCTTCATCTATGAAGCAAGCAGATGCACCCGAGTCTAATAAAGCATTAACTTGAAGTTCTTGAATACCAAAATGTAAAGGTACCATAAAACAATCTGAAGGTTGAGCTGAGAGGAAGGGACCTGGATTATTTTTGGATGTTGAGATGTCCAGCCGCACAGTCCCTATTGTGGCTGGGCGTCCTCGTTTTCCTGTATGCTTGTACTCCTCAGTCTTGTTGTTTGAGTCTTCTGTTTCTTCGAACAATTTGTAGCTTTATGGCCCGCCTCTCCACAATATAAGCACAAGTTTTGTTCAAACCGTCGCTTCTTTTCTTCAGCTGTGAGGGGCTTGAAACGTACCGCATCAATTTGCATAGGTTCAGGACATGTGGAGTGATTTTCTGGACCTTTTGAAAATGCAGCAAATGCTCCCTCATTTCTCCAACCTGATCGTCTTTCTTGTCGTAATTCAAAAAGGCGGTTGTCACAAATAATTGCCTGAGATATAAGTTCTTCTAAAGTATCCACTTTAGGCATAGTGATCAATAAGTTTTTGACATCATCTCTTAGTCCATATCGAAATCGTGTCATAAACGCCTTATCGTTCCAATCAAGATCACATGTAAGTTGTTGGAATTCTGCAGCATAGATTGCAGCAGAACGTGATCCTTGTCGCAAATTTTGTATCTTTCTTTCAGCCACTCCTTCTCGATCGCTATCTCCAAATGCAGCAGTAAATCTTTCCATGAAAGCCTCTAGGTTATAGAGTATTGGAGAATCCTTCTCCAATAGCGGAGCAAACCAAGAGCGAGCATTTCCTGATAAAAGAGTACCTATGAAAGCAACTTGAGTAAATCCATCTGGATAACGAGAAGGATATAGGCGTAGATAAAGCCGTACTTGTTGCACAAAACCTCGGAAATTGGTTCTTGTTCCATCAAACTTGTCTGGCATACTTGCTTTTGGTTCTTTTGTACTAGGCCTTGAATTGTCTATTAGGGTCGTAGGTGATACATGTCTTGCTTCTCTTAATCGAACAAGCTCTTGTTGTAGGCCGTGAATTTCTCGTCTAGCTTCTTCAGTCATTGGATCAATTTGAGGCTCTTTACTTGGATTGCGAAGAAATGCGATCTCCTCCCGCACACTATTCATAAGAGCTTGAAGATCTGCAAGAGTTGCCACTCTATTCTCTATTTGTGGCGATGCACTATCCATGGCCTGATTTATTTCCATATTAAGGAGATAAATCGATTGAAATTTAGAAAAGAAAAAGTTGTTAAATCTTTGGAGAAGATGGTAACACTATCTATTACTAAAACTAATTTGGAGAAAAGAGAAAATAAAACACTAAAAAATCTCAGCTTTAGAGGAGGGTAATCCGCAACCTCTAAGAACGCTTTCAAGAAGAGGGGTAATCCACGCTCTATCAAGAAGGCAAGATTCTGAAATCAATGTTAATAGTCCTTTCTATTAGCTTTGCTAAAAAGAAGGAATTAATACCAATCCAAGGGAGACTAATCTGCAACCCTTAGAACGCTTAAGTGTCTTTAAAGGAAGGAGTAGTCCACTCTCTGCCTTTGAAAAACTAAGCTCTGATATTGAAATTGAGAAAATATCAGTTTAGAGGAAAGTAATCCGCAACCTCTAAAGCGCTAGTATACCTTCAAGAAGAAGGGTGATCCGCTCTCAAGCAAGAAGGATCCAGCTCTGATATTAAGATGAAATCAGTCTCGACAAACTGTTACGGACACGGAAATACACACAATAAATCTAAACAAGAAGTTCAGAGAGAACATGCAAAAACTATATTGATCAGATGAGTACACAAACAACACCAAGAGAGGTGAGCTAGAGCTCTAAGAAATGCGTTGTCGAGACTGAAGAACCCTTCAGCCTCGAATCCTATATATACTACTGGATAGGAAGCTTCTCGAGCTACTTCTGTGAACTTGGACGCTTCTCAAACAACTTCCACTAACCAGGAAGCTTCTCGAGCAGCTTCTTAGAATCTATTAGAATATACTGAGAATATTCTAAGAATCTTCCAGAACCTTCTAAAAGAATCTTTAAAGAATATTCTATAGAATCTTCAAGGAATCTTCTAGAAGTTTCTAATGTATGTCCGTGACACAGATCCTGTGATTTCCAACTTGTAAGGTGAGTCTCCGTCCCAATAACTACAAATTCTAACAAACATTGTTCATGAATAGTCCCTTGTTTCCCTCATGAATAGTCCTTTAGGCTTAGGGGAACTCGTGGGAATTCTCTCCTAGCATCGGAGAGGTCATGAGTTTCATACCCAACGGTGGTGTAAGGCCTTACTTTAAATTATTCTCCAACTCATCATAGACTAGATTTGTAGTTCTTTTGAACTCAAAATGAGTTTAAGATGAGTTCAACAAGAGTTTCCACTTTGAGACACTCTTTTCGGTTAACTCTAATGCATGGCAATACAATGCATGGCATGACCCATAGAATTTACTTTTTTAGAATCAAAAGGCCATCTGAATTATTGACTGTTTGTTTCCTTGTGTCTTGGTGTAGTAGATCTCTGTCTAATTGAGGAGAGATTAGTATTCTGCACAAGTATCACCAAACACTTAACATATTAGCCACAATGTGGTATTATACCATTTATTATTTCCAACTTCACCTTTATGTAGTGGTAGCATACATTCTATAATACAAATGTACACCTCTAGAACATGAGGGCATAATTGTTAAATGGATGGTAATGGGTATATTCACTTTAATAGAAGGTGGTGCATGAATGTGCGCACGCTCTCGACAATGGTTCCGTTGTTGAAATCAACCTACATGGTAGAATATATTCCTAAGAGAAAGGATGTACTTCTATACTTCCAATGTTTAGTGTACACAAGGTAGAAATACAAAAAGAACATCCTCTTGATCCATTATGGAGTCAAAAAAGAGGTGGGAGTTTTTTTATTTTATTTTTATTTTTTAAAATTTTAAATTAAATTAAATTTTTTATTTTTAACCCATTGTAGGACACAAATAACTGATTTTTAGCTTGAAAGGCGGCGAAAACGAGTTTTAGCCCCTTTTTTTCCAGTCAATTACGATGTACTGCAGTAAGTTACAATGTTTTCTTGCAACATGTTTGTATTGCAGCACGCTTGTATTCTTGTCCGGCAACTGCAGTGGAGATCATGGTCTATGTGGCTACGGGTAACTTGTTTTTATTACACCTTAAAACTCACCAACTACCTTCAGTTATTCCAATCGAGCCTCGTGCACATCGAGAATTTCAGTTTTGATGGTTTGGGTTGCAAACATTCTCTGTCACAATTGCTGATGCAACAGGTTGTCTCTGCAACATTTCATCAATTTGTTCACCTGAGTAAATGCTGTCTGGTAAGGTATATTCACACCCACTGAAGGCCGCTGAAAAGAAAGGGATACAAAAATAAACCTCCGCCCTTGCGTTAAGAGGAGTTTATGGGCTACAATTTAATTTTTGGATTAAAATATTTAAATTTGGTGAATTAAAAGAATTAAAAGAATTAAACATGTCTTGACTCTTAATTAGTTAATTAATTAATTTTTTAAATCACAAAAAAGAGGGACCCTTTACTGCACAGAAAGAGATAAAATATAAACCAACCGACCTCGCCACGTCCAGCGAGACTAGAGGACACCTGTAGCCTCGCTAAGCAAGTTAAAACTAGGATCAATAAGATTCTATGAGGACTCTTAATTAAACTTGTTAAGAGTGGTTGAACTCCTTTTAATTTGTCCAAATTCTTTCATATATGGGAGAGTAGATTTCATGGCCTAAATGGGAAAAAAATTGGCGTTAACTCCAATTGTCAATTGATCATAAATTCTAATGTTATAACTCGTGTGTGGTTAAATATCATTTAGAGTTTTTTCATTCAAATAGAATATTTATACCACGGGTGTTGAAAAGATGTGGTACAATATAAATTTTACCCTCTTGGGGCTAAGAATAATTTAAAATATAATCCATGACTAGATAAATATTCCCAACAAGGTTGAGAATTTGTTCCAAAAGGGGAAAATATTACATTCTAAAGGCGAGCAAAGGCAAAAGGATTCCACTTTGCTCCCCAAATGCATCCAAATTATCTTATGCATGGGATGCACTCTTTTCAATATCCTATTCATAAGACATTGTTTTTGTTATCCCATATATGACACTCTATTTTAACTATTATGATTGAGATGCACTAAATTCACTATATACGATATACCAAATAGTGATGTTTGTTGTTTGAATAAGCTTCTATGATTGATATATTTGGAACCACCTCCTTCTTGTATTTAGATGAATTCTTTTTACTTCAAAGTTTTTAGTTTAAAATTCTATGCATAGGAGTATTTTATAATACCTACCACTATCTAGTATGAACCAATCTAATATACTATATATCCATTTTAGAAGTCAATAATAAAAACTACAATATTTATATAAAAAGTGGATTTTAAACCCTAAAAGTGTAATTTCAAGAAGTTGATTTAGATAGTTTTTTTGGGGGTCTATTCTAATTTGGATGATTTTAAAATTTAATTTGTATCGAAATAAAATCGTTCCAACCAATCACTTTTTTGTAAAATATTGTGCAAAATATCTTATGTGATTTAAGTGCTAAAAAATCATATTATTACAAGAAAGTATTTGTATTTTCACCATCATTTTATTTTTTCCCACCAAACAACGTAAGATGAAATTTTAGTCAATAATACAAAATATCAATTGTTGAAATTAAAAATTAGAATTTTCTAGGTTATACGTTCTAAAACTATTTGACAAAAACCCTCGCAAAAACCATAAGTACTTTTTTGAATTTTGACCTTATAAATATTTTATAGCAATGATTCTTAATGTTTATTTTTTAATTTTTTACATTCATACTTCATAAGAGGTGCAAAACGTATCTTCTATAGCATATGCATGTTTTGTCTAAGATTTGTGGAACCTCTAGCAATTAAAAGTCAATAGGCTACTTTGGCATATTCTTCATTCACTCCAATATATATTGAAGTTTATTTTATATTTTACAAACAATGCAAACTTGACCTTAGGTTGGAGTAATTCTTCTTCTTCTTTCCCATATCATATAGTATTTCCATGTATTGCTATTTGTTTGATTAGGATCCTCAAGAAATATTTTTCTTCACTTTCAACCATACAATTTTGTTCTATATTCATATGAGAGCATATGAATTTATTTAAAGTCCATTTACCTTTACAAGTTGCAAGATTATAGCGGTCAACGTGAAGGAAGAAAGTTTTTTTGCAGCTTGCCCAAGGGGGTCATCAACTTTTATTCATCTTTATGGAGAATATGTGGAAACAAATTGACCCATTTGCTGTCATAGATGTTGAAATATTAATACTGAAATTAAAGGCAAATGAATTGAATTAAAATTTTCCAACTTGTCCAACAAATCATCCATTCTATTAGCACTAGAATTTCGGGCCTATAACTTTTGAAACTATTGCTTGATGCCCATAAACATAATTTTTAGGATGCTCACAAACAACAAAATTCGTATCCCGGGAGGAGTACGTACTTCAATCCTACATCAGGATTGGTGTAGGAACTCCATGTTTGCCATTAGAAACGACATGATGGTGAGTTGAAACAATAGCAAGCCTCTCATTGGTAGTTTTAACTAGTTGGGTTGGTCTCGCCGGCGGTGCACCGCTTGGTTCTGTGATGTGTATTATTTAGTTCTTGCAATGAAATGTCCATCATTTGTTTGCAAAAAAAAAAAAAAAAAAAAAAAAAATTCTCTAAAAAAAAAATTCATCCAATTTGTTGAGTTTGAACCAAAAATAAGTGAATTTCCAATTAGCCGTTGAACAAACAATTTATCCCTTAGGGGATAATTAAATTGAGAATTCTTAAATTTTCTCCTTTTCATTTCCTTCTCTTGTTATTCTCCTACAAAAATGGAAACATTTTTATTTGCAACGAAGAAAACTTTTTGTTTTTTGTTTTTATTTGCAAACGAAGCAAAGTTTTTCACAAACAAACATGCGAGACAGAGCAATAGCAAACTGACACACTGACCCAAAGATATTAGTATTTTCCTTGCAGGGATGATCATTGCAATCACTCACTTTGTCAACGAAATTGTTAAACATCAGGGATGAGAAACATATCAAAAGAAAACAAAAGTAAAATTAGTTACATTCCAAAGGCAATTGTTAGAGATGCTGTTGAATCCAAACCTAAAAAAGAAAAGAAAATGGAAGAAAAATAACGAAACAAGTAGGAAAGAGCCAAGTTAGTCTGGTGATACGCGCTCATATTTAGACCTCTATGATAAGGGGGTAAGTAGCCTGCAAAAGCTCATGCACTTGAGTTGGCAAAATTGGAACCCCGACCTTAAAATATGTCGCCACGACTTGAGCTTGTAATAGTCTAAAATGGGGTAGAACTCATATTTTTCAAAAAAATAATAATCTGCATGTAATAAAATACCACAGATTTAATATAAAATCTCACTGACACTCACCGAGTTCCCGACGGGGGGAACCAAGGGAACGCGTCGGGGAACTCGGGAAGGCTATATTTGCCCACGTTCCCCGGTTCCCTGTTACCCGCTCGTCGTTTGCGGACGTGAACGTTCGTGAACGAGAAAGTCGGTCGAGAACCGTATATACCCTGGTACGCCCTGGTATCTGGCTACTGTGGCGACGAACGCGGACGTAGCCGGGACTGACGAGTAAGTTACTGTATTGTTGAGAATCCTTGGTCCTCAGTTATGGCCCAGAGCATCGTCGTGCAGGATTCCAGACGTAGACGGGGATAAAAGCAGTCCTTCGCGCTCTGAAGTCTCCTCCAAACTAGCCTACACTGCAACTGTCTCCGAGATCTGAGAGTACTAGAACATCCTTTTCTTTTTAGAACGAGAGCAGAGCATCACTAGTAAGTCGGTGTTACGTTTTTGCCTAGAGAATTGACAAGGTAGTGCTATTGGCAATCTGCATTGTACTTTTAGCCACCCGAACCCCGTCAGCTAGCGCAGCTGATAGTGAGGTTTCATCTTGGTAATGCCCCAAGGTGTACACGGGTTGGCAGAAACCATTTTCATGTCCTTTCGAATCGTTCACCATTGCGTGATATTGAGAATGCCGAATTATCCATAGTGTCGACGCGGTCTAGATCTCGTGCGAGTGTGATTCTAATCACCGCTAGTTTCGAGATTCTAGTGTGAGTTCGTGAGATGGACATTGTGATGTTGATTGTTGCGTGAATCCTCAACCACAAATGGCCGAAAAAGAAAGATACGTATAAACTGAATCAGCAACTGGAGAGGAAATTTTTCCTGTTTGCTTCAAGAGAGAGTTAGTTAATTCTTTATTCTTTGCAGATTTTTTAGTGACTGCTTCCAATTCTTTTGTAGATCCCCCGGTTTTGGAGGCGTGGAAGTGCATATTTATCCCCCTCCAGGTCTGTGTGGCGGTCTTATTAGTTAGTTTGATATTGAAGAATTTAGTTTGCCAGAGATGGCGACCGTGGCACAGACAACAAGTCTCTCATTCTACAACGAGTCTAGCAACATCTTCTCGTCGGTGCCGCCAATGTCGAACCCCATGCTCATGATGAACGAGAACGGGACGGTGTCGTTCGGATCTTCCGCAAGTTCGTTGGCTCAACAATCTCTGCTGTCCAGCTTCACTGACCGCTCAAATTTTGGTTCCACATGGCCGGAGCCTTACGCGCCCACCAGCTTCTTCAACTCCTCGTCAATCCAGTCAGCGCCGTTGAGCGAATCGTCCGTGTACACCACCGACGACGTTCAGGCCACTGATTTCCTCCTCATGGGCAGCGACTCCGAGTTCCTGCAGCAGATCAACGGAGTAGCAGCCGTGATGCACCCCAACTTAGTTTCCACTCTGAAGAACATGGTCGCGCCGGGAGTACCAGGATCGCCACGTTCCACGCAATTTTCCTGCCATTCGTTCTTCGACCAGCAGCCCAGTTTGGGGACCTCGCTTTTCACGCAATGCCATGAACAGAAAGCATCGTCGCTCAACGTGGAGGACACCCGAGCCATCTCGCCAATTTGCACCTCGCAACCTGTAAAGGTATTAACTAATAACTCCATGATAACAAACGTACATTATTCCTTCTTCAGTAACATTCAGTAGCAAGTGTGTGGTCTGTATTTGCATCCATTCACAAGTCGGGGTCTTCGGGATGAATGCACCCAAGTTTCCACATGGTTAGCTACTGAGGAATATGCTTGACATTCTCCTCACAGGTAAGGCAGAGGTAGCAATGTTATGTTGTTTGATTTATCAAGAAAGTTGTGAGTCCTGTTGAAGCAAAGACAGTTTGGTTGACCGTGAGGAGGAATTTTCGTGCAGGTTGAGAAGTCAGAGACTGACGAGAGTATCGAGGCAGCAGTGGTGTCCGTGGACTTGATTCAGAACCGGCGGCCCTTCCGATGCCAGCACGAGGGGTGCAACAAGACGTTCAAGAACCCGCAGACCATGAAGATGCACCACAAGACGCACTACACCGACGGGAGCGCCGCCAGCAAAGCGGGCCTGCTCTCGTTGCCCATGCTCAGCAGCTCCTTGAAAGCCGGGCACAACAAGAAGATTCCGTCGCGCTGCCCCAAATGCAAGAAGACGTTTGTGGGCCTGTACGAGCTTCGCCGTCACTACGGCCGCAAGCATTCCGAGGGCGAGAAGCCCTTCGGCTGCCGCAAGTGTGGCAAAAAATTCTACATTGAGGTAAATAAAAACGTCCCCCGTGTTACTTGGTTACTATACGTCGCTCTACACACAATTCATTATTTGATACTTGGGATTAGTTCACTAATCGTCATTAGAACGTTAATTAAGTGCCTCTGTTAGCATATCATCGAGTTCACTGGCAACTCCTTGTGGTAATAATTTGGGTGGTTTGACATGCACAACTGGTGACATTTGACATGTTGTGGCTATTGGATGTTGTGATGTCACTGATCTTTCTGTTAATTAATCATCATTAGTGAACTAATTACGCGTAGCGTATCATTGAACAAGCAAGTCCTTGTATGTTGTAACCTGGGTTACTGCAAGCAAGTACTGCTTCAAAGTGCGATGTGCGTTGACTATGACGGGGTTTGGATGATTTGGGTTGTTTGACATGCACAACTGGTGACATTTGACATGTAGCATGGTTTGATTAAGATGGTTTCTGGATGTCACTGATCTTTCTGTTAATTAATCAGCATTAGTGAACTTTCTACATCGAACAAGCAAGTCCTTGTGTGTGGTATCTTGGCATGCATACTGCGATGTGCGTTGACTAAGATGGGACCGTTTGGATGATTCAGGTGGACGTGAGGGACCACGAGAAACTGTGTGGAGAGCCGATCGAGTGCAAATGCGGTTTGAAATTCGCATTCAAGTGCAACTTGGTGGCGCACAAGAAAGCACATCCAGCATGCCAAGATCAACAGAGTCCTTCCTCATCAACCTCAGCCTCCTCTTGCACGCACCAATCCTCCTCATCGTCCAGCGACTCTGACCAGTCACGGTCGCCGCCGGCGTCTTCTCGCGGCACCCGGCGGCAACGCGACGACGACAGCAGCCCCATTCACACTACTACGTCCAGTGCCCCGCTCCCGGACTTCAAGGATATTCCAGAGGCGCCTCAATTCAAGTGCGCCCGCTATGACTTCTCCGGCCTGCAGCTCAGGACTAGTACTCCTATTCTTACTCCCAGTGATTATAACTATCCCGCGGTGCCGACATTCTCCCACCTGCCTTCCAATCCATTGTACCCGAGTCCCCAGCAAAGCCAGCACTTCGCATTCAAGATGCAACAACAACAACAGCAACAAGCAACTGGTTTCTGTTTCGATGGGTTGATGTTCAACTCATCGATGGTCCGGCTTCACTGATCGACGTTTTCAGGTTACACTCCTTGAGCTGGGCTCTGTGATTCATTCAATTCCAGTCGGAAGCATTTTCCGTGGAGTCTCATAGACTTTGACCACTCATCCCATCGTGTGTGGTCAATGTCTATGAGAGAACGGAGCATCAAGAGTTGAGATTGATTTCTGCTCTGTTGCGGCCAAGGAGTTGTTGACCGAAACGCGGCGAGGCTCCCTTTTTTTGTGTAGAACGTGGGGAATTGAATAAATTTGTTGTGTACTGTAGATCGATGTTATTTATACATGTGGAAAGTAAAAAAAACAGAAAAAATAAGTTCGTAGCACGGGAGTGATCGAGTGATGCTACTTACAGAAAGCAATAGAATGGGTATGTACAGTGTCTTGCAAAAGTGAGTCAGAACCTTGGAAAGAGAACCTTGGAATGCATTTTTCTACCAACTCATTAAATGAAATCATGGTTTTCAAGATAGAGGAGATACATCATGGAGTTCATGAACTATTAATAAAGTTTACATTGACACATACATGGGATATAATTAGAGAAAATTGTCCTAATATAAACACATGCCATGACTCAGTTTTGCATGCCATTGAGAACTCATGAGTCAAGACATGTGTTTTGCATGCCAAAAATGTATTGAAAACTCATGAGCCCAAATTGGCTTGGGTATATTGAACTCCAATGTTGCACTACTGATTCAGAGCTTCATACACATCTTGAGTGGATTTTAATTACACACCATGGTGTACTTAGAGGAGCTTTCTGCAAGTGCTCGTACAGATCTTGATAATTCCATTCTGGTGAAGTTGCAAGCTGGTAGGTCCACTAGGGATGTAGGAAATGAATTGCAGGTGTCTCAAAGTCATGTTGCAAGACTGAGAAGGAAGAGATTGTCTGATATTCCTACTAGTAGTAGTGGTAGACCACAAGCATTGACAAATACACAGAAGAGAGCATGCATTAGAGCTGTCACGTCAGGAGGGTTTGAAACAACAACACAGGCTACCAAGTATGTACGTGAGGAATGTCAAGTTACTGTAAGTGTTGATACGGTGAGAAGGGTCTTACGTGCAGCGGGGTTGAAATCAAAGGTGAAGCAGAAGAAACCAAAATTGAACGAGAGGCACATCAAGGATCGACTTGAATTTGCTAGGCGGCATGAGCATTGGACCATTGATGATTGGAAGCACGTCATCTTCTCTGACGAGACAAAGGTAAATCAATTTTGCTCAGATGGTCGCAGTTGGTGTTGGATTCGCGATGAACAGTCTTGTGATTTAAGACAAGTGAAACAGACTGTAAAGTTTGGTGGTGGTTCAATCATGTTGTGGGATTGTATGACATTCCAAGGCTCAGGCATGTTTTGTAGAATTGAAAGAAGAATGGATCAACATCAGTACAAAGAAATCTTACAAAGAGATTTGATGTACACCGTGATGGCATATGATCTTGATCCTTCAAAATTGATTTTTCAGCATGACAATGATCCCAAACATACAACAAAAAGTGTTAGCCAATGGCTAAAATTACAAAAGTTTGATGTTCTTAAGTGGCCTGCACAATCTCCTGACCTAAATCCAATTGAGCATCTTTGGGCAGGGCTAAAACGTCGACTTAACCAATATGAAAGTGCTCCAAAGGGAATTTTAGAATTGTGGGAACGTATTGAAGAGTGTTGGGCTTCTATAGAATTAGAAGAGTGTAAGAAGTTGTATGAAAGTATGCCACGGCGAATCCAAGCTCTTTTAGCTGCCAAAGGCAAGTGGACAAAATATTAGATTGTTTCTTTGATTGAGGATGCAAAACTGAGTCATGAGACACAGTTTCCTTTTGATGTAATTTTCTTGTACATATTAATGTAAGAAGGATTTTCTTTTGCATCAAATTCTAGCTCACTAAAAGTACTATCATATACAAGTTGTAATTTGTGCAAATCTATCACCAATTTTCCTACATTAGTAACTGTATTCTGATTTACAAGAACTTGACTCAGTTTTGCTAGACACTGTAACTGTAACTTACTGCATTAGTGTGTACCGCTACACTTACCCAAAGATGATTTTTTTGATGGGTATTCATGTCACAATAATAAAATTTTCCGCTCAATAGACAATTAGTTCTTCCTTCTATTTACTCTTTTCACTCCCTAGGACTCCATCTTTGCACTCTTCGTTCTATTTCTAAGTTAGTGTCAGAGCCTAAAGCAAAGTAATAGATGCATAATTGGGAGTACAGTTCTATACATTTCACAGGGAGAAATAAAGACATTTCCACATGGGATTTCATGTGGGAAGTGGGACAAAATTCCCACAATTGTAACTTTCTTGAGATGATCGTAGTGTATTTTTATCTGGGAAAATTACAATTGTGGAAAATTTGTCCACGTTTCCCATATGGGAATCTTGTGTTTATCTCCCTGTGGTTGTCCTCTGGAAGTCCTACCTTCACGTTGGTAGGCATGGATTACTCACAGAGTAGACTGTACATTTCTATAGAGCATGTTAGAACGACATTGAAATGTGGTTTCATCGCATTAAAACGATGTGGTCAAAATAACATTCCGATGTTGAACGTTCAAATTGTCCTAAATTGCTCTACTCACTTGTGATGATAACATAGCACTAATATTTCCAATGTTGTACTTTTACAAACTCATCTAGTAAGAAATAAAAACTCCAATCAAAAGTAATAGCTCAAAAGAACTTGCTTAAAATTTTGACACTAAATAAAATGAAGAGGGTACATTCAAGTTCAATTTGTTTACAAATTCCCCTATGCAGGAAAAAAATTCAAAAACTTTGAACAATGCGTGTGTACTAAAAAATGATCTAATTTGGAAACCGTAAAGTGCGTTGCAATCACATTGGAGTGTATTACAATACCATTACAAATTTACACATGTATTAGTGAAAATCATACAACAAGTTATAAATATTATATACATTATCTACCATTGAGTGTTCTCACTATTTTCTTCAATTACAATGTTCATTCTAGCAAGCATATTTGAAATGATCGTTTGAAATTGTTCTTGAGATACTTGAGCCCATACTTGTTGAATGATTTGTATCATTTCCTCTTTGTCCTTCATAATCTTTTTGATTCCATAGGCTTGTCTCCAATCATCAAGTTATCTACTACGGTGTATTGGAGCACCATCCTCCATCAATGTGAGTTGAATAGGTCTATCATGCATAAAATAAAAGCCACTCAATGTAATTTTGTAAATTAGTTCCACAAAATCAACCACTGGTTATTTAGTTGGAGGAATGATGACAAGTGGACTTTTGTCAAAACCCGTGAAAGCCCCTATACCATCACAAAAGTAGAAATTACAAAGAAGACAAATGAAATGATGCGAATTATCCAACAAGTATTTCAAACTCAGGTGTGGACTTGTGAAGAGATGCATCTTTTGTGGGCATGGTTGTTGAATTTCAATGTAGTGGTGTCATGTCGTCAATTTTTTATTTTTTATTTTGAAACATTGGACGTTTTATTCCAAGGCAAATGGTTACATAAAACATCACAAGAACCAAGTAGAACAAGCCGCTGGCGACAATTATTAGAGATTTTCAAAAACTAATTGTGTGAGCCCATCGTGGGCCTCACATAATTCCACTGCATCGTCATCCCGTTACGCATACAGAAAACCGAGTTCACACACCAGTCTTTGTCAAAAGCTGATCAGGAATTTCCTCGCCTGCTTAGGATACTACTTGATAAGGACATTGGTCTGTCATGTTGTCAATTTTAATGTAGTGGTGTCGTATTATCAATTTAATCACTAGTAGAATGGAATGGGCGTGCGAGAGATCTTAGGCAGGGATTGCATAAGGGTCCAAGTAATCACAATTATTGTAATCACTTGGACGCATTTGTGATCCTTGTCCATGATCTATCGCACACCCATTCCTGTAGTAAGGGCCTCTTTACAATAGAGGCGAGAAATTTCAGCCAATGGGAGGCTTAGAAATTGAGAAGACTAATTTTTTATATTGGCTGAAATTTCTCTCCTCACGGCTTCTCGCCTCTAGTGTAAAGAGGCCCTAAGTGACAACTTCATGATGCGGGAGACCTTGCTGAAAGGAGAGAAATTTCAGCCAATGGGAGGCCTAGAAATTGAGAAGACCAATTTTTCATTGGCTGAAATTTCTCTCCTCGCGGCTTCTCGCCTCTAGTGTAAAGAGGCCCTAAGTGACAACTTCATGATGCGGAAGACCTTGCTGAAAGGGCGCACATGTTCAGTTTGTGATATGGAGAACTTTCAGTTGTTTTAAACTGGCTGTAATTGCTATTACAATCAACAATCTATTATTAAAACAACAAATGGAGCCAACAATTGACTTGGAGATCCATGGTGGGATAATCCTTTAACTACTTGAACAAGTTGAAGAGTGTAACTCGCATCGCGTTAAACCTCCCCCATCGAACTTCCCGGGGAGGAGGAAACAGCCAAACGGTCTCCAATTGTGTATTAGATCAAAGGTGGAAGGCAGAGTGGTTAAAACCATTGTTTCTGTAACATTCCAAGGCCCATACGAATCGTTGACGGATTCTTGTGTCTTTGCAATACTTTTTAAAGGTGAAAGAGGTCTATTCACTTCCCTCAGTGATTGAACTCTCTTCGAATGTCCAAGGACTTTAATTTTGTGCCATAACATATTGCTGCTAGATCTTCAAAATAGATCCTACAACAACAGACCGTGATCACTAATCCCAAATTTTTGAGCACTAGCACATAAATTCTTGTATAACAAATCACAGAAAAATAAGATCTGCAATCTTGTCAACACTACAAACAAGCTTTCACTTTCGGAGGCTACATCTTGAGGGTGAGGATTGTCCACTCATCAGGAATTTCCGACCCCACTGATTCTGCACTGATTCAGTGCGTTTATTGTTAAACACTGATTCCGCACGTCATACGTGCATTTAGAAGTGTTGTTACGGTACGGAAGTGACATGCATTACTAGAGTGTCGATGCAGTGTCTTTTCAATGATTATCAAAAAAGTGTTGTTTCCGCACGAAAGTCGTGCTTGACGGAATCCGTGCGTTAATCGTGTATTTACATCACATGGCTGATAAGACACGGATAACGTGCGGTTTTAGTTAATGCGAATTCAGTATCGTATACGTATCATATTAATGCCATTTACTATATTCGTGCGATTTCAATATCTATTATAATGCAAATTATTTTCGTACGACATCCGTGTACAATATTTTAATATATTTTTGGAATCTTTTGGAATCTTTTGGAATATTTCAAAATATTTTATATTATTTTGGAATATTTTGGAATATGTTGAAATATGTTGGAATATTCTAGGAATCTCCTTTAAATTATACTTCCGGTTTAATTTCTCAAAACATTTTTAGACTAATTGGACATGTGGACTTCCATGGTGATGTGCAAAGTGCATGAAGGAAAGCCAGAGGGTATGAAGGCTACTGAATGTTATGTAGTCAACACAATAGAGTTATTCAAAAACAGATTGTTACGGACACGGAAATACACACAATAAATCTAAACAAGAAGTTCAGAGAGAACATGCAAGAACTAGATTGATTAGATGAGTACACAAACAACACCAAGAGAGGTGAGCTAGAGCTCTAAGAAATGCGTTGTCGAGACTGAAGAACCCTTCAGCCTCGAATCCTATATATACTACTGGATAGGAAGCTTCTCGAGCTACTTCTGTGAACTAGGACGCTTCTCAAACAACTTCCACTAACTAGGAAGCTTCTCGAGCAGCTTCTTAGAATCTATTAGAATATACTGAGAATATTCTAAGAATCTTCCAAAACCTTCTAAAAGAATCTTTAAAGAATATTCTATAGAATCTTCAAGGAATCTTCTAGAAGTTTCTAATGTATGTCCGTGACATCACCTCTCCTTCTAGCTTCGAGGTCTCCGAGAAGCAATGTTGTCGCCGGTCAATACCATCGTAAAAAAATGAAGATTTGTCGCATGACGTCTGCAATGAACTCCAATTGTTGTTCACGAGGTAGGTGGTTCATTGGTCCTTGAAGCCAACGGTAGTGGCCTACGCCTTCCACTTCTGACCAAGCATGAACTTCCGTGTCTTCATTGTGAAATTGTCCTGCAAACACGCCTTCTGGTAGACCATTGAAAGCAGGCTCTACCTCGAATACAATCACCAGCGATCGGTTGCTTGGTATCCTTCGTCGTCGTCATGGTACAGGCGGTTCTTCATCTCGGGGTCGCCTTCGTGGGTTCGTTGGTTGAGATGACACGACTGGTATACTATCTATCTCTTGACTATCCATGACTGCAGACCAAACTATGACTACTTGAATAAAACTCTATTCTATCTTAGAGAAAATAACAACATCAACTATGAGTTTTAGGTAGTGTCCTCCCCTCCTTTTATACTCTTGTCTAAAGAAACTTGAGAAAAAAACTATCATCGAGATGGCTTCGGTTTATCAGGATATCGTTGATGAAATTCCTGTACTTTTTGCGGCGCATTTGTAAGATTTTCGGCTGGCTCCCACGTTCGCTCATTAATATCGTAGCCGTACCAATGAACAAGATACTCCAACTTGCCCCACCTTCGTCGTGAATCTAGCACCTTTTCGACCTCGTATTCCTCGTAGTTCTTAATTTCAATGCTAGGTGGCGGACTTTGCACTCTTCCAGGGAAAAATGATTCTCGATAAGGCTTCAATAAAGAGATATGAAAGACTGGATGTACCTTCATAACGGCTGGTAACTCCAGACGGTAAGCCACGGGATTGATTTGCTTCTGGACGACAAATGGTCCTAATCTGCGGTAGTCCAGCTTATCACACGGTCGTTTAGTCTTGATATTCCGTCGGAGAAGCCATACTTTATCTCCAATCTTGAAAGTAGGTGCCTCATTCCGGAATTTATCTGCGGTCCTCTTGTAAGATTCTTGGGCGGTCCGTAATTGAAGTTTCAACGTAGCTTGAAGTTCCGACAGCTGCTTCGCAAAGCCTTATGCTGCCGGGTTGTTATTTGCTACTGGATTTAACAAATCGAGCTTTGGATGGTATCCATAATTGGCAAAAAACGGTGTTTGTTGAGTCGACGCATGAAGGGTGTTGTTGTAAGCAAACTCGGCAAACGGTAGATACTTGGTCCAATCGTCTTGCTGGTAGTTGATGGTGCAACGTAGATACTGCTCCAAGACTTGATTCACCCGTTCTGTCTGACCGTCGGTTTGAGGATGAAAAGCCGAAGAAAGCTTGATATCCACCTTCAATATCTCAAAAAGAGATCTCCAGAACTTGGAAACAAACTGAGTTCCTCGATCCGATACAATATCATCTGGCAAACCATGATAACGATATACATTATCAAGAAAGAATCTTGCTGTGTCCTCACTTGACGATGTCTTCTTGCAAGGAATAAAGTGCGCCATCTTTGTGAGCCGATCCACCACAACAAAGATGTTGTCGAACGAGTTTGAAGGCGGCAGGTCCGTAATGAAGTCCATGGAAACTGAAGACCATGGTCGATGCGGAATAGGCAATGGCTGTAGAAGTCCATAGGGGCGATGCCTAGGGTTCTTGGACCTTGAACAAATATCACAAGAGAGGACAAACTCCTTCACATCCTTCCACATTTGGGGCCACCAAAAGTCTCGCGAAATAAGCTCCAATGTCTTGTTGTATCCAAAATGACCTGCTGCTGGAAAGTCGTGACGAGATTGGAGAACTCGAAGTCGTGTTGGTCCCTTTGGAATATACAGTCGCTCTTCAAAATACAAAAGATCTCCCTTTACCTTGAATTTGTCATTATCGGCACACTTCTTGATCTCAAGAGCTACAAAATCTTCAATTGTCGCAGTACGTACCTGGTTGAGGAAGTCCGCATCAATTGGTACGACAGCAGTGCAAATTCTAAAATGCTCCGATTTCAACAATGTAGCGCATTGTTGATCAAACGCTGCTTCTCCAGCTTTAGGCGCCATATACAATCTCCTCGATAATGCATCGGATAGTCCTTGTTGCTTTCCAGGCCGATAGATGATAACAAAGTCAAATCGCGACAACGACATATTCCACCGAGCTTGACGTCGATTCAGGACTCGAGCCGACATGAAGTACTCTAAATTCTTGTGATCCGTATATACGGTCACCGGATGCGCAGCGCCTTCGAGAAAGTGTCGCCACTCTTGGAAAGAATCCACTATAGCAAGGAGTTCCTTATCGTGGATTTCGTAGTTGATTTCAGCGGCAGAGAACTTCCGAGAATAAAACGCAACTGGATGGAGCTTACTGTCTTCGCCCATCTGTGAAAGTACGGCTCCCAAAGCAAAATCCGAAGCATCAGTTTCCAAATAGAAGGCCTTTGCAAAGTCAGGGTGTACCAAGATTGGAGCCGTAGTAAACGTCGTTTTAAGATCTTGGAATGCCTTTTCTGCTTGAGGTCCCCATTCGAGCTTGTCCTTACAAGTCAACCGAGTGAGTGGAGCAGCGACTCGAGAATAATTCTTGATGAAGATCCGATAGAAGTTAGCAAAGCCAAGAAAACATTGTACGTCTCTAACTGTCTTCGGAACCTCCCAGGATACAATTGCTTCCACCTTCTTGGGGTCTATCTTCAAGCCATCCGTAGTTGCAACGAACCCTAGAAATTCCATCTCCGTTTGGTGGAATAGACACTTTTCCAACTTCGCGTAGAGTCCTCGTTCTCATAGTTTCTCAAGAACCAAACGAACATGCTTCTTGTGTTCTTCTTCGTTCTTCGAAAATATCAGAATGTCATCCAGATAGATGACAACAAAGTCGTCAAGGTGCTCCCGAAAAATGTCATTCATCATATGTTGGAAAACAGCCGGAGCATTGGTAAGGCCAAAAGGCATGACGTTATATTCAAAATGGCCATACCTTGTACGGAAAGCTGTCTTCCACTCGTCTCCTTCCTTGATTCGTACGAGGTTGTAAGCTCCCCTAACATCAATTTTCGTAAAGATCTTTGCACGTCCGAGCTGCTCCAAGAGACCAGAAATCAAAGGTAACGGATAACGGTTTTTCTTAGTTATCTTATTGAGGCCTCGATAGTCCACGCACATTCGCAGAGAGTCATCCTTCTTTTTCACGAACAAAATCGGTGCCTCAGTTGACGACTTTGAGTGACGAATAAAATTCTTGGCTAGATTTTCGTCAATATACTTCCGCAATTCTGCCAACTCTATTTGCGATAAGTTGTAGATTGGGCCAAAAGGTGGTTGCATTCCTTCATGAAGATCTATAGCACAGTCGTAGGGTCGATGTTCTGGTAGCATGTCAGCATTTTTCTTTTCAAAGACATCTTTGAATCCTTCATACTGCTTTGGAATAACGAAAGTTGGAGTCGCATCTTTACGAGTCGGAGTAGCAAAGATGACAAAAGGTGTATTTTGCTTGGCTTCCTTCATAAAAGCCCTTGCACCTATAAACAAAGGTTTGTTTCTAGACATTGTCTTGGCAGATTCCACCTTCAAGGAGTTTGTTGGAAATGTTACTTTCCGCAACTTCCAATCTATTAATGGATTATATCTATCAAGCCAAGATAGTCCCAAAATGACAGGACATGAAGGGGTCTTGATAACATTAAACACAATGTTGCTCTTATGGTTTTCAAGACGTATCTTCAACGGTTTAGTTTCAGGGATAACATTGCCCGAAGACAATGGTCGTCCGTCTATGACCTCTACATGGACAGGCTTGGGTTTCTTCACAAGAGGAATATTGTGAAGCTTGGTAAACTCTTCATCTATGAAGCAAGCAGATGCACCCGAGTCTAATAAAGCATTAACTTGAAGTTCTTGAATACCAAAATGTAAAGGTACCATAAAACAATCTGAAGGTTGAGCTGAGAGGAAGGGACCTGGATTATTTTTGGATGTTGAGATGTCCAGCCGCACAGTCCCTATTGTGGCTGGGCGTCCTCGTTTTCCTGTATGCTTGTACTCCTCAGTCTTGTTGTTTGAGTCTTCTGTTTCTTCGAACAATTTGTAGCTTTATGGCCCGCCTCTCCACAATATAAGCACAAGTTTTGTTCAAACCGTCGCTTCTTTTCTTCAGCTGTGAGGGGCTTGAAACGTACCGCATCAATTTGCATAGGTTCAGGACATGTGGAGTGATTTTCTGGACCTTTTGAAAATGCAGCAAATGCTCCCTCATTTCTCCAACCTGATCGTCTTTCTTGTCGTAATTCAAAAAGGCGGTTGTCACAAATAATTGCCTGAGATATAAGTTCTTCTAAAGTATCCACTTTAGGCATAGTGATCAATAAGTTTTTGACATCATCTCTTAGTCCATATCGAAATCGTGTCATAAACGCCTTATCGTTCCAATCAAGATCACATGTAAGTTGTTGGAATTCTGCAGCATAGATTGCAGCAGAACGTGATCCTTGTCGCAAATTTTGTATCTTTCTTTCAGCCACTCCTTCTCGATCGCTATCTCCAAATGCAGCAGTAAATCTTTCCATGAAAGCCTCTAGGTTATAGAGTATTGGAGAATCCTTCTCCAATAGCGGAGCAAACCAAGAGCGAGCATTTCCTGATAAAAGAGTACCTATGAAAGCAACTTGAGTAAATCCATCTGGATAACGAGAAGGATATAGGCGTAGATAAAGCCGTACTTGTTGCACAAAACCTCGGAAATTGGTTCTTGTTCCATCAAACTTGTCTGGCATACTTGCTTTTGGTTCTTTTGTACTAGGCCTTGAATTGTCTATTAGGGTCGTAGGTGATACATGTCTTGCTTCTCTTAATCGAACAAGCTCTTGTTGTAGGCCGTGAATTTCTCGTCTAGCTTCTTCAGTCATTGGATCAATTTGAGGCTCTTTACTTGGATTGCGAAGAAATGCGATCTCCTCCCGCACACTATTCATAAGAGCTTGAAGATCTGCAAGAGTTGCCACTCTATTCTCTATTTGTGGCGATGCACTATCCATGGCCTGATTTATTTCCATATTAAGGAGATAAATCGATTGAAATTTAGAAAAGAAAAAGTTGTTAAATCTTTGGAGAAGATGGTAACACTATCTATTACTAAAACTAATTTGGAGAAAAGAGAAAATAAAACACTAAAAAATCTCAGCTTTAGAGGAGGGTAATCCGCAACCTCTAAGAACGCTTTCAAGAAGAGGGGTAATCCACGCTCTATCAAGAAGGCAAGATTCTGAAATCAATGTTAATAGTCCTTTCTATTAGCTTTGCTAAAAAGAAGGAATTAATACCAATCCAAGGGAGACTAATCTGCAACCCTTAGAACGCTTAAGTGTCTTTAAAGGAAGGAGTAGTCCACTCTCTGCCTTTGAAAAACTAAGCTCTGATATTGAAATTGAGAAAATATCAGTTTAGAGGAAAGTAATCCGCAACCTCTAAAGCGCTAGTATACCTTCAAGAAGAAGGGTGATCCGCTCTCAAGCAAGAAGGATCCAGCTCTGATATTAAGATGAAATCAGTCTCGACAAACTGTTACGGACACGGAAATACACACAATAAATCTAAACAAGAAGTTCAGAGAGAACATGCAAAAACTATATTGATCAGATGAGTACACAAACAACACCAAGAGAGGTGAGCTAGAGCTCTAAGAAATGCGTTGTCGAGACTGAAGAACCCTTCAGCCTCGAATCCTATATATACTACTGGATAGGAAGCTTCTCGAGCTACTTCTGTGAACTTGGACGCTTCTCAAACAACTTCCACTAACCAGGAAGCTTCTCGAGCAGCTTCTTAGAATCTATTAGAATATACTGAGAATATTCTAAGAATCTTCCAGAACCTTCTAAAAGAATCTTTAAAGAATATTCTATAGAATCTTCAAGGAATCTTCTAGAAATTTCTAATGTATGTCCGTGACTTTGAGGTGGTTTGGTGGTTGGGAACTTGATTAGCAACCGGGAGGTTGAGAGTTCAAATCCCACCGTTGGCAATAGAGCTTGGGAAGCTATGGTGGGCCCCACTGCATGTGCGGGCAATTTCCATGTAGTTGAAGTGGGTAGCGAGGAAAGTATTTATTTTATATTTTATTTTATTTTATTTTATATTTTTTAATAATACTATTTTGATCAAATTTAGATATAAAAAGAAAAGAAAATCTAGATATGGAAAAGATGATGTCGCACGAAAAACGCACTGAATCAGTGTAGTTTTAAAGACGATTAAAACACGACATTTGACGACTATAAAGAGTGCTGAATTCATACGTTTTCAATGGATGTATCAATCGTGTCGAATCAGTACTATATCCGCTTGTACGAACATCGTGTCATATCAGTGTAGTTGCGATGAATGACGCAACGATGCGGAATCAGTGCGAAAATCGTACGAACCCTTGAAATATCAGAAATCGCACTGAATCAGTGTAGAATCAGTGGGGTCCGAAATTCCTGATGTTAGCAGGAATTGGACTACGCACTCGTCACCATTAAGAGCCAACTTCCATGGGTTTGAGAAGTTGCCTATGGAAGTAGGCAAGAGGAAGGGAAAAGTGGTATTACATTTTGTCTCATACCCGGCCATGAATTCCATGGACTTGCATAAGTGACTTATTGATTCGTTACAATGAAACATGAACAAATTTGATTGGTTAGGGAGAAGTTGCCATGAAGTCTTGGGCATGAGAACCCTCCATACTTCATGACAACTTCTCCACCACTTTTTTCTCAAAAGCTCACTTGAAATGTGGAACTTGGTCCCCGAAGTCCTTAAAAATTTGTCTTTAGTGAGATACTTCACCCATGGAAGTTGGCTCTGATCTCGAAGAACACACACCATCTTTGAAGTGGTGAAAGCGATTAGCATCCCTTGCCACAATTTCTCGTCCAGTCACCTTAGAGATAAACTTGGTTGCTGTATGGCAATCAGAACACACCCGAAGGTTCTTATAGACACGAATATGGTTCCCTGGGCTTGTATGCATCAGTCCATAGGCAATAGCCAACTTCTCACTGTGAGAGCAAAGGGCTAGTTCTTTATCATCCTCATCAATATTCTGCAACACCAGCTGCGTATCAGGAATGTAGCCTTGAGCCTTTATTTTTTCACTTAATCGGCGAATATCTCCTTCGCTTCTGGGTGGGATGTATCCCCTACAACAAAGTTATGGATCTTGTTATCAACTTCAATCCAGCTACTCCCGGGTTCCTTGCGTATACCTCTCTCCAGCATCATGGTGCGCACCAATGACATTAACAAGGCCTGCATGAATGACTACAGGCCCACAAGACCGCTGCAAACGAGTACGCATTCGGCTTCACTCCACCTGGCATTCATTTGTTGGAAGACTTCCAGGGCTTCACGCCCATGTCCATGTTGTGCAAGTCCACCAATCATAGCAGTCCATGTGATTACATCACGTTCCACCATTCTGTTAAAAACTCGTCAATACTGCCACTCTTTGCATACATGTGAACAAGCGTATTGCCGACGCACAAATCAGTCTCAAGTCCTGCCCTCTGAATATCGCTATGGACCTCCTTAACCCACTCCAAAGCCCCTGCACTTGCAGATGCATTCAGAATGCTCATAAAAGTGATTGCATCTGGTTTGAAGCCTTCCCGTTTCATCTGGAGGAAGAGTTCATATGCTTCAGCACCACAACCGCTCTCTGCACATGCACCAATCATCACAGTCCATGTGATGACATTGCGTTCCTCCATTCTGTCAAAAACTAGTCGGGCATCATCAATACTGCCACTCTTTGCATACATGTGAACAAGCGCACCTGCCCACTCGCAAATCCAACTCAAGTCCTGCTTCCAGGACATGGCTGTGAACCTCTTTCCCCCACTCCAAAGCCCCTGCGCTTGCACATGCATTCAGGATGCTCGTATACGTGATTGCATCTGGTACACAGCCCTCTCTTTGCATTTGCAGAAAGAGTTCATAGGCTTCATGTCCACATCCATGTTGTGCGAGTCCACCAATCATCAAATTCTATGTGAATACATCCCGTTTCTCCATTCTGTCAAACACTCGTTGGGCATTCTCAATACTGCCACTCTTTGCATACATGTGAACAAGTGCATTGCTGACGCGCAGATCTGACTCCAGTCCTGCTTCCGCGATATGGCTATGAACCTTCTTCACCCACTCCAAAGCCCCTGCGCTTGCACTTGCAATGAGGATGCTCACGCAGGTGATTGCATTTGGTACGCAGCCCTCTCTTTGCATTTGGAGAAAGAGTTTATAGGCTTCAACACCACAACCGCTTTCTGCATATGCACCAATCATCACAGTCCAGGAAATGACATTATGACTGCTCACTTTCTCAAAAACTTGCTAGATCTTTTTGCTTGAAGCATCTCTGCAAAGCTTCCACAAACGTGTAGGAGGCTACAGTGATGCCTTGTTGAAGATGGTTCTTCAGTATAGCAATTGCTTCACTCATGGTGCGAGCACTTTGCATGTGCATACTCCCATCACCACCTTGCCTTAACTCTCTTGCACTAGTAGGCGCAGAGTTTTTCTTCCCATTGTTGCCGATGGGTAGCCTGACTCATCAATAAACCATTGCATTAGAACAACCATTACTACTTCATAATGATCAGTAATGCCCTAAACTCATACTGAAATGTACATGTTTGCAATCTTCATATCTCTTACATGCAAAGTATATCTTAGAAAGCCATCCCACTTCAAGTGCACCCAATGCACACTACAGTGTAGTAAGCAAAGAAAGAAAAGTGTGTTGCAAAAGCCGAATCCTCAAATAGACTCAAATCAGGCTGCACATAACAAACAAATTACAAAAGTATGTTTGGCATCTACCTTTTGTTTGTAAGCTTCATCTACAACAAAGATGTATGCCGCACCTACTTCTTGTCATTAAGGGAAACATCTCAATTCCTTCAGTTACATGCTCATGCCAACACCTGTTCCGATGTGCAGCGCCTTGGAACTTTGTGGTGGGATAACCAGCATGAGATTGCAATTTGCCTGGAGTCACCGATTTGAGCCTTGCCTTCACCCCATGCTGGAGTTGACCAGCTGTCTACCCAAAGTGCCTTCCTTGTCACCTTATGTTTTAAGTCGGGTGATTTGGGATTACTCTGAAGCCACCACAACCCACAATCAGATCTGGGAAACCTAACTCATATCTACACCCAACAAATAACAATCGAGGAATAGTATATGTTGTTCAACACTGCAATGATCTGATTAGCCTTCACTCCAAAACACGCCAAGAATAAATTTTATGCTCGCTGTTTCTCAGAGTGCCCATAACCTTTGTATCACTTGTCAATCCTAGTCATTCAGCAACTTTCTAACACCAACTAATTGGTAGTCCTCGTGATACCTTGTCAACTCTGTTGTCCCACCACTAAGAAGGATCCGCAAAATACTCCTCCCAAAATTGTTCAATCGCCTGCCCTTTGCCTGAATCGACTGGAACAAACTTCATCCATGTCAGTCATTGTTTCCAGGAGAGACAATTTGCATCCACTTCTTTCCATGATGACATGCATCTGATACATACCTGAAGCATTGGTACTTGAGGACGATCTCTTCCCAACTGATGAATATGATGAACATCCAAATTGTTCACAGATTCTTCCACCATGAGAGGACGAGAGCACAGAAAGTGTCGAGTCTATTAGATTTTCGGGTGACGAAACTCAGCGTCATCATCCGCACATCCCATTTATGCCCCTCTTGTGCGGATGGAAACATAAACATCGTGTTATGGAGTATGGGCACATCAGTTTGAGACCAAGTTACTCCAGACAAAAGAACATGGGGTAAGTAGATGGAAGTCTCTACTGCATACAAAAATCACGAAAAAAATTCCACAATCTCGAGGCCTGGCAGTTCAATGGCACAGAATTGGAGAGTCGGCCTAAGAAATGTCGACAACAATGCCCCTCTGATGTTTAATTATTTCTGCAACCTGTTATGAAAGAAATGTAACAAGTATGTCTTTGGCAGGAAGAAAAATGAAATGCAATAAGTCCGTCATTAGGGCTCGATACTATTTGGTGACAATGCTGGGCAGAAAGGCAGAACAAAACCCTAAACCCTAAACCCTAAATCCTACTGCTTTCTCAGTCCTGGCTGTGTGGTCTTGCCCTTTGCAAAGAAACTCTGAACAACACCAAATCTCTTGCTTCACAAACACGAATACATATTCAAACAGATGCAAGATTATGGAGTTTCTGCTGATGAACCCTAAACGCGAAAGCTCGGACGAAGACTCAGAACTGCTACCGATAGGATAGGTCCAACTATGAGCTTGTGAGGGTCATGTACTGTGCCTGTACTATATATAATAGGCCGTCACATCTCTGAATGGATTTGAGAGGATGGATTCAACAAAAAATTGGCAGGAGAATCGGAAAATCAATAAACGTCGCAAATTACACAATTCTTTCTACAGAAATAAATGGTTCGGTATCATGAACGGAATGTGAAAGAAACGTAACAAGTACAATAACAAATCGTAAAAGCTTCATATGGCAACAATTGAATGAAACGCACGAGATGTTAGAAAAGTTAATGAATATAATAGCTCAAGGCACTCACTCACTCACTCATCGATTCTCTAGCGCCATACTCTCTCAATCCTGCTGTATGCTCTTGCGAAAGCATGAATGGAATGGCAACACCAAATTTTTTGCCTACTTAACAAATAGTAACAGATGCCGAATTGTGAATTTGACGATGAGCCCAAAACCCTAAGGGCCTGTTTACACTAGAGGAGAGAAGCCGTGAGGAGAGAAATTTCAGCCAATGAGAAATTGATCTTCTCGGTTTCTAGTCCTCCCATTGGCTGAAATTTCTCTCCTCACGGCTTCTCACCTCTAGTGTAAAGAAGCCCTAAGTTGAGCCATAGTCGCTAGCTGGCTGTAGAAGAGGTCCCCTCACCTTCCTCTCGCCTTCCCCTCGTGCTTCACTACACCCATTATCATCTTTAGTCCGACTGGGACTAATACCGAAAACTCGGACTAATTGTGGAATTAGAAGAAGGTTCGAGTCGGAATAATTAACCCCTAAGTGACCGATCGACCATTTTCTAGTCGCAGCCCAAACAGCAGTGATTGCCCATGGGCAGAAAATGACATTTTTCAAGTTTTGATTTTTTTGTTTAAATTGGGGGTCGAGATCATGTTCTAGTGCTTTTTGATACATTTCATTTGCAACATTGAGGTTCATTAAGGAATTTTTCAAAAACAAAGACCTCAATATTGTCCTAATGTTATAAAACTTACTATTTCGGGAAACTAATGATGTTCACTTATTTGATAATTTTGCCTTTTTAAATTTTAGAATAGAATGTCTAGTTTTAACCAATCATACCAAATTTCAAATTCTAAAAATAAAATTTGTAATTTTGGTGAATTTTAATTGGTAAATGCTCTTAAATTCATTAAATGAGTATCTAAAACTATTTTTGGAACTTTGACCATATGGATAATTACTAAACATCATGCTTCTCATTTTCTCTTTTGGACCAAACTTCATCAAAGTTGCAGAAGTAACATTTTATAACACATCTAGGTTTTGCCCTTACTCCCACTGTCATTTAGGGGTTAAGAGAACTCGTAGCAATCTTGGTAATGTAGGTATAGTGTGGTCTATACTAATTTATTTTTTATCCAAATTACTATGAATTTATCATGCTAATTTTTTAAAATGATATTGCTATTTTTAGATGTTTGAAAATAAAATGTTATAATCTAAATATTTTAATAATATTTTATTATTATACCCTCGGACTAACTTGGACATCACATACCGGGATTAGTCCAAGGATTCGTCAAAACTTAATTCGGACTAATTGTAGCTCTCAAACTAAAGATGACAATGGATGTATTGTACCTGATCCATAACATTGTATAACAATACGGGGTATAACCCCCTACTATTTGGATCAAATTTACAGATACATCATTTTTCATTGACCTATGGTAAGAGAGGACATTTGGCATTGTATGAGGAAATTTAGTAAGAATCAAACAAGGAAAACTTGATTAAGATGTGAAGAAAAGAGCATCCAAGAGTATCCAAGAGCATTAGGAAGAATCTTGGAAATGTTAGTAGGGGTAGAAAGTCTCAAAGGCTTAAAAATGTAATGATGTCAAGGTCTACAAAATTTAATTATAAAAAAATTTAATTTTCAAAAAAAATCTAGTTTGTATGGTGAAAAAAAGAATCTCGAAGAATATTCACATGAATTGTCATTTGTTTCAATAAAAAGAACACCAAGCACAATGGTAGTTTGGTACTCTCAAACTAGGAGAGCTCCATGGGAGACAATAGAGTTAACCAAAAGAGTGTCTCAAAATGGAAAGAAACCTTAAACTCATCTTAGACTCATTTTGAGTTCAAAAAGACTACAAAACTAGTCTATGGTGAGTTGAAAAATAATCTAAAGCAAGGCCTTGCGCCGCCATGGGGTGTAGAACTTGTGAGCTTTCCAATGCTAAAGGAGAGTTCCTCCAAGCCAAGAGACTTGACTATAGGGACTATTCATGAACAATAATTGTCATAAATTGTAATTATAGAAAACAAACTCCTCCTCTTCTGTTTTCGAATAACTCTAATGAAAAGACTTGTATCTGGAGACTTTAGTTGCCCTTAGCAACCCCGCACAGAACTTGAGTTTTGGATGCTCAAAGGTCTTTTTTCCTCTTTCTACAAATTTGTTTACAATTGATTGATCATCCTTTAATGAAAAAATTAAAAAAATGATACAATGATGTACAACTCATATTATAACAAGCATTTGAAAACGTACTCATGCTGAAATCAATAAATTACCATGAATCCACTATAATTATAATATTGTAAAAAGAACTTGCATTTTTTGGGTTATTCGATCAATACGAGATGCAAAACAACAATTCCATAGCTCTCTAAAGGCGCTTTTATATATTGATGATTTTTTGTGCTTCTTCACAAATTTTCAAACTCAAGATTTCTATATAGTTTTTATAGAATTCAATTTCTATATGGTCTCTATACATGCCTTGACTTGTGTATACATTCAATCAAGTTTAATCAAGCATCAAGTTTCAAAGCAATCACATTATATGAATGCACTTGTCCAATGGCCCTTTGTCCAGTGGGCACTGGATCATTGTCATTACGAACAGACACTTTATTCATGCCGGCCTTGAAAGAGACGGAATCTCTATTATTATTATGAATGCACTTGTTTAGAAAAACCAAATACTTCAATTAAAAACTAAATACTACACAAAAATTATGACCTATTACACGAGCTCATTATTATGTTATTATCAGGCACCAATCCTCTTTTTTGGCCTTTTCAGTGCCAAATTGCATCAATAAAAAGTAATTTGGCTACACAATAACCAAAAACTCAATATTAAATCGCCAAAAAACCTTCATTTTTTTATGAAATGGTGGATGAAACCATCCAATTTGGATGAAAATAACATTAAAATGGGGATGAAAATCATTTCCTATCCTAAATGTGGATGAATGTATAAATATGTGGTCCTACCAGATTATTTTCTGTCGCCAGTTAAAAAAAAAGGAGAAAATAAGGGCTGTCGGGCACTTTCCACCTGTCAATTTCTGAAGTACGTTGATTGCCAAGGAAGTGATGTAAAAGAAATTTGAGTGTAGGTAACTGCCGACTATTTAAGACAAAAATAGCCTGGGCATTTAGTTGAACGGGTATCATTTATTTTCCAGGTAAGCGTACATAACTTATATTCAATTCAATCTTCCAGGTGCTGTACGGGAGAGAATACCTTATTGTCTCTTAGATATTCTGTACGGGGATATTCAACAGAGTCTCGAACCAACTTGTTAAACACAATCATCCTCAAACATGCTCCACAGCAAGCATCTGACATCAACATAAATGCAACTCAATCCATCCATGAATGGACCTCCCATAAATCACTAACTCTTCAATACACTAAAATCTGGAAACATTTTCTCCTTGTTTCTATTGAACATAATGAATGATGCATCTTTGATTCTACCAGTGATCCAACGACGTACACCTCTTAACTAATCTGGCAGGCGCCAATCCTACCAAGGATCAAAGCCGAAAAGGATTGGAAACTATGTCCACGCCCATCAGTATACTTGTATCTAAAGCAAACAGAATCCACGAGTGCCACACGCAAGAAACTCTTGAAAAGCTTGGGTATACGAGCAGGCACGGCAGGCGGACTAGTGCGCCCAGCATATTTTTGAACTTGTGGCTAAATGGTCGGTGGCTTTCCTGCAATACAACAACATACACTCTGATTGTTTCAGTTGAAAATTGTCAGCCGCTATGGCATTACAACTCAATCGACCCTTTCACTGGATTCTCCAAGCTCTCAAGAAAGACCCGAGAGAGAATCGACTATTATAACTGAATCTAACCCACTTCATGTTGTCAAAAGTAAAACAGCGAAATACAACATGACAAAACAAAAATAAATGAATCCTACTCTTGTGAACCATTTCAAATCCTCCCTGGCTTCCTGCACTTACTCAAAGCCAGAATCATCGGGGTAACAAGCGACATACGATCTACAGAAAACCTCTACAGCTCATGATTGATACCCGGTCATGCCAATGGGGACCTCTCACTCATTACATTTCACTAGTATTCAATTAACTACTCCCTCCGTTTCAAAATAAGAGTCCTAGTTCTTGGCAATTTTTATTTCCTAGTATTTGTCCTATGTTTTATACTTCAAATGTGAGCCCTATCCACTTCGAAGGGGGTGGACAATGACAGTGACACAAAAACTAAATATTACTATTAAAGATAGACCATTCTTCGAGTACTGAGACGACTCTTCTTGGCAACAAAAACGTTAAGAAAAATACATGCGTTTGAAGTGGACTCTTATTTTGAAAGAGGGAGTAAAAGAGAAGGACTGTACCTTGAGCATCGTCGGAGATGTAACGTCTGCTATCCTTGCTCTATCCCTGACATGCCGACGTGATATGAAAATAAACCAGCCCCCCACACACACCCCACCCAATCTTACGCCACCGGGGGCTCTGTTCCACATCAGTTCTCGTATGAAGAGAGGGACAAACTCTACTCGGGAAAGGACTGAAGCATCAAAACTGTCTACAATACAACTGAGCGCCACTAAGTACTCTCAACGTCAATGTATACACTACTCTCTTACTCCTCAACCTTTATCGATTCCAGCTATACATGAGAGGTGTATCGAGGTATGCTTTCCCTCACACAAAACCCCAAAGATAGAGTTCAGTGGCACAACCGCAAATGGTACATAGTGATGATACCGCCCAAAACTTCCTCTACAATCTAAAGAGAAACTCGAAAGGATTATAAATGCTCCACTCCCAAGAAGACGATGGAAAAAACAGAAAAAACGAAATAAACGAGAAAAAAAAACTTCCTCCCGAGATAACCTACTCTCGGTCATGAATCTATGTTCAAAACTGAAGCTTGGGCACAGATCTCGACTTTCAGCAGCCCAACCACCCACCTCGGCCACAGACACCGAATCCGTTACCTCTTGCGACCACTCATTCCCTACTCTACCGATCCGCAGCCACTTCCTGTCCGGACTTCAATGATCTACTCCGAAGCACCACACCCGTAGTATCATTGGTATTGTTGCTTTTCTACCACCCACACCAACCCACCCGCTCAATTGCCTCACACTCCAAAAGAGCTGGAACCATATCAGGTCAGGATTCAAAATCCGAATGGCTCCCAAGTCACCGCTCAGCAACACAAAGCCGCACTCTATAATCTATTCCTCTCACAAACGCCCTGCGCAATTTCACCCCCTCTTATTCGCTGCATCCATATAGTTACTGCTGGATGACGAGGGCCATGCTGTTCTTCTTCTCTTTCGCAGCCTCAATGGCTTGCTTGATCCTTTCCGCCGGTCCCAGCTTGATGTGCAGCCTGTGCTTGCTCCGCAGCTGCTCAAGCAACGCCGTGATGTCTCGAGAGTTTATCAACGTGTACTCGTCCATGTCTTCCTGCAGCATCGCATCAATGATGTTCGGTGGAACACTGTATCCCTCGAACAGAGCCATCAGAGCCGGGGCGTTCACGTGCTCCCGTTCCATGTCTTCCAGCGCTCTCTTCCGTTTCCTGCGTCCCTGTATCGGCGATACCTTCGGCACCGTTTCGGATGTTTGATCACCTCCGCCTCCTGCGCTCTCCAAGTAGTAAATCCTGTCCCCGTCCTCCCCTGATGACCGAATACCAAGAGGCGTGATACCGTTCTCCAACCCCAACGGCGAGTCTTCCCCTCCCAGCCCACCCCCGCTACGCATGTGCCTCGGGTTGGCTCCAATCAGGTCGTCCATCATGTCATAGAATATCCACTTTGAAGTTCCGCTCCCTGACACCCGTTTTTTCTCTCTTTCCACTTTGTACCGTTTCTTCAAATTGTCAACCTGAGTTTCCCGTGATTGGTTAGGGACAACGAGGATCAAAAACCATCAGTTCCTCATAAAGCCTGTCTACAAAGAGACTAAGGTAATATGATGTAACTGGGTACGCCCCTGCCGGAGTCATAAAAGATAACTGCAGAAGGAATCATCACATGAAGCGAATGAAAAAGTAGACCTACCTTAATGCGGCACTGTTCCTGAGTCTTTGGCATGCCATCCACTAGATTGCCCTGCACCATGCCGAAACAGACAGCCAATACAAGTCAGTATCTGCAAAATCTACAGCATTAATTATAAACTACAGGGAAAGGCCAGTCAAACCTTCCATATTGGTATAGATGAATCTTGATGGAAGCTAAAAGTCTAGAGTAATTAGGGAGAGCAGCGTCAGGATTCCGTGGTAGATATTAAAGTCGAGCATCACCTCATAAGACCAAACACATGGTGCTATGAAAAAAACCTTGATAAAAACCTTGGTGCATGACCCTCAACGTGATAGGAACCCGACTATCGAACATCTACCCGCATAAAATAAAATAAAACGCTATATGCTTCACCAGCTTACACAATGATCATTTTAAGCGAATCGTCTAAAATTTTAAATCCTAGAAATAAGATTCATATCCCTGATTCTGAATTTGGAATTTCATACTACGAACACGATTTTGGTTATTCAACCGTAGCGATGGCACCGCGCTCTTTCGTATCCATGCAACTGTAGTGCAGCCAAGAACTAACATGCGGTTCCAAATAAATACTCAAGGAACATCGCAATCTGAATTGATGTTTACATATCTACAATTAACTGCGGACTTCACGGCTGAGTCGTGGGACAACAGTACCATTCGAGTCTGCGACTAATTCTGATAATCATGCCACACCACGAACAATATCCCTCTCAGTTGTCTCTCACTATCTCGCGCCTGTATCATGAAAATTAAAAAGCACAAGAACCAAAAAAAAATTGAAACACCTCTCACCCTCTCATAACCCGCCTCAACAGCGATTAAGACGCCCTAACCAATTGTATCACAAACCTAAACCACGGAAGGACTTTCTTTATGCTACCTTCCGGGCAGATTCCTCTCTCAAGCTCTCCCATCACTTACTGCCCCTGTCTGCGATCCCTCGATTCTTTATATTCAAATTATCTCGTAGTTTCTTCCCCAACCCTAACTCCATCACGGAGAGCAAAAAGCAACAAACATCACGAAACCACGACCACAATCGCCAGTACCGTCAAGGAGCCGCGGCTGTTCACGCGGGCCGCAATGTCAGCCCATATCTTGCTGGTGAAATTCCCGCGATCCAGGGCGCGGTACTTCTCCCCGAACGCCTGCAGAAGGACCGTGGTGGCGCTCTCGCTCCACTCAATCGCGGGGTCGCGGGAGGACCGGCCGCGCAGCTTGCCCACCTGCGGGCTGTTGGCGGTGCCAACGTCGCCGTCACTCATCTGGCGCTCGCGGGGCTCCATCTTCTGCTCCACACCCAGCATGGCCGCGCCCAGGCCGCCGAGCTTGCCGTCCATGTCGTCGACATGACCACCGTGCTTGCCGTTGCCCATGTCTTGGACATGGGCATGGTAGCCATTGTTGCCGAGGGTTTGGTCATGGTCGTGGGGGTCGCCCAGCGGCTTCTCCCCGTACAAGATGCGGCCGGGCTCGTGCGGGTCCTGGAGCATCCTGAGCGCGCCCTCGGGCGCCATATCCATGCGCCCGACTACCACATGGTGCTCCTCGCAGTGCCCCAACGCGTGCTGCTCCAGGCCCCCCGCGCCATCGCCTACGACACCCGCATGCTGCTGCTGTTGCTGCTGCTGCTGTTGCTGCTGCTGCTGCTGCTGGTGCAGCATCATCTCGTCGTCCGAGCAAGCCTAATCCCTCCTCACGGCGGGCTGCCTGCCTTGCCTTTCCTTTCCTTTCCTTTCTTCCCTTTACTTCCAGTTCCTTTGAGACTTCTGTCGCCTCGGTCTGTTCAACAGTGATGAAGCCCAGCGCCCGCGCAAACTTGGATGGATGCGTCTGCTTCGTCGGGGTCGTCTCGCACCTTCTCACAGAGCAGGCTAGGGATAACTGTTTCTCATCGCCTCTTTCTGTCTCTCTCTCTCGTCCACCCCCTGCCGTGGGGGGCCCTTCTATACCCTACCTCTACCCTGCTACCTAGGCTGGGCTGGGCCGGGTTCCCGGCCTGGCTTTCCTTCCTCGCGCACGGCTTCTCCGCGTCTGCCTTTTGCTTTCTCGCCCCTGCCTTTTCCTTTCTCGCCCCTGCCTTTTACTTTGATGCTCGTTGCTCTTCTGGCGTGTGAGTCTGGATGAACGAACACGCGGAATCGCTGGATGAGAAATCGGGACGCCCTCCGTCATGCTTTTGCTTTTGCTTTTACTTTCTTTTTACTTTCGTCCCCCGTCTCCCAGCAACGCATAGTTCTTAAGTGCCCCGCTCTGGATTTAGGAATTCCACGGTGTCATGTTGACTTTGGACGTGAATCTATTATTTAAGCAGAGGTGTGTTGAATCTTTTTCAAGGGTTTAGTGGTGAGCTCTACTATAAAAAGCAGGAACAAAGATTTTATGAAAAAACAAAAAAAAAAAAACACATTTCTAATCAATTATAAGTTTTTAAAAAGTGTTGACTATGGTGTAGAATTGTTATTTGAAGTACAATATTGACTTGGAGCTTGGCTAGTGTTTGACATTGGTCTAAAACCGTCTCCTTGTAAAAGCATGAGATTATTTAGAATTTGGAATAGATATGTTGATTTTTTATATTTTAAGTGAAAATGAAAGATAAAAGAGGAATTTAAGGTACCAATTTTACATAAAAATTTAATGAGGAATTTAAAATAAATTGTACTCCTTCCATCCTGCAAAAAGATCATGATATCGATTTAAATTTTGTCCCAACATAAAACCATGATTTCCAATTGTACTCATTTATCGCTAGCAATTAAGCTTCACGTGCGCTTGACAATTGTTTCAAGGCATTACAGACGATATGGCACTTTAATCTATGAATTTTGATCATGTTGATTGTGGATTATTGTCATGGATTTTAGTCATATATAAATTCTCTAGTAGTTAAAATATTCCCTTTGTAATCACTTCATCCATGGATTTGCATCATAGTTAACATACTCCCTCTATAATTATGGGATTAAGCATAATCTATGAATTTTAGTAAAAACAACACTTAATCTCTAAATGTACGAAGGTGTCCATGGAATTGACGATTTGAGAAAAATCATCATAAAGTACTATTTTGAAGAATATTTTGGAATTGAAAAACAACTGAAAGTTATAAATTTTGAATTTCAGATTCCATTTGTACAATTTGATTTACCAATACTATCACCAATAATTAATTACAAAATTTGAAAGTTAAAATTTGAAATTCCTTTTAAATTTGATTACATAAAAAAATTATATGTTTTTTGAGTAAAATTTGTTAGAATGAATTTGAAATGAGATACTCTTAAGCGTAGCGATTCTTTGAAATTTTTGTGTTCCTTAAATCTATGAATTCATTTTTGCAAGGCCACTTTTGAACTACATTCAATGCAATTTTGGCTTTGTCAACAACTTGACGCACTTCTACATTTGTAATTTTAGAAAAATATGTACTCAAGTATCACTAAATCCAACCATTAGATAGGACAACATCTTGGTGAAGTATCTCCAAAAAGTTAAATGACTTTCATCCAAGCATTGATGAGAATGTAGAGTGAGTTTGAACTTGTTAGTCGTCGAGAAACTAAATGTTGTGAAGTTTAGGAGCTAATCCATAGATTTCAGTGAATACAAGTTCATCAAATTATTCATAAGATTGTCATAAATAATTATGATAAATTTAAAGTTAAACAAAAAAGATATTCAGTTTGAGTATGTAATAAAATAACTTTATCTATGGCGAACTTTGGTTCAAAAGTAGTAAATAATGAGGTCTTTGCATAGGACCTAAGATAAAGGGTGTTTAGCGTCAAAAATGCTTGAGGGGGGTCCCCACCCGAAACTACTCTATATAGGACAATTTTGTTGATGGTCTTTGAATGCTTTTCAAAACCTTTTTTCATATTCCAACTATAGGATCTTGTACTCCTAGGCCTCATAAACCATCCCTCAAAATTTTAATGCATTTGATAGGACAAATGCCAAGATAGTTGCAAATGAAGTTGAAAATTTGAAATATCAAGCTTTGAAAAATCCAGGCAGTCTTGCTTTGATGGGCTCTCAAACTCCAAAAAAAGTTGAAAAGATGTGCCATTTTTGACTATGTTGAAGATGAGGTAGTTGACAAGATGCATGACTCAATTTGACAAGATATTCAATTTATTATCATTTTTAGAGAGACCTTGTAATGGGTGGGGGTATGAAGGGAAGCAAGAGATTTTGGCTAAATTAGATTATCCCTACAATTCTCCTTCAATTGGATTAGCCCACAACTCATGGCATGCAACCCATGTGGGCGAAGTCAATTTCCTTTGATGTGCCCAATGAATCTCATAGGATTAAATTTTTTGGCAAGCCTACCCGAAGTGTTGAAACTGCCTTTTAACATTGAGGTGTTTCACTTGAAAAAACTTCCGAAGTGGAGTTTTAATCGGATGAACATAATTCCACTTGCATCGAAAAGAAGACTCGTTTATTTATGACATCTTATTTTTTGTTTTGAAAAATATTATTTTTTTGGATATGGGCAACCCGGGAAAATGGGCAATAACCACAAAATGGTCTATTAGTATCACAACTTAGGAAGTCATGTTTTTGCAATGTTTTACGTATGTTGTTGAGATGAACAGGGGTGATTACGTTCGACATACGTTTTATGTATGTTTATTGTAGAAAAACGTATGAAGAACATATTACAAACAAGTAAATTTTATCATGATGTGTTTTTTCATGTTTGTAATATGTCGTTCGTACAATTTTTATACGATAAACACACGTAAAACGTATATCAAACGTAATCACCCCTGTTCATCTCAACAACATACTTAAAACATTGCAAAAACATGACTTGCCAAGTTTGTGATGGGGAGCTTAGGAGTTAACTTGTCTTTTCAAATTTGATCCGACTATTTTGAAGGATATCACACCGTTGGGTGAGGAATGGGGCCTTTGGAAGCCCCTACAATGTGATTAGCAAAACTCAGATATAAAGAATATAATATTTAAAAATTAAAAAATCCAACGCTGATGTCGACAATTGATGTAGAAATTAATTTTTGATTTTTTTTTCAGACGCAAGCAAAACCACCGTCACAATCTTATTGCGAAGATTATTGTAAAAGGGTCTAACAATTCTGTGAGAAACTGTCCTAGTAATCATAAACCCCAAGAATCACTCAGTCGTGGTGTTCATCACAAATAGTAGTGTTGCTTATGTCATTGTTACAAGTATGACGGCTTGCTAAATTTTCTTTTTGGAGCTAATATTTAACATTTATAGTTCTTATCAATTTTGAGGACAAAAGTCACTTGAAATTCAATATTTTCCACATGGTAGTTTCAAATAGTCTAAATCATTCAATGTGCACCAAATGTATAACAAATGTATATTGTATCAAAAACATATCAATTCATCTCACGTCCTAATTTGTGTTATGTCCTACATTCTTGGGGTGCATTGTACTAAACACGTATAAGTATACGTAAGTGCATGGAAAGGGTATTAATTTGAACATTGTTGGATGAAGTACACATACAATAAACATATTTAGAGTTGAAAATATTGACGCATACTTACATTAAATGCAAATTTAGGACGGAATACATATGTATACAAAGGTTTTAATTTAGACATATAACCCATGGGAATGCACATGATTTTCAAACATAACGTAGAATGCACCCCTGGGACTACATTTGGGTTTTCTCCAATTTTTTGTAATTTTTGAAAACAAGAACATTTCAAAAACACTTTCATACTACTCTGTTCTACTTAAAAGTTGTGATTTCATTGAAACTTTGGGATTAAACCCCCACGTTGCATAAGAGGGCAATTGGTCCACCAAAATCAAAGTATGTAACCACCCTTGAAATTTCTAAGGTTATGGTTGCCTCCAATTTTAAAATTCTTGGCATAGAAGACTGTCATTTCAAAGTTATCTTGGATTGCTACGAGTAGCCTTCATACAATTGATACAAGTGTATTTGGGTTCAAGTATGATGGGAGACTTAGCTTTGGTAAATATATGTAGTGCTCATTTGGATGGTGAGAAATACTCGTATACTCCTCTGTCTCATAAATCACAACTTTAATTTGGAACAAATTTTAAGTCCAAATCACAACTTTTTAGTGGGACAAATGGAGTACACTTCAATACCTTCTACCGTATAGATCCAAATTGCGTGAAACATTAACCCCTAAATGTCCTCACCCCTACCCAAATTGGGTAGTTTTGCAAAGATGTATTAAAAAATGCAACTAAGAGGGATATTTTGAACTTGATGTATGAATAAAAGTTGTACATTATGAATTTTAGATTCTATCTATACAGATAGATCTATGATTGCTATCACCAGTATTTTTCAATAAAATTTGAAACTTAAAATTCAAATATATTTTGTAATTTGATTACAAATAAGATATTGACAATTTGTGGATGAAATTTGTTGTAATGGGTTGAAATGTAATATTCCAAGTGTTGTGATTTTTGGAGATTTTTTGGATGCTAAATTTTATGAGTTGAATTTTTCAAGAGCACTTTTAGACTAAAATCTCCAATTTCTTTTGTGAAACACTGCAACATGAAATGGGGCATAAAATTTTCACAAATCAACTTTCTAATCGGATCACATGTGCACGAAGCTAACTTTCTATAGAAAATTCAGGAGAAAATACACACTGCAAAAAGTGCATGATGGATGAGAAAACGAAGTTTGTTTCTGTACATCATGCAAAATATGCATGGTTGGGCAGTTAGGGGTTAAATCTATAGACATCTTCTACAAAGGCTTTCTAGTATTACTAGCAGTACTTCCATCAACCCCATGACATAGCCCAATATTTTATTTTATTTTAAAATTTAGGTACATATGGAACTCTTTTATTCCATTGCAAAACAAACTAGTACAACAGCCAAACAGGGAAGCCTGCCCGTCACAGTGTTTTTTATGTTTTTATTTTTTTATTTTTTGGTTTTTTTAAAGTTTTAAATTGCAAAGGCTAAGGGAAAAACCAAGAGGAGGACGGTTGTAGTTGATATAACCAAGTATCACTTCACCCTTAAACGTCAAGAGGGTCCTAGACGGGCAACCCAAAGGAATAATTTTTTTTAGAGAGTCGGTTGCTCTCGCCAATTGTCCTTTTAGTAACGTGAACAACCAATGAAAATTCCTCAAATCCCATTTGAACAATGAATGGAGTGAACAATGTCACTCCAAAAACAAATTAAAAAAATTCAATGAGAGTCCAGCTTTGCTGTAAGCTCTGCAATTTGAAATTTTAAAAATAATAATATATTAAAAAAATAAAAATAAAACATTGTTGAACAACATTGGCATGCACTGCCAACTCTAGTATGCATGAAGGTCTCAATCGACACCTTTCCCTCATTCCCCACTAATTCTCTTTCCTATTTCCTTGGAATGTACAATTTATTAAAACATGTGTATTTGCTAAATTTAGCCTCGCTTTTTTGACACTTTTCCAAAGCACCAATCCATTTCAATTTTGGTTCAGTTTTTTTCTTCATTATTCTCTCAAAACAAGCCTGTGGGGCTTGCTTTGATGTATGTAGGTTAATGCAAATGTTAGAGCTCAACCTTTACAAATAATGTGGTTTTTTCATTGAATACCCTTTGTAAGTAATTAATTTTTACAACATTGAGGAATTGTTTGGAAAAATTGGCATTTAATTCTTTGGACATGAAGAGTGAATCCTTCATCTACACAATATTATAGTAATATACTTGTTACATTTGATTTTGGGACTATTTTCCACCCAAAACAATGTAGTTGCACGGTACGGTGTACCATTTCAGTGACCAAAGAATGTGTATAAAAAATCTCTCTTTTTCAAAACAAATCAAACCTCATTGGTGATATTTTGTACTAATTTTTCTTTGACAAATGGTGAGATTGATGTATACAAAATCCAAAGATAAATTCATCTTTTGTCTAAAGGCTTTATATTAAGAAATATAAAGTTCTGAAGTACCCTTTTAAACAAAAAACACGATGAACATGATGAAAGTTGAATGATGAATATTGTGCATGATTTTTTATTTTTTGTGTAGATTCAAGTCAAAGCCAATGTGTAATATCTTATATAGATGACTATAATGATTTTAAATTTATTAAAATCTTCTTTTACAAGCTTAAAATTACTAAATGCTACAATATGTCTATATTAAGTAAAATCGTAATATAAAAATATTCCCAAACCAAAAATTACGCAAAGAAGTACAATAAGTGAAATTCTATATGTCCAAGAAGTTTTGAAGTTTAACTCCTAAAGGACCAACCATCCATATTTTGGATGATTTTTGGTCAAAGTCCTAAAGAATTAAGTGTTTTAGCTTTGTGGAAGTTGGTGATTCTCTAGATGTTTAAGTTAAATTATGATACATCTTTTGACAATTAGGAATTGGAGAATAGACTTCATTTGAAGATTTTACACCGTCGAGAAATATGAAATAAAGATGCTCTAATCACGCGTCTCTTCAAATTTCTTCACTTTCATGTTTTAACTACGTGTAAACATAAATTTTATCTACTTTAAATACAACTTTTAGAGAATTAGATTTTACATAAATATATTCCAAAAATAGCATCACAAACAAAGTATATATATCAAAAACAATTTATTGTCACTACATCAAAAATATTACAAATGCATGAGGTTCTCTAATCTAGCAACTCATTTTTTTAAAGTTGGACATTATAATTATTTGTATTTAAATGTATAAATATTAATTACTTTTCATAGTCCTATAAGCTTGTTTCCATACAATAATCTCATATTAGTGCTTTGCTTCTTTTTGCACGATCAAGACGACATGAAAGGCCATGAAATTGAAAGGACTTGAAAGGATGTGAATGATTAGATTACTTTATATAGTGGTCTTTGGAGACGGAATGGAATAGTCCTAGAACGACCATACAAAAACATGAAAGATTAGGTTAGATAGATAGATAGAAACTCCGGTCCTCTTTCGAGGCCGGCGTGAATAAAGTGTCTGTTCGTCTGAACAATGAGCCAATGCCCATAGTACAAGACTACTCTCCCCTTTCGAGAATAAACACTTTAGTGACCAGTAACTAGCACTAGTAGCCCATAGTAACCTTTAATCAGGTAATTATATCATTATTATGGTATAATTTGGGGTTTATTTTGTTGGTGGTCACCAAGTCATGATTCCTAGATTGGTTAGAGAAGGACGTTTGTATCACAATTATATGGTCCGGGTTCGATTCCCAGTTGAGTCCGTCTGAGCGTTACTGTGATATACATGACTTGGTGCTGCTAGTGAGTTATCATAGGCAGGAAATTTGTACCAATCAACCGGCCCCGTCCCATCTCCCTGAGACAAGTGGTGACATTGAGCTAATCGGGAAAATATAAAAGAAATAAGTAGTGGTCTAAACCACTACCACACTTTTTATTTGTTAATTTAGTTCATTTATTAGTCTATTGGTATTGGTTGGTTATTTTCTATTTTCCTTTTATGTAATATAATTGAGTTGGCATGGTGTATATCGATGGTGTTTATCTCTTTGAACAGTTGTTTGATATTGGTTTCTGGTAGTTTGAATTTTTTTTCAAGGAGTTTCATTGAAGGAGCATGTGTTGTTCCTCTGGCTCCTGCCGTGATGATTATAAGTGGGTCTACTTTCCACCCTTGGTTAGAGATGTTGTCTATTAGTGGTTGGTACTTTTGGGTTTTATTTGCTATTGTTTTTTGTGAGAATCTGTCGTTACAGTATGTGAATTCAATAAATTGTATTATGAAGCTGTCTTCCGGGTTTAGTGGTGGGTCATTATTGTGTGAGAGTCCTTTGACACATAGTATGTATGGTTTAAATCTAGCATTGCAGTGGCATCTTTGATGTCCACATGTACAGGGCAGGAGCCATGGGGGTACTGTGAACGTAGAAAGTTAGCAAGATACTTGGGTTTTCATTTTTTTTGTGTAAATAGGGTTCTTAATACTTTTAGTTTTAGAGTTAGTGTGAACTTCTTTGAGTTTTTGATGTTAAAAGTAGTTTTAAACGGTTAGGAAGTTAGGATGGTTAGACCGGTTGTGGAAGTTGCTTTGAGCTTGTAGTCTAGTATTAAAGGAAGTTTGTTTTTCTTTCTTCTCTCTCGTTGTTTTTGAGCTTGGAGCAATATCAGATGAGAAATCTGGCTCCAATTCCTTTTTATGTGCAAGTTTATTTTGTTCTGTGCAAAGACTACCATTTCATAATAAGGAGCTTGAAGCAAGTATTTTCATACAGTTTGTGCGTTTAAGTCCCAGTGATTGGGCAAGTGATTATGTTTCCTGTGAAAGGAATTGAGTAGTTGGTTAATGCTTAAAGCTATCTTGTCATTTCAGTGCTTAAAGCAAATTGTGTATGTGTGTTTGATAGTAATTGGAGTCTGCTTAACCCCTAAACGTCCAAGCATCCAGTTTCTGGACGTTTGTTGGTCAAACCCAATTTTGATCTTGAAGACGACTTTTGTTGCTAATACACCCAACTAAGAAAATAAAGTTTATTAAGTCTAGTTTGAACTCCACTTTTCAAATCTTAAAAATTCCAATTATTGAGTATTTTATTGCTTGTGCAAGCTTTGTAGCTCAAGGTTTGAATTACACTACATAGGATGTTCACCTTTCGAATTTCAAAATTTAAATAAAAATTTTCTATGGAAAACACATCATGTGATTCTCCATTGTAATTTGTACCTGCTCCCAAAAAAATATTAATTTTTTAAAGCTTTTTTGTAATAAAAAATATTTTTTGAAGTATTTGACTTACAAATTTGTTAAAAAGGCCGTATTAAATCAAAAAAATCTGAAAATTTCAAGACTGATAGGAAACATTCAATTCCATGCATGAAAAATATTACAAAATATATTTCGATAAATCTTGAAGGCTAAATTGTGTAGTTTGACTTTCCTACAAAGGAGTGGTACGTTTAAGGGTTAAAGCAACAGTTAGTGATTGTATGTGCTTAAAGCCATTCAGTAATTATTTGCTTAAGGAAATTGTCATGGCTTCAAAGCAGTGTTTATGAATGGATGTATGCTTAAAGCATTTGTTTAGGTTATTGGAAACTGTGTATGTGTGTACCTATGCTGATCTTGTGTAAGAAGTGATTAAGGCTTTGAAGCAATTAACTCAGTGTTTGTCTGCTTAAAGCAACTGTAGTGGTTCTGAAGTAGCATTTGTAAATGTGTGTGTGTTTAAAGCAATTGTTTAAGTTAGTAGAACTTGAGTGTGTGCAGTTATAAGTTGAACCTGTGGGGTGGATTAATTAAGCTTTGAAGTAATTAGTGATACTGTAACTGCTTTAAGCAATAGTTGATGGTGATCAGAGTGTGAGCCTCTGAGCGAGAATGGATGTGAATAAGTGAGTGAACACAATATTAATTACAATATTTTTCTAAATTCCAGAGTTGAGACAGTTGAGAAAGGGAGAATTATTGATGAAGGAGTGTTGAATTAACAAAGCTTAAAGCTATTTATGGTCTGTTAATGTTGTAAGCAACAGTTTATGTTGATGTACTTTTTCTATAAGCAAATTGATCAGGCTTAAAGCAATTGAGTCTTTTGTGTAGGCTCAAAGCAATTTGTGCAGGTGGTTAAGAAGAATATTACATGTGGTCTGATGTTACATTGCGTTGAGCAATTTGATGAGAAGTATGCTATAAGCAAATCAATTTGAGCACTGCCTAGAGCAACATAAGAATTATAACGCTGAAAGCAAAATTCCAAGCGTAAAGCTGAGTAGTTGGGATATATTGCCTTGAGCAAGATAGTAATTAGTTCAATGCTATAAACAATACTTGGACACATGAGTGATGAATGAGTGATGCTACAAGCAAACTTTGTGAGGTTATGCCTTGAGTAATTGCAACAGGAAATTTTTACTTTTGTGCCTTGAGCTATATGTTTTGTAATCCCTTCAGGCTAAAAGCTGCCTTTGTTTATAAACCAACACACTAGGATAAGACAGGGACTGCATATTTGTATTGTTGCCTCCAAAAGTTATGGACAGAAACTAGAGATAGGATAAAGAGTGTATCCTATACCTATATCCAAAGGGTTAATTTATCTTTGTTCCTTGCCATAATCAAACTACAATAGAAAATTACCTCATAAGTGACCTTAATTACATTACAATAGACTATCTGACCTTCCTCAACCAAAAGAACCTCTACTATACGTTTCTCTGGGTGGTTTGTCCACCGAGCTTTTTCGACTAACAGATACTGTGTTTTCCTGTGGGTTGTTGTTAAATGTTCCTGCGTTCATGAGGGTGAAACATCTAGATTTTTGCGTTGAGAGTATAAGTTTTCTTAATTCCCACACTGCTTTGTTATGTCTTTCAACTCTTATGGCGTGTATGTGGTGGTGGTTACATTTTAAAAGTACATGTAGCCACGTGTCTGCGTCTATGGAGTTACAGATGGGGCATGTGATTGATGGGAATCTTTCTCTACCAAAGAATAGTTGTTTTCTAGCATTGCCCATATATTGGCCAGTGCGGATGGTAGCTCCTCCTTCTCTAATACTGCTCGGTAATCTAGTACCGACCTAATATAACTTATGGAGAAGATATTGTATCTAGTCGCAATTCCTATTCGTCAAGACTACTGGTCACTATTCGGTAATAAGGATTAGTTGCCAAACAAGAGATGGAGAACAAAGAACAAAGGTACCGGAAGGTATCACTTGAGAGAGATGGAGACCGGAAGGAAACCCAAATAACAGGAGAGTAAATCAAAAGCTTTAGTTCGGAAAACTGTACCACTTGCTAATGTGTTTGGCTCTATTGCTTATATACAAAGTACAACCCGATCTGACCTAACTGTCAGATCGGTAAAAAAGATTTTCCTAGATCTACTTTCTGTGGTAACTTGGAAATTTACTGGAGTAGTAAAAAATCCAGATCGGTAAACTACCGGTAGTTACGAATTTACCGTTAACATCGGAATTTTAAAATGCTTAATTTTTGTGAGTCCGTGATGGCAGGGTTGGACCAAAAAGCATTGCATAGTTCATTATCTATATCCGGGTTCATAGTCCATTTGTTGATGTTAGGAAAACGTATTGCGGAAGATTAGGTTACTACATAGAAAGGACGACTTTGATGAAGACAAAATAGAATGGTTTTGGAGGATGAAATGATACAACCTTTGGTCGCTATGTCATCGGAATTGAGTATGAAAGGTCAAGAAAAGGCCAAAAATTACAAATGTGATCGAAAAAGGTACACTTTACTGTGCATCCACTCAAACGAGATCAATACATTAAAACAAGTAGTTTGTTTGTTTGTTTTGATTTGTTTTGTTTTGTATATTTTGTTACGTTGAGATCTCTTCAACCGTGCCCCCCTAGGTCGCATTCTTGATACCATCAAAAATCTCTCCACAAGGAGGATAGTGCACGGAGTTTGTTTTGTTGCGTTTGGACCTATGGTGTGAAAGTTATGGATTTTTTTTGATGATTCTCGTCACAAAATTGAATTAAAGTATAAAAAATGGAATAAGGGAGTTTGATGTCATTCTTGGCATTATCAGAAAGCTCTTGACAAGTCGGGGTGCATTAAAGTCGTTTTGTAGTTTTTGGATCAACGGTGTGAAAGTTGTGGATTTTCAATTGGATTTTGTCACCATAAATTGAATTAAATTATGGATAAACTATTTTAAAAAAGAAAAAGCAAAAGAAAAAGCAAAAGCACAAGGAACAAGGGAACACGAGGAGCACGAGAACGCACGGAAATATGAGGAACGTTCTAAAAAGCAAAAGCACGGGGAACACAGGGAATGTACGGGGAACACAAGAGACACACAAAAACATGGGGTTAGACGAGACATGGGGAATAATTGGGCCAACGGCACAGGGCCACACTAGTTCTTTGTAATTCACCATCGTCCACTATGTAGGTCAAAATTGAATGAAACATTCAATGTGCACATCCCATCTTCAAAGGCTTTAAGTATATACTTATTTAGCTTTTAGTTAACTAAATTAATATTGAAACTATCAATAACCACATGGTAGAGACTTTGTAATGTACTACTGAAAATAAAAGAACATTCTCAAACGGATAGCTAGTGATAGCGTTATGTAGATGGAGACGTTTCATACACGGTTAGAAACCTTGTGAGAAAACACACCTATTGGTTCAAAGAATGTATGAATGAGTATTGAGGGTGAACTTCAATTCTCTTCATGGAATGGGACTCGTAGCTTGAGCAAAGGAATGAAACAACATTGAGACTATTAAACTATGTGTCTGATAGAAAGGAATGAAAGACGTCGTGATTTTTGGAACGATAACGGATCATGGTTGTACTAAGAGTTGAAAGGATATTATAAGATAAGAGGTTCAATAAACCTAGATGTACCTTTGGGCTTAGTCAAACTTTGAAAAGGTGTAGACAAGAAACCATTGGTAATGATGATTTATCATCTATATATTAACCCTAACTGCCCAACAATTCATTTTTTGAACGATGTACATATTTCATCTACGTTTTTTTATCCGTCATGCACTTTTTGTAAAGAAAAAAATACTACAAAATTCTATGGCAAGATAGGTTTATGCATGTGTGATCCAATTAGAAAGGGGATTATTTGTGAAACTTTTATGCCTCATTTCATGTTGCACTGATTCACCAAAAATTCAAAGATTTAATTCTAAATGTGCTCTTGAAAGAATAAGCTCATTAAATTAAGCAACCAAAAATATTTAAAAATCAGTGCACTTAGAGTATTACATTTCAACCTATCACACCAAATTTCATCCATACATTGTCAATGTCTGATTCGTAATTGAATTACAAAATACTTTTGAATTTCAAGTTTCAAACTTTATACAAAATATTGGTGATAACAATCATAGATCTAATTGTAGAAATAATTTGAAATCCATAATGATTGTACAACTTTTATTCATTCAACCAGTTCAAAATTTCCCTCTTAGTTGCATTTTATTATGCGTCTTTCCAAAACTGCTGAATTTGGAGAGGGTGAGGATGTTTAGGGGTTAATACAAGTTGTTTGTTTCGCTTTGTTTTGTTTTGTTACGTTATGTTGAGATCTCCTTGATCGTGTACCTGCCGGCCACGTTCTTGGTATTGTCGGAAAGCTCTCAATGAGGGAGGGTGTAGGAAGTTTGTTTCGTTGCAATGTGAAAGTTATGGATTTTTAATGGAGTTTTGTCATTATAAATTGAATCAAATTATAAAGAATCGAATATGGGAATTTTTGATGTCATATTTGCCATCATTGAAAAGCTCTTGATAAGTAGAGATGTATCAAAGTTGTTTTGTAGCTTTTCGACCCATAGTGTGGAAGTTATGGATTTTTAATCAAAGTTTGTCACTTTAAGTTGAATTAAATTATATATAAATTATTATTAAAAAAACAATAGAAAAACACGGGAAACACAGGAATGCATTAAGAAAGGTAGTTTGTTTTGTTTGTACATCTCTCCAACCTTGCGCCCGTCTGCTGTGCAATTAATATCATTGGATGAAGGGATGACCATGGAGGTAATTTGTGAGAGTTATGGATTTTTGGGTGATATTTGTCACCAAATATTGAATTGAGTTATAGAAAATGGAATATGAGAGTTTTGCTGTCATTATTGGTATCGTCGGAAAGCTCTCGATGAGTGAGGGTGTATCAAACTTATTTCATAGTTTCTAGACCCATTATGTGAAAAATATTGATGTTATGGTGATGTAATTTTCATGAATTTTGTAGATGAATTTTGGATGAATTTAGTTTATTAAATGAATTTGAATATAATTTTGATGAAGCTTAAATGGGTTGAATATAATTGATGTGAATTGCTAGGCGATGATGGAAGTAAATGTTATATGAAATTCAAAAGAGAATTTAAACAAAATTTAAATGAATTTATTAAATTTAGTACAAATCAATAATGAATGACGACACAAACTAAAAAATGAATGTGGACAATATTTGGATGAAATTCAAAGTACAAGTGTGGAAAACAAATGTCAAAAGGTAAGAGAATTAAAAATAGACCGAATAGATCTTAGTAAGAATGTAGATTTCATTCATAATAAATAAACCTTCTAAATGTAATATAATCATTTTATATCACATTTTTAGATGAAATGTAAGGCGTACTAAATTATCCAATATCACATTTTGGGTTAAATGCTATTATTCAATTTCACATTTTTGGATGACAACCTAAGGTGAATGAAACTTCTTAATCTACACCGACAGCCATTCTTCATCTCCGAAGAAGAAAAATGAAACTTCTCAATCTTTAGAGAATGGATCCAAAAATTTCAAGGAGAAAGTGTGTATTCAGATCAAGGAGAAAGTGCCACATACGCATTCTTTAAATATTGAGAATTTGAAGAAAGAGGCCAATGTGAGACCTCCTAATGTTGCATTCTTCAAAAGTGGGCTATAATCGTATCCAATACCACACTTTCTAGGTGTGGTAATACCCAATATCACACTTTCTAGGTGTGATAATACCCAATATCATCAAAATGTGTAGTGTAGGAAAATGAAAATATGGATGCTTGGTCCGAGATGACCCTAAACTGCCAAGGTGATAGTGGAGAGGTACCCAAATCGAATGGAGTGGTTGGCGGTTCGATTTCCAGCTCTCTACCCGATTGGGAAATCCTTGCCACGTGTTGCAAATAGCAATTCGTGTGTGTCAAAAATGAAATTAAAAAATTAAAAACATTAAAAAATGGATGCTTCATCAATCAAACGTGGAAAGGAAAGAAAATCTGCAGGTACCCAGATGGGGAGCCAATGAGGAAGCTCCAAAAGCGGCGAATGAGGGGAGAGATTCTGCAGTACACTCAGAGACTGACTCGAACACAACAACTACAAAAATAGCAACCAGCACATGTGACCAGATTACGCACTGAAACGCAAAAAAAAGCTGCAATGGAAATAAAGCATCCATTTGTTTAAAAAGAACGCAAAAAAGCTCTGAAAAAGCAAAAGGGATGAGGAGGAAGCAGCACATGTGACTACATTACCATCACGCTGGAATTGAAACGCAAAAAAAGCTCTGAAAAAGCAAAAGGAATGAGGAGGAAGCAGCACATGTGATTCAGAGGAAACGTAAAAAAGCTCTGAAAAAGCAAAAGGAACCAGAGGCCTCCGTCGAGGAGGGGGTGGACGAGCCTCGAGCGATGAGAAACAGTTATCCTTCGCCGCTCTGTGAGAAGGTGCGAGAAGGCACAGAGCAGCAATCCCTCACAACCCACCCATCCATCCAAGGGCTCGCGGCCCCGACCAAGTTCTTCATCACCACTGTTGAACAGAGGGCTGCAGGATTAGGGATTAGGGCGCAGGCAACCATGTTGCTGCAGCAGCATCAGCAGCAGCACCACCAGCAGCAGCATCATCAGCAGCAGCAGCAGCATCACCAGCAGCAGCAGCAGCAGGCGGGCGAGCATCATGGGGAGCAAACGCAACTGGGGCACTGCGAGGAGCATCATGTGGTGGTCGGGCGCATGGATATGGCGCCCGTGGGCGCGCTGAGGATGCTCGGAGACGAGCCCCGGATCTTGTACGGGGAGAAGCCGCTGGACGACCCAACCCTCGTAAGCAACAATGGTTACCATGTTCAAGACATGGGCAACGGGGGCAAGCACGACGACCCTATGGACCCTGTCAAGCTCGGAGTCGCCATGCTGGTTGTTGGCCATGTGGAAAAGATGGAGCCAAACCGCGAGCAAACGCGCCCGACGAGCGACGGCGACGTGGGCACAGCCAACAGCCCGCAGGTGGCCAACAGACCGCGCGGACGATCCTCCCGCGACCCCGCGATTGAATGGAGCGAGAGCGCCACCACCGTCCTCCTCCAGGCGTTCGGGGAGAAGTACCGCGCCCTGGATCGCGGGAATTTCACCAGCAAGATTTGGGCTGACATTGCGGCCCGTGTCAACAGCCGCGGCTCCTTGACGGTACTTGAATTTCGATCGAATTTGTCTTGATTCCTTCCTTTCCTGTTTCTCGTTCGGCCCTCGTGGAGTAATTAGGGTTGCGGACGAAATTTGGATGAGGAGAATGCAGACAGGGAGAGCTTGAGAAAGGTACTTACACTGAGAGGAATCTGTGCCTCATGGTCGAGAATTAGCATGGGGCAATTAATTATATGTGGGAGCTCAAAATGGGAGCGTTTTCTGTGAGGAAAACATTCATCCTCGTAACCTTTAGTAGTTAGTTGTGTTAGCTGACATTCTTTGAACCTTTGCAGGAAAATTCCGAGACTAGAAATTTGATATGAACTTCTTGGTTTCTCCGTAGCAATTTCCCTTTATGCCCGTCGTCTTGATTTTGTTGAAGACGGGAAGGTGGTAAGTAATATCATTAATTCATCTGGTCTCGTATATGTCGTCGGTCAAGTCCTGCACTGCTGCTTTGTTCTTGCTCGGCTCATCCGTAGCATTTGGTTGTAGTCTCTAGGTGACCGAACGAGCAGTGGTTCTAGCAGTGCCCCTCCCTATTGATACGAATTTTGCAAAGTGCTCGAGTGGAGACAATTGAATCCGTGTTGTAGCCCCCTTCGCTTTAATGTTTCGCCAGTTTTAAGACGGGCTGCTTTCGTTCTACTGGAATACTGAAACGATTTGGCGGTAGATTTCGCCGATACTAACTTTTACTGTCTCTGCATGGTGTAGGGCAATCTAGTGGACGGCATACCAAAGACGCAGGAGCAATGTCGCATCAAAGTGGGTATACTTTTTGCACTCGCTGCATATGATGCTTCATATCGTGTTTATTTGAAGTGATTAGACTCTATGTGGACATGATTCGAAAGCAGTAAATGGCCACCCGTGATAATTACTACGATCAAGGTACTACTACTACTTCTCTAACCGATCACGGGAAACTCAGGTTGACAATCTGAAGAAACGGTACAAAGTGGAAATAGAGAAAAAACGGGTGTCAGGCAGCGGAACTTCGAAGTGGATATTCTACGACATGATGGACGACCTGATTGGAGCCAACCCGAGGCACATGCGTAGCGGGGGTGGGCTGGGAGGGGAAGACTCGCCGTTAGCCTTGGAGAATGGTGGCACGCCTCTTGGTATTCGGTCATCAGGGGAGGACGGGGACAGGATTTACTACTTGGAGAGCGCAGGAGGCGAGGGCGATCAAACATCCGAAACGGTGCCGAAGGTATCCCCGATACAGGGACGCAGGAAACGGAAGAGAGCGCTGGAAGACATGGAACGGGAGCACGTGAACGCCCCGGCTCTGATGGCTCTGTTCGAGGGCTACAATGTTCCACCGAACATCATCGATGCGATGCTGCAGGAAGACATGGACGAGTACACGTTGATCAACTCTCGAGACATCACGGTGTTGCTTGATCAGCTGCGGAGCAAGCACAGGCTGCACATCAAGTTGGGACCGGCGGAAAGGATCAAGCAAGCCATTGAGGCTGCGAAAGAGAAGAAGAACAGCATGGCCCTCGTCATCCAGCAGTAACTAACAAAGTGTGTAGCTGGAATCCCCGAAGGACGGGGTGAGTAGGAGAGTAAACAATGACTGGCGGTGAAAGAAAGTACTGAATGGCGCTCAGTTGTATTTTAGACAGTTTTGATGCTTTAGTCCCGTGCTGGGTAGAGTTTGTTTCTCTTTTATACGGGAGCTGCTTGGCGAAAGGTGCGGGGTTTTGTGTTGGAGCTGGTTCATTTTATCATTTACGTTGGCATGTTATGCACAGAGCAATGATAGCCGATATTCCATCACCGACGATGCCCAAGGTACATTCCATTGTCCTTATGTCGTTTGCCGATTGTCATCGGAATGTAGAAGATTAGAGAGACCTCCGCTTGGCATGTCGAAGCAAGATTGACGATTTAAGGATTTGGCTTAGGTCGTATTGTGAGCAATATTCCGATTTTTCCTTAGATCTGAGCTTGACAGTTATCACTCCATCTGAAGTACCTCAAGGTGACTAGTCGGATCAACTCTTTCATTGGCCGGAGGAAAGGGAACTTGCTATTTATTTGAAAGTGTTTACAGATATCATCACTGGAAGATTTAATTGAATCACAATTTTGACAACTCTAGTTTGAAGCTATTTGTCCATATAAATTCTGGATTTACTTCATGTTTTCCGTACAACAACTTGTATGGTGGAGGGTTTATCACGTTGCAACTCTTCAATGACGTAGAATAATATTTGACGATTTTTGGAAATTAGCATATTTCACCATGGTAGGCAGGGTTTGGGTGCAAAATATATCTAAAATTTTGTGCAACTCAAATGATTGTAGGAAATGATTTCAAATAGTTTTCAGTATGAATTTTACTTTCTGTTCTTTTGTTGTCTGATCTGTTTTTCTGACTTCGATAAAATGGATTAATCGCTGAAGCAAAATCAACGTGTTGTGTTGCAGAAAAGTCATTGACCAGTTCAGCCACAAGCAAAAACCTGCCGAGGCGTACGTACTCTCCTGCTCTGTCAGCTCGTATATCTGGGCTTTTCAGGAGTTTCATGCGTATAGTACAGGTGGATTATGTTTGTATTAGGTACAGATATACTGCAACGGCTTGGATGTAGTCTTCAATCTTCTTTGGCTTTGATCATTGGTAGGTTTTGGCGCCTGTCGGATTAGTGAAGAGGCGAATGTTGTTGGATTACTGGTCGAATCCAGATGCATCATTCATAATGTTCAATAGAAAAACAAGGAGAAAAGGTTTCCTGATTGCAGTGTATTGAAGAGTTAGTGATTTATTTATGAGAGGTCCATTCATGGATGGATTGAGTCGTATTGATGTTGCATTGATGTTGATGCCAGCTTTTTGCTTTTGAGCATGTCTGAGAGGATGATTGTGTTTGACAAGTTGGTTCCATGCATGGATGCTGCTGTGATGGGGTTGTGTTTTGTGCAACAGGGTGTGGTTGGAAGTTTTTAAGCCTCTGGATGTGTTTCTGAAACCTTTTTTAAAAATGTTCCCAAAGCGTATGGTGAAGACTGATGACGTTGAGCAACTGTTTGTTGAATTCGGTACCTTGACACTTTGGTAGGTGTCTTTGTCTCTAGTGACTAGGAGCCGTGTTGTGTCAAAATCCTCGTGGAAATTACCCGATGTGTCACGAAGTTCTTTTTTTTGTGCTACTTTATTTCAATTTGATTTCAAATATTTATCTGACCTTGAAGAATAGTACTCTTCAATAAAGATACATAATTTTGGTTTATTAAAGAATTGTTGTTAGAACTTGATAAATTAGAATATTTGATCCAAATAGGTCAAAATTGAATTCTGATAAATTGAATTTTGATATATTTTTTGACCTATTTTATATGAAAATCAAATGTCAATTTTTTACCCGCAGTCGTAAAATGTTCCAAAATTTGTCATTTCTTGATAGTAGACTCAAATACCTATCCTGAATACACTTTGCGGTTTCATTTTGAAAACCATGGCATTTCACTCTTCACCCTACTATATGTATCTTTATTGAAAGGTACCGTACTTTCCAAGTAGCTTCGTCTTTAAATAATTCAAGAAAATCAAGACAAACTTTTTGAAAATTATAAGTACTTTTTGTCGAATTTCACATAAATTGTTTATTGAAATAGTCGAAATGTCAAAACTTTACCATTTATTCACATTTCTTAGTATTTCTTGTATAAACAAGTGTGAGTTGTAGGAGAAGAAAGGGCTGAGCTTGTATTCAAATTCATTCCAAGTCATTTTCAAATGATATGGGATAAGAACTTGCAATCCCATGTGAATTCTCACCACACCATATTTTCAGTAGATTTTGGCTCACAATTGAGCATACCAAATGATCTTATCTTTAAATGTTTCAACTAATAAAAGTTAGAAGGCCAAGTTTTCTGTTACCTCCAAAAATAATTTTTTGATTTGAAGTTTTTATGCATGAGATATGCATGTGAAGAATATGCATGTGAGTTGAATGAGAAGAAAACTTTCGAGGCTGAATTGTGCATAGTAGACTAACTTTTTTGAGTATTTTTCAACTAAGAATACTTGCATTTTCAAGTGTTCTTTCACCTCCAAAAAGAATTTTTGATTTGAAGTATTTATACTTAATTCATTCACATTTTTGTAAATGAGTTTAACCGGTGATTAAGAGAAAACAAGAAGTGAGAGTTCTAAATATCCCACATTCATTGTTGTCACTAGTGCACTGAATTTTGTATAAAGCACAAGGCTTTTCCTCATTTATACACTTGAGTCAAGGAAGTAAAGCTATCCCAAATCAACAACTCTTGAATGAATAGTTCTTAACCCCTAACTGCCTGAGCGTCCATTTTTTGGACGATGTACAGATTTCATCCATAATTTCTCATCCGTCATGCATTTTTCCAGAGTGGAATATTTACTGTAGATTCTATGGGAAGTTAGCTTCATGCATATGTGATCCGATTAGAAAGGGGATGATTTGTGAAATTTTTATGCCTCATTTCATGTTGTAGTGATTCACCCAAAATTTTGAAGATTTTAGTGTAAAAGTGCTCTAAAAAAAGTCAACTCATAAAATTAAGCAACCAAAAAATCTCCAAAAATCACTACACTTAGAGTATTACATTTCAACCAATCACAAAGAATTTCATCCTTAGATTGTCAATACCTTATTCGTAATTGAATTACAAAATAATTTTGAATTTCACCTTTCAAATTTTATACAAAATTATTGGTAATAGCACTCATAGATCTAACCGTATGGATAGAATCTAAAATTCATAACGTACAACTTTTATTCATAAATCAAGTTCAAAATATCCCTCTAGGTTGCATTTTATAATGCATCTTTGCAAAACTGCCGAATTTGGAGAGGGCTCTAGGCATTTAGGGGTTAAATTTCAATGAAACTCCTTTTATGAGTGTTGCTTGGATGAAAGTCGCAAATACAAGTATTTATTTTTCTTGTCAACCAAATTTTATGAAACTCTATTTTGAGTTGACGAAGATGACTTTTTCAAAAATATTAATTATTCGTTGGAGTGTGACGAAGTTGCTAGGAAGGTACGATATTGTACAATTTTATCTCAAATGATATTTGTATTAGAGTGAAATGTAGATGGGTTTTTGGCATGAGACGTGCAAGGAATTGTACACCACCTTTTGAAAATAATATAAAACAAAATAATTAATTTGGTTTTCTTTGACCTCTAAAGGACCAAGAAGTCAAAATTAGGCCACATGTTTTTATTTAGCATTCTTGAGTAGTATTATGTGGAGTTTTATTTTTTTCAAGTGTTATCACTGTTTATGCAGCAAAGTAGTTTTTATGATCCTTTTCTAGGACGGAGAGAGTAATTGATTGAAAATATTAATGATGTATTTTAAAGAGTCGATTGCGTATGTTTGTAGAAAACATCAATGGACACATTTTTCAATTTGAAAAATATCAAAATACCAAAATAAAATTCCACCCCACGGACAATTCAATATACGGACAATTCAATATAGATGTTTCACGCAACCAAACCTTATGAAAAAGATTGTAATGAAATTTTGGCAAACCAATTGCATTATTATGTTTAATGGGACAAAAATAATTGTAGTATTTTGAAAAATAGTTTTAATTTTTTCCATCATATGCATGTAAGAACTTTGAACTACAAAAGTGCTATTTAGTCTATTCATGAAAGAAATTTTAATGAGGATGGTACTTTAATTTTGTACATGGGAGAATTTATAACTATGAGAACATTTTTTAACCAATATATAAAAGAACTTTTAATTATAAGAGTATTTTTTAACCAATTTGTAGATTTTTTTAACCACAAGAGTACTCATCTTATGAGTGAAAGAACATTTAGCTAGAGAAATGTTTTCAAGCTATATATAGCAAAATGTTTTAGTATTTTTTTTTAATCCTATGCATATGTTAGGGACACAAGAACTAGATATATAACGTTGGCCTAGACACCATTGTGAATCTTTTTTTGTTGGAGGTAGTTTATCTATTCTTGCGTGAAGGACATAGGTAGCAAAGTCAAATAATATGTATTTAAAAAGAAATGGAAAAACAGTGATAAACATTATCACCTTTAAAAGGCAACAAAATTATCATTGCAATCTCAACATTTTTTAAGAATTTCAAAACAGAATAAACACACAATTCGCTATTTACGCACTTGGCCATATAATCATGCACTTGGTCCCCAAGCGCATAATTTTTTTTTGTTTAACTTTTTTTTTAAGAACACGACGATTATTGTCTTTCTTCAATCCCTTACATTGTAAACAAATAATTATTTTAAGGTTGGCCATGGGGTGCTGCTAAACCCTAAATGGCGGCCGCCCCAATTTTTTTATTTTTTATTTTTATTTTATTTTTTGGTTTTTTTTGAATTTTTTCTATTTTTAGCCGTTGGGGTGCGCGGCCGAGCATCCTAAGACCCTCCCATCTCCCTCATTTCCATCTTCATCTCCCTCTCTATGTTCATCTCCTCTCCATCTCCCTCATTTCCATCTTCATCTCCCTCTCTATGTTCATCTCCTTTCCATCTCCCTCCCCTCTCCTCATATATATAGGGGAGAGGAGAGGGTCTCTCCTATTCACTCTCCCACTCCCTCTCCCTCCCCTCTCCTCTCCCCTATACATACGAGGAGAGGGAAGAGGGAGAAGAGAGATGGGAGAGTCTTATGGTGCACGGCCGTGCACCCGAGGCTAAAAATAGAAGATTAAAAAAAAAACCCCAAACAATTTATTTATTTATTTATTTATTTATTTTGGACGGCCGCCATTTAGGGTTCAGCAGCACCCCACGGCCAACCAAAAGAAGATTTTTTTTTTTTGGCGGCTACCATTTCGGGTTCAGCAGCACCCCATGGTCAACCCAAAAAAAAAAAAAAAAGTTTTTTTTTTTTTTTTTTTTTTTTTTTGGTTTGCTCCCATTGTTTAGGGTTCAGCAGCCACAACTGAAGAAAAAGTAGAAGAAAAAAAAGACAAGGAAGACAAAAAGGAAGACAAGAAGAAAGACAAAAGAAAGACAAGAAGAAAGACAAAAGAAAGACAAGAGGGAGACAAGAAAGAAGACAAGAAAGAAATCAAGATAAAAAAGAAAAGATAAAAGAAAAGATAAAGATAAGAATAAAAAATAATTAAAATAATTATTTATTTACAATTTAAGTGATTGTAGAATGACAACATTGATGTTTTTAGAGAACTTTTTAACCAATTTTTTTTAAAGTCAAGTATGTTTATGAAATGAGCGCACTTGGCCAAGTGCATAAATAGCAAATTGCGTGTTAATAAAGATTTCATTATTGAAGCTACATATTATTTAACATAAATTTTTAATGGATCTCAATCAAAAACCAAGCAAAGTCCAATGTTTGACTTTGCAAATACTCCTCAGGTTGGCAATGTCTTGTAAAGGTTAAAGGAACAAAGTAAGGCCCCTCCACTTCAACGGTATTTTTCATTTGAAAAATAAACTCAAGGATGAAGTAATTTATAGTATCATTTATTAAATGATTAGGAAGTCCATGTAACAATGATACAAAGGCAATATAAAGGTGGTATATACTATTTATGAATCTTATCTATCTATCTGCCAAAATAGTACCAATTCCAAGCATAATAGCTTAAATGGGCAGATTTAGGTGACATGTGAGTTGGATCTAAAGACTCTTCCCATTTGTTGTTTTCATCTGTTATTTTACTTTAACCCTTAACTCCTAAAGGACCATGCTCATCCTTAAATTTTTATCACTTTCTTGTGATGCTTTCAAGGAGACAATTGTATCTTTTAATTGGTGTTCATGTAGGAAACTTCACTGTTGAAGCTCAAATAGAACTTAGTCGTGAGACTGTATATAAATTTTCAGAACAATCTACCGTATATATTACATGATTATAAGGTTGATCATGAGTTGTTTTCTAAAAAATTTGAGAAAAATCAACAAGTCATTCATTGCAATCATTCTCATAAATTCTAGAACCATAATTAGCCATTGAAATTTCAAGAGCATAAAAAAATGTATTGTGTCTAGGTGCTCATAAAAAATGGAGTTCTGAAACTAAATACAACAACAATAATTGACTCTAAACCATTTATGTTTGGGTGAAGTGACTTGTTGGTGACTCGTGGAGCCGGTGTTTGTGATTGTTATTAATTGTTACATTGCATAAAATGTGTAAAGATTTCAAATTTATTTTTAGAATTTTCCAAAATATTCCAATATATAAAATATGTAAAAAGATTCCAAATATTTTCAAAAGATTCTTTAAAACATATATTTAAACATATTCCGCAATTATTATATAGTGTTAATGATGCAATAATGGCACATGTTTTATATATTGTACATTTTTTAATTTTTAATTTTTTTTGACAAATGCGATGCCCTAGTGAAATCCACCTTTGAAATCGGTGGTAGATCTAACATTAACCCCTAAACGTCAAACCGTTCAGAAAGTGGACAATGTACAAAATCAAACACAATTTTCTCATCCGTCATTAATTTTTTGCAGCGTGGATTTTTTACTATATATTTTATGGAAAGTTAGCTTCATGCATGTGTGATCCAATTAGAATGGGGATGATTTGTGAAATTTTTATGCCTCATTTCATATTGTAGTGATTCACCTACAATTTCAAAGATTTCAGTGTAAAAGTGCTCTTAAAAAAGTTAACTCATAAAATTAAGCAACCAAAAAATCTCCGAAAATCACTACACTTAGAATATTACATTTCAACCAATTAATCACAACAAATTTCATGTACAAATTTTCAATATCTAATTTGTAATCAAATTACAAAAGAATTTTGAATTTCAAGTTTCAAGTTTTAAACAAAATATTGATGATAGCAATTGCAAATCTCATCGTATGGATAGAATCTAAAATTTATAATGTACAACTTTATTCATACATCAAGTGCAAAATAACCCTTTGGATTGCATTCTATGATGCATCTTTGCAAAATTGCCAAATTTGGAGAGGGGTGAGGACGTTTAGGGATTAAAGGGTTAACCCCTAAACGTTCTTACCTTCCCCAGATTTGGCAGTTTTGCAAAGGTGCATTATAAAATATAACTAAAAGGAATATTTGGAACTTGATGTATGAATAAAGGTTGTACATTATGAATTTAAGATTCTATCCATACGGTTAGATCTACGATTGCTATCACCAATATTTTTGTATAAAATTTGAAACTCAAAATTCAAAATTCTTTTGTAATTTGATTACAAATAAGTTATTGATAATATAAAAATGAAATTTGTTGTGGTGGATTGAAATGTAATACTCTAACTGTTGTGATTTTTGGAGATTTTTTGTTGCTTGATTTTATGAGTTGACTTTTTCAAGAGCACTTTTACACTAAAATCTTCAAAAAAATTGGTGGAACAATGTGGCATGAAATGTGGACGTGCTAGTATGTGAGCCTGGGAGCATGAGCCCGGGAGCCGGTGAGCCTGAGAGCCCACAGAATTTTTCAGTTTTTTTCAAATTTTTTTTGGTGGACCTATGACCGTGGGCTTTGGGATTTAGGCATTATTTTCTATCGGTTTAAATGGTTTAGGGAAAACATGTGTGCGGTTTTAGGCAAATTGTATGTCAAAAAAATTAGTTAGGCAAAATTGATAAATGTGTGAAATGTAGTGATAATGAAAATGCATGTAACATTCTAATGTGGAGTCAACAGTTTTATAAAGAAGTTCAATGTGTTAGAATTTTGCAAAAAGTAAGACTTTTAATTGATTTGATGTTTGTGAGTTTAGTGTTTAGGGGTTTAGGGTTTAAAGACCAAAATGTGAGTAGTTTTAGATTATGTTTTCAATTCTCAAAGTTTGTATCAAGGAACCCAATGTACAAGAATTTATGAAAGCACATAGAATTGAGTTAGAGTGATTGAATAAGAGTGAAACCATTCAAATATGAAGATGGACAACGAATGCAAATAAAGTGATAGTGGCCCTTTTAGTCTCACTACAATCCAATAGAAACATCTGTGTCAAATAACACATAATAGTCACAATACTCAAGAGTATAGAGCTATGGCGAAGCCTCAAATGAAGCCGTGAGACTAGAAGATCCGGACATAGACCCCTCTATGTCACTACAATCACTACCGGATGCCTCACCATCAGACTCAACTGCCTCCTGATCAACAAACTCTAAAACACGAGCAGAAACAAACACGGGGCGTGGACTACGATCAGAAATACACTGCTCTGCAAACTGTCTTGCAATTCCTTCTGCATAAGACGGCAGTGCGAAGGGTTTAGGAGGACTAGGAAAAAACTCGGGATTAGAGAAGAAAGGTCGATGAATTGGAGCACTTAGTCCGCCGCATCTGAAAGCAATAAAAACCATAGTATTAGAAATACTGAAAAATAAACCACGAGCAAAGAACTACAAATCATAATGCAAAGTAATTACATAAACCGACTTACTTACTGAATCGGGATTTCTTCACAATCGGCTCCACTACAATGTCCTCATCGTCCATGTCATCCAAGCTAATAACAACCCCCGGTTGGTGAGGCCTACGAGTCACAGCGGGTCGAATGAGAGGAGCAAGGACCGCATCAAATATAGCCTTGTCCTCCTCTAGCGCTGCGATGTGGCGGTCCACATTGCGGCAAGCGAGGATAGAGGCGCCTGCAAAAACAATCACAAAGTAGACAAATGTAAACATACTACAAGGACAAAAATTGAAAGATAGTAGACAAACGTAGACAAAATACATGAGAGATAGTAAACAAATGTAATCAATGTACAATGACAAAAATTGGAACATATCATTTAGAATGAGATTGAATTACTAACCAGTCGCGGTAGTGCAATCCAACACCACGTCGCCTGGAAAAGAACATGTCTCGATCAGCATCTGCATGAACAAGGTAGATTTCTCTCGCGGTCCTCGCCATGGCACCTCCTCGTTCATCAACTGGTCATCTTTACCCATGTAGTTCTGGAAGATGTCGTCACGTGCAACATCTACTCCGCTACGAAGAAGCGCATGGACTGGCTGGAATGCAAAAGAGGATGGATCCCAATTACCATTAACCCTGATCGCCAAACAAATGCCAAAGCGATTGGTCTGCAAAAGAAAAACAATTACATAAGTTTAGGAAAACATATACAAAGTACTTCAAAATAAATCAATGTCAACATTAGTTTTATAAACAAACTCACTGTCAACAACGGATTGGTAGGGGATGTCAGGTGAAGACGGTTCATTCCCCACCAGTCCTTCTTCACCTCGAATCCATAGCTCTTGCAGTAACCCAAGATCTTCGATTTTGTAGCTGATCGAAAAGGGTAAATAATAATAAGAGCACCATCATCCTGCAGGTGTTGATCTGCAAAATCAAAAACTGATTGCAAGAATTCCTGAGGTTCCTGGTTCCACTTGGGAACGGTGGAGGCAGGATTGGATACGCCTGGGACTGCCAGACCCTCAAGCATATCCACGATCATGAGGTCCACTAATCCCCTGGAATCAAGTCACCTTTATGCCCCCGGGACTTGTCATTCTTGTGCTAGAAGACAAAGAAGACAATCAATGAAGTTAGTTTCAAAAGCACAGTTTAGGGTTTAAACACATTGATTGATTTATGCATTAACACAATCCAAACGAAACTTGAACAATTGAAATACAAACATATCACTCATCAATCGTAGTTTCAAAAGCACAATTTAGGATTTAAACACTTTGATTGATTTATACATGAACACATTTCAAATCATAATGGAACAAATTATATACAAACATAGTAATCAATGAATTTACTTCCAAGAGCTCATATTATTAATTACATTGATTGTATAAAACATTTGAAATCAAAATTGCACAAATTAAATAAAAAAACACTTACTTTCTTCATAAATGCCTTCAAGTCGTCATAAACCGGGGGCAATGGACTAGTTCCAGTTCCAAGAATCTGGCCCAATGATGTGTTCACTATGAACTCATCATTGGTGAAGTCCTCCACTCGTCCAAGGTCAACCGCCACTGGGCCCTGAGAGAGAAAATCATAGGGAGAATCACGCTTAGTACCTCGGGTAGGGGTCGATTGTAATTGAGAACCACCGTCGACCGTAGAAGAGGCGCCTGCAGCTTCCTTCTCGTTCTTCGCAGGTTCAACGGTCTTCTTCTTCCCCTTCTCCTTCTCTGCTGCCTTCTCTGCTGCCTTCTCTGCAGCCTTCTGAATCCTTTCCTTCTCCCTTAAGGCGGCCTTCTCAGCAGCGTCCTTCACCTTCTGAGCCTTCTTACGATCGGACTCCTCCCGTTTTTTCACCGCCTTCTCTTTGGCTTTGTCATCCTCCACATCTACAAGCTCAATGATGTCTTCAGCTGCAATTGCCGCTGCCTTCCGATTCCGCTTCAGCTCAATCTCTTGGATTGGCGTGAAAGATGTGCTGCAGTCCAGGTACCAAGCGCCAGAGTTCAAATGCGCAGTAGTCCACGTACGCAGCTGAGCCGGCGATAACATACAAGCGTCTGAAGAACGGTCCAACCAAGTGTTGAGGAAGACAGGGAGATGTTCTTTGGTAATGGCCTTCTTGGGAAGAAGCTCATACTTGAAATATCTACAACATTTCAATGTCAGTTAAATATAAAATGAACAATCATACATTGACTTGATATGAGAATAATGACATACAATTCGGATTGCATTAAACAAATCCGTGTCAATTGATAACACTCATTCAATTTGAAAACAAATTCATATTCATACTCAATAGACAACTCAATGATAAGTTTTAAAGTTCACTTCATAAATTAGAAACATAAGAAAAGAATTTAGTAACTGTTTCAAGCACACCTGAAGATTACACGTTTCACAGCAAGGTCAGACCCCCTTGAATGAAGATAAATCCTCAGATTTCTTGAAATGATCATGCCCCTTGAAGTAAGTTAGAAAGGCATGGTCCCAGAGTCAAATCCACCACTCCTCTATGAAAGCGCTCAACGATAGAGGCTCAAGAGGAGAGTCCATGGAGATGGTAATGTTATCAGCACGAACAATATCATCAAAGTACTCTACTGCCTTCTCTTCAATCTGCAATTTCGTGAAGTATATTCATCAACATTATTTAGTGACCTTGTAAACCATTGATCACAAACCCAACTAGAACTCAAATATAAATCATGAGCAAAAATTAGAGCACATGAACTCAAGTAGATTAAATGGTGTATGAATATCATACCCCAGCCCACCAACAAGCCTTGACAAGAAATACTCCCAACTTCTCTTCATTCAAAGGCTTGGGAGGGAAACGAGATGCTTCACGGGTTGCCACGGATGAGTTGAACAGTTTAATCCATTTAACCTTATGAACGGGAGCTACATTAGACGTAGCAATGAGTTGAAGTTTCTCCAATGTTAACTCGGGGGTGGAGTTCAACGTCCAATGTCTCTCAATCTGCAACGTTTTATCATGACAATTAGCATCGTGCTTGAATTTCCATATCATTTAAACAAAGGAAAATTAAATTGATTCATACCTCCTTGAGAAAGTCATCCCCAATTGCAGGGTTTGCAACGGCAGCCAATTTCCCCAGCTTGATGCTCAGCTTGGCCGTCTTCTCTTTAATTGCTGCACGCATAGCGGCAGCAATACTTCCAACAGATGTAATGTCAGGATGGGTTTGTTCACGATGCAGTCGAGCAGCAACAGCGATCTCATGCTAAACATGCACAATCAATTTCAACACAATTAGTATTATTCATTTCATACACGTTTCTAAAAATGTTAAAGACAAAATTGATAACAAGAGTAAAGCATATACTCGAAATATGAAGGCCATGAACACCTCAACCGATAAATGGTACCATAAACGCTTGGAATTGTTCAATTGACATTTCAATATCTCTACGGGAGAGAGGAGTTCATTGAACATCTCCAATGGCATTACACCATAATTCTTAACCCTGAATAACGTGTGAACCAGACTGGTCTTCACGTGTGAATCCTCTGTATGTCTAAATCAATACAATGAAGGAGAAAATGAATACAATGAAAGAAAGAATGAATACAATGAAACCTTTGATACAATATAAACACAAAGCTCATAACAATATATAAAGAACATGAACAAAATGATTGTTGTGTGAGAGAAGACTCACTTATTGATGTCATGCATAACTTGCATGACAAGACCAATCCGCCCTTTAGTGTCAAGAATGATGGCATCAACGGAGTAGTGCCATGAGGGCTCATTTTTATGCAGCCTCTCAATGTGGTTCATCCAAGCTATTCTACGGTGGTTCCCATCACACACGAAGAACATCCGATTAACATACTGTTGCATTCCAGGAATACCACGAAGGAATTTGTTGAACTTCTCATTCTCATCATCCCACAATGGCCCCCATTTCATCTTGTCCTCTTCAGTGACCTCTTGAATATCACCTTGTTCATTGGTAAGAGAGACATAGAAAACAGCTGCACCATCTCGATAGCCATGCACAAACTCTTCCTCGAGTTTTGTCAAATCACATGAGAGAGTAGGTCTCACCATTGGCATCACAACCATTCTACACAGTGGAATGTGATGCCGGGAAATATGCACCGGTTGGAGTCGGAGGTTAGCAATAGTAGCCACAACATTCAACTTCTGGCGGCTCCGTATAACATCTTCGCTTGCCCCCAACGTTGCTTCATCATCATCAACCAACTCAGCATCATGATCCGCGGCCTCTTCATCTCCGCCACCTAAAGAGGGTTGAGGTTTGGGGCTATCCTCCTCCGCGACCTGCTCAGGAGTTTGTGAGATAACATCCTTTACACAAAAAAAATTGCACAATTAATAACATCAACAACGAACATCTCAAATCAACAAAACTAGCACTAACACGGGTACCAACCCTAGCACTAACACTGACACGCTACGCACTAACACAACCGTGACGTGCACCATCAAAATCATCCCACGCACGTACAACTCGGATTACAAGCAATACAAGTGACACCAACGTCACGTGCACAATCATTGAGGGCCAGACACAATAAATAGGACACGAAGAGCATTATAGCACCAAAACGAACGGTCACAATGAGCACCAGGCTTACACGCGTGAAGTGCACGAACACCACGAGATCACGAGACTAGCACACAACAACCAGGGGCACGAGCATTCAAAAATGGGACCACTAAACTTGCACTAGAAGTCCCTGATTACCAATGCCATCACGACGCCGTGACGCACACAACTACAACAACCACAACACCAGCACACCAACTTCACGATCACCCACACCCCGATGCCCATTCCAAGGTGGTAGCGTGTGATCATGACGAGCAATACATCGGCGGCTACTTTGAACACCTGATACTAGCTGGGGGATCACGACTATGAAGAAAGATCACGAGTATGAAGAGGATCGCCAATCGGCCAAAATCTGATGATCAAGTGTTCGGGAACAAAATGGACCATCGGTCCCGAGGCTTCACCGTCGGAGTTGGGCCATGATCATTCGGGGGTGGTGATAACCTAGCCAAACATGGTCACCACGGCCACCAGCATGGCGACCACGGCCACCTCGCGATGGCGACCACGGCCACCACACCATGGCGAGCACGGCCACCACACCATGGCGAGCACGGCCACCACACCATGGCGACCATGGCCACCACAGCATGGCGAGCACGGCCACCACACCATGGTGACCACGGCCACCACACCATGGCGACCACGGCCACCACACCATGGCGACCATGGCCACCACACCATGGCGACCACGGCCACCACATCATGGCGACCACGGCCACCACACCATGGCGACCACGGCCACCACACCAGAAGCCAGATTATGCCTCCAAGTTCCCCACCAAAATGGCAACCACTAGCATGAAATGGGCGAGCACCTCCTTGACCAACACGATTAACTCAGCAACGAGCGTGACAAAGATCTACGCGAGCGTGAAGAACACCTAAACGTGCGTGACGACCACCAACGCTACAATGATGAGCACTAACAGCAAGGACGATGATTTCGAGCATGACATGCGTTTAGAAGACTAATACAAGCTTGACGAGCACGAAGGCAATTGTGATGAACATCAACACGACCATGACAAGCATGAAGGAAATTGTGACAAACTCCAACACGACCATGATGAGAACGAACTGAAGCCAAAATTACGACAACCGAAACGAGCGTGACGAGCGCGCCAGTACTACCGTGATCATCACAAAATCAATCGTTTCACGCCCATGTCAATTCTAGTTGATCAAGGTGTACTTGGCTGCCTAGACCATCGGCCCCGAGGCTACACCCTTGGAGCTTCAGTTTGATCAATTAGAAATCATCGGAACTGCCACCATGTCAAGAGGCCAGAGGTCAACCATCGCGCGCATGGCCAAAATGGCCACCAAGATAACTATAAGACTTAAATTAAGAGCATCAGAGAGGCGACATCTCCAAGAGCTCATGATCCTAGAGATGGGGAATTTTATCTTTCAATGACCAGAACCATGGCCAGTTTGAGCTCGTGACTGGGTATGAGCTTCTTTTCTAGAAGAATGACGCATGTTGTAGAGTAATCCAGCTCCTTAAGTGCCATGTTTACTAATTGAGAAAAAGTAAAGTTCTTTGGAAATTTCTTTATGGATTCATCTGATCAAGTTAGTATGGTGTGAGATGACCATTGGTACCGAGGGCTCTCCCATGGTGAAGGCGTTTGATCAACGCGGCCAGATGGTTTAGATCAAGAGAATTGGGTTGACTTGCACCATCGGTCTCGAGGCTCCACCATCGGAGCAAGGCAGTGATGTGAAGGGGGGGCTAATAAGACCACGGCCACCAGCATGGACAAGAATTCCATCAAGGCCAGTACCTCCGTCGGTACCGAGGGTTCAGTGTCGGTGCATGTTGTGCACAAATTTCACGACTTTGAACTTCACCCTGCGCTCATTATTTGATCACCCTGCGCTCATGATTTCAGACTGTCGGGGCTGAGCCTGGACCCACGGTACTAGGGGTTGATCAACCCAACACGGCCATGAACAAAAGTAGCACAGTGCAAGATGAGCTTGACGAGAAGCTTTGTGAGCTTGACGAGAAGCACAGTGCAAGATGAGCAAGATGAGCTTGACGAGAAGCACAGTGCAAGATGAGCAAGATAAGCTTGACGAGAAGCTTTGTGAGCTTGACGAGAAGCACAGTGCAAGATGAGCAAGATGAGTTTGACGAGAAGCTTTGTGAGTTTTACGAGCAATGCTGTTAGAACTAATACCAGGGTGACAAGATTTGAGACAAGCGTGACGAGATGCACCAGTAACGACCATGACGAGTACTACCACTAGCTAAACAAGACGAGCTCTACAAATTTTGACGAGCTATACATGACGTGTAGTGATGAAACCCAAGATGACGAGTAATGATGAAACCCAAGATGACGAGTAATGATGAAACCCAAGATGAGCTTGACGAGAAGCTTTGTGAGCTTGACGAGCAATGCTGTTAGAACTAGTACCAGGGTGACAAGATTTGAGACAAGCGTGACGAGATGCACCAGTAACGACCATGACGAGTACTACCACTAGCTATACAAGACGAGCTCTACAAATTTTGACGAGCTATACATGACGAGCTCTACAAATTTTGATCAGATTGGGCTCTTCATTTTTGAGCATCGGGGCCGACGCTTGATCCACGGTACTGGGGCGTGACCAGTACCAATACTAATTTAATGAGCACCACTACAAGCGAGACGAGAACCAGCATGGGCGAGACGAAGTCAACACGAACGCGACAACAGGAGCCCAGTGTGAAGATGACGAGTAATGATGAAACCCAAGATGAGCTTGACGAGAAGCTTTGTGATCTTGACGAGCAATGTTGTTAGAACTAATACCAGGGTGACAAGATTTGAGACAAGCGTGACGAGATGCACCAGTAACGACCATGACGAGTACTACCAGTAGCTATATAAGACGAGCACCGCCGCGTTACATAACCCCAGCGAGAATCACTGCGCGCGTTACACAATGGCGAACAATACTAACACGAGCAACACCAGCGTCCAACACTAGTGCGAGCAACACGGCGCGAGCAACATGGTCGCGAGGGACATGGTCGCCAGCAACTCATGTGCTAGCAACATTTAACACGAGCGCCCTAAACACGAAGTCGAGAAACACCAGCACGAGCATGAACAACCGAACAGTGGTCAAAAGTGAAGAGTTTTAGGGTTTAGGAGAACCCACCTCGCAAATCCTGGCAACCGGCGTAGGAGCTCCAGGGGTGCGTTCATTGTCAATGGCCTGCGAATTCTGCCTCGTCGTCCTCATCGCGTTCTTCGCTGGCGCAGCTCCAACGTACGAGCGTGATTTCCCTTGTGAACAACGCAATTTTATGAGTATCAAACGCAGTCAAAATTCACGATCATCATGAAGCGCATGCGAACAAAGAGCAGCGCATGCCAACGAGGAGTAGCGCATGCGAACAAGGAGCGTGCATCCATTTAGGAAATCACAAACACCCGGTGGCTGAAGGACAGTGCAGGGAGACTATGGAGACTGTAACGGAGTTGATTGCTCAAGAGGTGGCCAAGACTCCTTCGGCAAAGAATTCTGCCATTGCACTGGCTGCAAGCAAAGAATTTTTGGAGACGTTCCTCATTCACAATGGGGACGGACCCAAGGAGATGCTCCGCGAAGAGGCTCTAGAAAAAGTTATGGATAAATTCCAACTCCTCAGTTCCCCCAGTGTTCGCAACATCATTGCTACATATCGCGATAAGCTGAAAGGTACTGGCGAGATAGACCGAATTCTTACTATGAAGAGTCATGCAAAGATCGAGTTTATTCACGACAGTGTGTTCCCTGGACAAGGCAAAGACAAAGTATACTTATTCAAAATGCTCGTTGACGGTCCTGGCAGCGGCGTTGATCTTGTGAGACGAATGCAACCTGGAGGTGATCTCGAACATTGCTTCGTGATGTTTGATCACGTGAAGAGGGTGAAGTCGTGGACAACGCTAGCATGCCATGTGTATGATTCAAAATATTGCAAAGTGATGACTATTGCAGTGTGTGATATGCAGACCGAGGGCACAGAAGGCCAGATGATATTTTGGAATTGCTTGAATAACGTCATGAAAGACAATGGTGTGCCCAATCCAAATTTCAAAGGATTCATGTGCGATAGCGCACAAGCCAATTTCAATGCTGTACGAACTGTGTATGGTTCGGGTGACCCCAAAGTTCCTATGGTGGACCGCGAACGAACCTGCCTTTTCCATTGGGCTACCTCCATGCACAAGCATACCGAAAAGCACATTGCCAAGGCGTTCCAAGCACAACATATTCGGCTCTGTCGGCAATACAAGGATGCCACAACCATGGCAGAAGCAGATCAGATGTACTTGCAATTGAAGGCCTGGTGGTATTCGTCTGGTGCAGCTGATGAAGATTCTATTAGAGAACTCGAAGATTGGTTAGCATTTTGGCACTTTCGTTATCGCCAATGGGGAGGGTTTATGGAGACGGTGAGACTAATGTTGAACTCTCATTTCATTTGCACTTATTTATCGCTATTCTATTTCTATCCCATTCACTTACCATTCTCCCTTGTTGTAATGTGTTACAGGACCTTACCCCTGACGAACTTGCTGAGATTCCGACCTATAACCTCTCGGAGACAGTTCACAATAAGTGGCTTCAAGCGTCCGGGAAACGAGGCACGGACTTGTTTGTGGCTACTTGTGACGACTGGATCCGTGCCTTTAAGCAAATGACAAACTACCGCTCTTACCTATGTGGAGGCGCTTCTGGGAAGGGCCCCTCAAAGCATGACCTGAAACTTAAGCGGGCAATGGCATCGCTCGATGGAAAGAAGATTGCCCAAGGCCTCAGCGAAATGCCGGGAGCGGAAGAGGTTTGTACACGAGTCCCTCATTTAGAAGGGGAGGAGCTCTTTGGATCGGTGAAAAGGAAGCTCGACCTCCCGATTGGATCGGAGGGTGATTCGCATCGCTCGGACAAAGTTAACTTCTCTCATCCTCGAGTCCAAACAAGATCCGCTTCTGCAAGAGTGCAACTTCAACCGATTCCAGAGGTTACTTCTCCAATGCCACACGTCACACACGTGCAAGAAACCGACTGCAACGTTCACGAGTGGCACATTGCTAGAATTTCGTACAAGGCAAAGAACAAGTGCCACGCTATTCAAGCCCAAACAAACATCAGGTGCAAGATGGTCATTGCCAAGGGTGGTAAGGCCACTGCTGCTCCAACGTACAAAGGTGAGAGGCAAGTTCCAACGTTCAGAGGAGCTCGACACAAAACCGAAGATTTCTGGTTTTGCCCTGGTCAAATTGCTCGATGTGTCATGGGACCCAAGCGTGGACACGTACTAACGCGACCCAACATCCCTGACATTTGGCCCGTTCTAGTGGGGACGGACCTCACACGTTCAGAAATTATGGAATTGGAAGAGGCAGGATTTCGATTGCAAGCTAAAACCGCCATGTCACCTCGCCGCCTCTTTACAACCTCCAAAATATTTGAGCCCGTGGTCTGGAATTATCCTCAACCCGCTCACGCAGATAAAGTTCCTTCTATTCGAGGCGGCAAGACCGTTCGACGCAGTCCTAAAGCTCCGTGTGAGGCCCATCGCAACCAATGGGAGAGTGCAAGGAACGTCAAGGCTATTATCCAAGCGGTGAAGATCATTCCATATCCTGGACTTGGTGCAGTCATCACAATGCAGTCTGGAGTGGAGCCAGATCAGAAAGTTTACAACGTCACATTGTCTAACTTTCCATCGTGCACTTGCCCACACTTTGTTAGCATGAACGGTTCAAGTGTTGGCAAGCGTGGTGCTTATGTCAACTGCAAGCACATCTATTACGTATTTCGGTTCTTTTGCAAACTAGACTTTGATAATCACAAGTTCATGCATGCCCCTACCCTTAGCTTCGACGAAACAAAGAAGATTCTTGAAGCTGCTGAAATCATCAAAACAGCAGTTTAGAATTAGAAAGTTGATCTATGAATTATAGCCTACTACGTAGACTCGTGGCAACCCTAGAGCTTGGGCCATGTAGGATTTTGTAATGATGCATGACGTCATTCTATAGTCACGCTATGACTCTGGAAAAAAAAAAAAAAAAAACCTTTTATTATTAAAAAATTCTGATCAGCAACGTCCATACGCCATATAACTTTGATCAACCTGATTAGGTGTGGGTATGGGTCTCGGGCCCGAGACCCAATTGATGGCACTCAAGCTTGATCAAAAAATCAGTTTCAGTAGGGTCCCTAAATCAGCAAATCCAGTGAAATGATACACTTTCTTAGGAATTTTATGCGCCTTCGGGGAAGTAAACTTGAAAATAGTGAAATTTATCCATAATAAAACTAAAGCACGGTAATAGGGTCCCACGGTAATAAGACGCATTTTTACTATAAATAGTAAATTTTCTAAATTTGGAAAATTTCAGGCTCTAGGCTCACAAAGTTCCTGCTCATAGCTCTTAGGCTCACAAAGTTCCTGCTCACAGCTCTTAAGCTCACCGTTCTAGGCTCACATGCTAGTGTCGTTGGCATGAAATGAGGCATAAAATTTTCACAAACCATCCCTTTTCTAATCGGATCACACATGCATGAAGCTAACTTCCCATAAGAAATTCAGTAAAAAAACCCACAATATAAAAAGTGCATGATGGATGAAAAAGCGAAGTTCAAATCTCTTCATTATCCAAAATCTGGACGGTTGGAGGTTTAGGAGTTAAAGTGGTGGGAATTCGTTTGTGTACCTCATTGAAATATGAAATGAATGGCATTACTTAGAATACAGATAGTTTATACTTTGAATTTTCAAAAAGGAAAAATAAAATAAAACTCAGTACACAGTTTATTGGTGTCCAAGTTTCCAATTGATTCCTTGTGTGCTTGTTTTTTTGTTGTGATTGGTCATGCATCCATACCTAGCCTAAATATATAATCCATATATTCTTTCAAAGATGCTCAGGCTGCCCACTGAGAACCTAAAATGTTGTTTAAGGGGTAACATACATACTGTACTTGGCCTTTAGGGTCGGTGTGTCATACTGAATAATTAAAAAAATTGCCCAAGTGTTTTTCAACAAATGCCAAATTTTGTGAATATTTTTTAATATTCTCTTTTTTCACCATAGAAATGTTTTAAAAAAAAATTGGAAATTTTTTTTTGTTAAGAATTGAACTTCTCTTTTTACAATTATTTTTTACTCACCATGACAACCGAATACAGTAATAAGTTTTTCAAGTTTCAATTGTGGTCATTAAAATTTTGAATCTTGTATAGTTGGATGGCCTACAAGAAGAAAATTGGTTGTGGATTGTGGACATGTTCTTAACCCTTTAGTGCCGCTAGGGTACTATTCCTTTTGGTGTTTTTATTTCCCCTCAAGTGATGTCAGAAAAAATAAAATTAGTTCTCAATTCTACCAATTCATTTCCAACTTGTATATGTTTAGTCTGCAAAAATAAATAAATTATCCAATGGTACTTGGCTGAGATTATAACGAGGATTCAAATTAATATTCTCTATCTCCAAAAATGAGATTTTGTGGAGGCCTCATAGTGTCACATGGTGTTCTCAGGTGGAAAAAATCAGAGAAAATTTCACATTCGATTTTTAAATTTTTTTTTGTGCCACATGGACCCCCTTGTGGGGGTGCCACATGGCAAAAACACAAATTAAGCCAAAATCGGAAAAAAAATTAAAAAAATAAAAATTCCAAACACCTTGTATGTGTGGGTTACCAAAAACCCAAATACAAAACAAAATGTCCATCACTCATTGAAATGCTCCAAATCTACACTCATTGAATGCAAAAAACCCTCACAGAACACACACCTCCCACTCAGAACACACACTATAATAGTTCTTGCCCCGTTGTTGTTTCTGCTCTTGAATCTCTGTGTATTTACGCTTCCTGCCATGACAAACCAAAAGCTGTGAATAATCCAATACATTCCAAGAAATTTCATAACAACTAGAACAGCCGCAATTATCGTTCATTAGAAAAGCCACAATCAAATACTTTATATGTTCGCCAACTTCGGCACAAGGAACTACTATCAATATGGTAGCATTCGTCAAATAGTCAGAAGGTAGCTGGGACAGGTCCAGAAGCCAACACCTAAGATGGTGTATAAAACAGAACTCATAGTGATGATGCAGATATCACACCTGTAGGATTTGAGCTCTGAATTTGAAAGAAACTCATCTGCGAATGTTTCCTTACGCTCTTTTTTTGTCAACCTGGTAGAATAAAACTCGGTTGGTCCTTCCACCACTCTACCCACCTGCAAATCAAAAACTTATCAAAACATCAATTCCATACGGCACTTTCAACAGCTCTACAAGCAATCACACCAATAAAGAGAGTGTGGTGTGTTATTTTCTGTGTTGATAAATCTTCATGTGATGGTGCACGGAGACAATTTATGAGCCGGTATAATCGCCATCGCCATCTTGATCGTCACAATTTATAATGGAGGCAGAAACGCGAAGACCTAGCGCCAAATCTTGAATGACGACCAGAAGCAAAAAAATCAAAACAAATGACAGTACTGACAGCAAAGGAGCCCCACCTCACATACACAATGCAATAACTCCCACTATCCCACATCCAGCAGGCAAGCACCACCAAACTCGAACTAAAAAGAAAAATGTATCGAAAGAGAGTCGTAAATAGACTTTTCATAAATCTCAAAAAGAACTGAATCATTCTCTCCGTATCATAAGCATCCTACTTCACCTCTAAAACATCTGTAAAGGGTGCCAATCTACTGCACCACACAAACTCAGCATATCCCATGGCTCCGACCTGTCCACTCATGAATGGCAAAACCGAAGAAGCATATCCGAGAATCAAAATCCAGCACCTCCATCGGTGTCGAATTATTATCGTCGTTTGTCATTATCCCCTAATTTCCCCACCTCTGAGCCTTAACCGCTGCCGCCCATCGCCACTCACCTCCCGAAACCCTCACAGCTTCGACAATCGACAATTGACAATTGACAATTGACCAAATTCTTCTCTTGTAGTAAATCCTGCGGTTTATACTTGGCCCAAACCCCGATATCGGACTTGGCAGTTCTGCACTCACTCGCACTCACCTGCACCGATCGCACTTGCGCCTGCACCGATCGCGTGAGCCCTCCGATCGCCACTCCTCACACACTCCTCACAGTCCGCCCTCGCCACTCCTCACACACACTCCGCACTCCTCACACATTCCTCACACTCCGCCCTTGCGCGGAAACACTCCGCCCTCGCTCAGAAACACTCCGCCCTCGCCATCGCCCATCGTAGGAAACACAGAAACTCGCAGGAAACACAGAAACACGCAGGAACTCGCCATCGCTCATCGCCATCGCCCATCGAATGCTCCGCCATCAACAGAATGCTCCGCCATCGCCCATCGCCAGACATGTCGATTGGACCTGGACATTGCCATCGCCAGACACATCGCCAGGTAGGGTCGAGGGTGGCAAAACCCCTTGCGCCAACGTGGACCCATATTGCGAAAATCCCCTTGCGAAAATCCTGTGCCTACGTGGACCCCCCCATATTTTTGGGTTTTCGCATTTCGGGGGCCCCGGGTTTTCTGGCCCACCCCTGTTAATAGTTGACCCCAAACACTATTTAACTATTGTTTTTTACACCATACAAAAAAAATTGAAAAAATATTTCACAAAAAAATTAGCATTTAATTTTAGAAATATTTTCTGCTTTAGGCCTATAAGGTTACCTATCCCTCCACCTACAGTAGTTCATATAATCATCTTTGCTTCTTGAATCTAAGCTGGAGGCACTTTAAATTGTCCACCACTCCGTTATGGTCCTTTAGGTGCCTCAAATATTGCCACTTACAAAACATAAGTCCAATTACTTGTAATCCTTATGGAACCTAAAACAAACCACTTGTCATCCAATTAGAAGGTTTCAACCATTAGGGGGAATTAGAGGGCAATTTTTTTTTCTCAGGTGGCCCGGAAAACCCGGGGCCCCCGAAATGCGGAAATGGAGAAAAAAGGGGGGGGGGGGGGGGGGGTACACGTAGGTGCAGGGGGGTACACGTTGGCGCAAGGGGGTACACGTTGGCGGAAGGCCGATTTTCGAAATGAAAAAAATACGGGGGTACACGTTGGCGCAGAAGGGTCCACGTTGGACGCAGAAGGGACCACGCAGGCATTCGGCTTCGAGGATAGTGTCACGAGTTTGCGCAGGGTTTGTGTTTGCGCAGCGTTTGTGTTTGCACAGGGTTTTGTTTTTGCAGGGTTTGCGCATGGTTTTGTTTTACGCAGGTCCAGGGTTCGAGGTGTGAGCGATGTTGGGTTTTGAGTTCATAGGGGAGCGACTTGTACATCCGGGATTTTTGATCGGGAGTGATCGTGAGTGATCGGGAATTTCCCCACAGATCATGTCTAGCCCGCCGTAATACGGAACGTAGAATAAACTTGCTTTGCTTGGATCCTCCGTCTGGCATCGGTACTTCAAAATCCTTGCGTGCGAGACGAGCTCCAGGGAGTATTGGTGCGTGTTGAACCACCGGTTTGCAGGTTGTAAGATTTTGGAATCGTTCACCGGTTTGCCGAAGTCAGAGTTTTCGAAGTAGTCGCAGAGGCCAAACCAGGGCAAGAGCGAGTCGCAACGCTTGGCCAGGTCGACGTTGAATTCCGGAGGGAGGTTGTAAACATAAATGTACTTGCCTTGGTAGGAGCTTGAGGAGGATTTAGGGTTAGGGTTTGGTGCTGAATTTGCGCGAATCTCGTCCAGGATCCGCAACGCATACCTGTTGCCGTTCGTGTGGAGGTCGCCGGTGATGCGCGTGTCGAGGGCCGTGTCTGTGTGCGGGGAGGGAGTTCGACCGGGGACTTGTTGTTTCCACTACTTCGACCTGTTTGATCTCGGCCCTGAGCGATGGCGTCCTCGCTCGCATGCGGCTCGTCACTGAAGCTGGCCTCGTTCGACGGGCTGTTCGAGCGCTAGTTGGGCCTGCGCGGCGCCGACCTCGCCTCCTCCGTGGACATGCTCACGGGTTCCGAGAGCAGCGTCTATGTGACCCGCCGCGGGAGCGCCGTGGTCACCGCCGGGCTCAAGGACTTGTGCGACCGCATCGCCACCGTGAAGAACACGCAGAAGATCACGGACGCCATGAAGCTCGTGGCTGCCGCCAAGGTGCGTCGCGCGCAAGAGGCCGTGGTGAATGGACGCCTGTTCTCGGAGAATCTCGTGAAGGTTCTGTTCAATGTCAACGAGCAGCTGGCCACCGAGGACATCGACATCCCGCTGACCAATGTGAGTGGAATTGCTTTTCCTGCATTTTGATTGTCGCACTGGGATTGGGCATTGGTGAATTAGAGCATTGGGAATTGGGAAGTGAATTGAATTGAATGTGGCGGAAACGGTGATTGGGCATGCGCATGGTTGGTGGCTGGAGAATGAATGAATGAATCGCGATTTAATGAATCGGAGTTGAGGCTGGATTTTGAGATTGTGAGGTGGGTGGCGAATGTTATGTGCGCAGATCGACTTCGGCGCGATCGGCACGTTCATAGTACGGGTCTCGATTGGGGAGGTGCGGGTCTCGATCTTCGGAGTGCGAGGCGAGTGCGAGGCGATCTTCGGTGCAGGCGATCTTTGGTGCAGGCGAGTGTGCACTTCGGTGCAAGCGATCTTCAGTGCAGGCGAATGTAGTAAAATGTATGTAATACCCGGGGCCCGAGAAAAAGTATACCCCAGGAGCTGACACGTGGACTCCTTGAGAATCAGGGATTAATTAGTTAATTGAAAAACGCTGATACACCAATGCTCTCATACGTGTACCCCTTCTGCTTTTGACACGTGGACTTATTTAATTAATCCAACTGTGAGATTAATTAATCAGTGTAAAACTCAATGAAATGTGCACTCGTGCCACTAGCTATGAACCCAGAGCAATTTTCCAGGCCACCTAAGAAAAAAAATTTGCCCTAATTTTTCGGGGGCCCCGGGTTTTCCGGGCCACCTGAGAAAAAAAATTTGGGGTCATAGTTTATTGTACACACTGTGGGTTGCCAAATAATGTGATGCTTAAGTAGAAGAGCCCACACCAATTATGCTTAAAATCTAAAATAATATAGATTCTTCAATTAATATCTAGACGCCACAATTGCTCTATATATAAGCGATTGGAAATTTGGGTAGATCATTACAAAGTCAACTTGAATGAATTTTTTTAAAAATTACCAACTTAGATGTTGGTGTGTATAAGTTTTGTGAAAATATAATTTATTTTGCCGATATTGGATGTAGGCTCTTGAGTAGGCTTAATCCTTTGACGCGCCTACATCCATATAATGGTCGACGAATAGATTGCAACCTTTCTCTTGACTACTTCTTGTACAATTTTTCATCCATTTAGAATTTCTCTTGGTTCTTGGGCTATTTGACTTTCATTTGTACGGTATGGATCTTCAAAATAAGATATTTTGATTTTTTTTAAATCAACACAATTGGTTTATGTCAAGTTTCATTCTTAGTTCAAAAAGTGAGGCCTTAACATGATTTTCCAAAATAAGTAGAATCAAATAATGGAAACCATACCATCTCGTAGTGCATGTTAATCCAATTTCATTACAATATTTTAATTTTTTTAATGTGAATTTGGGATTTTAAATTGAATTTCAAGAAAAAAACATTTGCAAATTTAATTTAAAAATATTAATAAAGAATATGATGAATTCAACTATATAGATGTGATCTTCACATTGACATTTACAACTTTGCTTTGAACATCAACTCCAATTTTATTTATTTTATTTTATTTTCATCAAACATTTTATAACAAATCTTTGAAAACGGTGTTGAATCAGGACATTAAAGTGTTAAAGTTATGGAGCCCAAAACTCTCAATTATGATAGTAGATTTATGACTATTCATTGAATTGTTGTAGACCAAACACATTCTTCCACAGTGACTTCTCTAAAGTGGACATATGAATATCTGATTCTTTATGCGCATATTTTTGTAAATTGCCTAAGATTGAGGGGTGGCATCAAAAGGAGGTATTAGTTTTGTATGATACTTTTTTTTGGTAGATCCTTCTCTTTTCAAAATAGTTGATTACTTATACCTCATTGTGTTCTGCACTTTCAACTTTATTTTCATAAATTAAGGGGTAGTCCGTTTTTCAAATATATCCCTAAACATACATCAAAATGATCAGACATAGGACAGCCATTAACCATGGACTTCAGCAAGCTTTGTAAAATCCATTAAAATTTTATTTTGCTCTTGAAAATTTAGCATCACTAAAATGAAGTTTCAGTTGGCCATCAATTTATCAACTTTGTACATGATCAGGACTAATTGTAAAATTTCTGGTGATAAAAACACCATCTGACGATCTCCCACAAATGGTCCAACTAATTATTATTTTCTGATCACGATGACCGACTTAAAGTATGCAGATTTAGAGTCTACCCTCAAAAGGGGGCATCAAGGGTAGCATGCGCCATCTTGGTCCTGGTGGCCAAGTCGGTAGCACTTCCCCTAACAAACTCTTCATTCACGCTGGGCCAAAGTTCCTCTCTCTCTAGAGGATTTTTGCACCCCAAGTAAGTTAGAGTTAGTTGTCTAAATCAATATCATAAAATGGGCCCTCCAAGACGAGTATAGAGAGGTTTCCTAGAGCTTTCTCCTCTGCCAAGAACTTGTGCAGACTTGAAATTAACGAAGTAGCGTAAGTACAATCTGAACTTGTTATTATCACACTCTCCAAAATTACATTCAAATATCTTCACAAAGTATTTGCTGTTGTGTACACTTGTGATTGAACGCTTTCCACATGTCATGTTCTGAACTCATGTATGTTGGTAACAACCAAATTGTTGGTATTAAAGGGTTCTGAGTGTAATCATATAATAATTCCTGATTTCATCGTTTGAATTAAGTATATATATATCATGCAGATTTAATCGAGAAGACCAAGATAATTATTCTACACAACGCCAAATACAATTGTACTTTTGAATCAAGAACGTATGATTTTGAGGTCATTGTATATAAGGTAGACGTAGTTACCAATTACCACCCAAAACTCAATTCCGCCCTCATGTACTAGTGGTGTACATTCTAGAACACAAATGTATATAGTTTTTCCCAACGTCGTCATTGAATAGAAATCCCTCTTTTACTTGTGAATAAAGAACATCCATGAGTGTATTTTTTGGCTCATCAGAGGATTCAAATTCAACACAACCCTAAACCCTCCACTCCTTCACACATATATATAATTATATGTATTCATTGACCAGTCAACTTGGCATTATGCTAGATCAAAAAGCTTCAATAGAATCATGCCATGGGCAGTGGATCTCACATGGTGATGTTGACCAAGTCTGGTAATGGGTGTTGCCATGTGAGCTCTCTTTCCGCAGCAGGTCCAAAAATTGGTCACAGCTCAAAGTCCTCCTCTGATTGAACAGTACAGATCCACTCAGTCCAACAATATAACCGAGAGACTCACGATGTGGACCATCACAACATTCAATAGCAAGTGTGGTATACCTTTCCATCCATCCATGAGTTAGGGTTTTGGATACACATTCAAGGAGGGATGAATGCACACATGTGGGTCACCTCAGTTTCCACTTGTCAATAAAGATGGGTAGCTACTGATGGGCCATGGATGATGAGGAATATGCTTGACATTCTCCGCAGTGGCAAGGAAGAGGTAGCACTAGCTACTGAATGTTATGATGATTGCATAGCATGCACGTGTAGTTGAAATTATGTGCACAAGCATGAAAGGGGTGTCGGTGATTCAATATAATTATTACGCACCAGCATCTCATTGTCTTTGTAGTCCTCTCTGTTGAATGTCAGCTGGATGGACATGGCTGAATCGGCCTCCAGTTTCAGAAGTGCTCGGTCTTGGCATCTGGCAAGTGATCGAATATAGTCACCGTGTTTGAATCAACCATATTGATATGAATAGCTTGTACATGGCTCGTCTACACCTCAGTCTTTGAAACCGAAGTTGAGGATGAATCACGAATTAAGAGTAGCACGTGCACATACATAATGGACTAGGTAATGTGCAAGTAGCCCCTTGTTATGAGAAATAACCTTGTTGAGCCATGAGAGTGGCGAGATAGGTTATTTTCATAACCAGGGGTTGGATCTTGTTCAATCTTCTTCAATGATGATTAATCAAGGGTCACAAAAGAAAGGCATCATAACTTCAAAGCAACCTTTGGTTATGGGAAATAAATTTGTCCTTCTTATCCAATGGTTGCCTGCCACCTCTACAGTTTTGGGTTGCATTGACATTATGTTAATTGTAGAGTGTAATGACATACCTTGCTGCCAATCGTTGCGTCAAGTGAGAGCCTGCAAGCACACAGCAAGTTTATAATTAAATCCCTTCAATGAAGCTTTAGGCTTTGAATCGAATTGCAGCAATAAATAAAAAGAAAGTTCTAATTCGAGGGCATCTGATCTGGTTTAAAATTAGATGAGAAAAAAAGTACCAAGGTATATCCACGGGTCGGTTCCTCTGGCAAGCTTCGGTTCCCTGCAACGTACACACTCGCAATGAAATTAAGTTGCCTTGTTAGAGGGCAAGGTACTGCTGGTTGATTAATGTCATTGGGTACCATTGGGACTCACTGTATCGCGATCCAGTCATATGTAATACTAGCAAACACCCTCTTGCAATGCAACAACAACAACAGAGGAAAGCGCAAGAATTGTATTAAGAACGTGGGAAGCAATTGGGAACATAAAGGGAACATGATGGAAACTTTTGGGGAACAAAATGGTAACTGTGGAGAACTATTTGGAAACATAAAAGGAACTTGGAAACATTAGGGAACATGATGGAAACCTTTGGGGAACATATCGAAACTGTAGAGAACAATTTCGGAACATGATGAATTTTTTGGATGAAAAAGCATAGATGTAAAATTTGGATGATTTTGTGACATGGTATTGTGATGGATTCCTAGCAAGGTAGTGATATGGTATTGTGACACTGTACTTAATATAATAGATTAATTGTAGAGATTGAGTAGTGACATACCTTGCTGCCAATCGTTGCGTCAAGTGAGAGCCTGCAAACACACAGCAAGAACTTAAGTAGCGATAACCACATATTTAGTGCCATATCAATAATCTTGACTGCCTAGTAATGGAGCTGGAATTGGAGCTCCTTGTATGTCACTGAAGCTTTGGCTAGTGCCTGGCCACTGTGACTGGAATTCAAGCAATAAAAACTTAAGGAATCTTCAATTTAGTTGGTTTAATAAGAGAGAATTGAAGTCTAACAGGTGAGAAAAAACGTACCAAGAATTGTCCACAAGTTCGTTCCTCCAAGCTTTGGTTCTCTGCAACACGTACAAATGCATAATTCATAGTGAAATTTTACTCAGGTGTACCACGGTTTAAATCCATAATCGCGTATAATTGGGTCATTGTATCACAATCCAGTCAACAAATCATAAAAATAACTAGATCGTAAGATCAGCAAACTTATACATCCTACCCTCCATAATATGATGATGTTTATTGTTTCAAGCAATACACATGTGACAAGTCATTTCTGTGACTAATCCACGTCTGCCAACTTGAAGTTAGGGCTTCCCAAATATGTCATAATAGAGAGGGACAACTGTATGGCACGAATGAAGAATCTGACTATGAGATGTATATATATGTATATTGGCATGGGAAAAAGTGATCATGTGGCTTGCTCTGACAGAACGAGTGCGCAGATGGACGAGGACCAGAGTGACGAGGGCCCTTGCAGCTTCATTTCTGCCTTTTATAAGGTAGGGGTACCAATTTTCGTCAGGCATAAAAAACCGTGCAGTAGCTTGATTTAAGCAGGAGGTACATTATAGCCTCCACCTCCAATTTTGAATGTACTCAAGGTGCTCATTTTAGACTGAACGGTTTTTGGTACCCCTACGGCTTCTACTTCCAAATTCATAACTAATTCAAGATGTATCTAAAATTAATGATTCCAATTGCTTTAGATTCCAGCATACTTTGCAGATGTACCAAAATTGATTCCCTGAGCCGCCCTCCAATAAGCTAGCCAAATCTGAAATTTGAACGGTTATTGGTACCCCTACCTTAGGTTGACAAGGGAGAGCCTCGGTAGTGTGAACTAATTTTATTGTGCATTGCTCTTTGTATTTGAGACCACATACCGAGGGTTCTCTTTGTTGCCATCCATCCATGCCTCGGTAGGCAGCAGTGGATGTCATGGATGTTTCTGTTCGACATTCTCAGTATGGCAATATTTGTTTAATTGGGACTTTCCACCATATTGGGACTCTTTGAAATTTACAACTGACATAGATCCAATGGGCAACATTTAGTGCTCCTTGTTCTTACAAGAAGTAAGGTCAGGGTGCCCAGATTTAATTGCCACTTTTTATTAGCTTCTATTATTATCACACTGATTTGTCAAAAGTTTAATCCTTACAGGGTTGATGGGGATAGTAGATACATTGGTGTATATTTGACATTTGTTGTAAATAAAAAGTTCTAGATTGAGACCACAATAGCTCATTTAATCAACTCGACATGAATTTTAAGTTCAATTTTGATCTTAAACGCATAGGAGGTCTAGAACCATGCCAAATACAATGGAATATTGATGTATAATACCGATCGGAAAGGGCTCTCTGGACCTTTAAGAGTTAATGTGTGTTTTTGTTGGTGACTAGAAGTTGATGACATTAAAGAAAATCTGAACAGTGAACAAAGGCCAAGAGGAGGGGGTACAAGGGGCTCTCACAAGTTTATTTTTCTGTACTACACGGCTTTTCTCCTATCTCCGCCCAGTGAGGTTGGATGATAACCACCAAGTGCCCCGGGGAGTGCACTTAAAGTTAAGATTAGGAATACACATGAGTGTGTTTTAATAGCATACCCCCTACAATACTTGGCCTTAAAATATTTTTTAAATTAATATTTTTAGGTGCTAAATCATTACGTATATATGTATCATTTGGTATAAATTTCAGGATCAACTAAGATGTGTTGTTTTTTGCTTGGAAAAAAAAAAATTAAATATTTACAAGTGATTATTTTTTGAAATTTATACAACACGAACTTTAGATTGTGTTTAACAACTTCATATTTTTTTTACAATTTTTAGATGATCTTTTAGTACATACATAGGGGGGGTTAAAAGTACGCACTCACGTGATTCCTAGTCTTAACTTTAAGTGCACTCCTCGAGCTAAGTGCCCACACCTCTCTCTAGATTTGGAGAATTGCAAAGTCTATGCATTATAAAATGCAACTAAGAGGGATATTTTGAACTTGATGTACAGTGCCCATGAGAAAAGATTGTCGCCCTTTTGTACCACTACTTTAAAAATTTCATATACAGTGATACGATATCAACTTCTTTAAAACTACGGAATTAATACCTCAAAGACACAAAATGTTGATCAATCATACCAAGTTTTACTTTCCAAAATTAGAATGTTGAATTTTGGTGAATTTATTAAAAATTCTATAAAGTTCAAACCTAGAAATTCATTTTAAAATCATCAGTGATAGCTTTTAAACCTATAATTGGATACATGATAGATAATCTTAAAATAAACATCTTTCCAACTAGAAGAAAGTTCCAAAAAATCATACATTTTCATATAAATCCAATGAAATAAAGATTGTCACCTACTACATATGAGTAATCAAAGCTCTACAACTATTGCATGTAAAGTGATACTAAATTGTTTTTTCTCTAAAATAGTTAATGAAGACTTTAGGAAGAAAACATTTTGATTACTTATGCAAATCTTTACTTTCCAAAAATAGAATGTTGATATTTGGTGAACTTTAAAAAAATAAAAATTGGTGTTCAATCGTAGAAAATCATTTTAAAATCATCATTGATAGATTTTGAACATCTAATTAGACACATGTATAAATAACTTAGAAATAAACATCTTTTTAGTAAGAATGTTTTAAGAAAAAGTTGTAGAAAATTTTACATATAAATCTAATAAACTAAAAAGTGTTTTCCACTACACACCGTAGTTTACTAGCAGGTTTGGCATCCAACTGCCTAATATTTAATTATTTGTAAAAATAGATTTAGGCAAATGAATATTCTTTAAAATCCGTTTTTTTCCTTAACCCGCCAAACGACCATTTTCTGGTCGCTGCCCGAATCTAACGGGCTGCCCGGAATAAAAAAGTATTTTTTGAAAAATAAAAAATATTTTAAAATACTACATCAAATCTACTTTCCAACCCAATTTGAATTATGTCAATCCGAGTTAAACTCCACCCGGGAGAATTTTTCAAAATGAATCACTTCAACATTGTCTTAGTGTTACAAAATTTGCTATTTGGGGAAAAGTAATGATGTTCCCTTCATCATTTCTTTTGCTTTCTTGAAGTTTACAATAGATAATCCAAATTTAACCAATCATGCTAAATTTTAAACTCTAAAAGTGAAAATTAGAATTTATACAAATTTTCAAAGGTTAATGCTTTTAAATTCATTAAAAAAAGATCTAAAGTTATTTTTGGAAGTTTGACCATACGGATAATTTGTAGAGATGATGCCCTACATTTTGTCTATTGAACCAAACTTCATCAAACATAGAAGGCACATATTATAACACATCTATGTTTTGTCCAATACCCCTCGGGCTTTTAGGGGTTAACAAAAAAAAAATTGAAAAAGAATTTCCCGAAATTTTAAGTATCTATTTTTAGAATTATTTTTTGCTGAGTCTACAGTAAACTATGGTATGATTGCTCAAAATCCTATAACTATTTGATTGATAAGGCTTCTCACTTACATTGAAATGATCTAGTGATTACAAAATTCTATCAATCTACCAACGTGTATGTACACCCATTTGCATTGATCATTGCTTCCAATCTAGAAGGTATAGATTGGCACAACTTGAGAATACCTTTTAGCTTTGTTTGCAGAAACACCCATATTTGAAATTCAAAACATTCCAAAGAAATCCAATATTTTAATAGAAAATAAAAGTCAGAGTAAGAATTTATATGGCAACCAAAATCATTGGAATATTATCTTTTTGAGAAAATATAGCAAGTGAAAGTGCTATAGAATATAGCATAGATCCTGACTACAAGGTTTGTAAATGCAACGGAATGCACAATATTTAGAATTTTCTAAATTTAAAAAGTAGATGATAACCTAGAGTTGATAAGCTTCACTTATGAAAATTCCTATTGAGAGATCTTGAATGATCATGAAGATATGTTGTTTTGTTTTAGTACAAAATTTATTGGTTTAGTAGAGAGGCGAAAATGTAGGGGCACTATACATATGAATAAAAGTTGTACATTATGAATTTCAGATTCTATCCACACGGTTAGTTTTATGATTGCTATCTCCTATATATATATTTTATTAGTTTTGAAAAATAAAATTCAAAATACTTTTGTAATTTGATTACAAATAAGATATTGACAAACTGTGGATGAAATTTGTTGTGATGGGTTGACATGTAATACTCTAAGTGTAGTGATTTTTAGAGATTTTTTGGTTGCTTAATTTTATAAGTATAATTTTATAATGCATCTTTGCAATTCTCCAAATCTGGAGAGGGTTGTAGGCATTTTGGGATTAACCCCTAAATGCTTAGAGCATATACAAAAAAGTCAAAGAACACTTTCATATGGATTTTGCTCATCAATAGCTTTTGAGATAATTTTTGAAATATTTTTAATAAATGTAAACAGATGTTTCCTATTGGTCCTTAATTTTTCAAAAAATTTTACTGCGTTATAAATTTAATATGATTTTTGAGGTAAAATACACAAAGAAATTCATATAAATTACAAAATTGTTCCAAATAACCAAAAAAAATTGTAAAAGGGTTCAAGTTACAATGAAGAGCCATATGGAAAATTCAATTAAAAAAACATTTTCTAAATGTGGAAATTTGATGATGACATATGCTTTGTAGTGTAGTTTGGATTATGACCTCTTGACATTGCGAGTGCAATAAAATACTTAATATTATGATTATTTCACATTTACAAAGTGAAGTAGAAACTAGACTTGATAAGCTCCATTTTCTTAGTTCGACTTGAAAGCAAAAATAATCAGCTTTAAAGTTGAAATTGAATTTGATCAACCACCATCCACTATTTGGATGCTTGGGCATTTAGGGGTTAAGGGATGCATACTTGCTAAACATATGATCAAGTGAAGAAATTTTGGGCCTCCCTTCCTTAAGATTAATATGATCAATTTCTTTGCCGGAAAGGGCTATCAGCTCTTTGCAGCTTGTGTGAGGTAGTGGATACTATTTGTGTCACTTCAAGCATTTTAACATACAGTTTAGGAGTGTGATTTTTGGAAGAGAGTTGCGAGAAATCATTTTGGATATAAGAGCAGGAATCAAAATTTTATCATAACGTATGAATTTATTATGCAATTTCAAAGGAGGAGGTTGTAGACTACTATCGTAGGTTAACCTTTTAGTGCCTAGGTACTGTAGTTGGGCGTCGTGGATTTTGGTGGGTTTTTTCCACCATGATTGATACTAACAGAAATACAATTAATGGATTAAATTAGAAAGTAAACGTACAACTGTATGTTCAACTGGAGTGGAGATTTTTTGTTAAAATTAGAGAATCATTAGACTGTTGGATTGAAAGATTATAGTATGTTTTTGAAGTGTATAATGCACACTCGAAAATGAGATTTTGGAGGGTGTGTGACTTCAAAGTTAAACAAAATTTGGGTTAAATTTCCCAAAATAAAAGTAGGGACATTCAGCAAGACCTATGTCAATACCTCTCCGTTGCAATCTTATATGTGAAGAACAAACTCACACATAATTATTGTAAATTTTATGAGTGAGAGTGACTTATCCATATACGGTTTAGGACAAAAATTTATACTTATAAATATGAAAGGAGTTGGTACATTGATCAAGATCGGAATACATACACTAATGGATTGGGAAGTCACTTCCAAAAAATTACAATTGGCGTGCAAAAAAATATAGGTGCAAAAAAATCTTTGAAGGTAATTTTTATAAATGAATTACATTAATATAGGATGCTCAAAATTGATTACAAGAATTAAAATGAGGATATTCATTAAATAACAATAATTATAGTAAGAATTACTTTTATTTTTTAGGGTACCTTTAAATACTTTGTTGTCGCAAGTGGCACCTAAAAAATACATAGAGTGACTTCCACGAGACTAATGGAACATGAACAAGAGAACATTATCCAAATAAAAAAAAATAAAGATAAAAAAATTCCAAACACAATAAATATTGCATAGTACATGTGTTATATTTGTAGTATTTGTTGTATTTTGAGGTATTTGCAGTACTTTGGTGTGTTGAACATAGGTATTTTGATAGCTTCACAACTCCAAATCAAAAATTTCTTTTTTGCAATGTGTGTATGAGATGAATCCCCAAAAATTGAACTTCACAATTCAAAATCCAATTCTTCATAGATTTTCTGTTATTTGCATTTTCGACACTGCAATGACCATAATCTAGTTTGCCAGGCACTAAAGGGTTAATAGCATGTCTGGCACTAAATATCTTTAAAATTAGAAGCCAACTTCTTTTTTGAAATTATAAGTAATGCTAGAGGATATTGGAAGTACATAACATTCAGTAGCCTTTATGCCATAACATTTAGTAGCCTTCATGCCATAACATTCAGTAGCCTTCCAAGAGGGTGCTTTTTAGTTTCATCCACCTTTATATATGGAGTGACCAATGATTTGTAATTGAATGAACTATTGAATCAAATAAACAATTACAAAACACTGTTGAATTGTGATTGAATGAGTGCTTTCCATTACTGTTTACCATAGTTGATTGCTCTTGCTTAATGCCACCTGTCCTCATAGCTGCTAATGTGATGTGGAATATCCCACATCATTTCATTGGGGGGATGAAATGATGTGGGATATTCCACATCATTATATTGGGGGAAGGCAGTAGTCAAAGAGGCTACTGAATGTTATGGCCCACTGTCTTTTGTTCATGCACTCTGCTCATCACCTTGAGCCTCCACCTGTCCACTTAGCTACTAATGAAGTACTGTTGGATGTGGAATATTCCACACCATCTAATGTAGAGCCAAGGCAGTGACAATGCATGCTACTGAATGTTATGTCAGCGAGTTTGAGGTATTCTATGCTTAGTAGAGTCTTGACTTGAAGTCATCAGTACCATAACATTCAGTAGCCTTCAAGAAGGCTCCCTGTTAGTTTCATCCACCTTTATATATGAAGTGATGAGAGATTAGTAATTGAATGGGCTATTGAATGAAATAAACAATTACAGGTCACTATTGAATTGTGACTGAGTGAGTGCTTTCAATTAGTGTTCACCATGGTTAGTTGCTCTTGCTTAATGCCACCTACCCCCATACTACTGATGTGATGTGAAATATCCCACATCATTTCACATCATTTCACATCACATCACATCAGTATTGGGGGATGAAATGATGTGAGATATTCCACATCTTGGGAGAAGGCAGCAGTCATAGAGGCTACTGAATGAATGTTATGACTTTAGTAGCTTAGTGACTGTTCTTATTTTCAAAGTTTCTCCTCTATTCCCGAGGTAGTAAGCAGCCCAATCAATTACAGTAAAGTGGTGTAATTGACCAAGCTTCGCTCCAATGTGACTAGCTTTGCTATTAAAACACTATATTTTTTTTGTCAATGTCAAATCACTCATCAACATGATAAGATGTTAACCTCTAAACGTCCTCACCTCTAGATTTGGAGAATTTCAAAGATGTCGAAGATTTCTAACCTCCAAATTTCTAAGAGGGATATTTTGAACTTGATATATGAATAAAAGTTCTACATTATGAATTTTTGATTCTATCCATACAGTTGAATCTATGATTGCTGTCACCAACAATTTTGTATAAAATTTGAAACTTAAAATTCAAAATTCTTTTGTAATTTGATCACGAATAAGATATTGACAATTTGTACATGATTTTTTTGTGATTGGTTGAAATGTAATATTCTAAGTGTAGTGATTTTTGGAGATTTTTTGGTTGCTTAATTTTATGAGTTGACTTTTTTTAAGAGCACTTTTACATTGAAATCTTCAAGATTTTGGATGAATCACTACAACATGAATTGACGCATAAAAATTTCACAAACCATCTCCTTTCTAATCGGATCACACATGAGTGAAGCTAACTTCCCACAAAATATATAGTAGAAAATCCACGCTGCAAAAAGTCAATGAAGGATGAAATAACTCTGTTTGATTCCATACATCGTCCACTTTCTGGATGGTTGGACGTATAGGGATTAACCCCTAAATGTACCAGGGTGTTCCTGGAATTGACAATTTGAGAAAAAACATCATAAACTACTATTTAGAAGAATATTTTGGAATTGATATACAAATGAAAGTTCTAGATTTTGAATTTTAGATTCCATCCGTACGGTTTGATTCACTAATACTATCACCAATATTTAATTATAAAATTTGAAAGCTAAAATTAAAAATTCCTCCTAAATTCAATTACAAACAAAATTTTAAAAGTTTTTGAGTAAAATTTGTTGGAATGAATATGAAATCAGATACTCTTAAACGTGATGATTCTTTGAAATTTTTGTGGTTCTTAAATCTATGACCTCATTTTTGCAAGGCCACTTTTGAACTACAGTCAATGCAATTTTGGCTTGGTCAACAACTTGACATACTTCTACATTTGTAATTTTAGAAAAATATGTAATCCAGTATGACTAAATCCAACCGTTCGATAGAACAACAACTTGGTGAAGAATCTCCAAAAAATTGGATGACGTTCATCCAAGCATTGATGAGAATGTGAGAAGGGTTTGAATCTGTTAGTCGTCCACTTTTTGGACGCTCTGACGTTTAGGGGTTAAAGTCAAAGAAGGAATGCGTGCAACTCTTTCAGTTGCATTGATACAATCATACAATATCTTAGAGAATTCCAAAACTTCATCTTTCAACAATTCACCAAAATTAAAAAGTGTTGTTTTGCTCTTGTAATATGGAATGACAGGACCTTCATCTATGTATAATAGAAGGTAAGGGAATAGTGTGATGTTGGTAGCTGTGGCTGCACTTTTCATTATTCGTGAATAATGGTTTGCACTAGCGAGAGGCCGTCACGGTCCAAACCCAATTCATGTCGAGAATCCAAAGTTATATATATATAATCAACGGCCATAATTGGGTTTCCATTTTTAGCCACCCAATTCTCCCTCGAGAGATTGTCGTATTGATGCCAAAACTCTCAAAAATTTGATGCCATGTAAGCTCTTATAACCTTTGAATTTTGGTTCATAGTGTGAAATCCGAGAGGCCAAATTTCTTATAATCTAATTGGTGGAATTTGACGAACTCTCAACCTTTGGCAATAGTGTGAATGGGCCCTTACAAATCCTTTTGAGAAAGGCTTCACCCTAGTACAACCCTTTTTTTTCCTCGCGATTTTTAGCTAGTGACAATTGCTTAGAAGTAGTTGCTAGAAGCTTTACATTGCCCAAAAAAAAGACACTGCCCTACTGTCATACATACTTTGCACTCTTGCAACCACGTCCTTCCAAATATTCTCCTCCAAATATTCTCCAAAATGAGGACTTTCAAGGAAATGCCCTACCTTAGGGCCGCTTCACACTATGGCCAAAGGTCGAGAGGCCGTCGATTTCCACCAATCAAATTGCAAGAAACCATGGTTTCGGCCTCTCGACCCTTCACACTAGAGGCCAAAGTCCAAAGGCCGTGGACCTTCAAAATGCTTACATGGCAACACTTTTTGACCAAGGTGACGGCCTCTCGAGAGGAAGTTTGGGTCCTACATTTTGCAAGACTTGTCACTATGGTCGAGAGGCCGTCGATTTCTTTTCATAAAAAATGAAAACTATATTTTATGCCTATTTTCAGTAGATTTCTTTGGACTCTCAACAAAGTTTGGACTCTCAATCCCACGGCCTCTCAACTTGGACGGCCATAGTGTGAAGCGGCCCTTACACGCCAACCATCGGTGACACAGAATTCTAAATGATCACATGCACTTTGGATGACATTAGTCAGTCAGTCAGGGTGAACCACATTCATCCACAATCTCATGCCAGGTGGGAGACCCTTGAGAAAGATTCAAATACAACGAGGGCATTTCATTGCTTTTGGAATTGCAGCTCATCGACCGGGAACGCGCAAATCGCTCGCCACTCCCTCACTGACGGCACTTGATCGCTCGCACATCATTCTTGACATGGTCATTTTTAAAGTTACTGCAGAATGGTGCTCAACTCTGTCTCCGACACGTCCATTCCATCAAAACAGACAAAGTCGCAGAAATGGCAGGCGCAGCCACTTGCCTTGGAACCATCTGAAACAGAATATCCCAACAGGCATCTGAATCCAAAACCTCATTTGAGTGGAACAATAATGACCCCTAGAGGACCACGAAGAAGTCCAAATTGGGTCTCAGAGTGTTTGTAGCAGTTTTACCAACTTACGCAATGTTCTTCACTGACTCCAGTGATATAACATTTGGTCCCATCTGAAATATGATCGATTGAATTTTTCATTTTAAAACCATGAATCCTTAGTCCTGTAGGGGTTAAATTGTGAGTGCAAAACAGATTCCAGAGAGAGAGGATTCAGTAGTTAGGGTATCCCAGCTGTAAGTGAGGATTTGTGTTTTGTGATTTTGTTTTTGAAGCGAGAGTGAGTGAGTGAGTGAGTGAGGGGCGGAACAAACGAGGAGATGATGCAAAAGGAGTTTGTGATCGGGGCGGCGAAGGCGGCGAAGCTGCGGCATGCGTCGGGGTTGGGCGTGGAGCAGTTCCTGGCGACGCTGGTGAAGCCCACGGCGGAGCTGGCGCGCCCGCCGATCTCCCACTTTCACGTGGGCGCCGTGGGGCTCGGGGTCAGCGGGCGGATCTTCCGAGGCGTCAACTTGGAGTTTCCCAAGCTGCCGCTGAATCATTCCGTGCACGCCGAGCAGTTTCTCGTCGCCAATGCGCTGCAACACGGTGAGAAGAAGCTCGTCTTCATTGCCGTCTCTGCTGCTCCGTGCGGCCATTGCAGGTTAGTTCTTCATCGCCCCAACTAAAAAATAAACAAAAAAACATAAAAAAAATTGTACCTCATCTTGTTTTGAGTAGGACTTTCTTTGACCAACATTCAATCTTCTTCACTGAAAAAAAATTAAAAATCAGCTCCATCAGTTTTCACAATATGATCATTTTCCAATCGGTTTTTTAGGGATTCAGAATCACTTCTGCAGTAAGTTTCTCTTGAATCATGTCAGTAATTGCGCATAATTTCAAAATTGGACCTCATCTTGTTTTGAGTAGGGCTTTCTTGGAAGCATTCAATCTTCTTCACTGAATAAACATCAGCTCCATCTGAATTCGTCATATGACCATTTTTCAATCGGTACTTTAGGGATTAAGAATCACTTCTGCAGTGAGTTTCTCTTGAATCATGTCATGCAGTAATTGCGCGTAATTTCAAAAGCATCTGGCCTGGCGGTAGAAACCCTAGAATATGATAATTATGCTGGGTTTCCGTCTCTGGATGCGAGGTTCTTGACGCCCTCCTCTACTATCAGTGGATCATTCGATCTCAACAAACGCATAATTGTCTTTCTGTTTCACTGCTCTGGTCATGAATTGAACAATTCTTGCACGTTTCCGTCAGTCTATTCTCTGCGATTCTTGCAACTGTCGTTCGTGTAGAGAGTTCTCAACTTGGTGACAGAATGATTGTGGATTTTGTTCACCTGCACCTGATGTCACGCCCGAATGTGATTCCTGGTTTAACCCCTAAAGGACCAAGGATTCATGGTTTTAAAATGATCATATTGTGAAAAATACATCTCAGATGGGACCAAATTTTATATCACCGGAGTCAGTAAAGAGCATTGTACGTGTTGTTGGTCAAAGAAATAACAAATTTGAACAAAAGGAAGTCTACCGGTATATAGAACCTACTCAAAACTGCTAAAAGAATCATGAGCCCAATTCGGGCTTTTTGGTCCTTCAGGGGTTAAAGAGAGTTCGATGTGTTGCAGGCAATTTCTTCAGGAGCTGCGGGATGCAGGCGACATCCGGATGTTGGTGACAGATGGGAAGGATGCGCTAGTGCGCCCACTGTCATACTTCTTGCCACACAGATTTGGTCCTGACGATTTATTATCGAAAAGCTTCCCGCTTCTGCTGGAGCCAAGAAGCAACGATCTCATGGCCTTGGCCGATCTAAGTGGGGAGGATTGCTCAAACCTTCATGTCAATCTGGCGGAGAAGGTGTCTCCGAAGCCCATGGAGTTTTCTAAGGAGGCCAGCCTGAGGTCCTGGCTGCGTGATGACAACCCCTCCTTAGACCTGAAAAGTGCGGCGTTCGTGGCGGCCAATGCGTCCTATGCGCCCTACAGCAGGTGCAGTGATTTTTTTTTGTGTTGCCAAATTGCTACATGAAATTTGGGCTGGCTAATTGATACAAAGGATTTTTGAGAAAACACAAGGAATAACGGCCAGATTTCCTACATGGAATCAAGATGTGTATCAAGATGTGTAGCCTCTTTAAATAGGTACTCCTCAATCTGTCCCATAAATCCATAATAAGCTTCCTGTACCCTGAAAATAGAAGACTTAACTCCGATGTTGCAGTCCAATGGTGTGGACCCTGAGTCAATATGAGTAGTAGTTTGAGCAAACATGAAGCTTATTATGGGACAAATCGAGAAGGGAATCAAGAAGCTTATTATGGGATAGAGGGAGTATTGCCTAAGCACGTGTGTATTACCCTAAATATTAATGTGAAAAGAGCATCCAAGATTGCTCTTCAAGCAATGGAAAAGTAGCAAAAATGCTAAACTGTCTCCTGACAAAAAGAAATCCACTGAGCAGGTGTCCGTCGGGGCTGTCCATCGTCACCAGGGAAGGCGAAATCTACAGCGGCTCGTACATGGAATCCGCTGCCTACAATCCGGGCCTCCCTGCTCTGCAAGCCGCCATTGTGGCGTTCATTTGTGGCGGAGGTGGTGATTATGACGACATTGAGGCTGTTGTTCTCGTGGAGATGAAAGGCGCACCGGTGCGGTATGCCTCTACCGTCCGCCTGGCCTTGCACAGTTTAGCCCCCTTGGCATCCTTCCACCACTTTGAAGCTGAAAAGAGACACAGCAGTAGTAATCACACAAGCTAATCTGGCAGGTATGTTCTGTCCCCTCCTCTTGGTTTCGATTCACTCGCACCTGTAGATTGGTCACATTTTTTTACCCGCATTCTTTTAATTTCCATAATGAAATGATAGGACCCCTCCCAGTCTGACATTGTTTACCCTTGTAGCCTTGGATATTCCAATTTAACAGTTCTTGAATACTTTTACTTGACTGGTTCTTTAGGTTGAGTGGCACTAGCAAGTTTTCCTCCTAGAATGCAAAGCTACATTCATGTCAGATGAAACAAGCTCTGAGTAGGGAGTGGTGTTGACAGCAGTGATTTTTTTGTTGCTAATTTTAGCCAAATTGCAACATATAAAGGATTTTTGAAAGAAAAAGGAATAATAGCTAGATTTCCTACACGGAGTCAAGATGTGCAGCCTCTTTAAACCTAGGTATCACCCAGGTATTTCTTAAGCAGTACCTAGGTAGCACATGTGTATTACCCTGATATTTCATGAAAAGAGCATTCAAGGAGCCTGGATTGCTCTTCAAGCCATGGAAATGTAGCAATAATGCTGAACTGTCTCCTGACCAAAAAAATCATTGGTTGACAGAGATAAAAACCATTAGTAGCGGAGGTTGTGTACATGTCAAATATACCATATGAAGTGCAATTTTTAGGAGGAGCTGGAAGGATAAAAGGGTTTAGTCAACCCTGGGGGGTGGGCACTGTGTACATAGTCTGAATTTTCTAGGATCTGCATGTCAGTAGAGAAGCCTTCAATCTGGAAGTAGGGATCGGAAGGATTCACTTTTTACAGGTTTACTCGAGCTTTAGTCTATGAGTTTGATAGCATTTTGATCCACTTTCATAAAATACGTCAAGTGTATACAATGGCTAGCAGAAATAGTTGTACACGCCAGGTTGATTTACAAAATCAGCTACCAATCCTACAAAAACTGTCATAATATTGTAAGGAAAAGACCATAAGAGCATATAAATGCAATAAACATATAGCACAACCTTTGGAGTTAAAATATATATATAAAAAAAAAACAGCTTAATTCAAATATGCAACAAAGGTGTACGATTCTTTTTGCAAAAATTGATATCATTGTACATTAATTGTAGACAACAAAACCATAAGCTACAAAATAACTTCACAACTTAAAAATGGAACTTTTAAGCATTTATAATGACGACCACCGTGTGTAGCCACCTTTTGTTTTGTAAACATCAACAGCTCTTTGAGGCATAGAACATATCAACTTCCCAACAACATCAACCTCAACACTATACCAAATTTCTTGTATCTTCTCCCATAAATCACTTTTGCTAGTGGGTTTCTTCTCAGACCTTCTCATGCGGCGATCTACTTCATTCCAGAGGTGTTCTATAGGATTGAGGTCAGGCAATTGCAGTGGGTGACAAATAACTTGAACTTTTTGTGCAAGCAACCAATCTACAACGTAATGTGCAGTGTGCTTGGGGTCATTGTCGTGTTGGAAAATAACGTTCTCCTCCTCTTAACCTTGTATGTGCATAGTGTCTATAAGTTTTGTCTCCAAAATGTCTCGATACACATCTATCCATCTTCCTTCCAATCGAATGAAGCTTGCCAACTCCTTCATAACTCATACAATCCCAAACCATTATGCTTCCTCCCTGCGTTTAACTGTACAGTACCCACCAATAAGTTTACGTTCATTTAGCTTTTCGAAGAATTGAATCAAATACGTAAATTTAAAAAAAGTATTATTTATAATATTAAAATATATTAAACCATTTGAAGTGAGAAAAATTACTTCTTTGAACAATTTTTGGATCAGATATTAAAAAAATAAAAAAATAAAATTCAAGTTGAACATTTCTTAACTAAAAACTTCAAACATTGGTGTTTTGGTAAATATGACCCCAAAACTCATGATTTTTGTTTTACATGATCCTACAAAGGATTTTCATTCTTTCCATCAAAAGTTTTATAAACCATAAGTAACAAAATTTGTATACATAGTTGTTTGAATTATGGGTAAAAAATGAAGGCTTGAATTTCAAATAAAAAAAAGATTTAAAAATTATCATTTATTATCAAAACTCAATTGTATGTGTGGTTCATCTTGTGGACTACAACTTATCCAAATTAGACTCAAAGCTTATAATTTTTGTAATTTTTATTGGCAGTTCTCTGAAAAGTTGAATGAACGTAAACTTCTTGGTGGGTACTGTACATTGCACATGCTGATCTAAGAGATGCATTTCACTCTTTCTTGAGCGATGGTTTGATATGGGTACCCCAAAAGCCCTTTGAACTCTAAAATCAGCCTCTAAGGCAACTTTGAATAAGTCCCTCTTTAAAAAAAAATAAAAAATGAATTGACTGGGTGTGGTTTTGATTTCCTACACTCATGCAATACAAAAAAAAAAAAAATCACATAGAAGCTGACGAGGTTTTAAGATTTTAAGAGAGTTTTTTTGTACAAAAATCAAAATCTGTCCCAACTGCTTAAAGAAATCCTTGGGTGAAAGCACGAAAAAGTGTACCACCTCTAACTATTATGACCATTCAACAATGCAGGGTTTAAAAATACATTATAAATTTGAATTTCGTAAAAAATTAAATAACAATAAAATAAAACACCTATTGTTTTATAAAGTCTACCAAAAAAACTTGAGAAAATGATCTTCAATAAGTAGTTATAAATTTTTTATTGACGTAGAAGTGGCCAAAATTGAAAAAGTAGTTACGTACAATCAACAAAGTTGATATAAAACAAGCAAAATGTATATCAAAACATATTTTTTCTACTTTCTTTTTGAACAAGGACCTCAATTCTATCATTATCTCAAAGGTCATAAAAATTATACTTATATTGAGTGTATTTAAGGCCATCAATTTTGCAACCGAGATTGGATTTAGGCATTCATTTTCAAGCACTACTTTTTGTAAACTTTTTTGAAGATTTTGTTCTGAAAATTTGGATTCAAGTACCTATAAGAACTCTAGAGGGCTTCATGAAATTAAAACCAAAATACAATATATTTTGATATAAATTTATGGCCTTTGACCAAAACAATTATGATTTTAGTATAGCAGACTAACTTTTTGGTACAGTTCTTCGTGCTTTCACCCCCAAAACATTTGTTTAAAATATCCAATGACGTCATTTTGGTACCAATTTTTTATATGAAGTACATTTAAATATGTGTTATCTGAAATGATTAATTTGAACAATTAAAAATATTATTTATTTTGTATTACAATGCCTGCAAATGCTAATTTTTGGCAAATTTTCGAGCAAAGCATAAATACATGAAAATTGGTATATTCAATTGAAAATTTGGACATGAATTAAAGTATTTTATGTCATCTAGGTGCGTATTTTGGAGGACCACAACAGCGCTATGTACACATAATATGACTTTGGTCAATATTCTACCTTTTCTGGGATCATATTATTTTGCAGAATCTACCAACCTAAATTGACTGGTTCATCCAGCTAATTTCTATATTTTGGTCGGTTCAGCAAGATTCCAAGATGATATTGGCCCAGGGGTGCACTTAAAGTTAACACTAAGAATCACATAAAGTACTTTTGACCCCCCTAAGTACATACTTAAAAATCACCTAAAAATTGTAAGAAAATAAAAATGAAGTTGTTAAACACAACCTAAAATGGTCATATTCGTTATATTGAGACTCTTAGTTGATTTTGAGACAGAATGCCAGTTATTCAAAAATTCATTTAAAACATTATAATTGAAACCAAAAAAATATTAATGCTCAAATAGTGATTCTATAATGAAATTCCAAAAGGTGGTGTTATTAAATATTTATAAAAAAATAGTAGTAAGGAGATAAAACGGTTTATCTTCGAGTTGAAGATAAAAATGAGACTGCGAAAAGTCTCAATATAACGAATATGGCCTTTTAAAGTTCTTGTTGTATAATTTTCAAAAAAGAATCACTTGTAAATATTTTTAAATTGAGTTTTGAAGTAAAGAACAACACATTTTAGTTTAAACTTCTATCATTTTTTTTATAAGATTTTAAAAACATTTGGTCTTGAAATTATACCAAATCATAGATATATATGTAATGATTTAGCACCTAAAAAATATTAATTTAAAAACTATTTTAAAGTCAAGTATTGTAGGGGGTATGCTATTAAAACACGCTCACGTGTATTCCTAATCTTGGCTTTAAGTGCACTTCCCAGGTATAGTGGAGGGTCCTCCCAAATCCAAATTACGTTTGGTCTCGGGGGGTGCACTCTACATTATGTTTGAGAATCATGTGCGTTCATGACCCCCTCTAAAAACCCCATGTATACGAGGGATTATATGTATAAAAACCTTTGTATACAGATCTATTCTGTCCTAAATATATGTTTAATGTAAATATACATCAATATTTTCATCTCTAAATATGTTTATTGTATGTATACGTAATACGACAATGTTTGAATTAATACCCCTTCTGTGCACTCTCGTATACTTGTACGTGTTTAGTATAGTGCATCCCCGAGCGTTTGGTATTTGCCCCAGTCAGCCATGTTCCAAAAAAAACAATTGGCCGATTGGGTTCCGGCTACTGCCAGTCGCCTCGATCGACCGATTCTTTTTCAGAACATGCCTCCTGGAGACAATTACTTATTACATTATCTCAAACAATGTACTAGCATCTATTTAGTGTGGACCGCACTAAATAAATTAAAGAGTTGTTAGTAGGGATGGAAGGAGGTCTCGCAGGTACGACGACCACGGTCCAGTCTCGCAGGGAGGGTCTCCTGCTCCGATCCCTTTATAAGCAGCCGGGGCATGCATCCCTCATTTCTCATTTCTGCAAGCTTGTCCTCAATTGGCTTTTGCATTTGCATTTGGTGCTTCGATCTTGAGGCTCCTGCAACGTAACTAGGCTAACTCTGAGATATCTAGCACCATGTCGAATCTCGTGTAAGCTACCACAACATTGTCCTCTTCCCTGCATGTCACAGACTAAGCCTCTAATACATTAGTACTATTAGAGGTCACTTCTATTGATCACGTTACGAAAGATGTACTCATAAACATGCATGACCAGATGTGAAACTGGCTAGCCCGATTGAATTTATGCAGTGAGAAAAAAATATATAACCCGCCCCGTTGCATGTTTATTGTAGGCTGAAACATTTTCCAGGGTGGGAAGGCTACAGCTACGTTTCCTTGGCGCACCAGGAGCGCTATCTGCTGCGTCTGGAGCGTCACGAGCGTCAGAAGATGACTGAGCGAAGTATTATTCGGAACCAGCAGACAGGCACACGACTGGATGATGATCAGTTGCCGGTGTCTGCTTGCGGCGCGGCTGATTCCGCCTACTTTGGATCATCGGCCAGCACTGTGACAGTTCCCTCACTTCCAGTAGTAACCCCGGAGATAGTGGCCGTGCCGTGCTACAGGGCATTATTGTTCAGGCTGTCGAGCTGGTCGTCCTTGAATCCCGTGCACTACATGCTGCAGGCATGGCGCACCTGCACACAGGCCTGGACTTGGATCCAGAACGGTCTGTTTCCGCGGACATGTTTCCGGGGGCGTGACTTGCGAAGCAGACCTTTAGTTAATTTCGCATCCTAGCTAGATCGACGTGCCGTCCGTGCGCGCGGCTAGAAATGCATGATTAGATGCATGCATGGATTTAGATTGGACCGTGACTACAGTTTAGTACTTAAGATTATAATTGTAGAGGTCCACCCTAATTCATTCCCGGTAGTCTATCTATTGAAGCCGAGATTTTGGATGTGATTTCAAGCATGCATGCATTGCTGCGATTGTAGACCGGTCGAATTTTGCAGATCGAATTCGAGTTTTTGGACTGTCTGCGTTTTGCGTATTAATACATTCACGGGAATTTTCATTAGGTTCTTGGCAGTTTTCAATTCAAAGTTAGGGCTGGCAAGGATTTGTGCTTGTTGTACGTGACTGTCAGGACTAGTTTGATTCTCAGGAAGAACCACTTGTGCATCTCATTTTTCAGACTGATTGGAAAAGGCCATATTATTAGCATATATTGGCCGGGCACCTTGTTTTTGTTTCTTCTTTTTCTTTATCATGACTGTCGGTGTTCTTGAGATGGAAAACATTCAAAACAGTGATCTATAAAGCGAGAATGTTTTCACACCGTTTACGTAACTACTTAGTAATTGGCAACCGATCATCAAGCAAAGAGGTGCCGGTTTGCAACAAGAAACAATAGAAGATGCACAACCTCATATATAAAATAACCTAATTCATGCTTGAACAACAAGTTATATGAATTTGAATTTGTATATATATATTTGGAGACTGGCTGTCCTGTCGGACACTTTTTTCTAACTTGATGTCATATTGGACATTTAATGTCAAATGTCTTATTAGATGATTGTCAAATATATTAGGCAATCTTTGTGGAATATATTTAGATATTCTAAATTATTAGAGCGTACTTCATGATGTGTGTTCTAAGAATATGTCTTTATGATACACGTGGGGATCTACTCTCTAGAGACATTTTTGACGTTGTGCTCAACAATTTGTCGAGTGTTAAAGGACGACAACCTTGATTTAGACTTTCTCTTGTGAAGCAAGCAATTTGCACCCATTCAATCTAATGCACTGCTTTTTCTGTTGAAGCCCGGGGAGATCACTCAATGTATTCAATGTAAATTATGTGCAATCAAATGATTTTTCAATCCCCTATTTACTTTTTAATAAAGTTTGATTTAGTTCCAAAGTTTTGAGTGTTGTCACATAATCATTATATCTTTTGTTTGAAAAGAACTCTTGATTCAATTAAATTTAACACCATGTCTAAAACACAATTGAAGATTGAACTAAAATGGTTGTATTTTCACTTCAAATATTTATCAAGATTGCATTTGGATGACAACATCCAACTTTGGTATATATGAACTATAACTGGGCCTTCAATTATTGGCAATTTAAAAATATTTTTTACAATGTAAGATAGGGGGTCAAAAAAAATTAGATGTACAATGTATTTATTTTCTTAAAAAAATTGTAAGTAATTATTTAGAATATAAAAAATTCACAAATATTCACGATATAAACTTTCAATATAGAAAAATAGACTATAATTTTGTCAAATTGTTTGATTAATTTTTTACAATATAAGATAGGGGGTCAAAGATTTAATCGCATGTGGTTTATGAGGAATATATTGAGTGATCTCTATGGGTGTTGAAGGCTTTTGTAATCCTCAACTCCAATTAATTTAACCTCTTTGGGGGTGCACTCTTTCTTAAACCTTGAAATCACGTGCGTTCATGACCCCCTTTAAAATATCTCTTTTATAGTTAGAATATTCTTATATTTGTTCATCTATATATGTATAATGTAAATATACAACCCTCTTTTCAACCCTAAATTTGCTTATTGTATGTATACACAGTACGGTCAAGAATACGGTAGTGTTCAAATTAATCCCCCTCTTGTGCACTCACGTGATTCTTCACACACATAGAAGAGTGCACCCCCAGTTAACCTCATACCCAAAACCCTAGAGTCAAAGATGAATTCTGTTTTTTTCCTCATTCATTATTTTTTTAATTAGACCAATGGTTACATTTCTACAGATCCTCGACTTCCTTGGAATTGGGTTGTCTTAGACTCTTGGTTGACCCCAGGGTGATGGCCTGACATGGGTACCCCCTCCTGAATTAGTGTGATTTTAGAAGAAAATCTTTTTGGTAAGGAAAAAATATTGAAAAATTACAAAAATTAGATGGTGTTGTAGATGGCATAGTAGGAGTTGCATACATTGTGTTAAAAACAAAATTTTTGGCACGCATAAAATGAGTTACACACAGTCACACATATGGTTACGCGTAACCGGGGTACCCATATCAGACCATTACCCCCCAAGTTGACCACTCAACAAAGTGTCAAATATGATGTCAAAGAGGACTAATAGATCTCTATGTTTGTGATGCATGTATATTCTCAGAGTATATGAAATATGCTCTAATATTCTAAAATAATTTAAAAATATTTTGAACTATTCTTGGAATATTTTCAAATACACCAATATATTCCATGAAAGTTGTATAATATATTCGACAACCGTTTAATAAAAAATTCGACATCAATAGTCAAATACAATGTCATGTTGGAAAAAAGTGTCCGATAAGACAAATCTGCCTTGGAAAGAAGGGCTCTCAGGATTTCATGGGCCGGTTTGATGAAATCGGGACAAGGCTTCCCTTGGCCTAAACTCCAAATTTCGGCCGGATTGAATCGGGCCGGCCTTCCATCCAGCCCCAGCCTGTGTATAAAGTGGGCCTAAAGTTAGATTAGCGGTTTAGAGACGCAGGTAAAGGCATAGCTCATCTAGCTTGAGGTCGGGGGATTGATAAGACGTACGACAAGTCGGAGTGTGGCACGGTGGGCAATTTCTCATGAAATTTATTCACATGGAATCTTTTTTGCACTCCCACGTTCTGGGAGGGTTTCCTGTGTTGTGAGGTGCTGACAAAGTGAAGGGACTAACATCTCAACGGGCCTTACATAGAAATCTCACTAGTAGAAGTCACGATGATTTATTTATTTTTAGTTTAATTTTTTTTTCTTTTTTGTTTGGATATAGGGTATGTATGATCGTTGGGGTACACCCTTGTTTTGTAACCTCAGGGAAGTCACTTAGTGTAAATTTTGGGTACATATGAGCGAACAATGGGTATTTAATGGGGGGCTATGAAATAATTGGAATATTCTATTATTTATAGTATATTCAGGTATATTCCATATATATTATAGGAATATTCTTAAAATATTTCGAAATTGGTTTTAAAACACCCTATATTACTTCTATAAATTTATAATTTTTATGTCAGATGAATAAAAGACACCTTATATTTGTTTTCTCATAGTTATATAAATTCTTGACAGTAACTTCCCCGGGTTTGTAACTCATCTTCATAGTACTAATCTATAGCAATATATGTTGTATTCAATTTCATTTGGTCAACACAAAAAGTGAATGCTCACAGCTCACACACTAGCAATCTAGCATACCTGAGTTGTACTTTAGATTAATTTTTTTAAATTGCTATTTTTTTATGTTTAATTTTTTTAAGAATTTATTTGTATCTTGATGATATCAAATTTTTATTTTTTTACCTACGTTTGAATTTCTCATTTTTTTCTAGATTTCAATTTCTCATTTTTGGTCATTTTTAGATCTCTAAATTTCTAAATTTGTCTGGGTTTTAAGTTCTTATTTTCAAAAAAAAATACAATCTTTGAATTTCTTAGTTTTTGAATCTTTAAATTAATCTTTGTGATTTGTTGTGTTATTTGTCTTGTTTCGTATTTTTTGATTCTTTTATTGTCCATTTGTACTTTCAAGATTAGAAATGATATTTTTTTATAATATCATTCATTTCATATAATACCAATCAATTCACATGGTGTCTTTTATGCAAGGGGTAATTTATACTCTCTTTTTCTTATTTGATGCATTTTAAATAGCAAGTGCATGTAGTGTGCTGTAAGGAAAAACATTAAATGACTTGCTGGTAATGAGGCTTTAACCCCTAAAAGCCCGAGGGGTATTGGACAAAACATAAATGTGTTATAATATGTGCCTTCCATATATTTGATGAAGTTGTTAGAAGTACATTTACCGTGTTAATAATTCCTATTAGAACATGTGTTAGTCATGTACTTTGACAAAGTTGTTAGTTAACAACTTGTAGGCGGCGTAGCCGTAGTTGCCGTAGTAGCCGTCATAATCGTCATAGCCGTTTTGGCGGTAATAGCCGTTATGGCGGTAATAGCCGTAGTCTTGTAGGTAATTGACTACATGTGTTCACACTTGGTGTGAATGGTCTAAGTCACTTAGACCATTGTATAAGAGCTCGGGGGTGAGGCTCTTGATCATATCTTGATCATACCTCTACGGTTGGGTGGAGAGCTCCAATTTCATTTGCATTAGTAAAACTCCTATCTTCATAAACACCTCTTGTTTTTCTACATGGTATCAGAGCTTGGTGCTCATGTTTGCCCTTTGCGGGTTGAGTAGATTTCTTGTGAGATTGTTTAGAAGACTTGATCTTTCGATCAACTAGAGGGAGAACGATTATTTGTGAAGAAAAGAGGCAGTGAGAGCTAGACAGACCAGCCAGAGCTGCTGAACAGACCTGCCGAACCTGCGAGAAATTTCCGGGAAGTTACTGTTGCAGTCGGGCAGTCGGGCAGTCGCAGTCGCAGTCGGGCAGCTTCAATCGCAGTCGGGCAGTCGCAGTTGCAGTCGGGCTGCAGTTGGGCAGTAAACAGTGTCGGGCAGCCCCTCGGGAACGCGTATCGGGAACATGACACTACGGGAACGCGGCAGTTTGCAACTCCAGCAACTCCAGCAACTCCAGCAACTCCAGCAACTCCAGGGAGTGAAGAAATCAAGAAAGGCGTGAGTTTTTCAATTTCTTTGACATCCCATCACTCAGATTGCTCTAACTTCCAAGATAATGGGAGTTTGAGGGTGAAATTTTTTGAGAGCGCCGGTGGCACAATCCTACACGCACCCAAACCTGTTTTTGGTATTTTGGAAATATTTTAGAATTCCTATAAATATCCAAAGTTACCCATAGTTTGGAGTTTGTTTTACCTAGACTTCATTTCTATCTCTCTGTTATTTTCTTCCATAATTTTTCTATTTTTGGTACCTTCATTGAAAAATGGCTACCGAGTACCGCATGATAGAGAAGTTTGACGGAGAAAATTGGCACATTTGGAAACTTAAAATTAACTTCATCCTTATAGAGAAGGGCCTCTGGAAAATTGTTTCCGAAAGAGTGCAAAAACCTTTTGGACCTGGAGTGACTCCAGAAGATGTCAAGAAATGGAAGGATCTAGATGAGAGGGCATTGTCATGTATTTGCTTACACATGAAGGATTCACAACTTCTTAATGTTAGCAAAGCCGAAAGCTCTGCTGAGGCTTGGGAGTCTTTAGAGACTCTGTATGAGCACAAAAATGCGGCCAGTCTTTTATTTCTTTTGCAACAGTTTTTCACCATTAAGATGAGCGAAAGAGATAGCATCGCGGCCCACATCAACAAAGTTCGGGAACTTGCCGAGCAACTTGCATCAATCGGGGAGAAGGTTTCGGACTCTTGGATGATTATGACGTTGTTGGGGGGTCTTCCGGAATCATACCAGACACTGGTAGTGACACTCGGGACAAAGGAGCCCAGTGCTTTGACAATGGAGATGGTAACTGCACAGTTACAACAAGAAGAATCGTGACATCAAGGGAGCGGTTCATCCTCGGAGGCGGCATTCATGGTGACGAAAAAAGATAAGTCATACAACCATAGCCATGGTGATAGTAAATCCTCTCATGATCACAAAAAGAATGCCAAGTGTAGGTATTGTGGTAAGAAAGGACATTACGAAAAAGAGTGTCGGACCAAAGAGAGAGACTTTAAGTCTGGAAAACTGAAGAAAAGTTTTCAAAAGAACCAAGCTAATACTGTTAAAACCGAAGAAGATGACACGGCTTTTGTAGCTGCTTTATCTGCGTCAGTGTCAAGTGACATGTGGTACCTTGACTCGGGTGCTTCTCAGCACATGACCGGATGTAGAGCATGGTTTTCTAAGTACGAAAACCTATCACTAAGTCGGACTATCACTTTAGGAGATGATAGAGACTTGGTTATCAAAGGGAAGGGTTCGATCCCCTTTCAATTTCTACATGGTGATTGTATGGATGTACAAGACATCCTACATGTTGAAGGTTTACGTAGAAACCTTATTTCTTTGAGCAAGTTGAGGGATCAAAGATACTGCATCACATTTGATGATGTAGCAGATATCTTCACGTTCACAAAGGACGACATTTCATTCTCTGCAGTTCGTTCGGGAACTTTGTACTTGTTGCAAGGATCGGTGCAGAAATCACCGGAGGCACATTTATCGTTGGGAAAGCATGGCTTAGGGAAGGCCGACTTTTGGCATCAACGATATGGACACTTGTGCATCACCAACTTGAAGAAACTCAAAGAAGACAACCTTGTGCGTGATTTTGACATGGGTAAGAATTCAAAACTTGAATTTTGTGAAGGGTGTGTTTATAGAAAACAACATCGAGACAAATTTCCTAAAGATGGCGGTACGAGGGCTACGCGCATCCTCGAATTGTTACATAGCGATGTCAATGGACCAATGAAAACACCGACGCATGGAGGAGCTAAGTACTTTGTCCTTTTCATTGATGATTTCACCAGAAAAACCTTTGTGTATTTTCTAACACAAAAGTCGCAAGTCCTTGAGAAATTCAAGGAATTCAAGGCATTTGTGGAGAACGAGACGGGGTGTCAAATCCAAACACTTCGGTCTGACAACGGGGGTGAGTATACATCAAAGGCTTTCAATGATTTTTGTCGAGAACATGACATTCAACGTCAGTTTAGCACGCCCTACACTCCGCAGCAGAATGGAGTTGCAGAACGCAAGAACCGGACACTTGTTGAAAGTGCACGGTGTATGCTTCAACATGCAGGGCTTTCTAATGTATTTTGGGCTGAGGCGATCAATACGGCAGTATATGTGCTTAATCGAGCACCTACATTAGCTGTGAAAGGCAAGACTCCACAAGAAGCTTGGTCTGGTAAGAAACCAACCGTTGAACACTTTCGAGTCTTTGGATGTGATGCATATGCTCACGTTTCAGATGAGAAACGTACCAAACTGGACTTGAAGAGTGTTAAATGTATTTTCTTGGGATATTATGAGGGATCCAAATGCTACAGACTTTTTAATCCTGAGAAGAAGACAATTGTCAAGAGTCGGGATGTCAAGTTTGTAGAGGTGAGAGAAACTAAGGAAAAGGAAGGCATAGTTAAGGTTAGTAATGAATCTCTAGAACGTATCATCAAAGTTGAAAATTTTGTTGAATTTGAGGACTCTTCATCCGAATCGGAGAATGAAGGTGAGGAAAAAGTGGGAGATTTAGTTGGTTCAACTGGTCAACGTCCACTTTCTGTCAAACAAATTCGTTCGGAGGCACGTAAAGTTTCACAAACTCAAGAGTTAGAGTCTATCTCTCCACCTCCACCTTCCCCTAGGATTACTCGTTCACGAGCTCGAGAGATTGCACGTGCACAAGCGGAGTCAGCTTCAAGTGCTTCAATTCCGATCACGACAGTCATAGATTCAGTATGTATGGCTTATGCTTTTCATACAAGCATTGATGAGCCATTAACCATATCTGAAGCTATGGGAAGGGATGATTCATCGAAATGGAAGGAGGCAATGGAATTAGAATTCCAAAGTCTCATCGACAACAAGACTTGGGAGCTTGTGCCATTACCAAAAGATCGCAAATCTTTAGCCACTCCTTTAGACGCCAACAGTAAATTGTCAAAGGACATGGCTCCACTAACTAGTGAGGATATAAACTCAATGGCGAGTATTCCTTATCAGAACGCGGTGGGTAGTTTGGTTTATGCAATGATTGGCACTCGAGCTGATATTGCATGTGCAGTGGGAGTAGTTAGTCAATACATGACGAATCCGGGACAATTACATTGGACTGCAGTCAAACGGATCTTTCGCTACCTCAAGGGTATGATGGATCATGGACTTAGCTACGGTGGGAGTCCAATTTCACAAGTGGTTGGATATTGTGATGCGGACTATGCGGGAGACATTGACACTCGCAAATCTACTACTGGATACACATTCTTATTGTACGGTGGTGCTATCAGTTGGAACAGCAAGAAGCAACCAACAGTTGCTTTATCAACCACCGAAGCCGAATACATAGCAGCTACACATGCTGCTAAAGAGGCAATTTGGCTTCAACGATTTTTCAGAGACACTGGATTTTTGCAAGATGTTCCGATGACCATTTACAGTGACAATCAAAGTTGCATCTCTCTTTCAAAAAATCCTACATTCCACGCTCGAACGAAACATGTTGAAATTCATCATCATTTTGTTCGTGAGAAGATTGAAGAGGGTAAGATTGACTTAGTTTTTTGTGGGACTCAGGATATGGTTGCAGATGTTTTGACCAAAGGTCTTACACGTGAGAAACATAGTCGGTTCAAGGAAATGATGGGGATCATTAAATTGAACTAGTATCTAATATGTCATTAAGTGGGAGTGTTAGAAGTACATTTACCGTGTTAATAATTCCTATTAGAACATGTGTTAGTTATGTACTTTGACAAAGTTGTTAGTTAACAACTTGTAGGCGGCGTAGCCGTAGTTGCCGTAGTAGCCGTCATAATCGTCATAGCCGTTTTGGCGGTAATAGCCGTTATGGCGGTAATAGCCGTAGTCTTGTAGGTAATTGACTACATGTGTTCACACTTGGTGTGAATGGTCTAAGTCACTTAGACCATTGTATAAGAGCTCGGGGGTGAGGCTCTTGATCATATCTTGATCATACCTCTACGGTTGGGTGGAGAGCTCCAATTTCATTTGCATTAGTAAAACTCCTATCTTCATAAACACCTCTTGTTTTTCTACAGAAGTTTGGTTCCATAGACAAAATGTAGAGTATCATCTCTACAAATTATCTGTATAGTCAAACTTCCAAAAATAACTTTAGATCATTTTTTAATGAATTTAAAAGCATTAACCTTTGGAAATTTGTATAAATTATAATTTTCAATTTTAGTATGATTGGTTAAAGTAGGGCTATCTATTGTAAACTTCAAAAAAAACAAAAGAAATGATGGAGGGATCGTCATTACTTTCCCCAAATAGCAAATTTTATAACACTAACACAATGTTGAGGTGATCTACTTTGAAAAATTCTCCCGGGTAGAGTTTACCTCGGATTGCCATAATTCAAATTGGGTTGGAAAGTAGACTTGATGTGATATTTTAAAATATTTTTTATTTTTTCAAAAACATATTTTTTTGTTCCGGGCAGCCCGTTTGATTCGGGCAACGACCAGAAAATGGTCGTTTGAGCGCTTAGGGGTTAATCTAGAAAAATTACAGATCTTGAAAAAAAATGTGGTTGTGTTGTGGTTAGACAACAAGACGACCTAATACCAGTAGTTGCTTAAAATCAACAAAGGAATTCTACATGCGTCAAGAGCTAGACTAGATTCAATTTAGAGATTAATGATGAAATAAATGAAATTTGAAACCAAATAGATTACAAATCAAATGCATTGAATATGAATTGAAAATTAAACTTTAAAAATACCAATAAATCAAAATTATAATTTAAATCAATTGAAAATAAATAGAAAATAAATAGATTTTATTTATTTTTCCCCTTCAATTTAAATAAGAGAGGGATGAGATAGGTGATTAACTCCTAACCGTCCCGACATCCATATTTTGGACGTTTTTTGGGGTACATTCACCTTTGAGGAGCTGTAACTTTTGCAAAAAGTATTTTATTTCAATGAAATTTTGGTAAATCAAACCGCATGATGTATGGATTAGTGGTAAAAATTTCAAATCAATCCAAGATGTATTGAATTTTTGGTGATCATTTGAAAGTAGGGGTCTTTTTTTTGGATGTTTTTTGGAGTACATTCACCTTTGAAAAGCTGTAACTTTTGCAAAATGTATTCGATTTCAATGAAATTTGGGAAAACAAACCGCATAATGTACGAATTAAGTGGTAAAATTTTCAAATCAATCCAAGATGTATTGAATTTTTGGTGATCATTTGAAAGTAGGGGTCTTTTTTTTGGACAATTTTGTGCATTTTGATGGCTACAACTTCCAGGGCTTGTATCTCCTTCATCCCATGTGTGTTTTCAATTAAAAAATTTATTATTGGGTTGGATTCCCTTGAAGTCTAGATATCATGGTAAAATTTTCATGTCAATTTATTATGTTATGAATGTTTGGGAGTCATTTTAGTGCATGGGTCTATTTTGAACACTTTTTGCTTTTTGGGTCAAATGGGTCACTTTTCGGGCTACTTTTTGACATTGCAAGGCCATTTTAGGGCACATTAAAAAAAATTCATGAGTTTTTTTTGGTACCAATCTGTTTATATGATGATTTTGAACTACTTTATAGTTGAAGGTTTTTTCATTGGAGTAATTTTGAAAACGAATTTCACCTCTAACTGTGTTGCTAGGAAAATTTCAGCATCCTTTTTTAACACTAAAACATTATGATCTTGCAATCTATATTGCCAAATGATTCCAAATTTGATCCACATCATCCGCATCATGTATATTACAAGATTGTACGATTGAGGTTCTATACCTCACTTACATTTAGACCTATAACACATCAAAAGCAATGATGTTTTTAAGCCCAAAAAAGCTAGGGATGCTTAGGGGTTAATGATTCACTTGATTGTTATAGGGTAATTTTTTTTATTATATAGATAAAATAATGTTTGAATTAAACATAAATATTAAAAAATCACTTTTTAATAATAAAAAGACATAATTTTAAAACTTGTGAAAATATACATGTTCATTTTGTTTGGATGAAAAGACACCAATTTGTAAATCTATTAAATTACAAAAAATATTTTCAGTTCATTTTATTTGATATTATCACATAGTTACATGAATACATATAAGTCAAAAATACATATAAGTTGAATTTGTGAGATTACAAAATTGAATCACATTGTATTGCAATGAAAGGACAAAAAAAAGTAAAGGTTGTTTCTTTCATTGGCAACCTTTCGATTTTCTCCACACATGATCCTAGTTTGATTTGTATTTGAAAGGTTTTATGGTGCTTACAAAATTATAACTCCTTGAAATGCTTTTCAATGTATTTGAAGAAACTATCAACTTTTGAAATGATTAAAAAAAAGTAAGCCTTGCAATAAAACGCTTAGTGAATATCTTTCTATGGTGGAAAAGATAAAAAAAGATTGATATCAATGCATCGTAAAGACAACTTTCTCCACTTAGATTTTCATATTGAAAATTGTTAAAGGAGTGTTAAAGTGGAAGTTTGTGAGCTTCAACATTTGAATTCTAATTTTTTCATTCTAATTTTTTCAAAAATTCCAACTTCACATTATGCTAAGCTCATTTTAGGATATGTTTGTGGTATGGAGAAAAATAGTAATTTTACTTCTTCATCTTGATATGCAATATTATTAATTGCAATTTATATCCTATTATGAAAATATCAATTTGTTCATAGCAAAGAATGGAAAATTAGAGAAGTAAATTTTTATAATCTATCATTACATTTTGATTTGTATTGTAAATTATCCTAAACGGTGTATATTTTTTAAATACAATGAGCCTTGATTTTATTATTATTTTCCGGAACAACACTTGATACTTGTGTCTAATAAGAGTAGATGTGGCATTTCTAAAATGAGCATACATGAGTAACTATATACCACTACTATGTTATAATTTAAATTTATAACAAAACTTGGCATATTAATTTTTATGGTGGTGAGTTGCAATGAAATTAAAATCATTGCATCAATATAATTTTCGTTTTTTGTTTTTATTTTACTATGAAAGTTGACTATAGATATATTTTTTCTAGTGTTCAATTCAAACTAAAGTAAATTGTATGTCCAACTTGAATCAAGAGTTTTGTAGTCTATATTTTTCTATTTTTGAAAATGCTTTCTTTCTTACTTTTTGTAAGAGAAAACGCATTTATCTACAATAAAATATAGATAACCAATTTTGTTTTGATCTCAACACAATATCATTTTAGTGTTAAAGCCTATATTTTATAAGTCATTTTGGAGCACAGAAGATGCTCTACTCTCAAACTCCTTTTATTGTAAATATGTTGTAGACAATGTTGTAGGTTTTTACTTTTTACACCAAGAATCAAGGTTTAAATATATCATCATCTCATTAATATATATATATATATATATATATATATATATATATATATATATATATATATATATATATATATATATATATATATATATATATATATATATTAATGAGATGATGATATATTTTAGTGCAAAAAATGGTTTAACATGGCTTGCAAGGAGAAATTTGGAGTTTATGAGAATAGAAAGTCAACCTTTCCTTTAAGACCATTTTCTATTTGTCATAACTTTTTTCTGATAGAAAAAAAACTACTTGTTCTAAATGAGACATGGCAAGTGTCCCACTACAGTCAATGTTCTAAGTACCAACTAGTTCAATTTTTTTTGCAAGTACCTATTACATTGACTACAATGGGACAAGTGCCGTATATCCCAGCCCAATATTCCTTGTTTTTCTACTATGTATTTGTTCGTGGCTTTGGAGGTAATAACTTCTCCAAAATAGTGCAAAGTTGAAACAACTTTAACTGCCAGAGGCTTAGAGTAAAGGAGCCTTAATAAAAGAATATATCTAATCAAAACTTTAACCCAATAGTAAAATTTTATTACTTTTATTTGCTTGAGAGTTGTTCACCCAAGTGTTACTTCCACATCCACAAAACATTAAACAATCAATGGTTCAAGTAGACATAATCTTATACACTTAATTTTGTAAATCAAAATCAAAATCACATGTTTCCATTATGAGTTCAAAATTGGTTGTCTTTCTATACTTGAATATTATTAAAAGAAATTGTTTGCTTCTTTATAACACATGTTGACTCTTTACTAGGTTGTTATTGGCAAGATAACAATCATGCATGCAAAGTCTATATAAACAATTCATAGAATCATAATGATGGATTCAAATTGTAAAGGCGTACTAATGGAATACATAAGAATCTCATGATTTTTAATATGCTCGTTAATATGTTGATGAGAAAAGCTTTTTATAAACTTTGATTTAGATTGATATTCACAATGATGATGTCTGCTTGAATTTTCTCAGGAGACCAAGCAAGATGCAAACCTTAGAATTCGTTATTACCTGAGTAAAAATCTTTATATACACAAGGACTCAAGTATATTGGCTTGAAATGTCTACAAAAAGCCTGACAAAATCTAAAAACATTGAATGATTAAAGAATTAGTTTAAATATTATTAATTTTATATCTCATAAATATTATTGAAATCACAAGTTTTCTGAACACGATAGGGTGCGGAAGTAACTCCAAAATGTCGAAAGTCGAAGTGCCACAATCGGGTTCAGGCACTGCGACACCGACTAATAAAAATTTGGTATATAAAAAAGGCGCCGTTCCTGTGGAAGCGAAGAAAATCATTAAGGAAAATATGAAGCAGGTGCTAAATAATTTGGGTAATATCACAGAGGTGATTGTAGAAAAAAATAATGAATTGAAAGGTACAGGTAAAGACACATCTAACCTCGTAAGATCATTGGATGAAGCTAAAGTTGTCCTTGACAAACTTGATAACCTCAAGTAATTTATTTTAATGCCTAACAAAGGCTATAGTGTTATTTTAAGTTTTTGCAAATGACAAAGTTTGATTTATAAAACAATAAAACTTATTGTACAATTTTGCTTAAAATTGATTCAATATTAGAATCATTCATTTAGAGAGCATACTATAATCATGTGCTAAAATTATAAATAAAAAGGTTGTAGTATACAATTTATTGCACTATCTCAATGACATTAAATTCCAAAAGCAATTGGGTAGTTGTACACTACTAGCAACTATTTTTTTTGTATCACATTTTTATGTATGAGACAAATTCTAATGCACTACAATTGATTTATCCATGTAATGGAAAATTAGCATCTATTGATGGGTGAAAGCATGGTAAATTGAACCACTTGCGATCTCTGTGAGGAAGCAACAATGCAAGGTCCAAAATCCATTAATTTAAAAAAAAAAAAATTGTGAATTTTTTTTCTGACAAAAAAAAGATACAATATTTAAGAAAGTCTTGCAAAAAAAATTGCAAAATTCATCTTCAATAAGTATTTATGTGTGTTATAGTAAGGTTAAAGTGGTTAAAATTGGAAAAGTAGATATAAAACAAGTTGAATTTGCATTAAATATTGATTTTTTCAAAATTTGTTTATTTGAAGCCTTCAAATGCACAATAAAGAATTAAAGAATATATAATCTATATCCATATTGAACATGATTCAACTCGTCAGAGTTGCTCCTGAAATTTAATTGACACATTTATTTTCAAACTTTACTTTTAGTAACCTTTTTAAAATATTTTTATTTGAAACTTTAAATTAAAGTACCTAATAGGTTAGAACAATAGAGAGTGCAACCAAATTAGAACTTAAATATATGACTTTTTAGTTGTAATTTGTGGCCTTTGACCAAGAAAAATGTAATTTCACTATTAAGGATGACTTTATTGGTTTGGTTTACCGTGCTTTCGCCTTGACATCTTCTTTAAAACTTTTTTCATTCAATGAACTTGGCACTTTAAAAAACATTCAGAAGAATAGGTCATATGAACTACAAGAATGTCCCAATAAAATTTTGGTAATTTTTTTTTTCATATTTAAATATATAGAGGTAAGCGCTATGTTTTTGAAGAAATTGTGGGATAAAAATAGAGCCTAAATCCATCATCTCTTAGTGTTTTGTAGGGTTAAATAAAACTTGTCAATGTTTTCTATTTTATTTTAGAATCAATTTTCTTTTGATAATAATTAAGTTATATATATGTATATATATGTGTGTTTTTTTTATGGGTACTAAAAAAATCAAAATAATATTGAAATCTCATTTTTGGAATATTTCTTAAGTTGGCTTATTTTTTAAAAATTATGCATGAAACTATGAATCACAATGTGGTTTTAGAGGTTTCAAGCTTCTTGGTCAAGTCTATGTTTTATAATTAATTAATTATATTTTTTCCATTTTTAAAACTCAAATCAAAAATTTATTTTGAATGTTGGTCAGTGCTTTAAAGATGTATAATATTATATTTTAGAAAAAAATCTAAATATATAAAGCTTTATTTATACATACATATGATGTACTTCTATCTAATAATTATTTGTAAATAATCAAATTTCAAAATTAGCCATCTTATTGACTAAGTCCAATTTGATTCAAAATTTTAATTAGTTTTAAAAATCATTTAAAAGCTTGTCAATTTTTTTCTTAAGTAAAAACCTCTCTTGGTTTTTTTTCATATTGTAAAATATTGATTAAAAATTTAATGTTTAGATAAAATTGGATCAAAACTTAGTCTACAATTAAAATGTGAATGAACGATATCAAGATCGAGTTGTATAGAGGAACTACTAATATAATTGCACATTTTGGTATTAATAACAAAAATATTGAATCATTATTCTTGATCAATTTAATATTATTTTATAGATATTAGTATGTATTTGATGTTGATATTTATTATAAAAGTATTCTATACAATATATAGTTTTATTGTAAAAAAAATTCACATATTGCAAAACTTTCTAAATTCATCTAGATATTAATTAGAATTCATTTTTATCAACATTTTAAAAGCCAACATAAATATTAAAAAATATGAAATATTTAGCAAATTTGAAGAATGCTTTTTTCAAAAGAAACAGAAGAATCTCAACAAAATCAAGGGTATAGAATTGCATTCGATAATCTATAGGAGTAAGTTTGAAATACAATTTGTTGTTGATTCACTTTATATATATTTTTAAATATATGAAAATTATTATTTTTGTTAAATCAAATCAATTTTATGTTTGTAACCAGTAGTCAATCAAGTCATTGTCGAAACAGTAGAAACCATTGGTTGTCGGTGGATGAGAGTCCTATAAACTTAAATGCAACAGGTCTATTTTAGAAATATAGGCTCAAATTAGAAAGACCAATGGCATTTACGGTCATAGAATTCTTATTCTCTGACTACTAGACCACGTTTTGGATGAAAAAAAAGAATAAATCATCATAGTGGATAACAAGGAGACGACCAAAGCATCATGTGACATCTCCTCGGTCCACTTCATCTCTAGGATTTACTCTAGAAGATAAGAATGCACATGTACTGAAGACAAGTGCTTTTTTTTTGAGTGGCTTGTATGTATAGTTTTTCTTTACAATCGGTAGCAGCATGGTGTAAACATACTAAAAAGACCCACTTTAGATGTACACAACAATTTTTTCATTCCAACACAACTTCAAATAATCATTGTATTCAACCTGCTAATCGAAATGGGTTGAAGGGCGTTTGTATCGTACAATCCACGAACTCCTCTCGGTGAACTAACTACATTTTAGTGCACACTTGTGCACTTTGAGCATTTTTTTCTAAAAAGCTAACTTTAAAACCAATTTGAAAATTATGTAGCAATTATTCAATGAAAAAGGAGTGAACCAACTTCTAGATTTATGTACATGTTCTCCCAAAAAAAAAAAAAATTAGAATGTTAAAATGATTTTATGTTGAAGATTTTGAGAATCAAGCCTCCCATTTTAATAATAATTTTACCAATTTATGATCAAACTTTGAATGTAAATATAGTTCACGTTTGATTCTATATTGAAAAATCTAAAAATGAGCCAACCAGCAAAATTTCATTCTCAAGTACATTAAAAAAATAAAGTCCATCAAAAAAGTTTTTCAAAATAGAGAAACATTTAATCCCTCTCAAAAATAACACATTTTATAATTTGAAATTTTAATTAATTCAAAAAATTTGGAAAAATTGGAAGATATTTTTCATCACATATTTGAACACTGGAAAAATTCATAGCTCAAAAGTCCATCCACAACCCTTTGTTCTCCTTCTCTTTTAAAATTTAGGGTGCATATTATGCATTGTGAGAATGCACTAGTTTACCTTAAATTGTTTCATCCTTTATTAAAATACAATGCCGAATTTTTAATTTTATATCAATTTTTTTTCTCTTTTGTAGGTATGGCCCATCCTAACACTTTAGATTTCACAAAAATATTTTTTTCACTTTGAAGTGGATTTTTCAAATTCTCAAAATCTTCAAAAGAGTGCACATAGAAAAGAATTCTAGACAGTGGACCGTACCATACAAACGCCCTGAAAATCGAGCTCTGATTGCCATGTTTTAGGGATCCAAAAGGATTTGTGAATCTAACGTTGGCAAGTACTTTTAACTTTTAAGTTCTAAAGTACTTTTGGCACCTCAAATATTGATAAATTTATACAAAACTTGGACTAGAGCTTTGGACGTTCTCATGGTACATGTGACTAAAAGGTCTCAAAATCAAGTACTACTTTTTGAAGTAATGAATGTAGTAATTGTAGTGGTAAAAATGTCTTTAATTAGAAAATATTTTCAATTCCAACTTTTTTCTTATTTAATTATGATGTCCATCAAATTGATTTTTCAAAATTATCCATTTTTGATGCATTAAATTTGATTTGTAACAACAATGTAAAAAGCTTGTTTGCCGCAAAAATGATATTTTAATGATTTTCACCTTTCCCACACTATTTTTGGAATAAAAATTTCATGTTTCACTAAACCACCGTATGTACATGTGTTTTAACCCCTAACTGCCCAAGCAGGCGTTTTTGGCCTGATGTACAGATTTCATCCGTATTTTCTCATCCGTCATGCACTTTTTGTGGTGTGATTTTTTTACTGAATTTTTTATGAGAAGTTAGCTTCATGTATGTGTGATTCAATCGAAAAGTAAATAATTTTTGAAAAAATTATGCCTCATTTTGTGTTGTAGTGTTTCACCGAAAATCTTGAAGATTTTGGTCTAAAAGTGTTCTTGAAAATAAAACTATTAAAATCAAGCATCCAAAAAATCTCCAAAAATCACTACACCTAAAGTACTACACTATAACCCATCACAACAAATTTCATCCACATATTGTCAATATCTTATTCGTAATTGAATTACAAAATAATTTTTTATTTTATGTTTCAAAATTTGTAAAAAAAGATTAGTGATAGCAGTCATAGATCTAACCGTATAGATAGAATCTAAAATTAAAAATGTATAACTTTTATTCATACATCAAGTTCTAAATATTCATATTAATTGCATTTTATAATGCATCTTTGCAAAACTGCCTAAACTGGACATAGGTGAGGACGTTTAGGGGTTAAGAAACATACCTTTCATATGAGTTTCATGATCTTGCATATTTTTCCATTATTAGGTTTTCAAGGCTTATTAAATATCATGGAATGGAAGGATTCTAATTTTAGAAAATAACCTCATAACTATTCAACATCTAATCACATTAGACCACCTAAAAATTTGAATAATGAAGTTCTAATTATATACGGTCCATTTTACACTACATTTAGTTGAAACACTACATTGTATTTTTTACTAATATGGTCGTAGCGGAGCACTAACCCAAAAGTAAACCGAGCCAAAAATATCATTGTGTGGATATCCTTCATACCCCTAAACCTTCAAAATCTTGTACGTCTCATTTACTAAAAATTAACTAAAATTTTTCAAAGTTCATTTTCTCAAAAAATCCATCACTTCAGACTACTTTTTTCACTCACCCGTACGATGAGAACGGGTCTTTATATTATGAATTAAAAGGGAACCGTGCCTTGTTCCATGCTTAAACAAGTATAAATTTTAATTTAGGATATGATGTTTTGAAAGTGCTTTCGAACTCTTTAATTTGGAAATTAGTGTATGTATCATAATTGAAAGTTGATCATTATAATGTATAAAAGGACACTATGTGGTTTTTGGATAAATATACCCTACATTAGGCCATATTTTTATTTTTTCAAATAAACAATCCCTATATCAATTGTGACAAGAAATATAAAAACAATTCTGAAACTAGTTTAGGTCAATAATACTGTGTTAAGTTTTGACAGGGACTGTAACATAAGGATTCAATGCCAAATGAGTTAAATGGATGTATTTAGGATGTTTACACCGAGCATGATTTTCCAAATTATTATGTACACTTTGGAGGAAGTTGCGCAACCTATGGACCTAAGTTAACTCCTAAGCGTGCAAGGAGTCCCGTAGGGCCATATTTGGTCATTTTTCAGTTAAACGCTGATTTTCACCTAATTCCTCATTTCAAATGAAAATGGTCTCAACCAAGGAAGTGTGGGGGCTATCTTCTACTTTCTAGTCCAATAATCCAATTTACCATTTCTAGAAATTATTAAAATTGCGTTTTTAGAGCACTTCAAAGCTCAAAACCCTAAAATTCCAATATACATCGCAGAAAACATACTTTTTATTTTTTAATTATTTTTAATCTAAATTTCATTTTATGTAACTCAAGAAACATGCCACGTACACCTTATTATTAATCACTATTTTTTACATTTTTCCTTAAAATTTTATATTATTTTAAGTGTTTTTGTAATTACTATGATTTTTACAAAAAAATACTTTGAAAAATCTTGTAAAATTCATTTTTATTTATATAATTATGAAAAAATCAAGGTAAATCGGTTTAACAATAACTTATATGAAAAAAATACCAAAAAATATAATATGTTTTAAAATCAATATTGGACTACCAAGCTGGAAAAGTGATAGGGAGTGCTGCACTTCTCAATAGAGATAGGTCCCCAATTTTTCTACAACACTCTTATTCCACGAATAAGAGTAGTGTAGAAAAATTGGGGACCTATTTCTATTGAGAAGTGTAGCACTCCCCATCACTTTTCCAATCTAGTAGTTTAGTTTAACAAAATGTGATCCAATTTTAACAAAATGTGTGTTAATTGTAATGCGGACTCTTAAGAGTTAATTAGGAAGGTTAATGGTGTTTCTTTTGAGTGGTACTTGGCCAGCTGCGGCTTTATTTGGAGGAGTGTGGCCTTGTTGAATGGAATTTGATTTCTGGAATGCGGAGTCCAAGTTTAAAATTAAGTCAACTTATTCCAGATCTCGGTAGACATGTCATCAAGGTGCCAAGCAATGGCGATCAACAAAATGGCGTTGGCTGGCAGAATGTTACTATCACAAATTTGTAACATTCAAATTTGAAGAAGAGCCATATGGACAAGGTAATTCAAAAGCAAGCCAAGATGATGGCCTGATATGGGTACCTTCTCCAAAAATAGTGTGATTTTTGAAAAATATCCTTTTGTTAAGAAAAAAACATTGGAAATTTATAAAAACTAGATGGTGATATAGACGCCATGGCTGCATTTATATACATGGTGTTAAAGACGAAATTTCTAGCACCTATAAACTGAGTTAGACATAAGTCACACATAGAACCCAATATTCATTAAAATGAGAGAATAGGGACCTCTCAAAATCATATCTCTCATTTTCAAGGGGGAGGATTGAATCTAAATGGGTTGTCAATTTAGGTGGATAGTTAGTACATATATCATATGGAAGTAGGAATTTCCATTAAAATGAGAGTTATAGAAAGAATGATCGCTCCCAGTTGGAAGGAGGAGTTTCCATTAAAATGAGAGTCATGAAAAGAACGGTCGTTTCCAAACTAATATAGTACCATCTGAAATAAAAATAATGCTTATGTATAAGGGACTGGTTTTTCATCTCCTGGACACTAAGTCATGAGCTCAATGGTTGGTTGTGAATGGGTGTTTATCTCATATAGGTGGTCCGGGTTCGATTCCCGTTGAATTCGTTTGAGCAGATATGAGATATGCATGACTTGGTGCTGCTAAGTGAGCCTCGGCAGGCAGGAAATCTGTAACAACCAACCAGCCCCGTACCCTAAACTGTGACAAGTGCTTAACGCGCTAACAAAAAAATAGTGGTCATAACCACTAAACCTTTTATATGTACTTCTTTTTAAAATCAAATACATACAGTTAATCCTTGAAAGAAAACGGATCAAATATACAAAGAAGTAAACGTACAATGTAATAGTAAATATATTAATAAAGTATAGATATTGCTCTTGCAACCACTATATTTGTTCCAAAACCAAAACACTTAGTCTTTGAAATGGAAATCTTCACTTCAAAGTAAAACACGCAAATATAAACTAAGAAATAGGTCAAAAGAAATCTACAACTTCTAATGAACTAGTCATAGAACAGACTGTATATCGCTTACATCAAAGCGCAAAGTATCACGATAATAGTCAAATACAAACTATCATATATAGCTAGCAAAAAAGCCATATTCTCCATCGCCTCTAATCAACAACGGCTTAAGTAGAATTATACAAAGCCAAACTTTGGTTAATGACTTCGATCTGAGCTGATGGAATTTTGATCATGCACTCGACAGTACCTCGTTTGATCCTAGACTTCCATGCTGTCATCAAAGCATTTGTTTCTTCCCAAAGTGGAGGTTCCGTGTCATCAACCTTCCAACGCAAACCTCTCGTGGTGTCCCATCCAGTGTAGTCGTCCTGGACATTTTGATCCCTTGATGTTGGACGAAAGTACTGAATGAGGACACAATTTGGTCTATCAGGGTTAGAGTTAGGATCAGACAATGCCCTCGCAATCCCAACTAGCCGAGTGTCACCATCTGCTGGTCGGATTGTAACGAAATAGCCTTCGTAGAGGTCACGGCCCACCCTGAATGATGGCAATGGACGACCCCGCATCTGCCCAACGTAAACGTCATCCTCTGCAAACTCTTCCCGAATGTCACCATCCTCTGCGAATTGATCCTCCACTATCGCTTCAAGCCAAGTTGTGGGCCAGAAGCCGTCTTTCAAAACATTGGACGGTTGCGAAGGCTCTTGAAGCGCTACCTTCACAGCTCGCCAATAATGTATCAAGTGCTCATAGCGTCTTCTGAATTCCCCGGTGAGGTCCTCATTGCACAAATTCTCCCAGTATTTGATAAATCCAGATATACCTTTCGAGATGTCTTCCACGTTTCTCATCGGACGCTGCGCAACTGGAATTGGCACTCCACGGGGCCACAAACTCCTACCTTCCGAATCCTCCTTCCACAATTTGATCCCTCCACCTTCTTTGGGCAACCAGTCTACGTCCGTGCAGAAAATCTTGTACTTCAACACCGGACAACCAGTAGAGTCAAGGTAGAACTTAAATTGCTGTGCCTTGGTGTGTCCTACGAGCGCTTCATCTCCCTCCATAATACTGCCTTCGATGAAACCTTTGAAATCGGGCACTTCTTCGACAAGGTGTGGAATAGTGGGGATAGATTCCACGTCCATGAAGGACTTTATGAGCAAAGGAATCGTAGGAAAGTTTTCCTTCCGCAACAACATGCTCCACCTTCCGAACAACGCATCGATGTCGTCGTGGGTGTGACCCACTAGCATAAAATTAACATGCACTTCACGAAATATTTTTTTTGCAACGAGAAGAGACCAAAAACAGAAAACATATCTATTCTTGTTGTCCCCGGTAGCATTGTCCATTTGCACATGGAGAACGGGCGGCAAAGGAGTCGCTAGAGGAGAGGTTCCAACGGTCGGACGCAACGATGGTTCACAAGTCTCTGCTCCCTTCAGCACTGCATCAAACAAAGGAGATGACTTTGATCCCACGAACAATTCCCGAGATGCAAACTTAGGAGGCAACTCTAGATCTCGCAACAACCTGGCCATTGAGCCGATAGTGTAATTGGAATCCTGCAAGAATAGATCCAGGCCGTAATGCGCATAGCGCACATCGGCGTGGCCATGTGCAAGCATACTAGTAACGGAAACGGGCAACTTCACAAAGCCATCAATCTCTATGCTCGTGTGGGAGAAAACCAGAGAAGCCGTTTTCGTGTGGTCCATCTTGTCATGCATGATCGTGAGACACTCGTGGGGGAAGTTGAAGGATCGGGTGCGGTTGGCATAATACAACTCCCGGTGCGCACGCGCAAGAGCTAGATGCTTGTCTAATTTCTATTGATCCCCTCCTAAGAGAATGATATTTGTCGCACGTTGCGCATCGAGCGAAATTGTCACCCGGTTTCTTTGCGTCGAACTCTCTAAAGGTGGACGTCCTAATCTTGCTCAAGTTGGAAGGCGAGACTTCCTTCAATCCAAACGCTGCATTCACCGCGTTGAGTTCGGGAATGGTGTCTTTCCACTGAAAGGTTGCCGGCAGAATCATAGAAACAACCTTGTCCCCGGATTTGAGCGTCCTCGTACGGTGGGGCATGTGGTCCGCGGATTTCTCTAGAATACATCGCAGCGTCGCGGTGGCTTGAACGGTGTGATTACGAGGCTTCCTAATTCCCGAATTTCCATGAGGATGCGCTTGCCGCCCATGCACTGCGTATGCTTGGTAACGGTAGAATGTAGCTTCGGGGACACCTGCAATAAGCATCCATGCTCGCACGCAAACATCAATACCTTCGATAGTCACAACCCTCCGGTTTTGAGAATCGCGGTGAATCTGCCTGTGGATGTCCATCTTCATGTGGAATCTGAACTGGAAGGAGGTTCCCTGATACATACGTTCGCGGAAGGCACGAATCTTGTCCTTCGAAAAGGGTTGAACGCAGTTCTTGCTGCAACAGACATTGCGAGAGACGGAGTTGATAGAGTCTTGAGTGAGGAGTTGCTGCGATCTGACGGAAGTCTCCCGGGGCGGATTCCTCACTGTACTACTATATCTTGACGACCTAGCGGAAGAAGGCTGCGTGAGACTAGCTTGGCGACGGTTGTAGTTGTCGCGAATCTCATGATCATGGAGGCTAGCTCCATTGATATGGACAAGCCGAATCGGCCAGGCCCGCAACGAGTACCTCCAGTCGCGCGGGATGTCTACCTCAGAGTGACTCCGGACTATGTGAACAGCAACGTGAGTGTCTCCAAGTGGTCCATTCGCTCCGAGGACAAGGTTAGAGCTGACACTATGACAAGTTCCGTCCCCAACATGCAAGCCGGCGTCATTGAACAAAGCTACGCACTGAGTATTCCACCGACGACGCGGGATGCCTTCACAATCCGGAACCTCGACGTCCAGTGTATGTTGGGCCTCAGCTTCATCGTCGGAGGAGTTGATTCCAGCAATCGACATGCGAGCAGGGTCCATGGCACCAGTAGAGGACCTGAAGATACCTGAACGATTGCATGCCCTGAAGTCAGAATATAATACAGTAGAGAATGCTCCCAAATGCTTGATTAGGTCGAGGCAAGCTAAATGACAAGGGATTGCGAGGATGTACATACGTAACTAGAGGTATTCGGAAGATGTAGGGTCAATGCACATGGAGGCCCGAGCGTAAGAGTATGGTCAATTTTTAGATTTTGTTTAGGTCCACTCGACCTCAGTTGTGTGAACTATGTCTCAGTTTCGGTATGAAAGACCAAAAAGTGTCGTCCCACAATTGTCGAGACATAGGTCCGATCATCATCTCATTTTACGTCGAGCCGAGCTAACTTAATGTGAAGAATTTCATCCACCATCCGGTTACTTTATGTTAGTCCAAGGTGGGGTCCCCCAGTTGAAATCAACACGAGCTAAGTTGAAATATTGGGGTGAGAGATATGACTAACTTCTAGGTTCTCAAAAGAAGATCACTAGCTAGGGTAGTTTAGGTCGGCTCGACCTAAATTGTCGAGACGGTAGACCCATACGGTAGGGGATGCAGTGGCTCGAATGCTATATAAGTGCCCTTGCGATTTAGATCGCCCCGAGCTGAATTGAGCAACATAAATGGCACGGAGTACAAATTAGAACGTCTCCAGAATGGAAAGGATCTGTATACTTTAGGTCGGTTCGACCTGAATTTGGATTATCACAGGACGTGTCCAGCTGAATTAACCACAAGAAGCCAAGTGATCAAGTATTGAGTTCTCATACAATTTAGGTCGAGTCGACCTAAACTGACAGATGAATATCGCCCCAGTATAAGGCTACATGTAGGAGTGGTTGGTGCATATTAGGTCGAGTCGACCTAAACTGGAAGATATAACGCGCTCCTGTACAGGGCTACTTGTAGGCAACGTTGGTGCAAATTAGGTCGAGTCGACCTAAACTAGAAGATGAATCACGCTCGAGTGCAAGGCTAAATGTAGGTAACGCAGGTACAGATTAGGTGGACTCGACCTAAACTGGAAGATGCATATTACTCCAGTAGAAGGGCATATTTAGGCAACGTTTGTGCAAATTAGGTCGAGTCGACCTAAACTGGAAGATGAATATCGCTCCAGTACATGGCTACATGTAGGCATCGTTGGTGCAGATTAGGTCGAGTCGACCTAAACAGGAAGATGAATCTTTCTCCAGTACTAGACTAAATGTGGGTAACGCTGGTACACATTAGGTCGAATCGAGCTAATTGTACAAATGCAAGCGGTTCCATTCTCGAGGAACTGGGATCATATTCAGGTCGAGTCGAGTTAATATGTCCCGGGATTTACAGCGACAATGTCGGGAATCAACGGCACGTACATTCCGCATTTCGAATTGAAGCAACAGCAACTGCACTGTGGATTACACATGAAAGCTACGCCATATACAATTGTGGGAAAGAAGGCGCCGTCCGAATGCTTACAAAACCATCATGGTATGAGATGAAACTGAAAATGCGACCTATCTAAATGGTGCGCGCTAACCCTATAACTTGAAGTTGTGGATACAGTAGGTAGTGATCTCTTACCGGAAAATGTCGCAAACACAGCGCCTCTTGGCACGATTCAACAGCCTCAGCCCGCAACTACACGCGCTCTCCACAAAGCTTCAGCAAAAGAAAATCCTCCTTTCGACTATGCGAGAGTACAAGAACCGGAATGGTGAAGTACGCGAACGGAGGAGCATGAACACGCAAAGAAACGAGAAAAGGAAAATTTCAGTCGCCTTTCAAGATTTATAGACAATAAGGCGGGAACGATGTGGCGGGAAGAGCAAGGGAGATTTTTGAACCGTGATTTTTCATCCACTTAAAAATCATATCGTCCACGAAGTTTGGTGGACTTTACAACTGTGAAGGACAAAAGCTTACTGAAAATATACGCGACAATAATAGAATTCTATACAGTATTTGAATACTTCATTCAAATATAGATTCTATCCCTATGCAACACGAATATTGGAAACGGAAAAATCTACAGTGAGACACTGCCCTATATTAAATTGTAGATCATAATAATAATATCATTCAAACTGCAGTTTGTTGGATTTGTAGAAAGTACAAACATAGTTGACAATAAAATATCCACCTCAGGGAGGTAACTTCCTATAAATTTCATGATCGGTTATAGGGTATTTAATCGAGGGCTATGAAGTAATTTTACATATTCTAGTATTTATAGTTTAGTTAGGGTATATTCTAAGAATATTCCTAGAATTTGTAAAACTAATATATGGTGTGATAAAACCAATTTAGGAATACTCTTGGAATTTCAGTGGAATATACGTAGAATATACCCTAAACATACTACAAATAGTAGCATATTCCAATTGTTTCATAGCCCCCTATTAAATAACCTTTTCACGGTCATATGTACCCAAAATTCACACTAAGTGACTTCCCCGAGTGTATCTATGTATCTTTCACTGTAGTATTTAGCCTGCAATATAGTAAGTCAAAATGTAATCCACTTATTAGTCACGACACGTTCATACTATTATTATAGTCACTGACATTAATGACAAATGTAATCTAATTGTCGTAATGACGAGTGTTTGAAATATATAAAAGCAATTAACAATATAGTTGGAGGTAATTCCGTTAAAATTAAATTTAATGTGTTATTTCATTGTGTTCTTGAATTTAAAAGCATTAACCACGTTAATTACAAAATAATGAGATATATTAAATAGATATATGGAAATTTTAAATATATACAAGCATTTTACAGAATAATTGCAAATAATTCACATCTAATTAAATATTAACATGACCGTGTAGCTAGTGCAATATATATTTGGCGTTAAATACATGAATTAACAAATAATGAGAACATAAGGAATAGATTAACGAGTGACAAAAATCTTGAAAAATCTTGAAATATTATTAAAACTATGGGCGTTATAGACACCATGCATGCAAATATACATTTGGTATCAAAGACAAAATGTCTAGCACACATATTAAAATGACTTAGACATAAGTCACACATTGCGCGACTCACGGTTCAAAGTGGTACCCATATCAACCCATAATTTTCCAAATACTACTTATTGCCATATTCGTATTTTTATTGTAGTGCGATTATTAAGTGAAAATGAATGAATATTAATATTATGCAGTGATAGCAGCCATTTAGGGACTCTAAATCATATATTAATTATAAATGTCATATAATTACCTTCCAAATGCATGATCATAATTAACCAACAAGTTGTAAACATATTTAATATGTCAAATGCATGATTATTACATTCATTTGAAGTCATGCAAGTGTTTAGGGTATTTTTTACGTGACTGTAAATAATATTCAAAATCGCAAATTGCTGTACTTTATGGGACCTTAACCCTAAATGTCAAAAGATTATGATCCAAAAGCATGATATTAAAAAATAATGCACAAGTTGTAAATAATTTTTAATACGCTGAAAGCATTAATAAAATTACTCGACCCTAAACTCTAACCGATGGATGAATTATCAGATATGTTAAACTTCATCCGCTCATAAATTCTACGATTCACGTCCAAATATTAAATAGAAAATCATTTTAATCTCATCTCCATACGGTCCACTTCATCAAACCAAAATCGTTAAAAACATGACTAAATTGTAAATACCAAATATTACATGACTTTCAAATGATACAACTCTATATCACCCAATGATCTACAGTAGGAATTTCGTGAAAATTAAGACATTATTATTAGAATCACAAAGGTCTAAATTGAAGGTAACCTTAAACGATCTGCATATTATAAAACGTTTAATATTTAAGGTAATATTTTAAAGCATGTGTCATAGAAATCATCCACTGACATTTAATACGACCACTGTCTATAGGATTTCAAATACTTTCATTTAAAATAATACATTCACGCTATAGACCCTTTCAATAGCTTTTCAAATAATTATATTATAATTATATTGAATTATGATTGGGTTATTCAAATATATGAAAGCATTTACAACTTAGTTTTCTGATTTACAAAATAAAAACTCAGTAAAAGATCAATTTTTAACAAATTTAATATCAAAATTATGTTTAACGTAAATAAAACTTATCTTCAGAAGTAGATGAAAAATGAAATTGACGAAATTGAAAGAGATGTAGGTGACGTATGCTAGAAATTCCATCATTAACATCATGTATGTAGAATGATGCATCCATGGTGCCTATAATACCCTCTAATTTATGGAATTTTACAATGTTTTTTACTTACCAAAAAGATATTTCTCGAAAATCACACTATTTTTGGGGGGGTACCCATATCATGCCACCATAGTCACTATTTATGATCATAGAAGTTGATGTAGCTAATCAATTAAAATAAAAAATTTAGATCCTGGAATGTACCGTTCACATGGTATTCTTTAGATAGCTGTTCGCAAGCAAGATTAATAAGCTTATAGATAGTGATAGCTCTAAATTTGAATTTTAGTACGCATTGTACATCTTAAAAATGTATACATTACTTCAAAGTTCGCATGCATTCAATGTAGTGTATATATTCTATGTATTAGTGCCTTTTTAAAAGATTCCACGTCATAGTGCCTTTTCCTAGGATTTTGAAATGATGTGGCACGTGGCAAGTTGACGTTGCATGCAAAAGATATCAATGGATGAAGTTCGGGTTAAGGAAACTTCATCCATCCGTTACAAATGGACTAAGAGTCCAAATGTAAAGTGTTTTACCTTTTTGGAAACCACTTGCAAGCATCTTAAAGAAGGCATCTTTGAAATATTCCATCTTTAAAATAGAAATCAAACGGGGTCGAAACTTGATAGTACACTTTTGCATACTAATAATAGGACTTTCAAAATACTCTGATTCGAACATGTCCACGTTCTAGTCCCTTTCAATAGCTTTCTTGAAATATAAGGCACTCTTTCAGATGATAAAGTATGTGTATGTTACAGACGGATGAATTATCAGAAATCTAAAACTTCATCCGCTCATAACTTCTACGATTCATGTCCGAATTTAAAATGCAAACCCATTTTTATTAGATTCATCTCCAAGCGGTCCACATGATCGTGGCAAAAAATTTAAAGCATGACTCATTCATGAGAATTTGAGTTTCATGACTTTAGTATGTTGCAATTCCATATCTACCAACCTAAAAACTTTTAAGAAATTTCGAGCAATGGGATAAAAGTTATTAAGATTGACATTTTACAATTCCATGTCAAACTTATTAATGATTTTCCTTTTCCTTTCACTTTGTACCCACTTCTAGTAATTGTTTTATGAAAAAATTAATATGAGCTTTTTTCTTACAAGATTTTATATTTGAAGACTGAACTCAATTGTGAACATAGCCTTGCCATTCATTGAATTTCTAACCCATTCAAAAAAAAGATATTAATTTCTAAAGTTCAAATTTGTCACCGGATTGAACCCCAAAAAATCTTCTTTTGCAACTTTCATCCGTATAATCTAAGAATGTAATGGTCATTTTGCTCTCAAATTTTGTGCTCACATGAAAATAAGTAGGATCAAATAATGGAAATCATACCATCTCGTAGTGCATGTTATTTCATTACCATTACCATATTTTTAAATTTTTTTGTGCTCATTCTAAATTTTAAATTGAATTTCAAGAGAAAACCTTGCAAAATTAATTTAAAAATATTAAGGCCATATTCGTTATATTGAGACGTTTCACAGATTTTGTGACATAATGCTAGTAGTTAATCAAAAATTCATTTAAAAACTAGTAATTGACCTCAAAAAAATAATAATGCTCAAATAGTGATTCTATAATGAAATTCTTAAAGTTGATGTTGTTACCTATTTCTAAAAAAATATTAGTAAAGAGATAAAACGGTTTATCTTCGAATTGAAAATAAAAATGAGAGTGCAAAAAGTCTCAATATAACGAATATGGCCTTTATTAAACAAAAATATAATAAATCCAACCGTACAGATGTGATCTTCACATTGAGATTTACAACTTTGTTTTGGCCATGAATCCCATTTTTTATTTTCATCAAGCATTTATAGCGCTTCTGTGAAAAGAGTGTTGAATCGGGATGTTAAAGGGTTAATCCAATTTTGTTGACTGTTTTGTTCAAAGTAGGTTTTATTTAATATGCAGGGCATTTTGTTAACTTCATTTTTGTTGGTTTCAACAGTATAATTAACAAAACTTATTTATTCTTTCAGCATTTATTGGGAGAATTATTTTCTGCCGACCCTGCCTTCCATGTACTGTATGTATATGTATATACATATATATGCATATATATATGTACATACATATACTTCTACGTACTGCATACATGCGTGTATATGTACACATGTATATACACATGTATATGCATGTGTATGCCCTACTCGGGCAGCATGTATTTTTTCGCCCTCGGGCAGGGCAGTCCTTCTGGATGGGGCTCGGGATTAGGGTTTGGAGCCCATTCTCCTCCTCCCTCATGCTCCTGCTGCTTCCGCTCTCCCCCCTCGTTGTCGTGCTTCTGTTTCTCTGGCTTCTTCTTGCGGATGCGGTTTTGTGGAGACAAATTGAGCGAAAATTGGCGGAGTATTGCTTTTCTTGTTAGCCTGGTAAGTTGATACGTTTCTTGTAGACCTTGTGTTTTGTTGCTGGAGCTCGAGCTTGTGTTTTGTCGGTTCGAGGTTCAAATTACTGTCTGGTTTTCTAGGGTTTGCTAGGGTTTTCAGTTTTTGGCTTCGGGTTTTGCTTGTTTGTTTGTCCGTTTAGGGTCCGTGATACCGGGGAGGAACGGGCTCGTTAGGGTTTGAATTTGTATCTCAAAATTTTCGAATTTTTGCTACTGTGCTGTTTTTCAATTCGAGCTTTGTTTTCTTGATCTTCCACTGAACACACTTTCGTAGTCAGAGCATTAATCAGAGTCATGAAGAGGAACACCTTCGTTGCAGTTTCAGATTCCTTAGACACAAATTACAAATTAGTTTCGTTGCATTAAGTGTGTTTTTTGGCTGGATACTATGGACAGTACAAAAGTACTTAAGCTTATGAACAATAACAAAAAACATGGAGGTGTTTAACCTAATCTCAGTCAGTGAACGTGTCGGAGTGAATTCGTGATTTTGAATTCTATGTCTCAAAATCAAAAGAAAAGACATTGATAGAGTCAGAGGTCTTTCTTGATTCCATGGGTTGTGGTGCATGGCCTTTTTGAGATTAGGGTGTGATTTGTTTGATTAATTCCGTTAACGAATGATATTTGACATTGCTTGCTTTGAATTCCTGATTTGATTTCTAAATTTTAGCTCTGGTGATGTCGATTTCATAGACATTGAGTGAAACTGCCCATTCTTCGCTATTGTATTTGAATATTAGTCAATAAAGCTCATATATCATGTATGTTTGCGTTTTGGTGTGTATGAGATTCTTGGATGGTGATATTGTTGAAACATTGAATGAAAAATGAATTTCATGTATGCTATACAAGTTCAGTTCATTGATGAGTGAATTTGTTGCAATGTTTTAGATTGAGAAATTTGGCCATCAAGAGCAATTGTTCGTAGAGTTTGAACTTTAGATTCCAGGAGATTAGGTACGCGCTCTACTCACCACTGTGAATTGTATAAGTTTCATTCTTCTGTGCACTCTATGCATTCTCTACCTGCATGTCATAGACAATAATTTTAGTTTTGCTATGGTTTGCTATGTTTAAGCACAATGGTTTTTGGATTACCTGCATGTGATAGACGGTAGTTTAGGTCGATGTCATTTTAGGTCGATGTCAGTTTAGGTCGACCCGATGTAAATGGACAGAGAAACTCTTGCGAGAAAAGGCAATTTAGATCGACCCGATCTAAAATTCACCAATAAACGCCACATATCAGCTCGAATCGACCTAAATTGCAGTCCATTCAGCTCGACCCGACCTAAAATAAACAATGCACACGATAACTACAAGGAAAATAAGGTAGAAGCTCTGTCCCGTCCCAGGAGTTTAGGTCGAATCGACCTAAATTTGCAATTAAAGATCAAAATAGACCGGCTGTAGGCTGGAAAGTGTAGCACACAAAATGTACCATGTGTAAATTCAGGTCGAATCGACCTAAATTACCCTATCATACAATAAGAATTTGCCCAATTTAACCTAGAAACTGCGTAAGATTCAGCTCGAGTCGACCTAAATGACACAAATCGTCATCCAAAAGATGTGCACATTCAGATCGAGTCGATCTAAATTTCACTGAATGACCCACTGAGAAAATGGAGGAATCAATTGAAAGCAGGACGAAGCTCCAAATACAGCAGTTTGGGTCGATAGCAAAAAAATAAACACTATGTTTTGCTATGCAATAAGAATTGACCTAAATAAACCTATAAACTGCGTTTGATTCAGCTCGACTCGACCTAAATTACAGAAATCGTCTATCAATGAGATGTGACCATTCAGATCGAGCCGACCTAAACTGCTCTAAATGGCCTACAGGGAAAATTGATGATTCACTTAAAACCTAGAAGAAGCTCCAATTACAGCAGTTTAGGTCGATTCGATCTAAAAAATGGGCTACTTTTTTATATCACCACCGTATTACAAGAGCGAATTAGAAATAAAAAATTACCCTACATATATTTAGCTCGACTCAACTTGATATCTACTACATAGAATCCCATTAAGCGGAATATCATAAGAAGTAACTCATATATCCGGAGATCATGCAATCCCAACCTCCTTAACGATAGTTGCTCTTTAGCTCGAATCGACCTAAACTGTATATGACATTCTACCTCACCATAACATTTACAACTATAGGTATGATACTTATGATACATACAAACACCTTCAAGAATCCAAGCCATGAACACTTACGATAACCATCATGACGCATGCTACTGTGGGAGTAACGCACTTTAGCTCGTATCGACCTCAACACTTGCATGTACACTTTAGCTCGTATCGACCCAAATACTTGTATGTATGATATAGAAGAACAAGTACTCTTAGCTCGAGTCGACCTAAAATTGTACATGACATTCAATAATCAAATCCTGGCGACTCAATAGTTATGAGGCTATGTGTTGTATGCACTTTAGCTCGCATCGACCTAAACACTTGTATGTACACTTTGTGCACAGAATGGCACAAGAGATGAGGACACCAAAGGAAGTAGAAGTACAACACCTGGAGTGCTACTACAAGAGAGGTGCGGAGCAGCCAACCGCGGACGATGAGGAAGGCGACGACCTCGCAAACTTTGGTGAATTCTGGGACATGGTGGACCAGGATTTGGTAGAGTTCTGGAGTCTGAACATGATACCGATGACACGTGACTTGAACTTTACAACGAAGAACAAGAATGTGCCTGCATTCCTGCCACTGTCATTACAGGAAAAGGTGAAAGATATGAGCGCGGGTAGTGAATCCATAGTATACGTGCATTGCGTTACCACGAACACCGAATTCCCGAAGCACAAGCAGTACAACTTCACGCTCACATTCGACTCCGCTCTAATTCCTTTTAACCTGAGCCCCTTAATAGCCTCCCTGGAAACAACAGAGTTCAGTGGTATGATCAAGGAGCTGGAGGAACAATTCGACAAGAAATTCTTTGAGGGCAGCAACGAGCAGCCGCTGCATGGGACAAAGCTGTGCTCCAAGATCCGGAAGCTGATCCAGAATTTCGACATCATGAAAATGAAGCTGGACAAGCAGAGGACAATGATGACACCTCAATCTGTGTCCCTGGATAACCGAAGCCATGGGAGTGCGGGATCCATGGGTACAAATTCGCCTAGACGGCAACAGAGCCGAGGCAAACGCAACTTGAACACGCCTCAGACACCATCGACGGCACCACGCCAGAGTCATCTCGGATCATCCTCCAAGAAGAGGCCAACTGCAGATAAATCGGCGCCTGCAGTCATCAACGAGGGGAGCTTAGCGTCCGCCTTGACCTCATTGCTGGAGTCCCTGGAGGTGAACAGGACTCCAAACTACGCACGCTCGACCGAGGCATACAGGACGTTCTGGTCGTCATGCACTGATGTGTTCCTATTCGGCGTCGAGACAAAATTCTCGCTCCCCATCGAGCAACTAGTCGATGCCCCTGCGCACATGAACATCCGCTCGTACGAGCCGGGTCTGGTTAAGAAAATAATGACATTCCTTCTCAACATGCCCGACAGGAGCACCAAGCAGACTGTGCGTGATGCGTTGCGGCCTGGACGAGCGGCCGAAGGACCGGGACTCCATCAAAGATGGAAACTTCTGGCTGATCAACGGGCAGCACAGCATCAAAGCAAGTTACATGATGCGCGATGAAGGAATGGCCGCAGAAGACATCAAAGAGTTCGCGCAATGGAACTGCTTTGTAGTTTGGACGAAGAATAATGAAACTCTTTGTTCCATATCCGGCTACTACAACCGCGTGAACCACTTCGGTGTCATCAAGCCGTCGTGGGCCACAAACATATTGGGAGCGCGGCAAGTGTGGATAAACCTCGGTCGCCCTAAGAACCCGAAGGAAGCTGTGGAGGTGGGAAGGGTCAATCAGGCCCTGAGGACGAGGGACGCCCAGAAGAACAGAGAGAAGTTCAACATAATGTTCAGCTCGACTCGACCTAAATTACCAGCTGCTAGGCTTGCGTCTTATGTTATCCACTCCGTAGTCCGTCCCCTTAGAGTATACCTATTGCAACACAAGTTAGGTCGACCCGACCTCATCTGCTCAGAAGTTCGTCATCTTCCATATTGAATCTCCATGCACATCCTGCGCTCCCGTACCTCTGCTGCTCTAGATCGAGTCCACCTAAATATTGCATAGTAGCTAACAGTGTATGTAACCGTGCAGGAGATTCAAAATGCTATGAAACTGCGGTTTGCGATGATCGACGTGACGCAGTCCCAGAAGGACGCCAAGAAAAGTAATGCGGATGTACTTCTCGACATCCACAATGAGCTGAAACTAATAACTGCGCCGGACGAGGTGTTTGATCTCTGGAGCAAAGTGATCTCAAGCGCAGGTACTGGCGAGCTTATTGACCCAGACACTGGGCTCAAGTTCAAGAAGAAGACCAACTGGAATCCCGAGAGTGGAAATCTCACTCGCGAGTTCTTCAAGTGGCTGGGAAATTTAACCTACGAGGACCTCGCGAAGCTCGCAAGACATATCTTAAACCGCGACGACCCCAAGTGGACCTTGGGCTATCCAAAGGTCACGATCAAGGCGATCTCTTCGGTTCTTGAGAGGTGCTATTCGACGAAGGAGTGGGTGGAGAGGAGGAAGCGGAAGCACTTTGTGAAGAAGGAATTGCACAATATCAATCGTGATCTCGGACTCTTCAATCCGGCGGGGGACCTAGTGCCCGAGAAGTGGAGGCAGTTCAAGGAGGAGTACAACGTCACGAAGGCGACCATGAATGTGCTCCTCGAGCGGCCAGGAGAGCAATACTTCGAGGAGGCCAAGCAGATCAGGAGCAAGAACAAGAAAACCGCAGAAATCTCTCCCTACGCTGCCGAATTCTTCAAAGTCTTCCTTGAGAAGAAGAAGGAATTCAGAAAACCGGCTGGAAAAGCTCACTACCGGCCATACGACCGGCAGCACAATGAGCACGCCGACTGGGGCGAGGGCGCCTGGACTGCCGACACGCCTACTGGCTTGAGACTAGGGGTCATCGATTTCAGGTACCTCCCCACGGTGGAGGACAAAGAAGTTTCGAGTACGGGGATGCCGTACTTTTTCGACTTCATGTCGTCCCTGAAAAGGAGACGTGAACCGGACTTCGATGAAGTACCTGTCTGGCTCTTTATTTGCGCCGATGCGATTGAGCAGTCCCAGGCTGTGCATTTCGCGGAGAACGACGACATCCTCCGCAGATACAAGATGGAATTCGCGGACTACCATCCGGCGAAGAACGAGCGTCTGGGAGACTTTCCGGGGAACCATAAGAAGGCGCGTGCGAAAGTTCTCCTCGTCTTCTTGCAGAAGACCAATATTCCGCACGTCACTATCCTCGAGGCCTTCTTCGCACCAGACACGGCGGTATATACGAAGCCCAGGGCGTACGATGAGCTGTTGTACCGGATGTACAATGCGGAACTCAGAATGGAGTTCTACTTGTGGGTCGTGAGGATGTTCTGCATGCCGGGGACGCATGTCTTCGCCGTCTACACGGGAACCAAGCTCACCTGTGCTGCTTTGGTATGTAGTCCAGCACTTGGACACATGTCTCTTCAGCTCATGTCGAGCTAATCCTATGTAGTGCTTGCGTTACAACATTTTAGCTCGGGTCGACCTAAACTCCCTATTAACTGTTCTGCTCTGGTCTGATGTGTCCAACTTGACCCGCAATGAATTTCAGCTCGTGTTGAGCTAAGCGTTATGTGTTCAAGTCCAGGAATCGATGCTGTACTTTAGCTCGGATCGACCTGAAACTAGTATCCTCTCCGGCCGTCACAGTTTAGGTCGGCTCGATCTAAACATTATTTGTTCGTGAACTGTATAGACCTCTAACTTACTTGATGACTGTCATGCTATTTGTGCAGATGAGTTGCGTCAACACCTACGCTGTCGGGTCGAATCATACTTCGACATCCTGGACTTCCATCGCGAACGAGGCCTTGGACCTCGACAAGGCAGACTTCCTCGCGGACGGATACCCAGTGCAGGTCGAGGGAATTTCTCGTACCCCTGGTGCACGATCTGCGCCGTCTTCATCGAAGAGGAAAGCCAGTGAACTGTGGGGTAGTCCTTCTAAGAGGAAGAGGGATGACGCGGACGATGAGGACTCCTCTTCCGATGACGAGGGTGAGGACTTGAACGATGAAGATCTCACTCCTCCTCCTTTGGAAACGCCCCGCAAATCTGATGCATGCGGTTCATTCGCGTCCTCGGGCCAACCTCCGGCGACTCTTTCTTCCACGCCGAAGTCGAAGAAGAAGAAACGTAGGTCTGTCAGTGAACTTATCAAGTCGATGGCTACCTCGCTTGAGAGTCTCGCTACGACGACCTCGGCGAACGCGGAGCTAAATTTGAAGATGCACCCGGAATCAAGGAAGGATCAGCAAGAATTCCAAAAGTTCATGATGGAATAGCATAAGCAACAGATGGAGGCAATCCAGTTACAGCAACGGCAATAGCAACAGCAACAGGATGCCATGCAGCAGAGATTGCAGGCATTAATGACGAGCTTTCTGCCGGGTCCTCTCGCCGCATTGACCCCCCCGCCGTCGACTCCTCAACCTCTGCTGCTTGGTAATCAGCAGTCGGGATCAGACATCAGTGGAGGTTCTGCTCCACCTGCGCCCTCGTCTGTCGCTCCGCCTCCTCCGCCTCCACCTGAGCCCTCGCCTGTCGCTCCGCCTCCTCCGCCTCCACCTGCTCCAGCGTCTGCTCCACCGGCTTCCCGGCAAGTGTCATCGACCGCTACTGATGATGCTGACGACAGTTTGGGATTCAGCGGAGCTACTGGCAGTGCAAATGCGGACACTGCCGCCTCGCCCGACACTGACGCTGCAGCAAGTGGTTCTCAATAATCACTCGATGTCATTTGTATAGTTTTAGCTCGAGTCGAGTTGATTTGTATCATAGGTTGCCCTTTGTAGGTTTTTGTATAGACGGCTGTAATACTTAGGAAGCTCAACTCCTGGTTGAGAAGACCACATAGAGCGTTTTTCCAGCAACGTTTTTTGTACTTCAAATTTTTGGCCCATATTTTAATTTACATACTCCTCACTCGGAATTTCTGTTCATCTATTGTCATCGCAGGCTTCATCCGTGCCCACAATGTGTCTCATGTTCAATTGCCTTCTGCTGTGCATCCCCTCCCACAATCTACTCCGGACAGTTCGTCCTTGGAGCCCAGACCGCCCTCGCCTGGGGTCCCCCGTTGTCCTTTCGTCCCTCCGTCCTCTCAAACACTTGTGCCACCTGATAGACTTAAGGATAGTGCGCAATGTGATGATCGTACACGTACTTCGGCCTCCCGCTCTCTAAACGTCGCCGGAGCAGCACCTTCGGCGGTCACACCTGTGGCTAGTGCAAAGTCAATCGAGTCCTCCGGCCTTCAGGTACGTTTCGGTAGTTTCTTAGTGATGGCTGGGTCTTTTGGTTGCTTGTTTTCGTGCTCGCCTCGATCGTTTACTGTTTTTTTGCAATGTCGTTCGAAATGTGCCAGTTCAGGATCATAACTGGCTGCACATTTGTCTACCCGTTGTCGCCAGGAATCTGGTCCTCCTCTTTCTCGTGGAGGTTCTTCAGAAGCGGTCATTCGATTGCCACTGCCTAGGGCACCCAAAAAATGGCTCAATGTCGTGCTGGACCTGAATGGTATCCTCTGCGTCTGCGAGGATTGGAAATCCAAGTCCACGCCCTTTAACGATTACAATGCGCTGCACTCAACCGTTCTCCCGGCTGTAGTGGGGCCCAAAGCAGTATACGTGCGCCCCCTCTGCTTCTCGTTCCTCCGGGAGCTGAGCATGATCGCTGACGTTACCGTCTGGAGTTCTATGAGGAAGTCTACCACTTAATTGGTAGTACAATATTTATTCCGTGGCATCCAGCTCCCTTCCCTTGTACTTGGCCAAGACTCTTGCGAGACCCTCAAGTGTAGAGATAAGTATGGCAGAGTGTCCTCGTTCAAAGTGCTTGGAACTGATAAGGACTTGTTCCTTAAGAATCTCGTCAAGTTGTTCAGAGGCTATGGTGGCAGATTCACGTCTACAAACACCATTGTAGTGGACGATAGCCCTATTAAGCACATTCTAAATGAGCCCCAGAATGTAATTCTCCCTGACTCTTGGTCCTACGTCGGGGACGGTGCGAGTGACAATTTTCTCCATGATGTTCTCCTTCCTTGGTTTCGACGTCTCCATCGCAGTCCTGGCCCAGGGTTGTCATCATTCCGAATGAACAATAATATTGGGCGACGTATGCTCTGCGACGAGCCCGACCGTCGACAGTACAACGTTCTTATAGATGCTGTACACGCATCCCGTAGTTTGCCTAGGTCCTAGTTGATTGTACAGTTGTATAGTTGGACTCCCTTTTCCTAGTGATGTAGCCGTTCCAGATTACATATTAATTTTTGGTCGCCTTGACTAATCTGTATATGTCTTTGTAATTGTAATATATCTTGCACATCATTTCCGCTTGAGTACTTTGTGAGATGATTTTTTTGAATGTTGTCCCTTCGCTATGTTATGTCTTCATCGCTTTCTTGTGCAATTAGCATCATGTTCTGCTCTTCTCTAGTGCTTAGAATATTTTGTTTCGTTGCAATTCGCTGCTGGGATTTGATCTGGTCACTAATTCTCTTCAGGCCATGTATGCCACTGCGATTCCGGTTCACGGTACTGACCTCCAATGCACAGCGTCAGTCGACTCTATCATGGACTACGGCCAGTATGCTATACTCAGTAAAGGAAACTTCTTGTGCTCGGCAGCTACGGCCCAGTCAACGATGGACTTTTCCACCAGGCCAATTGAGGATGGTGTAGTGGACAGTCCCCCCAGCGGTGGGCCGCGTCCTCTGTCCGTGTGCTCTCCTTCTCCTCTGCGGTCACGGGAACCCTCTACGTCTCGTCGCTCGCGTTCTCCGTCTGATAGAGTGCCTCAGAGAAAGCTTTATGAAGATGTTGCATGCCCAATTGATTCTCTAGAGGTACGAATACTTTCTTTTCCCGCACTATTATTTCTCTTCCAAGGACTTGCCTTGCGATTTTCTTATACATTTCATTGTATTTGCAGGGTTCCGACATGCCGAATAGATGCAAGTCCTCTGCTACTGTAAATGCTATCTGAAAGACCCCTGCGATGCTGTCATCAAACCCGCCTCCTCTAATCCAAGCCCGTGTTGATGTGCCTCTTCGTGCGCCCTTGCGTACTCGTCACCCTTCATTGAATGAGGGTCTTCGAGAGACTCAGTCACACGACGGACTTCTACCCATAAGGAGCTCCGCTCCTTATCGAGATGCGTGGGAGCAACGGATGCTGCAGCAACAGAGGCGATAGGATGCGCAATTTCGATGTTCGAAGTGGACCAGCTATAGTCGTGGTTCTCTGATATTGAAGGCAGTAGCTGAACTTAAGAGCCGATCACATTCATGATACCGCCAGGCATTTTATTTGCGATTACTATACAGACTTATAAAAAAACGTGGAGCTGATGTTTTTATATAGGAATTTGCGCTTCGCCCATTCTTTTTCCTAGCATTATGAGACATTATCATGATTCAATTACCGTCCCGCAATACAAAAACACAAAAAATGTATATTCGTTTTATACTTACTATTAATAGATGTCACTTCTGTAATCTTTTATTGCCCACTTGTATTAAATGTACTCAATTTGATCTTCAGTGTGTCCATTTTCTATTGTTTCAGCCTATATTTGGAATGGTTAGTGCTCCGATTTGGGTTGGGTTAACACTTTTTGGACTCTCATTATTCTGGAATTCTCTCATTTTAATGAATATTATGTTATAGTGTGACACGTCATTCCGGTACCTATATCAGGCCATTGCCTGCCAGACTATGGGGTATAATCGCGGGTCAAGACCTATAGAGCTACCACTACTAGAAAATCCAACTAATCTGTTGATTCGGTCGTGTTGACCGGGACACTTTTCTGTTGATTTGAACAAAAAATTGACCACATCAACAGAAAAGTGTCCCGATCAACGCGACCCAATCAACAGATTAGTTGGATTTTCTAGTAGTATACGACAATGGTGAGGGAGGTACCAGCCTACGATTGTCTCCCATAATCTTGCTTGCTTTTGAATTACCAGACATAATCTCAATGCAAGCTTCTTCGAGTCAATGAATCTCAAGATCAATGTGGTAGTTGAACAAAAAAAGCAAAGAAAAAGTGAAGTTGAGCATGCATGTAGAGTCCAAACAGTGAGTTAGGCTTGCTTTTCGGTGAAGATTTAATGCTCTCTAGCCTTATCATTTCTAATCCCTCTTCTCTAGTCCAATGGTATCTTGTCACACTACAAAGAGAGGCGTCGTTTCTCGCTCATGAGGATCTTGTTTATTGTTTTTTTTTTTATTGTACACGTTTGTCCTACATGACAAATCGCATTCACCAAGTCCAACCAAAAAATTGTTGAGTGTGAAGTGGCGTCTTTTGACTCTCAAAGGGAGTGAAAAGCGACGCCTTCTCCTTGTAGTGTCATAATGGCAAGAAGAGGTTGCATTGAGATTATGTCTAGCGAGAAGCACACATTAGGGGAAATGTGGAGTCCCTAAAAGGCCCTCTAAGGCAGCCCGGGTTAGGTGAACAAGCTGCCCAAACACCCCTCCCATTGGTGAAGGTCGCTGCCCACTGACAGTGTTGGAAGCCGCAATGCTGGCAGTGTTGGCAGCGTCGATTGGTTCGACCCACGGAACTGCACTGCTGGCAACGTTGTGGCACCATTGGTGCCAGCGGGGAAAACGTGCGGGCACCACTGAAATTTCACTGCACGTGAGAAAACCAAAGGCCTTTTGGAGACCCCACCTTTCTCCTAATGCAAGGAGCATGGTTATCATGTCTTACACTTTTTCCAACTTGACATTGTACTAGACATCTTACGTTGACTATCTAATTAAACAAGTGTCAAATATATATGTTAAAGGGTTCATTCAAACTAATACGAGCCAAGGGTGCCTCGTTTTGAGTGCTTTGGAGAGTCCTTTGGAGAGTAGCTAGAGACAAAAAAGTCATGATTTTCATTCAAAAAACAAATTTTTAGTGTATTGATTTCAATTTTCATTCACATGATCATCATTCTCATTCAATTATCCCAAAATTTATACCAAAAAAGTTTTATTTATCATTTAGAAAAGTCCTTGGTGAGTCATTGAAACCACTGCTGATAGAGCTATTCTAGTGCTTTTAATAGCCAATTGTTTACAATATTGCTTTCATCTTGTACTATGTGTTTTATATACATGTTGGAAACATTGACATATCACTTTCCTCTCTAATTACAATTTAAATCAACATCACATTGAAAACGCCTCCAAAAAAGCACTGACAAAACATTGCTGACAATGTAGGTGGTTCATATTAGCTTGAATGAACCCTAGACAACTTGAATGAAATATTTCCAAATATTCTAGAATATTTTAAAATATTGTAAACTATTCTAGATACATTCTAAGAATATGTTTGTCTATGAGACATGAAGGTCCATTAGACGTCTTTGACGCTGTGTTCCACACTTTGTCTAGTGTTCGAGTAAGACAACTCTAACAAGGAGTTACACCAAAAGAGGGGCTGGGACATAGTTACAAAGAACACCTGCAATTTCAAGCACGGAAAGGGAAGCCAGTTGTGTTCTTCCTAGCTGAGCATCGACATTTAGGTGACGAGGGTTTAGAACATAAATGCATCTATATTCCAAATTATGAAAAGGATTTCCGTATGAGGGTAATGTGAGGATAAATCATTAGAACAAAAGAGGGATCCGTGATACTGGAAATGAACGTAGATTAGGTTACTTGCACGCAGTAGAACTTGCTAAGATTTCACAGACTTAGTAAAATTAAAAAAAACAAACTGCAGTTAGAAGCTGGTCTGCAAAAGCAAGAATCATGAAACTCAAAAGGCCCACATTGAAAGAGGCTGTGAGGACTGAGGAAAGCACGGCCAATCAGTCCAAAATCCTCAAATTCTGCAATAATATTGTGGCAGCGCATATATAGGACGGGGGCATTTGGGGGCAAATCAACTCTATGGCAGCGAACATAGTTACTTTATCTTGAAGGTTCACTTTCTTTTGGAAGTACGTATTTTGTACAGTGTTCATCACCATCCATTTGTGCAAATCACGGATTCTTTAGAATTATAACACAAGGAGATCCTCTGAAATTCCCTAATACACATATGGGAGATTTAAGCAAATTCCCTTGTGCAAATTTTCCCTGTTAGACGTGTATATGGGAATTTTAATTTCCCTGCTAAACACCGAATTAGCAATTCAATTGTTTTCAAATTCCCTTAGCAAATCCCTTATGCATCAAAAGCCCCTCATACACTATAAGGGAACTGTCTATTTTTTTCCCATATTGCCACATTCCCTCATAAGTGTAATTGGAAGAGGGAAATAACAGGGAAACCAAGCTATTTCCCATATGGGACACCCACAGAATCTCTTTGTGTAAAACTTGTAATGCAAAAATATATCTATCATAGGAGGCACCAAATCCAATGATCCACAAAGTGAAAAGTAGTAGAGAAGCAGATTACCTCTCATCAACGCTCACAACTCCAATACAAAACCGACGCTTCCGAATTTCTCTCAACAAATGAACGTTCAGGTTTACACCCTCGATTGCCTTAAGTAGAGAAATCGGGAAGTCCTCACCTGCTCGGAAATATATTGCAGGCCGGCGAAAGTTCACGAACTAAGCACTCTTCTTTTTTGGGCGATCTCAACCTAAGAACTGAGACCTTTGAATCAAACTTACAACAATTGAGAACAACAATTCCACCAACTGTGAAGCAAAAGAAGGCTCTTTTTATTTTGGAGGAAATTAAGCAGCTGTCTATCTACAAATTAAACGTGCAGAGCAACTACCAATTAAGCGCCACAAAGTCACTGTGTTTGTTGAAAAACATTCTTCTGTCATTACAAAGCTATCGATCACTATCAAGGTACAAGCTCAAGGTCCGGAGCCACCGTCTGGAAGCTGAGCCGTGGATGCCTCCGTTGCAGTCCCCTGATCATTATCACCAATGAAGGATACATCGCCTTGATCGGTGGAGACCGTGGATGTTGCCTGAGGAACAAGGACTTGGGAAGGTTCGCACGTGTACGGCAAGGGTAGCAGCCAACATGGCGTCGGAACTGGTCGAGCGTCAACTGCAGAAGGAGGGGTGAGCACAAGAAGTGCCAGCAATACCGACACCAACAAGCTCCGCGTCCAAGCCATGACTGATGATTGAAGATCTGCACATGCATTATATTTTGATCACCTCAAGGATATCAATTTCTACGTACAGATGTATGTACTAGCTGCAAGCAATCCACGAATTAACCGGATCAAACTCCAATATAGAAATTAAACAATCATCATCAATCGGGCGCGGCTCACCTCTTGTGCTCCAGATCGGGGATAGAAAGATCGGCGGCCCTGAGTAGAACAAAGCACAATAGAAGCAAAAGCAAAGCAGAGCACAAAACTGAGATGTGTGAGAGAGAGCTCTCATGAATAAATAATTGATGCACCCTAAACTGTGACCCTCCCATCGTGGCCAATACCCTGCTAGGTTGCTACCTAGACATCATGTAGGAAGCCTGTCGGTCACTAGGGTTGTAATCAAAACTAGCACAACAGACCGCCTACTTGTTTGGTCCAATTCGCATGTACAATTAGCCTCATGTCTACCTGATATGAAAATATCCGAGCATATTTAAGAATACTATTTTTAAACCCTAATTTATCCATTTCTAACATTAAAATAAAAAAATTCCTATTTGAAGGGCCACCTTCAATGATTCTAATCTATCCAGTATGACACCCCCTTAGTTGTTGGCCACTAGGGTTACAATCAAAACGAGCACGATGGGTTGCTTACTCGTTTGGTGGGTGAAAACAAGGTATTGTGTATCAAAAAGTTGATCCGTTTTGCTGAAATTACAATGTTTTTTGGTCGAAGGCTATAAAAGAGTATCAAATTGTCTTTGCTATTGGTTCTAATTTCATAACGCCCTTTGTTGGTTTTGTAAGTATTCAAATCCACGGTTTCAAAGCATTAATCATTAAAAAAATTACTAAAATTAGAGCTAGAAAATAAATGTCTAAATTCAATTTTGGGAGAAAATTTGATGAATTAATTTTATTTAATATGGATAAAAATTTATACTCTTTATATCCATTGTACATTTGAGGGCTCCAAAGAAAACCATCTAGAAAGAAAAAAATATTTAAATCATTTTCAACTTGATTTATATCAACTTTTCAATTTGGTTCAAAACTAATTATTCAATTTTGACAACTTCAACTCCACTAAAACATATATAAATGATTATTAAAGATGAATTTCTCAATTTTCTTTGTGAGACTTTGTTAAACATCATGCATTCATGCAATAGCAATTTTCTTACAAAAACTAAAATTTTATTGTATTTTCGACCATGCATAGTTGCTTCTTCATAGGGATCAATGTTGGTCCACTTTACCATGCTTTCACCATGATCCAATTTGTTCGTACGATTAGCCTCATGTTTGCTAGATATGAAAATATTCAAAAATTGGTTGAATTAGGCCCAAGGAAAAACAAGCTCAATTTCATATGACTGAAAGTGGTTCTTAGTATCACTATTAGGATTTGGGGGGTTTTGCAACACCACAAACGTTGCTATTAACACTAGAACACAGTGATGAGAAGCCCTCCTAAACGTTGCTAAAAACGTTGTTGTGATTAACCCCTAACCGCCCAACCATGCATATTTTGCATGATGTACGGATTTGAACTCCGATTTCTCATCCATCATGCACTTTTTGCAGTGTGGATTTTTTACTGAAACTTTTATGGGAAGTTAGCTTTGTGCATGTGTGATCCGATTAGAAAGGGGATGATTTGTGAAATTTTTATGCCTCATTTCATGTTGTAGTGTTCCACCCAAAATTTCGAAGATTTTAGTCTAAAAGTGCTCTTGAAAAAGTCAACTACTAAAATTAAGCAACCAAAAAATCTCCAAAAATCACTACACTTAGAGTATTACATTTCAACCCATCCCAAAAAAATTCATTATTAGATTGTCAATATCTTATTCGCAATCATATTACAAAAGAGCTCTAAATTTTAAGTTTGAAAATTTATACACAAATATTGATGATAGCAATTGCAAATCTAACCGCATGGATAGAATCTAAAATTCATAATGTACAACTTTTATTCATTCATCAAGTTGAAAATATCCCTCTTAGTTGCATTTTATAATGCATCTTTGAAAAACTGCCAAATCCAAAAAGGGTAAGAACGTTTAGGGGTTAAACAACGTTTAGGTTCATGATTATGCAACGTTTTTGTGATCTTTGGGAACGATTATTATATTTTTAGTTGTACATAGTAACCATAATTATACAATATTGTATACGTACAGTAGTTGTATACAATACAATATAAACAATACATTATATAACATAGTAGTATTGTACCGTATATTGTATGTACAATGCGTTGTATTTCACACTTGGTATGCGACGGTCGGCTTTATAATAAGTATCCTCGACTTCACTCACCCCTTGACAAACCTTATGGGATAAATAGCTTAGCTTATGAACATCGTGAGAACGTCATTTGGAACATAACGTTACTTTCACCTCCAAAATGTTGCCCAAAGACAAACGTTGCACAAAGACAAACATTCCTCTCAGACCTTGCTTGTTTCCTCAAACGTTACTAAATTGTATGAACGTTGCTTACAAACGTTGCAAAACCCCCCACATCCTAGTAGTGTATATTTTGAATTATCATAACAAAATTCAGAAAATTACGGGAGAAGATGGTTAGAACGACATTCTAACCTTTTGGAAAATGACTTAACTCTAGAATGCAGTAGAACGACATTAGAACCTTGTTTTGTCGGGTTCAAACTGCATCAGAATATTGTTCTCACATCCCAATGTCATTCTGAATTTTCTATATAATAAAATTGCTCTCCCCACTTGTGTCATGTTGTACATCAATGGAGCATTGTCTTGAATGACCCAACTTGAAGCGCATCATCAAATGGTAGATTAGATCACCATAAGCTTTGTCTGAATCAATAATAAAATTGTTGTAGCAAAGTCTTTAAGTTAGCATCTACGTACGTCTATCCCACAATTAATTAATGAGGATGTATTGTTCAAATGTTAGCAATGCCTAACTTATATTCCCAATGATCCAAGTCTATAATGAAGGTCTACTACCGAGGCTTTGTAAGAAAGTTTGAACGCTGGTTGCTTTGTGGTCTCGAGAATAGCGCTTCATTGGATTATAAAAACTGAAACCTGGTACCTTTTTCACCATTCTCATCTCCTTCACTCTCTTGCATGCATGCTCTTGCTTGGTTTGTTCAGTAGAGGGCCTGTCTGCCCGCCTCCGTTCTTGTATGATACAGTGATCTTGTAAAGCTTCAAGCCTTCAACTACCCGCTTGCTCACTACGTACTTCTCTAACTTCCTGTAAGTAAGTTACATTCCGATTGAATCCCTCGATGGTTGTAGGCTTTGTGTGTTGATTAATCTCAGCATCAATGATCTCTCTCAAATTTGCTCCACCTCTACCTTGTTGATTACATAGTTTAGTGGTTACCGGACAGTAGTAGTACATAGAGTATGTTCACGAAAGGCTTGCACTAGAACTATAGTGTATTATTTACAACCGAAGACCGTCAATGACATCAAACCATGGGAGATCTTTTTTTAATTACTTCTTAAGCATGCATAGACATGCTGACATTATCACAAACTCGGCCTACTAACTAGTCTGCTCTATAGGATTTCTAATGTATGAGCATGGTTTTCAAAAAGCAACTGGAGTCCGGGACTTACTTAGGATTCATCTGCATGGGTCTTTAATCTTAGAGGAAATACTATGTATGTAGGGTTCCCTCCTCTAGAATTTTTGTAGTATAATTATGCTTGAATCCTCATAATAAAAGTAGAATCATAATTAGGCTAGGAGTAGTCGTGAAAGGAAATGCAAACATCAGAAAGCAAAGATTAATTACAATCATCATCATTCCTATGCATTCAACATATCATGCTTTTCTAGCCTTTTGTTAAGGCCAATAAATTAATGTGCTGATGCTAGCTAACTAGAAGCCCTTGAGATAAATTCTTCTAAGTTGGTGCATTATGAAGGTTCCCATTTATTTTCAGTTGCATAACTTTTAGGTTGTTCATTTTTCATTGTGCCTTGTAGCTAGGGTACCACCAACGCACCAACATGGCTACTGACCTAGCACATCATGCTCCTGCGCAACCAAATTTAGGCAGTACCTCAGATGAGCCAGACACAGGTACGTACTTTCGCCTCTATCAATTAATTACTGTTGAATCATTCATGTAGCAAATGCTGAAATCTCCACCTAGCTAGCATTCCTCATAATTTCTATGACATCTTTGAACATGTAAACCTGGTCTGAAATAATTAAGCGGATCTCGGCGTGTCTAGGAAAAGCGAATTCTATAGTACCTCGATTGGACCGGCATTAGTACCTTCGATCTCATTCTCAGCAGTTGATTCCTCTGTGGTTTGCAGACAACTCGCTCATGATCGACATGAGCACAAAGCCGTTGATTACCGATCCATTATTTACGCTCCTCAGTCGAACTTTCACCATCCGTGAGCTTGTGCGCTTGAAGGCAGTCAACAAAACATTTGCAACTATGGTAACCAACAACATGCAACTTACCGCAGAGGCTCGATGCGAGGATGACACGAAGGATTGGTACTTCCCGTTGCACTTGGACACCATTTTTCCTAAACCAGCAAACTTGCAAAGCCCCTGGATCCAGTCATGGACGTGGTCGGGCGTCCATCACTCGTCGGGACGGGTCTACAACCTTCCATCCCTGATGCATCTTCCTTGGAACAAAATCGATTTCAACGACATGAACTTCAATTGCCTCCTGGCCAGTGCAGGAGGCCTGTTGTTGTTCATTCAGAAGTATGAAACCTTAGGACCAATGCAACGTCTAGCATGGATGTCGCAGGACAGGAGAGCCGCACCTCCTCTACTGGTGAGCAACCCTTTGACAAAAGAATGGAGAGTACTCCCGACTGCAGATTGTCAAGACGTGAGGGGGGTGTCGTGGAAGTACGGTGGAGGCCAAGCATACATGGTGATGGATGAGAAGGCAAATACTTACAAAGTGATCCTCTATTTAAAAGGCGTCTTAAGTGTCTACAAGTCCACATCCAACTGTTGGAGCACCTGGAGTTTTCCTGAGCCTATGCGGTGGCGCTTGAGACAAGGATGGACTGGGATTGTTCCTAGCGCCATTGTGGGTGGCAAGCTCTACTTTGCAGAGCTAGAAGTTGATGGAGAGGCCATGCCCGTTTCTAGAGCTGCCTATGACATGGATATGCTAACCCTAGGTCATGTGATTGTGTTCAAAATGAATGAAGAAGAACGGATCTGGAAACTCCCCGTCCAATATCCTCTTGGGAGTTACTTCCCCAGCGATTTGCATGACAATTTATGGGACTATGGTTTTCGCATAGGTAGCTATGCAATTGCATTGGCCGAATGCATGGGTGGCATGTATACCGTCATCCCTGCAAGGCTCAACGTAGAGATGGATGTGGGAGATCACATCAGGCAAACAAATGGTCTCCATGATAATCCTCAGTTCAAGAGTTATGACGAGTTTGGTTATTTGCCTTTGAGATTCTATATTTTACAATTGCAGGGTGTTGGCCTGCCATTTGGTCAATTGTTGATACAAATTCCGCATGGCACCCCAGAGAACGAACATGCAAGACGCAAGGCTAAGTTGTGGGATTTTCCAGAGGAAGATTATTTATACCAAAATCCAAACCTGTGGTACTACCCTTCTAGGAACTTCAGTTGGTTTCGGTGCACTGCATGGGGAAGCGTAATTTGGGTGGCCTTCCGGGATTATCTGTTACAATATGATATTGTGTCTGGTCGATCAACGACTCAGATCCTTCCAGACTCCTCTTTTGCATATCAACCAGATTTGTCGTATAGGCCTAGTGTTCACATGAAGCCCTAGACCCAGGGATGCACTATTTGTTATATTGGTGAATCACGTGCGTTTAAAAGGTATTTTAGGGGGAGGCTATGAAGTAACATGAATATTTTATGATATTAAGAAAAGGATATCCATGGTATATTCTATGAATGTTCTTAAAGTGTTTATAAGCACCCTATGTTATTTATATTGGAAATTTTCACATTCAATTTATGCTATTTTACATCAAATATTTTTCAGAAATTTGTCTTAAATGAATTAAAATACCCCTACTTTTGATTGCACATTGCTAACAAAAACTTGGGGAGTGCATCTCACTGGGCCCTATTATGTTAGGGCCACAGGACAGTTTTATTTACAATGTAATATGTAATCACCTTTATATCCCCATTCAATGCATATATCAAAAAAGAATAATAGACCTTATGATGGTCATTTTGATAAATTATTCGATGTGATAAATGATATATCATGTTGGTTTTTTTATTAATTTTAGTGTACTAATATGAGATGTTCATGTGGTGAAATGGTGAATTATGTTAAAACCTTCTGAAAGTATTCGTGTAGGGTTTTTAAACTTTGTTCAACTAAAAAATTAAAGGTCTCTGGGAAGTCACTTGGTGTGATTTTTGGAATACATGAGCAAACACAAGGTGTTTAATGGGGGGTTATGAAATAATTGAGATATTTCACTATTTTTAATATATGTAGCTGCAATTCCCCTTCTCTAATTGATATAAATTCAACGTCTTAACTAAATCTTTAAGAAATATTCACATTAGTTTTTGAAATCTTCACTCTTTTTATTTAAATTTATTTATACCTATCAAGTACTTGAATTTATTTTAATAATTCTAAAAATTGTAAATTTTTTAATTTTTTTTTCATAATTATTAATATAAGAAATTTAAAATTTATAAATATCAAAAGTTAAAATACACATATTTGGGGTGCACTCTTTATTAAACCTTAACACCACGTGCACTCATAACCCGCTTTAAAATACCCCTATATACAATATTTTTACCAGAAAAAAACAAAAATATACAAACAAATTTCAATTATAAAAAATGGAGAAGTATTTGTATAGTTACATGATATTATTTTATTTTTAAATATTAAACCATTAGCATAAATATATAACAATTACATGAATTGATAAAAACCCCTTTTTATTATGGACAATGTCAAAATTTTATTTTTCATTTAAAAAATAGTTTATTAATTTTTGTCCTAGGATGTAATTCATACATGACTAATTGAAAATTATAACTAAATTGTATTGGAGAACAAGCACAATAAAGTGAACACAAAAGTGCAATTTTCAAGTGAAAAGTGTTTATGATGGTATATATCGTTGAACACAATTATGGTTACCACTCAATATTGAATACAAAAAATACATTTGAAATGATGGTTTTTGTCACGTAGTTGTATTTTTGAGCGTTCTAAACAGAATGACCTTGGCTACCCGTGAACATGCTAGAAATTATTGCATTGCAAATAATGTTTGCTCATTCATTTTAGGGATGACCAATGCAGAATGAGTGTAGACATGTGTTGATGGCCATTGTTGTGGAGAAATGCTTGGATCCAGGGCTTGGATGTAATGCGTAACGCAAAGAAAATGTTGATTAAAGTATTGTACTTGGAAAAACAAGAATAGGAATTTTAGACAAAAATAGCATTAGGATATAGCAACAATTTTCAAACCACGTTCATAGAAATTTGAAATGATTGATCAAAAGTGTGTAATAAACATGATTGAATTGAAAATAAAACATTCAATTCCATTAATTTGTCTTTTGATCGCTTTTAAAAAGATCTCAACACACCTCTATCAAACTCTCTATAACAATATTCATTCTTGAGAATCAAGATTGTTGTATTATACAAGTTTTGATCATGGAAGGTGCCTTTTAGGTTCAGCAGGCAAGTGGACATGATAGTCCTTTTGTGGTATTAAAATTGGATAAATTAAGGTTTTTGTAAGATTGTTTTGTGCATATTTTCATATATTTTGAGAATATACAAGGTCAAATATTTTAATGTTTGGTGCTATATCTCTCCTCACAAAGTTGGTAGCCTAATAATAATAAAAAGTTGCAAAATTTATATTGTAAACAATGATAGCACCTACCTTTATTTTGTAAAATAAGTATTTCTATATCGAATTCAAATTTTAAAAAACTAATTGAATCATCATATTCAATTATCTCCTAAAGGATCAAGTGTTCATATATTCAATGATGAATGATAAATATCATTAACATTTCATTCATGAAGGCACTTTTTGCAATCCAGAAAAATACCACAAAATTCTATGGCAAGATAGCTTCATGCATGTGTGAATTGTGTGGAAAGAAGATGATTTGTGAATTTTTATGCCTCATTTCATGTTGAACTCATTCACTTGAAATTTTAGTTCAAAATCTTAGCTCAAAAGTGCTCTTGAAATAATTACTAAATAAAATTAAGCAACCAAAAAATCTCTAAAAAACACTACACTTAAGGTATCACATTTCGACCCATCACAACAAATTTCATCCATAGATTGTCAATATTTTATTTGTAATCTAATTAAAAAAGAATTCTAAATTTTAAATTCCATATTTAATACAAAATATTGGTGATAGCAATCATAGATCTAAGCAACCGTAAAGATAGAATCTAAAATTCATAATGCACAACTTTTATTCATACATCAAGTTCATTATATCCTTCCTAGTTGCATTTTATAATGCATCTTTGTAGTTCTCCAGATCTTGAGAAGGGTGTAGTCCTTAGGAGTTAAGGGTGTAAAATTACATTTAAGTGAGAGTCATGGTATTGAATCATCTTAGTTATATGGTTCTATGAACAAAAAATGGAAACAAAACAAAAATGGTAGCTTAATTGATTCCTACTGTTCCGGGTACGCAACTCCTATATTATACGCAGGGGGGCATCGGCATTAAAACGGCTTAGAGGTTGGCTTTTGTAAAAATTGTATCACATTATATAAAAAAATAACAGATCAAAAAGTTAGGTGAAGACCAAATTAAATAAAATGAGATGTAGAAAATGCTGGGTTGCATACTTATTAAAAAAAAGCTCCACATTGTATATAAAGAATTGAAGCACCTATATATAATTATTAAAAATCCATACGAGAAGTTGCCTTCAATTAAAATTAAAAAGTCATTTGCAGTGATTTATTTATAATTAAAAAATCTTGAATTTTTATTAAAAAGCCCAAAAAGTTAGGTAGTTTGGCCTATGCTACATGTATTAAAAAGACTCATATAATTAGGTTTTTAATGCTAAAATTGTCTTCAAAGAATATTTAATTCCAGTATATAATTACATTTTTAGATTCCTTGTTAGAAGGGCTACTAGAGTTTCTTACATTAAAACAAATTATATCACTTGAGATTGAACTAAAATGCAATATAAGTGATTATAATCAAGGGCATATAATACGAGAGTTGCGTACCCGGGCCTACTATATACAACATATTAAACAAATTCCACAGGTCAAGTTAGGAACACATGTGAAAGTTCATTTAAGGTAGAGGTACCTTATACTGCCCATGCCTCCATTTGTCTTATAGGTGCCTCTAGTTACAGCCACCCAAGGAATCTAAATCCAACCACTTATAATTTCAAAGAACCTAAATCTAACTACTTATAATCTCCAAGAACCTAAATCCGACCACTTGCATTGTCATCCCTTCATGAGGCTTCTATAAGCGGGCACAATTAGAGCGTCTAGGATGCAATTTTGAATTCATATAAATTATATTTGAATTGAGATTATTTATTTATTGATTTTTCATTTTATTCATGAATCTTATATTTCTATCAACCCAAAATAGTTCCAATTTGATTAAATTCAAAAAATTCTAACCACAGTAGCTTAAATGGGCGGTTATAGGTGCCTCCACCTTAGAAGCCTCATAAGGCACTCAGAGTCATTAACCCCTTTAGGATGTTATGACCAGTAATGGCGTACGGTTCATTGTGTTCTCTAATGTTGACTATCAAAATGGTATTAGGTGAAGATACATAAAACTACAATAATGGGAGCAAAGTTAAGGAGAATATTTAGGTAAAAGAAATAAAATTAAAGATGTCAAAATGAAAATTCCCTGCCTACGAGAACAAGGGTTTCTATGTATTTGGAAGGATACAAGCATGAACGACGTATATATTGTGCGTATAGTACGGTCTTGCAGATGGTATTTGTCTCCAAGTGGACAGAACGGGCTAAGCTAGACAAACTGAAGCAGTTGGAGTTACATCGGCGTGGAATGGACGAGAAAGAAGATTTATTGGATTTTGATGTTTAGGGTACAGTTGACGGCTGTATCCACCCTGAATGTTTTTTGTTTTTTTTTTTCTTCTTTCATTTCTTCTTTTTTATAAGAAGAGAGGGGAGGCATAGGAGAGGGAGAGGGAAAGAATAAAGTGCGTGGCCGCGCACCCAACAACCGAGAAAGAAAACAAAATTTAAAAACTAAAAAACTAAAAAAATACATAATTATATAGATTTTTATTTTTTATTTTTTCATTTTATTTTCTTCACCGCCGTTTAGAGTTTAGCAGGTCATTGTACCGACCCTGATTTTTTATTTTTTTTTATTTTTTTTATTTTTTTATTTTTTGGTAGAGTTTAGCGGCACAAATAGCAAGCTAAACTCTAACAAAGAAGGAGGACCAAAAAAAAAAAAAAAAAAAAGTCCTCGGTGCGAGTGTCAGATCTGCGGCTATACAAAAAGAGCCAAAAATAGAAAGACAAGAAGGAAGACAAGAAGACAAGAAAGAAAACAAGAGAAATGAAAAGATAAAAGAAAAGACAAAAGGAAAGATAAAGATAAGGATATAATAAAAATAAATGAATTGTTTATTTACAACGTAAGTGATTGTAGAAAGAGAAAAATTGTTGTTTCTAGAGAACCTTTTTAGCCAATTTTTTTTTATCCAAATTTGCTCATGAAATGAGTGCACTTGGCCAAGTGCATAAGTTGCGAATTGCGTGTTCATTATGAATTTTAGATCCTATGCATATGGCTAAATTGATAATTGCAATTACGAAGTTTTTTGTGTACAATTGAAACTCAAAGTTCAAAATAAATTTTTAATTTGATTACAAATAAAATATTGACAATCTGTGGATGAAATTTGTTGTGGTTGGTTGAAATGTAATACTCTAAGTGTAGTGATTTTTGGAGATTTTTTGGTTGCTTAATTTTATGAGTTGACTTTTTCAAGAGCACTTTTGAACACTCTTGCACTAAAAACCTTGGAAGTTTTTGGTGAATCATTGCAATATGAAATGAGGCATAAAAAATTCACAAGTCATCTCCTTTCTAATCGGTTCACACATGCATGAAGCTAACTTCCCATAAAATCTATAGTAAAAAATGCATAGCCACTGCAAAGAGTGCATTTAGACGGATGAGAAAACGTGGATGAAATTTTTACATCATCCAAAAAATGAACACTTAGATAGTTTAGGGTTAGACTATGACATAGCCGGGTAAACTTGTCCAAGTACATATATGGTTGAGTGAAGTCGTGAAATACTAGTGGTCTCAACGAGTGTTGGATTGGTATGACATCTCTCTACATTGAAACCTTAGATACTTAGTGGTTCATTCTAAGTACCAATTTGACATCAACTACTTCTCATAATGACTCAAATTCATTCATTTCACTAAAAACCAATAACGTAATACCAATACAACACTGGTATAAACAACATCCCTCTTCCATTCTAAGAGTCCTTGCAAAGCTTTCTAACTAGCAACCACGTAAGATAATCTCACAAATAATTAATGAGAATTATTTATTTAGCATTGCCTTATTCCCAAATTACCCAAGTCTGTAACCAACACTACACTGAAATCACCATATACTATGGCTCACGGTATTTACAAGAAGCTTTAATAATAATTATTTTTTCAAAATATTGTGGTAAAATTCATCCAAATTGGATGAAAATAGATTAAACCCTAAAGGACCGTGACAGGGTTTTCCCTGTTTTTGAGCATCATTTTCACCTCTTTCTATTCATTTTCTTGTGAATATTTTTATTTCTCTTGATAGAAAGTACCAAATTAAACATTTAAATAAAATTTAAGAATTTTTTTGACCAATTAAACAATTTTTCCCATGTCTTCAAAGACGGTCATAAAATATCAAAAAAGACTGCAATTTCATCTTTTCACTTCAAATGCTATTATAATCTTGCAATTTGTACGGTCAAATTCTATGAAAATTTTACCATGTATTCTCATGGTAATCTAAAACAAGATCCTATAGTTAGAGTTGAAAAATAATAATTTCTGAGGTTTATTTTGAGCCAGGCCCGCACTGCCCATTCTCCCAAAAAAAACCCCTTTTGTTCCATAACTTCCACTTATAAAGCCGGAATCAAAAAAAAAAAATTTGATCCCCATTTTTGTATTGATAATTTGATATACCAAATTCACATAATTTATTTCAAAAAATAAAAATAAAAATTGACACCGTGGAAACCTACCCGAACATTGAAATGTCCTAGTTAGGACACTTGGTCCTTTAGGGGTTAAAATGGATGAATTTTTTTCCAAATGGATGAATGTACCCACACCGTTCACTCACCCACAATATATGGTGATTTTAGAGTGTTGTTTTTCATTCCATTATATAAGGGAGAACAATGCCTAAATATGTGGATATTTTTGTCATCTTCTGACCAAAGCTACTCACCAGCACTGACATAGCCCAACTGCTTGGTTCGATTTCATTCCTTTTTTCAATCATAGAACATGAAAGATGACACATTTCCTACTACCGTATAACCATAGCAGGTTCGCCAAAAAATAATTCCAAAATAAAAAACAAAAAAAAACAGAAATTATGAGGACAAAAGAACAAAAATAGAATAATTATTTTAAGCTATTTAGAACTATTTCTAAGCTATTTCTAAGCTATTTAGGACTATTTTGGGCCATTTCTAATCATTTTTTTTCTCAAAAATAAAACATCAAGAAATTCATTTTTTGAAGGGCGAACCTTATTTTTCAAAAAAGAAAATATATATTCATTCACAGGATGGTGACCCTGCTATGGTACTACGGTAGTGCAAGGTCTACTACCGAGGCTTTGTGAGAAAGTATGGACGCTGGCTGCTATGTGGTCTCGGGAGTAGCGCCCTGATTGGAATTTAAATACTGAAATTCGGTGCCCTTTTCAACATTCTCATTTCCTTCACTCTCTTGCATGCATCCTTCCCCAGCTAGCTAGCTTTTGCTTGGTCCGATCAGTAAAGGGCCTGCCTGCCTTCGTTAATTCTGATGACACAGTGATCTTGTGAAGCTTCATTTCAACCACTCGCTCGCTCATAATTACGTACTTCCCGAACTTACAAGTAAGTTACATTCCGAATTCCTGGTTGTAGTAAGGCTGTGTAAGTTGACTAAATTCTCAGAATCAATGATCTCTAACATCGACCTTAAAACTGTAAATTCTTTGACTTCTTAAGCATGCATGCACGTACTGACCTTGTCACAAACCTGGCCCACAAGTTCCGCTTCATGGGGTTTCTGATGTATAGGCCTGATCTTCCAAAAGCAACTGGACGCTGGGACTTACTCCGTGTTCATGTGCATGGGTCTTTAGTCTTAGAAGAAATATAGTTATGTATGTATGTATGTTAGGTTTCCTCCTCTATACTCTTTGTAGTTAAATTAACCTCTAGAAGATTATGATTATGCAGATTATGCTCGAATCCTTATAATCATAGTAGAATTATGATTAGGCTAGGGATAGTTGTTAAAGAGAAAGCGGACCTCGAATAGTAAAGATCAAGCGCAATCATCATTGTCATTGATATGCATTGATTTCAACATATCATGATTTTCTAGCCTTTTGTTAATGGTGAATTAATTAATGTCGTGATGTTGGTGCGAAGCGGCTAGCTGTCTGCTAGCTTACATGCAGCCCTTGAGATAGATTCTTGAGTTAATTTCTTATTAACCCATTTTCAGTTGGATTAGTTTTAAGGTTTTTCTTTTTCATTGTGCGTTGCAGCTAGGGTTCCACCAAGGCAACATACCAACTGACCCAACACACCATGTTCCTTCGGAATCTAATTTAGCCAGTTCCTCAGATGTTCCAGTCACAGGTAGGTACTTTGGCCTTCATTAATAAATTGTACTACTGAGTTAATTATTCCGGTAGCGAATGTTGAAACCTCCAACTAGCAAGCATCGCTCATAATTTCCATGACATAGACATGAACATGTAAACCTGGTCTGAAATAATTAAGTGCCTAGATAGTAAAAGCAAATCTTACGGTACCATGATTGGATTTGCATTAATATCTTCCATCTCATTCTAAGCTGGTGATTCTTTTGTGGTTTGCAGACAACTCGCTGATGATCGACATGAGCACGGAGCCAATGATTACCGGTCCATTGTTTATACTCCTCAGTCGCACCTTCACCACCCGTGAACTTGTGCAATTGAAGACAGTCTGCAAAACATTTGCAACACTGGTATCCGACAACATGCAACTCACCGCAAAGGCTCGTTGCGAGGACGACACAACGGATTGGTACTTCCCGTTGCGCTTAAACATCATGATTCAAATTCACTAACCAGCAGGCATACAGAGCGACTGGATCCACTCATGGGCGTGGTCGGGCGTCCATCACTCGTCGGGACGGATCCTGCGCCTTCCATCCCTAACGCATCTTCCCCGAGACGGAATTGATTTCAACGACATGCACTTCCAATGTCTCCTGGCTAGTGCAGGAGGCTTGTTGTTGTTCATTCAGAAACACGAAATCCTACCACCGTATATGCGGCGTTTAGGTTGGGTGTCCAAACACACCCCGCCCCAGAACTGGAGACCTTTGCTGGTGAGCAACCCTTTGACAAAACAATGGAGAGTGCTCCCGGCTGCAGATTGTCAAGATGTGGGGGTGGCGTCGTGGAACTATGGTGGAGCCCAAGCAAACATGGTGGTGGATGAGAAGGCGAACTCTTATAAAGTGATCCTCTATTTCAGAGATGCCCTAAGTGTCTACAAGTCCACATCCAACTGCTGGAGCTCCTGGCGTTTTCCAGAGCCCATGCCTGATGGTTGTCGCCGTCCGCTATCTTTCCGACTCATGCTGTTACGCAATTATTTTGTCACAGGTCCGAGCGCCATAGTGGATGGCAAGCTCTACTTAGCAGAGCTAGAAGTTAATGGACAACCCCTGCCTATTCACAGTGCAGCTTCCATTGATATGGTTATGCTAACTCTGGGTCATGTGATCGTGTTTGAAATGGATGAAGAAGTACGCACATGGAAACCCCCCATCAGATATCCTATGCGAAATTACTTCCCCAACGATTTGCATGATGATTTTAAAGACTATGGTTTTTGCACGGGTAGCTATGCAATCGTGATGGCCGATTGCATGGGCGGCATGTACACCGTCATCCCTGCAAGGCTCAACACAAAATTGGATGTGGGAGATCACATCAGGCAAACAAATGGTCTACATGATAAACGTGAGTTGAAGAGTTATAGCGACTTTGGTTTTTTGCCTCTGAGATTTTATATTTTACAATTGCAGGGTGTCGGCTTGCCATTCGGTCAACTGTTGATACAAATTCCGTATGGCACCCCACAAAACGAGTATAAGAGACGCAAGCGTAAGCTGAAGAAATATAAGGAGGATGATTATTTATTCCTAGATCCTTATTTGTGGTGCTATCCTTCCAAGAGCTTAAGTTGGTTTCGGTGCACTGCACGGGGAAGCATAATTTGGGTGGCCTTTGCCGATTATCTGTTACAATATGATGTTGTGTCTGGTCGATCAATGACTCGGATCCTTCCAGGCACCTCCTTTGGAGATCAACCAGATTTGTCGTATAGGCCTAGCTTTCACATGAAGCCATAGATTATGTCAGGGCCACAAGTTTTTTATACAATGTATCTCGTAATTTAACGCCATATTCATTACATCCTCTAGCCCCGTTATTTTCAAAGCCATACTAACTTAACAAGGTGATAAAATGAATGTTGAGAGGAGGTCGTAATTAGTGTGGGCATGTGAAATAGTGTGTGCATGGTGCTTATATCTTTGTATTTCCAACTCATATATTATACAGAACAATTCACCTTATGATAGTTATTTCGGTAAATTTCAGTGTGTCACTGAGATATCATGTTGGTCTTTTGGTTGATTTTGGTGTGTAAAGATGAGATTTTCAAAGGGGTGATAATCAAAAAATTTAATTGCTCATGTAGAAATATTAGTTGTCTAACTTAAACATTGAAGGTTCTTTGAAATCTAAGATATTGATGTATTTATACGTAGAGTTTAGATTTTTATTAGATGTATATTAAATTGCCGGGTATTTTTTGTGAGAGTTGGGAATACTAATTCTTGCACTTTTACAAATGAATCTTTGAAAAATCACCAAAAAATATTGAGATGAAATTTTGTGACGAAAAAAATTGCATTGTTTTTAGAATTCCTATGTTGAGAATGATACCTACCACAATAAAGTTTTCAAAAATTCAATTGGAGATTTTTCAAAGATTGTAAAAGTGCACTAATTAGTGCATTGCGACAAAAAAAAATGGTGTGTTCTAACTTGCAATCACCTTGCCCCCATTTTAGAAAAACGGTCGTTTTAAACTATCAACTCTAGAATTTTTTCACTATTAGAAACCCTTTTCTTCATGTATAGATTTTGTGAACCTACACCAATGTAATGAATTATATGAGAAGTTCCATATATCCGTCATGCTAATATTGTGAATCATTAATTACGAATTTTAGAAGCAATCATGCCAATTGGATATATTGGATTAGATATTTCAAGATCCCATATAAGTATAGATTTTATACTAAGTACTTATTATAGTTTCTTTTAAGATTTAGTCAAGGTACTGAAATTATATTGGAGATGAAGAAATTAATATCAATTGCAAATAAGCATTGAAAGATTTAAGTTTTTGAAATACAATTCAAATATTAATTTTCAAAAAAAATCTTTTTTAAATATAATTAAATGCTGAAAGTAATTATTTATAAAATAACAACAAACTATACTCCTAGGACCCTTGTTATATTCTAAACACACTAAATTCACTAATGATATTTATGTGCGATCAAAATTTCATTCAAATTTGTTTTAAACAAAAATAAATAAATTTAAGGACTAAAGTCTTTATACTAAGTAATGACGTAGACTTGAGATCTTCATTTCTTTCGAAAGATTTAGTCAAGGTACTTGAAATCTTTGTTCTTTTGAAATAAATAAAAAAACTAAACAAGTACTTCAATCTATTTAAATAATTCTATCAAAACTTCTCAAATATTACATTTTAGATAAGAAAATTGCTTCATAATATTATTACAAGAAATTTTGATATCTTAAGAGTTAAAAATATCATAAGTAAAAGCACACGTTTATGAACAAAAATTCATAAATTGAAAGAAGATTTATTTTTTTAAAGATTCTTGACACATTTTTTTAGCCCTAGGAATGCACTCTTTTATGTGTGAGGAATCACGTGAGTGCACAAGAGGGGGATTAATTTGAACACTATAGTACTATGTAAACATACAAAGCGTATTTAGGGTTGAAAATAATTTTTGTGAAATTATACCATTATAATCAATATTTCACTATGTTGATACATAGAAAATCATTTCATTTTTTTTTTGTCTAATTTGATTTTTCTTTTAATTCTTTCTATATATATATATATATATAAAATTCGACACAATTAAGGTTGCCACTCAATACTTAATAGAAATTTAAAGATAAAATTGAAATGATGGTTTTTGTCATGTATGATTATTTGTATTTTTGAGTGTCCAAACACGAATGACCTTGCCTACCCTTAAGCATGGTAGAAATCGCGTTGCAAATAACGTTATTCGTTTTTGAGATGAATAGTGCAGAAAGGTGTTTGCATGTGTCAGCAACTATTGTTGTGGAGAGCACTTGGATGTAATGTGTAATGCAAAGAAAACTCACACAAAGATAATGTTTACTAAAGTATTATACATGAACAAACAAAAATGAGAATTAAAAAAAAAACAGCAATAGGACATCACAAATAAATTCATCAAATGTCAAAGTGGATGAAGTTTTTTTTTTACTTCAAACCACATTTATGGAAATTGAAAATTATTGAAAATTTGGTTTAAAAATTCTATAAAATTCAATCTAAGTGGATATTTAATAAAGAGAGGAAAACAATCACAAAGAACTAAATGGTAAAATAAATAAATATAGCGTAAAAGACTAAAAGCTTCCATAGAGCTATTTGAAGATTTTGGTAAAGTGCTACAAAGTCAATTTTATCCTTCAAGCACATAGGCAAGCATATTTGGTCGCCCTTAATTTCAACTTTTAAAATTTGAAATAGCAACTCAAACTTACATTTTTTGAATTTAGAACTTAAACATTGACAGAAACAAAATATTGAATCTATAAAATCTTTTTTTTAATTATTTTGAATTCAAAACATATATATATATATATATATATATATATATATATATATATATATATATATAACAAATATTAAGTGTCTTTACCTTTTAATGCCTATTTTGGGCAGCAATGAAAAAAGTCTTCAAAAGCGTAACTATTAACCCCTAAACGTCCCAGCGTCCAGAAACTGGATCACGAACGGATTCAAAGCCTTCTCACGTTCTCATCAACGCTTGGATGAAACTCATCCAATTTTTTGGAGATTCTTCACCAAGTTGTTGTCCTATCTAATGGTTGGATTTAGTCATACTAGAGTACATATTTTTCTAAAATTACAAATGTAGAAGTATGTCAAGTCGTTGACCAAGCCAAAATTGCATTGACTCTAGTTCAAAGTGGAATCGTGAAAAATGAGGTCATAAATTTAAGAAACACAAAAATTTCAAAATATCACCACATTTAAGAGTATCTCATTTCAAACTCATTCCAACAAATTTTACTCAAAAAATATTGAAATTTAGTTTGTAATCGAATTTAGAAGGAATTTTTAATTTTAACTTTCAAATTTTATAATTAAATATTGGTGATTGTATTAGTGAATCAAACCGTACATATGGAATCTAAAATTCAAAATCTAGAACTTTCATTTGTATATCAATTCCAGACTATTCTTCTACATAGTAGTTTATAATGCTTTTTCTCAAATTGTCAATTCCAGGGACACCCTGGTACGTTTAGGGGTTAAATCCATTTTTGAATTTGGTGTACAAATGAAAGTTGTAGATGATGACTTCTGGATGACATTTATATAGTTGCATTGAATATCAAAAGTCAATTTTTTTTAAATTCTATTTGTAAAGATATTAACTTCATGATTAGTTTACAGTATACAATTCATTATCTTAAAAAAAATTGGAATGATTTGCCAATAGTATATTTAATAAACATGATTGAATTGAAATTTAACATTTTAATTCAGTAATTTGTCTTTTGATCATTGCTAAAAAAATCTCAATATAGCTCTATAACAATACTCGTTCATGATAATCAAAATTGTTGAATTAGGCGAGTTTGGATCATAAAAGTGCCTTTTGGGTGTGGGCGGGTGGGTGGACATGATAGTCCTTTTGCGATATTAGAGTTGAATAAATTAGGATTTTTATAGGAATGGTTTGTAAATATTTTCAAATATTTTGATGATATGCTCAAATATTTTGATATCAAGCACCGTATCTCTCATTACAAAGTTGACAGCCCATTAGCCCAACAAATTGCAAAATTTATGTTGTAAACAATGATAGCATCAATTTCTATTTTGTAAATAAATATTTCTATATTGAATTATATATTTTAAAAAAGCTAATTAAATCATCATATTTAACTAAGGGCATAAAATCACTTTAAACGTGAAGGTCGAGTGTTCAATTATAGACTTTATATGATTTTATGAACAACAAAGAGAGTCTATAATAAGTTGGTAGATTTATTGAATCCTATGGTATACAACAAATTAAACAACTTCCACAAGTCAAGTTGTGAACACATGTGAAAGTGCATTTAAGGCATGTGGAAACACTTTAACCGCCCATGCCTCCATTTTAGTCCTTTTTAACAATGTACATGAGGGATGACCAGGAATAACCTCATACGTAGGCTTCCCATGGCTTGTACTTCCAGAAGTCACAATACACAAACAATAGCCAGTTACGACTCCCTACATGAGCTTCTTATTGCCTCTTCCCACAACAATCAGAATAAACAAAATGAACAAACATGAATGAGTTGCCTTCTCTATGTGAGCTTCGTAATACATATGTTGATGGTAGTCACAACAAAGCAATTACAACATACACAACAAAGCAATTACAACATACACAACAATAATCAATATCCTAGGAGGTGCAATTTTCATTAAAACCTAAAATCAAGTGCATTTGCAACATAATTTAAAGACCCCCAATATACAAATTTATTTAATGGAATTAAGTAGTACACATACAATTACAATGATTGAAAAATAAATTGTGGCAATATGTATAAAAAAATAATTCCTTCATATATAGTCTTTAACATATGTATACAAATATAATTTTAAGTGACAATCAACCCCTAGCATATTTGTAATGCTGAAAAACCCTAGCCTGCATTAACAAAGTCATTGAATTTTTTTTCATTCCACGGATGTAACTCATAGGTGTCTAATGCAAAATTTACTTTTTCCAATGCTACCATTATAAGATCGTATGTGCATTTGTTGTTAACAAGGTTCTTGTGAAGAGATAAGATAATGAGTATTTTAAGTCATACAATTGTTCATCCTAGTTTCATTCAATAAAAAGAAACTTATGCTTTAAAGTTTAGTATTACCACCATACAAATACAAATGTTCTCTATTTTTTTAAAGGACCCTCCATGAATATATATGCGCACCTACAAATTATAATATGAATAGCATATGTATACTTTACATGACAATGTTCAAATTAATACCCCTTTTGTGCACTCACATATACTTTCACGTGTTTAGTACAGTGCACCAACCAATATACTAAGAATTTATGGGAATCTTTACTTACTCAAAGATGGGCAGAAAGCTAGTACATAGTCTGAAGATAATGCTACAGTGGTCTAATTTAAAATCCCACAGTACTATGGACTATTCTGCATACTGCTGTACTTCTAAAAACAATGCCCTCTGTACAATATTCTACCACGTTAAGTATTGTTTGGCTGCTGACAAGAAGCGGATCCTTATGGTTATTTATCCATCTTGCCCTGGCTTCTTTGTTCATTCATAGACTGTTAGCTTCAACTCATGTCTTGTGACAGTCCTATAGATGCTCCTAGCTACTGCCATCCAAGGAACCTAAATTATCCGACCACCTAAAATCCTCAAGGAACCTATATCTAACCACTCGTCATTCAATTAGAAGTGGACAAATTGGGGCATCTAGGATGCAATCCATCTTGAGTTTTTGTACTGGGAAAACCATCACCAATATGGCATAAGTAGAGTATGACTAACTTTCAATTTCAAAATTCATATAAATTACATTATTATTATTACTACTATTATTATTATATAATTAAAAATATTTATTTTTTTGCACTTTTATTCATGAATCTTAGCTATCAATCAACCCAAAATAGTCCCAATTCGATTTCCAAAACATTCTAAGGGCCGGTTTACACTACGGTGGAGAAGTCCAGCGGTCATGAAAAAAAGGGCGTTTCTCAATTGTGATTGGTCGAAAATGCAACTCTTGACCGGTGGGTGTTTACACTAGGTGAAGAAAGCAATGGTGGTGAACTTTTCTCATGGATGATAAAATGACATGGCCGCCCTACGTGGCGGCACTTTTTGGAGTTGGGCTTCTCCGGAGGAGGAGTTTCTTGTCCGGCCTCAAGAGGCCGGACAAGAAATTCCTCCTCCGGAGAAGCCCAACTCAATAGAAATATTTTATTGCCTTTAATTCTTCTCCGGCACATCCACCATTTGCCTCATATAACCATGTCTTGGCCAAGCATTCTTGACCGACCGGAGGCCTTCTCCACCGTAGTGTAAACCGGCCCTAAAGTCAGTAGCTTAAATGGGCGGTTATAGGTGCCTCCACCTTAAAAGCCCCACAAGGCAGAGTCTTGCGAACCGATTCCCTCGCCACGTAAGCAGTCCACAGTTCCACGTCATCGTCGTCCCCAACACTCGACAACCTCCGTTTCATGAGATCATGGCCATCGCACTGCCCTTTCAATCCTTGCTCTACCCAAATTAGTCTAGAATCACATCAGAGCTCAACCCAATTCTCTCTCTTTGGCTCCACAGCAATTTCAGAACTTGGTTTCCACTTGAAAAATCGGTGAAGTATTTACAAACCTTGGTTTGTTTTCTTTCGGTTTGATAACAATCTTTGCAAATTTTGGGTGGCGATGGCGATGGTGATGACGGTGCGGACACTGTGGAAGCAAGTCAGAAGGAGGGCTGGTATGAGATCTCACAGCGCCGTGTCATCGCCACACGTCTGCTTTCCCGAGGTCGTGATCGTCGCAGCCAAGCGCACGCCCGTGGGCTCGTTCCAGGGCGCGCTTGCTTCGCTCTCGGCCCCCGAGCTTGGCTCCTTTGCAATCCGAGGTTCGATCTAGAAATAAATCCATTTCTCTTCTTCAATCTCTTTTTTTCAAATATTATCTCTATTTTGTACGTGACGATCGAATCGGTAGCTTAGAGAACGAGTCATGTGATTGTTGGCATCAGAATACTGAGAAAAAGAACTACCCTCTTTAAGTCGAGCCACTTTATTTCGAGGTTTGCTTTTTAATCCACCTGTTTAGAATCGATGACAGGAGAGTTTTCTAGCAGACAGTTCCTTGATGGCAGTACAGTACTTCTGTTTTTCCCAAGTACAATTGATAGCATGTTACTTAATTAGAGGGCATGTATCAAGTACATCAAACGTTAGAATGTATGATTCATACAAAGATTCTAAACTTCACGGCATTAGATAGCAACCTCTACACGCCATGTAAAGCCATGGTTTTCTGATTCGGAGAAATGGATGTGCAGGTGCACTAGAGTCTGTCAAGTTGTCTCCAGATCATGTCAACGAGGTGTTCATGGGTAACGTTTTGACTTCAGCAGTTGGTCAAGCTCCGGCTCGCCAAGCCGCCTTGGTAAGTGAAGTTCTTGCTCGAAATTGAAGTCCGTGTGTTTTACGTGATTGGAGTATTCAATATGTAAGGAATGGAGTGAAGTGTGACGAAACCCTAAACCCCAAACCCTAACTTTTATAGTCGAGAAGAGTTCAATGAATGGATCAATGTCGTCAATGTGTATTTTCAGAAGGCGGGATTACTACCTGCAACCATATGCACTACTGTGAACAAAGTCTGTGCCTCCGGCATGAAGGGTACGTGAGTCTTTTGAGAGACATTCAAGCTGGTTTTTGTTATTGCGGCAATTTTTCTTGAGCATTTGGGATTCACAACTAAGTCTCTCATGTAAAACTTATACTCCCTCCATCCCATAATAGATGATGCTTTTCAGAAAAAAAAATTGTCCCAAATTACTTGAAGTTGTTGTTCTACAGATTCTAATGAAGCAAGACAAGTGCACAGGAAGTGTTTTTTGTCGGTGAAGCTTGTCTTTGCTCATGTGTGGATCACAAACAACATATGAGCTAGCTAAAATCAATGCTAGCATATGTTCGTTGCATCAAAGAACACATTGCAACGAACATCATCATGTTGCCACATGTTACATGCCACACATGATATCATGTGCAGACAGACAGACTCCGAAATAGAAACTTACTGTATTTAGAGATTTGATGACATCATTCTAGTTTGTTTTTTTATTTTTATTTTTTTCAAAACCATCATGTATTATGGGGCGGAAGGAGTAAATGCATGCCACTGCTTGTGCTGTCATTGAAATCCGTCATATAGTTTCTTCTATTACGAAGCTAAAAAGCTCTCGGAATGTGTGCAGCGGTGATGTTGGGGGCTCAAAGCATAATGCTTGGGGTAAACCAGGTGGTGGTTGCTGGTGGAATGGAAAGTATGTCCAGGGCACCCTTCCTTTTACCGCGGACTGTCTCTCCCAAGATGATAGGTCACATCCAGCTGAGGGATTCCATGATTGTTGATGGTCTTTGGGATCCATACAAAGACATATCTATGGGTAGCTGTGCAGAGTTCTGCGCAGCCGAGCTCAGCATTTCTCGTGAGGCACAGGTACCTAGATAGATTACTATAGACCAATTTTTTCCAATTTGGGACCATCATGGAAGTGTTTAGAGCTCTATTCTAGTGCGTGCAAGCTTCTGTTAGTGAATGCCTTGGATTATCGTTGATATTTCTCTTCTGGGCTGTTTACTAATCACAAGTAGTATGACAGTTCAAGAATGACGTTGGGGAAGGCAAATACCCAGTGGTTAGACAACTGAGGAGTTTACCGTTTGCATTCCATTACTTGTTCAAATGTAGTAGAAGTTGTCATTCATGATTTTCTCCAAGCATTATGCTTTGAGCTCTCGTTTTCTACATCAGGAATTTAGGACCTCTTGATTTTTAATGATTTTCTTGCGATATCCGATATTTCATGGGTGTGTATTTTTCGCATGTATTTTGCACGGATCTCGCTCTAATTCTGCACTGATTCTGCATGGATTCTTTTCGTTATCTAACAAAGTGCAGAATCCGTGCGGAATCAGCGCAAAATTCATGCAGAATCCGTATGGAAAATGTACGAACCCATGAAATATCGGATGTCGCACGGAAATCGTTTAAAATCTGTGGGGTCCTAAATTCTTGATGTAAAGATAATCCATGCTTGGAGTAAATCATTGTCTGCGCAGTTTTTGTTGAGAGAGTGTGCTGAGTGATTGTCTCTAATGTGGTTGACAGGATGAGAATGCAATTGCAAGCTACAAACGCGCAACTGCAGCCCAAGCACTGGGATTCACGAAAGGTGAAATTGTTCCAGTCACTATTGGAGGCAAGAAACCTGTTACTATAAGCTACGATGAGGAGTGTCTCAAGGTTGGTTCTTTCACTCTTACTCAGCGTGTTAGTATGCCATCCACTGGTTGACTGGACATACTCCAGATCCATTGCTGTTGCACAGACGGATTCCATCATCGATGTTAATTGGTCATTGCCGTAATTATATCATGTTGCTTATTGTATCATATGTTGGTCGAGGGGTATAATAATAATACTGTGCGTGCATTTATATATCTGCAAAAGCTCTTTCACTTTGCAGTTCGATCCAGAGAAGCTGAAGAAGCTACGACCCGTCTTCAAGGAAGACGGTACGATCACGGCAGGGAACTCATCCAGCATCAGTGATGGTGCAGCTGTTTTGCTTCTTACATCTGCAGCCTTTGCCGACGAACATAACCTTCAAATTCTGGGGCGGATTCGAGGCTTCGGAGATGCTGCCCAGGTACGTACAGATAACATCCAGTGTGTGCACTCGGTTGTTCTTCAATTAAGGGTCACTTCAGATAAGTAACAAGTATGAGATAACAAAAAACCTACAACTTGATTGATGTTAAAATCATTTTTTATTCGTAATGTTCAATGTTGACTTTACACTAGTTCAAGTAGCAAGAATGATTTGCGATTACATGGCTCCTATGTGGCATTCTAAAAACCATTAGAGATGACAAGTTTTCAAGGGACTGCTTTTAGAAGGGCTGGACACTTGTTACCTCAAAGGTGACATATATATGTTTGAAGCTTGTTTCTCATCCCAAATTGGTTCAAATTTTAAGCTTGTTGCTTCGACTTGTGCAATTCTAAAGTGGTGAAGGTGGCGTGTGCCTTGATAGGATCCTGAAAAGTTCCCTACATCACCAGCTCTTGCGATTCCCAAAGCATTGGAGCATGCAGGATTGAGCAAGGAGAACGTGGATCTGTATGAGATCAACGAGGCATTTTCGGCAAGTTGTTTAACCTTCAAGTTATAGATCATTCAGTATGCAAATTGAATCAGACGACTAGGGATCTGGAGTGTGTTACAGTTGTCCCTCCTCTATTATGACATGTTTGGAAAGCCCTGGCTACCTTAAAGGTGGCAGGCATGGATTAATCACAGAAATGACTTGTCACACTTGAAACAATAATATCGTCATATTATGGAGTGTCATATTATGGAGGGTAGACTGTAGTTGGACCTGGAGTGTGTTAGTACAAACACTGATTTAACGAGTGTGTTGGTCCAAAAAATTAATTAATGCAGGTGGTGAGTTTGGCGAATCAGCAGTTGATGGACTTGAGTCCGGATCAAGTGAATATTCATGGGGGTGCTGTGTCAATTGGGCATCCCATAGGGGCATCCGGTGCTCGGATCATCATCTCTCTGCTCACTGGATTAGCTTTGAAAAACCTCAATATTGGAGCTGCTTCCATCTGCAACGGTGGCGGGGGTGCTTCTGCAATCATTCTCGAGCGGCATCCTGAGTACCGGATCTCTACGCATCAACGTGATCAGATGAAGGCTGAGGACTGAATCTCCTGCACAATTGCCACTCTATTTCCTGTGAGTGTCTCGGGGAAGTCACTTCCAAAATTTTACAATTGGCGTGCAAAAAAATATAGGGTCCAAATAAATCTTTAATATAGGATGCTCAAAATTGATTACAAGAATAAAATGAGAATATTTTGAAATACTACTAAATTTAGTAAGAATTGTTTTTTTTTTTTCTAAGGGTACCTTAAATACCTGTTACCGTATTGCAGGTTGTACTTAAAAAATAAATAGTGACTTCCCCGAGGCGAGTGTAAAAACATGTAAGTTATTGTGTGATAGTTTAACTCTCCAGTCAAACGGAGTCGGTAGTACACTCTGAACTTGTTATCACTCTCTCCAATGTCACATGCCAGTGTCTGCACAGAATATTTTCTATTGTGGACATGTGATTGGACACTTTCCACATGGTACCAAAGGTGTGATATAAAAGAGTTCTGAGTGTACACTGGCACCCTGACTACTTGCACTTTAGCTAATGCAAGTTTAGATAATAATCTGAGACCATAGAATCATCCAATGGAAGGTTTTACTCTAAACAGTAGAAGATTCTTGAGAATGTAACAAGGACAGTATAACTGCGAGGCTCTGCCCAATCTTCTTGTATATATTTGAACAAGTTGTAAAATCAAATTTTTATTATTGGAATAGTATAAATGTGTGGATATGAAGATAATATAGGATAGTTATTTGCTTGCAAAATTAGTTTTTTCTTAGTTTAGTTAAGGTTGGGTGAAAAGGTATGTTTTGAACCATCCTAAAGTGGGTAATGTGAAAAGAGTGTTCAATTGCAAGTGGATTTTTAAGGAGTGTAAATTGTTGGATTGTCTCTGTCCAAAGAGACAAGATCAATAAATTCTTGAGTTGGATTCTGAAGTTGAGCACTTTGTAGTGTTGTTGAGTGCTCTGATTTTGTTATTTTCCAAATCAAGGTAGATTCTCCATTCTTTTGGCTTTCAATTGTTGAATGTGTTTACAATTATTAGAAAGAATTTTTTTTAGAACTTGTTCTCATTTTTGAGAAGATTTCAATGTACTATTAAAATATATATCTTATTCATACAGTGACTGTCAAAACTGAGTACGAAATAGCTTAGTCTACCTTTAGCCATTCATATTTTATAATTTACTGCATTTAATGCCAAATCAGTTGACGGCACAAGTATACATTCAAGTAAATGATGTGGCTACCAAATTACAAGTCCAGCAATGCAAAATGATTTGAGAAAGATATAGATCAAAGTAAATTAGCTCTAAAACTCAGTTATGCTCACACTTGGATTACGCGGTGAATGCTACAAATTTGACATGCACAAGTGGTTTTCTGGGTCTATTTTTTTGGATGGGCATGTTCTTGGCCTTCACATTTATAATTGTGTCCCTATTCAGTGCACATCATGTATGCAAATTGAGCAAAATGGTTTCATTAAGGTCTCTCTCTGTTGTTGATAGAAAGCAGATAGAAGAAGCTACTTTAGAAAAGTTGAGGAGGGGTGAAAGTACTAGAAATGTTGCTAGAGACTTACAAGTATCCCAAAGTTGGGTTGCACAATTTCGTAAGCAACATTTGAGTGAGTTGAGTGATGTGAATCGCAGTTTTGGTGGCAGGCCATAGGTGTACAGTGCAGCTGATCGCAGGGCTTGTGTGAGAGAAATCACTATAGGTGGCTTAGAAACTGCACACAAAGTTGGAAATTACTTGAGAGGAGCTTCATGTTGGTATGAGTGATAGTACTGTGAGGAGAATGTTACGAAAAGCAGGTTTGAAATGTGAAGTGAAGCAAAAGAAACCAAAGCTCACACTTCTTCAAATTAAAGGACAATTAGAATTTGCTAGACGTCATTGCCATTGGACTAATGATGATTGGGATTGTGTAGTATTTTCTGATGAAACAAAAATCAACCGATTTTACTCTGATGGTCGCAGTTGGTGTTGGTTTCGTGATGGACAGAGTAGAAGTGCTGGAATGGTGCAACAAACTGTCAACTTCGGAGGTGGGGGAGTGATGATGTGGGGTTGCATGACTCCGAGTGGCCTTGGTATGATGTGTAGGATTGAGGGAAGAATGGATCAGTACATGTATAGAGAAATTTTAGAGCGAGAACTGGTTCATACACTGCATACATACAATCTAGATCCTGCCAATTTGATTTTTCAACAGGATAATGACCCAAAGCATACATCCAAGAGTGTGCGCCGTTGGCTGAATTCGCAAGAATTCACTCTTTTGAAGTGGCCGGCGCAATCTCCAGACTTGAATCCGATCGAACATTTGTGGGCAACTTTAAAACGTCGACTCAACCAATATGAGAGACCTCCCAAAGGAATGTTAGAATTGTGGGAGCGTGTTGAGGATTGTTGGGCTTCAATTACTCCCAGTGAGTGTAAGAACTTGTATAAAAGCATGCTTAAGCGCATTGCAGCTGTTATAGTTGCTAAGGGTAGGTGGACAAATTTTTAACTTTGTTCCAGCTAATGTGAGCAAAACTGAGTTTTGGACTGAACTTCACTTTACTTTTTTTTTAACATGCATACATGTGTGTAATAGACCTCAATCCCCATGGAAGTATGACTGATTGCAATGGTAATCCTGTGCAATTTATGGTTTCATTTTTGACGCATCCAATTTCCCTACATTGTTTGTTAAATTTCAGTAAGCTGTGTTCGTACTCAGTTTTGGCAGTCACTGTATATCCTATGAATAAGTTATAAATTTTTGAAGTTTTGTTAGAGCTTTCTCAAAACTATGGGTATGCTTTGTCTGTTCCTTAGAAGCTTGGTTGAAGTGTTGCCAATATAACCTAAAATTTTCATGGTAGGTGTCTTCAACATTATAGGCAATGCAAAATATTTGCATAGTAAAGCCTTTACACTCCATTCAAAAATTGTGTCCATGTCCATGTTAATTGTGACCCCCTCTCAACATTCATTTTATCCCTTGTTAAATTAGTATGGCCTTGAAAATAACGGGGACTGGTCGATGTGATGAATATGGCGTTAATTACGAATTACATTGTAAATAAAACTTGTGGCCCTAATGTACTCTATGGCTTCATGTGAAAACTAGGCCTATACGACAAATTTGGTTGATTTCCAAAGGAAGAGTCTGGAAGGATCCGAGTCGTTGATCGACCAGACACAACATCATATTGTAACAGATAATCGGCAAAGGCCACCCAAATTACGCTTCCCGTCTAGTGTACCAAAACCAGCTTAAGCTCTTGGAAAGATAGCACCACACATGAGGATTTTGGTGTGAATAATCTTCTTGAGGATAATCCCACACTTTACTCTTGTGTCTCGAATGCTCGTTCTCAGGAGTGCCATGCAGAATTTGTATCATCAGTTGACCACATGGCAAGCCGACACTTTGCAATTGTTAAATATAGAATTTCAAAGGGAAAAAAACCAAAGTTGCCATAACTCTCGAACAGAGGTTTATCATGTAAAAAACCAAAGTTGTCATAACTCTTGAACTGAGGTTTATCATGTAGACCATTTGTTTGTTTGATGTGATCTTCCACATCCATCTCTATGTTGAGCCTTGCAGGAATGATGGTTCCACATCCATCTCTATGTTGAGCCTTGCAGGAATGATGGTGTCCATGCCGCCCATGCATTCGGCCATTGCAATTGCATAGCTATCCATGCAAAAACCATAGTCACAAGGGTTGTTATGCAAATAGTTGGGGAAGTAATTTCCAAGGGGATAGATAATTAGATATGTGATACGATTATACATTATAATTGCTTTTCAAGACACAATTAATAAAATGATTTAGAGAAGACACTCCAATTATGGATACTCTAATTCTCTAAGTAAACAATCTTTCTAAACATTCAACATGAACATTCTTCATATATGTGCTTCATAATTCTATTTCATAACATTCTTTGTAAATCCTTCAAGTAAACTAGTAAAGAATCCTTATGGACATTCGACCGTGAATTCCTTCATAAATATTCTTCATACACATACCTCATAAATCTACTTCATAAACATGCTTCGTAAATACTCTAACTAAATACTGTAAATAGACTTGTAGACTTCGTACACATTGGACGCGAACATTCCTTGTAACTATTTTACAATTCTTCATAAACATATGCTACATGGTTATGGTGACCACTCTACCGTGTTCTTTGTGTATCTGAGAATATCCGTTTAACCACCTTAACGTGGGCTTCATCACTATGGCTCCCTTTAACCCCTAAATGTTCTCACCCCTCTCCAAATTCAGCAGTTTTGCAAAGATGCATCATAAAATGCAATCCATAGGGATATTTTGAACTTGATGTATGAATAAAAGTTGTACATTATAAATTTTAGATTCTATCGATACGGTTAGATCTGCAATTGCTATCACCAATATTTTTGTATAAAATTTGAAATTTGAAATTGAAAATTCTTTTGTAATTTAATTACAAAGAAGATATTGACAATTTGTACATGATTTTTTTGTGATTGGTTGAAATGAAATACTCTAAGTGTAGTGATTTTTGGAGATTTTTTGGTTGCTTAAATTTATGAGTTGACTTTTTTTAGAGCACTTTTACACTAAAATCTTCGAAATTTTGGGTGAATCATTACAACATGAAATGAGACATAAAAATTCACAAATCATCTCCTTTCTAATCAGATCACACATGCATGAAGCTAACTTCCTATAAAATATATAGTAAAAAATCTAGATTGCAAAAAGTCAATAGTGTTTGAATCTGTACATCTTCTACTTTCTAGATGGTTGGACATTTAGGGGTTAAATGGGTTCAAAGGAGAGGGACGTACGACAGGTTTGTTTTTCATACCTGTATCCTTCTCGTCGTCCGTTGCAAAGGCAGGCCCCCAAGATTACCATGCTTATCGGTCCGTTGACGTGGATTTCACGACTATTGATTGCAAGTTTGCACACAAAAACTTGAGAGTTGTCACTAGCAATTGATCTTCTGCATTGTCTTTGTGCTCAAAATCTATGTATTTATTATTTAACAGTTTCGTTGCAACCCGAATTGGCAAGTTTGCAAGTTACCTCTAAAGCATGCATTATGTTCTGAAGTAGAAGATTTTTAATGGGGGTAAATCAGTTCGAGCATTTACTGGAGTTGTTGCCACCATCAGGACATGCGTAGTTTGCCTTGCATTTGGTCGATTAGGACGTTGGAAATTTGGGATAGGCGAAAATTGAAAGAAAGTGAAAGTCATAATAAACATTATATCATATAGATATACATAAGTATCTTACATCGTAAATTCGTAAATAATTTCAAATCTTGATGATATAGCAAAAAAAATTAAAAAGAAAATGTGAATACCGTACTCACATAGCAGGTTCGCACAAGCTGTGGCGAATAACTTAATTATATGGGTGCCACCTACACTATTTTGTGGGTTACAGCCAATGCCTATGTGACACAAGAATTTCGTCAAACGGAATAATAATTAGTTTTGTACGAACCTGCTATACACGTACAGTACCAGCACCGTTGAATTTGAGAAGCTTGAAATATTTATGAAAGTCACATTTGGGACCCTGCATAAGACATGACATGCATCTTTTGAGAACAGTGCCACCTAAGAATCATGTAGATCAAAGTCATGCCAAATTCATCCCTATAGGATCAAGGATTCATGGTTTTGAAATGAAAAAATCAAGTGATCATATTGCGGAAATTATAATGTAGATGGGATTAACTTTTATACCACTAGAATCAATGAAGAACATTGCATATGTTGGTCAGAAAACAAATAAATTCAAACTAAAAGAAGTCCAAATAGAACCTACTCAAACATGCTCAAAAGAAATAAAAATAAAACATGAGGTCAAATTTGGGCTACTTGGTCCTTTAGGGGTTAAAGCTCTGACATACTCAAGACAATGGCTCACTAGCTTCAGAAAGTCACTTGTTCACACACTAGTAGAAAAGGTGGCGCTCCCCAGGGAGCAAAATCACTATGCATGCGTGGAATTGGGCACCACATGCGTGAGCAACTCCCTCACCCATGCCACATTTTCTACTAGTGACATTCAATCCAACTTTGCAAAACAAGCTCATTCTTAGAACCCCTTCCTCCCATCCCCACTCTCACAAGCTGGACTTCACAAGGAATAAACTTATTTTAGCTCATGCTTTCCATTAGAGGACTGGTGCTTGAGAGGTTGGACAGGCCAATGTTTTTCAAGGACCCACTTTCACTTTTATTAGTGGAGATTGAACAGGGAACCCAACATCCAGTTTAGCAAGAGCGGGGTTGGGTGCCTCATGGGGAGGCTCCCTCTAAACCCTAAAAGGACAAGAAATTTGCAAAAAAAATGTCAGAAATGCGTACCGCACAGACACTTGTACTGAGGAAACGGCAACTGGAGAGCAGCACAGAGAATCGGGCCAGGCTCCTCAAATTGACGATCGGCTCGACGACTGGTCACCACTCCTGTTTCCTCGTCGATGGTTGCAAAATTACTCTGCCAAAACACACTCAGACATCTCGAAAGTTTGAACATATGCTTTGAGAGAGTCTCCTAGCTCCAAACGTAACCCTGGATTCGATCAAAACCCCGGGCAAAACCCAGTGAGGGAGGCGCGGACCTTGTCGCCAGGCACCATGGCCAAGCCCGCGCTGAGAGACTCGAACGAACAGAACTGCTTGGGCTCTAGCAACGACACAAATACCCCTACAACTTGCACATTTTGAATACCCTCCCACAATGACAAGATGGAGAGCTGGAGTAAGTTAATTAGCAAGGGGAGAGGGATGACGGATTCGATCAGCTCCTGCAGTTGCTTGATTGGTGTGCACGAGCTATGGATGGCACTGTTGTGACTGGGACCATCTGTGACGACAATACTAGACAAAGCTTGCACTCGCACCGAAAATGCATGGCGATGGAGGAATCAAACAAGCGGCTAGTCGCGAAGTCTCTGCCTTAGTAATTACCCTAAATTTACTTTTATGACTGTGTTTATACTGACTGCGTTTCCGTAGTCTCTCCCCTGCTGGGGCAGAGACAATAAACCGTGATGCAAAAGCTTACATCAAGCTCCCGGTCCATATATCGCTGCAATCTGTCTGGCAGCTGGTTGGGAACTCTCAATCCCCAGAACTGACTGCAACAACAACATGATTTTGAGCAACAACGGTGGAGCTTCAACAGCAAAAAACAAGTGGCCCCCTTCCGTCCATTGCTCGATGTAATAAGATTCCCGTGACTGCGCTTTTCAGACACACCTGATGCTTCAATGCCACGTAAGAACGTGTACTGTCTCAACGAATGAAAGTACGCCACATGGACTCACAAGTCCCTGCTTTTGGCGCTCTCCATCGTCGGGAGCGTTTTGAGGGCGTAGCTTCGGATTTTGTGCATTTCCTTCTCCTGCTTAACTTAGTGCGTGTCGGCTGCCACCCCCACGTTCCACTTCGAATGCAAGGAGCTACCTTTCGTGTCTGAACTCTGTCAGTGGTTTTTGAAAAATCGGCCACAGTAGATTGATGTCGGTACAGTTTTTTGAGCTTCACTGAGTGGAAGCTCCAGTGTTCCGGTAGGTTACGTTCCTGGTAACTTGTAGTCGATGTTCAAAGTAGTACGTACAGGACTAGCTACTTGAGAGCCGGAGTACGTGAAGCCTGTACCTCGTTAATCGCACCACCTGGGGTCCCAAGTCCCAACGTTTTGACATAGGTTGAATATATGTGATCGAAAAGCGCGTGGCAAGAGGTTTGAGTGCGAAGGAAAAAAGCGACGCCTGAGAGTAGTACGGGTGAGCTTGGAGGTTCCACTAGGATGGAGGTGGCGTTGAAAGCACAAATGCACCAAAATGGAGGAACGCCACCTTTACCTCCGCGGCCAGTAGTCCATGAACCAGTGACACCCGGTGGCTCGGAACAGTCGGAAGGAGCACCTCTGACGACGACGATGCCGGGCGTGTTGTCCAAGCAGGCGTACCCGGCTGCCGTTGCCGAGCACAGAGCCGTGGTGGCCAGCAAGGAGCTCTTTCTCGACACTCTCAACAAGTTCCACCTTGCTCTCGGCACTCGCCTCGTGTAAGCTTCTCCGTTTTGCACAATCCCAACCTCTTGTTTCTGAGTCTTTATCATCACCTCTTTCTACAGCATTCATAACATTCCACATCGCACATTCTTACATTCTTTAATCCTTGTAAGCTTAGCCCTTTTTTTTACTTTGAGAAAATCTGGAATTAGCATCGCATTCTGACGTGACATTCTTTAGTCCTTGTAAGCTTGGCTTGAGAATCGGAATCAACATCGCATTATGACATACCAATCCTTTCGTTCTTGTGAGCTTGCACTTTTTTGCTTTGGGAATTGGAATTAGCATCGCATTTTAGCATGATGTTCTTTGATTCTTCTTGTGAACTTTCTCTCATTATAGAATATGTTATATTTTTTTGGATATTTTTTCTCATATAATTTATTGTTAAACCGATTTACACTGGATTTTTTTGGAATTATTTAAATAAAAATGAATTTTATAAGATTTTTCAAAGCTTTTCTCTTGTAATAGTCATAGCAATTACAATAATGCCTAAGATATTTTGATTTTTTAGGAAAAATGTAAACGATAGGGATGAACAACAAAAAGCTTCTTGAGCTTACATAAAAAGAAATTCGATTGAAAAACTTTTTCTACCGTGTATATTGGAATTTAAAGTGCTGTAAAAAAGTGCAATTTTAACAATTTTGAAGAACAATAAATTGGACTAGAAAGTAGAAGATAGCTCCCACACTTTCTTAGTTAGGACCATTTTCATTTGAAATTAGTAACTAGGTGAAAATCAGCGTTTGACTGAAAAACAATCAAACATAGCCCCATGGAGCTCCTTGCACGCTTAGGGATTAAGCATTCTTTTTCTCTCTCATATAACTCTCATATAGCTCTTTGAACATTGGCTCTTTGCTATATTATCAATGGCAAGATAGCATTCAATGTGATGAACATTTGATAAAATCAGAATGATGGATTTGAATTCTTGAATGTAGTAAAAAATTATGTCAATTTTGTGAAAGTCATTTATAGCCTAGAATAAAATTTGCATTAGGTTTTATGTGACACCTCACTGGAGGAAGAAACAACCCTCTTAAGAATATATTGTTGAGTTTAAGTATTTTTGATTAAAGCAACCACTTACCTCACTACCAAGATTATTATACACCGTGATGGAAAGGAATGTAAATGGTAAAAAAATGGAAACATGGTGTCAGGGCATTCTCTCACACTAAGACAAGGATTGCAGTCAATTTTAATGATAAGCTTTGATGACTGGTACTTTTTTTCAGATAATTAGTAAAGGCTTGATGTGAAGGCGAGTTGACACTAGTCTTAAATTATCATCAGGAAATTATGTCATCAAGATTGGTAGAAATCTTGATGATGATAATAAGCACAGTTGTAACAAGTGTCGTACTTCTGGGGTTAAAATCTCAGTTTACAGATAGTAACAACTTTACATTGTGTTTTAGAATTGATAAGTGGATTACTCTTTGGCCTCTTCCCCAGAATGCATTTTGTTTTAAAAATGACCAGTTAGCATCTTTTTCAAGCATGCTCTTTACAAAAGTGATGCTCCCACAGGAGCTTTTTCTGTGAATCTTTGCAGCTTGTTAAGTTACCCTCAATGCACTAGTAGAAAAGGTGGCACTAGAAAAGGTGGCACTGCTGAAAGAGATGCGAAGGCAAGTAGTGCCCAATCCCACACATGCATAGTGATTTTGCCAGGGCATCTCCCTGGGGAGCGCTGGCCACCTTTTCTACTAGTGATGTGACTAGTAATTTTATGACCTGGTGGCTCTATCTGCAGGATTCCAAAGATGGGGGGCAAGGACCTTGACTTACATGTCCTATACGTGGAGGTGACACAGCGAGGTGGGCTGCAACAGGTGCTCCGTTCCTTCTAGACCTGCATTTGTTTCGTTTTGTTTTTTAAAATAAAAAAGTAGCTAGTCGTGTAGTCTCTACTTTAGTATTTACTCTAGATTTACTTTTACGGCTAGTTTTTACTGTTTAGCTGTGTAACTTCTGAAAATGAAGCATTTTTGTAGTCTCTCCCCTTGCGGAGCAGAGACTATTAAAGAGAAATTCGTGACTGTAAGGAACTAGTACAACACTTAGCCTCATATCAAAAGTCACCCCATTTGCATGACCTCACATAACATTCAGTAGCATGCACTGTCACTACCTTGGCTCTACACTAGATGGTGTGGAATATTCTACACTCAATAGTACTTCATCAGTAGCTAAGTGGACAGGTGGATGCTTAAGGTGATGAGCAAAGTCCATGAAGGAAAGGCAGTGGGCATGAAGGCTACTGAATGTTATGCAACTCGTCATTGACTTTTCAAGTTCAAGTTTTCATAAAAGAATTAGCCTTTATGCAGAGTACTCAAGTCTGGCATCGACAACCCCATTAGGTTAAACTATAAATATTATTATATTTCTCCTTAAATCAACACTCTATCATGGCTATCACCTCTGTAATTAATCTTGTTGTGTCAGTTCAATGCACAATGTGAAGTGATGTTTCTATGATATATTTCTCTGTATTCATTGGTCATCACTATCAAAGCGCGCTCTGTCCACATTATCATTACAATAATCCTTTTGAATGAGGTGACCTCCCTAGATCAATATTTGTTTACCTAGGCATGCAGATCATGTCATATTTTACTTCAAGAAGGGGAATGGAGTGGTTTTTGTTCCTGTAGAGTTCTCCTTTTCAAATGAGTCGTCGTAATTGTGACAGGTTATCAAGGACAGAAAGTGGAAGGAGATCACAGGCGCTTTCAACTTCCCCCGCACCACCACAAGTGCCTCATACGTGCTGCGCAAATACTACATCACCCTCCTTCACCATTACGAGCAACTGTATTATTTTGGATCCACTGGGCTCCTCGTATCGCCTCCAAGTAAGTAAGCGCTTGAACATACAGTGATACATACATGAATGGCTGGTCTCTGTCATTTGCTTGCTAGATTTGGACATGAGATCGACGAGGATGTTCACGGTACGTAGTTCATTCTACTAACAGTTGTCTTTGTCTAGAAAACACCGTGAACTGTGACTTTGTCTGTATGGACAGCACCGCTAGCGGCACCGAGTCCTGGTCCTGTCAAGCAAACTGAGTACGCACCTGCTCCGGAGCCACATGCAGAGGAGCCAGAAGTAATTAATGCAAAAATCCGAAAGAGGAGGCTTGCCCCAATGCCAGTTATGGCACCAGGTAAACTCGTCTGCTGCTCCTTAATTTCCACACTCGATATACAAAAATCTCGTTACGTCACATTCAGAGCTTTAGTTGATTGCATACTACTGGATCTTGTCTTGATTAAGTGGTCAAAAGTGACGCTCCTATATCTATCTAGGAGCTGAAATGAATCAGATAGAGGTAGAAAAATGCTTAGGGTTTAGGGTTTAGGGTTTAGTTCAGGATGGAATAGTCAATGTGTGTGTGTGTGTTTGTAGTGGACCCAACAGCGTCCGTGGGTAATGTGGTTCCTGGCGCCATTGAAGGCAAGTTCGAGCAGGGATACTTGGTGACAGTCATGGTGGGAACGGAGAAGCTGCGAGGTGTGATATACCACGTCCCACAGGGGCATGATTACAGTGGTCAGGCTCAGTACGCACACATTCCCAGTTTCATGCTGTCCCAGGCTCGTGTGGTGGATACAGTGACCAAGACGACTACGACGACGACGTCCCTGCCTGCGAAAGAAAGAAAACGCAAACAACGGGAGGAGCTGAAGAAAGATCCCAATGCTCCTCGCTCCAGCAGGACCGGGTACAACTTTTTCTTCGTGGAAGAACGCGCCAAGCTGAAACTCCTGTACCCCGACAAGGAACGAGAGTTGAGCCGCATGATTGGCGACGCTTGGAACGGCCTCACCGAGGAACGGAAATTGGTCAGTTCTCCATCACTTCATGTTAATTTCTGACCTTACCGTTCCTCATCTCAAACTTAGCATTCACTGCCATTAACCCCTATAGGACCAAGAAGCCCATTCACATGTTTTTTTTATCGTTTTCGAGTAGGCTCTAGGTGGAGTTCTTTTTGTATTATTATTATTTATTTTTTACCAACACATGCAGATTTCTTCACTGATTCTGATGATATCAAATTTGGTCCTATCTAAATTATAGTTTTCATAATATGATTGATTGAAATTTCCATGTCAATACCATGAATCCAGAGTTAAATCTTTCACGTAAAGGTAGAGGATACTGTTGAAGCCTTTTTAACCAAAATGTAGGATCAAGTGTAAGATGTATGGAGACACCACTTTGGGTATAAGAGCCAAATGTTTTGAGACCAAACATATGCAATTTCAAAGTGGGAGGTTGTTGAAGGGACAGACAGTGGACAGCCCCATTTCCATTCAAAGATCAGCGGTCATACACATTTTAATTTGCCAAGGTCAACCAAATGCATGTATGAATAGATGAGCCGGTAGCTAGCAAGTCATGCTTACACCACGAGTGAGTTAATTGAAGTTCAACCAAGTGTATGAACGAACAGATGAGTGGTAATAACACATTGATGCTTATTAAAGTCTGTGAATGAATGAGTTTATGAGTTCACAACAAGTCATGCTTCCAAGACGTGCTAATTGAAGGTCAACCAAGTGATAGAAAAGGTGTTGGGAACAGGGCGACGGGATCCTCGACCTTAATGGGAATGTTTACAGTGTAAGTTACAGAATTTCAACTGAGTTCGTTCTCCACTTGTGGATATGGATTGGTTTATGTACATTGTTGGTTGTGGATGCAGCCATATCAAGAGAAAGGAGCAAAGGACAGGAAGAGATACGAGAAAGAGATGCGTGATTACCGTCAATCCAAAAGCTTCCAGGCAACGAATCCTACAACCCTGCAATCTGAGTCAGTACGTCCAGAAGCTGCCGAAGTAGCTGGGGATGGTGATTACCATGTGGAACCAGGTATTCCACGTCAGATTTATCTCAACCCACGTCAGCAGCTGGTGAGCTCCGAACAAGACTCTACCCAACAGGATCCTGTCAGCGCACCATAATTTTGTAGGAACACCCTCGTTTCATGCACCACCTCAGCAACCAGAGAATCAAGACTCCACCCAACCAGCGGCTCATCAGTTCATGAATTAGTTTCAAAACTGCAGTACTTAGAGATCGAACTCTCTTGTGCATACTTGATCTCAGACTTTCATAGACTTGATGGTTTGGAAAATTGATTGATCAATCCCGGCCAATTTTTGTTTCTTTGCTTGGTGCTGCTGTTTCTCACCACGCGTGCTAGATGTAATTATGTAGTAGGGATGTGTGAGTGTTGGATTGGTTTACAAGTGGTAGTTGTCCTCATCTATCATCTCATGTCAAAGGTGGAGCCACTTTGCTTTTGGGCAGCTAAGAATTGGTACTGTGTAAATTTAATCAACTCATGTTTTTCTCTTTTGCTCAATATGTTTTTTTGCTAGAGTTTTATCCAAACTTTGAAACAAAACTCTGACACACTTTTGGTCAACTTGTACTTATATTCTAGAGTTATCCTTTAACCCTTAGACGCGCCTGCGTCCAGAATCTGGACGATGGATGATTCTGGACGCGTCCCTTCATTACGCAGGGGATGTTTTTCATCCATTCAATTTTTATTTAAATTCTTGTGCTAGTCGGTTACCATTTGTACGGTACGGATCTTCAAGATAAGATATTGAGAGTTTTTGAAAAATAGCAAAAGTGGTTTATGTCAAGTTTCATTCTTAGTTCAAAAAGTGAGACCTTAAACATGATTTTCCATAATAAGAAGAATCAAATAGTAAAAACCATACCATCTTGTAGTACATGTTATTCCAATTTCATTACAATATTTTTAAAAATTTTAATGTTAATTATGGATTTTTAATTGAATTTCAAGAGAAAACCTTGCAAAATTAATTAATAAATATTAATAATAAATATGATGAATCCGACTGTATAGATGTTATCTTCACATTGACATTTATAACTTTGCTTTGTACATCAACTCCATTTTAATTTTTTATCAAACATTTTATAACAAATTTTTGAAAACAGTGTTGAATCGGGACCTTAAAGGGTTAACTCAGGAACTTTGGAACAGAACTTTGAAGCCGTTCAAATCTATTTTGGATTGTATAGATTACCGGTACTGTAGTGGGTTCAAGAAATTCAAGGCATTTTTCCATTGTGGGCATTGATCAAATTTCTTTGTTCGATTGAAAGCATGTACAGTACAGTCGTGAGTACAGTGTTCCAAAGATTGAACTTAGTGTCATTTTGAACTTTAGTACAGAACATTCTATAATTTAACCCTCAAGCGTGCAAGGAGCCCTATGGGGCCATGCTTGATCGTTTTTAGTTAAACATTCTTAATTTCAAATGAAAATGGTCCCAACTAAGAAAGTGTGGGGGCTACCTTCTACTTTCTAGTCCAATTTATTTTTCTTCAAAATTGTTAAAACTACGTTTTTTATAGCACTTTAAAGCTCAAAACCCTAAAATTCCAATATACACTGCAAAAAAAAAAAATTCTATCGAATATCTTTTTATGTAAGCTCAAGAAGCATGCCACCTATGCCTTGTTGTTCATCACTATTATTTAAATCTTCTCTAAAAAATTCATACTATTCTAAGCTTTATTGTAATTACTATGATATTTACAAGAAAAAAACTTTGAAAAATCTTATAATTTTTTTATTTATTTAAATAATTATGAAAAAAATCAGGGTAAATTGCTTTAACAATACCTTATATGAGAGAAGTTATCAAAAAATATAATACATTTAAAATGTGAGGAATTGATGAGGTTTGACCGGGTAATTGTAGTGTGGACGCTTAAGGGGTAAACCTTTTGTGACCTCTCTAGGACACCTTTCTATGCCTCTCTATACCTTTCAATAACCCCGGCCTCTATGTACGAGATAGTAGTGCGATGGTGAGCATAGATGACATTTCTTTGTTCAATTGCAAAGCATTTATGTTTTTGAAGATTAAAATTGTCCATTTGATCTTTTATACATAATAAATTGTAATTCCAAAGATTTCTTCCTTTTCTACAATACCTCTCAATAGCACTAGATAGAATATTTCTCTCAAGGGATTTTAATTAAATTTATCATTAACACATCACTCATCTAGCAATTTTGATAGAAGGCACAGCGACCCGAACTAGTGGATAAATAATATTCTACAAAACTCAATATCGTGAACACAAATAGAATATAATATAAGATTACAGTTGGAAAAGGGAAGATTACAACATAGGAAATGATTGTAATGGAGGATTACTACACCAAAGTCACCATATATTGTGGGTGGGTGAATGGTGTGGGTACATTCATCCATTTGGACAGATTGTCATCCAATTTGGATGGTTTTTACCACAATATTTTGAAAAGGTAATTATTAGTATAGCCTCTCGTAAGCATTGTGGGCCACAATATGTGGTGACTTCAATGTACATCTCGGGGAGGTCACTCTTTGTATCTTTTGAGTATCACGTGTGAACAAAGGGTATTTAAAAGTACCCTAAAAATTAAAAATAATTCTCACTATAATTAGTAATATTTCAAGAATATTCTCATTTTTATTCTTGTAATGAATTGTGAGCATCCTATATTAATGTACATCATTTATAAAATAAATCTTCAAAGATTTATTTGGACCCTATCTTTGTTCGCACGTTGTTACGTAATATTTGGAAGTGACCTCCCCGAGATGTACATAGGCAAGAAGTGAGAAGTGACAATAACACAACATAGTGGGTAGAAACCAAAAAAATCATGGAAAATATTGCCTACCTTTAAACCAAGGGTGTAGGGCGTTTGTATAGTACAGTCCACTAACTCCTCTTGGTCAACTAACTACATTTGGTGCACATTTGTGTACTTTGAGCATTTTGTCTAAAAAGCAAACTTTCAAACCAATTTGAAAATTATGTAGTAATGATTCAATGAAAAATGAGTGAATCAACTTTTAGATTTATGTACATATTATCCAAAAAATAAGATTTTAGAATGTTAAAATGATTTCATGTTGAAGATTTTGAATATCAAAACTCCCATTTTAATAACAATTTTACCAATTTAAGATAAGACTTTAAATGTAAATATAGTTCATATTTGATTCTATATTTAAAATTCTAAAAATAACCCAACTTGCATAATTTTATTCTCAAATACATTCAAAAAAAAAATGAAAAAAGTTTTTAAAATAGAGAAACAATTCATTCCTCCCAAAAATTACACATTTTAAAATTTGAAACTTTAACCAATTCAAAAAGATTTGAAAAAATTGGAAGATATTTTTCTTCACATATTTGAACACTGGAAAAATTCATAGCTTAAATTTCCATTCACAACCTTTTGTTCTCCTTTTTTAAAATGTAGAGTGCACATTATGCATTGTGACAATGCACTAATTTGCCCTTTGTTTTATAGTCCATCAAAATATAATGCCGAATTTTTAATTTTCTATCAATTTTATTTTCTCTTTTATTGGTACGGCGTATCCTACCACTTTAGATTTCACAAACATAATTTTTTTTCTATGAAATGAATTTTTCAAATTCTCAAAATCCTCAAAAGAGTGCTAAGGGACAAGAATTCTAGTGGACCGTATTATACAAACGCCTTGTAGTGGTAACCACCAAAGAGGACATCACACAAGAGAGCTCCCCATAAACTTGTGCCAAAGAGGGAAAAAAAAAAAAAAAAAAAACTCATTGGCTGTGAAAGAAAAATGATGTTGTCTTAGGGTTCCACCATTTATATAGAGACCATGGATTTAAGCTAAACTACTAGTAAGCTTACTTTTCAAAATAATTTTTTTTCGTCCATTAATTATTACTTATTGTATTGATAGGTTTTATATTCTTTTAGGAAGAAAAAAACTCTTCACACCTCTTTAATGTGACATCAAAATAATGACTGACATAGTTTGAATGTGCAATAAGAGAGCTATAATGTTGCAAGTGTGCATCACAATCTAGAATGTCATTTTAGAAAAAGGTCATAGTAACAAGGTCTAATGTACCATCACTACATGGCTATTCATACCATAATAGAGCAATGGGAGCCAACACCCATTTGCAATGGGACCACAATCTAATTACAATTAGAAACTAAGTTTACGTGGCAATGACGGTATTCCCAAAATTCACGGAATACAAATGACATTCCTTCATTACTTAAAAAAGTGAAACTAAGTGAAGATCCTATTTCAATCCAGTTTTCAAAAGGGTGCTACATTGCACTGCTCTATTATGCTATGTTAGTTTTGTACATAATTATTAAAATTGATAACACCTAAATTCTTAATTGCCACATGTTGCGTGTTGTCAAAGGTCAATTGAGAGTGTTACACTTGTCCCTATCTATTATGAAATGTCATTGTATGGACGGTAGACTTGAGTTGTCCCTCTCTATTATGACATGTTTGGGAAGCTCTAACTTCAAGGTGGCAGGCATGAATTAGTCACAGAAATGACTTGTCACATGTGTACAGCTTGAAACAATAATATCGTCATTATGCAGTGTCATTGCATGGAGGGTCTAAGACTGTATCAAATTTTATGTGGCACCTTAGAAAATAATTACTTCATCACCGAGGTATCCGCCACATGTACTTCACCGACAGAAGGAAACAAAACACCTAAAGCAGGCATCCATGTGGACAGCCAGAAGGCTCACAGATGTGGCCAGCCAGATCATTTCAACAGAAAAAAAGGTTTCAATAATCAATTGACACCATGAAAAAATGAGTGGTTTGCTAGAAGCTGCTGAGTCAGCATACCCAACAGAAAAAAGGGTTTCATTAATCAATTGACACAATGAAAAATGCGTGGTTTGCTAAAAGCTGCTGAGTCAGCATACATCTTTGTATATATAAAAAGGTACAAGAGGGCAGGTAAAGTACAGGACCACAAGCTCAGTCGTTTGAGCATGAGCTGGGTTTGAGCAGTGGCTGTGTATTCGGTTGGCACCAAAACACACTTTTGACCTCAGGCTTCTAATGCTACACAGGACTTTTTAGATTTTGGCTGTTAGAAATACAAGGTTTTTTCTACACCTGCATGCGATTGTACATTCTAAAAATGGGATTCCTGTGAGATCACAATGTGTGATCCTTTGAATGAACCTGTGTAATGTAATGGTACAGATGAAAGATGCTTTGTTACTTACTTGCACTCTCTGGGAAAAATGGCTTTGAATCCAATCTCAGATGAACTTATGTAATAAGAGGCGGCGTGGCGGGACTTGCCTCCTTCCAAAGTACGCAAACTCCGGGACCTCTCTCCTTGCAATTGTGGCAGCCTCCTCTTTCTCCACAGTGAAATCACCCTTGTTGTACAGCTTGACTGCAGCCTCATTTGTGGACACCGCATGCACATACAAATTCTTTATTCCTGAGAGATAAATCCAAAGGTTAGACCACAAAATGGAGGGGTTATTATATGGACAGACAACCTAGACAAACAGGGGTTAAATGGGCATGTAAATTGATCATTTTACTACACAGTAAAAATGCCCCTACTTTTCTTGTGAGAGCCAGGAGGCTTGAGAAAGTTATTGATCAAGTTCACAGAAGGGTTATGAATGATATTGAGGTTCCTTTGAGCAGAGTTACACAGTTGCCACAAACAAAACACAAACTGGGTATTAATTATTATTGTTGTTGTCGTTCAGTAGAGCCTTACCCCAAAGCTGAGCAATAGTTTGAGCCTGCTGGAGGAGAGCCGTTCCAATGCCTCTCTGGCGCATCAAAGGAGCCACACATACATTTGACAAGTATCCTCTTTCACGAAGATTTCCACCAAGGCCCTGCATTTTGACTCAAGTCAGGGATCACAATCTACAAGCTCGAGTATCAAATTTTGTTCAGAATATTCCATGAGCTTTTACAGTTCAAAATACAACGTAAGACAAGAAGAACGTCTCTTTGACACATTCCTAAAAATACGGATGAATAGTAAATATTAAAGCACACCACATCTTAATTTTTGACAAAGCATGTCCTGTTCCAACCATGAAGTCCTCTCAACTTGGCTAGAATTGATCACTCCAGCCAAGGAGTTCACCCAAGTTGATAGAATTGGTCACCAAGAGAGAGAGTTCTAGCCAACTTGACATGATTTCCACTAGTGATTGTAACAAGGATGGTAAACAAGTAGGAGCTGAAGAGTGGTTACCTGTATTCTTCTGGAGGGCGATGCTATGTTAACAGAAGGCGTGGTTCGAGAAAGGCTGAATGAAGCGCTCATCTGGGGAATATTTTTTACAACGAGTTCTCCAGGCAGAGCAATGCCTTGATTCAAATCGAGAGATCCCACCACCACGTGCTCCTCGCCATTGTCCAATGTGACCTGCTCACAGAACCCCGTATTTCAATAACTTTCCAATCTCCAAAACCGAAGTGAACGAATCAATCAATCAATCTATCTATCTATCAATCAGAGCATGTTGATTCCTCACCTTCAAGGAGGGGTGGAGTTTGAGCACTGATGAATCCACCAGCCTGGACAGAGGGTAGAGCGCCAGAATACACACAATGCGCTTGTAGCCTTGCTGCAGCCCTGCCACTTTGGACTTGAGCGAACTGAACTCGTCTGCTACCTTCATCTTGCGATGCAACTGCCATATTGAGAATACAGTCAGCAATCTTGCACAACTTTTGAGAATGTGTCGGTATCAGTAAATCCTCTGACCTTTTTGCAAAGAAGCCTCTGAACTTTTGCAAATGTGTCAGTAAATCCTCTCTCAACTTTTGCAAAAAATGCCGTTGGAAATGCTTTTTGCTTTGCTGACAAGATCTGATAATAAAGAATTGAAGAAGACGCTTAAAGAAGAAGTGAGGAAGTACCTGGACAGCTTCTTCACTGCGGCCTTCGGGGAACGGGTAGAAAGACACCGCGCGCAAATAAGCCGCGGCTCGAATGAGCTCGGGTGATCGCGCTTGCTGGAACACCAGCCTATCCTTCAAACCGGTCGACTCAAACGCCATTGATGAGGCTCCAAACCCCAAACGGACTGGCTCGAAGCTCGACTGGCAAGGAGCCGCGGGTGCCGCACAAGCACGCACTCCTGCAACATTTTCTCGTACGCACGGGATTCTCTTCGAACAAGGAACCGAGACAACAACAACAGCAGCAGCAGTAGAACGTCCACAAGCTAATCGAACTCCGCCATTCGGTATCAAGATCGCCATTGCAACACGAATCAAAAGCAATCTCGGTCCTTCTCTCAACAAACACCTAAAAAGCAAAATAAAGAACAACTCGTCACCTCACCCAACGTTTCTCTCTCCCACCTTGCACCATCTTGGATATGGTCAAAGTACAAAAAAACGCTCGATCGATCGATCGACACTCGTGAGAGCTCAAATTGGAATCCCAGACCGACTGACGTCCCAACCAAGACGGGAAGTGTGAGTTCTAAGGTAACACGAGGCAGTTGGTGAGAGTGTTTCGCACAAGACTGAGTGAGTTGAGTGCCCACATATTGTTTTGCTATTTTATTTCGTTTTGCTGTAAACGTGTGCGAGAGGCAATGGTGATCTTATCCAGTTCAAATCGGGACCAGTGACGCGACCCCACAGTTCGTGTAAACATGCTGCCACTCCGGCGCTGTCGCATTGCCCTTACAAAGCGCTTGGATTGATGAGCCAAGGAGCATCTTTTTTCTGGTCCAAAGTTTAGGGAAAAATTTGAAGGAAAAAATGTGCGTCGTGGGATTTGGGAGCGAGGATCGGTTGATGAGTGACCGAGTATGGATTGATCCCCTGTGTGGTGGGGCTCGTTTGCGCGCTTTTGCCAGCGGCCAGCGCTTTTGCCAGCGGCCAGCGCTTTGGCTTTTGAACTGGCGAGCTTTTACATGATCTCTGTTCGAGCTAGCCTTTTGATCTGACGGAGAGGCTTTGGAATAAAATATGTGGCTTTTAGATGAACTCTGTTGGGGATTTTGAACTGAGGGCCTCTTTACACTAAAGGCGAGAAGCCGTGAGGAGAGAAATTTCAGCCAATGAGAAATTGGTCTTCTTGGTTTCTAGGCCTCCCATTGGCTGAAATTTCTCTCCTCACAGCTTCTCGCCTCTAGTGTCAAGAGGCCCTGGGGAGCTTTTGGAGATGAACTGGCTCTGCTGGAACTTTTGAATTGAGGGAATTGTAAATGAACTCTGTTGGGGTTTTTGACTGGTTAGGATGCACTTTGTTTGGAGTTTTGAACTGAGGAGGTTTTGGATGAAATATGCTGGAGCTTTTGAATTGAGGGGACTGATTTTGGATGAGCAGGCGGGCGGTTGGTTCTTTTGGGATGAACTCTGTGATGGGGATTTCATTCACTTGTTGGCACAGGCTTCAAGGTTTCAACCATGGCCTGTCATTCTGGAACTGTTCTGATAGGAAGCCCACTCGCTCACTTGTGCCGGCTGTCATTGATGGGAATAACGTTGTGCACTTGTGCAGGGTGTACAAGTATTTTTGGGGCATCGGGCCTTTTCTAAGAAAGATTCATAACATTCTTTAGCTAGTGCTGCAGCAAACCCTTTTGCTTGTGCAGATCAGCATAAGAACAGGGAATTGATGATGTGGAACATGTAGAAACTATTAAAAACAGAAGTTTGTTGAGCTATCAAGCCATCATTCACTAGAGATGGTTTTTATTCTCCAGAAGATTACGATTCATGCAATGATTTTGGCCTACGATGTTGATTTCCAAGGGTAAACAGTTGGGTTGCTAAAGAATGTCATGTTGCTCCTCTTATAAGGTTCTTTAGTCCTTCTAATGTTGACCTTAGAATCTTGGCTACTATTCCCAAATCATTGTAGCAAATTTGAAATCATGGACAAGTCCACATCACCTTTAGCTAAAGATTGGGTGGAGAAACATTTTATTTAATGTTAAAGCTCCTACAGTGCTACTGTTGAAAAGGGTGGACTCCACTAACTGCTAAAGAACCTCATGTCTTATGATTGTCCAAATTCCGACCCACCATGACATTTCTTTTGGGTGAAATAGTGCTAAATTGCACCAGAAAAAAATTGGCTAAAAAATGGCCAAAAATCATGAATTTTTTTGTTAAAAAGCTTCAAATTAAATAATATCTTGGATGAAATTGCAAGATTGTGGATGAAAACAAAATTACGGTTATGTGATATCTTCTAATGTGATATTTTCTATTTAATATGTGGATGAATGTTGAAATATAGAGCACGCCGATAACATTTTATATCATCACTTTGACACTTCATGAAAAATGAAAAAAAAAATGTCGTGATTCCCACAATTCTTCCAAGTGTGTCACTTTAGGAAAAATTGGGAATGTAGATTCAATTTTAGATTCACAAATTCCAAAAATAAACCATGAGAAGTCCAAAATCAAATAATAAAAAAATCAGGCCTCTCTAAGCCTATGCCCTAAAAAAAGTTCAATTTTTTCATATAACGAGGTCATAATTTCATATTTTTATTTACTTTTTAATAATTAGGTGACAAATTCACCATGACCTACACTAAATGAGAAGTTCTCATAACTCTTCAAAATACCATTTGAAGCATGCAAATTACCATGCTAAACAAAGACATTTCAAATTAAACTTTAAGTGAATTATAGTAACAAATAAAAAAATACATTTTGTTTGTGGTTGATTCATTGACTATTTGAAGTACACATTAGGTGTATGTGGATAGAGAAGTTAAAGTTGATGTGTTCCTTAACCCCTAAACGTCTGAACGTGCCGTGGCGGCCAGTAGAATACAATGTATTTTGGTTGTATTTGGAATGGATCCACACCTTTAATGGGTTTGAGTTCAAAAGAGAAGTTGAAATTTAGATCAATGTGGTTCTAGTGAGCTATTAAAATCCCAATTTAGAGTTTCTTGTCGGTAAAAAATCTCAATTATACGACAACGTGTATACTATCCCCATGGGACGTTTAAGGGTTAACTTCTAAATGTCTCTAGGTTTTAAGTATTACCTAAATGTATTATAAAATGAGGCTTCTTTAACCTTTTTGAGCTTCAACTCTAAAGAACATGTAAGACATCAAAATAGACATTTTTTGAGTTTTCCTTGAGTTTAGAGATCACCAAGCTCTTACACACCTAATAACAAGTTCTTCCATACCTTATATAATTGTTTGGAGTGAACAAATAAGAATATATTAACCCCTAACTACCCAAACGTTCATTTTTTGGACCACGTACAGATTTCATCCATTTTTTCTCATCCGTTATGCACTTTTTGTAGTGTGGATTTTTTACTATAGATTGTATGGGAAGTTAGCTTCATGCATGTGTTATCTGATTAGAAAAGGGATGATTTGTGATTTTTTTATGTTCATTTCATGTTGCATTGATTCACCATAAATTCCTATAATCTTAGTTCAAAATAGTTCAAAAGTGCTCTTGAAAAAGTCAACTCATTGAATTAAGCAACCAAAAAATCTCCAAAAATCACAACACTTAGAGTATTACATTTCAACCCATCATAACAAATTTCATCTACAAATTGTCAATATCTTCTTTGTAATCGAATTACAAAATAATTTTGAATTTGAACCTTCAAATTTTATACAAAAATATTGGTGATAGCAATCATAGATCTAACTGCAAGAATCTAAAATTCATACATCAAGTTCAAAATATCCCTCTTAGTTGCATTTTATAATGCATCTTTGCAAAACTGGCCAATCTAGAGAGGGTTGTGGGCATTTAGGGGTTAAAGCAAAATGCATGGTATCTTATTCAAACTCAAGGTAAGTTAGAGGATAACTCTATTATTTGGCCCAATGTGGTCATCAATAAATTTTGGGCAGGCAATTCTGATGTGATTTCCATGTGAAAATCATGCAACATCATTCTAACATTGATCTCATACAAAGTTCATGCACTCTGTAACATGAGGTTCATGTTGTATTGGCAAGCACAAATTACCTTTTTTATTTTTATTGCCACAAAGAAACAATTATTTTGATGATCTGTGTCATATTAACATAGAAATCATGCCATCATTCTAATGTAAACTCTGGCAACCATAAATCTCCTGTTATTTCAATGTCAAGGTCCATGCAAGTTTCATACCACTTTCACATTAGTTTTTACTCAGGTGTACTTCTATAGTAGTTTTAAGAAAAAATTGACATTAATCTGAGGTAAACATTTATATAGTGTGAAATGTCGATAAATTAGTTTCGGTCCTCTTAATACCCCTATTTAGTGTAGATATAGAGCCAGTCAACAATAATCCTCAGTTGAGTCAGTTCTCACCCATCCAAGATTCTTCGCCCTTTCAGACAAACGGCTGACGGTGTTACCAACAACACAGGAGCAGATCAGCAAGAATAATAATAATAGTGAGGTACTATCCATCAGGCAACTGACTGTCGAGCACACCAACGCCGTTGGAGAATACTATTCCACTCTCATTCCAACGGACATTCTAGCAAACTGCTCTAGCCCTTTAACGCGCCTGCCACTAGTAGAAAAGGTGGCATTGCCGAGGGAGATGCCCAGGCAAGTAGTGCCCAATTCCACGCATGCACAGTGATTTTGCTTGGGCATGTCCCTGGGGAGCGCCACCTTTTCTACTAGTGTGCGTCCATATATTCCAACCTTTCTCAATACTATATTTGTACAGTTTTTCATCCATTCAAATTTCTTTTGGCTCTTGTGCTAGTTGACTATCATTTGTAAGGTATGGATCTTCAAAATAAGATACTGTGATTTTTTGAAAAACAACACAATTGGTTTATGTCAAGTTCCATTCTTAGTTCAAAAAGTAAGACCTTAACCCCTAAACGCCGATGAGACCAAAAGATAGCTTATGAATGAAGTTGACTGTTCAATTCCAACTTGTGTGGATGATTTCCATCCAATTCTTTATGTGAAGGGCTTTGCTTGGTGATGCCACCCCTTCAAGTTAAATTCAAATCATTCAAGCTATTTTTAGATTTTACATGGGGTCCCAACTACAAAAAGAGTCGTAAAAACGGTTCACCGTGTAGTGTATTTTGAATGTTTTTGCTTGTTTTACTTAAAACTAAATTTAGGCCATGAAAATGAGTTCCATTGCATTTGAGCTTAACTAACAAAATGAAGCTTACCAAGTCTAGTTTCTACTTTACTTTGAATTTTTGGAAAAATTTGAAAATTGAGTGTTTTATTGTAGTTACAAGTTCAGTAGGTATCACCAAGGTGTAGCAAAATTTCTAAATTTAGATACATGGATGATTTTCATTAACTACACTTTTCTTCATTGTAATTTACACCTTAGGTAAAATAATCGGAATTTTCTAGTACATTTTGTAATTGATATAGATTTTCTTTACAATCACTTCATAAAACCATAGTAATTTCAAATTTTCACCAAAATTTATGAAAAATTCATGATTTGTAGTAGACATGTGACTTCATCTACTAAAAATATAAATTTGAATTCTTGTATTATTTTTAGTAGCAAAATTGAGTGTGACAGATAAAACATGATTCCATGGTCATAGGCCCAACCTTTAGGGGTCAACGCGCCTGCGTCCATATATTCCAACCTTTCTCAATACTAGATTTGTACAGTTTTTCATCCATTCAAATTTCTTTTGGCTCTTGTGCTAGTTGACTATCATTTGTAAGGTATGGATCTTCAAAATAAGATATTGTGATTTTTTGAAAAACAACACAATTGGTTTATGTCAAGTTCCATTTTTAGTTCAAAAAGTGATACTTTAAACATGATTTTCCAAAATAAGTAGAATAAAATAATGGAAACCATACCATCTCGTAGTGCATTTTATTCCAATTTCATTACAATGTTTTTTAAATTTTGTGTTAATTTGGGATTTTTAATTGAATTTCAAGAGAAGACCTTGTTAAATTCATTAAAAAATATTAATAAAAAATATGATGAATCCAACTGTACAGATGTGATCTTCACATTGACATTTACAACTTTTCTTTGTACATCAACTCCATTTTTGTTTTTCGTCAAACATTTTATAACAAATCTTTGAAAACAATGTTGAACGTTAAAAGGGCTTCACACTATGGCCATCCAAGTCGAGAGACCGTGGAATTGAGTAGTCAAACTTTGCTGAGAGTCCAAAGAAATGGGCTGACAATAGGTAATAAAATATAGCTTTTGATTTTTTTATGAAAAGAATTGATGGCCTCTCAACTAAAGTTAGGGTTTCTATTCCAATCCAAACGAAACTTCTTTTGAGAGTCCGTCGCCTTAGTCAAAAAGTACTGCTATGTAGGAATTTTGGAGGGCGACAATCTTTGGACTTTGGCCTCTAGTGTGAAGGGTCGAGAGGCCAAATTCTTCGTTTCTTGCAATATGATTGGTGGAAATCGACGGCCTCTCAACCTTTGGCCATAGTGTGAAGCGGTCCTGAGTGTGTGAACACAACAATCATTGGATAGAGAAGGAAAAAAAATTGTGATTTCCAATGCACAAAAATATGTATTTTTTGGATACCATATGAACGAATCATGAAATTTTGAAGTTTTGCTTATAGTTTCTCCAAAAGTGTGGGTACTAGGCTTTGATTTTTGAATTGATGTATTGTACATCTACTATATCTATTCCACACTTTTAGAACACCCCATACAGGAATTGGAGGAACTACCTTATTTATTCAAATATGAAACTTTGTTATAGAAAATATATAATGTCTGTTGTTAACCCCTAAAGGACCATTGTTCATTCAAGGAATACTTTTGAAACCTTTTTTAACATGAGGGAACAAACTAGCTTTGTGGGAATGTTATTTTTATTTTTTCAATTAGTGCTTGTGCATGTGGAATATGGAAAAATCTTCTTATTTCTTGTCATCTCTAACACTTTTAGTGATTGGTTAAACTTCTTTTACATAAATGTGCATAACTCAAGGAAAAATACTTCAAATCACCCAAAAAAATTGAAGGTGAAAGATTACTTGATTGGGCAACTTTTCTTAGTTGAAAAAAACTCAGAATAAGTTAATATTTTATGTACAATTGAGACCCGATATTCTAGTCACAATTTTATTTGTTTTTATCAACTCATATACATCCTTCAAAATTTTATATTGGATGACTTTAATTGAATACTTTTCATAATAAGGTCATTTTTCTATACTCATTTGTGCACCAAAATCTATTGAATTCACATAGGCTTGCAAGTCATTCTCATTCCATATCATTTAGCAATGACTTTGAAATAATTTCTGCTAAACGTGCCTTCTATCTACAATAGTAATCTTAGATGATCCAATGGAGAAGTTGGAAATTTGAATGTCAGAAGCAAAAAAGAAGAAAAAAAAAAGAAGAGATTGCTGGTGGTTTATAATCCGAATTCTCTTCTAAAATGGTTGCACGCTACATGTAGATTAGATTATAAGACCTTATTCATATTACATAACTTATAATGGCACCAATGGCCCTTTGTCCGATGGGCAGTGGCTCATTGTCATTATGAACAAACACTTTATTCACACCAGCCTCAAAAGAGGTCCGGAGTTTCTATCTATCTATATCTAACCCCCAATCTAACCTAGAATGATTAAACACTGTGGATCATACCACATGCTAATGGAACAATCCTCAAGGCTGAACACTGAATTTAATTGGGTGAATTCTCTCCAAAATCTTACATTAAGAAAACATTGGAATATTTTCTCCCACATTCCATATCTTTCTATGAATGAATTCATCAAAAGTCTACCCAAAAAGTTAAAATACATGAATGAAATTGCCAAATTTTGATTATATTTTGAATGAAAATACTGAAATAAATGATTCTATCCAAGTTTTTTTGTAGTTTGTGCACATGGTTTTCGCATAAATTTCGTGCATAGTTTTCAATGTCTGTTCAGCTTAATTTGGTTAGAAGAGGAATAAGTGGTCTCCTGATTTCACAAGTGATTCCGTAATAGTCTAGTGGTTAGGTTACATGGCTCTCAGAGCATTCCCACCCATGCACGCTAGGACTAACTCGCTGAAATTATTCATCTACATTTGAAGAACCCTTGCACTTACACTCCCCCATCCTTGCACGCCCCTCACACATCAAAAGTGCAGATCAAATAGTCAATGAACCAATCACAAGTAGAATGTGGGATATAGTCAACTAAAGAGTGATTTGAAGGGCCATTTCTTAACACACTAGGATTGAGAGCCAAGAGGCATTTCTCAGGGCCCTTGGCACTTTTCATCTACTTCTTGAGTGTGAGAGACTTTGGGAGGGAATGGGTGGCCATGCTCTCACCCAAGCGACCCCGGTTCTAGCCCTGGTTGCGGAATGAACGTGGGGATAGCTCAATTGTTCTCGTATTTCAATCCCCGGATTTCACGTATTCAGCTCAGTTGGGAGAGTGTCAAACTGAAGATCTGAAGTTCGCGTGTTCGATCCACGCTCACCGCACGTGTTTTAGAATTTTCAATAATCTTTTTGAAAATCCTTGTTGCCAAATTGGGGATTCCAACGCACCTAAGTACACATTATTTGTACAGTGTATCAATAACTTATGAAGTTTAGAAGGACAGATGGCGATGCTCTAAACCACTAAAACAAGTAGCTATGCTGCAATGAGAGGCTCTAAGGTAGAGGTACCTTAAACCACCACAACACCTAAAACCATCAACTTCTACACCCTTTCTTCATTTTAGGGAGGAAATGTACGTTGTCAGTACATGACTTAACTTTTGAGCAATTGATGCATAAGTCATGTAATGAAAGCCTACATTTCCTTCCTGAAATGAAAAAGGGGTGTAGAAGTTGGTGGTTTCAGGTGTCGTGGTGGTTTAAGGTACGTCTACCTTACTTGATCCTTGTAGCCAATACATTGTAGAACTACCTCGATTATTGAGTACGAATCTACTCAAACTACCTCTCATTCACTGAAGATATTAACCCTATATTCGTTTAGTTGGGACTATTCCGTATACTTGGAACATAATTGGAAGCATGTATTACGAGTATTTTGCGCCAAAGACATAAGTACTGATGGGTTTCGTTCCCATTGTGTGACGTCAGACTCTAGTGTAATTGTAGTCAACCCAGGAATGAGATTTCCTTGTATTCCCCATGTTCTCAAATTCTGATGTCAGAAAAGCATTTTCCTGTGAGATTGCTGATGCGGTAATAGCTTGCTACTATTGCTAATTGCTTTTTGTAGCTTCTGGCGATGCAAAGCCTCCTCATTGTTTCAGAGCCAACAACGAAGACAGAACATCCACACACTTATCCCGAATGGAAAAATGTGTGCGACAACGCATTGAGAATTAATGGAGGCAACCGATCGTTCTTTCAAGTAGATCCTTGTTTCAAAATGAGTGACCGTCATAAATACCGAAGGAGCTCAACAACAAAACTGCAGAGACCTCTTGAAATGAGGCCGCCTTCAAAAATTCCTCACCTCTAGCTAGCTACCGCCTGACTGACAACTACAAACTGCCTCCCAAGACTGGAGACCTACCTGAAGGTCTACAATATAATCAAGTGATACCTACAACACTCCGTATTTTTGAGGAGTATCGCCATCACTGAAGAAAAAATGTATATATGTATATATATATAAATCTGTTTAATATATGCTCTCATTTGGACGCTGTTTTACCTTCGTGAAGCTCTGTACACCCCCCGTTATCTCAAACTCATGGCCAGGAGTAGGAAAATTAGTTGATACAGCAACTGCGTTGAAGTGAATCCCAACTTCAACATGTTCCCACCACTTACAGGTGTTGATGTGCTGCAGACGACAAATCGGCACCGTTTAGGGTTTAGTAATCTTGCATAGAAAAGTGGCACATCGTCCATTCACTCATCAAAATGGACTTAGTTACTGCACTAGTAGAAACACCATCCGCATAGACAGAGTCTGAGCATGCCCAAAAAGAGTCTAGTTCATCATATGAGGTCTTCTCGTGGGTCTTTTCGCTAGTTTACACAGGCCGGCCGTGTTTCTACTAGTGTTGTTTGCATCCAAAAAGTGTTGGGATGTGTGAGTCAACTAGAGTGTTCAAACTTAAAATTAAAAGTCCACTAAGTTGGAAGATGAAAGTTGATTGTAGTACCTTTCAAAACATATTTCTATTGCTCAAGAATGTGAAGTAAGATTTCTTCTTTCTATTCTATTGATACATTTTGTAACCTTCCTTGAATGATTTATTTGAACTCCTGTAATTGGCCACTTTTGTACAATTCGACGGTGTTTTCAGATACATTTATGTTCAAATGGAGATGGACAGGAAAGAGGTGTACCTGGATGGATATATACAAGAGCCATAACCTGCACACAAGAACGACGCAGAACAAAATTGAGCTGAAGGATATTAACCCAGAATGGTCACCATGTTTTTTTCAACAGTTTAGAGTAGGTCCTATTTGGACAAGTTCCTCTTGTTCGAATTTATTTGTTTTTTACCAACATATGTAATGATCTTCACTAGTTCTAGTGATATAAGATTTGGTCCCATCTGAGTTATTGATTTTTCACAATATGATCAATTGAATGTCATTTTAAAACAATGAATCCTTGGTCCTAAACCCCAAACCAAGGATTTATTGTTTAGGGTTTAGGGTTAAGCAAAGAAATGCAGAACAGATTCACATGGGAGGCTGTGCAAGCGCTTCAGAAGAAACAATAATAAGCGATGGAAATCTCGAACTGCACTTACTTGGATCTGTGGTAGTCTGCATAGCAGCGCCTTGAAAATTGCAAGCAGCAACGCCATCAGTGCTATTGACGTAGAATAGGTTTATGGCGTACGAAGCGTGAGAGTATCGGGTGTCAGGAAGGAAGCAGGTGCCGTTGGCCTGAATGGCTGTGCAATTGACATTCCCGACTCCACACGCGAAGTCGATTGAAGTTTGCAGCACATCCTCCGTCACTCCCTGGACAGTTATCAATCAAAACCTCAGGACCAGTCCTATTTTCTTTCCTTGGCAATCAAAAGCTAAATTGCACCAGAATTTTCTCCTTGGTGACACTTCTTTACAATGTTTGGGTGTAAAAATCAATGATTGTAGCCACATATTCAACGTAGAAATCGATTCAATGAAGACAAATAACTTTTTGCATCTCTATAAATGTCTACATATGTCGTCTTGACATTCTTTGATGCATTCTTTGTTTGTCGCTAGGTTAATGGAATATATTGAGGATGTTGCAAGGGGAAGACCAATGTTGCTTATCTGGCCCAATGTCTTGTGATTTTTGTATTAGAGCTGCAACTATTAACCAATTTTGTTTATGTATTGCTGAAATGGTTCTTACTGATATGATTGTCGCCACTCAAATGCACTCTTTGGAAATTTTAGATCTGACTCGACTTTAACTAAACTCAGAGCAATGTAGCCAGCTAATTTAGCCCAAAAAATATCACACAACAGCACTGATATTGTAGCCATGTGGGTATTATCTCAAAAACCAAAAAGAAGCTCTGAATCCCTCACCTGTTTGGCAATGCACCAGCTTCGCTGGAATATAGTGTTGCCAGAACCGCCACCACCGGAAGAACCGGTGCTCCCGTTGAAATTGACAGTGTACAGGGGAGTACTATCGACGTTGAACATGCCGAAGCTTCGCTGTGACGAAGGTCCTACATTCAAATTCTCGTTGTAAATTTCATACAAGAAAGTGTCAATTTCAATGCCAGGTCGCACCGGCGTCCCGGTTTTGTTCACCAAACGGCTCACCAAATTGGCGTTGTATGTCTGCGCATTCGCAATCGAGGCACCCACTTCGCCCGTGTCGCCAGTCGTTGGCCAGCCCGTTTCGCTCACAATAATTTCCAAGTCGGAGTGATTGGCTCTTGCCAAAGCAGTGTACACAGCATCAAGTTGCGCGTCAAACAAACTAAAGTACGTAATGTTTGATCCCGAGTCGTAAACGCCAGCATTTGAATTGAAGAGCGCGTAATCCAAGGAAATGGAAGCCGATTCCGCGGTGTAAGCTTTCCAAGGATACACATTCAGCATGAACGGGGAGCCTGTCTGTGACAGAAAATCAAGCAATGGTGTTGTCTCCGGATACGAGACGTTGAAGATCCCGGAGGACGGGACGTACGACTGCGCCAGAAGCTCCATGGAACAGGGGGAGGAAACCCTAATTGTACTCTGTAAATTGTTTGCAACAAGCGCAGCGTAGATGTTGCTCATCGCCGGCACGAGGAAGGAGGACGCGTTCGTGAAGCCCGTCTGCACTTCATTTCCCACCGCGATGGCGTAAATCTCGGTGGAATTTAGAAACGGGATGACTTTTGTGGTCAGCCATGTATACGCCGAGGTGTTGGAGCTCCCAATGTCTATAAGTTCCGAGTTGAGCACGCCCACCACGAGCTGGAGGTTGGAGTTTTGGAATGCGCTTAGAACGGTCGGGTCCGTGTCGTAGATTCGAACATGCGTGACGCCGAGGTTTTGTAGAAGCGAAACGGATTGAGCTGGCGTGGGGAGGTTGTCGCCATTTCTGCCGTAGTTGAATCCCACACTGGCTCCTGGAAGAGAGAAACACTTATTAGTCAGCGAACGGTATATATAGGCTGAAGCTCCAACCAAGTTCAATGCAAGGGGGTTAGTAGAAGAATACCTACTTCGGAAAAATTCATATAAAAAATACCACATCGGAAAATTTGGATTCAAACCCTAACCAAGCGGTCATTGGCATGATTACGATACCTGCAATGGAGACGAAGAAGACCAAGCCGATAACAACAAGCTGCCAGGCGCAACCATGTCCTACTCTCCCCTGCGCAACCATGGAGAAAGATCTCAAAGAGCTAGCGCAATCAGGGCTGGAGAATCAATCGCCTGTCAACACCCAAATGCACAGAGAGAAACTTGTTATTCACAACATTGTTAATTAGTAAAGCGGATGAGAGCATGCGAGATCATACACTTCCGAAACAAATCTGCAGAAGCGTTTTCAGTGTCAGAATTTGATAACAGTTACCTGATTACGAAGAGAGAATCGATCTGAGCACATCTAGAGCTGCATTTGACCTTGGGAGTGATGACTGGCACGAGAGACAGAGACGGAGAGAGCAATCCAGTGAATTCGATTCAATTCCCTGAAAGCGAGACAACCGAGCTGAACATGATCCTGAAACGCAAGAGCTAATGACTTCAACAACATTAGAGCTAGACGAGTACGAAGGAGCCACCATCTAGACACCAAACTTGAATCTGAGCTCGCGACCGTTGCGAGAAGTGCCGATTGATTGATCAATCGATGGATCTGAAAAGTTTGTCAGGAAAACGGTATTCTGATGTCCTTGAGAGTGAGTGTGGACCCATCAAGCTGGTCACTCGCAAAGTTGATGACAGCCGCCTGGCATCTGGAAATTAGGGCGCACGGCGCAGCCCCCGTCTGTTAAATTTAGAATGTTTTTGAAACAATCGATGAACTGAATTTCCTACCAGTATCTAGATCCAACCACCATCGCCAGGCGAGTAAGAGCCACTCCCCATGAGCTGCCCGTCCCCGCTCTTGGAAAGCGGGCTCCTGAACCTACTATTCATATCAACACGGGTGTGTTGATTATTGAGTATCCCCATACAAGCCCGTCATTACTAGTGGGCACCTATTTTTGATTATGTACTATTCCTATTTGCTACAGCCCACAATCATAAAGTAATTTTTTTACACAATTGATGCGGCCCACAGTCAAATGTCCATTTGCTCATTTGCTCACTCCCTGTCCATTTGCTCATCACTCTTTATTTTCTGAGTTGTGAAGGGAAGCTCTCTTCTTCTAGTAAACTCATCTGTTTCATCAGATCAAGAGCTACATTTTTGATGGCCATTTCAATTATTTTCTTCTTCTGGTTTTAGCACAGTAAACATCCATCATGTTGATTTACACTCAGTACTCTTTTATATCACATTTTTGATGTCCAATGTATACGAGTTCTTTGGAATTAAATGCAAAGACACACGTTTACAGACCAGGAAAGGTTTTTTTTGAACTATCGTATTGGAGAGTGTGACAATAAAGAGATATTTATATCTATATTGGAGTTTTGAAGGACTTCATATTCATATTTCACGCAAGAGGACCGGAGTTCCTTTTCTACTTCTTGTTCTTCTTTATCTTTTTATTTATTTATATTTTCCAAAAGAAGACCATTGTGATTTTTCTACTTCTTGATATTATTGTTTTTTTATGAGTTAATCCATATTTGTATTTCTTGATAGTAGGAACCGGAGTTCTCCTTCTTTCTTTAAATTTCCACCATGGCTCCAGGAAAAGAAGTTATTTTCCAAATTTTGGTTGGGGCAATCACTGCTATTAACTATATTTTCAAGCTCACATTTCTTTCATCGCAAGATGGTCATAATGCCCTCAATGCTTTTGACCCCGTTCAGAGGAGAAGTACTCTTCCCCGCCAACCTCGATCTAGCCATCATATTGTTATGGCTTTATGTTGCGAAGATGAAGAAATTGCTCTTATGTATAATTATCAATTGACCAAGAGAGAGCTTCATGGGATTAATTGGGGTCATTGGTATATTAAACCAAGGTCCATTCATTGGTGGGGCCAATTTTTAAATGTTGTTATGAATGATGATCCAGTGCGTTTTCAAGGCATGTTTAGAGTCTCCCCGTCAACTTTCAACTACATATGTGAATTAGTGAGGGTTGATCTAGAAAGAAATCCCCCACAACCTTTACTGAGTGTTCCAAATAGAAAACTTGAGGTAACTAGACAAGTAGCTATTGCACTTCGTAGGTTGGCTACAGGGGATGATATGACAACAATTGGAGAATTGTTTGGAGTTTATAATTCAACTGTATCAAGAGTAATGAGAAGATTTATAAAATCTTACATTTACTAAAAGAAAATGAGGGGTTAAGGAAAATGAGACCCCTTTTATCCCACTTGTTTTGCAACCCAAGGTGCTGGATTAAATGGTTACGCGTTTTACATAGTAGCACATGTGAAATATTAAAAAAAATTGAGTCAATGTAAACACTGCCACATGGCAGCTTCTCAAGAATTGGGTGTGAACCCACTCTTGAGGGCGGGTGTGGTTGGCATGATGAGCCAAGCCGCTTTCAAAGCGGGTGGACTCTCTCTTGGAAAGTGGGTCGGGCTCATCAAACCTTCATGGGGATCCGGTCTCCAGTGTCGGCACCGCACTGGAGACCGGGCACGGGCTCATCATGGGGACGCTCCCTAACTGCAACATACTGCATCACCATGGCTTTTCGATCTAGCTACACAGAGCGGATGATCAGTAACTTACGCGACAACATCCATTCCGAAACCAATCAATTTCGTTTGCTCAATGGATCTACAGTACTGGGTCCCCGATTGGGTCCTAGACTCTAGATCGATCAAGCAGGTGATGATCGATCGAATTCGGACTGATGTGGCAAATTATGATGTTTTCGATCCTAGCTCGCAGAATTACTGTTTCCGTTCATTGTGAAGAGCTAGCTTCGAGCGTTTACTGGACAGAAGGTAGGGGATGGTGCAATCACACTGCAATAATGCACATGGATGAACTTGGGGTTGGTGACAGAGAGAGAGAGACAGCCGACTAATGCCAGCAGCACACGGGCTTGAGTGGAAGCAGCTGGCTTGAAACGGATGAAGTCAAATGTTTTTCCTTTTTCTTTCTTTCTTTCACCGCATGAAGGCAGAGGCCACTGCGATTAACCCGTAAATGCCTACAACCCTTTTCAGATTTGGAGAATTGCAAAGATGCATTATAAAATGCAACTAAGACGGATATTTTGAACTTGATGTATGAATAAAAGTTGTACGTTATGAATTTTCGATTCTATCCATACAATTAAATCTATGATTGCAATCACCAATATTTTTGTATAAAATTTGAAACGTAAAATTCAAATTCTTTTGTAATTCAATTACAAAAGAGATATTGACAAATTGTGGATGAAATTTTGTTATGATGGGTTGAAATGTAATATTCTAAGTGTAGTGATTTTTTTTAGATTTTTTGGTTGCTTAATTTTATGAGTTGATTTTTTCAAGAGTACTTTTGATTCGTTTTGAACTAAGATCTTAGAATTTTTTGGTGGAAAACAGTGGCATGAAATGAGGCATAGAAAGTCACAAATTATCCCCTTTCTAATCAATTCACACATGCAAGAAGCTATCTTGCCATAGAATGTTGTAGTTATTTTTTTACTTGCAAAAAGTGCCTGATGGATGAGAAAATGAAATTCTATTCTGTACACCAATCAAAAAATGGTTGGTTAGGCAGTTCGAGGTAAAGAGGAATAGAAATACAAACCCCTAGGGGCAGAGAGATCTGAAGGAGTCTAAATTATCATACTAACCAACATCAATGATGGGGTCGACGCAAATCCATTAAATCTTAGGGGCGGTTCATAGTATGGCCGAAGGTCGAGAGTCCATTGAATTCCACCAATCAAATTGAAAAAAGGTTGGAAATTGGCCTCTTGGGCTTCACACTAGAGTCCAAAGGTTGTCGCCCTCTAAAGTGCCTACATGGCAACACTTTTTGTGAATTGTGGAGCCAATGCAATGGTCTCTCGAGGGAAAGTTGAGTCCGCCCGAGAATGAAAACCCAATTCTTCCTCAAGAGGTCGTCATTTTATTTTTATTTTACTATATGTTTTTGGCCCAAGACTTTGGACTTTTGGCATGAATTGGGTTTGAATTGTGACAACCTCAAGCTATAGCGTGAACCAGCCCTTACAATCCTTGAGAAAGCAAATCTTAGAGAAGAGGCCCTAGCAAGAGTCAAATTTCTTAAGGATTTTCTCATAGGCCGATTGCTTCAGAAATAAATATCTAAACAACATTGTGACCACAGAATACAAACGTATTCTGTAATCCTTTGTCAAATAAGCTCTACGATTTCTTCAAGGTATCATCTAGTACATATAAAGACCACTTGGTTTAAGGCAGTTTGGAAATTCCACGTGGTACTACTTTGGAGTCATGAGCCATAACAAGTTGTTGGCAACACAACTGCTATATAAAGGGTTAGTAAAATGTATTTTTGTAAATTGTCATATCCACATAGCATGTTCATACAAAAACAATATTTTTTTAGTTTGACACAATTTAGTTATCAAGTGTCATATTGTCAATGGCTATAACTCACAAACTATAGTATAAGTGATAACAAAATAATTAAAAAAATTACCTCTAACACAATAAAGTCTAGCCCTACATAAGCACCACAAAAGTACAATGATTTGCAAAGAAATAATCAAAGTGGTTAGCAACCCTCTTCTTAAGGCTCAATTTCAAAATGTGAGCCTTCTCTATGGCTCTAGGTACTAAAAGGGTTTGAGGTCTTAAAATGAAGTGTCAAAAGAAAATTTCAATCCCTTTTCCGTTTAACCCCTAAAGGACCATGTTCATTCCTAAAATTTTATCACTTTCTGGTGATGCTTTCAGAAAGACAATTGTATCTCTTGATTGGTATTCATGTAGAAAACTTCACCTTTGAAGTTCATAAAGGACTTAGTCATGAGACTGTACATTAATTTTCAGAACAATCTACCGTATATATTACATGATTATAAGGTTTGATCATAAGTTGATTTTTGAAAATTTTGAATAAAACCAACAGGTCATTCATTGCAAACTTTCTCATAAATTTAGAAACCATGATTAGCGTTTGAAAGTTTAGGAACATACAAAGATGTACTATATCTAGGTGCCCACAAAAAATGGTGTTCTAAAACTAAATACAACAACAATGATTGATTCTCAAAGATTTATGTTTGGGTGAGGTGACTTGTTGGTGACTCGTTGAGCCGGTGTTTGTGATCGTTATTAATTTTTACATTGCAAATTTTTATAAAGAATTCAAATATATATTTGGAATATTCCAAAATATTCCAAAATAATATAAAATATGTTGAAAAGATTCCAATTATTTTGAAAAGATTCCATTCTAAATATATTTAAACATTTTCTGTAATTATTATATAGTGTTAATGATGCAATAATGGCAAATATTTTACATATTGTATACTTTTTTTTTTAACGAATGTGACGTCCAAGTGTGAAAACGCCTTCCAAGTCATCAACCGCCCTAACTACTATGTCCCAAGTTCACCTACGTTGACGTTTTAGTTTTTTCCCAATGAATCAATCAACGTAATTGCAAATCTTGAAGTTTTTTTGTGTTCTTCAAACGAACATTTTCAATTCTCTAGTTAACATTGAGTCAAAATTATGAAATCCAAACAAATTATTCAAGTAATGAAATTATTCGTGGACACAATGTGTCCTCTTGGTCCTTTAGGGGTTAAAAACTCTAACTAAGTCTTGGTAAAGACAAATTCCTCCGAGTTTGTCCATACATAGTACCTTTAGAACACATGTAAACACAATACTTCCATTCCTAATATTATTAATATGGGCATGTGACATTATGGTTTTAGCAAAAAAAATATGACAATATACTTTGTAAACTTTAACTTTTAGTAGTTTAATATTTTTAATAATAAGATAAAATATTTTTTTATTTTAATACAAGCAATTCTCTTGGCTACTAAAAAAAAATGGCTTCCATTGACTAATAGTTGAAAGCTCCCGTTGGGAAGTGAAAAATAGCAGATAAGATTTATACTATTTTTAAAAAAATCTCCATTTTTAAATGAAATGAGCTATAAATGTGGTGTCATTGGAAAGATTAAAAAAAATCTTATTACTGTAATAATTACTGTAAATCGGAAGTTAGTTTTGCACATTTTTGTGCAATATATTCGTATATTTATTTTACATCGGATTCCCACAATTTGGAAATTGACATGAAGTGTTTTCGTAGTCTCTCCCTTGGTGGGGCAGAGACAATTAAAAATTGAGAAGGTGAAGCCTAACTACTAAAGAAATCCTCTACAGTAGAAGAGCTTTTTGGTTTGTAATGGCCACCGGCCGTCAGAACCTGGGTACCGGGGTTCTTACACAGAAGGATCATAGTGATTAGTGATTAATTAAGCATTCCTTGAGGTTTAGTGCGCATGTTAGTGAGTACGTCAAGAACAGTGAGTGTTGAGAGAATAGAATTGAACCAACGCACCCATGCTCACTTTCTACATCCCGGTTTCAGTTTGCAAGGTATTCGTCTCCAATGCAGGGATGCTGGCGCTCTGTAATTGTCCCCGTCTGGCTCATTGCTCATGTTTTTATTGCATCGGAGAACGGACTTTTTGTGAAGGTAGTGCAGTTTGAGGTTCTTGGAAGATACGCAACTCGCAGGATAGCTAATGTGCTTTTGTGGATCAAAATTTGATCACTCTTACAACTCGGTGACTCCTGTTATATGCTATTTTAGAGAACGGAACTCTATCTACCTTGGCGACGAGGTTCTGTTGTGTACATAGAAGTTTTTGTAATGAAGAATGGTTGTGCAGGTGGTGTATGGAGAATTTAAATCGTTCAATCGGCGGGGAACCTATGGAAGAATTTTCAACAATTGAAAGGAAGTAGTTACGGATGATGCGATTGCTCATGGACGCTTTTTGCATCGGACAACTGAGTTTTGTGGAGATATTAGTGCAAATTGGAAGATAAGCAACTGGATAGCTTCTGTGACGAAATTTCGGCTCGTTGATTTTTCTTGCGTTCCAGCCCGGGATTTTTTTTGGTCTGTCTTTGTTAGGTTTGCGAGAGGAACGGAAATTCTATCTCTTGATGTGTAAGAAAGTGCTGACAAGTGCGATGATGGAGCGCTGAAGTGTTTTGTATAGTTGTGCATGGAGAATTAAATCGCTTAAACACAGGGTGGAGACGGGGAAGATTTCCAAAATTGAGAGGGAGTGCCCTGTCGTGGTGGCTCTGTATTCTGTCTTTCTTGCAATTGAATTCGTTCGATTTGTGCCAAAAAAAAACAAACAAACAAAATTGAGAGGGAGTAGGTAGTGATGGATGATGTGATGGACGTCCCTCCGAAAGCTGTAGAGAGCCGACGAGACCGTAGTACAAAAGGGCGAGGAGGAGCAGAGTCTGACAAGAGGCGAGAGCGCGACGCAACGGAACGGCGATTTGAGAAAGAGGAGCGATCTGGAGCGCCGAGGCGGAATGAGCGGTTGGGAGGTGGCGATCGGAAATCTGAGAGAGACAGGGAGTACAAGCGTCGGAAGAGCAGCGCCTCGCCCCCTCCTGTGATTAACAAGGATCATCGGCGGGGTCACACTAGTCCGCCTTCTTCCCGACGCTCTCCCCCGTACAAACGCCGCCGAGAGGTTGTCTTTGAAGGTGGGAGTCGCAGGAGAAGCTTCGGAGATGAAGGTGGACGAGGATTCGCAAATGACAACAGGTAACCTAAGGTTGATTGTCCTAAAACCACCAACTTAACCCTTTACCGCCCAGGGTGGTTCTGGAGAAACCACCTTTTTCTGGGTGATGTTTCTTTAAATCTATCTCTGTTGAAATTAGGGGTACTATTAATAGTATCCAATCGTACGAATGTAAGCATAGCTTAATGAAACAAGTCTCAGTTAAATCTTGGTAAGATCGGACCGTTGGATTGGAAGATTATAGTATATCTTTGAACCGTATAATGCACACTCAAAAATGAGATTTCGGGGGGTGTGTGACTTCAAGGTTAAATAGAATTTGGGTTAAATTTTCAAAAATAAAAGTGAAGATGTTCAGCAATGACTTGTGTCAACACCTCTTCATTGCAATCTTTCATGTCAAGAATAGACTCATACATAATTATTGTGAATTTTATAAGTGAAAGTGACTTATCCATGTACGGTTTAGAACAAAATTTATACGTTCAAATAAGAAAGGAGTTAGTATAGTGATCAAGATCAGACTACATACACTAATGGAACATGAACAAGAGAACACAATCCAAAAAGAAAAACGAGATAACAAACTTCCAATCTCTAGATATACAACATAGTACATATGTTGTATTTGTAAGTATTTGCTGTATTTTGAGGTATTTGCAGTATTTTGGTGTTTTGTACATAGGTATTTGGATATCTAGGAAAGTCGGATTCCAAATTTTCTTTTTGCATCATCTCCAGAATCAAAAGTTACACATCTGAACTTCAGACACTGTACCGAGATGGTTCACAGATTTTCCAGAATTTCATTTTCCAGTGATCTAGTGACCACTTAGTGGTTACCTGGGCGGTAAAGGGTTAAGCAATCTGGACTATTTTTGGCAGTCCTAAATTCGAAAAAAAAAATTGACCGCATTCGAAATAGGTTTTGATGAGGATTGCAAAAATTTGCAACATGTAATTCACATTTGTTAATTTTATACAAAATTCCAAAGTGGAAAGTAACCTGTGACCCAAATCAAACCTCTAAGTTTCCCCATGTTCACAGTTTGTTGTTCCTAATTCCGCTCATGAGCTAACCCAAAACCACCAACTATTTCTTCGCAATGCTTGGTGTGCCATTGATCTCCTTCAATAGTGAAATTGGTGGTTTTAGGTCTCAACTGTGGTGGCCCCAAGAAAAGTCTACATGACATAATTGGGGGAGGTGGTGGTTTTAGGACATCCTACCTTAATTGTTGTCATCAAACAAGAGTTCTAATTTGCTTGAGTCTAGAGGGCATCAATTTGGAGGGCATCAAGGTAGCACACGCCATCTTGGTCCAGGTGGCCAAGTTGGTCCAGAGTTGCTCTCTCTAATTTGCTTTCATCAAATTAGATAAGATAGAGGGCTCATAATCCGTGCAGGACCAGAAACCGTGCACTAGGCCAATCTTCTCAGAAAGAAGATTTTAGCCTTCAAGCCCACCCTCAAATGTACACCACAGCTTGATCGGTTTAAGGAACACCTATGACATCACCTTCCAAAATTCATAACTAAATAAAAAAAAATTGGAAAATTTTGATTCCATCATCAATGCTCTCCAACAAAGTTTGCACATTCTCCCAAAAAAACTCTTTTGAACACTCCATGAGGAACTTGTTCAACCTGAAATTTGCACGGATTATGAGCCCTCTACCTTAGAAGCACCTAATTATGACACATTCTAAGAATGGTCTTCATTTCAAAAAGTATTTCTACAAGAGTCACAATTTTCAATATAAAGTGTGACAATTAGGTGCTTTTATCTTAACCCCTAAAAACATCCAACTGTCTAGAAAGTGGACAATGTACAAAACCAAACACAAATTCTCATCCGTCATTGACTTTTTGCAATGTGGATTTTTTACTATATATTTTATGGGAAGTTAGCTTCATGCATGTGTGATTCGGTTAGAAAGGGAACGATTTGTGAAATTTTTATGTCTCATTTCATGTTGTAACGATTCATCCAAAATTTTGAAGATTTCAACGTAAAAGTGCTCTTTAAAAGTCAACTCCTTAAATTAAGCAACCAAAAAATCTCCAAAATACATTACACTTAGAGTATTAAATTTCAACCAATCACAACAAATTTCATGTACAAGTTGTCAATATCTTATTCGTAATAAAATTACAAAATAATTTTGAAATTTAAGTTTCAAAATTTATACAAAAATATTGGTGACAACAATCATAGATCTAATTGTATGGATAGAATAAAAAATTCATAATGTAGAACTTTTATTCATATATCAAGTTCAAAATATCCCTCTTAGTTACATTTTATAAGACATATTTGAAATTCTCCAAATCTGGAGAGGGGTGAGGACGTCTAGGGGTTAAATTTTAGGGCATTAGAGTATTTTCACTAAGGATTGCTATCTTCAAATTTCTTACTAAAAATCAAGATCATCATTTGACTTGTGAAGATTTTTTGCCAACTACAGGAGAATGTTTGAGGTTGGCATTTTGCTTGTGGATACTAGCTATGCTCTTTTTCTTGTTTGGCAATTTTTAGGTGTAGGCTAGTATATGAGGTTTGGAAATAGGGATATCGACCTTTGAGCAATTCCAACAAATCTGCAAAATGGGCACTAGGTTTCATAAGGGACAACATCCCACCTTGCTCACACTATGTATTTTATCAATTTAAGCATGTCATTGTCACTTTGGTTGTAATTTTGGAGAAAGACAAATTGTAGTGAAGTTTTTGTCGCAACAACAAATAGATGCAAAGATGGAGCCTCATTATTCCGCGTCACCCTGAACCGTGGGGCTCTGAACTTATCATCAAGGCCAAGGAACAAGCTTGTCCACATGGCAACTACAAATTGTTGGTTGGGCTATTCTCCGTGTTAAAACCTGGAGTTGCAAGCCTGGTCTGTTTAAAATGCTCCTAGTAGTGGGCTTCTCTTAGTTGTGGGCTTGCTCTTAGTGGAAGGCCTACTTTTAGTCACGAGCTTGCTCTTAGTGGTGGGCTTGCTCTTAAGACATTACGAGCCATTCCTATATTTGTAAACAAGGTCCCGACCATGGATAGAAATATTTTTCTAAATAATAGATATAAATTAATTGTGTTTTTTTTTTAACAAGGTTTTTTATACCTAATATTGGCATATGTTTTCAATAGAAAGGAGTCATATCTTACATTTCCAAATAATAATAATTTTTTTAAAGGTTCTATAATCAAGTGAAATAAACTTTCTACTTTTATCTAAGTGGCGTAGGAATTAGATTTATTTTTCTTCACAACATTTTTATTCATTTTTATTTTGGTAAGTAGATTCAAATATATTGTTTTTTGTTATTTTGGTAGTTATTATATAGTTTTTGACAATATATAGCTAATTTTAATGAAGATCTGGTGAAAATTTGGATTTCTTTTCTTTGAATCCCCGTAGGTTTGTAGCTGATCCAAAACTTGTTGAAATGTAGCAAAATTCAGCTCCTAAAAAAAGACGCTTTTATGATGTTGTTTCTAATATTTAACATTGATTAACCTCGAAAGGTCCAACCATGCAATTTATGTTAGTTTTAAAAAGATCCTAGAGGTTTTTATTTTTGTTGGACAACAATGGATAGGAATATTTTGACCAAATACACTCAAGTAATATATATCATTACCTTATTGAATCAATTTACTTATTTTATTTTTTTGCCTTGTTTATTAAACAATCAATTATTTCACCAAAACTAAATAGTATATTTTGGGTCGACGTATTTAGCAATGGTCCAAATGCTAATTATATATTTTTACTAATTGCAGGTTGGGAGGATTTGATGGGCCAAGACTATATTTGCCAAAGAGGATGAACGATCAAAATAAATTAGATTGTGCAAATTTTCAAGGTTTATATGGTGTGTTTTGGTTTTTTTAAATATTTTTATATAGGAAAAATATATATATAAGTAAGGAATGATGATTCTTTTGGAAGAGAACAATAATGATCTTTATTCGAGAATAATACAAGACGTTCACAAATTTGTATTAAAAAATACTTTGATACATTTTTTGAAAAGTTTTTATTGTAATTTGATCATTTGAGGTGTTCAGGTTTTAACATGCACTCATATGCCACCATCTCTTACGCCGACTTGAGAAAGTATGTTTAACTTACTAATCATATATAATAAATTGTTTCAATATTAAATAAAATTAAAATTTACAAGCATAATATTATAAATACTTCAAATTTGACATTGTAATGAATAATTTTATTTAATATAATTTGAAGAATCTGCAAAGAATATTGATACAATTTGATGATTGACGTGCTATATAATTGTGTAGTATTTGGATTTTTTTGTCAATGACTGTTTTTTCATTAATTTATCCTAGATTTAATTTTGATCACATATATGTTTTGATGTTTTATTGTGTTTGACATAAAGCATGTGCAGAGAGACTCTTATAACATATAAACAATTCATTTTAGGATTAGAAGATGACATTTCACCAAAAGAAGCTCAATGTAGGTAAATGTCAAACTTAAGCATTTTTTTTACGTAATGCATAGTTGTAGATTTTTATGCTATGTGATTGATACCTTTGCATTTGAATCTTTAATGCCACTAAAAAATGTTTTTGAAAAGGTATTACAATCAAAAGTTACATACAAAATCAATGAAAAGTTGTTTGCTACAAAATTTTTATTTTTATTTTTGAAATAGAACACATATCTTTAAATATTTTATTTTCATTAATTTATTCAAAAGAAAACTGAATGTATATATATATATATATATATTAATATAATATATAATATTTCTTTCTTTCTTTTAATACATATAAATGTTGCAATCTTTCAATAAAAAAATTGGTTTGTAGATATGAAGAGTACAAGAAAGAATACATCACGACAAAAAAAAAAGCATATTTTAAAAGGCACAAAGATGATGATTGGTGGGCTTTAGAGCTTGCTTTATAAAAACACATTCTTTTCATGTTTCATTTGTATATTTTCATAATCAAAAATCAATTTGAAAGAATAGAAGTTGTTTGGAAATTGATAAAAGAAAAATGAATGTATAGGTTGCGGGATAAATATGATCCAACAAAACTTGAAGCTCTTTTAATTAGGTGATTAAGTACATACTTTGTGTTCTTTCAATTTTAGAATATATAATTTTTTCTTTAAATTTTATTGTTGAATAAGTGATCTTTCTTTTCTTTTATTCACTCGATTTCTGTTTATTTTGAAAATCAACAGAAGGAATGAAAATGCCAAGATTCAAGCAAATGAATTTATGATGGAACTTCAAACATGTTCTCTTTGCATGTAAGGTTTGAGTATATTTTTATTCAACGCATGCTAATACATATAATCTAATCAACTTTTAATTAATATAATACATTCAACATTGATAACTGTGACTTTTTCATGGTTGTAACAAATTTTTAATGAATACGTTATATAATATATATTTTTTAAAAGAAAATATGGCTATTACAGAGGCTCAAATATACAATCATCAACAAAAGAAGAATATGAAAGTGACATGGATTGTGGAATAAAAAGGAGAAAGTTGTCTGAAACACATTCTTCACTGCTAGAACATAATGGCTCGTTTCCAATACACTTTAAATGTTCCAATCCAAAAAGACTATTAAACGACATTGATCTTGAAAGGTCTCTCATTAAAAAGTTGGATAGTGAAAAGGGAATTGAAGCAAACATGTTATTGGTAGAGAATGACTTGGAAGTTGACATAGTGGATGGAGGTCCATTGGTGATACTAAGATATTGCAAACACGTAAGAGAAATTGAAGATGTTGAGCTTTTAGAGATTATGCGCATCTACTTGTGGCGTGTTCACTTTGTAGATTATTACGAAATGATGGAATACAAAGAGAAACCTAAAAAGAATCGTTTGAAAAGTGCACCAAAGATTAAAATCAATGAAAGTGGAATAGAAGATACTATATTTACAGAATGGGGGAAGAAATTAGAAACAACTTGGCAAACAAGGCTACAAACAGGTGATGTGATAGAGTCCATGCTTGGCAAAGATATGTTGCAAATTACAACTAGTGACTCTTTGGATTCTTTTGTTCGTAAAATACGGGATGAAAAGTATGGATGGAAATATGGATGTGGAGTAAAGGGATGTACTAAACTATTTCATGGAGGAGAATTTGTTCATAAACATTTGAAACTAAAACATCCTGATATAGTCACTGAAGTCATTCTCAAAGCACAAGAAAAATTGTACTTTCAAAATTACATGAGGTAAACTAAAAACCTTTTTCCACTCAATTCTATATTTTACAATAATTACTTCAAAATTAGTTGTATTCATTGAAAATTTTAAATTATTAAGGAAAAATAAAGCAACACTCAATATATTTCCTTGTGCGGTTAAAATGTTGCTTTAATTGTACATAGTTATTATTGTAAACGTATTTTATGTTTATTTTATGCATGCCATTATAATTTTTTAAAAGAATCATTGTATGTATTAAAATTATATTTAATGAAAAAACAAGATTTGATTCAACATCTTATAAAGTTGATGTTGAGTTTCAATTCATTTCAAATTTGAATATATATATATATATATATATATATATATATATATATATATATATATATATATATATATATATATATATATATATATATATATATATATAAAAATTAAAACATTCTAAAATTTAAGTTATCATTTTTATTAAATAGAATTTAGTTGTAATACATTGTGAAACACTTGATTGAGAAATTGTATGGTAAATCTTTTTAAAATTTGACAATCTAATTTTTCAGTGATTTAGATGCTCCTGGAGCTAATTATAAGGCTTCCATACATTTGCGACACTTACATGTATGTCAAAAAATATTTTTTTCATCATTAAAAAAATAAATATTAATAAATTATTTGATACAAATAATCACATAGAATAAAAATAATAATTAACAAGTTGGACAGTTTCATATTACATGTCTTGATAATTTATTTCCCAATAATTGATGAATTATTTAAAAATATTTAAAAATAATTGATAATATTTATGAAAATTTCTAGATTCCACATCTAAACTGTAATTAAATGAATTTTTTATATTGTGCTTCAGAACTCTAGTGATAAAAGTCTAAAAAGCCGTCGACATAGTCTTTCTAAAGCCTCGACAAGGGGTTTTGATAAACAAGAATCTAATGACAAACAAGCTTTAAATGAAACACTTCATCTACCTATTGAAATCAAATGCAATCCAGATCCTACTGAAGAATGCACAAGAATTATAGAAAATGGAAATTTTAATTGCGATGGTCAAAAAGAAGGACCACAACTTAATACATTGGAAGCACCTGAACACACTTCGCCCCCTCAATTTTTTCCTTTTTTAGAAAGTACAAGACCGTACATTTCTCAAAAAAGACATTTAGGAGGTTGCTTTGAACCTTTGCCAATAGATCGTTTCATGTTTGATCCTTTCAATAACCTACCTTTGCAAGGAATACCAAGAAATATATATATGAATGATATATCTCGTCCACCTCAAGTGCCTATGCCTATTCCTGGTGCTGGGTAAGTTAATTTATTTTAAGCCAATTTTCTACACTTTAAGTCATGTTAACTTGTTTATGTAATTTTATTCATCCTTTTCATTAAGATAAAATCAATCTATAAATGTATATATGTGGTGATTATCTATTTTATATTTATTTATTGAGTAAGATGATTATATAATTTTCTAATCATTTTTCATGTACAGTCCATTAGGTCCATTTGTACCAGCTCCTTCAGGAATTGCAATGAGATTTTTAATAGAAGGCCCTGATCCTTTCCATCGTGGTTTTGAGGAAGGATTTTTTAACAATAATCATGGGCAATTCAGAAATCATAAAATACCAACACCTAGTCCATTATTAGAAAGAAATTTGTTGAATGTTTCTTCTTTGATGATTCCACCCCACATCTTGCATCAAGATCCCCGTAGTATTAGAAGGTATGTTTTTAATATTTTTAATCTTCATATTTAAATTTACTTATTTATTGGTAAAACACTTACTAAAGCGATTATTTGCAAGTATTTCTACATTTATTTTATTATATTTATAACATCAATTAAATAGCCAATTTAAGATTATAATTAATTTATTAAACTTTGAATGTAAAGTTAAATTTTATATTGCATTTTCCAAAGTTGTGACATTTGAATGACATTTGTACTTTTATTGAATGCAGCTATCATGACCTCGATAAGCCAGAAGATGACGTTACAGTGATTGATTATAGAAGTTTATAAAGCATGATTCATTAATGGATATGATCTTATTAATCAATTTCAATTGAATCCTTTTAACAAACACAAAAATTAACAAAAATAGATTAGAGCTTTTAGTATTTTGTGGATTGAATCTAGCAAAAGAAGTTAGAAATTGATATTGTTAAATTATATTTAAACTACAAATTATCATTTATGCTAGAATTTAGATAAATACTTCTTCTTCTTTTTTCACAAAATTTAGTTAAGAAAATCATATCAAGGTATATGTATGTAATCAAATTGGTACTTAAAAATGCAAGCCCCATAATGATTACAAACACACATCTTGATATAATTTTCAAATCTAAATTTTGTAATCAAGTTTTGTATTGGAACTTTATTTTTCAAAATTTTAAAATAATTTTTGTACCCCACTAGATATATTCATAAAAAAAAAAAAACCAAGTCAAAGTGGTCTCTTGATGCATTTTATCTTTAATGGTGTTATTCCATCATTTTCATGAGAAAAAGTTCTACTTGAATAATCTTTTAATCTAGCAATTGTCCGTGGCTTAAATTGGCTTTGTTAATGATTGCTTACTTCATCTAAAATTTCCAAACAATATAGTTTATTGAAAAGAGTGTCTCGAAGTGGAAACTCTTGTTGAACTCACCTTAAACTCACCTTAAACTCGTTTTGAGTTCAAAAAGACTGCAAAACTAGTCTACAGTGAGTTGAAGAATAATCTAAAGCAAGGCCTTACACCATCGTGGGGTATGGAACTCATGACCTCTCCAATGCTTGGAGAAAGTTCCCACAAGTTCCTCTAAGCCTAAGGGACTATTCATGAAGGGACCAAGGGACTATTCACAAAGAAAGTTTATCAGAATTGTCGTAGCACGTGGTACCGGATACTCCCCTAGAACGCTCTTTTTCGTGTTAAGGGCGCTCGTAAAGGTGATTTCCGGGTTATCGTTCCGCGGAGATTCTGTGAAGTGAGATGCTTCCGGAAATCAATTCGGAGTAGCAACTACTACCCTAGTGCCACCGTCTAACTCCCTCCTTTCTACTCAACCGGGTCTTCCCCTTCTTACTGACTGACCCAATATCTCTTCTGATCCGGTTTCCTTCTGGGGAGGACTCTTACTAACCTTCCTCTCCCCGGTCCACCTTTGTGACTTGATCTGATTTAGTTTAGCCTCTGTTTCCCCTCAGAGGGTTCTCCATTTGCATTAGTGGTGCTGGATCGAAAGACACACCCTTCCCTACTGATTTAAGTGACGGGAACTTCACTCTTTTCTGGTCAAACCCACAACAACTCCTAATCCCGGGTACTTACCATATTGCCCTTCAACTGCTAGTTTTACCCAACCGGCAGTAGTGTCACACAAGCGCAACCCGGTTTCCCCTTTTCCCCAATTACTACAACGACTTACTAACTGGAATAGACACTGTTCGGGGAGTCCGAAACTAATTCGAGTATTCTAGCGATCCGTCTTACTCCGGTAATTCCGTATTCCCCTTCGCCTGGACCTTCCGAGTGCTGGCACCTCAACCGGACTACCCGTCCAGGAGTTCTGTGCAACCCGGAGTACACCCTCATAACTGTCCAACCACTAACCCGAATTACCTAGCGTACGGAACCTGAAAACCACTCTTTCAAACGGCCCTCGAATCACCCAGAATCCGTATTCAAACTCCAACCCGAATCACTCGAGGACCCGGCTTGCCCATCCGGTTACCAAGGGACTCTTGACCACTGTACCATTCCACAAACAACCACACAACACACACACAATTTCCGGATGTGAGAGCTTGCAAACGCTCTCTTGTTTAAATTGTTGTTTATTATTGCTTTTATGAATGAATTGTTAACAAACAATGTCATTTTGAGGTAATTTGATGAAATAAAGATAATTAAGTTGTGGATACAATATGCATATTAGAGGATGGTTGTTGCAAGGCCTTCGGTAGGACATTTGGCATTAAATTTAAGCTTTAGATTAGATTAGATTAGTGTGGAAGGACTAGTGGAAGAATGAAGCCCCCTAGTGAATCCATGGAACGATGAGGAAGGACTAGAGGAGGAAAAAATCCCCCTAGTGAATCCAAAAAATAGGAATAGGTTTAGTTGCTTGATTTAGAGTTGAATATTTTTACCGTTGGCCTTGTGCGATTAACTTTGATATTCATGTTTGTGTTTGTGACTTGATTGTTTTGATTTTTTCCATTTGACTTCGTGGTGGTGTGTGAGTTACATTCATTCGTGGAAGTTCTTCAAGATGGAGTGCCGTGGAGGTTGGAGCTTCATTCATCCGTCATTCCGTCAATGCCTTAGGTTAGGGCTTTTAAGCCTTAGGGTTAGGGTGAGCCACCTCTTTGGCGGCTTCTTCTTTTGTACTTAAGAGCTTGTTTTCAAGCTTCAAAATAAATCCCTCTCATTGTTTATCGATTCATCTTGTTTCTCTTTCTTCTCTTTTTATGATGGCTAATTGATAGGAGAAGGAAGGCCGTGGGCTTCCTTCTCACTCCTCTTGATCTCCTCCTCGATTGTGTTAGTAGTTGCTTTGAACTCAAGTATAGTGTGATGTTTTTTGTTAATCTCCATTGAAGGTCTCTCGATTTTTTCCCCATCAGTCCCTCGTTTCTTGTCCAAGTAGAGCGAGATTTGATATGGTGGTAGATCTCTTGTTTAGCTTTCCAATGGTAGTAAGCATGTCCAATTCCGAGTTATAGGGAGTGAGATATTGCCTCCCAAAGTTGGGGGTGTCAAAGGAGTTTCCCAACCGGCGGTTAGAAGAAAGAGCCTCAGTTTTTTAGCAATCAGTCCTAGGGTTTTGATCCTATGCATTTGAGATTTTGAGGGTGGATGCACAATCAACTTAGCTTTCTAAAAAGCTAAGGCACGCCCCGATCCAAGCTAGGATGGAGAAATGACGACCTAAAAACTAAAAGACACTTCAATGTGGTTCGGGAGATATTTCTCCTCATTTTATTCTTGTTCCCCATCTTCTTCTTGTCTTCTTTCCTCCCTTGTTCCACTCTTCATGTAATTTTGTTTTAATAACCCCTTGTGACCAAAGGCCACCTCCATGGTGGTTTTTGAGCTCACACCGGATAATGCGTCTACAGTAGTTTGCTTGCAAGGAAATAGTAATACAAAAGACCCCAAGAATGCCAAGCATTCCTGGACAAGTAGTGATCCCCATCTTCCGGTCCGGGATTCCCGCCCAGATCCTACAAAACCGGGATTCGGAAATCAAGGGCAATCACACAAAAGCTTCAGTCCTAATCTACTGGCAAAAACGCCTAATCTTCAACACACCAAAAAATCCTATGTACAAGAGGGCTAGACTACCTAGCCTGATGCCTACTACCTAGCCTGATCCGGTTCTCACTGCACTCCGGATCCCACTAATCATCATGTCCCTCCGGACTACTGGCCCGGTCCTCATCAAAGCTCTCCTCCTGGTCCGAGTCAGAACTCGTGGAATCATCCTCAGTCCTCTTCGATTGGCGCTCCCGGACTTCCTCATGTTCGTCTTCCCCCTCTGGCTCCAGTTGACCCGCGTCCGGTTTGTCCTCCTGGGCCTCAAGCTCCTCCGGTTGGCCCGCGTCTGCTTCGCCTTCCTGGCCACCCGTATCCGGTTGGTCGTCCACCTCTTGGTCTCCCCCGGGTCCTAACTCCTTACCCAGGGTGGTCCCGGTTTCTGCCAAATCTGCAGCCTGATCTGCCAAATTGGCCAGGCTCGCCTCTGACTGCTCCCCTCCAAGACTCGCGTCCGGATTTCCCCTCGGCATGCTCAGCACTGGACTCGCAGCCGGTCTTGAAGTCTGCTCCGGGGTAGATTGGCCCGCGGCCATCATCCGGTCTAAATCCCCCATTCCGGGTGCATCCTGTGATACCTGAAATGGGGCTAATAACTCACTGCTGGCTAGGGGCGCATTCATACCTCTCTAGTTAGCCTCCCCTCCATGCGGTCCGGACCCGGAAGGAAACCTCGCCGGGTTCTCGGCCAGCAATTTCCGGAATTCTACTAGTCCCGCCTCGACCCTCGCAGCGTACTTCTTCACCACGTTCGTCACCCGAGCAGCCCCGTCCAATCCTGCTTCGACCACCTTCTCCTCGTACAACCGGGCCTTCGTCTGGGCCTCTCCATCCGGTTTGAACAGCTTCTCGAGGAGTTGGAGAGTGGGCGGGTTTTGCTTCTCCAGGGCCTGGATCTTCTCCTGCTGATCCAGCAGTACTAGGGTCCTCTTCGAGGCGTCCGTCCTGAGCCTCTCGACCTCCTTCCACAACTTTCGGATGATATCCGGATACTTCTCCACCTGCGTGCTTCGGATGGCGGTCCCGACTTCTCTCATCGAAGTGTAGATAGGATGGTAATTCCTTTCTACCTTCTCCATCGCCTCCTTGACCGGCCTGAAGAAGTCATCCTCTGATTCGCGCAGAGAGATGGTCTCCAGTTCCGGTTCCACACTCCGGGTACTCCTCTTCCTCCCGCACCGGTTTCGAGCCTCGCGTTCTCTTAGATTTTACCTTGACGTTCTTCTGACGCCCGCTCGACTCCGGGGCCCGGGCCCTCTTTCCATCCCGAGACCCCCGGCCATGAACCGGTGTGGTCTTCCTGTGCTTCTTCTTCGCCGGGATCACTCCGGTCACGACCGTGTCTTGATCCTCGTCCTCTTCTTCCTCCTGAATCCTCAGACGTCTCTTCACCTGCCCTTGGGGCCGTGCTGTAGAGGTGGTCGCCTCATCCGGTGCAATCTGGTCCGGTTCTTCCTCCTCGCTCTCCACTACGTCCGGAATCTTCAGGAGCCTCTTAATTTGACCTCGGGTGCGCGCTCTGAAGGGGGCCGCCTCCTCCGGTGTACCTTGGTCCGGTTCTTCCTCCTCGGCTCGGGTCTCCAGAGGCTCCTATCGGCCTTCCTCTACATCCGGATTGGCTGCTACCTGCTCCTCCTCATCCCTCACTTCCTGCTCTTCCTGCCTTTCCTGCCTTTCCTGCCCTTCCTGCTCTTCACTATCCGAGCTGTCCTCGTCCTCATCCTCCAGATTATCCTCCCGGTTTGTTGGCGGCTCCCGGTATACGATCCTCCGGCGGCCCTCCCACAATACTCTCTCTCTGGCAGTGAGGAGTCCGTACTGGGCATACAAATGATAAACAAAAGGGATTAGAGGACACCCCTTTTGCCCTCCAATTTTGAGCGCCTCCCGGGTCACCAGCTCGTCCAAGATGAGTCCCCACCCGGTTTTTCGCTAGTTCAAGTAGGCCTCATAAATGGCCTTCATCAATTTGATCGTGCAGGTGGTGGGCTTGTTCGGGCTCAAAATGGGCACCAAAAACTGCAGCAGGCGCCTCTCCCGGTTGTCCCTGCAATCCTCCACCCGGAAACCATCCTTGTCAGAAACCGGGCTCACAAATCTTTGCTTCACCCACCCGGAATCTTGCTTCGTCTTATCGTATCCAAAGGGGCTGTTAGGGAACTTGTACGTCGCGCGCCAATGCCTCACGGTCCAATTCTTCCACTGTCCCCGGATTTCGTTGTCCTGGAATTCAGCCACCACCCGGCCTCCGGCTAATTCCTGCAACACGCCATCGTCGAGAATGTCCTAGGGCAGGTACAGGAACTCCTCGCACCCAATCTTCCTTAAGTCCTGCCGCAGCTGCTCTCTATGTCCCGCATTGGTCGGGATAAACGGGCGCACTAGCTTCTCCGGGATCGGTAGTCCAAGTCTCCCCTTGTCCTTCCGTCCCATCGCCACTGGCTCCAAAACTTCCTTCGTCTGATTGCGCGCGCTCCGCCTAAGCTCTCGGAAGACTCGCTCGCCGCCCGATCACTCCTCCTCCACACTCACAGTGTCCGGAAACGCGAAAATCTGGCGCAAGGGTGGACTGGAAACACTGGGCGAGAATGAACAGTGGACCGCCCTATTTAAAACCGCCCATTTCAAGGCGCGAAACGCGGCCGGGTCCAGCAGAGACCCGTCCATCCCCACCCGGTTCCAGTCCGGATTCCACGCCCAGTTCGGATACTTGCCGCCAAACCGGACCCTAGTAATAACTCTCCAGTACGCGCGAGCGCCTCTTCCGCATAAATAACTAAATGTGCCATTATGGCCGCTCCCACACTTATTTATGGAGATTCGGACTACTCCTAGCTATCCTAAAACCCTAACTTTCTACTTCTAGATCGAACGAGGTTCGACAAGAATCTGTTATTATTGGGACGCAGACTCACCTTACAAGTTGGAAATCATAGGGTCTATTTTCAGATAACTCTAATTTGTCATGAAATTCTAAGAGTCTAGAACGACTTGGTTTTGGTTTTGTATGTCAAAAGTTAAGATGCCAAATAGATATTTTAAAACAAAATCTAAACCTGGAAAAAATATCAAATTACCATTTTCAATCAAGTGACCTTCTATGTATGTGGTACTCATTTGTATCAAAGCAAGAATTTGAAAATCTTACTTTTCATGCCACTTAAGAAAAAATATTCTTAGATATGGTATGGTTCTAAATGGCAAATCTTTTATGTCAACAAACTCTTGTGTCTTAACGTTTAATGATCCAAAGGGTTTGTAGACAAAACTCAAATGTGCTTTAAATATGTTATTTACAAATCTTATAAAACAAATTTTTATATATTTTGCATCATGATTTTTTACATTTATACGATCAATTTTTATTTATTTTTATAAATATTTGTCAAATCACTTTTGAAGCAACCATTTTGAAGCCATTTTGTAGTCAGTGCCCTTTTAGGAGTCAAAGCACATAGATTGAACTATTGAAGATTGATTATAAGTTTATAAACCTTTTCATTTAGGAGATGATCCAATGAAGTTAAACTTTGTATAGTTTCTTTTCTACACCTTTGGTGTAATAACCTTACATACAAACAAATTTGTTAACATTGTTGATCGATTGATCAATGTATGTCCTACATACTAACCTCAGAGTAAGAGTAAAATCAACAGTTTATTTATTTATTTTAAAAAATAAAATGTGTCATGTAGTACATAGTTATTGGTTAAAGCCTCTAAAAATAATTTTGTGAAAAAGAAAATTCAATTTCAACCAATTTTTTTGTTAAAATTGTTATAATACTTAAATTCTTAAAAGTATGTGTAGGCGACCTACATTTTTAATCAAGAAGAAAAATAAATAATAGTTAAACCTCCATTTGAATATATTCCATCTTGACACAAGTGACAATTTCTATCTAAGATTATTGATGAAAATGAACACCATAATTTTATGACTAGTTTTAATTGTTTGAAAGCAAGAATCTAAAAAATAGATAAATAAATTCAACAATTTTCATACTGAAGTTCGATCACAACTATAAATAAAAGGCGTAGTTGGCAAAATAATAAATGCTAATTTTTTTGGAAAATCATTTTATTCTATGGCTAAAAGAATCTTGAAATATATTCACAAATTTAGCATACCAAAAGTATTTTTTTGGAAAAAAATTTAAATTTAAATTTAAATTTAATTGACATAAATATGCGGACCCTTCCCCTCACCTTTGTAATTCATTTGACTTGGATGCCCTAAGACATGGAAGAAAAGAAGAGGAAACTCTTCAACGTCCCACCGAGAGGAGATTGGATAGCACAAAAAGTCAAAATCTCCTCAATTTTTCAATTTCAGAATAAAATTCAATGGAAACTTTGCACCTTCTACAAGTTTTTAACCCTTTAACGTCCCGATTCAACAATGATTTCAAAGATGCGTTATTAAATGTTTGATGAATCACAAATTGGAGTTGATGTACAAAGCTAAGATATAAATGTCAATGTGAAGATCACATCTGAATGTTTGGATTTATCATATTTTTCAATCAATAAATTGTAATTAAATTTTCAAGCTTTTCTTTTGAAATTCAATTAAAAATCCCAAATTAACCAAAAAAAATAAAATTATTTGTAATGAATTTGGAATAACATGCACTACAAGATGATACAATTTAAATTTACTTGATTCTACTTATTTTGGAAAATCATGTTTAAGGTCTCACTTTTTGAACTTGACATAAATCAATTCTGTTATTTAAAAAATAATCACAATATCTTATCTTAAAGATCCACACTGTACAAATGATAATCAACTAGCACAAAAACCAAAAGAAATTTGGATGGATGAAAAATTGTACAAGATGTAGTGTTGAGAAATGTTGCAATCTGTTCATCCTCCATTATATGAACATAGGAGCATCCAAGGGTTAAATTAGCTCTCATTTTGCTATGTCATTGTACCGAACTTCAAAAGGTGAGATGATGATATAACCAATTTCCACTTGTCCGAAACTCAAAATCAGTAAAGAATTGAAAATAAAGGCTGGAACCTGTTTTGATACTAGGATCAACCTTGTATGAGTCCTTTGTCTTAGCCAGGTCTCTTGTCACCTAGTCTTACCTCCCCGCCAGTCCTTGGTTGATGTTTTTTTACTTATATTTGGATTTTCATCGATTGTTCACAAAAAAAAGTATTTAAAAAATAAAAAGTAAAAAAATCAATCAATAAAGAACGAATAGAATGTAGCTAAATTTCTTTATATTTCCAGTCATGTGAACTAGACCTGAAAAGTCCGTAGATGTCATTTGGATGTCATTCATCAAATGGAATGGTTTCCAAGTCTCGGGCAACTTGAATTCTATTCCGCCCAAGCAACTAAGGGCCAATTCACACTGTGATGAGAAGCCATTGCACTACAAAACCAATTCATACCGAGAGTTCAAAGTTTGGGGCTGAAAACATTCATTAAACATACAAAAATATGTCTTATAAAAAATAAAATCAACGACCTTTTGAGGCAAAATTAGATTTCCATTTTTCGCCGACTCAATTCTCCCTTGAGAATTTGTGCCATTGACGCCAAAGCTCACAAAAGGTGTTGCCATGTAAGCACTTCGGAGGGCAACTACCTTTCAATTTTGGCCTCTAGCGTAAAGCCTGAGAGGCCAATTTCCAGCTTAACCTCTAAAAGCCCAAGGGCTATTGGACAAAACATAGATGTGTTATAATATGTGCCTTCCATATGTTTGATGAAGTTTGGTTCAATAAACAAAATGTAGGGCATCATCTCTACAAATTGTCCGTATGGTCAAACTTCCAAAAATAACTTTAGATCTTTCTCTAATGAATTTAATAGCATTAACCTTTGAAAATTTGCATAAATTATCATGGTTAAAGTTGGTTTATCTATTGTAAACTTCAAAGAAGTAAAAGAAATGATGGAAGGAACATCATTACTTTCTCCAAATAGCAAATTTTATAACACTAAGACAATGTTGAGGTGATCCACTTTGAAAAATTCTCCCAGATGGAGTTCAAATTGCGTTGGAAAGTAGACTTGATGTAGTATTTTAAAATATTTTGTATTTTTTCAATTTTTTTGTTCCGGGCAGCCTGTTAGATTTGGGCAGCGACCAGAAAATGATTGTTTGAGCGTTTAGGGTTTAATTTCTTGAAATTAGATTGGTGGAATTCGACAGACTCCAGACCTTCGTCCATAGTGTGAACCGCCTCTAACTGATTGCTTTTAGGGGCAATGCAAAAGCGCATGTTGCATGTGGATCGATGCAAGCGCGTTGCAAGATCGATCGATGTATCGAAGCTGCAGTTATCAGTTGGCCATCCATCGATCGATCGACAGATGCCGCATTGACTTAGTCTAGCTCATCGATCACCGTCCCTTGCTAGCTTCGGCAGTCAGTGATAATAATAATAATGCAGCTACACATACTGTACAGTAGTTCCTGCTCTGCGTGATTCAGCCTTCTCTCGCTCGCGCAATCATTGCCTCCCGCACCGCATCCGTGGCCTTGCATACACCATTAATAATAATAACAATAATAATAATCTATAAGTCTTCTCGTCGATCGCATCTGACTGCTTCCACATTCATTGATTGATGTTCAGCTCGCACCGCCAGGTGAGATTCAAAGTAATGAAAGAGATTCGATCGACGACGGTGCTAGTCCAACCACGGACACAAGTACCACGCACGGACTGTACCAGAAACAGAGTGCGAGCAACTTTCGGCCGATCAATCGTCCCAATGGTACGAATAGACTAGCTCCTGTTTTTGTATCCTGTTCGATTCTAGGTGAAGCTTGTACATTGATTGGTGATACTTTAACTTATCGATTCGTTTCTGCGCGCTGAAATTCTTTCTTGCATTGTTGTCCTCTACCACTAGATTCCATGCTTTACACGGTCTCGATCTGTTCTTGTGGTGCCCATGGGTATGGACGTGATCGTTAAATTTGTACTCCAATGGACCACATTGTAATGTTTTCGGATCGAATGCATGCGCGCCCAAGTTGTTTCATTGAATCTTGAATGTCTAGATCGATCAAAAGACTCACATTTAGCAGAAGGGTGACGAGTTTTGTTCTGACAAGCCAGAGAGAGTGACAGGGGTTGCTTGAAACTCGGACTTGGCCGGTTTTGGGATCAATGTGGACACATTTGGAATCGGGCGTGGCTCATTCAATGTTGAGTTTGTGACAGGGAGATGATTGGGATGGTGAGCGTCGAGAGGGCGAGCTGTTCTGACGGTCCGGACTCCATTGCATGATCGAGCGAGTGGAAAGTATGGGGAACCTGGGTGAGCAGCAGATGAGTAGCATCTGTGTGGAGAAGGAGGCGAAGGTTCATGGCTCGGATTTCCGAAGCATGGCGAGGCAGCGGAGATTAGTTTGCGGGGCCTTGTTCATCGCCCTCCTCCCGTTTGCCATCACGCGCTCCTACGTCTTGCTCGACACCGCCAACTCTGATGTGCCGCCCGAGATCACCACGCGCTTCTTCCAAGCCGCTGCTGCACCGGCAGAGGTATGCATCATGCATCATTCTCTTCTTCTTTTCACATCATCCCTCTGTCTTTTCTTCACAGCATTTTAACCAATATCATGTAGGATTGTACTTTCTTTCGTAGGTTGAAATCCCTAAATATTGTGATTTGAGAATTCCCCCATTTACAGTACAGTACATTACTTCAGGTAGAGGATCCATTTCCTCACTTTGAAGCATTTTAACCAGTGTGGCGGAGAGGTACTATCTTGAGATCAATAGAGTTTTTATATCCTTTTTAACTCAAAAAAAAATCTTGATATATATAAGGGTGTCACATCTCTTTCTTCCCATTCTCAATCTTCGGAGAATGCTTACATGGCACTTTCTACTATAATTGTGGAGGACCCATTCTTTGAAGATTGAGAAGTTTCATTCTTCTCCTCCAGAAGTGAAGAATGGGCATGAAGATTGAGAAGCCATGGAGATTGAGAAGCTATGGCCATTCTCATTCTTCACATGTCCTCAAGGAGAGTCACAACTTCTTCGTGGAGAATGGTCCAACATTGGCTCCACGGTTCTCTCCTCAAGTTCTCAATCTTCAAAGAATCAAACTTCTCGGAAGAGATCTGACACCCCTATTGTTTCAAAGTCTGTCAAAGTTGGTTGGTTTTTTTTTTTTTTTTTTTTTTTTTTTTTTTTTTTTTTTCTTTCTTTCTTCCTGAGTTGATAGTTCAATAACTGAACGGGATTCCAACTTGGGAGTTTTTTGATTTTTACTGAGACAATCTTTGAATCAGGTTGGAATTAAAAAAAATTCAAGTTAAAAAGAATGCCTCCAATGTATGAGTTGAATCGTGCAAAGTGGGAGGTTGTAGACCATTATTGAAGGGACAGTAACTGTAGACAACCCCATTTTCATTCAATGCCCGTCAACATTGAGTTTAGGAGTCATTATTCCTACATTGATATATCACTTGCTAATTGTTCAATGAGTACGTTGCAGGGATCGTCAGTCAACAGGAACTGAGATCATTTTCAGGTTTAATTTCTGAACTAGTTTAGTTTCTGAATGTAGGAGGATTCTCCACAGTTTACCGACGTTGTGATCACTCCCCATTCAAACAGCAGCGGTGACAACGTCGAAACTTCGGCTTCAGATTCAAGTAGAATCGATGATGCCGTTTCCGAAACGGCAAAGTCGGCATCTACAGCTGGAGATGAAGAAGAAGAAGGAAAGCCAAGGGACTTTCAGTCTAAGACGGAGGAGACTCCAATTGTAACTAGTCCCAGATCTCTGAATAATGCTACTTCTGCAAACGGTTCAGTACTATCGATGAATATTACAGGAATTGGAAAGAAGAATGAGTCAAGCTCCAGCTACTTGGAGAGCTTGAGAGGGACGACTCAAAACGCCAATGTATCAGGAGCAGAGGAATCAACTATAGTGATCATGGAGGCCGGCACAACACCAGCCCAGAATTCCTCACACCTGCTCCCTTCTGAAGGTTTGAAAATCACTGCCTTCCTTTCAGTCTGATTCTTTAACCCCTCAAGGACCAAGAAGCCCAAATTGGGCCTCATATTTTTTATAGTGGTTTTGAATAGGTTCTTGTAAACTTCCTTTTACTCAAATTTATTTGTCTTTTGATCAACATATGCAATGTTCTTCACTAATTCGAGAGATAAAAAATATGGTCCTATGTGAATTATATTTTTCACAATATGATTGATTGAATTTGTCATTTTAAAACTATGAATCCTTGGTCCTTGAAGGGTTAACCCCTCAAAGATGACTTATGATTCATGGTTTTAAAATGATAAGTCAATTTTGATCATATTGTGAAAAATCAATAATCAAGATGAGACTAGATTTTATATCATTGGAATCAGTGAACATTGCATGTGTTGGTAAAAACGAATAAATTTTAAGAAGGGAAGTCCACATGGGACTTACTCAAAACTGCGATTTAAAAAATAATAATAATAATGAATAAATAAATAATAAATGAGGCCTGATTCGGACTTCTTTGTCCTTTTACCCTTTAGTGGTTGATTTTCTAACCACAGTCCGGGGAGAAATTTTAGCTTAACCGGCTAAGATCCTACATTTTCTTGCACCAACCGGCTTTTTGGAGCATTCTCTTGGCTAGGCCTTAAGAAAATAGAGAATGTTCTTTGATTTTCTCCTAAAATGATAGGTTATTTTCCTAAGATTTTGAACTCAATTAAGCAATTTTGAAATTTAACCGGCTGACTTGTAATTAAAGGCCGGTTATCCCCAGACCTTGTTTCTAACTAGTCTTAGGATCTTATAAATGTACTATACTTGGGATAGAACTTGGTTAGCTTTGATACCCTACAATTAAGCGACTCTTACATAAAACGATCTTATAGATTCTTGCCCCATAATATACACCTTTTGAACATGTGCATCTAGGGTCGATTTTTCAGTACACCTATAATTATGCGGTGCTCAAAAAAAATACTAAAAAAAATCTAAAATCCTCTTTCAATTACCAACAAGAAAACCATATTCAAGGGTTTATTCAGATAGATGATTATAGGTTACTCACCTCGGCTGAATGATGGCGAGTCCTCTAAAGCAAAAACACCTATTGCCAACATTGTTCCTATTGCCACCAAAATGTACTTAATGCTTTCATTCTAAACGGGCAATGTAGGATGACCATACATGTGTAAACAGTTTCCAAGAAAAATTTAAGCCATGTACAATCGCCCTACATCCTCACTTTGAAGATGAAGGTTCCAAGTACATTATGGTGGCAATAGAAACAATGTTGGTAATGGGTCCGCTTACCTTATACTACTCCTGCCCCTATGTGTCAATTGTCAAGAGATCTTTTACATTTTATTGTCTCTGCCCCACCAAGGGAGAGACTACAGAAATGCTTTGTTTTTGAGGAGTTACACGCCTGGACAATCAAAAGAAGCTGTAAAAGTAATAAAATTGGGGGTAAATACTAAGGCAGAGACTCCGCGACTCGCCGCTTATTTTTTATTTTGTTTTCTGAAAAGGATGATGTTGAATTTGTTGAGTACAGAAGAGTGTAAGTTAGAGCAAGGGAAGTGGGTTCCTGATTCTACGCCCCCACTGTACAACAGTAGCACATGCAAGTACATACAAGGGCACCAGAACTGCCACAAGAATGGGCGGCCGGATGATGGCTATCTGTACTGGAAGTGGAAACCGGACCATTGCGATGATGTGCCGAGAATTGATGCAGCCGCTTTTTTGATGGCCATGCGCAACCGGTCCGTCGTGTTTGCTGGGGACTCCATCGCCCGTAACCAGTTCCAATCTCTTCTCTGTATTCTCTCACAGGTACTTACTTCGTTCTGCCCTTTCCAAACAGTTGAATTCATAACCTGGAACGATCATACCAAGTTTATGGAGTGAGGAGAGTGATTTAGAATGACATTGGGATGTTGTTCTAACCACGTTGTTTTAACACATGAACCATTTTCTAATGTTGTTGCGATGCATCATAACGACATTCTAATGTCATTCTACCGTAATCTAGAATAATGTTCAGTGTTATTCTAACTCAGCTTCACATTGTCTATATTCTGCTTTTCAATCGACATCTGAGAATATACTGCGAGATTCCGGAAGTGCTCTTCTTGGAGAGTAAACAAAGAATAGGAGCTTTAGAATCTTATCATTTTTGTGATTATGTATTTAGGGTTACTGGGCTTCTAAGAGAGGAAATGGAGTAGAGAAATGGAGTAGAACATAATGCTAAGTTTCTCAGAGATCACAATCTAACATAATGCTAAGTTTTACTCTTTAAAGCAATGTGATGGATTGGAAGAGCATGTCAACCCTACCACTAATTCTCTTTATGAATTTGAAAAGTGGATGAAAATTCAACATAGAGGGTGAGAGAGACACCCCAGTATGTCCCTCTATAACTAAGTTTAGGAAGGTACTTTATGATCTTAGAGTGATGGACAATAATGATTACCTATGGATAGTGATTGTAATTGGTTCACCAACTATATAAACAAACACATAGCAGTTCAAGGGTGTAAAGACGATAGCTTGTGACACCCAAATTTTGGATTTGATGATAGTGGTCGAGGGATGTATTGAGAGAGAAGGGTGCGGATGCTTGAACCAAAAAACACATCTGAATTGACTAGTCAACTTAACATTATGGAGCGGAATAATTTATGCATGCAGGCAGAGGTTCCAAGGCATACATATTGGAGCGAGGACGGCAGGAACAATGTTTACCTTTTCCAGTCATCCAATTTCACACTAACCATACGCTGGTCGCCCTATCTAGTGCGTGTAGAGGACAAGTTGATCACATGGCCTGACAACACGACTGAAACGGTGACCCACATTTATGTGGATGAACTGGATCCAAATTGGGTGACAGCAGCAGTGGGTGCTGAGATTCTACACATTTCCACAGGTCCTCACAAAATCATCGCGCTCAGTCTATTACTCCCTCCGTCCCATAAGAAGTGATGCTTTTGAGAAAAGAAATTGTCCCAAATTACTTGATGCAAATCGTCAATTCAATTTGAAGTCGTAGTTTTACGAATTTTAACAACATCAAGAATTTAAAACTTCACTGATTTTTAACGATTTTCGTGCGATATCCAATATTTCATGGGTGTGTGCATTTTTTGTACTGATTTTGCACGGATTTTGCATTAATTCTTCACTGAATCCGCACAGATTCTACATTTGCTCTTTTCATTATCTAACAAAGTGCAGAATCCGTGCGGAATTAGCGCGAAATCCGAGTGGAATCCATGCGAAAAATGTACGAACCCATGAAATATCAGATGTCGCACGGAAATCGTTTAAAATCCGTGGGGTCCTAAATTCCTGATGAATGAAAAATCACAAGACAAGTGTATTTTGTATGTGAAGCTTGTCTTTGTTCATATGTGGATCACAAACAACATATGAAGAAGCCAAAATAAATGCTAGCATATGTTCATTGCATCAAAGAATACATTGCAACGAACATCATCATGTTGCCACATGCCACACATACTATCGAAGTAATATGATACTGCTCCGATAAAAAGCTACTCCGAAACAAAAACTTATTGTATTTAAAGATTTGATGAAATCATTCTAGTTTGCTTAGTTTTTTGGTTTTTTTCAATAACATCACCTATTATGGGACAGAGGGAGTACGTACTCTCTTTTGGTAAGCACAATGACAAAGATTTAGGGTTTCATGGTTTCATGCTGAATGCCGGTGTTGTTTCTTTGCCCAGGCCAGTGGTGGTACAAGAGGGCCATGTATTTGGAGAAACAAAAAGCTTTGGGTTGCCATGCATGCCCCTCATGTGACAAGCAAATAGGGTTCCATCCACCGTACAGCAAAGCCATAAGGAACGTTCTCAAGGGGAGCTTGGCAATCCCAGGATTCAACGGCACCACTGTGTACCGGTCCTTCAGTCCCGAGCATTTTGAAAATGGAGCCTGGGATACAGGTGGAGCCTGTACTCATACCTCCCCTGCCGATGTCCCGATGAGCTATGACACAACTACCCTGTATAGCATTCAGAAGAAGCAGTTTCAGAACGTTACAGGTCAGCCCACTCCTCTAACTACATTATTTCCTTCTTTAACCTTCACCCAGGCTCAAGGAGAAAAAAAGGATTCATGGATTTCACCCCTAAAGGACCAAGGATTCATGGTTTTTAAATGACAAAATTTAAACGATCATATTGTGAAAAATATAATTCAAATGGGACCATATTTTATATCTCCGGAATCAGTGAAGAACATTGCATTCATGTGTTGGTCAAAAAATAAATAAATCTGAAGGAAAGGAAGTCTACATAAGACGTACTGAAAAATACATGAGGCCTTAATTATGGGGGCTTTATGTTCCTTTAGGGGTTAAAATGACAAATTCAATGAATCATATTGGGACTGCATTTTATATCACATGGAAGATTGTCAACCCCATGGAATTCACAACCCAAATTCATAAGCATAATTTTGTCATGTGCACTTTTTCACATTGCATGTGCACTTTTAATAGAAGCAGTGTTATAGAAGAAAAAATCATGACCTACATCTTGAAACAATAAAAATATTTTCTGAAAGTTACTGCAATTGACCACAAGCATCCACAGTAGATTTTAAATTTTTTTAAGTTAGGTACGTGGGTGCGGGCTACATAAGTTTATCTATTTGAGGCAGCTTATGTCTTGAACCTATGATGTGTCTTCACATGTGAGAGCTTATTCCCCTACTTTTTACATAAGTGCCATGATTCAACGTGGTATGTGTGTTTCCAAGGTTGCCTTACTCAACCACTAAGGTAGGAGCACCTAATTCCAACAGTGTACCCAATGCCGATAATTTCTAGAGATGGTAGTCATTCTAGAACATAAATCTAGGTAGACCATAGATAGCTTATCATTTTTGTCAACAAACAATAAAGGCTCTATGATGTGTTTAGATTTGGGCTCTAAAATGAATGACGTGTCTAGAAATTATCAACATTGGGTACACTATTAGAATTGGGTGCTCCTACCTTAGACAAAGTGTTGATGATGTCTAGCAAACCTCTCAGTATGTCAAACAAGCATATGCATAGAATATTTTTGAATATCGGGGAATGGTTTGATATGGGTATCACTTTTACGCATCTCACATAGTGTGACTTATGTCTAACTTATTTTATGTGTGCTAGAAATTCCGTTTTTAACACCATGTATATAGTTGCAGCCATGGTGTATAACACCCTCTAATTTTTATAATTTTCCAATGTTTTTTTCTTACAAAAAGATATTTCTCGAAAACCACACTATTTTTGGAGGGGGTACCCACATCAAGCCATCACCTTATTCAGGAATATTCACCCAAGTTGTCTAACATATTGGATACTTGTGTAATTAGCTAGTCGACATCAGACTTGTAGTTTGAAAATAGTGTCAGATAGGACAATAGTATTTTGGGGATACTCAAACCGTGAGAATAAAATTGGTTTTTGTGTGGGGATTGCAGAAGAGATTGGTAACAGCCGGCTCAAGCTGCTGGGCATCACGGAGCTGGCACAGAGTCGACCGGATGCCCATCCTAACAAGTACCGGTCCGAAGAGCAAAAGGTATGGGACAAAGGAGCCAAAGTAGTCCCAAATGACTGCCTTCACTGGTGCCTGCCAGGGCCTATTGATACATGGAATGACATTCTTGTGCACTCTCTGCACGACGTGATCTTCAAGTGAGTCTGGGCCACAAATGTTCCATTTGGGTCTCACGATTATATTTAGGATGGGAACGCCAAAAAACCAAACCAATTGTGTGAGGATTACACCAAGGGAATGCATGGAATTATACCGCAAGAATAGAGGATAGGTATTTTTGTTTAGGATGACATTGAACTAAAAGAAGGTTTGGTGCCATTCTTGACATTCATGTAGAGTATTGTAAACTGAGGAGTTGCCTTCAAAGCCTAGCTTGTGCGTGTTTCAATGGTGTATCATATGTGTGGATTTTAATTAGTTTCATAGCTCAGTCTTGTAGTCTACATCTATTCTAAAGAAATACTCGTGTGCCCTGTGCCATTCGGACAACAAATTTCAGGCCTCAAAATGGTTGTTAAGGTAATAGCAATTGAGCATATTTACTATTATTCAACATGGGCTGTTTTTATTGAGTCTTATTGGCAAGTGAAAGAGGAACCAACATACTTTAGCTTGCACTATTTGGACATTGTATAAATAAGTTATAAATTTTCAAAGTATTGTCTATAGGTGTATCCTCCAAAATTGAGCCTAGGCTCTCATGTTCTGCTTGTGTACATCTTGTGCAATCATATCTAGGTTTTTGTGTTGCGTTTGCGTCCAAATGTAGGAGTCGCTTTTGAAATAAGGTCCATTTTGGGTGTATATACGAACCTTAGTGTAGTGTTTCTTTGACTTTCTTTCAAGTTGTTGAAGCCATTCCCCATGCAATTTACTGCAATGAAAACGTATTTTACTGTCTTGTTGGCATCATACATTCCAAAATGACATGTACAAATTACAAGGAGAACATGCATAGGGAACTTTCGATGCCATTTTGAGGCCTGAAATGCATTCCCACATTCTTCACAACCCATTCATTCACACATGTTTCTCCAAGAGTTTGGCTGCTCAACTTGAAAACAATGCTGCCAACCTCAAAAGCATAGTTACCCTGGAGTAGCCATGTTTCTAACAGACTCAGAAACATAGCCATTGTACAGTACAATGGTACCAAAAAACCCTCACGAAGATTTAGACCTTTGCATGAGATATTGGATTTTTAATTATACTTTCGTTGGAAATTACGAAAGAGCAAAAAACTGGTTGTTTTGCATAAATGGCTGTGAACTTTGCTCCAAAAAAATTAATCCTATTTCAGGTATCTGCCCTACTTCTTGCTTGTTCATGGCATTATACTGATGAATATGCATGCTGAGAGCCAGTTTGACATTTGGCTTTGCCTTCTCAGACTATGCTAACAACTTGGCCACTTGCAGGTTAATATTATGCACTGAGTTTCCGCGCATGATTAATGCTTCCGTGTAAACCATATTCCAAGTCTGATTCCAAGTCACCATTTCAAAAGCTGAAGATGTTTATAGTTACAGTTTGATTTGCTATGAAATCCTAACAGGAAGCTTGTACTTCATCAGGAATTTAGGACCCCACGGATTTTAAACGATTTCTGTGCGACATCCGCTATTTCATGGGTTCATACATTATTTGCACGGATTCTTCACAAATTTTGTGCTAATTCCGCACGGATTCTGCACTGTAAAATAACGAAAAGAGTGGATGTGTTTATGTAGGGTAACACACCCCCATCTCGGGGCCACACCAGTATAAGGTCACTGGAGCTCGGGCTACGCCCTCGTGCCAGTGACCTTATACTGGTGAAGCCCCGAGATGGGGTGCTTTACCCTACACAAAGAGGCCATAGAATCCATGGCTACATTACATAGAAGCTTTGGTGACAATTAACCTGGCATGAGTATACTCTTAAGTGCAGGGATGCAATACTGGAACAGGCGCCTACATTTTCGGTAAACAATGTGCCATAGATTGACTGAGATCTGATTGAGGTGCATGTGATCAAGCCCTAAAATGGAAATTGCGGTGACACAACATTACGCTTTGAATACAATGGACCACCTATGAAGGGGTTACGCTCACCTACGAGGGTGCTATGGTCTGTTCCCGGTTCAAGGGCGGTGGTCCGAGAGCGGGTAACAGAGCAGAGCACCAAGTCGTGGTGAGTGTAACCCGGCGTATATCACTGGCTGCCTCTTGATTGGAAGTGTGCACGAGAGTGTTAACATGTTGATGTCCATAATTTTCTTTTCATCCACAATCTGACAATTTCATCCAAGATATTTTTTTAATTTGAAGCTTTTTGGTTTAAAACTTCATGGTTTTTGGCCATTTTTTAGCTAGATTATTTTTTCTTATTCAATCTGGCACTATTTCCCCCAAAAAAATGCCCTGCACTAGAGTAGCTCGGCATGCATTGACCTCCTTAAACAATCCAAAGCCCAGGCTCTTTGGTCACTTATGTTTGCAGACAAACATGTGATTATAGATATTAATAGTAGAGGGGAAGCAAGTGGGGTTGATCATTGTACACAAGAATTCAATTTTGGTAAGCAATTTACAAAGAGGAAGCAATCAAGGTTGATCATTTGGTCCGTAAGTACAGAATATATCCATTCGGTGAGTCTTTGCGCATGCTTCAATTTGGAGTGATTGAAATTATGAGGGTGTAAAGGAGAGGTACTCAACCTAGATGGGTTGTGAAAGGTTTTTATGTTTTGTTTTCTGAATGAATCATCATGTAAGTATGAGCTTTTTGTGCACTATTAAGACCCCAATTAGGCTTGTTCAATGCCCTTATCTATTCATCAAACTATTTCACACCTCATCAAGTATTCTTCTATACAATCGTATGTAACAAACCCTTTGGTACATAGCGTGTTGGTTGGTGGAATAGGATCCCAAAGAAGAGACGTAGGTTGGGTTCTGGCAGTCACTTGCCTGATCCATATTAACCACCATAGTTAGATCGACTATAGTGGTGAGCATGTTTCAAGGAGGTGATTGAAATTCATGTCTAATTTTTGTCAATTTTCACCATTCTTGAATTGACTATTTGTTTTAGGCACTAAGTTTAGGTTCTAATCAATATTTGGTGATTACAGCAAAATGCACTATATTTATTTATTTTGGCATTATACTTCAAGATATGTTAGTTGGAGTAACTTTTTAAACATCAACTTTACTATGCAATCAACTAAATATTATAGATGCTTCAAATTTCTTGTAGTTAACCCCTACGGTCCAAGCATACATTTTTTGCATGATACACAAAATCAAACTCCATTTTCTCATCCGTCATGCACTTTTTGCCATGTAGAATTTTTACTATAGATTTTATGGAAAGTTAGCTTCATGCATGTGTGAACTTTGTGAAAAGGGGATGATTTGTGAAATTTTTATGCTTCATTTCATGTTGAAGTGAATCACCAAAAATTTCTAAGATCTTAGTTCAAAAGTCTTTTGAAAATATCAACTCTTGACCCTTAACTTCCCATGCGACCATTTTTTGGATGATGTCCAGATTTTATCCACGTTTTCTCATCCATCGTGCACTTTTTGCAGTGTGGATTTTTTACTGTAGATTTTATGGGAAGTTAGATTCATGCATGTGTGAACCGATTAGAAAGGGGATGATATGTGAAAATTTTATGCCTCATTTTATGTTGCAGTGATTCACCAAAAAAATTCTAAGATCTTAGTTTTAAAATAGTTCAAAAGTGCTCTTGAAAAAGTCAACTCATAAAATTAGGCAACCAAAAAATCTCTAAAAATTACTACATATAGAGTGTATTACATTTCAACCCATCACAACAAATATCATCCACAAATTGTCAACATCTTATTCGCAATTCTCCAAATATGGAGAGGGGTGGGGACCTTTAGGTGTTAAGGGTTAACTCATCTCACAAAAAGTCAAGCAATTAGGCATCTTTACAAGTGCCAGTCAGAAGAACAAAATAATTAGAGGAGGGCCTATCAATAGAAATATTCACACACTCATGATTTCTAGCATTGTACATTTGTCTTGATAAACTGTTTTGTTCAATGGGAGAACTCCAGTGGGTTGTGCACTGTGAACTACCTTTCCCATGCCCCACTGTAAGCTCTCTTTTCCATGCCCCACTGAAAGCATTGCTAGTTCACTTTGGTTAGTGTTGTTCCCCAAAATTTTGAAAAGGCCTTGCTACAGGCCTAGCTAGAGGACAAGATTTTGAAAGCATTTTGAAAAATTTACTAAATTCTCATCGAGAAGGTTTACTACTTTCTGCCTGAAAATTCACTGCTGAAAATGCAAAGTTTCCGGTGGTGTGCCACCTAGAACTAGTGAAAGATCAATTGGCTCCTCCAGCCACCATGTCATACCCCACTATGAATACTCTTAACCCATAAATGCCTGTGAGGTCAAGATCTGGCTTTTCAATGTAACTTACAATTCAATTCGAACTACTTAATGGATGATTTCCATCCAACTCTTTTCGTGAAGGAATTTCAAAGGTCATGCAACGTCTTCAAATTAAATTTAGGCCATTTAAGTTCATTCATGGATTTTACACGGAGTCCCAACTACAAAAAGAGTTGTAAAAACGGTTCACCATGTAGTATATATTAAAATTTTCTATTTCTTTTTTGCTTGAACTAAATTTACGCCATGAAAATGAGTTTTATGGAATTTGAGTTTAACTAACAAAATGAATCTTACCAAGTCTTGCCTCTTTTCCACTTTGAATTTTTGAAAAATCTAAAAATTCAGTGTTTTATAATTGGAGTTACAAGTTCAGTGGGTATTTCCATGGTGTAACGATTTTCTAAATTTAGATAAATGGATGATTTTTATTTACTGTAAATTTCTTCATTTAGACCTTTGATAAGTAAATCGGAATCTTTAGTATATTTTGTAATTAATATGAATTTTCTTTACAATCACTTCAAAAGATCATAGTAATTTCATATTTTCACCAAAATTTATAATTTTTTTGTAATTTGTAGTAGACACATGGCTTTATTTACTAAAAATATAAAGTTGAATTCTTATTCAATTTATTGTGGCAAAATTGAGTGTGACATGCAGAAATGTGGTGTTTTACTGGTGTATAATATGTATGGCTTTCAGCTCATAGCTCAATCCTATTTTTGCAGGTTCTTGTATATTACATTCATTATACAAAAAGAAATATTAGTGTACCATGTGCCATTGCCAAACTCTTGAAGAGTTCCCGTTTTGCCATTCAAAGGAAGTATAAATTTGCCTAATTATATATATTTATACTTCCTTTGAATGGCAAAGTAAATGCAACAACAACTACAATTGCTACCAACGGATTATTTTGTGATCTTACATGACGTCCCATATTCTTGGTTCTAACTTATAAGAAAATTCCAAATGCTATTCAAATTCAAGTACTTTACATTTTATATACATTATTTTATCTTTTCACATATATATGTTCATTTTTTACAATTTTGACAAGAATATGTTTTTGATGATTTGGATAAATGTGAAAAAATGTTGATACAGCTTAAAAAACATTTTTTGAATGATTGCCAAGATGATTACAAAATTAGATATTTGAGACGGTCAATTTTGAAATCTAATTAATTTCAAACAATAATTGATTTTAAGTTGAATATTTTTACATTGTCTTATGTGTCATATACTACAACTTTAATGTTTACAATTTCTAAGTTTAATTCACACATAAGCATGAAAATGATTTTTGAATGAAAACAATCGTGAAGCATATTTGTTTTCATTAATTGTTGTAGTAAAAAGATATATTTAAGAAAGCTTGTGAATTCCAATCATCAAAATTAGTATAGCCCTATATAAATTCATTTGACTTAAATTTTATATTTTACATGAAGCATACTATTATTCATAATAATTTGTTTAAAGTTCCAAGTTTTGTACTTCCATTTCTCTCTATATATATATCCACACACACACACACACACACACATATATATATATATATATATATATATATATATATATATATATATATATATATATATATATATATATATATATATATATATATATATATATATACACATATATAGTTTAATTTTTTAATTTAATTAATTAATTTGTTTATTTACTTCCATTGTGTCCCATAATATTTAAAGGTTTTCTTTAGTCCCAAATTAGATGAAAGGGGAATGGTTTAGGGGAAATTAGATGAAAATAATATTGAAAATTTACAAATATTACATGGTGTTATAGATGGCATGTTGGTTCACAACAGTCATGTGCTATATAGGTCAATTCAAAATTGATTTTTTTCTAATTCAACATGTTCAACACTTCGTCAAATTATAGTAGTGAAAGGACTACGTATTTAACGTTTTCTATTCAAACAAATTGTCCTAAACTTTATTAAGTTTGTATTTAAATATATCATATGGTTTTAAGACGAAGATGTTATGAAATCACGGTTTGTGCTAAATTGATTTTAGTTAAATCTCAAAAATTTGAAATTAAAAAAAAAGTTGATCAATGTGAAATATTATAATTTTTCAAAATAAACATTTTAAATTAATTTATTGATTTATTTCTTTATTACTTTAAAAATATATGTATTTAAATTATATACAATTTTTTTTTTTAAATTAAAAAATAAAACTCCAAAAGCTGTCGAAGAAGTGAACGCAATCCAAAATGGGTTGTTTGATCTTTTAACCCTTTAACGATTTAGGTACTGTAGCTAGGTTCACTGGATTTCACTGGGGTATTCCACTATGATTGATCATACCAAAGATAGAATGAATTAAATTAGAAAGTAACTGTACAATTGTATTCTCAATTGAAGTGGAGACATTTTCTAAAATTAGAATCATCTGATGGTGGGATTAGAAGATCATAGGATGTCTTTGAACTGTATAATGTCAAAAATGAGATTTTGGAAGGTGTGTGACTTCAAAGTTAAATAGAATTTGGGTTAAATTTTCTAAAATGAAAGTGAAGATGTTCAACAATGATCTATGTCAACACCTCTCCGTTGCAATCTTTCATGTTAAGAACGGACTCACACATAATTATTGTGAATTTTATAAGTGATAATGACTTATCCATATACGGTTTAAGACAAAAATTTATACGTTAAATTATGAAAGGAGTTGGTACATGGATCAAGATCGGAATACATACACTAATGGAACATGAACAAGAGAACACAATCCAAAAAATAAAACAAGATAACAAACTTCCAAACACAAGAAATTCCGCATAATACATGCGTTGTAATTGTAAGTATTTATTGTATTTTCAAGTATTTTGAGTATTTTCGCGTTTTGTTCATAGGTATTTTGATAGTTGCATAACTTTAAATTGAAAATTTATTTAAAAAAAAGATGTGTATTATAAGTCTCAAAATCTGAACTTCACAATTGAAAATCCAATTGTTCACGGATTTTCTGTTATTCGCGTTTTTGACGCATCAGAGACCACAAAGTGGTCACTTCAGCACTAAAGGATTAAAGATTACGTAACTTTCCATCCAATTAATGTCCATTGCTGCGTAGAAGGTACACCTAGAGTAATTAAAAATTTCTGAAATATTTGTCATTTGGGATTTCAACTTCAGATGTTTCAGTAATTTACTCCCTTGTGTGTTTTTTTTTGTGATTTGTGACATATTTAATTTTTCCTAAATACATTTTGTAAATTATATATATGTTTAAATAAAAGGCATGTAAACCTTGAAGTCGACTTAATAAAGAATATGATTTCAAAATTAATTAATTAATCAAAATATTTAAAAGTAAAATTCACAAATAAACATGTCGTGATTGAAATGATACAACAAAATTGTAGAAATGTTTTAGAAACATCTGAAGTTGTTTTGTTTCAATTATATAATCATTATAATTATGTCATTTAAATACATAATTTATTTACATTTGGCTATTTCTATTTAAAAATTAATATTATTGAAAATAGGGTATAGCAGAGAGAATCCCAAAAATATTAACCCCTAAACGTGGGTTTTTCTTGTTTTTGAGCATCATTTTCTCCTCTTTCTATTCATTTTCTTGTGAATTTTTTTTGCTTTTGATAGCTAATACCAATGTGAACATTACAAAATAATAAAAGAATTTTTTTGACCAGTTTAACAATTTTTCCCATGCCTTCAAAGAGAGTTGGAAAAGGTCAAAAAAAAGTTGTCATTTCATCTTTCACTTCTAATGCTATAAACTTGCAATCTGTATGGTCAAATTAAATGAAATTTTTACCATGCATTCTTTTGGTAGTCTAAAGCAAGATCCTAAAATGAAAAACGCAAGCAAATCACTTCTAAGGTTTATTTTAAGCCTTCTCCAAAAATCCTCTTTTTCTCCATAACTTTCACTTACGAAGTCGGAATCAAAAAAATTAGATCCCCATTTTTGTATCAACATACCAAATTTACAAAATGTTTTAAAAAATTAAGATAAAAATTGACATCGTGGAAACCTACCCGAACATTGAAATGTCCTCGTTAGGACACATTGCCCTTTAGGAGTTAATTGACACAAATACGGTATAGAAGACACGTGATTATGGAAATATGACAGTGGAGATTGAGGTAAAAGCGTATTGGATGGCCTATGATATGGTACAAACAATAAAAGTGTCTTTCTTTGTTCAACAAAGCCAATGACCCTAAACATATTAATATCCCCTAAACACTTGAACAACCAAAATGTGGTTGATTTCTTTATTTTATCTATAATTCTCATCTACATTATATTTTTCATCTTTTTCTTTTTACATTAGTGAAGTGAATCAAACTGCATTGGTCAAAGAATTTTCAAAATAGTGAGTTCATGAATTTTGGTTGATTCACTAAAGCAAAGATTATCAATTCCATGTAGTGTATTAATAAAATTTTGACTACATATATGTAAAACACAATTTTGGTTATCAAAGATTTTCTTTTGCAGTTTACTAAATCTAGTTTCCACTTTGAAAATTAGTATAATTCAATGATTTATAGTGATTATTATTATTATTATTTTGACACAAATAAAGGGAGACCTTTACTGCCAGAAAAGGGAGCAAGATACAAATACAAACCACCCCGCCAGGTCCGGCGAGGCTGGGGGACACCTAGACCAAGCTAAAAGCGCTAAATCTGGGACCTAAACAATTCCAACGAGGGTGATTGCCGTCCCACGTAGCGAACATCCCCTTCCTACACCACAAGGTTTTGAATTGAGTAATCCTCTAGGCAACTTTCACCAGGTTGGATTCTTGCTTCTTGACATCCGCCATCGTGCGTTCCCACGCAAGGCGGCTGTAGTCAATCATATCGAGCCAAATTTTTCTACAGAGCTTTTCCACGTCCCAGGAGATGCTGCTGAAGGCGGCCTCATTGCGTTCCTTTCATAGTGTCCAAATAATCACTCCTCTCATGAGCAGCCACAGTCTGCTTACAGGTTTGAGTCTACGGGGGGTGCGGTAGGCAAAGACGTTGTGCTTCCAAGTGATGGGAAGAGGGTGATTAGCTGGGGGTTGAGCCTGCCTGCTATCAGGCAAAGCATTCAGGTCTAGGTCCCCGCTGCCGCTGGACAATTGGTTGTGCGCTAGTTGCGTGGCACGCGTGTCGCCCGCGCTCCGTGCGCCGCGCGCACTGGGCGCGTCTTGCTCGCGTTGCGTGGCGTTTTGACGCTCTGCCGCGCTTCCGCTCCCCATTATGCCCTCAGTCCTTACTAGTTGACTCCCTGTTATCTGTCTCCGATTTATAGTGATTATAAGTGAAGGATGTACTACCATAGTTTTATCAAGAATTTCCTTGGTGTGGATTATTTTAATTTTTTTATACAAAATTGAAAGGTTTTGGAACACATTAAGCACTCTAATGATTTTCATTGTCATTTTTGGTAAATTTTTCATATTTATTTTAAGTATAATATTTTGTAATTAAAAAGAAATTTCTTATTTTGCTTATTTTGCTTCAAAAATTAATTGTAACTTGGGTTCAAAAACACACCAAGAATTTTGAATAAATTTTAGTGAATAGATATTATAAATATTTATTTAGGTAAAATGTAAAACTGATATTATGTATTAATTATAGTGGTCAAATAATTCATACAGTACGAAGGCTTCAATCCATGGTCATAGATCAATCATTTAATCTAGCATTTTATAACACCTCTCACACCACACAACAATGTTAAGAGCCCCAACTATTTTTCCTTCTATCCAGTTGAAACAAACTTCATGGTTCTAGATTGAAAAGTTGATAGACAAGCTTTATGCATGGATCATGTGTTGTCATTTGCAAACATGCAAGCACTCCAACTACTTAAAAGCATGGCCACGGTGCCTTTTGGTGGACTCAAACACACATAGCCAAAATAGATGAAGAATGTTGTAAGCCTTTCAAATAAATAGCTTCGATGAGCAAAATCTTTCCTTGTCAAGCAAGAGGCACGGCCTAATTAATCTAATTCGAGTCAATTTTATTCTAAATTCTAGTTGTGATTAGTCAATTAACTATTTGTTGTTGTGTCATAGAGACCTTTTTCATTTGGAAAATTCTTCGAAAATAAAAACAAGATTTGAATGTGTCAAATTTTTAGTACTATAGTAGAATGCTCTAAGAATATTGTACCCAACAATCATGATTGGCATCTCATACTAAATAATTAATTTTTTTGGAAAATTCCTTTTCAACTAACGTCAAATTATGTGAATATTCTTCAATAATCTATTTTACACGATACAAAATAGATTATTTCTTCAAACAATAATTTCTTTAAGATTTGGGCTTTTCTTCGTATAATTACTTTTTGCCGATCTTGAAGGCTAACTACAGTATTAGGAGGGGTTATGTATCCCCATCATTATGATATTTTTCACCTTGTCCTATGTTGTGAACACCTTGTACATTACACTTAGTAGTGTGGGCAAGGAAGTGTTTTTCACCTCGACTCTAAATCCCCCTTTGACGTTAATGCAAGAGGACAAAACCTGCCCCCTATTATGTGCACGTTGGGGCCCACCTTAAAAAACAACCCCCTCTTCCAAAGGTTTAAAATTCTCAAGGGGTCTTGTAAGACTAATTTGGAAAAGTAGGCCCCAATTTTGCAAAAAATTGCTAAAAAAGACCCTGAGATGTCTAAAATGGAAATTTCATAAAATAGGACCCATGGGTGAATAGTGCTTGCATTAACGTCGAAGGGGTCTTTAGAGTCTGAGAGCATGCCCAGCAGCAGAGAAAAGTACCAGTCAAACGCCAATTTAGTAGAGGTTTGGGGTAAACATAACCCCAACAGCAGTAGGAAAGCATCCGTCAAACACTAAGATAGCTTGGTGGTGGCTTTTATTTGAGTTCAGGATGCTATATACTCCTCTCTTGGCGGCTTTGATTTTCTGACGCTAAGTATGGGAACCAACAAAGCAAGGGGACAAGCACAACATGGGGAGGGACTAGCACGAAATGAGCATGTGACACATGGCGTTGCAATAATTAGCTAACTACAGTAATTTGTTATTATACTCCCTTATGCACTTCATCGTACACATGCGCTCCTTTTTTGGAGTTTTCCAATATTTGCCTATATCTTTGGTTTGAGAAAATAAGCTTGCTGCTAGGGTAGCATGCTGGCCGCCCCCTCCAATTTTTTTTAATTTTTTTTTGACACAAACAAAGGGGAACCCTTTATTGCAAGAGAAGAGGCAAAATACAAACCCACTCCAGCGTGACCGGCAAGGAGGGTGACCTATGACTGACTAGTAATCTCACTAACCTGAAAATCAGTAAAAGGGCTCGTGAGGGCCAAGCGAATATTGTGCTCAACGGGGACGTAAATGCCCATAATTCTGTTACTGCACCATTTCCTCAAGAAACTAGTGAAGAGCAGCGCTGAATGCTGGTGAATAGCAGTAGTCTTCCTGCGAATCTTCTGCTAGGCAATTTGACCATAGTCGACGATGCCGGTCCAGATCTTCTGAAAGAGTTTGGTGTCTGTCCAGAAGATGCCGTTAAAAACCACGTCATTGCGCGCCAGCCAAAGAGACCACATAACTACACCACGGAGGAGGCTCCACACCTGCTCGATAGCGTAGAAACGGCGAAGAATTTTGTGACTGAAAAGAACTTGCTTCCAGTGAAATGTCCGCTAGGGACTACGCCAAGCACCAGCCGGGATGGTCATGGTAAGTTTGTTGAGAATGTGTGTTGCCCACAGCCAGGCTTTCTGGACCTGAGGACATTCCCAAAAGCGATGTAAAACAGACTCGTAGGCCCTGTGTCGCAGACTGGACAGTTGCGGTTGATAGTGTCGTCAATGCGACCTCGCGAATCGTTCACAGCTACAGCACGGTTCCAGGTCAACCAAATCAAGTCGGCTTGCTTTTTGGTCCGGTCATGAGTCCACACAGTAGTCCACCTGAAGCGGTGATGGGCTGGCAAAATACCAGTCCACTTGCAGGAGAGATTAGGGATTTGATGATGACGTTTGAGAATTGCGCGTCCTGCTTTCGTGGTATATGATATGAAACTAAGGTCGTCATGCCACATGATGCGATCAGGATCAAAGTTGAGGCGATCGACTCTGCCGTAGAAGAGGAGCCGTTTCACTTTAGGTTGTCCACGCTCGATCTCAACTACCCGCACACGATGCGTTTGACCAATGAAGACACTAGCCGGACCACGGTCCTCCGGGTCAACAACTGATGTCGAGGATCGATCAGAATTCGCGAGCTTAACTAGATACCGGCCACGGGGCTGCACCGAAAAACAAGGTTGAGCAAATAGAATCTGGATCTCAGAGTCATGAGATTTGAGCGGTAGGGTGAATCCATCAAGACAGGGAACGACACAGATTGGTAATTCTACCAAGGGATTGTCGTAAATTCCAACCCAGTCGTCCTCCATTGCCTGGGTTGGTGGACTGTGAGCTAAAGGTTGTCCCTTTAGCCACAACAAGTCCTAAATGGAGATATCAATTATAAACTTTTGTGATGTATCACTACTTTTATGTTTTGATGATTGCTTAATTATATTTTTATGGTAAATTATATCGTAGTCTTCCAAGCAACGGACACTTTTACTAACTATTTTATTCTAAGAAACTCTTAATACTATGCTAAACCACATGCTCTACAGTTTCAAAATTGCTAAAATACGTTAAAAACGGATAATATATGAAAAAGTTATGTTTTTTTGAACTTTTGACGATTTTTTTTTACTCTAAAACAGCGTTCTAAATTTATTCCTGGACTTCCAAACTTTTTTTTTCTTTTGCACATTCCGAAACTATAAAAAAAAACTTCTAATTTGGACACTCTATGAGGAAGTTATGGACGGATGAAAAAACGGATTTTTGGATGAAAAATCGCTGCCTAGTCTTCGGATGGATGAAACTGCGATTTTTGCGGAGAACAAGGGTACTTCGACTTAAATTAGGCTTCTTCCTTCTCACACCTTGCTAATTCATACAATTTTGACGTACTAACTCCACAATAACACATTAACTTCTTGATATAAAACTTCTACTCACCTACTTCCACTAATTCACAACTAAATAGAGACAATGGAGCAAAAGAAAGAGAGTTTCAATTCTACACTAAACCACGTACAAGTGTGTGACCATCAACAATATGGTGTTTTGAGAGACACAAGGCCTCTCCTTATATACTAAACTAATAATTGGAGGTACTATTCCTCCCTACCAACTCTAATAAACCTTTGTTTCACCTACCAACTATTATTAATAAAATTTGTTTTATTCCACAACTTACTTCTAGCTTTTTATATTTTTCTTTTTTGTTTTGCTTAGTTGTAGGGTAATTAATACCCTCCATCATGCGAGGCATCACTCTTCCTTAATAAACCTTTTTGTTTTATCTTCAATACTATATTAATAAAAATTGTTTTATTCTACAACTAGTTTGACTAACTTTCATTTGACTAGTTGTAGAAACTAATAATGTCATTCATCTCTTTATGAATGTATCTAACTAATAGAGTCAAGCTCCTTTAGCTCCTTCCACCAACCCCTTCCAATAATTCGACCGATTGGTGGTCAAATGTCGAAAAGAGTCAACCGTAAGTCCGTTTTTACCCTTATTCATTGTTGGTCCATAAATACGTACTAAATATAGCTCCAAATTGAAATTTGACTTCACCAATGGCTTCAGAAGGCTCTAATTAGCCTAAGGAGTCCCTTCCTTGATCAAAACAATAAAACTTCTGTTTTTACTTTAATGGAGTTATGGGCCGAATTTACGCCGTCCGGTAAAAAATACCTTTGACTTACTTGACTTCACCATTGGAATCCTTGGGGTTCAAATAGCTAAAATAGCCTTTAGTAACACCCGGTTCAAGCTCCTAAGTCGTCTTGAGCACGCCTGGTAAATTCAACCGCTCGATCGAATGACGGTAAGTTCTCCTTTTTTTAAATTAGAGTAGCTCCCTAACTCCAATGATCACCAAAATTTATCACAAGGTAAAAGGTGCTCTAGAAACCCTTCCTAATTTTTTTGGTAATTTTAGAGTCCTTCAATTATTTTCTACAATTTTCTAAGTCCTAATCACTACATATAAGATCTAAAATACCTATTGACAAATTGCTAAAAAAATCTATAATTTTTTTGGAGTCTTCCTAAGACTCAAAATACTTTTTTGGGTTTTTTTAAGAATTTTTTTAATACTATAATTATTTCTATAATTTACTAATCTACTTACTGCCAACTAAGTAGTCCTTACTATCTATTTTCTTCTATATTTTAATTCCTATTACATAGTGGTCTTAGAGGGCATCCCCCATATAATACATATCTTGGTTTTCTTGCAACTTCGACCCTTTTATGACTATTAATAGTTTTTCACATATAAAATTACCTATATTATGGTATTTTTACCAATTAATTAAAAAGTAAAAAATAAAACATTTACTTGGTTATTCCATCCTAAATTCTACTATTTCTACTAATCTTCTATTTTAGAATAATAAACATATAAAAAATCGAAAAAAACCTAACAATTAACCACTGTGGACACCAAGGGCTGAATTGGTGTCTCACATGGACCTTGCATGAGACCCGGCCACTGCGCGGCAAAAGCAGCTAGAACCGTGTACCAGGCCCCCGTTTCCTTCGGGCTCAGGCCAAAATGGGTGGCAACCTCGTCAGCACGCAGGAAACAGACCTCTGTTGAGTGCCATATATCACGAACAAAATGGATGCCTGTACGGTAAAACTGCACGATTGCGCGAAAACCTGGCCCAATGGCGGGAGCATATGGGTTCCACCATACACTACATGAGAGAAATTCTTCAAAACATTGGGGCTCAATAAACTTTACCTCAAGAAGCATATTGGCCCAATCAGTGGTGACTCGGTTCCATGTTTTGACCCCTTCTTTGCTTGGTGATTTGGCAAAGCGAAAAATTCCATACTGGCGGTCCACCTCCCTTGCTTGACGGGTTGGAAGTTAGCAAGCCGGTACGTGAGCATGAGATGGAGGTTGGAGGTGCCTGGATCGCAGGCTTTAACTATCCATTTGATAAGGAGAGCCGTGGATGCATCCTCTATGTTGATCATGTTGAGTCCTCCGACATTTTTGGGTAGACAGCAAGTTCGCCAACTAACTTTCGTTTTGGCTCGAGATGCAGATCTAGCCCACAAATAATTAAAAAGTTTGGTTCTAACCGTTCGATGCCTTTTATGGTTCCACCCCAGACAGAAAGAAAGTAAAGGGTGGAGGACAAGACGATATTGTTATCTACAATGGCCCGTCCAGTTGAATTGACTTTAGTGGAACTCCAGTAAAGTAGCTTTTGTCAACTTTGGTTAGCAAAAAGTCATCAATGTCTGCTGAAGAGATGGATTGTCTAAAGATAGTAACTAACAGTTTACTCGAGTTACCAGGAGCGGCCCATATGAAGTCAAATTCGTTGTACCAGCCTGGCCGGTCACCGGCCCCATTTGACATCCAATAGGCTTCTGACTTTTGCCAATTGAAGATAATCCCAGAACCGTCGCAGAAAGTGTCGAGAGTGAGTATCATGTGGCGAACTAGAATTTCTTCTCCACGGAGGATGAGAGTGGTATCATCTGCGTATTGCAGAAGAATTTTTTGACGATCAAAAGGAAGTTGTATGCCCTGGATAGCCTCAACTCTAGCCTGCTCTTTGACCATGAAATTAAGCACTTCGGCTACAATCAAAAACAAGTAGGGAGCAAGGGGGCATCCCTGGCGAACGCCACGCCTAATCGCAAAAGAAGGAGAGAGTTTCCCGTTCACATTGACATGGCCCGAGGCATCTGTTAGCAGCATTCGTACCATAGCTGAGAATTATGTTGGAAATCCCATGGCGTCCATGGCACCGAACAAAAAGCCCTAGTCCACAATATCGTAAGTCTTCAAGAAATCTAATTTCAGGAAGATCAGAGGCTAATGTGATTGATGAGTCCAATCCAGGGTTTCTTGCGTCATGAAAATATTGTCAAGGATAAAGCGATGAGGGAGGAAAGCTGACTGGTCGTCACTATTAATCTCGTAGAGAATAGGTTGCAGGCGTAACTGAAGAACCTTGGCAAACAATTTGTATGAGACGTTGAGGAGGGCGATTGGCCTCCAGTTAGTCAATTTGCAACGGGAATTCCCTTTGTGGAGTAGTGCCAAGACTCCACAATTCATGTCTGGTGGGAGCCGATTGCTGGAGATAGCTTCTGTGATCATTTTAAGATAATCCTCGCCTATCAAGGGCCAATAGAGCTTATGGAACTCTATAATAACACCGTCTTTCCCTCGGGATTTACCTGCGGCCATCTGGGTAAGGGCGTCTTGGAGTTCAACTGGAGCTTTGAGGAAGGTTTTCATGCTTTCGGAAAGTCCGTCCTGGATTCTTGATAGAGCAAAATCGAAGCTTGGCCGAGGAGATCCTGTTGGAGAAGTACTGGTGTAGAGCCTGGAGTAGTAATCTACACTGATGGTTTCCAATTCTTCTCGGTTATGACAAAGGTGTCCATTCGAGTTCTCTAATTCAGTAATATGCGAAGCTCCTAAAATTTCCCTAGTAGCTTTGGAAAATCTTTGTTGGCTGAGTCACCAACTTGTCTCCATTTCAGCCTACTTCTTGATTTCTGGCCGCGGGCTTTGACGAGTTTGATTTGCTAGAGTTCAGAGGCACAGTCACTGAGGCTGGCTTGGAGACTGGAATTGGTAGGATCTGATTGAAGAGCTTCGAGCAGGTTGGAAAGCTCTAGTCGCTTCTCAGATTCTGCGAGTCTGTCCCTCATGGCTTGATCCCAGCAAAAAGTCTTATAAAATTTGACACATCGTCTCAATTTGCCAAAGAAACCCAGGGTTGGATGAGAGAACCAGATCTGCTCAAACGCTTGGCGGACTACTAGATCGTCTAAGAACCGGGCATTCATGCAAAAATGAGAGCGTCTGGGAGCTTCATGTTTGAGCTGCAGAGAGTACCAAACTGGATGGTGATCTGAGTGGATGCTATCCCCAATGAGGTGTTCCTTGATGAGTGAAAGCCCATCATACAAATGAGGAGTCGGGGTATAAATTATGTCAAGACGAGCCATGATACGAGAATGATCTCGGCGGTGATTATCCCAAGTGTACCTCAAACCATTGGATGGTTCAAATGTGTCATGGACCACAAGAGAGGACAAGAGATCATTGAAATTGAGCTTTTCACTATCTGAGATGGTGCGACCATTTCTGGAGGTTTTATCTCGGGGCTCGGGAACCATATTCCAATCTCCGGCTAATGTCCATCGACAATTTTGAGGGAGACTGTCAATTAGTTTGGACCAGAGATGCATCCTCTCTCCAGTTGAATGCGGGCTGTAAACATTAAGGATACCCATATCGCCCCTGGTAAGACCAGATAAGCGAATTCAATGGGCCCGGTTGGAGCGGGAGTGACCTGAGGAGATCACGAGATGTTTGATTTTGGGATTAATCAAAATGCAAAGACCTCCTGATCCTGCTCCCTCGTCATTGGGATCATGGTTGTAACCTGGAGCTGCTTCTACTTTGTAGCATCCGGCTTGTGACTAGAAGTGATTCTTAAGATTAACTAGACGGGATCCTCTGAGCTTGTGTTCTTGTAGGCAGAGAGTATCTATGCTAGGAAGGAGACGACGAAAGTAACTGCGTGCACGATTAAAGGCTGCAGGATCATTGAGACCCTGGACGTTTTGGGAAACAATGGTTAAGATCATGGCAAAGAGTTATGAAGGGGGACTGGTTGGGATCTCGGGGCGTCTACTGATGACGACCGTCTAAAAGGTTGATTCAATTATCGAGATTGAAGGGTGTTCAGTCTACGCCTAGAGGCAATATCGACAGCTAATTCTCTCCTAGCCAATCCTGTTGCTGGGGGACCTGGGCAACGTTGCCTGGGAGGCGTCGTGAAGTTATCACTGTGGGAAACTAGGCCAAGGTTGCAAAGCCATTTGTAGAAAAGGGGAGTAAGGTGTTCGGAGACATTCCTGGCAAAGGGATTATGACGGGGTGTCCTTGGTATGGAAAAACCAGAAGTAGAAAAATCCCCAAAATAATCCACACCAGATGGATCTCCTAAGGCCATTTGAGGGTGAAGTGAGGGAGCTATGAATCTCATGGGAGTAGAAGGTAAGGAGCAGGCTTTGATATTGAGGTCAATGCTAGGCTGAAGGCTCTCTGAATTGGGTAGGGAGCATTGCGGTTCATCTTGGATCAGAGCTGGTGTTGGATCGGGCTGATCGATGCTCATGTCTGAGACATGAGGGAGGATGGCTCCGTCTGCCAAGTTAGAAGGCAGAGCCGTGGGAGCTGGTGTTGGATCCACAGAAGCACTCGGGATGGAATTTGGACAGTCGGGAGACGGTTCTGAACCTGGAGGAGGTTGACCAGGATGCTGGCAACTGGTCTCATTCGGGACAAATGTTGTCTTGGCTAGTGCTCCAATGGTTGGATCAGCAGAGACCGGTTCTTGTGCTTCCATTTCAGCTGACGGGTTGGACATCTCAGCTACAGGTTGCCAGGTAGGAGAAGACTTCTTCTTCTTCTTATCTTTTCATGGACGGACATACTCTGTGAAGCCTGAGGTAGATGTTGCTTTGGGAAGTATAGGACCGGCTCCATGGGAATTCGTGTCAGGCGGGGTGCTGGACAAAGACGTTGCAGCAATAGTCTTGGATCCCGGTTCTGGTCCAGGCTTCTTGGTGGCGGTTAGGGGGGCACTTTTAGCTGAGCTGGTACCAACATTGGTATGTCCTGCTGTTGGAGGGATCGTGTCAACTGATGGATGAGTGGCCCCAGTCTCCACTGTAGGAGCTTGAAGGACAGCAGTCTGAGATTTCGAAGTGATTTTCTTTGCTCCAGCCGGTGGAAGTCCTGGTGGAGGAGGGGGAAGCCCTTGAGAGGGGATAGAGTGGGCGGAAGCAGCTTCAGTAGGGGGACGGGCTCCTGTAAGGGAAGGATTATCTTTGGTTTTCAAATTGGAGAGGCCTGGGCAGCCCTTGACTCTATGGTCCGTGTCCAAGCAGAATCTACAACGAATGGGAAGATCAGTGTAATCAACGATAATAGTAGAGGAGGCTCCACTAATGGCATTGGTTACGATGACTGAGGTTTTCCACCCGTCGCCTGCCAGTAACGCCAGACAAAATTTCTGGTCCTCCAAGGTCGAATTGTGCCTATCTCCTCCAAGGACTTTACCAAGGCCTTGTGCAATTTGTCTCGCTACTCTCTGAAACTCATACGGGACTCTGCGCAAGGTGACCCAAGTAGGGACTTGCATCCCTTTTGGGTTGCTATGATCGAAATTGGAGATCCAATTTTGCATAACACAGGTACCCCATCTAGATTTAAATGGAGTGAGCATAAAGAGCTTTTGGACCATACCTGGTTCCCTCACTCAAAGCTGAAAGAACCTCCTTCCTAAGTTCCTGCCAATGGCTACCCAGCCTCCAATCAATCGCTTGAGCGATTCGATCCACTGGTTCATGATGGTTGTACTTGGCTTGCCACCTACGAAGTAAGCCAGGATTACGTGGCTCTGGAGGTAGTCCATTTCCTTCTTAACTGCGCCCTGGTCCACCTGAATTTCCCTGCAAGTGGTTCATAAGAGGAAACCAGCATAGCTGCGACTGTAGCCTTCTGGTAAAACCTCTCCTTCAGACGCTTTGGTGGGGTGAATCTTAGCATGCCTGCCTTGGAAGTTAATAGCATCCACCAATGTCGGGTCGGACTAATCATTCGGCTGGGATTGACGCACTGGTCCTGAGTTGTCGGGTTTGTTGGCCGCCTTTGCAGGTGGACCATCTCGAACTTTGTCCACGAATGAGGCCATACTCAGGAACTGTGCATTGGGTACGCATAATCTGGGATCTGGATCTTTAGGAGAAATTGAAGTCTCGAAGTAAACGAGGAACGCAAGTAATAGATCTAGCTGGAAATGGAACACAGTAAGATGCGCATTAAGCCAAGCGCGAAAAACTATGGTAAGGCAGTCCCACTCTCTGATGGATCAAGGAAGCCTAAACAGAGTCCTAGACGAAAGAGGCCAAAGATGCATCAACACATCAGAGAATTGGGCAAAGAATTGGAAAGCGAAGAGATCTCGTGGATTGCTCAACCGAAGCGATCCACCTAAGGGTGGCACGCTCTGGAGCTCCTCATCGCTCTCCCTCCAATCAGTGCACTTCGATTACTGCACGCCAATCGGCCGCTACTCCCCCCTCCAATTCTCATTGAATCCCAAATCAAATGACGTTGGGGTAAGAGCATGCCCAGCAGCTCCAGACCAAATATGTCCGCCGAACATTAAATTGAGGGCCATTTTTAACTTAGAGGAATGTTAAGCAAAAAGTAGCCCAGCAACACTCCTCGTGCAAACACCAAGGCAACTTATAAAAAGAAGATTTTATGAAAGTAACTTGATGACCTTAAAGCACGGGCCAGTGAATAGTCTTCAAGCTCGTTATGTAATTGTTGATTGAGCAAAGATGCTTGCATGGTGTGAGAAATGTGCTTGCGCCAAACCTTCTGTAGATGGCGGAGAAACTCCAAACTTGGCTCCAAAAACTATTTTTTAGCGTTACTGGGTAGTTGTTGGGCCAAACTTCGAAGCAAGTGGAGATGACTACACCAAATCTTGACGTTGGTCCCTCCAAAACACCTGCTGCTGGGCATGCTCTGAGGGTTTTCCCTCTCACTGCTGGGCATGCTCTGAGTGTGTTTCATATGCAGAAAAGTCAAAAAATTCCCCCATTAATTTGATGAACTTTACATTATTAATTTGAACTTACATGACAAAATCTCAGCAAAACATGCAAGATAAGATGATGATGTTGCTCAGCTCATCTATTATACATGAGGTTGTGATGAAGCTTGAGAATTTTGTTGAGCCTCCTTTTCTCGATTGGCGCACCCACAACAAGTTGAGGGAAAAACTATCTGCGATAAAGCAACCGAGCCAGATTTGGGTATAATTTATATTCATTTTTTAACTCACAAAAGGGGCCCAGATTTCTTGCTTATGATTGAGAGTAGAACCATGGGTGCGGTCTCCGAGGCCATTCTTTGTTCCACAAGATTCCTGTGGGAATTAAATGCATGGGCTTAGCTAAACAATACTACGTTACTTTTTGCTAATAGTGAAGGTGGATTTATAGTAAGGGAGGATAATTAGTGAAGGTGACACTAAGGTGTAAAATCAGTGCGAAATGAAGATTTTAGCTACTCAGTAAAAAAATTAGCTACTCATTAAAAATTTCAGCCCGGCCAATTTCATGATTTTGCTAAATAGAGCGTGTATTTGGAATTAGTACTACATGCACTATTAACCCTTTAACGTCCCGATTCAACACTATTTTCAAAGATTCGTTATAAAATGTTTGATGAAAAATAAAAATGGAGTTGATGTACAAAGCAAAGCTGTAAATGTCAATGTGAAGATAACATCTATACGGTTGGATTCATCATATTCATTATTAATATTTTTTAATTAATTTTGCAAGGTTTTCTCTTGAAATTCAATTTAAAATCCAAAATTAACACAAAAAAATAAAAAATATCGTAATGAAATTGGAATAACATGCACTACAAGATAGTATAGTTTCCATTATTTGATTCTACTTATTATGGAAAATCATGTTTAAGGTCTCACTTTTTGAACTAAGAATGAAACTTGACATAAACCACTTTTGTTATTTTTCAAAAATTCACATTATCTTATTTTGAAGATCCATACCGTACAAATGGTAGTCAACTAGCACAACAATCAAGAGAATTTTGGATGGATGAAAAACATCACCGTATGTGGTGAAGGGACGCATCAGAAATCATCCAGCGTCTAGGATATGGACGCTGGCGCGTCAAAGGGTTAACAAAAAGTAGTGTATTGCATGAGGAATTTAGAATTACCACTCCAATACTAGTGTTGTACTTTCACTAGTAGAAAAGGTGGCACTGTCGAGGGAGATGTCCAAGCAAGTAGTTCCCAACTCCACACATGCACAATGATTTTGCTTGGGCATGTCTTTGGGGAGCGCCACCTTTTCTACTAGTGTGTCATTCTCTTTTACAAAACGAGGACTAAGCTACCTTGTTGTATTTGTATCTTGTCTTGCAGTAAAGGTATTCCATTATTTGTGCCAAAAAAAAAATTAAGAATTAAAATAAATAAATAAACGAGGACTATTCTATTTGAAGTGAAAAGAATACAATAGCAGTTGAGGGGTACAGGGCTCACCAGAGGCCAATAAGATGGGCTCACCAGAGGCCAATAAGATGGGCTCAAAGTGGCCATTAGGCCGAGTGGAAGGTGCCACTACAGAAAAGTGTTGTACTTCATTATTTCAACTGAACAGTTAAAGGTTTTCATTGGAGACATATGATAAAAGTAATAAAAAGTAATATAAAGAACCATTTTGGGATTTTGTCACAGATTCAGTTGTGAAGGATTTGTCACTTCTGTGACTGATAGGTTACCAAAGTCCCACAAATGCCACAACATACATCCAGGACAGTCACTTCTTATTGTGCATGAGTTTGAATACCACAACATTCCCAGAAAAGTGTGACGTTCATGGCCAGTTCACACCAGTAACCCAATGCGAGTGCGGTAGAGAATCTGCATTCGTCAAGTAAGTTTTTCAGTAGCTCCAGTGTGCTCCTCTAAAAACAAATTAACCTGGCGCATGCAAGAAACTGCTCCAACGCATTTTGGGTGTTGCAAGAAATTTGCGCTTCACCAACGCACATGTGTTGACCAAAAGGAGGAAGAGACAAGGCTCTGACATCACAAGAAATTGTATATTGTTTTCAAATTTTACCTTGCAGCATTCTAGGAACACAACGCAAGTGCTAGAGCTTCTTGGCGTGAATGGGCCATCATACACTTGAAGGACATCTAGAAAACCACAACATTCCAAATGAATTCTTCATCTCTACGTGATTCAAGAACATGTAGGTACCACAATATTATTTTTTGTGTTCATATTATTCTTCCACCAATTGTTTTTTTTGTATGGTACTCCCTCTGCTCCATAATATAAGTCTACCTTTTTTGGCATGTTTTTTTTCCTAGCTTTTGTCCTATGTTTTATACTTCAAACGTGAGCATTGTCCACTTCAAACAGGACGGACAATGAGAGTGACACAAAAACTACATACTACTATTAAAGATAGTTCATTTTTTGAGTATTGAGATGCCTTTATTTGACAAAAGAAACATCAAGTTAAAACTTGCCAAAAAAGGTGGACTCTTATTATGAAACGGAGGGAGTATACATCTTGCTTTACAAAAACATAGTCAGCTAAGGAGGCATAACTTCTAAGTACATCTTCCTAAAAATACTTAATTTTCTTCAAAAAACTATTACTCCCATTGTCCGGAAACAATTCTCCTATTTAAAATAAAGTTAAACTTAATGTTGTTTTTGCCAACAAAAGAAAACTGTTTTGGTACTCAAAAGTGCTTCTTCAAGGAGTGGCTCTTTGTGGGGAAAAAATCATAGGAAAACCCATTTGAATTCTAAAAAAACATGATTTTTGAATTGCAAATCATAAGATTTGAATTCATTTGAAGTGAACATGGCTCATCTTTGAAGAATTAAGCCGTAAAGTACAATTATTTCGGGACAAAAAATGCCAAAAAAAAATAGGACAATTATTTTCGGACAGAGGGAATATGATTTTGTTCACAATTTCATAGTTTGGTTCAAAGTTCAATATTTCAATTAACATTGTCATTTTGTCCAAATATTAAATTTAAAGTCCATTTCTCGTTTTAGAATTCATTTAAGAAGTAGTGACCTTCTATAGAAGATTTTTATGATGGATGGATACGATTGGACATCAATTTCTCATCATACATTGTCGTTGGATTTACAAAGCATGAAATATTAAACTTTGATATGTCTTTTTATTGAAAATTATATAAATAGAATAAAAGAAAATATGTATTTTTTAAAATATAATATAGAGGAAAAATTTTCAATTAAAAATAATAATTAAAATTGCATCATAGATTTTCACAATATTCAACATAGAAGGACGTTCTTAGTACCATTGAAAAGCCTCTTACAAAAATTGTATTTATTAAAAGTATTCCGATACAACCTCTGAAGCATGAGATATTGACTTTTAGAGTATTTTCATAATCAAGATTTACATAATTTTTAGAAATTAACCAAATAAAGGTATTTAGCAAAGATCGTGGTTGTAGAAACGAGGTATGTCAAGCCATATTAGAAAATTCATACCATGAATAAAAATATAGTAATTGAACAAAATCTACAATACAAAACAATTATTGTAGTTGTGGAAATAACACAAGTCAAACTAGTTTACATATTAAAACTATAGATGTTTTATTTAGTTTATTTTGTCGTAGGATCACCAAAAAGATTTAAGAGATAGAGCGTCAGGTACGTTGGTGCTTGGACAAGATTTGAACATGTTGAATATGAGATATCAATTTTAAAATAATTTTGTCATCAAAAATTTATGAAAAAAGATGAGGAAAATGTCTTAAAATGACATTTAGGACAAGATGGGCCATAATAGTTGTGGTAGCAATACATACCATACTAGATTATACATCGATCTTTAACCTTTAACTGCCAATGCGTTCATTTTCTGAACGATGTACATATCACTCATCATTTTCTTATCCGCGGTGATGTTTTGTAAAGTCAAAATTTCAAGGTAGATTTAGGGCCAGTTACCTTTACGTAAATGAAGCTGGATTAAGAAAAAAATTGACATTGAATCTACTAGGTCCTTCCACTCCATGTGAGCTTCCATTTCGACAAAAATAAAAAAATTCCAAAGTTTTTATTTGTTGAATGCACACTAAATCCATTCTTTGGGGCTTAAATACAAATGAAAGTAGTAGATGATGACTTTTCCATGACATCCAATACGGTTGGATTGAATAATAATGTTGAAATATGTTTAAATTTGATTTTAAAAGAGATCATTGTTTTAGTTATATGAAAAATACAAAAGTACTCATTATGGCTTTTGTATTTTTGAATGATTGGCCAAAAGTGCATAATGTACAACATTTAATCATCTCTTGCATAATGTGCAATGTTTCAAGCTATAAAAATATTTTTTGATTGCTTGCAAAGAGATCTCAAGATTCCTCTATTGAATCAGAATAAAAATTATATGAATAACTTCCCCACTATTGAAGCATAATGATTTCAACCAATCATTATGAATTACAAGACGAGAGTATTAAAATTGTGAATTTCAAAGTTTTTTTTATATAAATTCATTTGAAAAATATCTTGGCATTTTGTTTCAAATTTGAATATATGGATGACTTCTAGTAAGGATGTCTTACATATGCTCTTTAGAGTTGAAGCTCAAAAAAGTTAAAGAAGTCTCATTTTATAATACATTTGGGTATTGCCCAAAACCTCTACACATTTAGTGGTTAAATTTCATGATTATGCATTATCAATAAACACTCAAAAAATGAGTTACTCAAGTTTGATGTTCCAATTTGGCTCTTTGAAAATATTAAAATTTATCCTCTTTTCAATTCAATTTTCTTTATTTAGCCGTTTTGAATCAAAATACTCATAGGAGTAGCTTCTAGTAGCTTCAGTAAGAGATTTAAAATTTAAAATGTTTCAAACTGGCAAATAGACTAGTGAAATTTGCAATTAGATAATACTTTGTTGCTAAACAACTTTTTTAAATCTCAAAAAAGTTGGATAAACTTAAAAATTCCATGTTTCCTAATTCAAAATTGTAATTTTAATTTGATTAAAATTTTGGGATTATAGGGATCTAATAAATTAAAGAGGATACATTAGAGTTAACCAAAAAAGAGTGTCTCAAAGTGGAAAGAAACCTTAAACTCACCTTAGACTCGTTTTGAGTTCAAAAAGACTGCAAAACTAGTCTATGGTGAGTTGGAGAATAATATAAAGCAAGACCCTGTACCACCATGAGGTATGGAACTCGTGACCTCCCGAATGCTAGAGGAGAGTTCCTATACGCTCTCCCAAGCTAAGAGCCCCAACCATGGAAACAATGATTGTCAGAAAATATAATTATAGAAACATAAGTCCACTTGAACTTTGCTTGAAAAGCAGTTCTGTTTTTGGATAACTCGATTTACTTAATAAATTGTTTTGTACATTCATTGCAAAGAGGTCAAAGTCAAAACTCATAATGAAATCAAAAATGAGTTTTAACAGATAACTCTAATGAGGTAAAGAACTGCCAAAACAATATTTGGTTTGATGTAATTTTTCTATATGAATATACACCACCAATTACAAAATCGGATTTTGAGGCTGTAGAAAACTGTTGGGTACAATTTTTTTCCAACTACTATGACTATGACTTCATTTTCACTTTAGTAAAACTTGATTGCTTATAGTTTTTAACTACTTTGATGAATATCATGTAAAATATTTTAGATTTTATCATATACCAAGAACTCTACTTCATTTTAGAAATCCTTAGTAATTCTAAGATGCTTTGTATAGAACTTGATAAGTGTGTATAGACATCAGCATTATGTATTTTTATTTGTTGTTTCACGATTTATGAAGATATTTTCTTCATTCTATTGATGATTAAATTGAAAAACCTAAACCTGAGTGACCCAAAATGGTTTGCACCAAAAATAGAAAAGGTTGTGAAAACATGTTAAAAGTGTCTGAATTGAGTGTTTTAAAAGCCTAACCTCTTTAGAATCAAGTTGGCTATAAGAATATGTGCTTGGATTAGTCATTTTTTTATTAATTAGTTTTATAATCAATAAATAAATTTGGTCGTTTATGTACCTGAAGTAGTCTACAAAATTATCAAATTTGTAAATGTTTGAAATTTTTTGAGATAATGCATCAATTTTGCAAAGACGTATCAAGACTAATTCTAGATTTTGAAATTTGATTCAATTATATCAAAATGGATTTCACAAATTCATCATAAATAATTAGATGTATAATTTATAAGTTATAAACTTCCAAATTTCATTAAAAAAATACAAAATTAATAATTATTTCTTAAATCTCATTATAATTGGCTAAAATTATAAGCTTAATAAGATTCTTAAATATTAATTAGACTTCATCTCATTCAAAGTGTTCATTTTATCCAGTTTTTTTCTACAATTATTTAAATTGGTGTTTCTTCAAAATAAAAAATCCTAAATCTTGGCAACCTATGAACATGTTATGAACATTATACTTTCTTATAAAATTGATTTATAAAAATTCAAAAGTATTTTAGTGGTATTCAATTGTATAGAGAGAATCTCCAGGTTGTGCATCACAACTTTCATATTCTATAAAACTTCAACAAAGTCATGTAAGACACATTTTATAACTCATTTAGTTCATGGTAAAATTGGCCAAGAACTTAACCTTTGGATGCGCCTGTGTCCATATATTGGACGATGAATAGATTGTAAGTATGCTCTTGTCTTCATCCCGTATAGTTTTTCATCCATCCAAATTTTCCTTAGTTCTTATGAATACCATTTGAACGGTGTAGATCTTCAAAATAAGATATTGTGATTTTTTTAATGACAAAATTGGTTTATGTCAAGTTTCATTCTTAGTTCAAAAAGTGAGACCTTAACAATGATTTTCCAAAATAAGTAGAATCGAATAATGGAAATTATACCATCTCATAGCGCATATTATTCCATATTCGTTATAAAAAAATTTAAGAAAAATTTGTTAATTTGGGATTTTTATTTAAATTTCAAAGAAAACCTTGCAAAATTAATTAATTAATTAATTAATTAATTTTTTGATAAATCCAACTATATAGATGTGATATACACATTGAAATTTACAACTTTTCTTTATATACCAACTTCACTTTTGTGATTCATCAAACATTTTATAACACATCTGTGAAATTGGTGGTGGATCTCGAAGTTAAAAGATTAAAGGTTAAAATCTCATTTTCAAAAACAAAGAATACAATTTGAATAATTGTTGTAATCTCAACCATGCCCTTTTGAATTTTTTATATTTTTTGGCACATTATACACACTGAATGGATTGATACAACTGAAATCTTTTTTTTCTCTTTTACATTTTTTTCAACAATATTTGAAGAGAAAAATACACAAGAAAATAGAAAAGGTGATGAGCAATATCCTGATGAGCAATATGATGCACTAAAGGTTTTACACATTTTAGAAATATTGAATTTAGGAATTTTTTTGTGAAAAATGTACAAAACAAAACCATATAAAGGGGATTTAAGCACAAATGTCATATTGGATTATTGTAGTTCCAGCTATAGTGCTTGCAATTCTAAAAGTTTTATATAATATAGATTTATAAACATTACAATAAATTTTAGGCCTCCAAAAGGATGCGGGTTCTGCCAACACCTCATGCAATTATTAATTTTTAAATTAAAAAAATAAAATAAAATTTGACCTGGCCGAACTTCGGCCACGTCATATTTGATTTTTTTTAAATAATTATATATATATATATATATATATATATATATATATATATATATATATATATATATATATATATAGTTTTTAATTTGTTTGCATGAGATTCTAGCAATCCTTTGGAGACCTCATATCTCTTGTAATGGTGCATGTCGCACCCCTTTACCACTCCCTTTGTCCTAATGAAGCTTACTTGTGTGTATAAACGATATTTCATTTCTTTAGTGGTAATGAACACAACTTGCTAATATTGCACATGCCACGCACCCACAAAGTTAACTCCCATTATGTTACGAGTTCGAACACCCTATAACTCTTACACTTAGCATTCATAAAACATTCTAACATGCCATTTGATGACATGGCGTGGAACTTCCATAAGTGTTCAAGAGCTCGATGACGGCACTACTCGCCACTGGTGCTAACCGCCCTCAGTCGTCGACATTGAACTCCCCACTAGGCCGTTAGTTCTCACTTTAAGACTCATAATACGGGACTTACTACTTGGGACATCACGGTAGTGGCCTAGGGTAGAGTGGGACATATTTTAACCCGTATAGTCAAGAGGTGCAACCAAACACCTCACAACGCGAGAGGCACGGAAGTGAGGCTCCTATGCTAGCTTCGTGCTTTGAGAGCTTCTGCTGCTCACCTTGCACCATGTATGAGTGAGTAGAAAGACGGCCCCTCTTCATAGTACTTGATGTAGAATTTGGGAAGGTCTCCCATGCTCTTAGTCTAAGGGACTTCCTATATACACACTTTTGTTTTGGAAGACCACCCACTTAACTTTGTCATCGTCATGAAACTGCTCCACTAAGGACCACCCGAACTTCTAACTAGCATAACTTTTATCTCAGTTGTCCGAATCTCAATTTCAAGCCCATTTTTGTGATTCACTCTTCGAGTAGATCACGGTTCTATAAGTTATATTTCTCATTACAGCCCGTATTAATGAAGTTATGGCCTTCCAAATATTTGGATTTGTAGGAGGTGGCAGGTCCGGTTTTCCCCTCCTTTACTGGCCATAACTTTAAAATCCTTACTTTACCCCTCATGAGTTCAGCAATCTAGAAAGCTCATCTCCTTAGCTTTCTATTAATATATAATATGTCCCATTCTTTTGAGGGTGTCCTCGGGAACCTTGAGTCCCACTCTCAACACTCATTTATGTGTTGTCAACTTTGAAGAGCCATAACTTTTGATTCACATCTCCCATTCACGTGTTCTTTAGACCCATGGGTGCGTGCTCTTACAATGTTTCAACCATGTATGGTACGCCTCCATCTCAGACTCTCACAAAACGCTATTGCGTGTTGTTTGAACATTGGAACACCTCTTGGTTTCCCCACCTTGTCTCTTGCAAGGTATGGGCTCACCTCGGGGTCCTCCTTGCTCACCACAATGTTTGAGAGTCCTTTTAAAAGGGATGTGATAGTGGAAGATATTGAACTTTGAAGTAATTTCTCATTGAAATTGTGAAAATAAAAATAAAATAAAGAATAACTTAGGAAAAAAGTAAAAACTAGATTTTGTGGTTGCATAATCCCCAATTGTTGGGCTAACAAGGTTGTAAGGTAGGAGCATCCAATCTTGACAGTGTACCCAATGCCAATAATTTGTAAACACAATAGTCATTCTAGAATGTAAATCTAAGTAGACCATAGATAGCTTATCATTTTTATTAACAAACAATAAAGGCTCTATGATGGGCTTAGATTTGCGTTCTAAAATGAATACCGTGTTTAGAAATTATCAATACTGTCGGAATTGTATGCTCCTGCTTTAGTCTTGGTTCTATTCTGAAGTTCTCAGAACAGGGTTATGCACATTGAAAGGCTTACAAGATTCCCATGTATGCAATATAAATCAATGAATTTTAAAATATTTTTGTCATCAAAATTTATAAAAAAAAAGAAAGAAAGAAAAACTAGCCACAAAAATAAAAATGGAGCATAGGTTGCACTGTTGTGGTTGTATGAATGGTGCATACCATACAAAATAAAATCCACACTTTGAATAAATATATAGCAAGAGTACAATTTGATTACAATTTGTAAGGTAGACAAACCCATTCCCATGAAGCTCCCACAATTGATTTCTACAACAAAGTTTTCCATGAGTCAAGAAGACGGCTAAACTAGTTTTCCATGAGTTTGAAGACCACTAAGCTCTTAAACGCACTAGTAAGATTTCAGTTCTTTATAACTAGTCCTTTGTGACTTAGATGGTCGTTTGTGACTCAATTCTTTTTAAAAAGAGTTGTTTTGGATCTAATAACGAGAGACCACTAAGCTCTTTCATACCTTTTGACTATTTGGGGTGAACAAATAAGAGTATATTATAGCAAATTTCATAGTATCTTATTCAAACTCAAGGTGACTTTAAGGATAACTCTACTATCTCCCTAAAATAAATATTGTACGGATTTGAGAAATAGTGTCCCAGACACTAAATACGCCATTCAATATAGTGATTTTTGGAGATTTTTTGGTTGCTTAATTTTATGGTTTTATTTTTTCAAGAGCACATTTAGATTAAAATCTTCAATTTTTTTGGTGAATCATTGCAACATGAATGAGGCCTGAAAATTTCACAAATTGTTCCCTTTCTAATCGGATTACACGTGTATAAAGCTATCTTGCCATAGAATTTTGTAGTATTTTTTTTCCTTGCAAAAAGTGCATGACAGACAAGAAAATGTGGATGAAATCCGTACAGTGGGGTACCAATCAAAATGTCGTTTTCGAATTCGCAGTGAGAAAAATTTCACTACTGCCAACTTTGAAAGCCTCCCGAGAGCTCAAAAATTGGTATTTTACCACGAAATTTTTACCAAAGAATTATCTTTAAGTTAATTATATGTGTGCCAAAGTTCAAGGCCAAAAGATTCACCAAAAAAAAGTTATTCAAAATCTACCAACATTGGTAGCTGTGGAAATGTTTTCACTGCTGCCAACTTTGACAGCCTCCCAAAGATTGAAATATATTTTTTTTGCCATGAAATTCTTGGAAAAAAAACCTCTTGATGTTAATAACATATGATAAAAATTTCAAGGCCAAAATATTAATACAAAAAAAGATATTAACAATCTACCAACATGTGTAGTTGTGGGAAACAATGGGGAAACCATTTCATTGCTACCAACTTTGACACCCTCCCAACGGTTGAGAAATTTTCTATTTACCATGAAATTTTTAGCACAACATGCTCTTTATGACAACAACATTCATGCCAAATTTGAAGGTCAAAAAATTTATACAAAAAAATTTATTTACAATCTACCAATGTGAATCTTTTGGCCTTGAACTTTGGCACACATATAATTAACTTAAAGATAATTCTTTGGTAAAAATTTCGTGGTAAAATACCAATTTTTGAGCTCTTGGGAGGCTTTCAAAGTTGGCAGTACTGAAATTTTTCTCACTGCGAATTCGAAAACGACATTTTGATTTGTACATTGTCCTAAAAATGAACAGCTAGGCAGTTAGGGGTAAACCCTTTAGTGCCTAGCTTACCACATTCTATACACTAGAGTGCCAAATATGCAAATAACAAAAAATCTGTGAAGAATTGGGTTTTGAATTGTAAAGTTTAGAGTTGGAGATTTATAATACATACCTTCTAGAAGAAGAAAATTTCAATTTGAAGTTGTGCAACTATCAAAATACCTATGAAAAAACACTTGAAAATTGAGTAAATATTTACATATACAACACATGTATTATGTGGTATTTATTGTGTTTGGAAGTTTGTTATCTTGTTTTATTTTTTGGGGTTGTGTTCTCTTGTTCATATTCCATTAGTGTATGTATTTTGATCTTGATCAATGTACCAACTCCATTCATATTTTAATGTATACATTTTTGTCCTAAACTATATATGGATAAGTCACTCTTACTTATAAAATTCACAATAATTATGTGTTAGTCCGTTCTTGGATTGAAGGATTGCAACATCGAGGTGTTGACATAGTTCATTGCCTTCACTTTCATTTTTGTAAATTTAACCCAAATTCTATTTAAATTTGAAGTCACACACCCCCAAAAATCTCATTTCTGAGTGTGCATTATACAATTCAAAGACATACTATAATCTTACAATTCCACCATTGGATGATTCTCTAATTATGGCAAAATGTCTCCACTCTAGTTGAGAATACAATTGTATGGTCAATTTCTAATTTAATCCATTCTATTTATGATAGACTTATCAATCATCATGGAAAAATTCAATGCACCGAGCTACAATATCCTAGGCACTAAAGTGTTAACTTCCCTAGGGTCGGTTGCAAGAATCTATAATTCCTTCTTTTTGAATTTAACTATAAATTTCCTTCATTGTCAAAAATTTCCAATTCTTGTTGCAATAGCCTTAATTCCTAAGCGTGCAAGGAGCCCCGTGGGATCATGTTCGGTCATTTTTTAGTCAAACATTGATTTCCACCTAGTTCCTAATTTCAAATGAAAATGATCCCAACTAAGAAAGTGTGGGGGCTATCTTCGACTCTCTAGTCCAATTTATCATTCTTCAAAATTGTTAAAACTGCTTTTTTACATCACTTTAAAGCTCAAAACCCTAAAATTCCAATATACATTGAAGAAGAAAAAAATTTCTATCAAATATCCTTTTATGTAAGCTCAAGAAACATGCCACCTACACCTTGTTGTTCATCACTAATATTTACATTTTCCCTAAAAAAAACTCATACTACTATAAGTATTTCTGTAAGAAAATGATTTTCACAAGGAAAAGATTTCTAAAAGAACTTAAAAAATTAATTTTTATTCAAATAATTATGGAAAAATAAAGGTAAATTGATTTAACAATAATTTATATGAGAAAAATACCAGTATTTGGGGCTCACAATTTTTAAACATTAAAAAATTAGTTAATTAATTAAATTAATTTTTTTGAAACAAATTGAAATTACAATAATCAGACATTTGGGTGTAGTTACAATGGTTGGTGGATGCAGTAATCTTGGTACTTAATAAAAAATGATTTTATGATTTTATTTTATTTTATTATTATTATTATTATTATTTTTTGACACAAACAAAGGGAAGCCCTTTACTACAAGAAGAGATAAAATACAAACCAACCCTGTCAATTCCGGCGAGGCCAGTGACACCTAACACTCACTAATGGAGCTAAATCTAGGATCAATAAGTTTTCACTGCGGTTGCTCATCAACCCAGGTGGCAAAGACATCCCGTTTACACCATAGCAACCTAAATTGTAACAAGAAGTGAGCGGCCTTGTCAGGCTCTTTCTCGTGCTTGCTGTTATCAGACTGGGATCGTTTCCAAACAAAGCCTACCATAGTCAATAAGGTCAAGCCAAATCCTATAGCAAAGCTTCTCCACATTCCACTGAATCCCACTAAAAGCAGTTTCGTTTCGCTCCTTCCAGATCCACCACATGATGGCGCCCTTCATGGCCCATTCACACCAAAAATCCGACGCAAGTCTGTCTGCGTTCTTGAATTTCGGGTGGGTAAATTGAAGAAATGATTTATTATTTTGAGCTTGTTTTATCCTGCTACGAACACTGTGCGACACTGTTCAACTGCATTTTGCTGCCGCAAATTCACTGCCATTCCTTTTTTGTGTTGTAAAACTATTTACTTGCGTCTTCATCACTTAAGATTGCATTAAACTATGATTTATTTTCACCATCTATTTACCTTGATTGACGCAGATTCCCAACGCACGCGCGATCAAGTGACTGGTGTGAATGGGCCTTCATCAACAACCAAATTCTTCCAACTTTCCTGAACCTCCTAGGGACTCTATGAGCGAAAATACAAAATGATACTTCTTTCATCCAATGGCACTCGGTCACCTAAATCTGAACAAAAGAACAAATGGCGTCTTGATGCTCCGCATTAGCCACCTAATTATAAGGGGCTATCTAAATAGGACATTAAAATGGCATCTTCATGCTCCATTAGCCATCTCTACAAGGAATCTTTACAATTTTATAAATTTGCTCAGTGTCTGACAGACGGATGTTTAGGTTTGTGCTGCCCATAATCACTCTAAAAACAAATGTCTGAGTGGCTTGTTTTTTTTTGACACAAATACAGAGAACTGTACTGAGTGGCTTTTGATTTAGTAGGGGATCAATCAGTGCAAATACAATAATAAGTTTCCAGGACAAATGGATTGATTATAAATAGCCCTTTTCAGAAGATTATGACACATGTTTCATGATTGATTAAGCATGGCAGAAAATATTTGACCAATTACCATTGAACAAATTTCCGATAATTTTTTATTCCTACAGATTAAATGCAAAGTGGGCAGTTTTCTGTAGCCAGTTAAAATGAAAAACAAGCATCCATTTATTTCAAAAAGTAAAAATAAAAAAAATGAAAAACAAGACTTTCTGCTTGTGTTCAAGAAAAATAATTGAAAGAAAATTTACAAGCTCACGTATAAGGCTGCCACAGGCCATTATGATGTCAAGGAAAAATTCTTAACACTGGCTGTTGTGGATTGACTCCTTCCATATAAAGCTCTCGTCTCACAACTTTAACCCTTACCTGCCCATGCATCCATTTTTTTGGACGATGTATACATTTCATCCATGTTTTCTCATCCGTCGTGCACTTTTTGCAGTGTGGATTTTTTACTATAGATTTTATGGGAAGTTAGCTTCATGCATGTGTGAACTGATTAGAAAAAGGATGATTTGTGAAATTTTTATGCCTCGTTTCATGTTGCAGTGATTCACCAAAAAACTTCTTAGATCTTAGTTCAAAACAAATCAAAAGTGCTCTTGAAAAACTCAACTCATAAAATTAAGCAACCAAAAAGTCTCCAAAAATCACTGCACTTAGAGTGTTACATTTCAACCCATCACAACAAATTTCATCCACGGATTGTCAATATCTTATTTGAAATCCAATTACAAAAGAATTAAAAAAAATTGAGTTTCAATTTTTATACAAAAATATTGGTGATTGCAATAATAGATCTAACCATATGGATAGAATCTAAAATTCATAATGTACAACTTTTATTCCTACATCAAGTCCAAATATTCCTCTTAGTTGCATTTTATTATGCAATTTTGGAATTCTCCAAATCTGGAGAGGGCTATAGGCATGTAGGCATTTAGGATTAAGAAAGCTAAGAAATTGACAACATTCTAAGCAATGAATGAAGTGTCATCTTAAGTGTTAACAAACACTTATTTCTAAATGACTCCACGTGTTTGGAAATAAAAAGTACCTTTGAGATTTGAGAACTGGAAGCAGTGTTCCCATGGTTTTTATTTAATTTAATTTAATTTTTACACAAATTGGACATGATTCAATTGCAAGGAAAGAACTTGAAGAATACAAGCCCCGGTCAGGTTTGCCATGGGGAAGAGAAACCATAGTCAGTAAGTCAAAGAAAGAAAGTTAAAAGTAAAGAAAAAAAAAGTCAAGAAGAGCACGGACGTGATAGGTGTAGAGCAAGTAAGTCACATAGGCACAAAATCCTGCAGAGAGCCGACCAACTTCTAGCAGGGGTAGTCAAGCTCCATGGAAATGAAGAAACCATTGTGACACCATGTGACTTTTAACCTTAAACCCTAAACCCTACACTCTAAACCGGCCTAAACCATTGTATAGGAATTGCTCTTTCATTAGGAGAATCCTAGCCCATTCAACCCGACCAACTTCTAGTAGGAGTAGTCAAACTCCATGGATGCAAAGAAACCATTGTGACATCATGTGGTTTCAAACATTGAACCGTAAACCCTAAACTCTTGTCTGGGAATTGCTCCTTCATCAAGAGAATCCTAGTCCATTCAACCCGACTATAATCTACCATCCCAAAATAGATTTAGGTGTACTAGAGCTTCGTAATTGCCCACGTGATGTTGGTTGTGTCCATGGGTTTTTTTTTATAATTTTAGAACAGAGGAAGTACTAAGAATGCAGAACTGAGGCTATATACTATAGTTATTTGTAAAGTCTATAGGGCGTACCCTGTCTGCAACCCCGCATTTTTGTGCTTTAATTAAAATTGTCTGACCACATTAGACACAACCAACCAAGCCACTCGGTTTGGGAGAGCATGAGGGTGGCATGGGGGTGTATGGAGATTCTTCTATGGCTCAAGTGTGCTTTGAAGAGCTTCTCTAGTATTGATAAGGTGCAATGTTTGAATCTCCCTGACAACGCAGTGCATTGTGATTGGTAAAAAAAAAGGGCCAAAACTCATTTTTGCTACCTTTCAAGCTGAAATACCAATTTTGCCTTGTTTTTCATGTTGTGGAAATATTTTGCTCAACTTTATAGATAACTCTATTGTACAGTGGGGTACCAATCAAAATGTCGTTTTCGAATTCGCAGTGAGAAAAATTTCACTACTGCCAACTTTGAAAGCCTCCCGAGAGCTCAAAAACTAGTATTTTACCACGAAATTTTTACCAAAGAATTATCTTTAAGTTAATTATATGCGTGCCAAATTTCAAGGCCAAAAGATTCACCAAAAAAAGGTTATTCAAAATCTACCAACATTGGTAGCTGTGGAAATTTTTTCACTGCTGCCAACTTTGACAGCCTCCCAAAGATTGAATAAATTATTTTTTGCCATGAAATTCTTGAAAAAAAAACCTCTTTATGTTAATAACATATGATAAAAATTTCAAGGCCAAAAAATTAATACAAAAAAAGATATTAACAATCTACCAACATGCCCTCTAGGTTACAAGCAGTGATTGAGGCAAAAGGAGGACATACACGTTGGTAGATTGTAAATATTTTTTTTTGTATAAATTTTTTGACCTTGAAATTTGGCATGAATGTTGTTATCATAAAGAGCATGTTGTGCCAAAATTTTTATGGTAAATAGACAAATTCTCAACCGTTGAGAGGGTGTCAAAGTTGGTGTCAAAGTTGGTAGATATGTTGCCTCAATCACATGTTGGTAGATTGTTAATAATTTTTTTTGTATTAATCTTTTGGCCTTGAAATTTTTATCATATGTTATTAACATAAAGGGGTTTTTCTTCCAAGAATTTCATGGCAAAAAAAAATTAATTCAATCTTTGGGAGGCTGTCGAAGTTGGCAGCAGTGAAAAAATACCAATGTTGGTAGATTTTGAATAACCTTTTTTGGTGAATCTTTTGGCCTTGAAATTTGGCACACATATAATTAACTTAAAGATAATTCTTTGGTAAAATTTCGTGGTAAAATACCAGTTTTTAAGCTCTCGGGAGGCTTTCAAAGTTGGCAATACTGAAATTTTTCTCACTGCGAATTCGAAAACGACATTTTGATTGGTACCCCACTGTACTACCGGTAGTAGGAAGTGTTTATGTGAGAACTTTAGCTATGAGTATCGCGTGTTCCAATGATTCAATTGTAGGGTACCTAGTACAAATGGGAACAAAGTTTGGGGTGTCATTTCTCCTCGCATGGGCACTTGCATAATTCACAATTGACAATCATTTCATTAAGGTACACCAACCTATTACCACCATGTTTCTAGTTCCGCCCTCATGTACCACCAATGGACATTTTTGTCTTGTAATGTTTACCACCAAAACATGAGGACGAAATTGGAAACATAGTGGTAATAGGTTAGTGCTTCGGGCACCTAACTATACTAGTACCACAAGCCCATTTGGGCACGAGCTCGGTGGCCAAATGTGCCTCAACTTGGTGCCTAAATGGCCAAATGGCACTATGCTAGCAATATAGTTGGGTGTCTTAAGAATCCCTTTTCTACTAGTGTAAAATTTGTAGTTTTGAGTTGTCTTTGGTCTATCCCAATGATTATGGGCACTAAAAGACTCAATGTAGAATTTTGGTTACTTTGATCATTTACTGTTGTACCTTGGAAGCAACTTTGGCAAAAAAGAATTCTATAAATAAATGCCAAAATTTTAGGAATTTTTTGAAAGTGGGAAAACCGATTTGGGGGAGTATTTGTCTTACTAAAATCTACTTCGAAATTGATAACTATTCAACAGAACGGCATTAAACCTGCTTCTAGGCTTTGGTAGTCGAAAGATGGTCTCTTGGAATCAAGGAATAATACCAAAGCTTGGCACTAAATTAGTGCCACTATTGACACTAAGTTAGTGCCACTATTGGCACCAAGCTAGTGTCAATAGTGGCCTTGGGCACCAAACTTTAGGACTATTCCTTGTTCCCAAGAGACCACCTTTCTATTGGTTATTGCTCATAGAGTCGTAGGTTCATTGAATTAATTAAGTTAAAGGTCAAAGTATCTACACATATGATAATAAATGAAAAAAAAAGTTTTTTTTTAATTACTTCAAGTTGTTTATTTCATTTAAGTATTTTTAAAAAATTAATATGCATATTCAATAACATTTTTACCGTGTATATTTACAATAATTCTTTTACAAAAATATTTTATAAATTTTGAAGTTCACGAAAGTAATTTATCACTCGCTTTGTATAGAAAGTGTTCTAAAAGAAGATTCTTGCTATGTTGGTGAAAATTACCACATATAGAGTTTTGCATTTCAAGTCTATTAAAAAAAATGGAAAAATGTCAAAATTTGATCCAAAGTAAAATTATAAAAGAATCATTATTCATAGTTTATTTTGATTATAAGAAATTACCAATGATAATATGTGCACATTTTATCGTATGGATATAATCAATGATTCTAAATCTAGATATGACATGTTTTTTTAATTTGTTATTTTTTTTTAAGAACTAATAAACAACAAGATACTACAACTAACTTGACAACAAAAATCACATACATGCTTGATTAGGGTTTTCTTTACACTAGAAGTTGAAGTTGTTTTGGAGTAAAGACATATTAAATTGAATTGTTCTAATGGCAAAGAAATTGTGCATAACTTCAATGTGTTATAAAATTACGGTCTGAAAAAGGATTAACTCAAAAATGGAATGAATGAATAAAAATGTAGTCAAAACAATTCAAGGACATAATAAAAAATTCTTGTGAATTTTGTTAATGACTCTTTTCGAAGCAATGTTATTAAATCTTGACCACTGTTTTAATTTTAGTTTGTTAAAAATAAAAGCTTTTTTGGGTCAAAGTCAATTTACCAAAAATACTGAAAATAAAATTTTATTCTTGACAATTTGACATTGAAATATGGTCCAAGTTCGAAAGATGTTTCTATCCTTAAAAATTTGAAGTAAAGTGTCAAGGAATGTTATTTTTTATTACGTTCATAAAAAAAAGAAGTGTAGTGCACTATTGTAAAAATGACTTTAATTATACCTTCAATTAATTATTGAATATCCATAATTTTGTAAAGAATTTATTTAATGTTCATATTTGTAAGAAGTTCTTTGTCCGGTGGGCACTGGGTCATTGTCATTACAAACAAGCACTTTACTCATGCCGGCTTCGAAAGAGGACCCAAGTTTCAATCTATTTATGTATTTAGGTGGTTCTTTAGAAAACTCAAAAATTTATTACAAAATAAGAGAAACCATCAATTATGAATTTTAGTGACATTTTGGCTACAAAAATGTACGTCTTAACCCCTAAATGCCTAAAGCCCTCTCCAAATTCGGCAGTTTTGCAAAGATGCATTATAAAATGCAACTAAGAGGGATGTTTTGAACTTGATATATGAATAAAAGTTGTACATTATGAATTTTAGATTCTATCCATACGGTTAGATCTATGATTGTTATTACCAATAATTTTGTATAAAATTTGAAACGTGAAATTCAAAATTATTTTGTAATTCAATTATGAATAAGATATTGACAATCTACAGATGAAATTTTTTGTGATCGGTTGAAATGTAATACTCTAAGTGTAGTGATTTTTGGAGATTTTTTGGTTGCTTAATTATATGAGTTGACTTTTTTTAGAGCACTTTTACACTCAAATCTTCATTATTTTGGGTGAATCACTACAACATGAAATGAGGCATAAAAATTTCACAAATCATCCCCTTTCTACTCAGATCACATATGCAGGAAGCTAACTTCCCATAGAATCTACAGTAAAAATTCCACACTGCTAAAAGTGCATGGCGAATGAGAAATTATGGATGAAATCTGTACATCGTCCAAAAAATGGATGCTTAGGCAGTTAGGGGTTAACCCCTAAAAGCCCAAGGGGTATCAGAAAAAAACATAAATGTGTTATAATATGTGCCTTCCATATGTTTGATGAAGTTGGTTCAATAGAAAAAATGTACGGCATCATCTCTACAAATTATTTGTACAGTCAAACTTCCAAAAATAACTTTAGATATGTTTTTAATGAATTTGAAAGCATTAACCTTTGAAAATTTGTATAAATTATAATTTTCACTTTTAGAGTTTAAAATTTAGCACAATTGGTTAAAATTGGTTTATCTATTGTAAACTTTATAAAAGCAAAAGAAATGAGGGAGGGAACATCATTACTATCTCCAAATAGCAAATTTAAGAGTACTAAGATAATGTTGAGGTGATTCACTTTGAAAAATTCTCCCGGTTGGAGTTTAACTCGGTTGGAAAGCAGACTTGATGTAGTATTTTATTTTTTTATTTTTTATTTTCAATTTTTTTATTTTTTGGTTCCGGGGAGCCTGTTAGATTCAGGCAACGACCAAAAAATGAGCGTTTAGGAGTTAACTTGAATATACTCTTCATAACCTTTATATTATGAATTAAGACCATTTAAAAAAAATATATTAATGAGTTGATAATATATTTTAATGTACTAAAATAAAGTTGAAAATGGCTCCAAGATTACGAATTTAGTCCTCCAAGAATGGCAAGCTAATTCATGAATTTTGAGTTGTGTCTCAAATGGTGACCACCTTTTATTATTATTATTATTATTATTATTATTATTATTATTATTATTATTATTATTATTATTTATCTTGAGGTTATATTTTCATAAAAATGGCGTCAAAATTTTGATGGTCTCACTCCTATAAAACAAATTTCAAGGCCAAAAGATTCACCAAAAAAAGGTTATACAAAATCTACCAACATTGGTAGCTGTGGAAATTTTGTCACTGCTGCCAACTTTGACAGCCTCCCAATGATTGAATAATTTTTTTTTGCCATGAAATTCTTGGAAGAAAAACCCCTTTATGTTAATAACATATGATAAAAATTTCAAGGCCAAAAGATTAATACAAAAAAATTTATTAACAATCTACCAACTAATCAAAACCGCAATTTTATGAGTCTTCAATAGTCAAAGATTACACTTTATTGATTATTTTTTCTCTAAGATTATTTCGGAAAGTAGTTAACACTTTTATTTTATTTTTAATTTTCAAATCCTACTAATATTTTAAAATCCTAGTAAAATAAAGTTGAGCATTAGAGTTATCTGAAAACAAAAGAGGTGTTTTCAAACTTCTACGGTGTGTTCGCATGCCAATATAATCAATTTCTGACAACCATTGTTCATGAATAATCCTTTGGTCCCTTCATGAATAGACTCTTAGGATTGGGGGAACTTGTGGGAACTCTCCTTTAGCATTGGGGACGTCATGAGTTCTATACCCCACGTTAGTGTAGGGCCTTGCTTTAGATTATTCTCCAACTCACCGTAGACTAGTTTTGCAATCTATTTGAAGTCAAAACGAGTTTAAGGTGAGTCTGAGGTTCGTTTTCCACTTTGAGACACTCTTTTTGCTTAACTCTATTGACTGAACATCATGATCAATTTATAGATTACGTTGTGACTTGCCTAAGGAATAAAGCTTGTGGTAAAATCATTATAACCACTAATCATAACCCTTGTTTTTCATATTTAATTTTTTAAATTCTATTCAAGATATAATTGAGGTTTAACCCTTTAAAATGCCCACAACCCTTTCTAGATTGGGCAATTTTGCAAAGATGCATTATAAAATGCAACTAAGAGGGATATTTTGAACTTGATGTATGAATAAAAGTTGTAGATTATGAATAATTTTAGATTCTATCCATGCAGTTAGATCTATGATTGCTATCACCAATATTTTTGTATATTTTTTTAAATTTAAATCCAAAATTATTTTGTAATCCAATTACAAACAAGATATTGACAATTTGTGGAAGAAGTATCTGGTGAATCACTGCAATATGAAATGAGGCATAAAAAATTCACAAATCATCCCCTTTCTAATTGGTTCACACATGCATGAAGTTAACTTCTCATAAAATCTATAGTAAAAAATCCACACTACAAAAAATGCATGAAGGATGAGAAAAATTGGATGAAATCTTGACATCGTCCAAAAATTAGACTCATGAGCAATTTGGAGTTAAAACCTCTATTGGTAACAAATTATTGTATTAGGGTTTTCAATGTGGCAATTTAATTAGAGGCACCGTACACAAAAACCAGAGGAAAAGAAACTAAGGGCCTCTTTACACTAGAGGCGAGAAGCCGTGAAGAGAGAAATTTCAACCAATGGGAGGCCTAGAAACCGAGAAGACCAATTTCTCATTGGGTGAAATTTATCTCCTCACAGCTTCTTGCCTCTAGTGTAAAGACGCATCCACACCTCTGGATACTTATTTTTTCATAATTGCCTTATATTTTTTCCAGAAATTTCAGACATTTGCCGTGTCGCTGCTATATTTGCGAAACACAAATAGGTAGCATTTTTTCCTTTGCCATGGCCACACTACAACAAACATTTTAGCTTCAAAGATAATAGAACTCGTGTAGAGCTACACTCACGAATTGATGCCGATGCAGCGGTAGCTTGATGCATCGTTTCTAACATCTTGATGTTCTCCGTTACCGGTACCGATAGTAGAACTTTGACCAGACCTTTGGACTCAAACATGAGACATTTTTGAAGCCCAAAAAACGGCAAACAAGAAGTAAATGAGAACTTTGAAACGAAGTGGAAATTCTTCTGACAATTGCAAAAGTGTTGTGAAGTTTTGAACAATTTGCACAACATTATATAGAAATAGGAAGTGGTAGTCACCGTAAGGAATTCTATAGTGTTCAGCACTTCTCAATTGAACAAGTTTGTCGGCTTAAATAGAATCAAGTTTGCATGTTAGCTATACGCTCCATTTCGGAAGGAATACTTATATATGCAAAGCTCTCCTGAAATGTACATATTTCCAAAATATTCTAAATTGTTCTCATAGTTACTATGCACACTTGTAAGTATCGTACTTACTTGTCTAGGTCAGCTGTCAGCTGCCATGATTGAATCACTGTTAACTAAAAGTAACAGTGTGGCCACCACTTTCGCTACATCAACTCATTCTTGCTACATATTCACAAGTGTAGCATGGGCTTCAGTGAAGCCTTAGGAGAAAAATGGAGTCCCAAAGGGAGCCTCTAAGACAGCCCGTGTTAGGTGAACCGGCTGCCCATACACTCCTCTCCTTGTAAACCCATTGGTGAAGGTCGCTGCCCGCTGACAGCGTCAGGAGCCGCAGTGTTGGCAGTGTTGGCAGCGTCGATTGGCGCGACCCACGGAACTGCACTGCTGGCAACCACGGTGGCACCATTGGTGCCACCGTCAAAAGTGCACGGTTTTGCCTAAATTTTTCAGCACGTGCCAAAGGCAAAGGCCCCTTTGTGACTACAGATTTCTCCTAATGTGTATCATTGGTCTATTAAAGTTTTGTCATAGAAGTGTTATAGATATTTATTACACCTATTTAATTATTGGATGGTACATTTACCACCTTTATAAAGGAAATTGATTTGATTCTAAAATAAATTCAATTGAATGAATTCAAATTTTGAATCATACATTCTAAAATTAGATTATAAGATCCCTTTATATGTTTATCCTATAAAATTATATAGTAGGCTAGTAGAAATGATGTTGCGTAATAAGGCCTTATCTCATATGTAATCTCCATAATTGCTTATTCATATGAAAAATAAGATTTTTTTCATTCATCCAAAAAAAAAAAAAAATCTTTTTTGATTTCTTTTTTTAGTTATGTAATTAAAAATCTGAATAATGAGAGTATGTTTCACTTCAATAACTAGTTTTTTTAGTTTTTTTACAAAATAACTTTGTCAATACTGTAATATCAAAATATACAAGAGTAGAACTTCACTTTTCAATTCCACGTCAATCAATTATACCGGTATGTGAAAATTACTTATTGAACTTATATTCTATTTATTTATTTTTGTAGTGAATTCTATTTTTAATTTTTTTTCACTAACAAACATTGGTAAGTGCAATCATCATACATTCAATGATATGGATATAATTCATAAATAAGGCCATATTCGTTAAATTGAGACAAAATGATCATTTTGAGACTTCAACCCTAAAACAATTATAGTCATTTATCGTCGAGTCGACGATCATTACAGAAAATGTGAACCCTCAAATGGGCCTCTAGAAAGTCTTGGAGGAGGACCTCGAATTGATTTAAATTGTCTTGTCAGGTACAAATCCCCTATTTGTGCGCAGTATGGATGACATCAAGGAAATGGTCACTTTCAAATATAGTTACCTTAATACTGCGTTAGTATTGAAATAATACTGACACAAACATCCTGAAACAATATTGCTAGTTATTATACCTACTTCTATTCTGTTGCAGTACTGCGGATTGATGCAATGCTGTCGCATTAGGATTGCAACACGCTTGCAACAGTACTGCGAATGTAAAAATGAAACATTACTGCAACAGTACTGACAGCAATACTGTCGCAGTATTATACTGTCAAACCATTGCGGCAACATTGCAATAGTACTGACGCATACTGAAATTCACACAAGATGGCCACTGTTGCAGGACAGAAAAGTTGTCCTTTGCCTACCTACACTAGCCCATCTGATTTAGGGTCGCATGTCAACTCTTGGGGCCCATTTGAGGGCTCACGTTTTCTTTAATGAAGATGAGACTGTAACCTTTGGGCAATCAAAGGTTTTTTTATATATTAATATATTAAAGTCTCAAATTACGGAATAGTCGCAAACATGAACAGTTATAATGGTTTATCCTCATTCGACGATAAAATTGAGACTACACTTTGTCTCAATTTAACGAATATGGCCTTAAATCATAAACACACCCAAAAACACACATCATTTTTTTATATACAATGATAAAATTATTCTTCTATGTTACACATTATGACAAATCTTCATGTTCTTGTGATGTTGAGGAATGAATACATCTAAAAGCACTTTAATAAAATGGAATCCTCCATTCACATAGATTTTTGAGCTGCACGCCTGCACCCTTTTTTACAATGCTATTTTAGAGTCATCAACACTAGTAGAAAGTTGTACGTGGGCACCAAACTACAGTATGAGCATGGTGCCAAAAGCCCAAGCTAGTGTCCAAATGGGCCTTGGGCACTATAACTTGGTGCCCAAATACAACTTTTTGCCCAGTGCAATAACAAAAAAGGATGCCTCTACATTACAATATTACTAAATCAAATCAATATTTTTCCTATAGAAAAATGACCGTGCTAAAACAATTCAAAAATGATATGCATTGTTGTCTGTAGGCCTAAAAGTTAGGAAATGTTAGAGCATGCTTGTGGACCAAACCAATGAATTCTTGCGATTCTCTCAAATTAAAGTAAATGAAATCCAACATGCATATTCAATAAGCGCGAGAGAGCCACTAAATATGAGTACGATATACAAAGACACATCAATACGTCCCTCTATAACTAAGTTTAGGAAGGGCTCGGTATCCCATAATGATGAATAATAATGATTTCCATCTATAGTGATTGTGATTGGTTCATGGATTATGTAGAGGGACGCATGGCGGTTCAAAGGTGTCGAGACGATAGCTTGCACGACACTAAATTTTGGATGTGATGATAGTCCTCAAGGGGTAAATTGAAGGAGAAGGGTGCGGATGCTCTTAGAATACACATACAACATTTAATGTTCAACACAAGAAAAGTCAAAACCTACCTACAACTTTACTCATTCTACAAACAAAACTTCAAAAACTCATAACTTATTCAAATGATATCCAAATAAAACGATTTTAGAAGCATTGGAATCTCCTTACCAAAAATTTAGTCACTCTAATAATAAAAGACACACTAGTAAAGGTCAGTTTATACCAAAAGACATTGGGTTGGAACTCAAAAAAATGGAGAATTCTGATTTTAGCGGTTAGCCTTGGTAGCTAGCTTTTGGGTATATACCAAATAAAATTTGGGTTGCAGCCTTTTTTTTTTCATGGATGAAAAATCTAGTTGGAATCCTACATGGCAAAAGTGGATAGTGATTTCCTAGGCTTAAGGAGAGTATTTCTGAGAAAGGTCATGGAGCTTCCTATTCCTAAAGGCGATGAGAGAATTCGGAGAGAATTTTTTCAGCCAATCATTTATATAAGTTTAATGCTTATTTTTGGCTCATTTGGATAAACCTGCTTTAAAAAATTCAGCCCAAATGCATACTGTAGTACCATATCTGGTCGCCAAAACAAAACAAAAAACGTAAAAAACTGGAAATTTTGAGGACCAAAAACCGAAAATAGAATAAATTATTTTTAGCTATATTTTGATATTTCTAAACTATTTTGGGTCATTTTGGGCCATTTTTAATCATTTTTTTGATGCTCATAAACGAAAATCAAGAAATTCAGTTTTTGAAGAACGAACTTTAATTTTAAAAAACATATTCGCTTGTGGGGTGGCGACCCAACTCTAGTACTACGGTAACGAGCCGTAACTCAACTCTTTGGGTTTACACCAAAATTTTGGGCCACAACTCACTTATAGCTTCCTTGTTTCAAGGATGGTACTTTGCTTACAATGCTTGCATCCAAGGAGGAGGAGAGGAACTCTGGCCCGAGGGGCCAGTGTGAATAAAGGGTCTGTTGGGGGAAGAGCTGCCAATGTGATCACCAGGACCAGGGTGGTGCGTGCTACCCTTGATGCCTTCTGTCGAAGGTAGACTCTATGATCACAGAAAAGAAGCAACGAGCATATAGATAGCTTGCATCCAAGAACAAGATACCACTTGTGTCTTTTGGTTGGAGCCCAAGTTTTTTGGTGTGTACCGGCCCTCATCCACAAGAGCGGGTTACGCTGACATGAAACTGGACTCGTATTCCGGATGCTTGCAGTATGATCCATGAACTGGAACCTTCGGCGAATGGACAAGGAAACGTCCAGGGGACGAGATAAGGAGTTTGTTTATTCGTTTTGTTTTGTTTTATCATATGAATTTTCGATTTGAACTAACGAGAGATAAGGAGAGTTAATGCAAGCTGAAAGAATTTTGTACGTATGCACTTTTAGAAGCATTGAATGCTGCACTATCCTGATGAACACAGCCCATGCCAGGCAAGGCCAGGCCGGAGTGAATTGTTGTTCGTTGTGGTGCGAGACCATGTGCTTGCGCCTCGCAAACTGCGGGAACTGCAAGATGCAGACACGGCACTTGCCAAATCGGGCGCGTGAAAAGCCCGGCCGGGATTCCAGCGCGGAAGCTGCCTGGATTAAGTCGCGCTGCGATGATGACGACCTCGCGCCCGCCAGTAGCAATTCACACACCCCTGTGGGCTCCCCTGCTGCCTCGCGCGCGCCCCGGGCGCGCTAAGTTACGCGACGGACGGACTCACTGCACCAGTGATTCTTTTTCCCCAATTTTCCCTTCATCAGGAAAGTTCTTGTGGTGGAGTACAGTCGGATAGAAATTGTATGGAAATCTTACCGCACTTTTTGCTATGGCAGGCTTTGTCATTCCTGTATACAAATAAGAGATCGTATTGAACTTGTTCAGTACGTGCACTTCAAGGAGAAGGCGTCGCTTTTCACTATCTCTGTGAGTCAAACGGCCCCACTTCGCACTCACCAATTTTTTGATTGGACTTGATGAGTGCAATTCGTCACATAGGACAAGCGTGTACAATAAAAACGACAATGAACAGGATCCTCCTGAGTGAGAAACGACGCGCGCCTCTGCTTGTAGTGCTGTATCACTTTGTCAATACAATGCATATATCGAATTCAATACTTCTAGTGTAATGTTACTGTATTGATTCATTTGCTTGGAATCCAAAGAGTCTTTGTATGACACTTGTATGATTACGGTATAGTTTCAATCAAGGCTGCCATATATAGTAAATGAAAATGTGGTGACTCCATACTAAAACCCTCACAGTTTCTACTTTCCTAATTTTGTAGCCAGATTTTTTTTTCAATACTCATGTGATATTGGGGTGTTTCTTGGTGATAACATGTTGATATCTAGGTAATACTTGGGTAAAATTTGGATATAGACCTTAAATATTTTCTTAGTATTTGGCTGTAATTCATCCTTCATGAAAATCAGCCACCAAATCTTTAAGTGTAGCAAATTGGCTGAAAATAGCATAAAAAGAAATCACTGCACTGCACCGATCACTGGTGCCCTGAATGGGCCACCGGATGATGTGCGTTGGCCACCGGGTGGATTACCGGATGTGTCAGAGAGTCCATCCTACGGACCCGATCATCGACTGCAAGTGCATGGCAGAGTTGACCTCGGACGCTCGTTAATACCCCCATATTTATACCTCTCATCACTGCGCCCTTTCCTTCAACTTGATATATTCCCCCTCTAGCTCACTCACCTGGTGCGTACTAGTATGAGCACCACGCAGATCTCATACTGTACTTGCATCGTCCCGTGTACTTACTAGGATCGAACTGATCGATATCAATATACATATTTGTAAATATATTTTGTTTTCTAGGTTGTAAGCGCGCGTTAGTTAGTTCGTGTCGTCCCTGCAGGAGCGCGTGCGTCGAGATGACGAGGCCTCCGAGTTCTTCATGCAGCTCCGATGAGAGAGACGGGTTGAAGAAGGGGCCGTGGACGCCGGATGAGGATCAGAAGCTGGTTGCGTATATTCAAGAGCACGGCCACGGTAGCTGGCGTTCTCTGCCTCTCAATGCTGGTAAGTCTAGTTCTCGATACATCTCGGGTGTAATTTATATATATGATGGATCATGTCGATCTCTGTCGAGGAGTCACTGAATGTTGTTGAATATAATGCAGGTCTTCAGCGGTGTGGGAAGAGCTGTCGATTGCGGTGGACGAACTACCTGCGGCCGGACATCAAGCGGGGCCGATTCTCCCAGGAAGAGGACCAGATGATTGTGCACCTCCATGCAATTCTCGGCAACAGGTAATAACGACGCTAGTTTATGGTTTTTCTGCTACTGACAAGTTTTGATGTACGGGAGTGTTGGAATCTGAATGAGGGTTTAACCGACGTAGTACTCGCTAGTTTATGGTGTTGATGGAAGTAGTACAAGTTTTGATATATGGAAGCGTTGGAATCTGATTTTTTTGGGGTAATGCAGATGGTCAGCCATAGCCAGTCACATTCCGCGGCGGACTGACAACGAGATCAAAAACTACTGGAACACGCACTTGAAGAAGCGGCTGGTACAAATGGGAATCAACCCGGTGACACACAAAGCCACAAACGCCGAGGATCCGCTCGATGTGCTGGACGGTCTGCTGCCGGGACTGCGGCCCGTGGTGTCGTCCAATCTCACGCACATGTCGCAATGGGAGAACGCGCGCGCCGAAGCCGAAGCGCGTCTGTCTCGACAATCGTCTCGCACCTCGTCAGCTTGCGAGCTAGTACGGTCCGCGGCGGCCGTGAATAATATTACACAGTCGTCTAGTTTCATGAGCTCGTGGAAGGCCCAGGTGGCGGAGACACTGCGTCCCAACTTCGGCGCCGTGGAGGTCGAGAAATCGCCTGTCAACTTGCAAACGTTTCTGCAAGAGTGGGACTCGTCCCTGCAAGTGGCATTCTCGGGGTACGATTCGCCCATTGACGTCCCGGATGCGAGCTCGGAGGCCGTGTCACCGTGTGAGACGCCGCAGCTTTACTTGAACTACGTTTTGCCGTCGTCTGCTCAGATCACTGAACGTCTCCTGGCTTCTCGTTGCGACATGTACTGTAACTTGCAATCCGACTGTAGCCAGGCTTCTAGTTTCAATTTTCCTGGCGAGTCGACGCAATTCTCCCCCACCAGTACTCTCCATGGTCCCGATTGCAACAGCCCCTGTGTGAGTAGCAACACCGGTGACAGCTTCGACCTTTTCGCTTTGAACGAATTACAACAGTCCAACAGGGGAAGTTTAAAGATGTTTCCTCCTGCAGCTCCATCTTTCTGGTCTCGGCAGCAAGTAGCGATGGCAGACGCTCTCCAACCCGAGTCATACTTCCTTCCTGAGCTTCAGAAACCGAGCTTTGCAAGCCCCATGTTGAGCCTTGTTGGAGTTCCGAACAACATTCCGATCCCTCAGTTTGATTTCTTGTGTTGAGGTTTTGGTTTTTTTTGCGTTTTTTTTGCGTTTTTTTTGCGTTTTTTTTTTCGGGCTACTATAATTGCATCCCACTGAGGAGATGGACAGTCATCATTCGGACGGCGATTGAGGTTATCATGTTGACCATGCCAATTATGATCCGCGTTTGGAACTCAAAGATACTCATGAGGGTTCCCCTAGCCGGCCTGAGGGACTCAGTGTGTTGATTGAGAACTGCGACGGGCGAATGTGCAGTCTGCATGCACCCCAAGTTTTGTAGATAGTTGAGAGGCGGAGATCAGACTGTTGATGAATTGACAATTTTTTTTGAGTGATGCTCCTCACCAGGAGCTGCAACCCATTTGTATAATGACCATTTTTTGGGAGCTTTCCAGATTCAATTTGAACCACTTCACTATTATGTGTACACTTGCAAGTTTGATGTGTTGATTGTGTTCTGGTCATCAGGTTTTCATTTCTCCATATCATGATGCATGTGCAGTACTGGTAAGTACTGACTAGCTTTCCCCTGCAAAGGTTTCATGATTCACAGATTATTTGTCCACGAGTACAGCTTGTAATCAAAGCAACCTGCCAAGTCCGGACTCTGTTCCATGTGAACGCTGTTTTTTTCTTCCATCAGTACTGATCAAAAGCTAACATCATACCTTGCACAATTCATAAGCTTTTGAAATCACATGATGTCCCAAGGATGTGAATGCAGCATGTCTGCAAGTGAAAAGAACTTCAAGTACAACATCAACATGATTTGAAGGACATTATTACTATTATGGAATGTTGTTCCACCGCATTCATTTACTTTAATAATTTAATGTGCAGGTGCTGAGTGCTGACGACGATGACGACACGGTTTTAATTAACTACATCCCAAATGTCGCTCTCCCCACTTGAAATATCCACTATCCCAAGTGGTAACTCCAACTAGAATTGTGATATCCACTATCACAGGGAGATAAATACAAGATTCCCATATGGGAAACAGGGACACGATTGTAACTTTCCCAGATCGAAATACACTACAATCATCCCCAGAAAGTTACAATTGTGGGAATTTTGTCCCACTTCCCATATGAAATTCCATGTGGGAATGTCTTTATTTCTCCCTGTGTATCACAAGTGGAAAACCAGATTCACACATGAATTCGTTTAACTTTTCCTCTTGTGATAGTGGATCCACCATCATACATGAATTCATTTAACCACGACAAGGACCCAGATTGACTGAGATCAACTATGAACCAAATTAACGACCGGTAAAAGGCACATCAGACAGATAAATGCTCACGATTTACTTAATGATGTGAATCGTTTGAAGCTCCTGAAGGTGACAGTCAGATCCAGAATTATCTGTCGTTTGATCAGGTCCATCATGCATGAATACATGAATTCATTTAACTTTTCCTCTTCCCTGTCGACTGCCCATTGGAAGATAACCCTGGCTGCAAGGTAGAATTTCATCAACAGAAGTCAGTGAACTATCGATCACTTTGATAACTCGTGTGCACACAGTTTAGCATTCGTGGGTTTCAGACAGAGCCACAGAGTAAACATAATTATATATTTCCCATTATTTCCCTGGCACCACATTGAATTGATGGTTGCTGGTTTTACCTAATCAAAGCATTGTCTAGTAATCATATGATGCTAATAATCACCTCAAAAGTTTCCGCTCTAGTTGAAAGTGTCCACAGTTTCCCGTATGGCAGGGTCCACTATTGAAATGATCAATACAGTCAACATGAGCTGTAGTTGAGGAGGATTCATTAACTTAGACTGCAAGTGACGGATTAAACTGAAGAGGAGTCTAGATTCATCAGCCTGATGCATTATCATTCACTTCGGGTGATCTGGACTTATCTCCTCACTGGAAGCATAATAATAAGGATTTTGCGTTTAAAGGGGGTGTCTTTTCCAGCCCCAATTCATGGAATATGTTCTGGGAGTTGGCCGTCACACTATTGGGTTGCAGGGAATAAGCTTGCAAACAAACCAAAAAATAGCTTTAAGAAATAGAGGAAAATAGGGATGCACAAGACTAGGGGCCGCAGAGGGGATGGGGCATGCCTAAGTTTGGCCAGGGCAGCAGCCCAGCAGAATATGAAGCCAGCAAAATCCACCCCTTAAAATACACAGTATTTTGCGGACCACTCATGCCCTAATCAATGAATGAAGGCCCAACAGAATACGAAACCCCCTAACTTTGAAAAGGAGCCCAATTGGTGAGGGATCAGTGCAGCCCATGCAGGGCCGACACGTGGCTCCCAGCCGCTATTTGCCATTTCTAATCCAATTGGGCCATTGGAGGAGACCTGTTCCATTGCCCTAATTTCATGGAAAGGAACCTATAATTAGGGCTGGGCCTTTCCATGAGATGACGGAGGGGATGCCTTGTCCCGTGACTAATTTAATGACCCAAGATTTGAACTGGAATTAGCCGGCTCAAATTAGCTCTGGCACCGCCCTTTTAAGGTACTACTGTACTGTTCTTCTACTACAGTTCTACTGTTAGTGGTGGATTTTGTTGTATTTGTATCCATGGGAAAAAAGGAGTCCACCCGGCAATTGGGCTTGTGTAGCTGCAGTATCCTCTGCAATTAGATGTTGTCTTGCTAATCATCACCTTGATTTCATTGTTCTCATCGTCTTCTAGTGGTATTTATTACTCATGCTACATGACAAATGCAGGAATCTCTATCTACTATCTATTATTCTACTCTATAATACAGACCCACGGGAAGACAGTTTCGACATGGGAACCGTCGTACACTCAAACCCATAGGAGGACAGTTTCGACCTCGGAACAGTCGTGTCAAACCCATGGGAGAACAGTTTCGACCTAGGAACTGTCGTGTCAAACTTCGGAACATGCCAACGGTACGGTAGTATTGATATAATATAAGGTAGATTACTGTAACTAGGTAGCGGATATTCTTGAAGATTCTTCTTTTCCTTGTAAATTATTTTTTGGAAAATTTATTTTTCCTGAATTTTCGTACCTATTTTTAAAATTATTTTTGTGCGAGAACTACTACCTAGTTACGGTAGTTTATTTAGTATGCTCCCGTCAACAGTTCCCTTGAAAATACTACATGCTCGTTCTAGCGTGGGTCAACCTAGCATTGCTCTATTGTAGATTATAAGAAGGATTTTATTTTTATTTTATTTTTCACTCTTTGTTGAATTGGCTTCAAAATTTTGGTTCAAGCTCCTACATTGGCAAATTATGTATAATTTTCTTATAGTTTGGTACTCACAATACAACACCTGGCTTAAAATTTATATTTGATCATTTAGTAGTTTTTTTGGTTGAATGCATAGCTAAATGATGGCATGTTTTCTATGTACTTGGAGACCAATGCCGTAAAATAAAAATTAACAACATTTTTGAAATTTGGCGATATTTTGTAAAAAGACATAGCTATCCTTATTAAAGAAGGTATAATATTTTTTATTTTTTTATTTTAAATTTTTTTTGGCACAAATGAACAGAATCCATTGCAAAGAGGGAGCTTCTTCTCCTACATCAAATGACAATGTTGCCATTCCAAGGAGGAGCAAAAATGTAAGAAGTCAATAGGATTAATAAGAGTTAGAATAATTAAAACCAAAAAAACTGACAAGCTTATGATCTAAACTCTGGCGTCCTAGTACAGTTGAAAATGTCTTGGACCTAGTTCTTATCAAAGGCCTTAAGGAGGTTTGGGGCCTCCTGAGGTGCCTTTGAAATTTGCCTTTGAGTCTTAGTCCATACGGCTTTTTGCGTGGTGAATAACACAATCCTAAATGCTGCTACACATACATTGCCATGACCATCTAACCTGATCAAAAACCATGTCATTTTGTTCACACCAGAAGACGCAAAATGTGGATCTTTTGAGCGTCCGCCACACTGTAGCTTGTCTTTTGAAGCGGGTAGGGATATCTCAAGCAAAGAAGTTGTGCTTCTAGTGTGCATCAGTCCAAAAAGCATCTTGTTTTCTTTGCCTGTAACAATTGATGATACACGTGGTGAAGCTCCATGCTCGTTGTGCACTCAAGAGATCCAGAACCTGTGCAAGGTGGTCTCAGTGGAAAGCAAGAGTTTGGGTACATGGGACAACTGTTGTTGATCGTTGGGTTCACCTTAGCCTGCCAATTATTCAGCGCCACCACATGATGCCAAATACTCCAAATAAAGCCAACTTCTTTGGGGACCTAACATCATGCCAAATTATCCTTCTAATCAAATTTTAGTTCACTAGAAAGTTCCTTCTAATCAACTCTTTGGAAGGACAACCTAGATATCGAGATTGGAAATGAGTAGTTGCCGGCCGAACGAGACTGTGTATTGTATATAAGTGGTATGACAAAGAAAGAATAAAACAAGGGATCAAATGTGAGCTGGTTTGTCGGATCATAACAATATAGCACGAGAGGAAGCTTTGGCTTGGGGGCGGTTTCAGTAGGCTTGAAACTTTATTTTGCTATTCGGACTAGCGTTGCAATCCTTTTAACCATCACCTTCCAAATTGCCCGGCCATTTTTGTTATCAGCTAATGTCATGGATTAAGCAACACCTTGACTCTCGTCTTCACTTAGTAGACACAGTACCTGTGATCTTCAGTGTCTCTACCTCCTTTGTGCACGAAGGTCGGAAATAGGAATCAACTCGTGTGACTGCAAATGGATTGATGTTGTCTGACCCAATTATCATTTTGGGTAAGAACATGTTACCACTGGATGAAAATACTATGCAGGAGGATTGCTAGCTTTACTGCTCATTATATTGCAATGGGTACACACGTTGGAGGGCTGGTCACTTACTAAATCTCATGGTCACCGAGCACTAGATGTCTTGGATTCTCTGTAAACATGCTTTGTGAAGTTGGCTAGCTTGAAGTTGAGAAAATGTTGGACTAAAAGCTTAAAATTCTTTGGACCACCATTATAAGCTAGTATTCAAAATGTTTATCCCTTGGGCTTTGAATCTAAGTTTTCTTCACCAGCTTTGCCCAAACATTTCCTATGTGATCCCAGTGCTTAGACCCGGGTGATTTTTGATGCCCAACTATCATACACCAAATTTGGTCAGACCTCCATTGACCATTAGGAGAAAGGTGGGGTCTCCAAAAGGCCTTTGGTTTTCTCACGTGCAGCAAAATTACAGTGGTGCCCGCACGTTTTCCCCGCTGGCACCAATGGTGCCACGACACTGCCAGCAGTGCAGTTCCGTGGGTCGAGCCAATCGACGCTGCCAACACTGCCAGCACTGCGGCTTCCGACACTGTCAGTGGGCAACGACCTTCACCAATGGGAGGGGTGTTTGGGCAGCTTGTTCACCTAACCCGAGCTGCCTTAGAGGGCCTTTTGGGACCCCACATTTCCCCTAATGCATTTTTATAAGGCTAGTACGAATTGAGTCGGTACTATAATATGTATCGAAGGTTGGAGTCTCGTGTTGCTGAAGCTTGGATTACCCATTTGAGATAAAAGCGTCCATAGCATCAATTGGTTTGACTATGCCTAGTTCACCAAGCATCTTGTTAAAGCAGCAAGTGCACCATGCCACTCTAGTGCGAACTGAGTACAAGCTTTCCTTGGGATATTTACCAACCAGAGATAACACTGCAATAAGGTCATTATTGAAGGTAGAGAAGATTGCACAAGGCACACACACACAAACACAAGGAATGCGTAGAAAGAGATGATCTTTACTCAAAGGCCTTCCACCTTAAGTAGTGTACACTAGGAGGTCACCATGGACAAACCATATGGGATAACTCATCACAATGACACTCTAGAGATCAGCTCATGCCTAACCCCTCCTCCCACACACCATTATTTAGCACCCTTACGTCTTTGGCTTCTAGCAATACTACGTTGCATCAATTACCTCAATACTCCCACTTTGCGTAGAGCCAAAGCCTCTAAGTCCAAATGCTATTACTAATCGTTGGTGTCGGTCTCTACAAAGACCCTTTGTGAGCACATCCGCCACCATGTGCTCCGTTGGGCAATACTCCAAATGTATAACTCCCAATTCCAACTTCTCCCGAATGAAGTGGTATTGCACATCAATGTGCTTCGTGCGTGAATGATGTGTAGGGTTCTTTGCAAGTGAAATGCACCCTTGGTTGTCACACATAATCGTTGTAGCCTCACCTTGTGTGCAACCCACATCCACCATTAGTTGCCTCAACCAAATGGCCTCCTTCGTGGCATGGCTCGTAGCCATGTACTCGGCCTCCACCGTTGATGTCGCCGTGGTTTGTTGCCGCTTGCTATTCCACGACACCGCTCCCGATCCGACCTTGAACATATAGCCCGTTGTCGATCTTCGATCGCTCGTGTCTCCCGCGTAGTCCGCGTCACAATAGCCGCTCAACACAATGTCTTTGCCTCCAAGACACAACTTCACATCGCTTGTGCCCCTGAAATAACGCATGATCCTCTTGACCGTCATCCAATGCATCGAGCCCGGTCTCGCCATGTGTTGACTCACCACGCTAATTGGATACGCAAGGTCGGGCCGTGTCGCAATCATCGCATACATCAACGACCCCACCGCTTGCTTGTATGGCACCTCCGCCATCGATTTAGCCTCCATCGCATACTCCTCCTCCGAAAGCTTGACGAGCTTGGAGTTTGCATCCAATGGTGTTGCCACGGGCTTACAATCCTCCATCCCGAATCTCTTGAGCACGTCCATCACATACTTGCCTTGACTCATGGTGATAGTGCGTGTAGCCCTATCACGCACAAACTCAACACCAAGACAAAAGTGCAATTCTCCAAGATCACTCATCTCGTACTCTCTCTCAAGCATGCCTTTTAATGCATTCATTAAACTCATGAGGCTTGCAAGAATGATCAAATCATCAACATATATGATCACAATCACCACATGTTGCCCCTCTTGCATGAAGTAGAGACTATGATCCGCAATGCTCCTAGTAAACCCGTGTGCAACCAAGAACGTGTCAATCTTTTGGTACCACGCTCTTGGAGATTGTTTCAACCCATACAATGATTTTTGCAACTTACAAACAAGGTGCTCATTACCTTGTTGCACAAACCCCTCAGGTTGCACCATGTAGATGTCCTCCTCCAAATCGCCATTCAAAAATGCGGTCTTCACATCCATTTGATGCATCTCCAAGTCCAAGGCCGCTCCAATGGCAAGAATGCATCGAATGGTGGTGAACTTGGCCACGGGAGCAAATGTCTCGTGAAAGTCCACCCATGCACTTGCGCGAACCCCTTGGCTACTAATCTTGCCTTGTGACGCACAACAATACCCGAAACATCCCTCTTTGTCCGAAACACCCATTTGCAACCAATGGGGTTGCGATCCTTTGGAATGGGAGTTAATTGCCACGTACCGTTAGCAATTAGAGAGTCGTACTCCTCTTGCATGGCGCGCTCCCACTTGACCGCATCCTCACCTTGCATGGCTTCTCGAATGGTCAATGGACCATCCGATAATGCCACATTCGCATGCTCGTCCTCCACTTGAGGGAAGATGTGGTTCTTCCACCATTCTCCAGGTGGCTTGCGCGATCTCTCGGGGTACCGCCGCTCGCTTGAAGAAACTTGCTCCTCTTGCGTGCCCTTTGCGCCATTCTTGGCCTTTGAGCTCGATGGCGCTTCAACAACCTCCGTGTCGCCAGCTTCGTCATCACCGTCATCATCACCTACATCAACAACACTAGGAGACTTGGAGGGTGTGTCCACCAAAACGTCTCCACTACTCCCACTTGGACCAACCTCCAAAGGAGCCTCCATCGTAGACTCCTCACAAAATGTCACATCACGTGACCGAATGATCTTCCTCGTGTCCACCGACATAAGTCTATACGCCTTGGTACCTTCACAATACCCAAGAAACACACATTTCAAGGCCTTAGCCTCGAGTTTCGTCCTCCGTTCGTCGGGAACCTTCGCATATGCAATGCATCCGAAGATGCGCATGTGTGCAACACATGGTTGCCTCCCACTCCACGCTTGCTCCGGCGTCATGCCTTCAACCGCGCTTGTTGGACACCGAATGCATGTGTATACCGCATTCACCACCGCTTCCGCCCAAAGGTCCAACTTCAAGTTTTGAGCGTGCAACATGCTCCTCGCCATCTCTACAATGGTGCGATTTGCGCGCTCCGCAACTCCATTTTGTTGAGGCGTGTACGGGGCCGAAGTTTGGCGTGCGATGCCTTCATTCTTCAAAAGCTCGTCAAATTTCTTGGACATGTACTCGCCGCCATTGTCCGACCGAAACACCTTGATCTTCAACTCGGATTGGTTCTCCACCAATGTCTTGAACTCCTTGAACTTCTCAAAGCACTCACTCTTGGCTTTGATAGGGTAGAGCCATATCTTCCTTGAAAAATCATCGATGAAGGTCACAAAGTACTTGCAACCTCCCATCGATGTGGTCTTCATGGGGCCACACACATCCGAATGCACGATCTCCAAAACTTTTGTGGCCCGTGTCGCCCCTTCACCCGCAAATGGCAACCGTTGTTGCTTGCCTTCAATGCAACCTTCACACGTGAATGTAGAAGCATCCACTTTCAATTGATGAAGATCCATACCGCTTACCATGCCGCGTAGTGTCTTCACACTCTTGATGTTCAAATGGCCAAGTCGACGATGCCACAACGCCAACTTGTCGTCCTTCAAGTTTGAATGCGCCAACGCCGCCGATTCCTTCGAATGCACCTTGGAGAACTTGATGTGGTACAAGCCCTCGTGTTCTTCAATGATGGCCACCTCATCTCGACTCGGTGACAACACATAACACCCCTTATCACTAAACTCTACTCTCAAGTGCTTTGCCACTAGTTGCCTCACCGATAGTAAATTTGCCGTTAGTTTGGGAACGTGGAGGACATCTTGGATAGTGATTGTCTTCACACGACCCCTCACCTCGGTGTCTACAACAATTTGGCCCTTGCCAACGGCCTCAAGCACCGTATCATCTCCCAAAATCACTCTCCTTGGATTAATGAGAGCATACGAATGAAAACAAGTTTTATGTGGTGACATGTGGCTTGTAGCCCCCGAATCAACAATCCAATCACTCGTACTACCATTGCACGATACATTGCTTGCCATGTTTGCATACTCATCACCAACCTCAATCCAATCACTCATGCTTGCATCACCCTCGATACCATCACTCATGCTTGCATCACCCTCGATGCCATCGCTCATGCTTGCCTCATATCTAGCCGTAAATGCGTACTCATCATCGTCACGAGTTTTAGTGTTGTTTGCACTCTCCCCTTTCTCATCCCTCTTGCGTTTGAAGCAAAATTTGGCAATGTGGCCCTTCTTACCACAATAGAAGCACACCTTGTCGCTTGAGCTCCCACCGCCTCCATTCTTGGATTGCTTCGCCACGAGTGCCGCTCCATCTTCTCGAGACTCGTTCTCCTTTCGCCGCGAAAGCTTGTGCAACAACCGTGAGGTCACATAGTCCAATGTGAGCTCCGTAATGGGTCTTGACTCCATCGCCACGATGAGGTACTCGTATGATGATGGAAGGCTCTCCAAAAGTGTCATCACGATGTCACCATCCGTAACCGACACGTCGCAACCGTTGAGTTGATCCGCGAGAGCTTTGACCTTGTTGATGTGCGCCAACATGTCATCTTCTTCGCCCATCTTGATGGTGAAGAACTTGCGCCTCAAAAACAAAATGTTGGCCAATGTTTTCACTTCGTGAATGTTGCAAAGCTTGGACCATGCTTCCGCGGGTGTCTTGCACGAACGAATGTGCGCAAGTTGCGAATCCGCGAGGTTGAGTGCCAAAATGGCAAATGCCTTCTTCTCCCTCCTCGTGTACGCTTGCATGATCCTAGGATCCGTAGAAGAGAAAGGAGGTTCCTCACTACCCTCGACAATCTCCCACAACTCCTTCTCGGCCATCACCATCTCCATTTTGAACTTCCACAAGTGGAAATTCACCCCATCGAACTTGTCCACGACCTTGGGACCCTCACCCTCAAAAGATGCCATGATCCTCACTTACGTATGCCTCCCCACACAAATGAAACCTCAAACTCAAACACACAACTTTGTTTTTGTGATTTTTTTTTTTTGCTTTGATATTGCACCTTTGTGCACCCAATGGGTTTAAAACAACCCCAAACACTAGATCAGCACTTTTGTGCTCCACACACGCCTCCCAACACTCAAATGTGAGAACCCTCACCCAAAAATGCAAAGAGGCTCACCAAAACCCCTCAAATCACTCAATGGAGCTCAAAACAACTCCAAATGCTTCAATACGACGCCTTAGTGTCCCCAAACACTCAATGCACGTCAATGACACCTTTGTGTCCTTCAAGAGCACTCACTCAATGCACATGAACTCACACAAGTCCCTCAAAACCCCAATCGCATTGAAATTGCTCAAAACCGCACCTTTGTGCACAAACTAGCTCCAAATGAAAATTTGAGCACCCCAAGAGCATGAAACACATGCAACACCTCAAAGCAAGTGCCTAATCACTAGGATCAGATGGTAGACCCTCTACGAGAGTCTTCACACCTCACAAATCACTTGCATTTACTCAAATGCTCACAATTGAACCAAACGAAGTTCCACTCGCAACGAAGAGATAGAAGAAATAAAAGAAGGAGATCAAGGGAAGAAATTGACCAAAGAGAGTGCTCCAACATGTAACTTCAGCCCATGCACACCTCCAAGAAACACCAACGCTTCAACAAGCTCCAAAACCTCCAACAATGCTCCAAAACCGCCCGTTGCGCACCGACCTCAAAATACTTGCACAAATGCAATCTAATACTCATGAAACACACATGAGTGGGCCCATAACCTATTGAAGGTAGAGAAGATTGCACAAGGCACACACACACAAACACAAGGAATGCGTAGAAAGAGATGATCTTTACTCAAAGGCCTTCCACCTTAAGTAGTGTACACTAGGAGGTCACCATGGACAAACCATATGGGATAACTCATCACAAGGACACTCTAGAGATCAGCCCATGCCTAACCCCTCCTCCCACACACCATTATTTAGCACCCGTACGTCTTTGGCTTCTAGCAATACTACGTTGCATCAATTACCTCAATAGTCATTAAGGTAGAGGGCTCCAAAACCAACAGGGTTCTAATTCCAAGAGAATCTAGACCATGCATTTATTTTAGAACACAAATCTAGGCACATCATAGAGCTCTTATTGGATGTTGACCAAAATGATAAGATATCTATGGTCTACCTAGATTTAGGTTTTAGGATGATTATTGTGCCTAAATTCTCTTGGAATTAAAACCCTGTTGGTTTTGGAGCCCTCTACCTTAATATTCTTCAAACATGCCACTGACCAGGCCCACATAGAGAGGAAGTAATAGAGTGTAGATATAGAAGAACTTGATTAACTATTAACGCGCGACCAACCAATAATGATGATCTTGTCGTACACTGTTACTTTGTACACAATTGTTTGTAAACAATTACTTTGTACACAATTGTTTGTAAACAATTACTTTGTACACAATAACTTGAGCTTTTTTTCAATCTTGGCCTTGAGGAGTGCGTCTACATCTGTGGTTGCAAGTGACAAGCGAAAAAGCATCCCCAGGAGCTTAGACAAGTCTCCATCTTTTGCCCAAGTCCAATCATAAGCCTCCAACTATTGTGGTCTTGGGCCTATACCAATCTAGTACACGGCAGATTTTCTCCAGTTACTCTCTAAACTTGCAGCTCTGCAAAGGTTGTGGAACAAGTTGATGAGCGAGCTAATTGAGTGTGCTTCCACCCGGACTATGAAGAATGCATTGTCTAAATATTAGACATTGAGTTGCTAACAATGGCTTCCCAAGAGCGTGATGCTTCGTATCTCATTTGTTGCCACAATTTATCTCATCATATGTGAGAGCACATCTAAGACAATTATGAACATGTATAGCACTGTGGGACAATTATGAACAGGTAAGGGACTATGGGACAATTCTGACACACACCTTGTTTAACCCTTAACTGCCTAAGCGTCCATTTTTTGGACGATGTACAGATTTGATCCATGTTTTCTCATCCGGCATGCACTTTTTGCAGTATAGTTATTTTACTATAGATTTTATGGGAAGTTAGCTTCATGTATGTGGATGTTTATATGGTACGGTCTACTCAAATTCTTGTCCCTGTGCACTCTTTTGAGGATTTTGAGAATTTAAGAGAGAGATCCATTTTAGAGAGAGAAATATATTTCTGTGAAATCTAAAGTGGTAGGATAAACCGTACCGATAAAAGATAATCCTTTTTTCGATAGAAAATTAAAAATTCGGCATTATATTTTAATGGACTATGAAACAAAGGATAAACTAGTGCATTGTCACAATGCATAATATGCACTCTAAATTCTAAAAGAGAAAGAGAACTGAGGGTTGTGGATGGACTTTTGAGCTATGAGTTTTGGTGCACATTTGTGCACTTTGAGCACTTTGAGCAATGAATTTTTTCAATGTTCAAATATGCGAAGAAAAATATCTTCCAGATTTCTCAAATATTTTTGAATTAATTAAAGTTTCAAATTTTAAAATGTGTTATTTTTGGGAGGGATGAATTGTTTCTCTATTTTAAAAACTTTTTTCATGGATTTCTTTTTGGAATGTACTTGAGAATGAAATTATGCAAGTTGGCTTATTTTTAGATTTTAAAATATAGAATCAAATATGAACCATATTTACATTCAAAGTTTGATCATAAATTGGTAAAATTGTTATTAAAATGGGAGTTTTGATATTCAAAATCTTCAACATAAAATCATTTTAACATTCTAAAATTTTAGTTTTTGGGTAATATGTACATAAATCTAGAAGTTGGTTCATTCATTTTTCATTGAATCATTGCTACATAATTTTCTAATTGGTTTGAAAGTTAGCTTTTTAAACAAAATGCTCAAAGTGCACAAATGTGCACCAAAATGTAGTTAGATCACCAAGAGGAGTTACTGGACCGTACCATACAAACACTCATGTGTGAACCAATTAGAAAGGGGATGATTTGTGAAATTTTTATGCCTCATTTCATGTTGCAGTGATTCACCAAAAACTTCTCAAATCTTAGTTCAAAACAAATCAAAAGTGCTTTTGAAAAAGTCAACTCATAAAATTAAGCAACCAAAAAATCTCCATAAATCACTACACTTAAAGTATTACATTTCAACCAATCACAACAAATTTCATCCACAGATTATCAATATCTTATGCGTAATCAAATTACAAAAGAATTTTGAGTTTCAAATTTTATACGGTGATTGTAATCATAGATCAATCTATCTGTATGGATAGAATTTAAAATTCATAATCTACAACTTTTATTCATATATCAAGTTCAAAATATTCCTCTTAGTTGCATTTTATAATGCATCTTTCCAATTCTCCAAATTTGGAGAGGATTGTAGGCATTTAGGGGTTAATGGAAAATTGAGAGGTGGACTTGCCGTTGACACATGCAAAGGCATCTTTGAACAGTAATCCGGTCATACCACTGAACAACTTATCAAAACCTCAGATTTTGATTTCCATACTTTTGAACAAAAACTCCCACAAAACCTTTTCATAAGCCTTAGGAAAGACTAGTTTCAGGAATACCATATCTTGTTTCAATTTTTTTTTCCCAAACTAAGGTTTCTTATGTTAAAAGGGATATTATCTAAGATGTATCGTTATGGGAGGAAGGCCGTTTGTTCATGACATAAAATCTCTGATAACATTGCACTACCAAAGAACGCGTGACCTTTTTAGCATGTTTATAGCAAAATTTAGTTGACATTAGATGTTCTAAAGGTCAAGTTGTTCAGGTCACTAGTGAACACAATTATGCTGATTTCTGGATTAGTAAATTGGGCTTTTCCCAAAAAAAAAGCCAAACTTGCCAAAAAAAATATATATAAAAAAGTCCCTACCTCGAAATTTTCGCTTGCCCAAAAAAAATAAAAGCACTGATCCCGCCGGAAATTACCATAGGCCAGCCATAAATTACCACAGGACTGCCAAAAAGTACTATAGACCCCACCACATGGTCTATGCCTTAGAGCCACTCCGATTTGAACCCAAGACCCCGTGCACGCAAACCTCAAGTTCTATTCATTAGACCACATATAGATTAGTATGTACAGTAGGGTCCAAGGCAGAATGGCGTTTTTGGTTTCCCAGTGGAAAAAAATTCAAATCTGCCCACTTTGAAAGCCTCTAGAGAGATCAAAAATTGGTATTTTACCTTGAAATTTTTATCATGAACCTGAAATCAAGTTGTTAGTATGCCTACCAAACTTCAAAGCCAAATAATTCACCAAATTTTTTTTATTCAAAATCTACCAATATAGGTAGCTGTGGAAAAAGTTTCACTCCTACCAACTTCGACAGCCTCCCAAGAATTGAAAAAACATTTCCTTACTTTGATGTTTTTTTGGTAGAAACCAATTTGTGTTAATAATATATGTAAAAATCTCAAGTCTAAAAGATTAGTAAAAAAAAAGATATTCCCAATCTACCAACATGTGTTATTTTGCGGTATGCTTGTGGAAATCATTTTCACTACAACCAACTTTGACACCCTCCCAATGGCTAAAAAATGGCCCATTTGCCATGAAATTCTTGTCACAAGATAAGCTATATGTTAATGACAAGTGTGCCAAAATTCAAGCTCAAAAAGCTTACACAAAAAAAAAAACTCACAATCTACCAACGTGTCTGTCCTCCACTTGCCTCTATCACTGCTTGTAACCTAGTAGGCATGGAATGACATAGCAGAAGGAGCTTTTGACCACTAATAATCTTCCACTCTCTTGCAATAACTACTCTTAAGTCACTTGTATTTTTAGGGCATATTGAACCATGTTGAACTGCATCTTTCAAAATCTTCCAAAGATTCTCAATTGAATTGAGATCATGAGAGTTTGCGGGCCAATTAAGCTTCTCTAGACGGTGTGCTTGCCTCCATTCTTCACATAGTTTGCTTCTATGGACAGGTGCACCATCTTCCATGAGTAATCCTTGTGGTACTTTTTCCATAAAATGAAGCAACTCCCCATTGTAAACCACTTCAACAAAATCCTTTGCAGAGCGCCGATCTTTAGGCATAAAAACAAGTTGTGACTTCTGCCCTTCAGAAAATGCACCCCAAATCATCAAAGAAGTCCTCCCACTCTTGAAAGTTGGAACTATACAACTTGAAGCATAGCGCTCAGACACAGTTCTCTAAACATGAATTTGTCTAGAGTTTTTTCCAACTTCAAAAGTAGACTCATCTGTCCAAACAACTTGCTCCCAATCTTTTGCACTCCATCGACAATACTTTTGAGCAAAAGCCAATCGTTGAGACATGTGGCGAGGTGTCAAAAAAGGTTTTTTGACTGCAATTCGACTGTGAATGCCACTATCATGTAAAGCCTTTCGAACAGTATTTCTACATACTTTAGTAGGACACATATTAGTAATGTCAGAGAGCGTGATGCGACGATCAGCTTGTAAAACACGTTTTATACCACGAACATCTCTATCACTAAGTTCTTTTCCATATTTTTTGGCACACGTTTTGCTTTTGTAGGTTCCATTTTCTCGAAAATTCTTCACCAACCTCTGAACTATTCTAACAGGGACTCCAACAATAGCTGCAATTTCAACTCCTTTCTTCCCTCCCTCACTCAAACCCACAATACGTGCACGAATTTCATCTGGAATAGCCATCAATCACAACTTTAAATCTGAGAATTTGATCTAAAATTTTAACTACCTAACCACATGTCTATACATGCTCTCCTCCCAAATCAACCTTGATGTGCATAATGTACTCCCAAATCAGCTTGTGCATACCTTCACTCCCAAACCAGTATGTGTAGACCTTTCCTCTCAGATGAACCCTCATGTGCATACTCTTACTCCCACATCACCATGTGCATACCTTTGCTTTCAAATAAGCCCTCTCAAATCATCACACATTCTACAAGTCACTTGTGATATTCAACTCTCAAAACAAGCATTGATGTAGAGAACAAAAGCTCCTTCATGCGTATGTGGTGTTCAAATTCTTAGCAAGTGTATTCATTGGGATGTGACAAGTGCGCACAATTAAATTTGGATGTTCTTGATTTTTTGTGTAAGCTTTTTGAGCTTGAATTTTGGCACACTTGTCATTAACATGTAGCTTATCTTGTGACAAGAATTTCATGGCAAATGGGCCATTTTTTAGCCATTGGGAGGGTGTCAAAGTTGGTTGTAGTGAAAATGATTTCCACAAGCATACCGCAAAATAACACATGTTGGTAGATTGGGAATATCTTTTTTTTTACTAATCTTTTAGACTTGAGATTTTTACCATATATTATTAACACAAATTGGTTTCTACCAAAAAAACATCAAAGTAAGGAAATGTTTTTTCAATTCTTGGGAGGCTGTCGAAGTTGGTAGGAGTGAAACTTTTTCCACAGCTACCTATATTGGTAGATTTTGAATAAAAACAAATTGGTGAATTATTTGGCTTTGAAGTTTGGTAGGCATACTAACAACTTGATTTCAGGTTCATGATAAAAATTTCAAGGTAAAATACCAATTTTTGATCTCTCTAGAGGCTTTCAAAGTGGGCAGACTTGAATTTTTTTCCACTGGGAAACCAAAAACGCCATTCTGCCTTGGACCCTACTGTACAAATGTCAATGTTTTATTTTTTGTTATTTATTAACGTCGAACGCCATTTCCCTAGTTTTGGAGGCATGCTGATAATTTTTTTGGAAAATCTAATTGTATATATAGATTCTACACCTATCAATTAGTCTACTTGCAAAAACAATAATTAAAATTAACTAGTTTATGAGGAAGATTATAACACATCTTAATTGGTAATTGTAAAATCAGGCTTTTAAAATGTCAAATTTTTTGGGTTTTTTGGGTTTTTTTGGTTTTTATTTATTTATTTATTTATTTATTTATTTATTTTGCTTTATTTCCTTTTCAAAAATTGTCTAGAAAAGCAACCTCAAAACCAGTTCCAACCTTGGTTGGAGATGGAATTAACCTTTACACATTAAGAGGGGTTGTAGGCGGGCAGAGATGAGGGAATCATATAAACAAGTGGAAGAGGGGCAACAGTTTTTTGTGATGGGTAGTACAATTTGTGATTGACTATGATTCTATTGTCCTCTATGCACCAGCCTCCATTGACAATGGGCAACTCAAACGGCTTTCATCATTTCTACATTCCCCTCCCCCATCCAAAATCCCAAATCCATCGACCTGCGGACTAGATATGAATCCCAAATCAATGACACAATAGGAATTTAGGCTCTTTACATGATGAACAACCTCTCCAAAAAAAAATTTGCAAAGTTTCGTTGACCACCACAATTCTTGGACCGAAGATTCTGATTTTCAAAATCTCGAGAGACTTTTTGTGACGTTTTAGGGTGAACAGAGTTTTTGTGTAGGCCATCAAGTTCTTGGTTCTTCTATGCATCACCTTAAATTCCTAGTACAATAGTATGATATTTTGGATATGTTTTAGTGACTTCTTATTTTTGAGTTTATTTTTATTTTTATTTTTATTTTTAAAATCCTTCAAGAAATAAATATTGTAAAAGTTCTAAAGGTTTGAAGTTATTATGCACTATTATGGTAACTGAAGAAGGTTAAATCCTTGGTTAAATCTTTTACTTTACAATGTTTTTTAAAAAAATCATGCAATTTAAAATGAAAAATACTTTAGATCTCTTAGTCGGTTTTCCAGCCTTGTGATGGCATGCCTTCAGTATGGTTTTTACCAGTATAATTATGGAGCTGGTAGTTAGAATTATAATGTAATGGAACCAGTTATTTCTTTTGTGACTTTACTCCAAATCAAATTTAATCCTTTAAAGGACCAAGGATTCATGGTTTTAAAATGACAAGTTCAATTAATTCATATTGTAAAAAATATAAATCAAATGGAACCAAAGTTTATATTACTAAAATCAGTGAAGAACATTGCATGTGTTGGTAAAAAATTTAAAAATTGAACTAAAGGAAGTCTACATAGGATCTACTCAAAAAAATGCTAAAATAAATAAATAAAAATGAAGTCCAATTAGGGCTTCTTAGTCCTTGAGGGTACTAGTGGGAAAGGAGGCACTGTCAAGGGAGGTGCCCAGGAAAATGATATGAGCATGCGTCGAACTGGGCAACACTTGCCCCGGCACCTCCCTCAGCAATGCCTCCTTTCCCACTACACTGATTATTGCCATTACTGTGAGTCAAAGTAATGCATCATTCTCACAGTAATTGTGGTATTAGAACAAAAAGTGACTCCCAATAATTGAGAATTCTCACAGTGAGTAGTGAGGATTGTGTATAAAGTCTCACACTAATTGAGAATTGGTGGGAAATCTCACACTAATTCTGTGACTCACAGTAATGGCAATAATCGGTGTAGTGGGGGTTAAAGCCATACGTAATTTTCCCAGGGCCGGCCAGCTTCATGCCATTTCCTTGTACTGAGTACAGTACAGTACAGTGTAGTTGAGTAGTAGCGATGGGGTGTTGAATCATGTCGTTGCTGAAGAGTACAAAACCTGGCCGCTGCTGCAACAAATGTATGAGCCAGGCAGACTGCAGGCGAGTGATGAAACCAAATGATATGGTGGCCTGGTGGGGATATTTGCTGGCCAGACCAACAAGCACGATCAATGATAGGGTACTGCAATTTGATCAATTCTCAGTAACAATGTCAAAGTGTCCATGGCCTTTGTTCTCTCTTCGCAGTGGTAACAAGCGGCTAGTCGTGTAGTCTATGCCTTAGTATTTACCCTAGATTTACTTTTATGGCTTGTTTATATTGTTCAGCCATGAAACTCCTTGAAAACGATGCGTTTCCATAGTCTCTCCCCTGGTGGGGCAGAGACAATAAAGTTTGTTGCTCACCATCATGTAGCGAGCAGATAATGAAGTATTCAAACAAGAAAATCAACATGTAAGGATACTTAGCAAAAACAATGTAACAACAAAACCCTTGGTGATTAGTGAACAACATTGAATCAATGAGGAAAACAAAAACCCGGTGTGGTGAAGAATGCAGCAACAGTTGCAAACTCTTGCAAACAAGGCAAATTAAAATATAAAATAGCTTCATTGAAAGTTGAAGGTTAGATTGGAGGTAAGTCCAACTAACCAACATAATTGATAGAAACAAAGAGGTTTTCATACTACTAACTACATGAAGCTACGCTACAGCTCACAACTAAAGCAAGTGAATCTTTAAATTTGGCATCTCCCACCACAAAAGTTCACACTCTTTGCCTAAACCATGCTAGGATTTAGGCAAAACCTGCTAATCATTTGATGCTCTAGGTTAGAAGCCCGTACTGATATCGCTTACCACCATTCACCCATTTCTCAAACGCCGAATCGTGTGGGAAAGTCTTAAGGGTGTAGATTTTTGGAGAGTACATCCCCACAACGCATTGGAGATACTTCTATAAATTGTTGCGTACTTTGGACTTGAGGAATGAAATTGAAAAGAACACGCGTTCATCCTCCACAGACCCTATGACGTGCATAGTTGCCATCTCAACCAACTTCATGTACTCAGAGAAGTGATGAGTCAAGCACGTTGCTGCATCAAGGCCCTTCCACAACCTTGTGAAGGGATTACGGTCAAATGGTGGCTCCATGGCAGCGCATGCATTGGACCGCATGGTGAGCTTGAATAAGTCCTATTGGCTCAATAAAAGCTCGTGATCAATGAGGGCTAGGACTAAAATCTTGTCCTTATCTTTGCCCAAAATCTTCCTATGGCCGTAATGGTTCATGAAGACTTGAATGTGCTTCGAAAAGCTTTCTTCACAATTTCCTTGTAGCCAGTATTGCGGGTAAAGGATACCCATGGCCTGCATAAGGTTTTGTGAAGGAAACCGATTATCCAACTCCGTGATGAGTCGAGAGGCTGCCACTGCATCACCAATTCAGTATGATCAATATTTCGCAATAGCATCAAGGACATACATTGAAAATACATGCAATTCACAAGAAGCAAAGAAGCACAAAATTAATTACAAAATCAAAAAAAATTCATACATTACAATGTAAAATTTGAACAAATGCATACAACACAAAACAAACTTAACCCATAAACGTCCCATGGGCATAGTATATACATTGTCGTATAATTGAGATTTGCTACCAATAAGAAACTTCTTTTCTGAACTCAAACCTATTAAAGGTGTGGATCCATTCCAAATACAACCAAAATACACCGTATTTATTTTACTTTATATTTTCAACCCAAGACTTTGGACTCTCTGCATGAATTGCATTTGGATTGCAAAGGCCTCTCGTCATAGTGTGAACCGGCCCTAAGGCCCACTTTACATTAGGACCCGATTGTTGGCCCGATCCAAACTTCACAATTTTCAACCAATAGGATTGCTCAAATTTGGCAAATTGGACCAAAGGCCTTTACACTAAGGCCTGGCCCAAATTTCTCCTCATCTTATGTGGCGGTCTTCGTGGCAAATTTTTGGCGCTTAAATTGAATCAAAGTTTTTCTTGAACCAAAGTTCACAACTTAGACTGAAATACCTCCCCACCGTTGGATCTCACGCATCTCTATCATCCGTACGATCATTTATTCAATTACTTGTCAATTGGGTTCAGACTAACAATCACGTCAAGCCCTTACGTAAAGTGAGCCTAAAATACACTTGGGATTCTATTTTATCTCCCCTTTGGTAACCATTGTACTTTTATGTCATCTCTTCAGTAGCCAGCGTAAACGAGTCAAAAGTTTGTATATGAAAAGTACACAATAGCAAATATTCTTTCTAGATACTAGAATGTGATATCGGAGAGTGTGATAATAATGAGTTCAGAGCGTAATTCAAATTTGTACATTTTATATTGAACACCAAAATTAGGGTACGGATTTAAAACATTTACCAATTAAACTTTGAGCTCTGATAACTTTTGCGTACAATACTTAAAATAAAATATTTCTACTTAATTTCTCTTCCCACTTAAATCCCCTATTTCTAATGTAAAGAAATCAATATTCAATAACTGGTTTTGAGGGTGCTGTAGAAATTCTCTCCGTAATATGTGATACAACCTTAGCATAATCTCAATGAAGATATTACAACTAGCCTACGTGATTCAATAGTGAAGCAAAAAAAATTGAAGAAATTGAAATAGAAACAAGAAAGACAATACAGTTATCCTTAACCCCTAAACATCTCTAAACCCCTTTACAAAGATGCATTATGAAATGCAACTAAGAGGTATGTTTTGAACTTGATGTATCAATAAAAGTTGTACATTATGAATGTTAGATTCTATCCATAATGTTAGATCTATTGTCACTATTGCCAATATTTTTGTATAAAATTTGAAACTTGAAATTCAAAACTCTTTTGTAATTCAATTACGAATAAGATATTGACAATTTGTGAATGAAATTTGTTGTGATGGGTTGAAATGTAATACTCTAAGTGTAGTGATTTTTGGAGATTTTTTGATTGCTTAACTTTATGAGTTTATTTTTTCAAGAGCATATTTAGACTAAAATTTTCAAAATTTTTGGTGAATCATTGAAACATGAAATGAGGCATAAAATTTTCACAAATCATCCCTTTTCTAATTGGATCACACATGCATGAATCTATCTTGCCATAGAATTTTTTAGTATTTTATTCCTTGCAAAAAGTGCATGATGGATGAGAAAACATGGATGAAATATGTACATCGTCCAAGAAATGGACGGTTGGGCAGTTAGGGGTTAAAGTCACCTTGAGTTTGAATAAGATACTATGAGTTTTGCTTTAATATACTCTTATTTTTTCACTTCAAATAGTTATAAGGCATAAAAGAGCTTGGTGCTTAGGGGGAGGGGGGAGGGGGTTACTAACATAGACTTTGTGTAACCACGTGCATTAACCCCTAAACGCTCAAACGACCATTTTTTTGTCGCTGCTCAAATCTAACGGGCTGCTCGGAACAAATTTTTTATTTATGAAATAATGAAAAAATAAGATTTAATATTACATCAAGTTTACTTTCCAATGCAATTTGAATTATGTCAATCTGAGTTAAATTCCACCTGGGAGAATTTTTCAAAGTGGATCACCTCAACATTGTCTTAGAGTTATAAAATTTGCTATGGGGAAAGTAATAATGTTCCCTCCATCATTTCTTCTGTAATCCAACTTTAACTAATCATGCTAAATTTTAAACTCTAAAAGTGAAAATTATAATTTATACAATTTTTCAAAGGTTAATGCTTTTAAATTCATTAAAAAAATGTCTAAAGTTATTTTTGGAAGTTTGATCATACAGATAATTTGTAGAGATGATGCCCTAAAAAAAATTCTATTGAACCAAACTTCATCAAACATATGAAAGGCACATATTACAACACATCTATGTTTTGTTCAATACTCCTCAGGCTTTTAGGGGTAAAGAGGATATTCAAATGGGGGCTATCACATAATTGGAATATTTGAGGTATATTCTAAAATATTGTAGGTATATTTCAAATTTATTCTTGAATTATCCCATAGTTGAATTTAAAGCATCCTATATTACACATAAAATTTTATAATTAGGTAGAAATTTTTCCTCCCATGAATAAAAATGACCCTACAGTTTAACTCACGTGGTTTTCTACTTTTCGAATGGTCACCCCCCCCCCCCCCCCCCCCCCCCCCCCCCCCCGGAGGCTTGGTGGTTTTTCTTGACTAAGTGTGTAAGAGCTTGGTGATCTTCAAACTCACGGAGAACTAGTTTTGCCATCAAAAAAAGGGCAAAACTAGTTTTCCATGAGTTTAGAGACCACCAAGCTCTTACACACCTAATCATAAGAGACCATTAAGCTCTTCCATACATTATAACTATTGGAGTGAAAAAATAAGAGTACATTAAAACAAAACTCATGGTATCTTATTTAAATTCAAAGTGACTTTAAGGATAACTTTAATATGGAAAAATAATAATAAAAAATGAAGAAATTGAATGTTAAAATAGAAACTAGAAAGATGGAAGTGATTATTATAGTATAATGCAGTTCTTTTTGAATGGCTAGATGCCACCTATAGATTATAAGCCCTCATTGAGATTATGATATCATAGGTGGAGGTTTTTGTTTCGCAATGGAATAAAATGTCCGTTTGTTTTTAAAAAAATTAAAGATATCATAGGTAGAGAGCATGATTGGACAAACTGTGTCAATTTTTTTACCGAGGGGGTGCACTCTACATTATGTTTGAGAATCATGTGCGTTCATGACCCCTTCTAAAAACCCCCTATACACGAGGGATTATATGTCTAAAACCTTTTGTATACAAATTAAATTTGTCCTAAATATATCTTTAATGTAAGTATACGTCAATATTTTCAGCTCTAAATATGTTTATTGTATGTATATATAATACGGTAGTGTTCAAATTAATACCTCTTCTGTGCACTCATATATATTTGTACGTATTTAGTACAGTGCACTCCGGGATTTTTTATTTTTTCAAAAAATAAGAGTTTGAATAATGAAATATCCATGAATATTTTCCAAGATACTTTTTTTCATCATATATTTTTTAATTTTCCAAAAAAATCAACATTTATTTTTAGAATTGTTTTTGTTTAACCTAGCCTTCGCCTATAGTATTCAGGTTTTTGTTGGCACTGTAGCAATACACCATGTAGACAATTGAGGATGGTCCCTTCATAATTAAGGTGGAGGCATATAAAACCACCCTCGAAGGTCCAAAGAGCCCGTTCCAGTTAGTCTTATACATTAGTATTTTGTAGTATTTAGAATGGTTCATTACCTCCAATGGTTTAAAATCAAAAGTGAAGTTGAAATTCATGCCGCCATGGTTCTAATGAGTTACTACGCTCTCAATTTGGAGCCCCGGTTTGGAGCTTTATACTCTGACAAATGCCAAATATATACCAATATATCTACTATTCCCAAGAGACCTTTAACCCCTAAATGCCTAGAGCCCTCTCCAAATTCAGCAGTTTTGCAAAGATGCATTATAAAATGCAACCTAGAGGGATATTTTGAACTTGATGTATGAATAAAAGTTGTACACTATGAATTTTAGATTCTATCAATATGGTTAGATCTATGATTGCTATTACCAATAATTTTGTATAAAATTTGAAACGTGAAATTCAAAATTATTTTGTAATTCAATTACGAATAAGATATTGACAATCTATGGATGAAATTCATTGTGATTGTTTGAAATGTAATATTCTAAGTGTACTGATTTTTGGAGCTTTTTTGGTTGCTTAATTTTATGAGTTGACTTTTTTTAGAGCACTTTTACACTGAGATCTACAAAATTTTGGTTGAATCACTACAACATGAAATGAGGCATAAAATTTTCACAAATCATCCCCTTTCTAATCGGATCACATGTGCATGAAGCTAACTTCCCATAGAATCTACAGTAAAAATTCCACACTGCAAAAAGTGCATGACGGATGAGAAATTTTGGATGAAATCTGTACATCGTCCAAAAAATGGACGCTTAGGCAGTTAGGGGTTAAAGGTTAAGCTACTATGCTTGGAATTTTTTAAATCAAATTGGAACTATTTTTGGTTGATAGACAAATATGACTTACGAATAAAAGTGCAATTTTTTATTTTTATTTTTATTTTTAATCAATTTAGATGTAATTTATATGAATATCGAAAGTGAAAAGTTAGTCATACTGCATTGGTGCCATATAGGTGGTGGTTTTTCCAACACAAAAGTATCATGAATTGCATCTTAGATACTCTAATTCCTCCCAATTGTAGAAACTTTTTGATTGAATGACAAGTGGTCGATTTTAGATTCCTAGGGGATGACAAGTTGTTTGTTCTAGATTCCTTGAAGATGATAAATTGTCGGATTCAAGTTCCTAGAGTGGCAGTAGCTAGGGGCACCTATAGGTTCTATGGAAGGTGGACGGTTTAAGTGTGCCTCCAATATAAACCACTGTGATTGTGCCATGTCTGGTTGCAAGAAGCCACATTGATGGTACCGTACCCGGTCGTCACGTTTTAGATTCATACCAAATAAATCAATTTTTTGCCCTAATATTGTGGATGTAAGACAATTCCCATTATGTGAATAATTATTCTTTAAGATTATTATTATTTTCACTGTAGAAAATAGATTTTTCTTGAAAAACAATTTCCTAAAGATTTGGGCTTCTCCTTTTATAATCATTTTTGCCGACCCTGACAGCCAGGTACGTACTCAATGCCTTTTGTAAGTTATAATATAATCTTCTGCCACCACCGCCTTCTGTACTTCAGTTGGAAGACTAAGGCTCAATCACTGAGTTTCATGATACCCTGACAGGCTTATATCCTTTTTGGCGGTATTTTGTGGTGAAAACTGGGTGATTGATAACCTGCATGTGTACTACTGGACGTTGCTGATAACCTGACAGGCTGATACTCTGCACCAGTGCTGTTTTCTTGAGGGTCTCAGCCCTTCATACATATCATCAGTAGCATGTGTTGGGTATGCTTTTTTAGCTTCATCCAACAAGATAAGTAAAGTGAATGAATAGGAGATGAGGAAGGAATGAGATGGTGGACACATGGCAAACATAAGCCAGACATTAACGTTTTTCAAGACTTAAAAGGACCTACATTCATTACTCCCATGCCTGCAAATGAGATGGTGGACACATGTACTACTCACTTACACCTCTAAATTCTCAATACTTGCAACTCCCAGTAAACATGGGTAGCTACTGGTTTACATTGTTCAAAAATGCAGAATATGTAGAAAAACACATAACATAAAGCAGATTTGTTGGGAGCCTAGAGCAAAGCCAAGCTTTGCTACTAAATGTAATGTACGTGTTAGTTTTTAGGGAGGATTTTAGATAGGGTTTGGCTAAGGTTCAAAAAAAAAAAACTTGCATTGCTCTAAGAGATGACTGATAGGTATTTTGCACCAATAATTTAATTATGATTATTTTCACTAAATTATTCATTAAGCCTTAAAAGCCCCAGAGGCCTTATTTTGTTTTATTTTTGTTGTTTTCAAATATATCGCCATATTCAAGTTTACCATAGACGCTATTTTTCCTCACCCGAGTCCTCAATCACCTTTGAACAAATTGTAGTAAAGGACATCAATTCTCATAGAACACTGAATAGTGAATAGCCCATTTTGTGTAGTCTAGTTTGTCATGTGGGATTTTCTCGTGGGTCTTTTAGCTAGTCTACAGAGATGGTATTTCTACTACACTATATGGGCTATTTAGTATCCATGACACTATTTCTCAATACGGACACTATTTGACTTTTTGGAGATATAGTGTCCCTATTAAAAAAAAATGACTGTAGAATTTAAAATGATAAAAACTTCATGTAGACCTTTTGGATGTGCTATATTATAGTGTTCTAATGACAAATGGAAACTTTATAATAGACATGGCATGCCACCTCATGTCACTCTCATCACTTGGAAAGAACATGGCACTCTTAATGAGAGTGGGAATGACAAGTGGAAAACTCCTATGTACTATAGGGACACTATCGTCACAAACTTGGCAAGTCATGTTTTTGCGGTGTTTATTGTATGTTGTTGAAATGAACAGGGGTGATTATGTTCTACACACGATAACAATATGTTTGTTGTAGAAATCATGTACAAAGAATGTATTAGAAACATGCAAAAAACATCAAGATGAAAATTGCATGTTTGTAGTATGTCCTTCATACAATGTTTCTACAATTAACATATTGTTATCATGTGTCGAACGTAATCATCCATGTTCATCTCAACAACATACGAAAAACATTCCAAAAACATGACTTGTTAAATTTGTGATGATTTTTCTTCACCTTTGAACAAAATGTGGTAAAAGACATCAGTTCTCACTAGACACTAAATATCCCATTTAGTGTAGTGTACCTTATAATGTTCCTATTGTAGGTAGTATGTATGTGCAAACTTTGTCCTGGTAACCAATTTGGTACATTGAAATCACCATATACTGTGGGCCACAGTATTTACGATAGGCTTTACCAATAATCATTTTTCCAAAGTAATGTATAAAATTCATCCAAATCTGATGAAAAATTGCTCAAATGGATGAAAATTTGTCCAAATGGATGAATGTACCCACGCCATTCACCCGTCCACAATATATGGTGATTTCAATGTAACACTTCCCCCAAAAGACTCTTCATTCACATTGGCCCTTTCAGCCAGAGTTACTCTCTCTTCCTATGGTTTGCTACACAAAAATCACCATATATTGTGGGCTATAATATTTACGAGATGCAATACTAATAATTTTTTTTCAAAATATTGTGGTAGAATTCATCCAAACTGGATGAAAGCATGTTACAATGGATGAATGTACCCACGCCATGAGTATATGGTGATTTCGGTGTAACAATTGGCACTATTTCCGAGACCACACTAAATGGAGACTACACTCAGGGTCATCCTACCCCAGCAACAGTGAGATCTAGATTAACCAATTATGCAAACAGTTGGCCTGATGCATTCACTGGTAAAGTGCCGGTAATCGATGGTCACCCCACTCTTCACCAAAAATGCTCCAGTCAGAGCTAGTGAATTAGCACCCTGTTGTATTTTGGCAATCACTCAAATTGGCTTTTTCCCTCTCTTTACTTTTTCTCAGCTTTTGGTTTGCATTATAATTCGCCCTCTTCAACAGCCTTCATGGCGTCGGTCGGGTGTTCTATGACACCCAACATGTTCTTCCAATCCTGCAGATTGGTTTCTGCTTCACCTTTTCTCTGTCGATATTTATTTCCTTCTCATGATTTGCATGTTACAGATTGCGAGAGTAAGAGCCTCTCTCTTTTTAATATTCTCTTTAACAAAAGCGACTTTACTTCACGGAGGAAAACAAAACCATCACATGAACCAAGAGACGACGGAGCTCCTTGTCTTCATTCCCACAACTTCCCGCTTTGAATAAAGTCTGGCCATGATGGAGGCAGCTGCAGTAAGTTGCAGTAAGTTGCAATAAGCATCAATCACTTTCTTTTTTTCCTTTTTTCCCAGCCTGCTTTTTAAGTTGCCCGCTCAGAAGAATTAAGCAAGTCAACTGGTTGCTTCAGAAGTGTGCCCCTGCCATCTGCAATCTACACTGGATGCTCGGATTAAAATTAGCAAAGCTGTGTCCAGAGACCACCCAATCACTTGACACTATAAGGAGAAGGCGTTGCTTTTCACTCCTTCTGTGAGTCAAATGGCACCACTTCGCACTCACCAATTTTTTGGTTGGACTTGGTGGGTGCGATTCGTCACGTAGGACAAGCATGTATAGTGAAAAGTGACAATGAACAGGATCCTCCAGATTGAGAAACAATGCCTCTGCTTATAGTGTGAGCTACCAATGCCAAACAAAAATGGGAGAACCCAAGAGTTTGGTTTCAATTCTCGTAGATACTGGTGGACCATCGATGGTATTTAGACTTCGATTCTCGTCTTCTAGCAGCTTTCACCGGCCTGATCCTCACATGGAAGCCTGCCCTAAGAAACATTATGATGATGCAGGAAACTACATATCGACAGACATGCTAGATGCTGCTCTCTAGCCACTTACAATAGAGCTTACACATCAATATTAATTGACTGACTAATTATCTCACATCATTGCAGCTCCGAAGGTGATCCACATGCCTGCTAGTCAAGCTTAAGTGTGGAATTAATTGATCTCTCTCATTAGGAGACAGTTGACAATGTCTGCATTGAATAATAATAATCAATGGCTTTCCATCAGTGGTGGTTTTAGACTAGATAACCTTCTTGAGCTCTTGAAGGTTATTGGACATAATGTCAAGTTGTGTCAACCTCTACTTTTAAGGGCGAGGAAAAGGATTACACTGTACACTAGGTAGCTTGAAAGTAAACCATTGTTGGGTTTTGAGAGTTCACATGTTGAGGCGTGACGATAGTGATAATGAGGTTGTACTTTTTATGTTACTAGACATAACCTCAACAGTTGAATCCTGCAGCTCTGAAAAGGACACCATAATACAAAAGAAGGACAATATTGTGAAATAGGACTGTGCTCTCTATACAACGTTTGGTTGCCACCTCTACAAAAATGGGCTCATTGAGATTATGAGGTATATCGCCTCAAAACATTATGAACTAGATAACCTTGTGCGAGATGGAATGCTTGAGAAGGCTATTGAACATAATTTCAAAGTGTTTTATTAAATCTTGAGCGAAAAAATTCCGTTGCTCACGTTGAACTGAAGGATCATCAAGGGTTATAATTTTTTCAAGTTGTAAGAAAGAAACGAGAGGTTGACATGGTTGCCTTGAAACTCGTGATGTCGAGCGAAAAACGGAAACAGGGAAGAACACTGGAACTTTTTTGCATGAGAAAAAAGGACTCAGCTTGTGGCAAACTGAAGAAGAAATGGTGTAGTACAGTACATTGAATGAGAGCAAGGAAGCTCAATAAGACTCATCCTGAAGGGTTAGACTAACATCGTCACTAAACCCGTGTGCTGCAGTATGACGGAATATCACACAGGAAGCATCAACTCATAACCTTCAATGGAAGAATTCATCTAAATTTATAACGGGGTTTGTTTGTAATCAACCCCTGCTAATTACATGACTAGTTGAGCTCGAGGTCACAGACATGGCATGTGCTCTGCAATTCGGCGACCTGGAACTCAAAGAATCTGAGGCCACTGTGTCTAGAAAACTGTTAGATTTCTGACTGTAAATTCTCGGGAAGAACATACCGCAATGAAGAATCACGTGCCGAGGATCCGCCATAGCTGATATCGAGCTCCGGCTCTTCACCAAGGAAGCCATGATCGTGATGAGTTTCCAGAACTTGCTGAGTCTGCCAGAAAGCTTCCTGGTCCCAGAGAATATCCGCCGAGTTCGGAAGCGGCGAGAGAATGGAGGTGGGCGACAGGGGGTCCGTCAGGATCTTGGAGCTTTGGCTATGGTAGGTATTCTCCTGGCTGCCATGGCTGGACGTGGAACTCGACTCCGCACACGCGCTGTAGAACGAAGACGACGATTCCAACCCTTCAAACACGTTGTGGAAATCCGCATTCGGTGCAGCCGGTTTGCTGACCAATCTCGCCTCGGTCTCTGCTCGCACGCGGTCCCATTGTGAAGTGTGGCTCAAAGATGACGACACCAACGGCTTGATCAAACCATTGCTCTCGAGAATACTGTCGATGTCTGATGACCCCCCGCACGGTTTGTGAGTCACCGGATCGATCCCCAATTGCAGCAGCCGCTTCTTCAAATGCGTGTTCCAGTAGTTTTTGATCTCGTTGTCTGTTCGTCCCGGCAAATGTGCTGCTATCGTCGACCACCTACACAAACCATAAAACTAGTATCAATGCCTAAACACTCTCACATTATCGATCTCTCACCACTAGAAGAAATATGGGCTTTTGTGACTAAACCGTCATGACTAGAAAATGTCCATTTCCGTTATGACTAAAATTTGAACGTTCTGATGCCAAACAATGGCGTGGTTCAGGTGCACTGACCTATTGCCGAGGATGGAGTGAAGGTGAACGATCATCTGGTCTTCGGCATCAGAGAATCGGCCTCGCTTGATGTCGGGCCGCAAATAGTTGGTCCACCGTAACCTACAGCTCTTGCCACACCTCAAAAGACCTGCAAAGGTGATGAAGACTCTTAGATACAATTCGATATTGCAGAGCTCGAGGAATGCAAGAACAGACTGGAAAGAAGAGAGATGGAGTTACCCGCGTTTTTGGGAAGAGCGCGCCAGCTTCCATGTCCGTGTTCTTGGATGTACGCTACCAATTTGCGGTCTTCATCGGGAGTCCACGGGCCTTTCCTGAGGTCCACCTTTAGCTTCGAAGATTCATCACCACTCGGTGGTGCTCTTCCCATGGCGAACGTACTTCGAGATCCTACCCACCACTCTGTACAAAATGAATTTATCCTTAGTTCTACCAAAAGAAGAAAGCACCCTCATGTACTCGTTAGTCTACCTTCTTGTAATGTAACGAACGGCGCTCGATCGGTAGCGTGTGCCGCAGAGGAATTATTAGTCGACTTGGGAGAGAATGCTACTCAGATTCTGCATCTTCTGAGAACAACGCCCCCACATGCAGCTCTGACAGTGAATTACAGTGTTCATTTAAAGTTCCTTGGGGACGTGCAGACTTGAGAGAGGCACTCAGCTCGTCAGGTGCTAGCCAGGCACACAGAAAGTCACCCTGACGCGTACTCGAGGTATGTAAGTTCAGTACTTCAGTTACACAGCTAGCTAGCTAGCCTGCACGTCGTCTAGAATGCAGCCCAAAATTGTCAATCAGTTTCGACATCAAAGTGTCGACAAGTGACATGACCGATTGCTACTGCAATACTATCCCTGTGAGGTAGCACATGTCACGCGCTTACTGCCCCATTAATGAGATGCACACCTCCAAAACATACCAGTTCACTGTCAGTGACAGCTCCGACTGCCTGCGAAAGCTGCAAGTGGCGCCTGGCATGGGGAAGAAGGGGACGAAGGCACATGGCTGTGAACTAGCTGACATAACCAAGATAAACTTTCCATATTCTTTTTGTTTTGTAGACGTACTAAACCCTGACCTCCTTAATCTGACTGCCTGACTGGGCTTACTCACTCCCAAAACTAAATGATCGTGTGTAGTAAGAATAATATATATTCCAGATGAAAGTCATATTAAAGAGGTTAGTACAAAACCTGATTCCGTAACACGTTTACAGTCGCAAACTGGGTAATTTAAGTTACACGATGTACGTCCGAGTGTCGCTATTTGTGTAAGGAAAAATAAAATTGACAGGGAACGTCTCTGACGCATCGATCATGAGCCGCCATTAACACGCACAATGGATCATTACGACGATGAATGATTGAAAGGTGACGGACGTCGGTGAGTGTGCGCTCCGTAATCAAAATCCTGTAATCACGCTGCATGCGCGCTAATCGACGCTGCACGTAATTACATATCCGATTAACAGTAGTACTCCCGTATTGCATTGATCGATCAGTCGGTGATGGATCTGATCATATATCTGACGATTGAGCGGTGGTGTCAGAGCGTGTGTCTGTTGGAACATGTGCAAGATCATAGAGCAGCAGGGATCATGCCATTGCATGCGCACAGCCAGGCAGGTTCCGCCCATTTTCAGACAATGGTGTCTGTAACGGACGTCAAGAAGACGTCATACTCGTTTTGCAGCTGGGACTTGGATTGTTCCACAGGTGATGTAAGGGAAGACTGGAAGAGAGTCGATTCTAGCTCCCAGGCTCCATCGTCTTTACTACCGGCCGGCAAGCCACCAGGCAGCTCGAGCCCTCGTTTCAGTAACTGTCTAGATTACTTTGTCGAACGCAGACACAAGTCTGGACCGCTGGAGCAGCTCCAGCGGTCAGTCCCTGAATCTGAATAGAAAGCAGAATTCTGTTCAGAGTTTTGAACCCACTTGCCTTCTTCAGTGTATTCTTCAGCGTATTCTTCAACGTATACTAGATGAAATTATTCGGAGATTATCTAAAGTTCAGGGCGAGGGAGCACTGTTGGAGATTGTGAAGCTCTGAAACGTCTGATCTCTGTCTCCACTGCTTAGGCGATGCCTTCATCGTATATGTGTGTTGAGGGTGGGTGGGTAAACTAGGGGGTTGAGTGAGGATATCAGCTCTAAGTACTTTCCAAGTGCGCGTAAGATCCGGACACTGGTACAAATCCACCTATGGTATGAAATGCTCTTTGTGTAAAAACCAACAAAAATTGCTTTGAAACTGAAAAAATTGTATTGAAACAAACACAAATTTAACAAAAGACCATTTCACTAGTGAGTGTAAACTTGTCCCTAGTTTGTGCTTGTGTAGGGTTCTTTACTCCCAATGGCGAAGCCTACACATAAAAAACTTGTACACAAGTAGAAAATATCACTTTTGTTTGGGTATATATGCCCTTTTGTAGGATTTCAACAATCTCTCTAATGACATCCACAAGTGGCTAAAGAAACTTATGGAATATATTGTTTTAGCGTATTTCAAGACAACATTCCAATGTTGTTCCAAAGTGTTTGTAATGTCGTTCTTTTCTTTTGTGAAATGTTATGATTTGGGAACCGTTGGTCTCTTTGGGAATGTTACAAATTGTGGACACCAAGGGTTTTGAAGTTGTTGCTCTTCAACTATTTGTCATTGGAATTGCTTGAGAATGTGTATCCACTTCAACAAAACCTATCCAACCTTACCAGATTTTCTTACTCAAACGAGTAAGAAGCGACGAGTCGTTACTCGTTTGAGTAAGAAAATCCAATAAGGCCGTTTGACAGGTTTTGTTGTATAACCCTCACTCGAGTCTAAGTCTAACCAACATCTCACTAGTCTTTCCAAATTTTTGTAAAGGCAATTAAAACAAAGCATATACCGCAACCAAGCACAGACTCTCAAAGATGCAAGACTAACTCTCCAATCTTCCAAGAAAAAAATTATCCACACATACTGGCAGAGGAGGAGAGGAAAAGTTTCATGTATAAAAATTGAGTTCACATGTTACAATTCATACCTCGAACCCCAGTTTAAATTGTATCTATCATATTTTCACCCAAGGGCCAAGTCATTAACCAATTTCATCTTCACCAGGCTCCTTGCAGTATGGATTTCGAGAGGCAAAAAATATTGACACTAGCATAATTATAAGAATGCAATGCTTGGAAATTAAATGAACACTAGTTTGTCACTGAATTCTGGAGAGTGAATTTTTAACATGGCTAGTGCAAATGAGGCCAGGCTCCTACGCAATCTAGAAACTTAAATTCGAATAAGCATTTGAAACCAGAGACTAAACCCTCAACCCGGGGCTGCACTGTACTAAACATGTACGAGTATACGTGAGTGCACAGAAGGGGTATTAATTTGAACACTGTCGTATTACGTATACATACAATAAACACATTTAGAACAAAAAATATTCACATATACTTACATTAAACATATATTCAAAACGGAATATATCTATATACAAAGGTATTTACACATATCAACTCTCGTATACAAGGGGGTTTTTAGAAGGGGTCATGAACGCACGTGATTCTCAAACATAATGTAGAGTGCACCCCCCGGGACCCTCAAGGAAAATGTATAGTTTTCCAGACACTTATGTCAATCCGAAACACTGGGAGAAATGTCTGAGCCATGCTCCTAATCCGGAGTCAGTGGAGTGTGGCAGGGCCACATTGACACTAGTAAGTGCATGGCAAATGGTGGAGAAGTCGGGCCTCACCTCAGGATCATCATCCCAACACTTGGAGATGAGAATTGTGAGCTCTGGATGCAGGGCAGCCGGGAGCTTCGGCCTGCGCTTCTCAAGCACGTCTCTCTCCTTCAAATGCTCGTGAGGCGCATGCCCGGTGAAGATCTCGTAGCATGTCATCGCAAAACTATATACATCTGTTTTCTTCAGCTGCTCTTCTTTGAGCTCCCCTCTGTTTGCCCTCAGAACCTCCGGCGCTCGCCACAGATATGTGCCTGCACGGTGGGCGACATGATTCGGGTTTCCTATGCGATGGGAGCTCCCAAAATCAGTGATTTTTACATCAAATCGTCCGTGATGGTCGTGCACCAACACATTCGCTGCCTTGATGTCTCTGTGGACGACGTCCTTCGTGTGCAGAAAGTTCAACCCCAGTGCTATCTTCAGGCACAGTTCTTGAGCTTCAATGCCACTGAATGGAGGTGATGATGTCGAACGAGAATTGATCAGTTTGCGTAAATCCATGTCCATACGTTCCATCATGATCCATCCGCCATTGTCATCAACAGAAACACCAATCAACCGAGCAATGTGGGGATACTGAAGCTTCGTAAGAAACGTTACTTCGTCTTTGAAACTCGGAGACAGCCACTTGAACCTCTTCACTGCAAATGAGCATCCCAGCCAATTCACTTCGTATACTTCGTTGTTGCCTCCAGCAGCTCCAATGGGTCGCCTCCACTCTACATCAGCAGGGTCGATTGACAGATGGATCGGCAATGTTTCTAATATACTTGCAATCTCCAGGCATTTGTTTCCTTCATCGTCCTCATGGGTGGTCCATTGAAAAGCACAATCCTCTGTCACAGTTGTTTGCTTCAGGGCTTGATCACATGTAGCTCGGATGTTAGCCAGTCTGTAGCATATTTCTGTAAATCCAGGCCTGTTGTTGGGATCGGCATCCCCACACTTGACAATCAGCTTGGCCAAGTCGTCACTAATGCCAGCAGGAAGCTCCATTGCAGCCATTCCTCTAATAATCTCTTCGTGTTTTAACTCTTCAACCGCGAACATCAACCGGTACTCACATCCAGTCAGCATTGCGTAGCAAATCAAAGCATAATATAAAACGTCTTCAGGTTTACCCGAGTTTCTGGCATGGTCGGAGAACGCAAAGCCGCCAATCTTAATGTCAAGTTGGCCTTCAGTATGCACATTCATCAATATAATGTCAGCAGACAGAGATCCATGTACAACTTCTCTGGAATGCAAGAACCTCATACCCAAAGCAATCTTCGTTGCGATGTCCATAACTTCGTAGAAACCAAAGGGAGAAGACCTCAACTCCCCCATAACTGTGCGATTAATCATAACTATTTCCAGGTTAGTTTCCAAGCGTTCCATCACTATGGCCGCCCTTCTATGTTCAGCTTCTACGTTAAATCCCAGCAGCTGCACGACATGCGGATGTGGAAGCCTCATTAAAATCTCCAGTTGCTTGGGGTAAGCATTGAAAATTTGCGATTCATGGGTGATGAGTTCTTTGACCGCAACCTCACAACCTAGCCAAGTGGCTCTTTTTACAAAGCTAGAGATTCCAAGGCCAATGAGTTCTGCTGTATGCAAGTCAGACGACGCAATCCTTAGATGCTCCGGAACCTCATTGAACAGGCATTCATCATTTGCCATGCCGTGGGGTGGGAAGGAAGTACAATTTTTCTCTGTCCCACTTAAAAGTCGTGATTTCATTGGGATTTTGCGATTAAGCCCCGACGTCAAAATAATTGGCGTCGCAGGAGAGGGCAATTGGCGCGCCATAATTTTAACACAAAAATTCAACGCTCACATCTTACACGCTCAGTGCTCACATGCTAGCATTCCTGCTTTCGTACAACTGATATTCATTCATACTAATCACCTAGAATATGATCCAGCACACCGAACAAACGATCCAATGACGTTTATACACCATATCAACACGACTTTAATTTGGAACAGATCTTAAGTCCAAATCACGACTTTTTAGTGGAACAGAGGGAGTAACCCTAAGGCCAGTGTGACTAAATAATTCTACTGTCGGGTGAAGAGGACCACACTGTTCAAGCAAAACGTAAATCAAAATGGCTTGCCGCTCTACAAACTCATCGGAAGGTAAAGAATTCCAGCAAGTAAATCCTTGGCAGAGTTTCGGAAAAGGAGGAATCACGCAGCGATTCTCATCCTCGTAACTTACTGTATGCCAATCAGCTTGAGCGTGATAGCAGGAACTACACTACACATTCAAACTGAATGAATTGCCATTGGGATAACTCCGCGACCAAAAACTCTCAAGCTGAACTTGGTAGCTAGAAAATCTGCTGCATAACTTGTTCTTCGAATCCGCTGTTGACGCAAGAGATCAGAAAACCAAGGATCACCTGCAGCAGAATTACAATTCCCCGAGACAGTGAAAACTTTCACAATCAAACCCTAGCTCCGTGTGCACACTCCATCGAGTCGTCAGTATCCCTACACTTTTCCATACAATTACTCTCGACCACGCTAATTCTTTGTTCGGATATAAGAAGCACCTCCTAATATTCAACACAGTGTTTCCAATACTATGCTGAATTCAACACTGTGCTGAATAATATCCAACACTGTGCTGAATAATATCCAACACTGTGCTGAATAATATCCAACACTGTGCTGAATTCTTGGAGGTGCTTTTTATTTCAGAACATAGGAAGTACTTTTTGTGATCTTAGAATCTTCACAATGTGAAGAAATCCACACCTTTTGGAAATCTTTTCACTAACACTAAGGTTGACGGTGAATCGTACTTAACCCTTAACCCCTAAAGGACCGTAAGGCCCCACGCGGCTTCTGGAACTAGAAAGTGAGGAAATTCGGGTTCTTGGGCTTTGAATTGTAGGATGAGCAACAAAGAGACCCTGGTTCTTTTTGAGAGCTAAATCTGTAGGTACTTCTTGATCGGAAATTCATCATGTGAGCGATTTTTGGTTATTTTTTTTGAGTTGCACGGTGGGTATCTAGGCGTCACTTCAGACCCTCATATCTTCCTCCTCACACCTTCAAATTACTTGAAATTTTTTGCACATGTTTAAAATGATGATTTGTACTCACAATAAAAATTTCAGAATTTTTGGAGTACTTTTGAACAATCCGATTTCAGCATGTGTACAAAATACCCCAAACAAGTTCCATCAATCTTCTCAACGGTGGCATTTTCTCAAAAATTGTGCGATTTTGTTGATCTTTTTTTCATAAAAAAACTACGTAAGTCTTCTTTAGTTTCAACGGTGCCGATCGTCAAAATTACCCCCACACCAATGAGGAATTGAGCTTGCTACAAGAGCTAGTCAAGAAAACAAGAGCTAAGTTCAACACCCCCCCCCCCCCCCCCCCCCCGGTCCTTTAGGGGTTAAAGGACATATGCTTTCCTGATACCAAACCCAAAATCTCTTTTAAACTCCATTTTAAGCATGATTCTATTTTTAATTTACTTTGGCCCTATTCTAAAGAAGTATAGATCTCTCTAAGGTGCTCGGTTTGGCATTCTAAAAACCCCATTTGGTGCAACGAAATAGGAGTTATGAGCAAGATTCTCCCGAAATACTATCAAGCCCATGGGGCTTGCATTGTCCTTTAAGGGTTAACCTCTAAAGGACCATAAGGCCCCCACGCCTTATGGAACTAGAAAGTGAGGAAATTCGGGTTCTTGGGCTTTGAATTGTAGGATGAGCAACAAAAAGACCCTGGCTCTTTTTGAGAGCTGAATCTGTAGGTACTTCTTGATCAGAAATTCTTGAAGTGAGCGATTTTGGTGATTTTTTTAAGTTGCAAGGAGGGTATCTAAGAGTCACTTCAGACCCCTCATATCTTCTTCCTTACACCTCCAAATTACTTGAAATTTTTATCACATGTTTAAAATGATGATCTCTACGCACAGTAAAAATTTCAGAATTTTTGGAGCACTTTTGAACAATCCCATTTCAACATGTGTACAAAATACCCCAAACTAGTTCCATCAATCTTCTCAACGGTGGCATTTTCTCAAAAATTGTTCGATTTTGTCGATCCTTTTTTCATACAAAAGCTACGTAAGTCTTCTTTAATTTCAAGGGTGCTGATCGTCAAATTTACCCCACACCAATGAGGAATTGAGCTTGCTACAAGAGCTAATCAAGAAAACAAGAGCTAAGTTCAACACCCCTGGCTCCTTTAGGGGTTAACTCCTAAAGGATAAAAAAAACCCCGAATTGGACCTCATGTTTTTTTAACAGTTTTGAATAGGGTTTAATGGACTTGAATTGTATTTGTTTTATTTATCAATGAATGCAATGTTCTTCCAATCACGTTATCATGTTGATTTGCATGGTCTGCACTGAACGACAACTTTGAGGCAATGCTACAGTTAAGAATATAGATGTTGTGAAAGTTGAGTTAACCTCTAAAAGGAATTTATTTTTGAAGATTTGCAAAAATTCATTATAAAATACAACATGGAGTAATATTTTGCGATTGAAGTACAGATAGAAGTTGTAGATTTTGAATTTCAAATGGTATCCGCACAATTAGATCTACCATTGCTATCAACAATATTTTAATATAAAATTCAAAATTCAAAATCATTTTATACAAGCAAAGTCTGTATTCATAATTTGTTAAAAGGGATTTGAAATGTAATGATTCTATTGTAGTCATTTTTTGAAAATTTCCTATTGTTTTGATTTATGAACTCATTTTTTCAACATCACTTTTAAATTGAAAGTCATATCAATCAAAATTTGACATACTTCCATTTCTATAATTTTTCTAAAGTGTATATTTTGGTATTGTTGGATTCAAGCATTGTAAAGTAAAGTAACCTTGTAGAGCTACTTTCCAAAAAAATCACATTACAAAATGAATTTTGATTGTGAGTAGTAGAAGTTTGAAAATATCCATCAACCCAAAATGGGTCAGTTGAATGGTCCAGGCTATCAGGAAACTTGGGACAGTTTTCACGGATTACAGAAGACTTGGCATCGAGTTGGGCTGTGGTGGCTGAAGTTCAAATGAGCAGATCAACGCTCTGCATCAAATGGAATGAGAATCGCCGGAAACAGACCTCTGACTCGTTCGCAGTGAGCAAATTATGATAAAATAAAAAAACACATCATTGGAGTATAAATACGGTGAAGCTTAACATTCTTTAGTAGCTTCATTGTTTGCCCTTGGGAATCAACATTGGAGGTTAGAATCGTTGCAGGAATCGTAATCTTCTAGAGAATTAAAGCCATTTTTAGCTAAAGATGGCTTGGCAGCTCAACAAACTTTTGTTTTTTAATAGTTTCTACATGTTCCACATGATCAATTCCCAGTTTAGATGTTGATTTTGTGCACAAGCAAAAGGGTGTGCTGCAGTACTAGCGAGAGTACTAGCTAAAGAATGTTATGGACATCTTCTGCAACGAGAATAAACGACAAGAGCAAAAGGTAATGAACAGAAATGGATTAGGAACGAATAGTGTTTATGTTCTCATATGTCAACCATAACATTCAATAACCTTCATGCTCACTGCCTTTCCTTCATGCATCATCTCGGGACTCCACCTATCCCGTTAGCTACTGATTTGGTCTTGTTGGGTGTGAAATATGTTGTGCACCATCTACTGTGGGGCAAGGCAGAGCCAAATACAAGCTACTGAATGTTATGACAATTTCTGCATGTATGATTGGCGGTCTCCTCCTTCATGTTGTCTCCTACTTCAGTTTTTTTGACAGCGACTCCCCCGGGGCCACTATTGGCCGGCTATAAGGGTTTAGCACATCCATTTCAACGAAGTTTTCTTTGTTCAGAGAATGGGTCCTTGTCTTTAGGCAGTTCAGGTGTCACGCAATGCATCACCATTGGGCCCCAGATCCTTCAATATCCACCTTCAGCATTTTCTTAATTTGTTTTTCTTGTATTGATATCCAATGCGGTGATTGCGTGATGCGCAAATTGTTTGATGCACAGATTGTGTGCCATGTATGTCCAACTACAACTGCAGTAGTCATATTCATATAGTTTCATGTATGGGCAAGTCACAAATTTCTGCACAGAGGACAAACTACATCTAGCTTATTATTGTAGGTATTTGCAGGTGCTGACATAGGTCATTGTTGAACATCTTCACTTTCATTTTAAAAAAATTCACCCAAATTCTATTTAACTTTGAAGTCACATACCCTTCAAAATCTCATTTTTGAGTGTGCATCATATAGTTCAAAAACATACTATGATCTTCCAATCCCACCATCGGATAATTCTCTAATTTTGACAAAATGTCTTCACTCCAAGTGAGACTACAATTGTACAGCTAGTTTCTAATTTAATCCATTCTATTTTTGGTAGTATCAATCATAGTGGAAAAACCCAGTGAAAACCAATGAACCCAGCTATAGTACCCAAAGCGTTAAAGGGTTAACAAGATGTATGACTCAATTCGACAAGATGTTCAATTCATTAGCATTTTTTCAAAGACCTTGTAATGGGTGGGGGTATGAAAGGAAGCAAGAGATTTTGGTTAAATTAGATTATCCTTTCAACTCTTCTCCAATTGAAAGAGCCCACAATTCATGGGATTCAACCCATGTGAGCTAAAAAAATGTTCCTCCGACGTGCCCAATGAATCTCATTGACTTACCCGAAGTGTTGAAGCTGCCTTTCAACATTGAGATATTTCACTTTGAAAAATTCCCCTAATTGGAGTTTTGATTAGATGGACATAATTCCAATTGCATTGAAAAAAAAGACTCGTTTAATGATGACATCATAGTTTTTATTTTGAAAAAAAATTATTTTTCTAGGCTTAGGCAGTCCAAGAAAATGGGCAACAACCAAAAAATGGTCTCTTGAGAGCGTAGCATGAATGCTGATTTCGCTCAACCTCATTCCACCAAGAAATGTGTTGTTCTTTGTATTTATGGGATTGCTCTACTACATCAATCCAAATGTCCAGCTTGATCATTGGAATGTTCATCGAAACGTTGTCAAACGTCCTGGTCTTATGAAATTGTTTAGAATGTTATTGCAAAAATTCTATGTGGGGCTTTGGTCCAGAATGCTCATGTGAGACTTGAAGCCTTTATTAGAGTACCTACTCCCGGAGGATGTCATACACATAATTGCATTTATCTTCGGCAAAGAATATTGTGAAGGCAGTGATAATTTTCCTTGGTGTAATAAAGTCCTCAAGACTCTATATTCTAAACGACGTTCCAGGGTCGTTTGCAAGCCCGACCAAGTCCTCTTTGTCGATGTTAGCCCTCTCTCTCTTCGTAGGGCCCTAGATGTAGCTTGCTACATGCTTTGGCCATTTCAGGGGGACTTGAGCTCATCATGTAGGACTGGTGTTATTACTAATGTTGCTATAGATCTTTTGTCCTTTATATATCCATTGTATAAGTTTGACTCTGTCACTGAATATATTAAGGGTTCACATCGATTTGGACAGACTCATTACGAGGTTGCTCATACTATGAAGTACGGCCTTCTTCAGGGAATACTCCATACCATTAGGAAGTTCAATGGATTATTGTTGGCTGTAGGTTGACATCTTTGGTTTCGCATTTACTTATGCAATTAGTTTGGCACTTAGGTTTGGCACTTAGTTATGCAATTAGTTTTGGCACTTAGTTATTCAATTAGTTTTGGAAATTAGTATTATCAATTAGTTTGGCTATTAGTTTGGCAATTATGTTTGCATTGTGATTTTAATATTGGAATCCAATTTTATGTTGCACACATCTCCATCTCCATATTGTGATTGTTATATGGTCTCACTATCTTCTGTTTTATCAGCTGCAAGCCGACTTAAGTATGGACTACGCATTTTTTCCATAGTGAGTTAAATATCAGTTAAGTGAGAGTAACTTATCCATATACGGTTTAGGATTATAATTTATACGTTAACCCTTTAAGGTCTAGAGAGCCCTTTCCGACCAATATTATAGAACAATGTTCTATTGTATTTGGCATGGTTCCACACCTCCTATGAATTTATGATCAAAATTGAAGTTAAAATTTACGTCGATATGATTTTAATGAGCTATTGGGGTCTCAATTTGGAACTTTCTATTTACAACAAATGTCAAATATATGCTAACGTATCTACTATCCCCATCAGCCCTTTAAGTGTTAAACTGTGAAAGGAGTTGGTACATTGATCAAGATTGCACTACATACACTAATGGAACATAAACAAGAGAACACAATCCAAAAAATATATACAAGATAACAAACTTCCAAACATAATAAAACCGTATAATACATGTGTTGTATTTGGAAGTATTTGTTGTAATTTGAGGTATTTGCAATATTTTGGTGTTTTATACATAGGCATTTTGATAGTTGCACAGCTCCAAATTGAAAATTTCTTTTTCTAAAAAATGTATGTTACAAATCTCCAACTGTGAACCTCACAACTCAAACTCCAATTTTTCACGAGTTTTCCATTATTTGCATTTTCAACTCATCAATGATGACAATGTGGTCTTCTAAGCACTAAAGAGTTAAAGGTGTAGCTCTTGGACATGAATCTACACTGAATAGGGGTATTAAGGGGATCCATACTAATTTATCAACATTTCACACTATATAAATATTTACCATTTTTGTAAAAAACAAAATATTTTTATTTTTATTTTTATACACAAATAGTCATACAGTATAAAAAATTGCCAAAAAAATTATTTTTATTTTTATCACAAGGTGATTTTTATAGGATAAACCCTTCTAATTTTTTGGTCCCTTTAATACCTATATTCAATGTAGCTACTTTGGCAATTAGTGAAGGTTGGATTTTGTGAAGATGGAGGTTCCATGGAAGTCATTCTTATAAAATTAGAAAACTCTAAAAGATAAAACATAGGATGCCGTTATTCATGATGAATAAAAATTATACAATTTTTGGATCTACTATGCCTCAAAAAATGGGGAAGACATAATTATATATAATTTAGACTGCGGTTTCACTACTAGAAAATTCAGCGTCCAAATCAACAGAGAAGAGTTGATAGTTTATGTTGATTCGGTCGCGTTGTTCAGGTCATCCATCAACAGAAATCTGTTGATTTTTTCTGTTGATTTGGTCAAATAAAAAATGAAAACTAAAATAAATAAATAAAAACATTTTTTTCGCTGCCCGGATTTTTCGGGCAAATTTTGCTTTTTTTTTACTACCCGGCACTTCCGGGTAGCCTAGCTATATACACATGGTTGCCACTCGGGTTTGAACTCGAGAACTCATACTTATGACTCTACTCACTAACCAATTCACCACCACTAGAACTTGATGAACAATGCATGATTTTTTTCTTACATATACACTTACTATTCCGTGTTTTCAAACTCAGCAGACTTTGGCGGCCATTTTGACATAGTAAAATATTTTTTTTCAAAACTCTTTAGACTAAGAAAAGCTAGGAAATCAAGTTAAGTTTCATCTCCAAAAATCCGTTTGTGATTTTAAGCCTCCATTCAAAAGTTATAGACAAAATTTAGAGAGGGTGTTTGAAAATATCAGGGAAAATATTCCTTGCTACCCCAGTCTGAATTTTGTCTATAACTTTTGAATAGAGGCTCAAAATCACAAACGGATTTTAGGAGATGTAACTTAACATGATAACCAGCTTTTTTTAGTCCAAAGATTTAAAAAAAAGTTATTCTACTATGACAAAATGGCCGCCAAAGTTTGCTGAGTTTTTTTTTTTAACCCCTAAAGGATCGTAAGGCCCTCATGCAGCTTTTAGAACTAGAAAGTGAGAAAATTCCGGTTCTTGGGCTTTGAATTGTAGGATGAGCAACAAAAAGACCCTGGCTCTTTTTGAGAGCCAAATCTGTAGGTACTTCTTGATCGGAAATTCATCAAGTGAGCGATTTTTGGTGATTTTTTTGAGTTGCACGGTGGGTATCTAGGCGTCACTTCAGACCCTCATGTCTTTTTCTTTACACCTCTAAATTCCTTGAATTTTTTTTCACATCTTTTAAATGATGATTTCTACTCACAATAAAACTTTCGGAATTTTTGGAGCACTTTTAAACAATCCGATTTCAGCATGTGTACAAAATACTCCAAACAAGTTCCATCAATCTTCTCAACGGTGGCATTTCTCAAAAATTGTGCGATTTTGTTGATCTTTTTTTCATAAAAAAACTACGTAAGTCTTCTTTAGTTTCAATGGTGCCGATCGTCAGAATTACCCCACACTAATAAGGCATTGAGCTTGCTACAAGAGCTAGTCAAGAAAACAAGAGCTAAGTTCAACACCCCCCGGTCCTTTAGGGGTTAAATTGTGAATGAATAAGTTAAAAAAACTTTCAAAGTACATAGAACTTCAACCATGGAGTTTTAAATGTTGCCCAAATGAGGGTGTTTTAAATGTTTTAAGTGTTTTGAGAGTCATAATTTTGTGCTTTGATGTTTTTCAACTTTGGGGATTATGTTCACAATCTTGTTTAGAGTTTGTATAAAGAATTTAAAACCAATTGGATCTATTTGGCATCAATATACCAACCTTGCCCTACTGCTATGGTATAATAACATTCCAAAATCTTATAAACATACGAAGTCGAGTCCATAAATTGCAAAAGATTCCAAGTATTCCTGAAATATTCCAATGGAATATAGAATATTCTAGAATATTCCAAAAAGATTCCAAAAAAGATTCTAGATTCACTTAAATTTTGTTGATTTGGTCATTGCACTATTCAAATCAACAGAAAGTAGGTAACAATTTGTTGATTTTTACAAAAAGTTTAAAAATTAGTGAAATCGGTCATTGCAGTGCCCGAAACAACAGAAATCAATTGATTTTCTGTTGATTTGGTCACGATTTTCTAGTAGTGTTTAATGGCCCAAATTACTTTTTGGTACATATAATTTTTTGGTACGAAGGGATTTGAAAAAAACAAATTATTAGGGTGAGTATAATCTTTGGAAGAAGAAGTATGTGGATGAAAAATAGTAATTTCCATACGCAAATTGTAGATGACAATACTCCTTAGCAATTTGTCATAGGCTTTGCAAATTGTGGGAATTGGCAAATAAATTATGATATACCTACACTATGGTATAATTCACATCTTGTTGTGTAGTATGGAATATTGTTGTGATGTGTACTAGGTTACTAGAAAAGTAGGAGCCATAATTGCAACTTAGTCATTGATTCAAAGGCAAAATTCAAAAAAATACAAGTAATATAGAGTGAAATTTATTCAGCTCTCTAGAAATTATAATTAGTTATACGTTTTAATTTTAAAATTCAACTTTTGTACAATTTATTTATAAACTAAGTGGCTTCCACGAGTAGAGGTTCCAAGTTCAAATCTCCTTGGTTACTAGAGGAATGTTTGGAGAAATCGCTAGGGTTTATTTTTTGGGTGCAATTTGGCTCCAATTTGCCTAAAAATAAGGCACTAAACAAGAATCACTAACAAGGCCTACTTTCATCAAACTCGTTGAAAGTTGTGAGATGACATTTCAAGAGTAAAAGAAGTAACATTGAGTTTCAACCTTAACCCCTAAAGGACCAAGCGTCCATATTTAGGACAATGTACAGAAACAATCACAGTTTCCTCATTTGTCATGCATTTTTTGCAAAGTGGATTTTTTACTATGTATTTTATGAGAAGTTAGCTTCATGCATGTGTGATCCAATTAGAAAGGAGATGATTTGTGAAATTTTTATGCCTCATTTCATGTTGTAGTGATTCTTCCAAAATTTCAAAGATTTCAGTGTAAAAGTGCTTTTGAAAAAGTCAAGTCATAAAATTAAGCAACTAAAAAAATCTCCAAAAATCACTACACTTAGAGTATTATATTCAACCAATCATGACAAGTTTCATTTACAGATTGTCAATATCTTATTCGTAATCCGATTACAAAAGAATTTTGAATTTTCAGTTTCAAATTTTATACAAAAATACTGGTCATAACAATCATAGATCTAACCATATAGATAGAACCTAAAATTCATAATGTACAACTTTTGTTCATACATCAAGTTCAAAATATCCCTCATTGTTGCATTTTATAAGAAATCTTTGAAATTCTCCACGTTTGGAGAGGGGTGAGGACGTTTAGGGATTAACATGCCACCTCACAACTTTCAAGTAGCTCTTGTAGTGACTTCCTCTATTCATTACACAATATATATATATACAATCAACCCCTAAACATTCAACCGTCCAGAATGTGAACGATGGACAAAATCAAACTCAGATTTCTCATCCGTCATTGACTTTTTGCAATGTGGATTTTTACTATATATTTTATGGGAAGTTAGCTTCATGTAGGTGTGATTCAATTAGAAAGGGGATGGTTTGTGAAATTCCTATGGATCATTTCATGTTGTAAAGATTCACCCAAAATTTCGAAGATTTCAGTGTAAAAGTCCTCTTGAAAAAGTCAACTCATAAAATTAAGCAACCAAATAATCTCCAAAAATCACTAAGCTTAGACTATTACATTTCAACGAATCATAACAAATTTCATGTACAAATTGTTGATATCTTATTTGTAATCAAATTACAAAAGAACTTCCAATTTCAAGTTCCAAATTTTATACAAAATATTGGTGATAGCAATCATAGATGTACCCGTATGAATAGAATCTAAAATTGATAATGTACAACTTTTATTCATACATCAAATTCAGAGTATCCCTTTGCATTGCATTTTACGAAGCATCTTTGCAAAATTGCCGTACTTGGAGAGGGTGAAGACGTTTAGGGGTTAACCCCAAAATGCCTAGAGCCCTCTCCAAATTCGGCAGTTTTACAAAGATGCATTATAAAATGCAACTAAGAGGGATATTTTGAACTTGTTGTATGAATAAAAGTTGTACATTATGAATTTTGGATTCTATCCATACGATTAGATCTATGATTGCTATCACCAATATTTTTGTATAAAATTTGAAACTCAAAATTCAATTTTTTTTTTTTGTAATTCAATTATGAATAAGATATTGACAATCTGTGAATGAAATTTGTTGTGATTGGTTGAAATGTAGTAGTCTAAGCGTAGTGATTTTTGGAGAATTTTTGGTTGCTTAATTTTATGAGTTGACTTTTTCAAGAGGACTTTTACACTGAAATCTTTGAAATTTTGGATGAATCACTACAACATGAAATGAGGCATAAAAATTTCACAAATCATCCCCTTTCTAATCCGTTCACACATGCATGAAGATAACTTCCCATAAAATCTATAGTAAAAAATCCACACTGCAAAAAGTCAATGACAGATGAGAAAACATGGACGAAATCTGTACATCGTCCAAAAAATGAAAGCCCAGGTAGTTAACCCTTAAACGACATATGCTTTTCTGATACCACACCCAAAATCTCTTTTAAATTCCATTTTAAGCATGATTATGTTTTTAATTTACTTTGGCTCTATTCTAAAGAAGTATAGATCTCTCTAAGGTGCTCGGCTTGGCATTTTAAAAACCCCATTTGATGCAATGGAGCAGAAGTTATGAGCAAGATTCTCCCAAAATATAACCAAGCCCGTGGGGCTTGCATTGTCGTTTAAGGGTTAAGGGTTACCGTAATCAGAGCATGACAACCGACCTAGGGTTTCTTTTTGGTACACAGTTCCTGCCTCGGCTCTACAGTAGATGGTGTGGACTATTCCACACCCAACAATTCTTCATTAGTAGCTAAGAGGACATGTGGAGGCTGAAGGTGATGAGTAGAGTGCATGAAAAGGAAGGCAGTGGACATGAAGGCTACTGAATGTTATGACATAAAGACAACACTTTAAAAATTCGTAGCTTATGTATACAATATCCAAAGAACGCATGCTGAAGTGCATTGAAATCCTCTTTCGCTTCCCCAAAAGACCCAATAAATAAAAAATCAACCTGCATAATAAATATGCTCAGTTGCTATTATGGGTGTGAACGACTATTCCAAACGAAAACCGGAGCGTGTGAGAAGAGTGATGGATGAGAAAGAACAAGGGACGGCAGTGGAGCGCAGTCAGTCAGTCATGGCCCCCATCACCTCGCCATCATTGTCGCGTTGCTAACTTACCAGTTTCTCATTGCCGTGAGGAGCCTCCTTGCTTGCTTGCTTCACTTCCTTCTTCACTGACTCACCGATCGGTGGAGCCAGAAATAGACACATCTGATGAATACTAACTTGGTTCTCTCGGATCTCTACAGTAGCAAGCACTCTTGACACCTCTTTCCTCACTACCGCGTTGGATTCATTCCAGGTTCGCCAACTGGCATCAATGGAGCCTTTCAGAGTTTGAGCGGGCTTCTTTTGGAGCAGGGTTTTTGCTTTGCCATTCTTCTTGTCGGTGTGAGATTGCAACCCTAACGACCATGTATACCTGCTCCGGATCGCGATGGTGATAGTTTTTTAGATTTTTCTTCCCCCCCGCACAGATCTAATCTTAGTCGGTTGATTGCGAGTTAGGGTTGTTGGTCTCATATGGGGCCTGAGAACGAGTGGACCAGGGCTGACATAATACCCTCGTCGTCTAGCTTTGTGATCGAAGATCATGTAGCCAGCACTTCCGGCAGTGCTGCAGGACCTTACATCGAGCACATTGTGACGCGTCTTGACACTCTCGCCGGCGTTGCCATCAAATACGGCGTTGAGGTAAAGTAAACTTTGTATGTTCGGTAACTAAGAGTATGGTGAGTGTTTTGCAGTCGATCTTATTATTATTATGTTGGTTGTGCTTGCTATCAGGTGGCTGATATCAAACGCTTGAATGGACTCACCACCGATTTGCAAATGTTTGCACTCAAGACTCTTCGGATACCGACACCTGGCAGGCATCCACCGGGATCGAGGTTAGATTGCTCTGCTTTTTCTCAAAAAAATGGCTGCAAAAAAACTTCAAGGGTTAGGGTTGGGGTTGCATTGGTTTAGGGTTATGTCAAAGTATGGAACGGGGTTGTGTTGCTGGCCTTATACTCTTGTGGCATACCGAAGGTTGAAATCCCTGGTGTGATTTGAGAACCCCAGTTGTATGTACATTCAAGAGACTCTTTCCGCAATGTAACCAATAAGTAGGAGTGTGGTTCTCACTCTGGAGAGCTCACAAAAGAGCTAAACTCTTTTGTGATCAAAATGTTAGATTTCTCCTTCAACTCAAAAATTATCAAGTTTTCAACCTATTTCATTCTTCCTGTACTGAACTTGAAATAGGTCTCACTCAGCATGTACTCTTAACTTAAAATTTCCATCACTGAACTTGAAATAGGTCTCACTTAACATGTACTCTCAACTTAAAATTTCCGTCACTGAACTTGAAATAGGTTGAAAACGTTTTGAGTTGAAGTATAGCTCTAATATTTCGAAGTGGAAGGTTGTAGACCACACAGTAGATAACCCCATTTCGATTCAAAGATGAGTGACCAAGTCGTCGCTTGCTAATTGAAGTCTTACCAACTGTATTGGAAGAGATGACTTGCAGGGGTCAGTAGATCCGGTCCCTTACAGTTTTAGTATCCTCTACCTTAGGTTGAAATTCCTGTTGTGGTTAGAGAATCCTACATACCTTACATGTTGTTGAAGAACTAATCAACATGAAAAATTCACATGTTGTTAAAGAACTAAATCAACATGTTGTTAAAGAACTTATCAACATGAAAAAGTCACATGCTGTTAAATAACTTACATGTTGTTAAAGAACTGATCAATATGTGGCGCCCACGTGTTTTGCAGAGGTGAGAATGTTCCATCCACTTCTCACCATGACCTCGGTTTTTCAAGCAGCAAAGCAGCACTGGAGAAGATGCAAGAAACACCAACAATGGCGTTACTGCGAGATTATTACGGTCTACCTGCCGACACTGGGAAAGAAGGTATAGAAATGGCTACCATTAACTTAGACAAGGAAACCACCGACAATGCAGCCTTTCTGCCAATGCACTGCCCACCTCACTCTTGGCGCCATTCCATAGGGGCTTACAGGACCTGTGGTTACACACGAGAGTCTTGCAACAACTTACTTGGTTCCTGTTGGTCAACAAAGCCGGCGTCTGAGTCGAGCCTTCTCATGAAGCCTAGCAAGGAAAGGTTGCGAGAAGGTGATTTGCCGAGTAAGGAAAGGCCCATCAGGAGGCGAACCCGGGATGACTCACTCGATGTTGGTGAGAAAGTCAATCTCCCAAGGAGGAAGGATTTGAATTCCAGTGAAGGTCCAAGTGGAATCAAGAGCATTGGAGCTGCTCTTTTAGGACGAAAGGAGGCTGTTGAAGGTCTTCTCTCCAAGGTAATAACGCCTGCTGCCTCACAAGATAATAGTGGCAGGCCTTTATCTGAACGGGTGCCTTCCACAGGATCATTCAGTCTGTTTGAAGGGCTCACATCTGCATACCGGAACGCAAAAGCTGCCTTGGATTAGTGTTTCTAAGCTTTTCTTTGTTCTTTTTAGAACACAGTGAAAACTGGCAAGGAAAAGAGAACAAGGTCCTGTCTGGGAGATTATTTCACATTCTTTGGCTCACTCTGAGAGTCCCTCAACATAGACAGTAAGAGGTTGTACTTTACGTTTCCCTTCTTAGCATGTAGTGTTTGATCATACAACGAAGACCATGATTTATGAATCTATTAGTTTCTTGTTAAGCTGCTCGGAGAAACGAGCACTTAACTTAATGAGCTGTTCAGCTTTACTAGGTATAGTACTCAATTGTTTACGTTGGGTTCTTAAATAATATATATATGTATTTACTCGTTGACTGGTTTTTTGAAACCATGATTTTGTTTGAGGACAGTAGGAAAGGAGTTTTTGGCAGCTGCATCAAAGTCTGTAGAACATGCAAAAGAGTTGCTGTTTTGAAGCCGGAGTTGTGTGCAAGGCTAACGTGGGTGATCAATTCTTTAGCTTGCTTGTCTCTTGAAAGTTGGGAGGATTGGGATGTGTTGTGAATTATAAGAGATGCACTGTCTTGTCATGGCTGGGCGTTCCATTAATGATTATCTGCAGTCTTTAAGGAAGCAGAATACAATCAGCTCTCTGTAAATGTTATACACACTAACTTGCTGTATTTGTTAATAAGTTAGTACTTCCCAATATTGCTAACTGAAAAACAATTAATGTGGACAAATGCGACCCCCACTTTGTTAATTTGTCTTACATACATGTTAATGTGGTCGGAAATAGTCCTATAGATCAAGCTGTTTGTGGACGGAGAGATGAGTGGTTAGGTCGACATCAAAAAACATGTTATTTTTTCGCAATGTGTCACTTGTTAGGGACTTGACACTCTCGTACATTGACCCCTCTTACCAACTCATGTATTTGTACACTTGGCCAGACTAATTAGCAAGTGTTATAAACATGACTTGGCTTAATGTCTATGGTCGTTGATTTTTGAATGGAAATGGGGTTATCAGTTGTCACTTTGAAATTGCATAAGAAATTCATACATACTGATAAACATTTAATCTCAACGTAAGTTACCCAAAGATCTTTCCACAACTTCATACATCTCCCAAACATATGACACAAATGGTATCCTCTAGTATTGGAGGTTCCTAGTAATCGCAGCTCTCCCTTAGGTTTTGCAGTAGGTCTGATTGAAAAAATCGGTCCAATTTCCTTGATTAGACCATCATATATGCAATTTTTCTGAACCACAATTGAATGTCTATTTTACAGAATGTGGTATGCTACATTGTCATCTACCTTTTGAGAGACTAATATTTGCCTTTAGTTGTTAACATCACTCAGGTCTTTAATATGTTGAGAGTCTTCTGAGTTGAAGAAAATCAGTATGATCACATTCTACTAAGGGAAAGAAACAGGCACTTTCTTAGATGTATTGTGCCTATCATGCCATAGGTTTTGGCATCATGAACTTGTGGCGATTACTCTGTTGGCCAACCTTGACTCGGTGGCAATAGCTGCTGCAAGGAGCGCAGCCCCAACGCCTGACCCGTCTTTGGAAAGCGTGGTTGTCACATTGTCGGCGTAATCTTCACCCAACATCTCCTTCATTGCGTCTTCCATGTACGCACGAAACTTTGTGTACTTCTCGTATAAACTACCGTCTATGGCTACCACAGTCTTCTTGGCTTCCGAGTTGACATTGGTGGAGAGGCAGCAGTTCATTTCATGTCCACATCTGCCAATCTTTTTCAGGATACCTACAATTCCTGCAGCTGAGAGCCGAGCCCCTCTCTCTGCGATGATGTCACACATGTCATACACAGCCTTTCGTGTCGCTAGCGTTGTGTCTTTGACCTGAAGCAAGACAGTCAAGGCAAACATTAGTAGTTGACTTTGGAGGAATTAAAAAACATGCCCACAGTGATTGCAATCAGATGTTCAAATCCAATGAAAAGATACATTGCTACAGTCTACCCTCCATACAATGACACTCCATAATACAACGATATAATTGTTCCAAGCCAATACACATGTGACAAGTCATTTCTGTGACTAATCCTTGAAAGTAGGCTTCCCAAACATGTGATAATAGAGAGGGACAACTAGTATGGACACATGCATCTCTCTGTGCTGTCTGGTTTATCCGGACAAAGTTGAGGAAAAGTTGAGGCCAAGACGTAGCTATTTGGACAAGATGGCAAGACCCTCAAAAATAAATAGGTTAAGCCAAGCTAAATGATCTTGTCTGTTTGACCATTTTGTGATGTGATGATATTTGGAGCACTCCACAAAATGGTCAAATGGACAACACCACTCACAAAAGTTTTATGTAGGCATCCATCATCCATTTGTTAAGGTTTGTTCTCCATGGTTGTTCAGACAAAAGTTTAAAGCCAATTCTCCAACTTTTGAACAACTCACATTGCTAGATATCTTAAAAACATGGTTGAAATGACAAGGCTTGTCCGGACAAACATGAACCGACCTTGAAAGATGAACGCTGAATCAAACAAAAATTTCTGAGAGAATAAGTTCCTGTCCCCAATTGAGGAGATGAGATTGCAACAGACTACAGGATTCGATAAGTTACCCCAAGGACTTCTTCGAGTACTGATTCCACCACCTCTAAGCCAGGCGTATCATCACAATGAATGGTGGACATGTGGGGAGTACTGCAGATGAAGAAGTAGATTGTTAAGCCAGCAATGTAGTATCATGGTTGGTATTTGTTCAAGGGAAAAGGAAAAATCAATGGAACTTCGTTCAGCAGAGAATTACTCAACCAGCATTTGATAATTAATAGCATACAACATGTGCAACAGCTTAGTTCGTTAGAGCGTACGAGAGAGAGAAAGGCTCCATGAGGCTTTCTGGAACTGTTTCCCCAAACAGGCATGTAACTTCAGCCATTTTGAGTAGCACACGGCGCACAATTTCCCCCATGTACATACCGCCAATCATTTTCTCGAATTCCTACCATATTTCCAGCCTTACAGTTAAAAAAAATACAGCAGTTGTAAGCTTCATACAGTAGGCACTTGACAACATCTTAAAATTGGTCACAGTACTATTTATCAAATGGTTAAAGCTCACCTGTTGACCAGGATTCAAACTATCCTTGTCCAACCCTACATCGGCAAATGTCTGAGGAAGATTATCGGAGTAGAAATTGCCCCATTCAATGTTGACAACCTGTTGCCATTAGAAAGAGCTTTTCTTACGTCAGGAACCTTCATTAAACTTATAATGTGTTGAAATCTTGTCAAAGCGTACTACTTTAGTATCCGAAAATTCATAAAGAGGCCTCCAGAACATGCAGCAGGTTTTGACTGTCATGGTTTTCTAGATTTCGAAGGCCACTACTTTCATGATGCAGAGAACTGAACTCATGTGCCTGAAAATCAGAGAAAAAAGCATGGGCATGACCGTGGAGATGTCATTGTTTGAGGAGCTATTCCAACAAGGAATTGCGTCAGCACGCTCAACATAGCAGGCGTTTGTTCCTGTGCCCAAAATGATGCCCACCATTGCATCTTCATTCCAGTACCTACAATGGGCTAACGTCCCTACTGTGTCATTCACCTGCATCACAAGGAAGTGCTTATTAATTCATATGACAACATCGGCTGGCAACCTAGCAAGCAAAGAACGTTAAGCTTTTTTGTAACTTGAAACCCTATAAACACTGGAGGAATGTATGTCTAGTAACTTCACATAAGCATGCAATTGCAAACATAAGTTGTTTGTAAGTTTGTACCAAGCAAATGACTTTTGTTTGTTGCGAGGCCACTTCAGCAAGAGCGTTCTGTAATTGCTCAACAACATCCTTACCAACCTGCCCATTACCATCCTCAATAAGAAATATTTCAAATTCACCTAACTTGCAATGAAACGGTATTAATCTGAAGCAATCATTCAAAAGTATGATGATAATTAATAGTAGCCCACGGAGCTGAGTGGTTTGAGAGCACACCGCATCACCAATTGAGAAACCTTTTGTCCATCCGATGATTTCGCCTCGGTTGACTTTGGTTTGATTCACAGGAAATGAGAAGGTGAAGCCTATCTCCCGGTGCTGATTGCTTGTCTCGAAGCCAAGAGCTGCTTCTTTGGATACAAAATTGATAATGGTCTCGGCAAGAAAGTTAAAAAGATCCTGCAAGACATTTTTCTCACACAAACAAACGAATTCAGAGCCATTTCGGTTCACACTATTGTTATTGTTGCTGTGCATAAGAATGTTGGCATTGGTACTAAATCCGCAACTCATCTCTTCCAATATACTGGTTGGTCTTCAATTAGCAAGCCATGACTCGGCTGAATCTCTACAACCACTCATGTTTAAATAAAAACAAAGTTGTCTACTGTCCCTTCAATGCTGGTGTACAACCTCCCACTTTGAATGATTGCTTCAGAAACTCACACAAATATTTGATCTCAAGAGAGTTTAGCTCTTGCACCCAAATTTTTTATCACTTTATAGATTAATGTAATATAGAAGATACCGACTATTTGCATCATTTTCGCCAATATGTATGTACACTCCTACATACACATTGGTGGAAATGATGCAAATAGTACCGGTATCTTCTATATTACATTAATCTGAAAATCATCATTCAGTGTGTAGACCTACCTTGCTGCTTCCAGTCATAACTTCGTGAGGAATAGGAACCTCCTCCGAGTCCTGCTTCACAATACGCCCCTCCTTCCCTGCCAGTTGCACTCGCAAAACTCGAAAGTTGGTACCCCCCAAGTCAACCGCATAGTAGAGTCCTCTTTCTTTCCTGCAATTTTCATTCAAGCATTTATTAGCAAGTGCAAACTGTCTGACGGATATGTACAGTCTACGTTACATAATATGACACTCCATAATATGGCCATATTATTAATTCAAGCAATACACATGTGACAAGTCATTTCTATGACTAATCCATGCCTGCCACCTTGAAGTTTGGGCTTCCCAAACATGTCATCATAACAACAGGTTCCTGAAACATTCTAATTTTACTGCACTGTTCAAGGTCTGAAATAAGTAAGCATTACAACAACCTCGATATCAGAGTGGGTTTCATAAGAAAGTACACTGTTTATGTCAATTGTTTTTTACATCACATTTTCCTACTACTGTAGAATACATGTTTCTTTTTCTTTTCTGTTAGTGTCTTCTGCGACCATTAAGTTTTATTATTCTAATATAGATTGCAAGTGTACGCACCCTGTGGGCAGGCATTCGAGGTACGTGGGGAGCATTTTGAGCCTGCGTTCACCAGGACGGTCCAGGCCCGCTTGCATCTCGGCCGCCATAGCTTGAGCAATCTGGCGTAGTTTCATCACCGGCGTAGCGCAAGCGTTTCGAAACTCCCGAACAAAGGAGCAAGCATCGCCAGCGGTTTTCAAGTTGCACCGCACCGCACCAGCTGATGCTACTGTTGATAGCGAAGCTGGCTCCATTGGACGCATTGCTTTTTAACCCCTAAAGCACCAAGGATTCTTGATTTTAAAATGACAAATTCAATTGATCATATTGTGAAAAATAAAATTCAGATGGGACCAAATTTTGTGTCACCGCAATCAGTGAAGAATATTGCATGTGTTGGTCAAACAACAAATAAATTTGAACAAAAAAAGAGTCCACATACGACCTACTCAAAACTGTTCAAAAAACATGAGGCCTCTTAGTCCTTTAGGAGTTAGGGCTGGGTGCATGCAGTAGTCCGAGCTATGGCTTCACTTTCACCCCGGCCTTCTTCCAATTGCAAGAGAATTTCAATAGGTGAGGATTTCAACAGGAGGATAACAGATTTTTGGCAAGAATTCCAATACACACTCTGCCAAAGCCCCCTCCCTGTCAAGAAACTCTAACGCACTGGAAGATGATGCTAATTTCATCTTCATCATCATTATCATCCAGAGCATATGAGCAGCCACTGCCTTTCTTGCTCACATCTATTGAGTTCTTGAAATCGATACAGCTTCCCTCATTCTCTCCATATTCCTATCCAATTTCCTCTTGATCTCACTTGCAGAGAATGTCCACCAGCATTGGAGATGCTCTAAATCAACACACAAGGAACGTACCCTGACCATATTACGAGGCAGTGATGTGTACAATGATGATGGTAAATTCTTGGTAATCACTTGCTAAATTGAACAACCACTTGCAAAACTTGCTATAAACAGCAGTTTGGCAGAAATGTTTACTTCCCAGTGAATTGGCCAAGGTTCCCTGTAGACAGTATGAAACCGCACGAAAAGCGAAACAGAAACACAAGAAGGTCGACACCTCACCTGAATCGTAACCGAGAAGACATCTACCAAATGTGGGATGATTGTCGACGATCAGGAGAGCTCGAAACAGGAACTGATGGCATTACTTATTGATTGATCCATGCAAGGGTTGTGAGTGTGTTCTTGGGGGAGGCGAAAGCATGATGGTGCAGGTAAGCACACATACGTGTGTGCACCGCAGGCATGGCATGTACCAATCTCATACCCAGAATTAGGGTTACAATAATGAAGAAAATGGTCAAGTACCCGGTGACCCACCATGTGTTCTCAATCAAGGACATAACATCATCGCAACTCTCATTGCTCCACCATGCAACCCGCATCACGAGATATTTTAATATTGTAACTGCTGTCGGGATGCAGATATTTCGGATATTCGATCATCCAGGCGGTTACGATGACAGGCTCCAGGAATCAATGAATCCACCCATTTTCTGTCGAAGTGCATCATCAATCGCATTTGCTGAGATGAGCTTGACATCTTTCATTGGCCCGCACAAATATTGTTGTACCGAACCGATTGATGTCATGGCCGTTGGATGAGTTCCATCGACGGCCCAGCGTTGACAGATGGTTGGCCAGGTGACGAGGTTGCTAGTTGAGTTGCCTTCACCGCCTCTCTTTTTCTCATTTTATCTCTCCGGCCTTTTGGTCTCTTGTGTCAGGCACGTTCCGGAGCGAGTGAAGGGTTTGTGCGTGTAGGGATTTGGTTTAGTTTTGTGGGGTTGATAGTGTTGTGTCAGGCACGTTCCGGAGCGAGTGAGGGTTTGTGTAGCCAGGGATTTGGTTTAGTGTTTGTGGAGTGGATAGTGTTGGAGCTTTGAAGGAGAATCGGGCTATGGCGATGATGGTGGACGTTGGGGCGTTAGCGACGACCCCCGCAGCTGCCGCCGCGGCTTGCAGATGCAGGCACGGCGCATCGTCGTCGTCGTCGTCGTCAAGCACGCCGCGCGTGGTGGGCATGGGAAGCGGGCACTCGTTGCCCGTTTTCCGCGGCCTCAGGAAGGTGACAAGCGCGGCCAACAACAAGCTCGTTGGGGTTACGCCGCGAACGCCCCCCCGCTCGACTGGAATCGTCGCCGAAGTCCAAGAAGCCGCTTCTCCAGGTAGAATTCCATAGAATTTCGCTTCGTCTGAATTGCAAAAGCTTCTAATCGTGCTCTTGCCCTTTTCAAGGCTAAATTACTTGCTTTCGATCGTTTTATTTGAGCCATTTTTCTCAAGGTTATTGTCGCTGCTACTGAATCTCTCTGTTCTCAATTGGGGTTTGCAATTTTAGGGTAAAATGGCATGTGTGTGTTTGTGTGTGTTTGTGTGTGTGATTCTAATCGTGCTCTTGCTCTTTTCAAGGCTAAACTAGCTTTGATTGCTTGTTTTCGACCGTTTTGTTTGAGCTTTTTCTCAAGATTGTTGTCGCTGTTACTGAATCTCTGTTCTCAATTGGGGTTTGCAATTCTAGGGTAATATGGCGTGTGTGTGTGTGTAAATAGCGTGATGAAAGAATGTGACCACAGTGGTGTAATTTCCATATTCGTTGAAATGGCAAAATTTTGAAGAGATTGATTCTTTTCCAGATGCTCGTGCTGGAACTTCAGATCTGTTCCAGTTCTAATCGTGCTCTTGCTTTTTTCTAGCTTCGATAGCTTTCTTTCGACCGTTTAGTTGTAGATTATCGTCGCTGTTACTGAATCTCTCTGTTCTCAGGCATGGGGTTTGCAATATTAGGGTAACATGGCGTGTGTGTGATGTTGGCAGTGTTTGAGGCGCCGGCGAAGGGCTCAAGTGATGACACCATCCAGCAATTCCTGAAGCGCGACTACAAGTACGGGTTCGTTTCGGACATCGAGTCCGTGTCCATTCCCAAGGGCTTGTCTGAAGACACGGTGCGACTGATTTCCGCCAAGAAGAAGGAGCCCGAGTGGATGCTCAACTTTCGATTGAACGCGTTCAAGCAGTGGCAGAAGATGAAGGAACCAACATGGTCAGACAACAAGTACCCGACCATCAATTTCCAGGACGTCTGCTACTACACGGAGCCCAAGCAGAAGGAAACCAAGCAAAGCCTGGACGAGGTTGACCCGGACTTGCTTGAGACTTTCGCCAAGCTAGGAATCCCTCTTTCTGAGCAAAAACGTCTGGCCAATGTGGCTGTGGACGCGGTCTTCGACAGCGTTTCCATCGCCACCACGCACCGAAAAACGCTCATGGCCGCAGGTGTCATCTTCTGTTCCATCTCCGAAGCCATTCGCGAGTATCCTGAGCTTGTGAAGAAGTACCTCGGCAAGGTGGTGCCTGTTGCAGACAACTACTACGCTGCTTTAAACTCTGCAGTCTTCAGTGATGGCTCCTTCTGTTACGTCCCCAAAGACACAGTCTCTCCCATGGAGATTTCAACTTACTTTCGGATTAATGCGATGGAAACGGGGCAGTTTGAACGAACGCTCATTGTGTGTGATGACAATGCGTATGTGAGCTACTTGGAGGGATGCACTGCTCCTGCCTATGATAAGAACCAGCTTCACGCTGCAGTCGTGGAGCTTTACTGCGCTTCGGGTGCTGAGATTAAATACTCCACTGTGCAGAACTGGTATGCAGGAGATGCAGAAGGTAAAGGAGGGATTTATAATTTTGTTACAAAGAGGGGGTTGTGTGATGGTGCGAGATCGAAGATTTCATGGACGCAAGTGGAGACGGGCTCAGCGATTACGTGGAAATATCCCAGTGTTGTGCTGAAAGGTGATAACTCCATTGGAGAGTTTTACTCTGTTGCTTTGACGAATAATAAGCAACAGGCTGATACCGGGACCAAGATGATTCACGTTGGGAAGAACACCCGCAGTCGGATTGTGTCTAAGGGCATTTCGGCTGGGCGATCCGTGAACTGCTACAGAGGCCTTGTTCAGGTTTTTGTCTTTATTGACCCCAGCTTTGCTTTTATTTTTATTTTTTAATCAATCTGTTTTGTATTGTGTATGTTATAGAAGGTCAATCTGCTTAGGTTTCCACTCTTTAAATATATTCCTCGTTTTTGAGAGTCATTTGAGGATGCATATTTGTACAGAATCTCTTTTTGGAATTTGTAGATCACATCTAGATGAAGTCAAGTTTTTGTCAATTGACTTGATTGTTGAATTTTGCCATTACTTCACAGGTCGAACTTATTTTTAGCTTTTCTTGATTTTGAATGACAAGATGGGAATAACATGCATTTGATTATGCTTAGAATGAAAAACCATCATGATTAAACAAAACCTTATGGATTTATGGACAGTTAAGATTCGTGGACTTTTTGAAAGCTGCATTTTATTTGTATTCATTTTTGTGATTGGACTAACTCCAGTAGATGAATAACATACTTTTGATAAGTTACCAGTCTTATGAATTGACTGAAAGTGTCATTGTGTGGCACTAAATTTGAGTTTTGTGACTCCTGGGCATTTATGCAGCAGGGTTTCTTGTTTCATTAATCCTAGTCTGTCAGTATTTAGTGAGTGCTCTAAATATTTGTGTTGATCTGATCAATGCAGGTTCAACCCTCGGCCCACAATGCGAGAAATTTCTCACAATGTGATTCCATGCTTATCGGAGATCAAGCTGGAGCCAACACTTACCCTTATATTACGGTATGTGCCAGTCATATGTAGATTTCTTTCCTTTCCAATATTTCTTCTCATTTAGGCAATATAGTTGCTTGAGCTGGATCTTTTTTTATATCTGCAACGTGTTATTTCCTCTTCTGTTGATGTTTAGGTTTTGATCCACTTTTTATTTTATTTTCTGTATATATATATATACAGGTGAAGGATCCATCTGCCCGGGTGGAGCATGAAGCAAGTACTTCAAAGATTGGTGAAGACCAGCTCTTTTATTTCCAACAACGAGGCATTGATGCAGAGAAGGCAGTGGCTGCTATCATTGGAGGTTTCTGCAGGGAAGTCTTCAAGGAGCTTCCTCTAGAATTCGCAGCTGAGGTGAATCAGTTGATGAGCTTGAAGTTGGAGGGAAGCGTTGGTTAAGTTTCCATGTACTGTACACAAGACGAGAAAAATATTGTATACAACGTAGGTTGTTCGGTAGATTAGGGGTGTTTGTTACATAGTTCTGCTTTTCCAGCTACTCTGTTTGTTGACTGAAACCAACATTGTACAGCAGACGGTGTAGTGGAAAGATTTGTCGAACCCACTGTTGCTCTTGAAAATGGAGTCATGAATCTTCTTCTATGATCAGGCTTCCTATTATTTATTTAGCAGAGGGGCTGAATTCATGTACTTTTTACGTGTCTAGATTTAGGTTCACCGATGTTGGGAGCAGAGAAAATTAATTGTGAAGACGGAACGATTAATTATGCTAATGCGTATTATTTTATGCATTTGTGATGCTTAAACCATATCAAGGATATTCTGAGGTTGTATTGTGACCTTTCTTTGGTAGCTGCAGCTTCATGTGATTGGGTGAATGTACTGTACAGTAAGGTAGGAATTGCTTACGAATTTTAGTTGACAGGCAGTGTGTTGAAAAAACTGCCAAACTTTGGAATGCAAGAACTTGCTCAAAAATGAATGGATTTTGGAATTTCAAATTGCATTGGAATCACACTAAAGTCTACTTCATCACCAATACAAATACACATATGTAATTGAAAATCATACAATTGTTATGATGTTTTCTATTTGCAACCTACCATTTAGTGTTGTCACCATTTGTGAAAATTACAACTTGTATTTAACCCTTTAGTGCCTAGCAAATCACATTATGGTCACTACAACGTCCGAAATGCAAATAGCAGAGAATCCGTGAAGAATTGGAACTTCAGTTTTGAAGTTCAGATTTGTGCACATACATTACGCACCTTCCAGAAAAAGAAATTTTCAATTTGGAATTGTACAACTATCAAAATACCTATCAACAGAACGCAAAAATACTGCAAATACTTGAAAATACAGTAAATACCTACAAATACAACATATGTATTGTGTAGTATTTCTTGTGTTTGGAAGTTTGTTATCTTGTTTTATTTTTTTGGATTGTGTTCTCTTCTTCATCTTCCATTACTGTGTAATCCGATCTTGACTAATGTACCCACTCCTGTCAATTTTCAACGTATAAAATTTTGTCCTAAACCGTACATGGACAAGTCACTTTCACTTATAAATCTCACAATAATTATGTGTGAGTCTATTTTTGATATGAAAGATTGCAACGGAGAGGTGTTGACATAGGGCATAGCTGAACTTTTTTGCTTTTATTTTTGAAAATTTACCTCAAATTCTATTTAACTTTGAAGTCACACACCCCCCAAAATCTCGTTTTTGAGCGTGCATTATACAGTTCAAATACATACTATAATCTTCCGATCCCACCATCGGATGATTCTCAAATTTTAATAAAATGTGTGCTCTCGAGTTGAGAATAGAATTGCACGGTTACTTTCTAATTTAACCCATTCTATTTTTGGTAGTCTCAACCACAGTGGAAAAACCCACTGAAATCCAGAGCTGTCTGCTATAATACCCTAGGCACTAAAGGGTTAATGGTACATATTAGAAATGAACCTTCACAATTGCTTTAGAGATACTTGATCCCACACCGCTTGAACTACTTGTACGGTTTCTTACTTATTATGTACTTAAATGCAAAAAATCTTTGACTATCTCCCAAAGGTTCACTATAAAATAATAGATAGTGTATAAAAGAAATCTAAATTTTTGTATGACTTTAAATTATTCTTTTTTCACTTATTATGAAGTTGAAGCACGCTTCATTGCAATTCCAATGCAATTTGCGGTTTCAAAATCGGTTCATTTTTGAGCATGCTAGAGCTTCCTAAAGATTGTTGAACTTTCTAGTGAAAAGTGATTGAAAAATTCGTAAGCAATTCCTACCTTATTGTACAGTACAGTTGAGAGTTGTAGGCTGTTCTAGAGTCGTAAACAGAGTTTCTCATTTTTTGAACTGAAGGCTGACTAAATATTCAATGTAAAGAGCTTTTGTGCAATGGGAACACCTATAGTTTCTTCATACTCGACTTTTTAGTGACATAAATTGACTAATGATATGCTCCATTTGACCAATTACCAATTTTATAGTATCATGGATAGGGAGGTGCAACTTCTGTCCCGGAAGAGGTGATTTGGAAATGAGACTCAAATCTCACAGCTGGGGCAACTTCTTTTTTTTTGGCACAAATTGAAGGAAATCAATTGCAAGAGAGAAAAATACAAAGCCATCACGGCAGAGACCGCCACGGGGCAGAAGAGCCTAAAACTAACTAATGTGACTATCTTGCCTTGCACAAAGAAGTTGTTGCTTGCTCCAGGTGCGGTCAAACTTGTCATACTCCTGAGTGGTCAATTGGGAGACTTCCTAATCCTATCACGAGAGCGATTCTACACACTACAAGTGTAGTCACTAAGGCCTTTCCAAATAGTGCCTCTAACTCTATTACTGTCCTATCTAATCTGATTGAAGACCAGATCGTTTTCAGCAATCCAAATAGTCCAAAGAGTGGTACCTGTGGCCAATATCCATATCTTGCTGATGGCACGAAATTTGCGCAGAGCCCTGTCAACAAAGATGGCCTCCTTCATTTTTAGAGTCTATCTTTGTTGCAGACTGTCCCCAGGTTCAGGAGGAATTTGAACATTAAGAAGTCGGAGCATGATCTTCACAACAAATCGCCATGCATCTTTAGCTTGGCTGCACTTCTAAAAGTGATGGATGGTGCTCTCCTCATGGTTGTTGTTGCACACCAGGCATGAAGTATTGATGTTGTCTGAAATTTGGCCTCTCTACGCACCAACAGCCACCGCCTTATGCCATAGTTGCCAAATTAACCTCCCCTCTTTGCTTACTTTTTCTGCGTCCCAAATATTCTTCCAGTTAAATCGGAAATTAATAGCCAGAATACCTTGCCACTTAGAGTGGGCCAACTACAAAGGGGGGTGGCGGTTCCCAAGAATCTGAGACTAGCAAATAAGGCCTTAGATGAGTGTTGGACTGCTTCCAGATGGTCCCATCTGATTTAACCCTTGAACATCACAGCGTCCAGAAACTGAACGACTAACAGATTCAAACCCTTCTCACGTTCTCATCAATGCTCGGATGAAAGTCATCCATTTTTTTGGAGATTCTTCACCAAGTTGTTGTCTTATCTAACGGTTGGATTTAGTCATACTTGATTGCATATTTTTCTAAAATTACAAATGTAGAAGTATGTCAAGTCGTTGACCAAGCCAAAACTGCGTTGATTGTAGTTCAAAAGTGGCCTTGCAAAAATGAGGTCATAGATTTAAGAAACACAAAAATTTCAAAGAATCACCACGTTTAAGAGTATCTCATTTCAAATTTATTCCAACAAATTTTACTCCAAAAATATTAATTTTTTTGTTTGTAATCGAATTTAGAAGGAATTTTTAATTTTAACTTTCAAATTTTATAATTAAATATTGGTGATAGTATTAGTGAATTGAACTGTACGGATGGAATCTAAAATTCAAAATCTAGAACTTTCATTTGTATATCAATTCCAAAATATTCTTCTAAATAGTAGTTTATGATGTTTTTTTTCAAATTGTGAATTCCAGGGACACCCTGGTACGTTTAGGGGTTAATTCTAGCAACATGCCTGCCATGGTCAAGTTTGCAATGCACCAGGTTACTACCTTTTTCAACTGCTACATACATCCATCCTAACTGGTTTCTGAAGAAACGAACCGACTCATTCGCCTTAGGTCTCCTACTCTGCTGGAAAAAAACCTGCTATCCATGGCAATCAGTGGATTGCAAATGGTATTCCAATTCCTTCTCTGTGTCCAGCAGCCCATATTGCTGTTGTAAATTTTCAAAGTTCATGAATGTCAATCTGTCATGGAGCTATATATCTCTGATGTACTCGATACCCGCGTTATATAGTTGAGATGCACGTAGTCTTGAAAAATTGGGCCAATAGTATGAAACCCTGGACTCGACCAAAAATCAGAGCTAAGCCATTCATCATAGTTACTAGGCGGATTGACCGAGCCCTCCTTTCCAAGGGTTTTCCATGCTACAGCTGTTCGCTTCCATACTATTGAGCCATATTTGGCTTGGTGATTTGGTCTTAAAAACCACTGAGGTGAGGCATCCCACCAACCTCCTTTGTATGGTTGTTAATTTGCTAATCTGTGTCTGATTAAGGCTTTAAGGTTGGATGTGCCGGGTTCGCATGCCTTCATCACTCATTTGACGATGAGGGTTGTCGTGGCTTCCATGGGATTCAAAAGACCTAAGCCTCCTTTACTCTTCATTCTACAACATGTGATCCACGATACTCTGGTTCTAGCCTGGGTTGTGGAACCCACCCAGAGGTAGTTCCTAATTTTATTGATTGTTGTTTTAATGCCTTTCATAGTGCCTCCCCAAATTGCCAAGAAGTACATGAGGGTGGAGGTGAGAATGGCATTGGCTATCACTGCTTTGTTTGTTGCGTTGACCTTGGCTCTGGTCCAGTACTTTAGTTTCTTGTCAAGCCTTTGTTGGAAGAAGCCATCTACATCATTAGAATTGAGGGAAAGCCCAAACGAGGTTTCTAGAAGCTTGGAGATATCTTGGTTCAACGCCCACTGCTATTGAAGGTTATTGGTCCACGGGGGTCTATCTCTAATATCCTTGTTCCACTAGTAGGTTGCAAATTTTTCCCAATTAATAACTAGGCTAGAGGTGATTCTAAAAGTTTGAAGAGAAGATACTAAATTTTGGACATAAAACTCCTCAGCACAGATGGTCATGGAAGTGTTGTCCGCGTATAGAGCAATAACTTACTCGCATTGGCTATTAGGAATGTCTATACCACGGATTCTACCTAGTTGGACTTCTTTTTTTAGGGAGAGGTTTAGTATCTCTCCTACTATAAAGAACAAATATGGGGCCAGTGGACATTCTTGTCTCACACCTTGTAAAATGGGAAATTTGGAATTCCTTCTACCATTCACACATACACTTGCCTCAGCCTCAGTAAATAAGAGCTTAGACATCTCAATGAATGCGATTGGGAAGCCCATCTTTTCCATGGCATAGAAGAGGAATCTAAGTTCAACTTTGTCATATGCTTTGAAAAAGTCTAGCTTAAGGAACATGAGAGGTTGTTCAGAGGATTTTGCAAACTCAATAGTCTCAAGGGTGAGGAATAACTTGTCCAAGATAAACCTCATAGACAGAAATGTTGAATGGTCTCCTGAAACAATCTCCATAAGTACCGGTTGAAGGTGAATTTGCAGGGCTTTAGCAAAGATCTTGTAAGCCGTGTTCAAGAGAGTGATGGGGCGCCAATTATTGAGAATGCGTCTGATCCCGCTTTTGTATAGAAGGGCTATGAGTCCTTCTGTTACACTTCTTGGAAATTTCCCACTTTCCAATGATTTTTGCACCATAAGGAGAAACTTTGGTCCAATGCATGGCCACATGCATAAGTAAAACTCAGTCAAATTAAAGTCCATTAGGGCCAAGTGCCTTACCTTTGGTCATGGCTTTTATTGCTGAGGTTAGCTCATCCAAGGTCAAAGGCTTGCTAAGAGATTGCTTCATAGCGGAAGTGAGGCTAGAATGAACTTCACTCAGTAGAATTTCTCTTGCTGCGTCATGTTCTTCGTTGAGCTCTCTTGCCTTACACATATTGAAATAAAATTGAAAACACACATCTTCAAGGTCTTTATGTGAGTTCTTGACCACTCCAAAATTGTCTTCCAATTCGGTAATGCAATTATCTTTCGGTCTCTCTTTGGTGGCACAAAAAATTTCTTTCGATCCTGTGTCACTGTGATTGCGCCACCTGATCCTGGCTCTGACTTGTTGACCTTCGATCTTCCATTTCTCAAATTCTTCTAGGTCAGAGAAGAGCCTATCAATATCATGTTGAGGTTGGGAGGTCCTGATCTATGTATTGTGCTGAGGCAGCTCTTGGCTCCTGTTTCATGTTATTACTGGCCATACCCCACGACTGCAACTTGGTCATGGTTGGTCACGCACGATTAATATACTGGGTGCACCTATCACTGTGTTTAGTAGAACCAGTTGCGACCCTGGGTGACCTGACTAGGCGGTAGCTGCGACTTGAGATCACCAATGGCCATCGGTTGTGTTTGATGAGTTTGCAGAACTCTCTGGACCACAGCAAGCTGGCTTCTAATGCTGGTCTCCTTTTCTTTCATCTTAGCCACTTTGTGCTTACACATGTTCTTGTACCACTTAACTACCCTTTAGATTTTCCTAAAGAACTCCAAGTTAGAGGGCGCATTTCTCCAAGCTACGTGGAGTTGTTCAACTACCAAAGGGTCTTTAAGATAGGTCCCATGCATTTTATAGTGGCTACCTCTTATCTTGGAAGCTTGGAATTGAATCTCCAGCCTAATAGGTAAGTGATCTGATAGACTGCAATCACCTAAGATATCATACTTAGAAATATGAGATGATGGGTAAACGGGTTAGATCCTATGTTAGGAAAAGAATAGAACCTATTAAGTCTAGCTAAAACTCTTGGCTCATCTTTCCTCCTATTGTCCCATGAATAAATTAGCGGACGTGCATAATTGAAATAATCTTCAACTTGGCAATGTGCCTTCATGCGGTCAAATTCAAATTTTTCAATACTAGACAAAATACAGCCATATGTAGACGACTTATCCTTCTAGTTCTCTACCATGTTCTAATCCCCACAAAGAATCCATCTACAATTGGGGTCTAAGACTCTCACTAACTCTTGCCAAAGCTGCACTCTAGTTTGTGAACAAGAATGGGACGCATAGATATTGGCAATGGCTATATCTACACCCGGGAAATTATTAAACCTAACCTATTGACCTAGGTTTACTCCTAATGTGCGTTGGCTATGGATGAAGGGAGCTAGTCTAGATGAGATAAACATACAAATCCTGCTTTTACCCGCTCCTTCTTGCCCATCTTGGTGGTTATAGCCTTGAGATGCCTCACACCGAAAGTATGTGGCACCTCTCCAAATTCTATCACCAAGCTCATTGAGCTTAGTACCCCCTAACTTTGTGTTCTTGAAAGCAAAGCACATCTATTTGCCTTAGGTGGCTCTGATAATAATTCTTCACTCTAAGAGGGGCCATCGAGTTATTAACCCCTTGCAAGTTTTGGCTTAGTATTTGTACCTTTATGAAAATAGGAGTGAGTTATTTGAAAGAGCCGGTTTTGGTGAGTCACAAATGTGGGTAATGGTGACCCCACGATGAGAATCTCTAGATACTCGGATGTCTAACTCTCGACGCGTCCGGAAGACCCTGTTCCCGTAAGGTGCGGCGATGTCACAGCCACTCTTTAAGCGTTGGTAAGCAACTCTGTCAAATCATGGCACGGAGAATGGCCCTACGACTCCTTCTTCATCCTTTTCTATGAGTGTGTGAAGAGGATGTGGGTGGCTAACTTCGTACAACAATTCAATCTCACTAGGCGTGAGATAAAGCTGGTTGTAAGTTAGGCCAACATTGGAATATTTGGCATCAACTTGTATTCCATCGTCAGTATATATATGCTAGTTGAGGGAGTGGTTGACAAGGCACCTCCATCTAGAGATCCTAAGATTGGACCTAAATGGTTGTCGATGCTTCTTGATTGGTTGTCTTCTAAAGTAGGTTGCGACATCAAATTTGTGAAACAGGGACTGCCGTTGTGACCCTGACTGTTGGCACCTACTCAAATTCCCTGTGAGTGTGGAGGTGTGCTTGTAATGGCTGCACTACTCATTGGCGAATATAGAGCGGGAGTAGGCGTCATATTAAGGTCTTGAAGAACACCAGGCTGCATTCCTGGGGTTATATGATTAGGTGCGTAGTCCAATAAACTTCTTTTTTGTCCCGCGATTTTCCTTGGTGACCATGCCATCTCTCCAGCAGTGTTGTGTTGGAGCTAATGGTGTAGATTCTTTTGTTAAGGTTGGGAGGAAAATGTATTCAGGGAGTGCCACTACGTCCTATTCATTCTCGGTCTCTGTACTCGCATTCTTGGTTACCTTGTCTCTCGTGCTAAGATTGTCCTCTTGCTACTCGACTGAAGAACGTGATGCGCCTTCTTGCCTTCTGCTATGTCCCGTGCTATGTGCAGCAAATTGGATGGCGGGTACTGCAGTAATTTGCATTGGGATCAGATGATTCAACGTGTCTTGGACAACCTTGTTCATGAGATTCCTTCCTAATCCTTCGTCCCATCTAGACACCAGATTTGGCGGTTTCCTGTTCCTTCTGTGCTTGGAGACGAACTTAGTCAATCCATCACCGTCGGTTTGTGATCTTGATGACTGATGTTGGGGCCTCGCCAGAGCCTCCTACAAGTTTCGATGTTGACGTGGAGACCCTGTTGGCGGTGATTCTTCGTACGATGTGTTGGTCTGTCTCCCTCGACTGTGGCGCTGGCTCCAGGTTTGCGTTGAAGACTATGATAATTGCCGCTATGTTTGTTGGTATACCCGTAATGACGCTTAGGCAACTTGTCCTTGTTTTTGCGCGCATTGGGTCTCTTGGGGCAGTCCTTCACGTAGTGTTGCGTGTTGAGGCAAACTTGCATCTAATAGACAAGTAATTATAATCAATGAGAATAGTTTTTGTCTCTTTAGTCACCTCATTTGTTACTTGAACCATTGGCTCCTAACCTTTGCTTGAGTCAAGAACAATGCAAAAGCGGGGATCTTGCGTTTGGTCGTTGGAGGTGTCCATGCCAATAAACTCTCCAATGCCACTCGCAATTTCCAAAGCAACGGCTTGAAACTACTCCGATACTTGTTTAACTGTAACCCATGTTGGAATCTTCATATTCGTGGGAAGGCTAAATCCGATTCCTTTACCACTTTTTAATCACAGAAGGTCAAATAACCTCTATAAGGTGTAGCAAGCAAAAGTTTCTGAATGGAATCTTGGTCATCACTTTTAATGATAAAGAAACCCTTACCAAGATTTCTCCCCAGCGTAAGATTGCCGCCTACCTTCTGTTAGAGGTGTAAGAGCCACGTTTGCATTTTATGTGAGGATGACCTACCATCCACAAAACACACGATCGCAGCAAACTCTGTCAAATATTCCATCTCATGTTTTACAATGTCTTGATTCACCGTGACCACTCTTTTTCGTCTCTCAGAAGAAATTCGGCATAACTTTTGGAGTAAGCTATTGGCCGCTGTTCTCCAGGCGTGGTTTTGATCGGGTGCAAGATTCCAAACGATGTTTCTGCCCTGGCCAGTACAGCCTTGAGTGCCAGCTCCGACTCCAACTGTCTTGCCCCACCTTCCATGGAGAGGGAGCACTTGGCTTCTTCAAACATCGGATCGAATCTAGTAGCATCCCGGTTTTTTACCTTATTTGCATAAGATATGACTCCATCCATGATGCCTCGAAGAGTGCATCCCTGGGTCCACTGTACTGATATGCTAAGCTTACGCATTAATTACACTTAGAGAAACTAATCTTCTCCTACAACTCTATGCACTCTAGATCTAACTGCAAAAGACTCTGGAGGACGACAACTAGACGCGTTAAACACGCAATTTGCTATTTATGTACTTGGCCAAGTGCGTTCATTTCATAAGCAAATTTTGCTTAAAAAAATTTGTGTAAAAAGTTCTCTAAAAAACAACGATTTTGTCTTTCTACAAATCACTTACATTGTAAACAAACAATTCTTTAATTTATTTTTCATTCTTATCTTTATCTTTTTTATCCTTTTTTTAAACTTGTTTCTTTTATCTTATTTCTTTCTTCTCTTCTTTCTTCTCTTCTTTCTTCTCTTCTTTCTTCTCTTCATTTTCTTTTCCTTCTTGTCTTCCTTCTTGTCTTCTTCTTTTTCTTCTATTTTTTCTTCATTCCTCTTGTGGCAGCCGCAAACCCTACACCCGCACCAAGGAAAAAAAAACCAAATTAATTAAATTAATTAATTAATTTAAAAAAATTCATTTCGTTTGGTTTTTGTCTTCTTTTGTTTAGGGCTCATGAACTTTGAAAATAAAAATTAAAAATAAATAGAAATTTAGGATTCAGCCGTCGGCGGCTGAACCCTAAACGGCGGAGGATGAAAAAAGATAAATAAATAAATAGCGAATTGCGTGTTGTTAGCTGTTCACAAAGTGTAATTGGAGACGCACTACGACAACTGTAAACCGATCAGATTGTATCACGAACCAAAACCACAGATCGTACCAAGGACCACAAATCTCAGCAGCATTCACTATTGTTCTAGCAGCAAAGCGATGGATCACACTCTAACCGCATTTTACGGAGCCTTAGATCTGTATCTATTTTGAATCTCCCTCTCCCCCCACCCCCCCCTCCCTTCCACATTGAAATCCCCAATGAGCGTGTTTTTGCTGATGGCGCAATTTAGACTCCCAACCTTTTATTTTTCATAGAAAAGGTGGAAGTTATGCCTGTAGGCACCAAAAAATAGTGTCAGAGCTTGGTGCCCAAAGTCACTACTTGGGGCTACTTCTTTGGTATGCGGTTGTTGGTTTCATAATTCAATCTATTTTGGGAAATTTAGTAGGCCATAGTAATAGAGTTATCCGTAAAGTCACCTTGACTTTGAATAAGATACCATGAATTTTTTAAAGACAAATACCTCAACATTGTTTTAGTGTTTAAAAACTTACTATTTCAAGAAAGTAAAGATATTCTAAAAATATTAGAATACAATGTCTAGTTCTAACTAATCATACCAAATATAAAATTCTAAAAATAAAATCTCAAATTTTGGTGAATATGCAATGATAAATGCTTCTAAATTCATTAAATGAGTATCTAAAACATTTTTTGAAAGTTTGACTGTACGGATAATTACTTAACATCGTGCTTCTCATTTTTTCTTTTGGACCAAACTTTATCAAAGTTGCAGAAGTAACATTTTATAACACATCTAAGTTTTGCCCTTACTCCCTTGGGCATTTAGTAGTTAAAAGGTCTGGGTTAAAAGGAAGAGCTTGGTGGTCTATCATTATTAGGTGTGTAAGAGCTTGGTGGTCTTCAAACTCATGGAAAAAAAATTTGGGCATCAAGAAAGGAGCTCAAAAAAAAATTCCATGTGTTTGAAGACCACCAAGCTCTTAGATACATATTAATAATAGACCACCAAACTCATCCAGACCTTTAACTATTTGGAGTGAACAAATAAGATTATATTAAAACAAAATCCATTGTATATTAGTCAAACTCAAGTTGACTTTATAGATAACTCTAATATCTTCGAAATTTTGGAATGCGATAAAGCACTTGTAGTCAAACTTAGTAATTTTGTTAGGTTTTCAAAATAAAATAAAATCCAATATTAGTAATCTTCATTTTGCTAAAATCTCGGATAGTACATACATTAGGAGAAAAATGGGGTCCCAAAGGGGCCCTCTAAGCTTGCCCGTGTTAGGTGAACCGGCTGCCCAAGCACCATTTTCTATGTAAAATCATTGGTGCAGTCGTTGCCCGGTGACAGCGTCGGAAGCCGCAGTGCTGGCAGCGTCGATTGGCGCGACCCACGGAACTGCGTTGCTGGCAGCCACGGTGGCACCATTGGTGACCTCTTGTAAAGTGCACGGTTTGGCCTAAATTTTTCAGCACGTGCCAAAGGCCAAGGCCCCTTTGTGACTACAGATTTCTCCTAATGATACTCTAACAATTGCAAGAACTCATCTTTCTCTATTGTTCTCTATTGTAGATGGCGATCAACAAATAAATATTTAAAGCCATACATTCACTCGGGCTCTAAATCCTCCCGTGTCTTTAATGCAGGTACTGTTCATCCGACCCCTATTTCCCTTGAATTCCCATTTTGGGCACCCTAGGCACTTCTTTTGGTAAATTTAGAGCTTATGGCTCTAAGTTATCCTAGGGGGGGCCTACTCGGGAATTAAAAACCATAGGGGGAGGTTATTTCTTTAGGTGAATCTCCAACCGGAACAAAATAGGGGGCAATTTTGTCCTCATGCATTAAAGACAAGGTTGCATTAAAGACAAGGGGAATTTTAGAGTCAGATATACATTCACTACAAAAAGCATGCATATGGTACAAATTGATTATTCCCTTTGTCCCACTAAAAAGTCATGATTTGGACTTAGAATCTGTCCCAAATTAAAGACACACACACACACACACACACACACACACACACACACTCACACACACACACACACATATATGGAGTACATTAGACATTTCATGGTAATCGTCAACTCAATCTTTATTTCGGACCCGGATTATAGATTCACAGACTAATTTCACTATTATGATTGACAATCTTTGATTCCATGCACCACCTTATATGCTCTCAATCATGCATCACGAATTTGTGAGCATGTACCGAGGCTAAGTCTCCCATTATAATCGAATCCAAATACGCGTGTATCAGTTGTATGAAGGGTATTTGTAGTGACCTAAGATGATTGTGAAATTATGACAGTTTTCCGCGCCAAGTGCTTTAGAGTTGCATGCAACTCTAGCCTTAGAAATTTCAAGGGTGGTTTTGTGATGTAAGGAGATTGGATTTTGGCCCACCAATTGCCCTCTCATGCAACGTAGAGGCTTAATCCCGAAGTTTAAATGAAATCATTCTTTAGCTAGTACTACAGCACAGCCTTGTTTTTGTGCAAAGAATCAACATATGAAAAGGGAATCGATGATGTGGAACATGTAGAAACTATTAAAAAAACAGAAGTTTGTTGAACCACCAAGCCATCATTAACTAGAGATGGTTTTTATTCTCTAGAAGATTACGACTCCTGCAATGATTTTGGCTTGCGATGTTGATTCCCAAGAGTGAACACTGGATTTTCTAAAGAATGTTATGTATGGTGATGTAATTGCATATTGTCTTTGAGTCACACTCGACGTGCATTAGGACGAATCAAAGTGCTACTACTAGGGGTACAAATGGAAGGTGCAGCTTTACGATCAGTAAAAGATGATCATAAAAAGAAAAGCCCAAATCTTTAGGAAAGTATTATTTCAAACAAAAATATATTTTGTATGGTGATAATGAGAATTTTAGAGAATATTTATAGAATTTGACATTTGTTGCAAAATAATTGCCATATATATATATATATATATATATATATATATATATATATATATATATATATATATATATATATATATATATATATATATATATATATATATATATATATAGAGAGAGAGAGAGAGATATAGATATAGATATATTTAGCATGACTTACTGACCGTGACGTCTGGTTACAATATGTTACACATTTATGTCAAATTGATATGGACCATATCCAACAACGTAATTCAAGCCAACTTCCTTCCAAAAGGAAAACTCTCAAAGAAAAAGCCAAGAGGGATCAAATGAAGAATTTGAGGGATTTTTAATAGGCTTTGTAACAATTTCCATGTCTTCTTGAGAGTTCAATTCCTATTGAAGATCATTTTTACTTTGTCCACTTTAAGATAGTTCAAAATATGCCATTTTACACAATGCTTACTAAGATTTTTTAAATCTAATTTGTAAGCAATGTACTATCCTAATATTATCATATATATATATATATATATATATATATATATATATATATATATATATATATATATATATATATATATATATATATATATATATACATATAATTTACACATTTATATTGCTCCAAGAATAAAAATTTAATTTTAGAACTTGTTCAAATATTTACAATAAAAAGAAGATTGAAACAAAGCTTCCTTTGTTTATTTTTTGTACATTTTTTGGTGGATTTGAATTCATGAATGTTGTAAGGTCAAATGTTCTATTACCACCACAGCCTCTATAATCACATTGTTGACTCATGTGTAGACTTCCTTAGAGCCACCAATTACATAACCCAAATCCATCACAATCAAGACCACGCTGACCAATGAAATGCCAAAGATCGCTCGCAAGTAGATGGTGGTTTTGGGTGTTGTCATGAGCAGAAATGGGAAAACCTATATGACGATAAGGGGTCACAAAGAACTTTCACTTTTGAAATTTGTAGTGATTTCAACATTCGCAGTAAAATCTTACAAAAATTTGTATTCTTCGTATAAACTTTCTTCGTATGAGGGAAAAATAAATTTCCAATATATAGATCTACTGAAAATAAAACAAAAAATTATAACCTTACTGCTGTACACATGTACCAAGTGGAACATGGATATTCAGGTGGGACGGCCAAGGATCATATCTGGATAAGGCTCTGTACACAGGCTGTACAGTACAGGTACAGTTTGCTATGGATCAGTTTCTTTAAATTATACTATTTTCTGGTACACTATTTGCAGTGACAGTTGCAGAAGTTTGGCTGCTATAATTAGGCTGGAGGCCATTCTCACTTGGCGTTATCCCTTGTTCTTAGAGCAATTTTCAATGACATTTGCATTCACACACATGTGCTAAACCTAGTTGGCATCCCGTGTGGCAGGGAGATGAGGACGGCTTACCATGGAGAGCATGAACCTTCATGGTGATGTCATCCACAATACTTGCTTGACAGAACATGCCTTTGGGGTGTAGCTTAAATTAATTGATTGCTTTGAAGGTTGTAACATATTGAGTTGTCAAGTGTTTATATCACATGTCAAAACTTCTGCATAAAGTTTTCAAGCTTCAGGTCTTCTTTTCTCAACTCACTACAAGGAGAGGCGTCGTTTCTCACTCCTCTTGTTCATTGCCTTTTTCTTCTTTTTTTTATTGTACACGCTTGTCTTATGTGACGAATAGCACTCACCAAGTCCAACCAAAAAATTGGTGAGTGCAAAGTGGTGCCGTTTGACTCACATAGGGAGTGAAAAGAGACGCCTTCTCCTTGTAGTGACTTTGCAAGACTGGGAGTCAATTCCCAACTTGCACCTCATTTATTCTTCCTACCCACATGACGTCACCATGCAGATTCACACTCTCCATGGAAAGCCATCCTGAGAGTGATGGTAAGAGTTCCTTTCTGGAGAGCTATGAGAAACGTGCCCGACAAAACTTCCGAAAAGCTAAATTCCTTCAGAAATCTAGTTTGCATTGAGTAACAACGGTATTACATAGGTTGCTCGGGGAGCTGCCATTACATGAGAGCGAGCAGATTCATCGACCGCAGTGCTAAGGCCATATTCGTTAAATTGAGACAAAATGGTCATTTTGAGACTTCAGCCCTAAAACAATTATAGTCATTTATCGTCGAGTCGACGATAAGATGAGACTGTAACCTTTGGGCAATCAAAGGTTTTTATATATATTAATATACTAAAGTCTCAAATTACCGAATAGTCGCAAACCTGAACAATTATAATGGTTTATCCTCGAGTCGACGATAAAATTGAGACTACACTTTGTCTCAATTTAACGAATATGGCCTTTGCTCTTAAATGTCACATTACTCGTGACTTTGTCCACACTAATGGAGTGAGTGTGTTCGATCAGAGTGGACCGGTTGTGTGCAGCCAGTTTCCATTGTTAACTCTTTAGTGCCTAGCTGACTACATTCTGGTCATTGGAGTGTCGGAAATGTAAATAATATAAAATCCGTGAAGAATTGGATTTTGAAATATGAAGTTCAAATTTGGAGATTTATAATACACATCTTTTAGAAAAAGAAATTTTCAATTTGGAGTTGTGCAACTATCAAAATATCTATGTTCAAAACACCAAAATACTGCAAAGACCTCAAAATACAGCAAATACTTACAAATACAACACATGTACTATGATGTATTTCTAGTGTTTGGAAGTTTGTTATCCCATTTATTTTCTTTTTGGATTGTGTTCTCTTGCTCCTGTTCTAGTAGTGTATGTATTCCAATCTTGATCAATGTACCAACTCCTTTCAATTTCTAATGTATAAATTTTTGTCCTAAACCATATACGGATAAGTCACTCTCACTTTTAAAATTCACAATAATTATGTGTGAGTCCGTTCTTGATAAGAAAGATTGAAATGAAGAGGTGTTGACATAGGGCATTGCTGAACCGCGTCACTTTCATTTTAGAAAATTTAATCCAAATTCTATTTAACTTTGAAGTCACACACCCTCCAAAATCTCATTTTTGAGTGTGCATTATACGGTTCAAAGACATACTATAATCTTGCAATTCCACCATTGGATGATTCTCTAATTTGGCAAATTGTCTCCACTTCAATTGAGAATACAATGGTACGGTTAATTTCTAATTTAATCCATCCTATTTCTCATAGTATTAATCACAATGAAAAAAACTACTGAAATCCACTTCACACAACGACAATACCCTAGGCACTAAAGGGTTAAAGACTGCTAGTTGCATAAACCATCATGCATTCACTACGGCAGAATGAGGCTTTTCTCAATGGTCACTTTTCACTTGATGAGTTGTAACTGGTCACATATGATAAAATGATTGTCGTCTTATGTGACCAGTTACACTAACCAAGTGAGATGTGACCACTGAGAAAAGCCTCATTCTGCCTTAGTGATTCGTCACCAGCTAACAAATTCTTCCTTCTCTTGTGGTCAATGTATATGCGGAGCTTCTTGCACTCCCTTCAACATGTGAAATTCCGGTATTTGCATCGCCCACATCAGGAATTTCGGACCCCACTGATTTCGCACGATTTCAGTGCGTTTATCGTTGAACACTGATTCCGCACGTCATACGTGCATTTAGAAGTGTCGTTATGGTACGGAAGTGACATGTATTACTAGGATGTCAATGCAGTGTCTTTTCAATGATTATGAAAAAAGTGTTGTTTTCGCACGAAAGTCGTGCTTGACGGAATCCGTGCGTTAATCGTGTATCTACATTACATGGCTAATAAGACACGGATAACATGCGGTTTTAGTTAATGCGGATTTAGTATCGTATACATATCATATTAACGCCTTTTATTATATCCGTGCGATTTCAGTATCTATTATAATGCAAATTATTGTCGTACAACATCCGTGTAGTTATCGTACAAGTTTTCAATTTGAGAATGAGTGACTTATATTTCTCGACGTCACTCGCGTTCAAGGATGTGTTTTCGCACTACAGTAGCATGTCATACTTCTCGACAAAAAAAGTTTATAGTGTTTTAAAACTATTGATTTATTGATGAAATGTAATAAATAGAGAAAATACCAAAAATATTTTAATATTCTCTTTTGGAATCTTTTGGAATCTTTCAAAATACCTTATATTATTTTAGAATATTTTGGAATATTCCAAGAATCTTTTTTAAATTATCCTTACGGTCTAATTTCCCAAAACAGTTTTAGATCTTCATTTATAGAATTTAGAAGCAATGAACATTAAAATTTCAATGAAATTACATTTTATATTTTTAGAATTCAAATTTGGTATTATTGGTTATCATTGTACTTTTCATCATGGGAGAAAAAAAATTGTACAGAAAAGGACAACATTACTTTTTCAAAATAGTAAAATTTGTAACACGAGACAATGTAGAGGTGTTGTTTTTTTGAAAGTTTCCCTAGGCGGAGTTTAACTTGGATTGGCACGATTCAAATTGGGTTTGAAAGCATACTTGATTTGCTATTAGAAAATAATTATAATTTGATTTAATTTTTAATTTTTTTAGTCTCGGGCAGCTCATAAGGGGGCATCGACCAAAACATGATCTCTCGAAGCATTGCAAGTTAAATTGAGTTTAAAATCAGACTTTCTTTGAACTCAATTTGAGCAACTTTTCAAAAAATAAAATTGCAAGAGCTTTTAAGTGCTTGCTACAACATTCAACCATTCAATTTTTTTTCTAGGTATAGAAAAAAGCTTGTATAATGGAGTGCAAAAAAATTTTGGAATAGAAAGAGTTTTTTACATTGCTTAAAACATCTAAAGTCTACTGAAAATTAAAAAACAACTAACAGCCTTTAAGATTTTGGCAAAACAAAAAAACATTTCAAAAAAATTTCAAATTTTTTTTAGATATAGAAAAATGCTTGCATGACTACTGAAAAAAATTGGATTGTTTTTTTACATCGCAAAAAAGCATCCAAAGTCTGCATAAAAAAAAAAGCTCATAGCCACCACGATTTTGGCAAAAAATAAATAAATTCATAATATTCCGAAAAAAGTCCTAGATATAGAAAAAGTCCTGCATAATATAGTGCAAAAACAAATTTTGGAAAAAAAGTTTTTTTCACATTGTTAAAAACATTCAAAGTCCGCTGAAAAAAAAAAAAAAACAGCTCACAGCCATGATCTGCCATTACGATTTTGGCCAAAAAAAAAGAAAAAATCAAAATATTCTGAAAAAAATTCAAGATATTGAAAAAGGCCTGCGTGCTGTAGTGCAAAAAAAAAACTTGAAAAAAGAATTAAATATACATGGCAAAGAAATTGCCAATGGTTACATTACTTTATAATTATAAAAAAAAAATCTATTGCTTGCATCAAGACCACTAGGTGGTTTAGTGGTTTAGAGTGTGGTTTGTTGTTGGGAGGTCTCGAGTTCGATTCCGGCCACCGGCGGTAGAGCTTGGGAAACCATGGTGGGCCCCACCGCGGGTTTGGCAGCGTAGGTAGTTGCTCCGGGCAGCCCGAAGTAAAATTCGGGCACGGCAAAAAAAAAATTATATTTTAGTTTTTCTAATAAAATTATTTTGACCAAATTTAGATATAGAAAGAAAAAAAATAGATATAGAAAAGATGATGTCGCACGAAAAACACACTGAATCAGTGTGGCTTTAAACACGATTAAGACACGACATTTGACAACTGTACAGAGTGAAGAATTCGCACGTTTTCAATAGATGTATCAATCGTGTCAAATCAGTACTATATCCGCTTGTACGATCATGATGTCATATCAGTGCAGTTGCGATGAATGACGCAACGATGCGGAATCAGTGCGAAAAATACACGCACCCATGAAATATCGGAAATCGCACTGAAATCGTGCGAAATCAGTGGGGTCCGAAATTCCTGATGCATGTCAATCTCGGCTCCACAGAAGCAGCTGCAAGTCATTTTGGAATCACTCACAGATGGAGGGAGCAAACACTTAGTTCTATTACAAAATTGCCATGTGAGTTAGGTGGGAACAACAGATACTAAGTATCCTTACATTTTACCCAACCTGTGCAATGCAAGCATTGCCATAAGAATCACATTTTAACCCCTAAAGGCTAGGCCTATGACTATGAAATCATGCTTTATCTGTCACACTCAATTTTGCGACCATAATCAATACAAGAATTCAACTTTATATTTTTAATAGATGAAGCCATGTGTCTACCACAAACCATGAATTTTTCATAAATTTTGGTGAAATTTTGAAATTACTATGATTTTTTTAAGTGATTGTAAAGAGAATTCATATCAATTACAAAATGTACTCAAAAACTCCAATTTTTTTACCAAAGGTGTAAATTACAATGAAGAAAAGTTTAGTTGATGAAAATCATCCGTGTATCTAAATTTAGATTTTTTGCTACACCATGGTAATACCCACCGAACTTGCAACTGCAATAAAACACTCAATTTTCAAAAAAAAATCAAAAATTCAAAGTAGAGTAGAAATTAGACTTGGCAAGCTTCACTTTGTTAGTTAAGCTCAAATGCAATGGAACTCATTTTAATGGCCTAAATTTAGTTTAAGTAGAAGAAGCAGAAAATTTTCAAAATACACTACACGGTGAACCATTTTTACAACTCTTTTTGTAGTTAGGAGCCCATGTAAAATTTAGAAACAGTTTGAATGATCTGAATTTAACTTGAAGGGGTGGCATGACCAAGCAAAGTCCTTCACAAAAAAAATTGGATGGAAATCATCCACGTAGTAGTTGGAATTGAATAGTCAGTTCCATTCATAAGCCAATTTTTGGTCTGGGCGGCGTTTAGGGATTAAATTCCATGCTCGGCTAGACAGGAATTTATCCCTTACAACCAATGATTTTTTTCAGCTAAAAATATGGCCCAATTACTACATTTTGAAGTGGTTGGCTAATTTCAACAAAGGAAATAACAAATAAAATTAAAATTTTAGTCATAATCCGTGTAGTGAGGAAGGTGTGGTAGTCAAGTTTCACTAGTAGAAAAGGTGGCACTCCCCATGGAGATGCCCAAGAAAAATCACTGTACTGTACATGCGTGGAATTAGGCACCACTTGCCTGGGCATCTCTCTCGGCAGTGTCACCTTTTCTACTAGTGTTTAGAGCAATGAACAGTGGCTGATAGTATGAGCTATGAATTTATGTTGGTGAACAACTGGCTTGTAGCCAAACTATTACGTTTATGCATTGGAAGTAGCAAGTGTCACGTAACCATGTGGTTTTAGGGCATTGCAAAGAGATCAAATTGCGGTTTGGAATGGCACCACACGGACTCTGGGCGCCTCGAAAATTATACAATGCATTTTGAAGTAGCCCTTGCTGGCAAAATTAGCCAATAATTTATAAGATGATGTTCATGACTTAGCCAAAACAATAAAATTAACCGAAAAGTCATTTGAAAAAGGAAAGATTTGACAAACTCAAGTTGAACTCATATTGAGACCAAAATAGACCAAAAACTAGTCTATGCTAAGTTGGGAGACAGTCTAAAACAAGGTCATGTCATTATTCTCCATAGCTCGCTATAGCTCCAATGTTTTTTACCAAAAGCTCCAAGCCGATGGCCCACAAGTAAACAATCTATGACAAGACACTATTCCACCCAAGTATAGTTCAAAAGGGAGATTAACCCCTAAATGTTCTCACCCTCTTCGGATTTGGCAGTTTTTCAAAGATGCATTATAAAATGCAACTAAGAGGGATATTTTCAACTTGATGAATGAATAAAAGTTGTACATTATAAATTTTAGATTCTATCCATACGGTTAGATTTGCGATTGCTATCACCAATATTTGTGTATAAAATTTTTAACTTAAATTTTTTTTAACTCTTTTGTAATACAATTACAAATAAAATATTGACAATATGTGGATGAGATTTGTTGTGATTGGTTGAAATGTAATACTCTCAATGTAGTGATTTTTGAAGATTTGAAGATTTGTTGGTTGCTTAATTTTATGAGTTGACTTTTTAAAGAGCACTTTTAAACTTGAAATCTTCGAAATTTTGGGTGAATCACTACAACATGAAATGAGGCATAAACATTTCACAAATCTTCCCTTTTCTAATCAAATCACACATGCATGAAGCTAACTTCCCATAAAAGTTTCAGTAAAAAATCCACACTGCAAAAAGTGCATGATGGATGAGAAAACGGATTTCAAATCCGTACATCATGCAAAATATGCATGGTTGGGCGGTTAGGGGTTAAAAATAGAGCAGAAAGGGAGGTTAGATGGCTCTCTTTTCGGATAACACTAATGTACTTCGATTCTAGGATGAAGCCCCACCTCTGCCTTACCTTATCAACAAAAAATTAGCCAATAATGCACCTTCACCCTCGTGACTGTAGCCTCAGGACACCTCGCTGATTTTATTTATTTTTTAAATCAATGCTTACAACCTCCATTTAGCTAAAGCCAAGTGAGAATGCACCCTTGGCAGCCTTGGCTGTCATCCTTTGATTGGTTGCCATGTTGCCAAGATCACCACTCCCCCATGTGGCCATGTTCAGTTCTCATGCCAAGGCCACAGCCTGTTGAATTGCACATACGGAGTAATAACCAAGCATCTGTCATAAATATGTTTTTACTCACAACTCATTATTTTTTCCCAGAGAATTGCAGAATATGGCAGTTTGGCATTTACGACACCCATTACCTAATTTAGTCCGACAGGAATTACTAACGAAAGCTTGGATTAATTTTGCAATTAGAAGAAAGTCCAAGTCGGTGTAATTGAGATCACTTGTGGTAATTGTGGTAATGTACGTATAATGTGGCTTGTATTAAAAATAAAAATAAAAATAGTATGAATTTATCATGCCAAATACGAAAAAAATATGAAAATTATTATTTTTAGTTGTATAAAAATAAATATTATAATCTAAGTAAAATAATAATAATATATTATTATATCCTTGGACTAATTTGGATAGTACTACTGAAATTAATCCGAGGATTTTGTAAAAAAAATAGGACTAATTTTTGGTCTTAGATTAAATACAATAATCAATGTACTATAGAGAGAAAAAAAAAACTAGTATCAATAAAAATGCATGCATTAAATAACAACTTAACACTACAATGTTGTTGAACCCAGGGAGCAGTGGTAACCACCAAAAATGACATCACACAAAAGAGTTTTCCAAAGACTTATGCCAAAGAGGAAAGAAGAAAGAGCTCTTTGTCTGTGAAAAAAGGAATGATGTCATCTTAGGATTCCCTTTTATATGGAAACCCTGGATTTAAATGCAAGAACAAAAATATTTCTAAGAGATATATACTCCTTAAAGCTTACTCAATCAAGTGTTAAAATTTGCAAACAACATGCACCCAATGGTTCTTTTATTTATTTTTTACAACTTCTTTCGGAGTTTAATCCTTTAACCCCTAAATGCCTAGAGCCCTTTCCAAATTCGACAATTTTACAAAGATGCATTATAAAATGCAACTTAGAGGGATATTTTGAACTTGATATATGAATAAAAGTTGTACATTATCAATTTTAGATTCTATCCATACGGTTAGATCTATGATTGCTGTTACCAATAATTTTGTATAAAATTTGAAACGTGAAATTCAAAATTATTTTGTAATTCAATTACAAATAAGATATTGACAATCTACGGATGAAATTTTTTGTGATTGGTTGAAATGTAATACTCTAAGTGTAGTGATTTTTGGAGATTTTTTGGTTGCTTAAATTTATGAGTTGACTTTTTTTTTACCACTTTTACACTGAAATCTTCAAAATTTTGGGTGAATCACTACAACATGAAATGAGGCATAAAAATTTCACAAATCATCCCCTTTCTAATCAGATGACATATGCATGAAGCTAACTTCCCATAGAATCTACAGTAAAAATTCCACACTGCTAAAAGTGCATGACGGATGAGAAATTATGGATGAAATCTGTACATCGTCCAAAAAATGGACGCTTAGGCAGTTAAGGATTAAGGACCAAGAAGCCTCAATTGGGCCTTATAGTTTTTTAAGCAATTTTGAGTAGGTTCTATATGGACTTTTTTTGTTCAATTGTTTTTGTATTTTGACCAACATATACATTGTTCTTCACTGATTCTAGTGATATAAATTTCAGTCTCATACAGATTGTTTTTTTTACAATATGATCAATTGAATTTATCATTTAAAACCGTGAATCCTCGGTCCTTTAGGTTTTTTTTTTTCCTATTCCTCATTGTACTGAATTACACAGACAATCAATTTTTTTTTCACATTTCAATCGACCAACAATTTATTTGAAACATCTTTCGCTTGACACGTTGAACATGGCCTATGTATTTGTAAATTTGCACGAACTACAAAAACATTTTTTGTGGCAAACATGACATGTGACAGACATTAACGGGTGCATTCCGTGGCCAGGAAGTATGTTATCCGACAGGCATGAATGAAGTCAGAAATGAATCTGACACGTGGATCTACCCCAGTGGCAGCAACAGTGAAAAAATTTTGTGTGTAGATATTAATTAGTAGGGTAGTGTAATTAGGGTTGCTTAGATGACAGTATGACAGAACAGTGAACAGTAGACTGGTGGCGCAGGCAGTCAGTAGTGCTTTTTGAATTGCGGCCCAACGCGGCGACGATTATGCACAGCACTCAGCGCACATTTCAATGCAGAGCTTATCACGGAGCTCTTTTGGTTTTTTAAAACATCATCATCATTACGCATTCATCTGGGCTAGTGTTTTTTAACTTCTTTTTTTTTTTTCTTTTTTCTTTTTTCTTTTTTCTTTTTTTTTTTTTTACACAAACAAAGGGAACCCTTCATTGCAAGAGAAAAAAGAGACACAAGATACAAATACAAACCAACCCCGCCAGGGCCGGCGAGGCCGGGGGACACCAAGACCGACCAAAACTAACTAAATCTAGGGCTAGTAAGGTTCCACCGGGGATGATCACCGTCCCATCTAGCGAAGATCCCCTTCCTACACTAGAGAGACTTGAATTGGATGATCCTCTGAGCGGCCTTCTCAGGACTGGCTGCCAGCTTTCTGGATGTTTTTTACCTTCTTCAATTTTTGGAGTGTAGCTAGTAATTAGGGCCTCTTTACACTAGAGGCGAGAAGATGTGAGGAGAGAAATTTCAGCCAATGAGAAATTGGTCTTCTCGGTTTCTAGGCTTCCCATTGGCTGAAATTTCTCTCCTCACGGCTTCTCGCCTCTAGTGTAAAGAGGCCCTTAGTGTAAAATCAGCCGAGTGGAATTACCAATTACCGGTTGAAACTCGTAGTTTTAGGTTAAAATCCCTATAAAATTTGTGATATTGGGGTGCTACCTAGGTGAAACATAGGTAATAACCAGATGGTTTCTTGTCTAAAACGGGTTGTTTTTGTAAAATATTGGATTTTAGTTGGTTTCCTTGGAAACTCCTTGTTCAGTGGTAGCTAGTGGCTCGTGAAACCAACGATAAGTTAATACTACTCCCTCTCTTCACAAATAATTGTCCTAGTTTAAAAGAAAAATCAACCTAACTCATCTTTTTGTCAAAAACAAATCGTCTTAGTACTTGAAAAATGATCTATCTTTAACCCCTACAAGACCGGGACTAATTTTGCACAAAAAACACTATAATGTTGTCATTTCTAATCCCTATGGCACAAATGTTTTCTTTAAACTTTCTTTTTTCACAATCCAATTGTAGAAAACCAAAGGAATGTGCACAAAAAATTCACAATCTTTGATTGTACAAATTAGAAGATATATACATTTGAAGTGAGAATGTGTGAGAAAAAAAAAACCCACCCATAATTTTCAGTTGCGTATTTTTCTTCCACTACGAAAACTTGTCGCTCTTCACTTTCACAATCTACACAATGTTAATTACTTGTATACCAAATTTGAGAAATAGGAGAATGGTTCAACATATTGAAAACAATACTGCAAACGGAGGAGGTCTAAAGCATTGCCAACACACATTTAATTTATTTGTGAACTTGTTTTTGTTTAATATCTCAATCTAAATGGTAAAGACAAAGATTCGTGTCTCTTTTTGAAGTGAAAAAACAAATTACAAAAAAAAATTAAAAAATCTCTAATTTTTATCTCTAAAAGACGTTTTTTTTTCCCACTCTGCCTAACTATGCTAGAAATTTTTGACTCCTTTTGGAATGAAAAATTTGAACTATGGAGAGTTTTTTTTTAGCATCCTAAATAATATCATTTCATTTGCTTTTGTATCAAATTTTAAAAGATTTTGGAGTAGTTTAGCATTTTGCCCAAACTGCCCGGGGTTTGCCAAAAAATGGCTTCAGGCAACATAACTTTTTCTATCGATGTATGGTGGGAAAAAAAATTATATTGCCACTAAGCTTTTGAAATTCCTCACATTCACTGAAAATCTCAAAATAGTAAACTCAAAATTGACATTATGGGAAACTATCTGGTTTTGTAAATGTCCTAGTTAGCACACGTGGTTCTTTACGGGTTAAACACATGGTCCTCATATAAAAGGCAAAACCCTAACATGACATCGTTCATTCTTCTATAGCACAAGGTTATTGGGAGCTCTACTTGTGTGATATCACAGTTTGTGGTTACCAGATAACCAAGTTCAATAGTAGTATGTAGTTTTTGTGTCACTCTCATTGTCCGACCCAATTAAAGTGGGTAATGAATGTACATCGTGAGAAGATAGATCTTACATGAACAACTTTGTTATAGATGTAGCTTTTGCCTGGTTCTATTTGAGCATGGTTTTGTTTTGGTTTTTGGGTCATCTAACTTTAGGCTACAAAGTTGGTATGCAAGTGAACGGGGTGGCTTTTTTATCCCTAATTTTATTATATTTCTATTTGAAAAACTTGGCGACGGATCTCTGTTTTTTCATACATCCTAACTTTTTCATTCAACATGTTGGCCTTTAATGATTTTTTTCGTACATATTGTCTTTTTCATTCAACATCTTAGCCTTTTCATCCGCACTGCGTGTGGCTCAAGAAGTACTAAACTGGCATTCAACCGGCAAGTGCCATTGCCTTGGTGGATACATGAGGTAGCATTTTTCTCATTATGTTCCCATATGATGATTCTTCCAGTGAATTTCTATAGCAAACTGGCTATAAAAAGCTAGAAAAAAAAACCATGTGTCTGAGTGTCTCTCCCTCTGGATTCTACTCTCCGTTTTGATCTTGAACACATGGAGAAAGAAAGACATTCCCACGTGGGATTTCATATGGGAAGTGGGACAAAATTCCCACAATTGTAACTTCCTTGGGATGATTTTAGTGTATTTTTTATCTGGGAAAGTTACAATTGTGGAAAATTTGTCCGCGTTTCCCATATGGGAATCTTGTATTTATCTCCCTGTGGAAGGTTCCCGCCTTTCGTATGGTGTACTTGAAATGAAAGTAAATGAAACAGAAATACGAAAGAAAAGACGGAAATGATGAAAAGCCGAAAGAAAAGAAGGACGGATGGCCTCGTCAAAGGGGCGGGGCTATGGACACTCATCAGTCACTGTCGATATGGATATGCCGATATGGGCCCCCGCCTGTTTTAATGAGTTGTTTGTTGCTCAAAGTCTTCCCTGCCAGCTCCTCCCTTGTGTCTGTCTACAAGACTACAGCACACGCCTCGTAGACTGCTCCCTCCTCTTGACTCTTTCTTTCTTGACTGAAGCATTCATTAGTCCTCCAATTCTCTACAGTAACTTAACTTACTTCCGGCTTGATCGGTGGCCAAACAGGCCTATCATGACATCATGCTATTGCACTATAGCATGATGCCCTTAAGTACCCATTTTCTAATAACAATAAGGTAGTGGACCCAGTTCCCGTCCGAATTTCAGGTTTGGGTACCTCATAGTGTAGAAGCAAAACTTTATAAATTTAGGGAGGTTTGCAAAGCTAGTGCAAAGCCATTCCCGAAAAAAACAGATTTTTTGAGCACCTCTATAATTTCCTACAAATTTTTAAAGCAAACATCGTAGAGTGGCCAGGAGTCGAGCATAGGGTAGATGGCATCTCCACCACTTGGATTTCCAAAAATGAGGGTGCAGTATTCCAAATCTGACCACGTTTAGGCTCTGACAGGGAACCAGCTGTGCCCTCAAATCATGCATGGTGGTGGCTTTTATGAATTACTGTGGCCACTTTAATGGACCCAGCCCCCGATCCTAGGGGTCGCCATTTGGACCCGGTCGGGAACTGGGTCCACTACCTTAGTAGAGTTCACGGAAAAGAGTGTCTCAATGTGAAAACTCAACATAACATTCAATAGTAGCATGCACTGTCTCTGCCTTGGCTTTACAGAAGATGGTGTGGAATATTCCACCCCTAATGTTACTTCATCGGTAGCTAAGTGGACAAGTGGAGGCTCAAGGTGATGAGCAGACTACATGAAGGAAAGGCAGTGAGCATGAAGGCTATTGAATGTTATGACCTTATATTCATCTTAGCCCTGCACAGCTCGAAGGAGTCGAACTGATGACCTCTCCAATGCTAGAAGAGAGTTTCCACTAGTTCCCCCAAGCCTAAGAGAGCCGACCAAGGGACTATTCATAAACAATGCTTGTTATTAATTATTATTATAGGGATGCAAACTTGAACACCACTTCTGTTTTCGGTTAACTCTATTATTGAGAGAATTTGATCTTGTTGAATTGAGAGCAGCTCCACTCGTTCTTCAAAACAAATAAGGGCAATGTTTTTTTAAACGAACATCAAGCATTTAATGTTTGGACTGGCCAAAATATTCTTTTTACCACGTCAAATAATCAATTCTTATTGTGGTTGTGCATGGTACCAATATGGACCTTGGGCATCATGCTCTAGCACTATTCATTGGTGCCCAAAGACCATCCTTTTCTACTACTACTATAATGATGGTTCATATTTTTTGTGTTTTGAATAGCATGGAAGCTGATTGTAAACCATTCCCATGAAGGCCCATACCAAGGCTATGCAGGTCCTTTGGCTTCCAGCTCCAATTGAGGTTTACAATGGCAAAAAAACGTGTGGCAAATAGAATGCAGTACCTACCTTTATTTTGATAGAATCACAAATTACCCGAAGTGGTCAGTTTCTCAATTGGAGATTACAGAAGTCAAGAGCTGCCACAAAAGAAGCAAGCGACCTTGGCGAAGGAGTTCTCGGCTACTTGGTGTATTAATGAGATTTTTTGCACTGGTGGTATTTTCTTAGCCAGATGGAAGCTTGCTCCCACTCTCACTTGCCTGTCGCCCCCTATCTGGGACCCCGTCTGATTGTTCTTCTCCTTTTTTTCCTTGCACTTTAATGGATTGGTTTCACTCTTTCAAAAAAAAATTAAAATTAAGAACTGCCACATTGGTAAAGTATCTGCACCCTTGCACTAGGCATGGGACTCTGACATCTTGAATTTGGAAAGGTGCAAAAAAAACCGTATTTCACATATTTCCACAAGCGGGTTCTTGCTTTTTTGACATGAAAAAAGGGACAGATTATTGTTATTCTCACAGAGTGAATAACTTGGTGGATAGGGTGAACGTCACAATGCATTGACCAAATGATGATATTGGCCGCCCAGGCAAGTTGTCTGCTTGCCTGTGTACAACGTACACTACACCCACTCATGGAAACCTCCCCATCAATTAATTTTCCTTGCAATGGGGATGCCCAGGTGGACATTGTTGCTCTGAAATCAACAAGTTCAGATAGAATGCAACCACGCTGTACAACTCAATAGATGATTTCAATACTGTACTTCTCCCAACCGGGGGGCACCAACCAAAATAAAATTTGGCGAATTTTTGCCAGAATCTTACCTGATTTTGGGAGTGGCTACCTTTACACAAGAAAAGGTGAGAAAAAAGTCGATGAAATCGTCGTAGTCTTCATAATAAAATAATACTAAAATTGTTAATATCTGCATGAAAATGCCTTATAATAGACAATTTAATGGACGAGCATATATGTGTGGATTATTCTATCCATTTTTTCTTTATTTGGCTACATTCTAGGATGCATGTTGCTCTACCAACAAAAAATTGGTTGGAGGGTACAATATACCTCCTCCAAGTTCCTCAAGTTTCCTGGTGATTCTATGAACTTGTAGGGGAGTCCAACTAGCATGACTCCCTCCCTCAATGCGGTTTTTTTCTTTAACCCCTAAATGACAGAGGGGGTAAGGGCAAAACCAAGATGTGTTATAAAATGTTACTTCTGCAACTTTGATGAAATTTAGTCCAAAAGAGAAAATGAGAAGCATGATGTTTAGTAATTATTCATACTGTCAAACTTCCCAAAACAATTTTAGATACTCATTTAATGAATTCAGAAGCATGTACCATTGAATTTTCACCAAAATTACAATTTTTATTTTTAGAATTTGAAAATTGGTATTATTGGTTAAAACTAGACGTTCTATTCTAAAATTGAAAAAGTAAAATTTTCAAAGGAGATAACATCATCACTTTCCCAAAGTAGTAAGTTTTATAACACTAAAACAATAACGGGGTCTTTGTCTTTGAAAAATTCCTTATTAACCCCTAAAATTCTGAGCGACCATATTCTGGTCGTTCCACTTTTTGGGCAGCCTCCAGGGACCTCATATTTTTAAAATTTTCAATGAAAATTTCAGTGTAGCTTCCAAAAACTACACTCTACATGTCGCACTTCGTTTCATGTCATTCCGATAAGTATTGCAAAAGTTATAAGCATTTGAAGTTTTTGAAGCGAGATCGGGCAGCAAGAATTTTTTTATTTTTTACTCTTTTTCAAAATTTCTTTTTTGATTCATGATTGGTTGATCTTTATCTACAAATGAAGCTTTAAATCTACCCATTTTGCGCAACGGGATAAAAGTTATGAGGAGATCTGTTTTTTGGGCAGTTTGGACAAAAAAAACTTTGAAGCTCATTTCTAAACTCAATTTTCAATAAATTTTTAATGAAATAAAAGGCACTAGGTGAAGATTTCCAAGTACAACATTCTCACCGTTAAGATTGACATTTTACAATTCCATGTCAAACTTATTAATGATTTTCTTTTTCCTTTCACTTTGTACCCACTTCTAGTAATTGTTTTATGAAAAAATTAATATGAGCTTTTTTCTTACAAGATTTTATATTTGAAGACTTAACTCAATTGTTAACATAGCCTTGCCATTCAATGAATTTCTAACCCATGCAAAAAAAAGATATTAATTTCTAAAGTTCAAATTTGTCACCGGATTGAACCCCAAAAAATCTTCTTTTGCAACTTTGATTCTTATAATCTAAGAATCTAATGGTCATTTTGCTCTCAAATTTTGTGCTCACATGAAAATTCAAGTTGGGTATTAGATCTTACGGTTAAATGATGAAAAAACTAAAAAACATATGATTTCTTCTGCAACTTCCAAATGCTGCGTTTTTCATGGTTTTTTGTGAGAATACGGTCAAGGAATTTTAGGGGTTAAACCTCAATATTGCAAATGAAATGTATCTCATGAAATAATACTAGAACATGACATCTATTCCTAATTTCGACAAAAAATCAAAACTCAAAAAATGTCATTTCCTGACTAATGGCAGTCACTAATGTTTAATTTGCGACCCAAAAATGATCAATCGGTCAGTTAGGGGTTAGCAAACATAAGTCAGATTCTCCCTAAAAATCCTCCATAAAAGATACCACCTATGAAGAGTTGGGAGCTCAAGTACTCTTAAGAAAAAGAAAAAGTTGAATCAACAATATTGTAGACTGTAGAGTTATTTGAAAAAACACAAGTTACCTTTTCAAAGACAAAGCATTACCTTTTTCACTCCGAGGAAGGTTCGTACGGCTCTTCCAATGCAAGAATCAGTGACTACAGTAATATGGTAATCCTTTCAAAATCACCACGTGGAATAGCACCGCCAAGGTGGACCCGCCAGCTCAGCCCTAGTAACACAGAACCCGAGATTTTCGTGCCAAAAATGTACATTGTTAGTAGATCCCGCCACCGGGGCAAATCCATAACTGCCGTTACCTACCAAGCCAACTTGGTACTAATACCGGTCCCCTCTAGCATCTACGGCATACATAGATCCAAGCAGTGCCGATCCGTTCGTCAAGAGCGCCGCGGGCGGGTTTCAAGCAGTGATTCTTTTTTATCAATTTCCCCCAAGTAGCCAGCTTGGGTGATACTTGGGTGATACTTGGGTGATACTTGGTGATACCATGGTGATACTTGGGTAATACCTAGGAAAATCCTTGTATTTCAAGTGTAGCGATTGGGTTATTTTTAGCTGGAAAAATCACTGGATTAAAGAGTGACGGCCGCGGCCCATGTCTATCCACGCGCTTCGGGCCCGCAGGCGGAGCTGGCGCCCTGGCAAGTACCTTAACGAACCGGATTTCTTTACTCGGAGACTGGTGGGCGCGATTATATCCATTTTCCATGAATAAAAGCGCGCACATGACGTGGGCACACTGACAGATTCATTTGCTTATCATTGTGAGCAGTAAAAAGCCGTAATTTTATTGTATTTTGACACAGTTATAGTTATTATACCCAGTGACATCCGGAGGCTCCGTCTGCTTTAAAAGCCGTAAAGTTTTAGTTTTACTCACCTCTGGATATACCGCGTGGCCAGCGGAGATTCAAAGCAAGGCCCGTGTCGGAGGCTGAATTGTCTGCTGCAACAAGCGACTCACTGACGTCCGGAGCGGTGGAGAGACACGGAAGCATATTCGGTTCCATCTGAAGGGTCATCAGAACTCAAGAATCCTCACGCGCCCTGTGTAACTAGCAGGTTTTGTGACGCGCAAGCATCATTTTTTCATGAGGTATTCGGACACAGGGTTATCATGTTTCTGCAGTTGCTAAGTTATTGTTTTGTCGATGATCGTTGCCAGCCAGAGCCTCCGTCCATTCAAGCTTGTTTTCTAACATTCTTCCCAATCGCTTTGTAGCAGAGATCCATAATCCCGTTGCGAATTGGGGTTCATTTTCGTGAAGAGTTTTCCTATCGCTGTGTCAACTAGGCTACCTCCCATTATCGTCACACAACCCCCATCATCGTCACCTTATTGATTTCAGGTATTGAGACACCGGGTTCTCTTTCTAGTTTTGTCGATGATCGTTGGAGCAGGCCTCCATTAATTCAAGCTTGTTTTCTAACATTCTTTCCAATCGCTTTGCAGCGGGAACAGTAATCCCATGTTTGCGAATTGGGGTTCATTTTCGACATCGCTGTGTTAACTAGGATACCACACAGGTTCTGTGTGTTTTTTTTGGGTTGAAATCATGGAGTTTGATTTGCGAGGAGGATCTAGCAGCTGTGCAGCCTGCGGGGAGCACCACTGCTGCAGCGCGCGGCCAACGCCCGTGTCGGTGTCGCTGGCGAACTGCGACATGGAGGCGTTAGTGCAACCTTCTCCAGAGCAGGTGGAGGCCTACGAGCTTTACTTACACTTACCAGAGCTCACGCGGCTATGGCGGACGAGTCAGTTTCCTGACTGGCGCAACGAGGTCGTGGCGCGCCCGGCGCTCCACGGCCTGGAACTCGTATTCCGCATGATTTCGGCCGTGCTGTGCGACACGCGGCCTTACATGGACCGAGACGAGTGGCTGCGCAGGCTGGAATCGCTCGCAAACTCCCAGCTAGAAATTCTGTCGTGCATCGTGGAAGGCGACGACGACGCGCCCATGGCGGCTGCGGCTTCTGTTGGCACGGAATCTGTGGTGTGGCACAAGTCTGGGTCGCGCCCGATCGTGAGCAAGCTCAGTAAGGAAAGCCTGTTGCCGCGACTCGCTGCGTGGCGGACCGCCCAGAACGTGAGCGCGCGCTTGCATTTCGCGATTGAAGGGCACATGACGCGCGCGCCCTTCACGCTCGGCCTTGGCGAACCCAACCTCGCCGGCAAGCCCGTGCTTGAGTATGACTCCGTTTGCCAGCCCCTCCAGGTCGATATCACAACCATTTCTCCAAAGCCTTCAAAACTAAACTCATTTCTCATTTCTCCCACTGTATTGAATTGAACATTATCTCGCTTAGATGATTGAGGTGACTAGTTCTCTTGTTGATTAGTCTTCAACATGATAAGTAGCTCTTGAGATCCTCACAGTTATCGATAGGTCAGTAGCACCATTTCTCTTGGGTTTCAAACTTTGGAATTTACATTAAAGCCTTCAAAACCAAACCCATTTCTCATTTCTCCCACTGTATTAAATTGAACATTATCTCGCTTGCTTAGATGATTGAGGTGACTAGTTCTCTTGTTGATCACTCTTCAACGTACTAGGTAGTGTATTGGAGAGGGTTCGCTAAGTAGCAGGATGGGGCTCGGTAGGTAGCATGACCCATCATACTACAGCTTGTAGTGTATCCTCTAATACACTAGCTAGCTTAGCTTTCGACATGGGATTGATAACACTTGTGACCTATGAACATTGATTTTGTAAACCAATGACGCGTGTTTCACTTCGTGTCGAGCCTCTGTGTCATTGTGTGATACTAGAGGTTTCCTTAGTTCAGGAATGGTTTACTGTAGTTCATTAGAAATTGTATGGATCATATGTGATCTAAATTTGAACCACGTAGTACACTATTGGTTGTAATGTTACTGTTGAGAGCCAATGAGATTGTACCACAATTTTTTTGGAGTAAGCTATATGATAAGTATCACTTGAGATCCTTATAGGTATTGATAGTTTAGTAGCACATTTGGAAACTTGACTAAGATATTTAACCCAAGTGGGAGCATGTGGTTAGAATGACACTGTAAGAATGACATTATTCTAGATTGCAGTAGAACGACATTTTGACGCGATGAAATGACATTAGAATATTGTTAGGACGACGTGGTTATCATGAGATCCCAATGTCGTTCTAAACTGCTCTTCCCACTTGTATAATTCTCTTGTTTATGAATGTTCAACATGATAATTGTTGCTCGAGGTTCTCAAAGTTTTGATGTTGAATTTTGATTGATATTGTTGTGGCGTATGATACCAGGTGTATGCGTGCCGGCAATCGATGTCCGGGCATCCGGAGGATCACACTCTGTCGACGGTGCACCAAATCATGGAGGCGTGGTTGGAGGTAGCCTCAGGTCTGCTGCAGCGCGTGGAGGAGGAGGTGAAAGCCGGCCACTTGGAGCTGGCCGCCAGGAGCTGCTGGATTGTAGAGCGCGTGTGGAAGCTCCTCATCTCCACCATGGATTTGCTCCAGATCATGGACCCGGACGATTTCATGCGCTTGAAAGAAGAGCTCGCCATTTCGCAGGACGGGGCTGCCATCAGCACTGAACACATCGGTGGAGGTGAGAGACCCCACCCCTCTCTCTTTCATCTACATGACTTGAATTGGGCATTCTTTGTTTCATCAATCCTCAGACTTTCACATAATTCTGATAATGTTTTCCGGGTCAGCATATTGTTTGCAATTTTGATCAATGCCCAGCCTTCTTAACATTCTTCAATAGCGAGATCTTGATATCATGATGCCCATTCTCCTATCAACAAGAGGTAGATTTTTAAGGACGATTTTTAAGAATGTGATGTAAGTATAGATGTGCCGTGTATTGGTGCTTTAAAGAAGGTTATGTCAACGCAATATCTTTGCATCTGTGGGTGTAGTGCTTTGGTGGCTAAAGAATGTGATGCCAATGCACTATCTTAGCATTTGTGGTGCAGTGCTTCAATGACTAATGAATGTTATGTCAGTGTAGTATCTTAGCATCTGTATAGAGTATGGATGGAATGCTTCAATGTTAAAAAATGTTGTGTCAACAGCATTTTTAAATAGAACGGACCGTGCAATGCTTTAATGGCTAAAGAACGCTATGTAAGTGCAGCTGAGTATCGTAGCGACTGGAAATACAAAAGGATGCCGAGTGCTTCAATTACTGAAGAGGGTTATGTTAGTGCTGATTCTTAGCGTTTGCTGATTCAATGAATGGTGTGTGTTGTGAGCAGGGGCATATTGTTTGCGGTCCACGAGGCTACGGCAAGTGACGCGGGATTGCAAGGAGCTGCGGCACTTGGTGCCGAAGGTGGTGGGCGTGGAAGCGGATCCCAAAGGAGGGCCCAGGTTGCAGGAGGCAGTGATGGACCTGCTCCACTCGCACGGAACCCGAACGCATTCAGTGGCACGGTACCAGTCCTCCCCCATCCATCTCCTGCAAGCGTTTCAGGCCGTGGAGGCGGCGGTGCGGCAGTTCTACTTCTCGTACCAGCAGCTCGTGATCGCCGTGATGGGCAGCGGCGAGTTCAAAGCCACCACGCAGGCCGAAATCTCGGCCGCCGACGCGCTGTCGCAAATTTACTTCGAGCCGCCCTACTTCCCGAGCCTGGACGGTGCCAAGACGTTCCTCGGTAGCTACTGGCATCACAACCCTGCGCTTGAAGAGGGCTCCATCATGAAACAGCTCATGGTGGCGAAGACGTTGCGTGTTGCCAATCGTGACAGTGGCGATGCAAACGAGGCAACGGTACGTTTTCATTCAAAAAACTAATCTATCCTCGTTAACCTCATGTTATGCCATGTTCAATATCAACATTAGGACCGAGGATTCATGGTTTTAAAAACGCCAAATTCAATCGACCATATCATGCAAAATCAATAATTCAGATGGGACCAAATTTTATATCATCCAAATCAGTGAAGAACATTGCATTTGTTTGTCAAAGAAAGAAATTGAAACAAAAGAAAGTTCACATAGGATTTACTCAAAATTGCTTAAAAAAACATGAGGTTCAATTTGGGCTTCTTGGTCCTTTAAGGGTTAACCCCCAAAGGACCAAGAAGCCTTAATCAGGCCTTACGTTTTTCTTAGCAGTTTTGAGTAGGTCCTATGTGAACTTTCTTTTGTTTAAATTTCTTTCTTTGACAAACACATGCAATGTTCTTCACTGATTCGGTGATATAAAATTATGTCCACATCTGAATTATTGATTTTTCATGATATGATCGATTGAATTTGTCATTTTGAAGCCTGAATTCTTGGTCCTATGGGGGTTAAATCATTGACAATGCCTATTAGTATTTGATAGTTTTCGATGATCTCAGACGTTTTGGTCGGTGTGCTAAATAGTATTGTTGCTTTTGACAGAAAAATTCAAGATCTGTGAACAAAAAGCAGTACGCCAATGCTGCTGTGACTTACAACAACCATCACGTGTATCAAGGCGCCATGGGGGCTTGACATTGGCAGCTATTCAAGACCGGAGGAGGCTTTTCAAACTGATGGCTCCATATATGGGTAGTGATTGCTTCAATGAACCCGGCTCGCACATGCTTGTGTGAAGGGGGAGATCTGCACTGCCGCCTCTGGAAATGACGGTGACAAATTTAATAGGATGTAGAGTGAGTGAGTGTAGAGAATTTTGTGATACGGCTTAGTAGCAATTGTCGGTAGGGTTAAGAAAACTGTCGGTAGGTTAAGAAAATCATTGTCACGGGATTTGTGTGTACGAAGCCATAGCTTGCCATTTGTTTGCTCATTAATTACTACTGTGGTAGAGGTGTACATTACATTGTTAATGGGCTGTGGGGCATTTTTGTGTATATTGGTCCCACTTCAACCATGTACGAGATTGTAGTGCGAAATACAAACTCTCTTATGATTATTATCATTTATGGAAAAAGCACCATGCTTTTGCAGTGTTAGTCTCTATTTTCAAGCTACCCTCTCAACTTTGCACGTTTATCAACCATTGCTTTCGTACTCTCTTCTGTTAGTCATGTCTGTTCTCTTGCTTCTAATTACTCTCTGTTCTCTTGCTTCTAACAGTGTTTCTGAATCTTTCTCTACAGCCAAAGTTGACACTTTAATCAGCCAATTGCTGTAGAGTTTAGTGAGAATTCTTCGTTCATACCAAGGCCTCACTCACAGTTTGAGAGGATTATAGTAAGAAACTGTATCTCGTTCCGTTCATAATTCATGAAAGTTTCCAAACACACTTGGGAGTCTACAAAATAGATTTCAACGTCACCGCATTTACAAATTCTCTACGTAGTATCTTGCCTGCTGCAGACTTGGGTTTGGTGTCCATGAATGCAACTTTCCTCACTTTCTTGGAAGGAGCCAAAACCCCATGCAAGCTGAGTAGGAAACCAACAGCTTCCATTTCATAGACCACGTTCAAAACGAAAAACAGTAAGGTAGAGGTGCCAGAAACCGTGCGAATTTCAGGTTTGCTTACTTAGGACAGTGGTGGAAAAAGTTTAGAATTTTTTGATGGTCTGCAAAGTTAGTGCAAATCCATCCCAAAAAAAAACACATTTTTTGAGTAAATCTATAATTTTCTGTGAATTTCTGAGTGTGGAGTCATAGAGTGGCCATTAACTGTTCATAGGGTCCTGGTTTTCATGAGAGGTTGGATTCTGAAAATAAAGCGCTTCTGCATCAATCAGAAGCCCTCAATTTTTCCAGGCATGGACAGAATTAGAGCACTCTTGTACACTTTCTGAAACCAGGCTGGGTAAGTTTCTGGGACCTAGTCCTCAAGCCTACTGCTCGGTTTCAGGACCTGCTCGGTTTTCTGCACCTCTACCTTAGGACCCAATACTCTAATCAGAACTCCCATTATACCTTAGGTTAATAGCTGATCCGACACAAATTGATTCAAAAAACGAAAGTTGAAAGTTTTTGGAAATTTTATTACTTTTAAATCAGTTACTTTAATATGATTTAAAAAAGAAGGAAATCTTGAGAAATATTCATCATGCCGAAACGATTTGTTGCCTTCAAATGTAGGTTAATTGCATAGCTAAGTATGTGTTAGAATGCTACAGTAAACTCATTAACAATAATACTGTTAGATCTATCCCTCGTTACTTACTAGTTATTTTAGCTGTGCCTCTTGGGTACTTAACCATGCCTCTTTCAATGGCTTGATGCATTGTATGCCCATTTCATTCTATACTATTTATCAGATCATATTATTTCATGGTATCAGAGCAGCGCTTCAACTCTCTGACCTTGTTCAGCCGATCACGGTCCTTCTTGTTCATTTCACTTTTATAGTTGCACACTTTCTCTTGGTCTTCTCAATCTCAGATCTGTATCTTCGGTTGCCTCTTGCTGTCTTGATTTTGAATGCTTTATTGTACTTGATCTATGAGTCTTATGCTAAGGGATGTTTAATGATAGTACGATCGAAGAGGAGTGGGAAAGGACTAGTGCCAAACTCAATTCATCTGCTGATTCCGAAAATCTCGAATCTCTGTCTATACCAGGTCTCTTGGCCTCCCTTGTCGGTTCAGTACCCACTTTTGCTGATCTTGCTGCGGCTGCAGCTGCAGCAGTTGCTGCTGCCACAAATGCAACAGCTAATACGGCTCACGAAATTAAAGTTTTGATGCCAGAAACCAGTTACGTAAGAGATGGTACAAATTATGCCATTTGGGCATTTCGTGTTAAGATTATATTAGAATAAGAGGGCTTGTTTATCTATTGTATCGTCCCTCCCACTGCTGATCCTATGCCGACTCTTGAAGCAACTGGTAGATTTAGGACTTATTGAATCTTATCTCAGACAGTGGCTGATTCAGCCATTTGTCTTCTTCGTCGTTTTTCCAATAACCCCTATCAGTGTTGGCAAGCTTTGCGTAATCGTTATGAGTCCAAGAATGCCAATAGAAAATTTGCTTTGCTTGAAAAATTTGTCTTTATGAAAAAGAAAAATGAGGTCTCTATGGATATCTACCTAAGTGAGATCAAAGAGACTATTGAACAGTTAGAAGATGTTCAATGCGTTGTTCCAGAAGATCTGGTTGTTATGATGACTTTAAGATCCTTACTGAAAGAATATTTTTTCTTTATGAAGATTCAAACATCAGGTGGCAATATTCCTACATTTGACGAACTCAAGGGGAGACTACTCGGCGAAGAGTTGCAGGTCAAGAATCTGGCCGAAGTCAATGATTCGGAAGCTTTGGCGATTGAATCTTTCCGCCCCAGATCTGGTAACTTCAACAACACTGATCGACGCCACGATCGTTCCTCTTCATCGAGCCGCAACAACAAGTCTTCAGGCTCTTATAGAGGACAAGTTGGGAATCGCAGCAGAGTCCCAACATGCTTCGTTTGCGGAGAACTCGGTCACATTGACCGAAACTGTACCAAGATGAAGGAGCTGCTTGACAGTTTGAAGAACTTGCAGAAGAACGTGGCACAATGCAAGAAGTGTACCTTTGAACGTCCTCAAGCTAACAACGTGGAAGAGGCATCAGATTTTGAACCTGATCCCGATCTAGATGATGAACCAGCCACGGACATCGACACCGTATCGTTCATCGAAGTCAATCTCATTGACTGTCCGGAACATCAAGAATCTTGGTACCTTGATTCCGGGGCTACGCAACACGTCACAGGAAACTCTTCTTTGTTAGTGGATCTATTATACTGTTCGATCCATCGGATCAAAACAGCCGGTGGACAAGTCCATCCTGTTTCCAGTCAGGGGCACGCATTGCTTCGTTTTCCCAATGGAGTTGTTCAAGCTATTCCTGACATATTATTTGTTCTAAATATTACTAAAAATTTATTGTCCGTGGGTGTCCTGACAGATCATGGGTATGAATTTGAATTTTCATGACGACTGCAAAATCCGCTACTCTGGCTCATCTGCAGTAATTGCTAGAGCCACTCGAGATGGTGGTAACTAGTGTCCTTTACTGGCTTCAAGCTGAACCAGCGACTCTCGGTGATGCTGAAGCTCACGATGTTACAACCGATCTGAGAGAAGGCACGAGACTCCAGAAGCTTGCCTTGAAGTAGCATCGACGTATGGGACACATCAGTTTTTCCGCTCTTCATGAACTTTCAATATCAGGCACTGTTCAGGGCCTGCCACGACTGCCACTTCTCACTTTTAGGTGTGAAGCATGTATCTTAGGAAAGCACATCAGGACGAAGATTCCAAAGCAAACGAGCATGCGAGCTTCCCAACCTCTAGCTCTCATTCACAGTGACCTTTGTGGACCAATTCAGCCGGCTACACTGGGAGGTGTAAAATATTTTATCACCTTCACAGATGACTATTCATGCTACACCACCATCTACTTGTTGAAGATGAAGAGTGAAGCTTTTGAAAAATTCAAAATATTCCGGCTCTGAGTTGCAGACTTTCCGAATGGACAGGGGAGGAGAGTTTCTTTCTCATGAGTTTGACTCATATTGTGCCCTTCACGGCATCAAAAGGCAACTCACTCAAGCACACACCCCGCAGTTGAATGGAGTTTCTGAACGTCGAAATCGAACTCTCCTCAACATTGTCAATGTCTTTTATTTGACAACTCTCTTCCCAAATACCTTTGGGGAGAAGCACTACGCATGGCAGCCTATCTTTTGAACAGGGGTATCACAAAGGTCAATCCACAGCACACTCCTTATGAGTTGTATCATGGAGAACAGCCAGAACTTTCCAAGCTTCGAATGTTTGGTTGTACAATCTTTGTGCATGTTCCACAAACTTAGCGAAAGAAGTTGGACCTCCGATCCCAACGTTGTGTTTTCCTTGGCCACGACGACAACACCAAAGGATTTTGGTGTTATCTACCTGGTACAAAGGTCTTGATATCTCGTGATGTCAAATTTGCTGAGGACTGCAAGACTGACCTTTCGGCTGCAGCTTTTGATGTCCCTGATCTAACTGAGATTCGTGATCTTAGCTTTTACGACCTAGCGTTGTTATCTTCGATGGACCTTCCAATCGACACTCCAACACCCGTGGACTTTCCATCTCCTGAACCACTGATCTCACGGCATCAACGAGCTTGACATCACCACCCACCTGCTCGCCTGCAACATCACTTGCAGACCCGACCCGACCACCTGCAGTTCCGAACCGATTACCTGCAACATCAACACATCTTACTGCAGCTCCAATACGCCCTGTTGAGAAATCCATGGCACCTGTTGCACGTCGCAAGCGTCGCGTTACACCACCACCGCCACCACGATCTCTCTCCACACGACTCCGATTGTTTACCAAACGCTTGGACGAGTATGTTGCGATGATCGACAACTCTCTTGATTACCTCGATTTTGAAGTTGACAGTGAACCTCTGTCTCTTCTCGATGCCCTTGCTGATCCACGATGGCTTGCGGCCATGCAAGAGGCACTCAGCTCTATTGAGGAGAACAAGACCTGGACTTTAACCGAATTACCCTTCGGCAAACGACCAATTTTCGCGCTTTGGGTGTTTAAGAT